>CM060918.1:314176468-316576468 GCA_030737875.1 Allium sativum
GAGTTTTAATGAATCTTTAATTAGATTGAAATGTGAATTGATAATTTAAATTATCAAATCAGAAAAGTGATCGAGAATGGAGTATCACCAGATTTGCTCCACAGCGATAGTTAAATCTTTAATTGGATTTGAACGTGAAATGGTAATTAATTTTACCAATAACACCGTGGTGTTAGGAATGGAGTATCACCAATTTTGCTCCATGGGATATATAGGTTGGGATTGGGAAATAAAATAAATAATTACTTCGGTGTGGTTCGCTAATCCCGACTAGTTTGGAAAACCATAAAATGGTTTGAAATGATATCCAAAGGAAGATTATAGGATAAATTTAGAAGAATTTATCTTGGATAAAATTAATGGGAACATTTCCCTAAGAATGTGATTTTGTGAATAAAAGAATATTCTGAATTGGAATGAGGCGTTTGTTGTGTTTGTGTAACATTCGTTTATTATATACGTGGGTTATTCAGAAAGGTCGGGTTTATACCCATTCTGAATAACCGATTCGACGAGATGTCGAAGATGAAGACGGTGGTTGAAGACCAGAAGTCTTCACATCGTTTGGGTGATTACTGATGATCTTGATTGGGCTATACACCCAGGATGAGGGAATCAGTTGGTGATCATCCAGACGTACCTGGAGATGGATGGATATGCGAGGAAAGCGCCTCCGGTTTCGTTCAGACCCAGAACGAACTTGTAAATGGATTGTGTGTCTGACATTGGATTTTATTCTGTGTTGATTGATCTTTATTAAATATACATCTGTTTGGCGGCAGAGAATTTATTCTCTTGTTTAACGCCCTTCTCTGAGACGTACGAGCTCAGAGGTTGTATATCGATGGACATCAGTCGCATGGAGTGAATTGCCAATGTGGCACGCGTAAGTGGCAATTGATCAAGGCTTCTATTGAAAAGCAAAGTCTTGTGGTTGATGATCAAAGCACGACCTGTGTGGCATAGCTTTGTGTATAACGTGAATTCGCGAGCCTCACACCTCGGTATGAGTCAAAAACGGGAGACAGACCGCTGGGAGAGCACGACATTTCTTTCTAGCTAGATTGGTGTCAGTGACCTACCAGCCCTGACATTTATATACTTTTCACCTGTGTGGTTGTTTGAATGCGAGGCGACTCGGATATAGGTCTGTAAGGACCGGGAAACGTGTGTTCAGGAATAACTAATCCTCAAAAGTAAGAGAGGACCGGCCCAGCCGATTCCAAGGATCAAAGTGGGGTCCTGGGACATTTGCTAGAGTGTCTCGAACGCGGAGAGGAGCTTGCCCCTTGCCTCGGCTCATGAGGGAATCCAATTTCCAATACGTGATATTGCGGTTTTAATTGTAGAACTAGTATGGCGACATGATAGATGGTACCCATGCCGCCTATGATTGATATTTATGATTGAAATTGTTTTGACACTATACACTTATTATAGTATCAAATGATTTGTTTTAAACGTACCAAGCATGTTTGGCTGTTATAAGGTAAAACCCTATCCTCCGGCTTGCGTTGCATTGTGTGATGGGACCTGGGTCTTATAATAGCTTCATTTTTCCAAAAAGCATTGCGTTGTTTTGTTATATGCACTAGTATTCTTGGGAGGAAACCCGTTCCGTGTTATACGGCGTGGTCCCTTGAATTACTATCTTTAAAGTAAAGTTTTAAATAACTGTTTTAGTTCTCACACCAGTCACATGACTGACCTGGAGTTTATTGTTTTAACCTAAACTCTGGGTGCCCCTATTTTCCGCACGGGCAGCTAGTAGTTTTGGTTTTGCAGATTTATATTCACAGGGTCCTGATTTACAGCTGGAACGATGCTCGTAAAGCTCTGTATTCGTGTATCACTTTCAGTTGTGTTTTGTATATTTTTCCGCTGCTGTGTAATTTATTGTAATCCCTGATATTTATCGAATGTAATTTATTCATTTATACTCTGTATATTCTTGTATCTGATGGAATTGTTGTAACAACAATGAAATGTTCTTCCGTCTGCGTTCTATTTTGTCTTGTCCTCAATTCTATCCGTGCTTTCCTTACCGGGGAAGTTCGGGTCGTCTCAGTTTGGTATCAGAGCTTTGGTTTACAGAGCTCGAGAACAAGACACCTTAGAACCATACGAAAGAATTCATCAGATATTGGATTAGTAATATCCAATTAGAATGACTCGTTAGAGATAGGATCAGTAGTATCCTAGAACGAGTGTGAAGAGTATATTTTTCAAATGAAAACAATTTTGTTTTGAAAATTTAAACCATTTTATACGTATATGAATAATTTATTTATATTGATATGGACAATCTAGTATATAAAGGTTTTGCATATACGCGTCATGAACGTATATTCGAAGATTTAATATACTGGATAGATATTGAATCACATTCTAGACACCCGGAGATGGTTCTGATGATTGATCGATCATCATCAGAACATATGTTCGTGTTTTGAAGGTGTGATTTCTATATATTTCCATTAGACTGGTGTGAGAACCAAAACTAATATAGCTAAAATACATTGTTGTGAATTGGCATAAAAACATGATTCTGCATATGTATCAAAATTATGAATTTGAAACTCTAATTCACTAATTGATTGATGGTTGTGTTGTTTGTTTATTTGTTTGCTAGTTTTGAACCATTTAGCCTAATTGAACCAAATATTGAATTGTATTGAAAATTGGTCGCATTTGCTTGCATATGCATATACATATATATCATTGAACAGGTCATAGCAAGGAGGCTAGAGCAGAGAATAAAATTTGTTTGCCCTACAAATAGGTACATGTTTACTACATAATTTACTGTTTTGTTTGGGTGATGATGATTTTATGAGCCTATTGGCTAGTCGCTTGGCTCTTTCTTTTTCTTTTTGAGATCAGAAGGCCCATATGGCAATTTCAGGATTTTCCCGTGGCTCCTGGTGCAGGGGAGGTTATGGCGAAATTTTTCGAAAATTTAGGGTGTTAGCCAAATTTTTGAAGAATTTGAAAATTCTCAGAAATTGAAAAGTTGGAGAATGCAAGCCAGATCGAACGTAGAGTTGATTGATCAAACCACTTACGACTTTGTTACTTTTCGGGGACGAAAAGTTTTAAGTGGGGGAGATTGTAACAACCCGAAAATCTGGGCCAGTTTATAATTTTTATTTTGGCAACTTCGACGAATTTTGGTTATTTAAATAGATTATTTTAAATAATAACGACGAGAAATTTATTTTGAATATAAATCGAACGTATATATTATATACGTCGTCGTTAGAATATAAATAATTATATATAATTATAAAAGGAATTGAAAATGGCGCGGTAGTTCGATAATTCAATTTCAAACTTCAATTGAATGTACCGGGTGCAAAACAATCCGAATTTTAGTGAAACGAAAAACATTAGGATCTAATTGAGAATATCTTTCCAACGAATCCGAAAAATTGAAATTTCATAGCGGGAATCAAAAGATATGTCCAGTTGAAAATTCTGAATAGTCGCTATGGAATTCAGGCCCTTAAAAATGGGAATTTTGCAAACGACCTCGGATTTCGAAGAAACCACTTTTGTTGGATCCGTGATGTCAAATTATTGCTAGATTCCAAGTTTCATAATTTTTCGAATCAATATGTGAGCGTGGCGAAGGAAAACGCGTTTGACCAGTTTTAGTTGATTTTAATCGACTGGAAAATAGCCATTTTTCCAACGGTCTCAGAATTCGACGAAACTAGTTTTGTTAGAACCGTATCGTCAATACGAAGCTAGAAAATATTTTTCTGGAATTTTTCTAGTTAGTATGTGACCCCGGTAATTTGAAATGTACGTTTAAAATTCAATAAAGTGATTTAAATGTAAATTTAACAGAAACTGATTGTAACAGCCGAATTAGCCTACGATACATATCCCATTGTGTTCGGAATGGGGGTAAAACGCTATAGACGACAGGCGGTAGACCTCGTTTAGAGGTCGTATGTAAAAGTCAACCTTTTGAAAAAAAATTAATTAATTAAATCTCCCTCCTCCCCTTATCTTCTTCAGGTTGGCCCCCCTTCATATTCGATTCAATCGAACGATAGAAAAAAAAAAGAGAAAGATGGGCGATGGGGGGGGGGGTGAGCCGCCGCCGCCACCGCGCCCCCCCCCCCCCCAGCGACGCTGTCGCCGCCGCTGCTTCACCTTCTTCCTCCTCTGCCTCGACCGCAACACCACCAGATCCCCACCCCCTGCCCTCGCGAACGCGACAGCCGCCCCCCCTCCTGTGCTGCGTGGCCGCTACTTCGTCTTCTCCACCTGACCTCCTCCGACCGCTCCACCATCCTCCTCCAACAGCCAAGCACCCCTCTTCCCAGTTAAAAGCAGAAAAATTTGAGTTTTTTTTATTTATTTTGTTATTTAATTAGTGGCATTTAACTTAGGAATAAAATTAGGATTTTTATTTATATGGCTTTGCATTAAAAATCTGATTTTTATTTGACTTTGTTTTGAAAAGACGATATTTTAAAATATAAAAGGCGTGATTTTTAAAATATAAAAGGCGTGATTTTTAAAATATAGAAAGGCGTGATTTTTAAAATAGAAAAGACGTGATTTTTAAAATAGAAAAGATTAGATATTTAAAGGAAGAAAAACGATATTTTTAAATGGAAAAAGGTGAGATTTTTATATATTGAACATCGAAGTAAAAATATGATTTTTATATATTGAACATCGGAGTAAAAATATGATTTTTATATATTGAACATCGAAGTAAAAATATGATTTTTATATATTGAACATCAAAGTAAAGATTGTGTTTTTTCATATTGAATAGCGAAGTAAAAATATGATTTTTATATATGTAGTGGCTACGGGCAACGAAGATGACAAAGATGCGATAACGATGAAGATTTCTATAAAAGAAGTGTCGTGAAGTTGGATAGCTATTGGTGAGAACTTCTCGCTCTAAACTTCTTTTTCTAGTTATATATATATATATATATATATATATATATATATATTAGGATGCAGACGGTGCTTAGCAGCACCCGACACCCGTCATCCACAGACCATGGATGGCTTGTTTGTTTAATTGTTTGGTTGTGTAGTTGGTTAGTCTAATTGGTTTGAATTGAATTGTTTGGTGAAATGGAATGGATTTGATTGATGTGTGAATGGCGTGGGCCTTCACTAGACCGGGGATAAGGCTAGGTCTCGTCCCGTTTCTAGTATCGTGCCGTTATGCCGCCGAAATTTTCTAAAATATGTTAGAAAAATAAAAATATCATTTTTATTGTGTAAATGAACTGAACAGGAATTCATGTGTTAAAATAAAATATTTTATCGTTAAAAATATAAATTTTTAATGTGAAAGTGAATAAATAAATATTTATAAAAAAATCGGCCGATTTGTTTATATCCACTGATTTGACTGATGTTGATTGGGTCGATAAATTTTACACATCGCCTAACTGCACAAACAAAAATATGTGTTTGTTGATTTGAAACCCCACACGGGAGTTGGGATGATATTTGGCGTACACTAATCCCAATTATTTAATTATTGTCGATCGATTGGTCAACAGACTGTGTAAGCGTCGATTATTTATATTTGATGCTTATGCAGTTGTGTGGTGCACTTTGGATGATGGTTGATTGTTTATCAATGCTATTATATACATGTGTTGTATGGAATCCATATAATTAACGTTATATGGTGATTGATTGGGCCTCATTCCAATCGGGACAACAATGAATATTATAAAAGAAAATTCATGTGTTGAATATAAAAATAGTCATGTGTTGACGATGTTCATGGGTTGAAAATATTCGTGTGTTGAGTGAAATATTTTATACAATGAAATTTACATCTTTATCATATTTACAATTAGAAACTACTTTACAGTGGAGTCTAATTAAAAATTAAGCGATAGATACCATAGTTTTATAAAATATTTTACATAACAAAAATAGTGATGTGTTGACAGTGCTCATGTGTTGAGATTAGTCATGTGTTGAAAGAAAAATAGATTCAGGTGTTGAATAGAATAAATATTCATTTGTTGAATAAAATAAAGAAGTTTTTGAAATATATAAAGCCGTGTTGATTAGAGTTGCGCTATTTTGACGTGAACGATATTTATATCGATTTTATTCGTTTTATAATGAATATTGAAAAGTGATTTCAAAATTTAATATTTTGAAATGAAATTCAAATTAAATTAGATTAAAATTCAAATTGAAATTTTATTGAATCAATTTGAAATGAATTCGAATCGAATAGTAAATGAATTCGATTCGAATTGAATAGAAATTGAATTTGAATTCAAATCAATTAAAAATGAATTGAAATTGAATTAAATTGAAATTGAGTTAAAAACGAATTGAAATCGTTTTGAATGAAATTTAAAACGAACTGAAATTGAATTGAAATGAATTCGAATTGAATGGAAATCAAATCAATTTGAAATTGAAGATGAAGTTGAAATGGTTTTCAAAACGAATTTAAAGCGATTTATAAAATATATTTTAAAAGGAAATCGATGAAATATATATTATTTATATTATATATATCATATAATGGCCTGAATAGAACGCGCCGCGCCGCGGTAGTTCGTGAATTTCGACCATTTACTTCGAATTGACGTTGCGGGAGATCCGACCGTCGGATTCTCCTAAACCCAGAACCGTTGGGTTCGTATCAAAAAGAACTTTCCAATGAATATTATAAATTTGAGATCTAACGGTTTGATTTGGAATTATGTCCAAATCAAATTTGGAAAAGGTCGCTGTAAGTGCAGTTCGATGGCCATTGATGGAAATCGACTGTACGGGCCTTGATAAAATTATTAAAAATATTGATAATTTGTGTAAAATCATAATATGTGAATTGGAAAGAACTGGGATGTAAAACTCCACATTTGAAATGAAAAAAATAGATTTTTATCGAAATGAACTAGTTTTGAACTAGAATTAAAATCAATTTATTTTTGACATAAATAAATTGAATTTGAAAGTGATTTTAAAAATAATCAATATTCCCAATACGTGGATTGGACTGGAGTTGAATCGAAATTATCTTCGGGATATTTCGATGTTGGATTTCGTGACAATACAGATATTGTTATGGGAATTTGAAAGATATATTTTATATCGTTATTTCCAATACGATATATGTTGGTTTCAGGATTTGATATTGAATATAAGCCGATATATTTTCTATTCAGAGCCTTGTATTTAATATCAAATGTGATTTGGGTTTATCGTGAATCGTGTTTTATATGACATTGGTTCTTTAGCCCAGTTAAAGGCAAGATGTTGATTTTTGAAAAGATTAAAACTAAGTGGAGTTTTAATGAATCTTTAATTAGATTGAAATGTGAATTGATAATTTAAATTATCAAATCGGAAAAGTGATCGAGAATGGAGTATCACCAGTTTTGCTCCACAGCGATAGTTAAATCTTTAATTAGATTTGAATGTGAAATGGTAATTAATTTTACCGATAACACCGTGGTGTTAGGAATGGAGTATCACCAGTTTTGCTCCATGGGATATATAGGTTGGGATTGGGAAATAAAATAAATAATTACTTCGGTGTGGTTTGCTAATCCCGACTAATTTGGAAAACCATAAAATGGTTTGAAATGATATCCAAAAGAAGATTATAGGATAAATTTAGAAGAATTTATCTTGGATAAAATTAATGGGAACATTTCCCTAAGAATGTGATTTTGTGAATAAAAGAATATTCTGAATTGGAATGAGGCGTTTGTTGTGTTTGTGTAACATTCGTTTATTATATACGTGGGTTATTAAGAAAGGCCGGGTTTATACCCATTCTGAATAACCGATTCGACGAGATGTCGAAGATGAAGACGGTGGTTGAAGACCGGAAGTCTTCACATCGTTTGGGTGATTACTGATGATCTTGATTGGGCTGTACACCCAGGATGAGGGAATCAGTTGGTGATCGTCCAGACGTACCTGGAGATGGATGGATATGCGAGGAAAGCGCCTCCGGTTTCGTTCAAACCCTGAACGAACTTGTAAATGGATTGTGTGTCTGACATTGGATTTTATTCTGTGTTGATTGATCTCTATTAAATATACATCTGTTTGGCGGCATAGAATTTATTCTCTTGTTTAACGCCCTTCTCTGAGAGGTACGAGCTCAGAGGTTGTATATCGATGGACATCAGTCGCATGGAGTGAATTGCCAATGTGGCACGCGTAAGTGGCAATTGATCAAGGCTTCTGTTGAAAAGAAAAGTCTTGTGGTTGATGATCAAAGCACGGCCTGTGTGGCATAGCTTTGTGTATAACATGAATTCGCGAGCCTCACACCTCGGTATGAGTCAAAAACGGGAGACGGACCGCTGGGAGAGCACGACATTTCTTTCTAGCTAGGGTGGTGTCAGTGACCTACCAGCCCTGACATTTATATACTTTTCACCTGTGTGGTTGTTGGAATGCGAGGCGCCTCGGATATAGGTCTGTAAGGACCGGGAAACGTGTGTTCAGGAATAACTAATCCTCAAAAGTAAGAGAGGACCGTCCCAGCCGATTCCAAGGATCAAAGTGGGGTCCGGGGACATTTGCTAGAGTGTCTCGAACGCGGAGAGGAGCTTGCCCCTTGCCTCGGCTCATGAGGGAATCCAATTTCCAATACGTGATATTGCGGTTTTAATTGTAGAACAAGTATGGCGACATGATAGATGGTACCCATGCCGCCTATGATTGATATTTATGATTGAAATTGTTTTGACACTATACACTTATTATAGTATCAAATGATTTGTTTTAAACGCACCAAGCATGTTTGGCTGTTATAAGGTAAAACCCTATCCTCCGGCTTGCGTTGCATTGTGTGATGGGACCTGGGTCTTATAATAGCTTCATTTTTCCAAAAAGCATTGCGTTGTTTTGTTATATGCACTAGTATTCTTGGGAGGAAACCCGTTCCGTGTTATACGGCGTGGTCCCTTGAATTACTATCTTTAAAGTAAAGTTTTAAATAACTGTTTTAGTTCTCACACCAGTCACATGACTGACCTGGAGTTTATTGTTTTAACCTAAACTCTGGGTGCCCCTATTTTCCGCATGGGCAGCTAGTAATTTTGGTTTTGCAGATTTATATTCACAGGGTCCTGATTTACAGCTGGAACGATGCTCGGAAAGCTCTGTATCCGTGTATCACTTTCAGTTGTGTTTTGTATATTTTTCCGCTGCTATGTAATTTATTGTAATCCCTGATATTTATCGAATGTAATTTATTCATTTATACTCTGTATATTCTTGTATCTGATGGAATTGTTGTAATAACAATGAAATGTTCTTCCGTCTGCGTTCTATTTTGTCTTGTCCTCAATTCTATCCGTGCTTTCCTTACCGGGGAAGTTCGGGTCGTCTCATTAGATCTATGACATGATAATATTATTGTCGTTGTTGTGGTTGATTGGTCATGTTTGCTGTAGATCTGTGGTTGTGTATACGGATCTGTATAGATCCAATAATTCTCATCATGTTGTATTTATTTTATGATATCAAATTGCAAGTCCGAATCACATGGTTATTTTTTTTATGTGCAAATATGAAATGAAATTGTTAGCGGTATGAGAAGATCAAATCTTTTATTATAAATAAAAAGTGGAATATGGCGTAAGATAAAAATTACATTTTTTATATGTAATTTATATATGAATTGTACCGCATGATAAAAATTACATTTTTCTATGTAATTAGAAAATGAATTTACGGTAAAATAAAAATGACCTTTTTATATGTTATTTAGATGTGAATTAGGACCGTCAGATTAAAATTACATTTTTATATGTAATTTATGTATGAATTTACACCGTATGAATAAAGTTTACATTTTTATATGTAAATATAAGATAGGAATTTGTGATGAAATAAAGATTACATTTTTATAATGTAAATTTGGACATGAATTTGCATTGAAATAAAAATCACATTTTTTATATGTAGTTTAGATGTAAATTAGAATGGTAAAATAAAAATGACCTTTTTATATGTTATTTAGATGTGAATTAGGACCGTCAGATTAAAATTATATTTTTATATGTAATTTATATATGAATTTACACCGTATGAATAAAGTTTACATTTTTATATGTAAATATAAGATAGGAATTTGTGATGAAATAAAGATTACATTTTTATAATGTAAATTTAGACATGAATTTGCATTGAAATAAAAATTACATTTTTTATATGTAGTTTAGATGTAAATTAGAACGGTAAAAAAAAATGACCTTGTTATATGTTATTTAGGTGTGAATTAGGACCGTCAGATTAAAATTACATTTTTATATGTAATTTATATATGAATTTACACCATATGAATAAAGTTTACATTTTTTTATGTAAATATAAGATAGGAATTTGCGATGAAATAAAGATTACATTTTTATAATGTAAATTTAGACATGAATTTGCATTGAAATAGAAATTACATTTTTTATATGTAGTTTAGATGTAAATTAGAACGGTAAAATAAAAATGACCTTTTTATATGCTATTTAGAGGTGAATTAGGACCGTATGTTAAAAGTTACATTTTTATATGTAATTTATATATACAATTTACACCGTATGTTAAAAGTTACTTTTTTCTATGTAATTAAAATGTGAATTTACACCGTATGTTAAAAGTTACTTTTTTCTATGTAATTAAAATGTGAATTGACACTGTATGATAAAAATTACATTTTTATATGTAATTTATATATGAATTTACACCGCATGATAAAATTTACATTTTTTATATGTAATTAAGGTATGAACTTGCATTGTAATAAAGATCACATTTTGTTTATTTAGAAAGAATTGACAAAATTATCACATTTTGTTTATTTAGAAAGAATTGACAAAATTATCACATTTTGTTTATTAAAAAGGATTAGACAAAATTATCACATTTTGTTTACATCAAAAGAATTAGACAAATTCGTCATTTTGTTTACACTAAAAGAATTTGTCAAATTTATCAGTTTTTGTCATTTTAAAAGAATGAATCGTTGTTTGAGAATTTGTTAACATGATATTTTCATTTTTAATGATAATTAGAATTCATTAAAAAGAATGTATATTTGTTTAAAACCTTGAATAGAATGTGTCAGCATGTAGAATTACATTTCTATGTAAAATTACATTTCTTTGTGATTAGTATTCATCAAAAAGAATTAAACAAAAATGTACATTTTGTTCATTTAAAAGGAATGTAATCAGAGTTAAAAATGAAAACTACATTTTCATGTAATAAGAGTTAAGATAAGAAAATTTACATTTTTGTGTAATTAAGATTTAAAGAAAATTTCATTTTATTACACAATTAAAAAGACTCTATCTTTACTGTCAATATGTTAAGATAAGAAGATTGGATTTAGAATTAGACATTTGAAAGGTTTATTATTATTAATATAATAATTGAGAAAGTCCCCAAGTTTTATTAAGATTTGAAAGAGTAAGTTATAGTATTTGAAATCAAGTTATTTTGGAAATATAGAATATTCCAAAATTAAGATATTTTGAAATGAGAAACATTTTAAAATAATATTTTTAGTAGAACAATTATAATGATTAATTAAAATTGTGCTTGGACACGAGGTTAGGTCACATTTGTGGTGGAAGTCTGCCCGGACACGACCGGCATATCCAGCAGCCACAAATGTTGGGCCTAATGTGAGAGGTCCAAGTGCGCAAATACAAATTGGACCAAGACACGAGGTTAAGCCCAACTTGTGGGAGAAGTCTGCCCGGAACCGACCGGCCTATCCAGCATCCACAAGTTGTAGGCCTAATGTGAGAGGTCTGGCCCATATTAAAATATAAATGGATAACTTAGAAATTGACGTTATTTTCACACCGTTATGTGTTAATAATGAAATGAATATTTTCACCTCCAAGTTTGTTATAAAAGAAAGTTACATTTTTAATAAAATAAGATAAGGATTATAATAGTTTTACATTTTTCTTAATGTAAATATTAGAAAAGTTACATTTTTCTTAATGTAAATAAAAGGAAAATAGGAAGTTACATTTTTATATGTAATTGGTGTAATATAGAAACCGACATTTTTCAATGTAAATAAGGATGAAATAGAAATTATATTTTTATATGCAAATAAAAGAGTTTACATTTTTCAATGTAAACAAAAGAATGATTAGGAATTTATATTTTCCAATGTAAATAGAATATGAAATAAAAGTTGCATTTTCAATATAATAATATGTTGAAGTATAAGTTTACATTTCTCAATGTAAATAAAATAGGAATAGAAATTTTCATTTTACATTGTAAATAATAAGATTAGAAATTTACATTTCTAAGGAATGGATTTTCATTAGGAAAATAATGAAACCAAATATACATTTGGTGTAAATTGGAAAATGGAAGAGTAAAATATACATTGTTATGTTTAGGATGTGTATGTAAAGTAAAAATAGCGATAGATCGTTATAAATTATTAACAACGATATGAAATGGTTTTCAAATTTATATATGCGAGTGTTATTTGGGAAGTCCGAGTTTACTCTCATTCCAAATTATGATACGACGTTCAAAGAATTGAAGACGGCGATTGAAGACCGACGATCTTCACATCGAATGATTAGCTAGTGTTGAGGCCCTTGATTGATTTGCTCCCAAGAAGGGGCTAAGATGGTAGTTATCCAGACGTAGTGTTGATTTGTACGGATTTGGCTTTCGCTCAGACCCAGAGCATAGGCTTATAAATGGAATGTGTGTCTGACATTGTACTCCTTTATATATTGTATTTATTGATTTTCTACTGAATGTATGAATGATTGGTGGCGGAGAATTTATTCTCTTGCTTAACACCCTTTCATATATTTCGGCAAAGGATTAGTAGTGTAATATGGAGTGACGATGTGGCATGCTAAGATGCATATGATCAAGGCTTTGTTGAAAAGCAGGCCTTGTGGGATGATCAAAGCATAGCCTGTTTAGGCATAGCTTTGTGTACAACGTGACTTCGCGAGCCTCACACACCGACGGAGTCTAAAACGGGAGAAGGGAACGTAGGGAGAGCAGCACGTTTCTTTCTAGCTAGAAGCGGTGTTTGGGTTTTAACACGACCCGGCATTTTACTTATGTGGATGATGGAATGAGGCGGCTCGGATGATAGGTCCAATAGGATCGAGAAACGTGTGTTCAGGAATTGCCAATCCACGAAGCTGTATGTGTGGACCGGCCCTGCAGCTTTCCAAGGGTTCACTACGGGGGATCCTGAGACATTAGCTAGAGTGTCTCGAATCGGTAAGGTGCTCCTCCCTAGCCTTGAATCATGATGGAAACCCAATTTCCAATACGACCCTACGGACTTGATTGTATTACTAGTATTGAGGCATAGTAGTATGGGATACTATTCTTCCTAGGATTGATACATTTACTTTGAAATGTTTTTGAAACATATACACACTAGCAATAATATCAAATTCGTTTTTTTATCGTACCAAGCATGTTTAATCACCATATGGTAAAACTCTATCCTCTGGTGTGCGTTGCATTGTGTGATGGGACCTGAGTCTTATGGTGATTCCATTTTTTCAAAAGCATTGCGTTGTTTAACGATTTACTTTAATTTATGCACAGCAATCCATTGGAATAAACCCGTTCCGCGTTAGCGGCGTGGTCCTTGGATTTTCCTTATAACTATTAGTTAAATTAGTTAAGAATTCTCACACCAGTCCCATGACTGACCCGTTGTTTGTTTCCACCTTTGCAAACTCGGGTGCCCTCTTTTCCACATGGGTAGTCGGGTAGTTTGTCTGCAGGTCCTTATCTCGAGTAGGATTCTGGATTGAAGCTTAAAGCTGTGTCCAGAGCATAGTAGTCTTCTGCTGTATCTATTTTATTGTTTCCGCTGCAATGTATTATAATATTGTAATTTACCTTCCGCTGTAATTTTAATCGATGTACTCTGATATTCTGTACTCTGATGTAACATTATTATGATGTTTATAAAAGTCTGATGTTTTTGTTCTGATGTGTTGTATTCCCAAAGTTAACGTATGCGTATTTTGAACGGTCTTGGTCGATTTTGCGATCGATTAAGGTCGGGCGAAATGCGGGCCGTTACAGTTGGTATCAGAGCTTTGGTTAGCTCAAATCTTTGGGGTACAACTCATTAGAACTGAACAAAAGACTCATCAGAGATTGGATTAGTAATATCCAATAAGAATACTCATTAGAGATAGGATCAGTAGTATCCTAGAATGAGAAGACTCATTAGAGATATGGTTAGTAATGCCCTAGAATGAGTTGAGAGTGCCCAGTTTATAATTAACTTATTTGTGAATATATATAATCTATTTTAGAAAATATGATTTTTGAATATACAAAAGTAATACATTTTAAAAACTAATCAACTAATTGATTGATGTTGGTGTAGTGTAATTATTAGTTCAACTAATAAAATTATAGAAACGAATTAAAGAATGAAAGATGAGTTAATTAATTAAATAATTTTAGCTTCGTTCCTTTTCGAGGATGAAAAGTTCTTAAGTGGGGGAGACTGTAACAACCCTGAATTTTGGGGGTAAATATAAAAATTTATTTTTAACTAATTTTAATGAGTTTTTGATATTGAAAATAATCTATTTAAAATAATAATGATTAAAAGTTGATTTAAATTGAAGTTAGAATGAATAATTTAATTTTAATTATAAAAAGAAGTTAGAAATAACGCTGTAGTTTGAAAAGTCAAACTTGAACTTTGACTGATCGTACAGGATGCAAAATTTAACGGATTTTAGTGAAACCAAAAATATTAGAATCTATTTAAAAATGTCTTTCCAACGAATCAAAAAAATCGAAATTTCATAGCGGGAATCAAAAGTTATGCCTAGTTTAAAATTTAGAAAGGTCGCTATGAAATTTACAAAGGACAAAAATGCTACTTTTTGCATACGAAGGAATTTGGACTCGAAACCACTTCTATTGAGTTCAGAATGACGATTCTGCCTTGAAAAACAGTAAACACTTATATATTTCGAGTTTCAGAAATTATTTGTTTAAAAATGTATTTTTAATGTTTAATATATACGCCTTGAAAATAGCCATTTTTCAAACGACCTCTTTTTTCGACGAAACCACTTTTTTGGATTCGGAATGTCAAAATATAGTTAAGTTTAATTTTTCATAATTTTTAGAATTAAATTGTAGTCGTGGCAAAAATATTTCAGTTTTGTCAATTTCGGTCAATTTTAATCGACTTGAAAATAGTCATTTTTCAAACGGGCTCAGAATTGAACGAAATTATTTTTTCTAGGTCTGCAGCGTCAAAACATAGCTAAATATATTTTGTGGGAATTTTTGAAGTTAATTTGTGGCCCCGGTGAATTTTTATATACGTTTGAATAATAAAATAAAAGAATAATTTTAAATTTGAAAAATGGGGGTTGAGACGACCTTTTGAGCCTGCAGGACATAGTTAGATGGATCCGGAATAGGGGTTTTTAGCTAGGGAACACAGTCGTTAGGCTGAAAACAGAGTAAGTGGGTAAACGGACTTTTATTGGATAATTAGATAATAACCTAATTAAATAATAATATAAATAAGAAGCAAACTACGCTCTTTCTTCTTCCCCATCGTTCTACAGCCGCACGCACAAACCCATGGCTGAATGTTTTCCTCTCCGAATTCTCCCAATCCACAAAGAATTAGCTTAGGCCGTGGTACAACTTTTTGAAGCTCTTCTCACTCTCTTTAATCTCCAACAAGTTTCATCCCTTTTCATTGACCGTAGGCGAAGAACGAGCACCGCCAACCCGCCGCCTTTGCACCCAAACCGCACCCCTCATAGGCCGCCGCACCCTACACCATTTGGGGCGCCCAAAGCCCTCTCGTAGCCGGTCGTTTTGCCGCAAACCGTTCACTAAACCATCAAATACAGAGAGAGAAAATTGAAATCAAAGTTTTGAACTAAAAGGTATGAAATTCATTTCTGAATTTGCCACGCTTTCGGCCGTGGCAACTGCAGTTATTAAAAGTAAATTTTATTCAAAAATTGATAATTAACTCATACGAACTCCAAACTAAAAATTTTCAGATTTTGCAAGACCGTGACGACAAATAGAGGTTGCTGAAATCAAGTGCGACCATTTTCTGAATTTATTTGGATTTTTCATTCCGCTTTAATCAGGGTGAGATTCTATTTTAAATAATTAAATCTAATTCAGTTGAATAGCGGATATATTAGATCTATGACATGATAAAATTATTGTCGTTGTTTTGTTTGATTGGTCATGTTTGCTGTAGATCTGTGGTTGTGTATACGGATCTGTATAGATCCAATAATTCTCATCATGTTGTATTTATTTTATGATATCAAATTGCAAGTCCGAATCACATGGCTAATTTTTTTTTAATGTGCAAATATGAAATGAAATTGTTAGCGGTATGAAAAGATCAAATCTTTTATTATAAATAAAAAGAGGAATATGGCGTAAGATAAAAATTACATTTTTTATATGTAATTTATATATGAATTGAACCGCATGATAAAAATTACATTTTTCTATGTAATTAGAAAATAAATTTATGGTAAAATAAAAATGACCTTTTTATATGTTATTTAGATGTGAATTAGGGCCGTCAGATTAAAATTACATTTTTATATGTAATTTATATATGAATTTACACCGTATGAATAAAGTTTACATTTTTATATGTAAATATAAGATAGGAATTTGCGATGAAATAAAGATTACATTTTTATAATGTAAATTTAGACATGAATTTGCATTGAAATAAAAATTACATTTTTTATATGTAGTTTAGATGTAAATTAGAAAGGTAAAATAAAAATGACCTTTTTATATGTTATTTAGATGTGAATTAGGACCGTCAGATTAAAATTACATTTTTATATGTAATTTATATATGAATTTACACCATATGAATAAAGTTTACATTTTTATATGTAAATATAAGATAGGAATTTGCGATGAAATAAAGATTACATTTTTATAATGTAAATTTAGACATGAATTTGCATTGAAATAAAAATTACATTTTTTATATGTAGTTTAGATGTAAATTAGAACGGTAAAATAAAAATGACCTTTTTATATGCTATTTAGAGGTGAATTAGGACCGTATGTTAAAAGTTACATTTTTATATGTAATTTATATATACAATTTACACCGTATGTTAAAAGTTACTTTTTTCTATGTAATTAAAATGTGAATTTACACCGTATGTTAAAAGTTACTTTTTTCTATGTAATTAAAATGTGAATTGACACTGTATGATAAAAATTACATTTTTATATGTAATTTATATATGAATTTACACCGCATGATAAAAATTACAGTTTTTATATGTAATTAAGGTATGAACTTGCATTGTAATAAAGATCACATTTTGTTTATGTAGAAAGAATTGACAAAATTATCACATTTTGTTTATTTAGAAAGAATTGACAAAATTATCACATTTTGTTTATTAAAAAGGATTAGACAAAATTATCACATTTTGTTTACATCAAAAGAATTAGACAAATTCGTCATTTTTTTTACACTAAAAGAATTAGGCAAATTTATCAGTTTTTGTCATTTTAAAAGAATGAATCGTTGTTTGAGAACTTGTTAACATGTTATTTTCATTTTTAATGATAATTAGAATTCATTAAAAAGAATGTATATTTGTTTAAAACCTTGAATAGAATGTGTCAACATGTAAAATTACATTTCTATGTAAAATTACATTTCTATGTGATTAGTATTCATCAAAAAGAATTAAACAAAAATGTACATTTTGTTCATTTAAAAGGAATGTAATCAGAGTTAAAAATGAAAACTACATTTTCATGTAATAAGAGTTAAGATAAGAAAATTTACATTTTTGTGTAATTAAGATTTAAAGAAAATTTCATTTTATTACACAATTAAAAAGATTCTATCTTTACTGTCAATATGTTAAGATAAGAAGATTAGATTTAGAATTAGACATTTGAAAGATTTATTATTATTAATATAATAATTGAGAAAGTCCCCAAGTTTTATTAAGATTTGAAAGAGTAAGTTATAGTATTTGAAATCAAGTTATTTTGGAAATATAGAATATTCCAAAATTAAGATATTTTGAAATGAGAAACATTTTAAAATAATATTTTTAGTAGAACAATTATAATGATTAATTAAAATTGTGCTTCGACACGAGGTTAGGTCACATTTGTGGTGGAAGTCTGCCCGAACCCGACCGGTATATCCAGCAGCCACAAATGTTGGGCCTAATGTGAGAGGTCCAAGTGCGCAAATACAAATTGGGCCAAGACACGAGGTTAAGCCTAACTTGTGGGAGAAGTCTGCCCGGAACCGACCGGCCTATCAAGCATCCACAAGTTGTAGGCCTAATGTGATAGGTCTGCCCCATATTAAAATATAAATGGATAACTTAGAAATTGACGTTATTTTCACACCGTTATGTGTTAATAATGAAATGAATATTTTCACCTCCAAGTTTGTTATAAAAGAAAGTTACATTTTTAATAAAATAAGATAAGGATTATAAAAGTTTTACATTTTTCTTAATGTAAATATTATAAAAGTTACATTTTTCTTAATGTAAATAAAAGGAAAATAGGAAGTTACATTTTTATATGTAATTGGTGTAATATAGAAACCGACATTTTTCAATGAAAATAAGGATGAAATAGAAATTATATTTTTATATGCAAATAAAAGAGTTTACATTTTTCAATGTAAACAAAAGAATGATTAGGAATTTATATTTTCCAATGTAAATAGAATATGAAATAAAAATTGCATTTTCAATATAATAATATATTGAAGTATAAGTTTACATTTCTCAATGTAAATAAAATAGGAATAGAAATTTACATTTTACAATGTAATTAATAAGATTAGAAATTTACATTTCTAAGGAATGGATTTTCATTAGGAAAATAATGAAACCAAATATACATTTGGTGTAAATTGAAAAATGGAAGAGTAAAATATACATTGTTATGTTTAGGATGTGTATGTAAAGTAAAAATAGCGATAGATCGTTATAAATTATTAACAACGATATGAAATGGTTTTCAAATTTATATATGCGAGTGTTATTTGGGAAGTCCGAGTTTACTCTCATTCCAAATAATGATACGACGTTCGAAGAATTGAAGACGGCGATTGAAGACTGACGATCTTCACATCGAATGGGTAGCTATTGTTGAGGCCCTTGATTGATTTGCTCCCAAGAAGGGGCTAAGATGGTAGTTATCCAGACGTAGTGTTGATTTGTACGGATTTGGCTTTCGCTCAGACCCAGAGCATAGGCTTATAAATGGAATGTGTGTCTGACATTGTACTCCTTTATATATTGTATTTATTGATTTTCTGCTGAATGTATGAAAGATTGGTGGCGGAGAATTTATTCTCTTGCTTAACACCCTTTCATATATTTCGGCAAAGGATTGGTAGTGTGATATGGAGTGACGATGTGGCATGCTAAGATGCATATGATCAAGGCTTTGTTGAAAAGCAGGCCTTGTGGGATGATCAAAGCATAGCCTGTTTAGGCATAGCTTTGTGTATAGCGTGACTTCGTGAGCCTCATACACCGGCGGAGTCTAAAACGGGAGAAGGGAACGCTGGGAGAGCATCACGTTTCTTTCTAGCTAGAAGTGGTGTTTGGGTTTTAACACAGCCCGGCATTTTACTTATGTGGATGATGGAATGAGGCGCCTCGGATGATAGGTCCTATAGGATCGGGAAACGTGTGTTCAGGAATTGCCAATCCACGAAGCTGTATGTGTGGACCGGCCCTGCAGCTTTCCAAGGGTTCACTGTGGGGGATCCTGAGACATTAGCTAGAGTGTCTCGAATCGGTAAGGAGCTCCTCCCTAGCCTTGACTCATGATGGAAACCCAATTTCCAATACAACCCTACGGACTTGATTGTATTACTGGTATGGAGGCATAGTAGTATGGGATACTATTCTTCCTAGGATTGATACATTTACTTTGAAATGTTTTTGAAACATATACACACTAGCAATAATATCAAATTCGTTTTTTATCATACCAAGCATGTTTAATCACCATAAGGTAAAACTCTATCCTCTGGTGTGCGTTGCATTGTGTGATGGGACCTGAGTCTTATAGAGATTCCATTTTTCCAAATGCATTGTGTTGTTTAACGATTTACTTTAATTTATGCACAGCAATCCATTGGAATAAACCTGTTCCGCGTTAGCGGCGTGGTCCTTGGATTTGCCTTATAGCTATTAGTTAAATTAGTTAAGAATTCTCACACCAGTCCCATGACTGACCCGTTGTTTGTTTCCACCTTTGCAAACTCGGGTGCCCTCTTTCCACACGGGCAGTCGGGTAGTTTGCCTGCAGGTCCTTATCTCGAGCAGGATTCTGGATTGAAGCTTAAAGCTGTGTCCAGAGCATAGTTGTCTTTCGCTGTATCTATTTTATTGTTTCCGCTGCAATGTATTATAATATTGTAATTTATCTTCCATTGTAATTTTAATCGATGTACTCTGATATTCTGTACTCTGATGTAACATTATTATGATGTTTATAAAAGTCTGTTGTTTTTGTTCTGATGTATTGTATTCCCAAAGTTAACGTATGCGGATTTTGAACGGTCTTGGTCAATTTTGCGATCGATTAAGGTCGGGCGAAATGCAGGCCGTTAGAACCGCCGCGACCCCAGGCCCGATCCCCCTCGCTCCCTCCCTCCTCCAGCTCGACCTAGCCCGCGAACCCATCAAACCCGACGCAGTCCCCCACCTACCCATTTCCGCCGCCGCCCCCTCCGATGCAGACCCGCCTCGAAACCCTAGCCCGACCACCGCGCAGGCGCCCCCCCATCACCACCACCACCCTTCGACCAAACGCCCCTTCTCAGATCAGCAACGAAGCCCTATTCTCTCCTCCAACCCCAAAACACCGATTAACAGTAAGTCCTTCTACTTTAATTTTTATTTACTTCTATAAATTCTGATTTAATGTTAATTTTTTTACATAAAGCTTTAGTTTTTACTGGTTTCTGTAAAGTTTTGATCTTTATTTCTATAATTATGATCTTTATTATATGAGTTGCATCTTAAAAAGTTAGATTTAGGTTATATGAAAAGCCTAGATTTTTATATGGCAAAAGATTAGATTTCTATGTAAGGCAAGATTAGATTTTTAAACAAGCAAGATTGGATTTTTAATAGTGAAAAGATAGATTTTTATTAAGAGAAAAAGTTAGATTTTTAACAAGAGAAAAGGTTAGATTTTTGAACATAGAAAAAAGGTGATTTTTAAATGATAAAAATATCTATAATTTGTGGCGAAAAGATTTGATTTCTAAAAATATAAAGCGGTGATTTTTATATATATGCTAGCGAAATAAAAATATGATTTTGATATCATAGAAAGTATAAAAATATGATTTTTATAATAGAAAATATTAAATTTTTAAATAAGAATAGATTAGATTTCATCGGTATAAAGATTAGATTTTGAAGTATAGAAAAGATAGGATTTTTATTTTAGAATAGATCAGATTTTTATATAATCAAAGGAGTGATTTTTATATTATAGGAAGATCAAAAATATGATTTTTATAAGATAGAGAATATAAAGATGCGATTTTTATATATGTTGTAGCGAGATAAAAAAATTCGATCTTTATATACGTGAAGTGAAAATAAAAATTCAATCTTAATATAAGAAGTAGAAATATAAAAATATAATTTTTATATTGAAATAAGCATTGTAAAAATATATGAAGAAGAAATAAAAATACGATTTTTATTTATTGAATGAAGTGATAAAAATATAATTTTTATTTGAAGAGTGTGAAAAGAACTGCATTAGAGTTTCAAACAGATCTAGACGGTTCAGCAGTTCAAAAACAAAGCACGGCGGAGTGGAACCCTCTGTGAGAACTTCTCACTTTAAATCTTGTTTTTCTAGTTAAAATATATACTAGGATGCAGACGGTGCTTAGCAGCACCCGACACCCGTCATCCACAGACCATGGATGGCTTGTACGTTTGATTGTTTATTGTGGTGAAAATTGATTGTGTGATGTGAAATGAAATAAAATATTTATATAGTTAAAAATATTTTATCGTTAAAAATATAATTTTTAACGGGTATATGAATAAATAGAAATCTGTGTTTGTTGATTTGAAACCCCACACGGGTAATGGGATGATATTTGGCATACACTAATCCCAATTATTTCATTGTATGTCGATCGATTGGTCGACAGACTGTGTGAGCGTTAATTATTTATATTTGATGCTTATGCAGTTGTGTGGTGCACTTTGGATGATGGTTGATTATTTATCGTTGCTATTATATACATGTGTTGTATGGAAACCATATAATTAACATTATATGGTAATTGATTGGGCCTCATTCCAATTGGGAAAATAAAGAATAGAATAAAATAAAGATTCATGTGTTGAATAGAATATATATCATGTGTTGACGATAATCATGTGTTGAAAGAAATATTTTAACAATAAAATTTACATCTTTATCATATTTAAAGTTAGAAACTAACTGGAAAATAGATAAGATGAGCGGTTTCCTGAGTATTGATCTGATATTGGTTTCGGCCTTCAGGGTTAATACTTAGGGAATCATTCTCTTACTACTTTACGGTTGGAGTCTGATTTAAAACTCAAACGATAGAAACCATAATTTTATAAAATATATTAAATAACAAAAATAGTCATGTGTTGACAGTGCTCATGTGTTGAGAATATTCATGTGTTGAATAGAATAAATATTCATTTGTTGAATAAAATAACGAAGTTATTGAAATATATAAAGCCGTGTTGATTAGAGATGCGCGATTTTGACGTGAGCGATATTTATATCGATTATATTCGTTTTTAAAATGAATATAAAAAAGGAAGTGATTTCAAAATATAACGTTTTGAAAATATTATCATTTATATAGTAATTATATGAAATATTTAATTTTGATTTGAAATTGAATATAGAGTTGAAATCGGTTTTGAAAACGAATTTAAAACGATTTATAAAATATGTTTTAAAAGGAAATCGATGAAATATATAATATATATATATATATATATATATATATATATATATATATATATTATATAATGGCCTGAATAGAACGCGCTGCGCTGCGGCAGTTCATGAATTTCGACCATTGACTTCGAATTGACGTTGCGGGAGATCCGACCGTCGGATTCTCCTGAAACCAGAACCGTTGGGTTCGTATCGCAAAGAGCTTTCTAATGAATATTAGAAATTTGAAATCTAATGGTTGGATTTGGAACTATGTCCAAATAAAATTTGGAAAAGGTCGCTGTAAGTGCAGTTCGATGGCCGTTGATGGAAATCGACTGTACGGGCCTTGAGAAAATTATTAAAAATATCAATAATTTGTGTAAAATCATAATATGTGAATAGGAAAGAACTGGGATGAAAAATTCCATATCTGAAAGGATAAAAATAGTTTTTTATCAAAATGAACTAGTTTTGAACTAGAATTAAAATTCAATTTATTTTTGAAATAAATAAATTGAATTTGAAGTTCTTTTAAAAATAATCAGAATTCCAATACGTGAAGTGGAAATAGATTTGAATCGAAATTATCTTCGTAATATTTCAATGTTGGATTTCGTGATTATACGGATATGGTTGTGGAAATTTGAAAGATATATTTATATCGTTATTTCCAATACGATATTTGTTGGTCGTAGAATTTGATATTGAATATAAGCCGATATATTTTCTATTCAGAGTCTTGTATTTAATTTCAAATGTGATTTTGGGTTTGTCGTGAACCGTGCTTTAGATGACATTGGTTCTTTAACCCAGTTAAAGTCAGGATATTGATTTTTGGGAAGATTAAAACTAAGTGGAGTTTTAATGAATCTTTAATTAGATTGAAAGTGAATTGATTATTTAAATTATCAAATCTGAAAGGTGATCGAGAATGGAGTACCACCAATTTTGCTCCAGAGCGATAGTTAAATCTTTAATTAGATTTGAACGTGAAATGGTAATTAATTTTCCCAATAACACCATGGTGTTAGATATGGAGTATTAGCAGTTTTGCTCCGGGGGATGAATAGGTTGGGATTGGGAAATAAAATAAATAATTACTTTGGTGTGGTTCGCCAATTCCGACTAGTTTGAAAAACCATAATATGGTTTGAAATGATATCCAAAGGAAGATTAAAGAATAAATTTAGAAGAATTTATCTTTGATAAAATTAATGGGAACCTTTCCCTAAGAATGTGATTTTGTGAATAAAAGAATATTCTGAATTGGAATGAGGCGTATGTTGTGTTTGTGTAACATTTGTTTAGTATATACGCGGGTTATTCGGAAAGGCCGGGTTTATACCCATTCTGAATAACCGATTCGACGATAAGTCGAAGATGAAGACGGTGGTTGAAGACCGAAAGTCTTCACATCGTTTGGGTGATTACTGATGATCTTGATTGGGCTGTACATCTAAGATGAGGGAATCAGTTGGTGATCGTCCAGACGTACTTGGAGATTGATGGATGTGCGAGGAAAGTGCCTCCGGTTTCGTTCAGACCCAGAACGAACTTGTAAATGGACCGTGTGTCTGACATTGGATTTTATTCTATGTTGATTGATCTCTATTAAATATACATCTGTTTGGTGGCGGAGAATTTATTCTCTTGCTTAACGCCCTTCTCTGAGACGTACGAGCTCAGAGGTTGTATATCGATGGACATCAGTCGCATGGAGTGAATTGCCAGTGTGGCACGCGTAAGTGGCAATTGATCAAGGCTTCTGTTGAAAAGCAAAGTCTTGTGGTTGATGATCAAGGCACGGCCTGTTTAGCGCAGCTTTGAGTATAGCGTGAATTCGCGAGCCTCACACCTCGGTATGAGTTAAAAACGGGATACGGACCGTTGGTAGAACACGACGTTTCTTTCTAGCTAGTGGTGGTGTCAGTGCATAAACTGGCTGACATTTATATACTTTTCACCTGTGTGGTTGTTGGAATGCGAGGCGCCTCAGATATAGGTCTGTTAGGACCGGGAAACGTTTGTTCAGTAATTGCCAATCCTCCAAAGTTAGGTGAGGACCGGCCCAACCGATTCCAAGGATCATAGTGGGGTCCTGAGACATTTGGTAGAGTGTCTCGAACCGAGAGGAGCTTGCCCCTTGCCTCGACTCATGACGGGAATCCAATTTCCAATACGTGATATTGCGGTTTTAATTGTAGAACTAGTATGGCGACATGATATATGGTACCCATGCCGTCTATGATTGATATTTATGATTGAAATTGTTTTGACACTATAAACTTATAATAGTATCAAATGATTTGTTTTAAACGTACCAAGCATGTTTTGCTATTATAAGGGAAAACCCTATCCTCTGGCTTGCGTTGCATTGTGTGATGGGACCTGGGTCTTATAATAGCTTCATTTTTTCCAAAAAGCATTGCACAGTTTTGTTATATGCACTAGTGTTCTTGGGAGGAAACCCGTTCCGTGTTATACGGCGTGGTCCCTTGAATTACTCTCTTTTAAAAATAAAGATTACTAACTGTTTTAGTTCTCACGCCAGTCACATGACTGACCTAGAGTTTATTGTTTTAAATTAAACTCTGGGTGCCCCTATTTTCCACATGGGCAGATAGTACTTTTGGTTTTGTAGATTTATATTCACAGGATCCTGATTTACAACTGGAACGATGCTCGGAAAGCTCTATATCCGTGTATTACTTCTAGTTGTGTTTTGTATTGTTTTTCCGCTGCTATGTAATTTAAATCCCTAATATTTGTGAAATGTGTAATTTTTATTCATACTCTGTATATTCTTGTATTCTGATGGAATTGTTGTAATAAACAATGAAATGTTCTTTTGTTTGTGTTCTGATTCGTCTTGTCCTCAATTCAATCCGTGCTTTCCTTCACAGGGAAGTTCGGGTCGTCTCAGTTTGGTATCAGAACTTTGGTTTATAGAGCTCGAGAACAAGACACATTAGAACCGAACGAAAGAATTCATCAGATATTGGATTAGTAATATCCAATTAGAATGACTCGTTAGAGATAGAATCAGTAGTATCCTAGAACGAGTGTGAAGAGTATATTTTTCGAATGAAAACAATTTTGTTTTGAAATTTAAACCATTATATACGTATTTGAATATTTTATTTATATTGAATTTGGACAATCCAATATATAAAGGTTTTGTATATACGCGTCATGAACGTATTTTCGATGTTTTAATATACTGGATAGATATAGAATCACACTCTAGCCGCCCGGAGATGGTTTTGATGATTGATCGATCATCATCAGTATTTGTGTTCGAGTTTCGAAGGTGTGATATCTATATATTTCCATTAGACTAGTGTGAGAACCAAAACTAGGTAGATTTATTTTTGTGATTTGGCATCAAAAACATGATTTTCTGTATATATATCAAATTTATGAATTTGAAACGATAATCAACTAATTGATTGATGGTTGTGTTGTTTGTCTATTTGTTTGAAATTTTGAACCATTTAGCCTAATGGAACCGAATGTTGAACTGTATTGAAAAATGATTACAATTGCATGCATATACATGTATATCTGTTGAACATGTCATAGCAAGGAGGCTAGAGCAGAAGAATAAAATTGTTTGGCCGACAAATAGGTACATGTTTACCATAATTTACTGTTTTGTTTGGGTGATGATGATTTTATGAGCCGATTGGCTAGCCGCTTGGCTTTTTCTTTTTCTTTTGGATTGAAGAAGGCCATGGTAGGCTATATGAAATATCCCGAAGTCCCCGGTGCAGGGGAGGTTATGGCGAAATTTTTCGGAAATTTAGGGTGTTAGCCAAATTTTTGAAAAATTTGAAAAGTTCTTAAAAACTAAAAGGTTGAAGAACTTAAGCCGTAACGAAAAGAATGTAAGTTGAGTTGATTTGTTAAACAACTTTCGGCTTCGTTCCTTTTCGAGGACGAAAAGTTTTAAGTGAGGGAGATTGTAACAACCCGAAAATGCGAGCCAATTTAAAAATTTTATTTTGGCAATTTTAGTGAAGTTTGAATATTTAAAATGAATTATTTTAAATAATATCGACGAGAAATTTATTTTGAAAGGAGTTAGAACGTATATATTTATATACGTCTTCGTTAGAATATAAATATTTATTTTAAATTAGAAAAGGAATTGAAAATGGCGCGGTAGTTCGATAATTAGATTTCAAACTTCAAATGAATGTACCGGGTGCAGAATAAACCGGATTTTAGCGAAACCAAAAATATTAGAATCTATTTGATAATATCTTTCCAACGAATTCGAGAAATCGAAATTTCATAGCGGGAATCAAAAGATATGTCCAGTTGAAAATTCAGAATAGTCGCTATGGAATTCTGGCCCTTAAAAATGGGAGTTTTGCAAACGACCTCGGATTTCGACCAAACCACTTTTGTTGGATCCGTGATGTCAAATTATTGCTAGGTTTCAAAATTCGTAATTTTTCGAATCAATATGTGAACGTGGCAAAGGAAAACGCGTTTGATCAGTTTTAGTTGATTTTAATCGACTGGAAATTGGCCATTTTTCAAACGGTCTCAGAATTTGACGAAATTAGTTTTGTTAGGACCGTATCGTCAATACGAAGCTAAAAATAAATTTTTTGGAATTTTTCGAGTTAGTATGTGACCCCGGTAAATTGAAATGTACGTTCAAATTGAATATATATAGATTTATATTTTAAATTCAACGGAAACTGATCGTAACGATCAAATTGGCCTACGATACATATCCCATTGTGTTCGGAACGGGGGTAATGCGCTAGGGACGACAGCCGGTGGGTTTGATTTCGAGTTCGAAAACAAAAGTTGCTTTTTGGAATTAAATATTAAATAAATAAAATATAAAAAAAAAACTTTTTCCTCTTTAACCTTCCCCCTTGCCGTTGACCATTCAATCGATTAATAGAAAAAAAAATCTCGTGAGCCCCAGCCCCGCCGCACACCTCGTCGCTGGCCATCCAGCACCGCCGCGACCCCAGGCCCGATCCCCCTCGCTCCCTCCCTCCTCCAGCTCGACCTAGCCCGCGAACCCATCAAACCCGACGCAGTCCCCCACCTACCCATTTCCGCCGCCGCCCCCTCCGATGCAGACCCGCCTCGAAACCCTAGCCCGACCACCGTGCAGGCGCCCCCCATCACCAGCACCACCCTCCGACCAAACGCCCCTTCTCAGATCAGCAACGAAGCCCCATTCTCTCCTCCAACCCCAGAACACCGATTAACAGTAAGTCCTTCTACTTTAATTTTTATTTACTTCTATAAAATCTGATTTAATGTTAATTTATTTATATAAAGCTTTAATTTTTACTGGTTTCTGTAAAGTTTTGATCTTTATTTCTATAATTATGATCTTTATTATATGAGTTGCATCTTAAAAAGTTAGATTTAGGTTATATGAAAAGCCTAGATTTTTATATGGCAAAAGATTAGATTTTTAAGTAAGGCATGATTAGATTTTTAAACAAGCAAGATTGGATTTTTAATAGTGAAAAGATAGATTTTTATTAAGAGAAAAAGTTAGATTTTTAACAAGATAAAAAGTTAGATTTTTGAACATAGAAAAAAGATGATTTTTAAATGATAAAAATATCTATAATTTGTGGTGAAAAGATTTGATTTCTAAAAATATAAAGCGGTGATTTTTATATATATGCTAGCGAAATAAAAATATGTTTTTTATATCGTAGAAATTATAAAAATATGATTTTTATAATAGAAAAGATTAAATTTTTAAACAAGAATAGATTAGATTTCATCGGTTTAAAGATTAGATTTTGAAGTATAGAAAAGATAGGATTTTAATTTTTGAAAAGATCTGATTTTTATATAATCAAAGGCATGATTTTTATATTATAGGAAGATCAAAAATATGATTTTTATAAGATAGAGAATATAAAGACGCGATTTTTTATATACGTGAAGTGAAAATAAAAATTCAATCTTTATATAAGAAGTAGAAATATAAAAATATAATTTTTATATTGAAATAAGCATTGTAAAAATATATAAAGAAGAAATAAAAATACGATTTTTATTTATTGAATGAAGTGATAAAAATATAATTTTTATTTGAACAGCGTGAAAAGAACTGCATTAGAGTTTCAAACAGATCCAGACGGTTTAGCAGTTCTAAAGCAAACCACGGCGGAGTGGAACCCTCTGTGAGAACTTCTCACTTTAAATCTTGTTTTTTTAGTTAAAATATATACTAGGATGCAGACGGTGCTTAGCAGCACCCGACACCCGTAATCCACAGACCATGGATGACTTGTATGTTTGATTGTTTATTGTGGTGAAAATTGATTGTGTGATGTGAAATGAAATAAAATATTTATATAGTTAAAAATATTTTATCGTTAAAAATATAATTTTTAACGGGTATGTGAATAAATAGAAATTTGTGTTTGTTGATTTGAAACCCCACACGGGTATTGGGATGATATTTGGCATACGCTAATCCCAATTATTTCATTGTATGTCGATCGATTGGTCGACAGACTGTGTGAGCGTTAATTATTTATATTTGATGCTTATGCAGTTGTGTGGTGCACTTTGGAAGATGGTTGATTATTTATCGTTGCTATTATATACATGTGTTGTATGGAAACCATATAATTAACATTATATGGTAATTGATTGGGCCTCATTCCAATTGGGAAAATAAAGAATAAAATAAAATAAAGATTCATGTGTTGAATAGAATATATAGTCATGTGTTGACGATAATCATGTGTTGAAAGAAATATTTTAACAATAAAATTTACATCTTTATCATATTTAATGTTAGAAACTAACTGGAAAATAGATAAGATGAGCGGTTTCCTGAGTATTGATCTGATATTGGTTTCGGCCTTCGAGGTTAATACTTAGGGAATCATTCTCTTACTACTTTACGGTTGGAGTCTGATTTAAAAATCAAACGATAGATACCATAATTTTATAAAATATATTAAATAACAAAAATAGTCATGTGTTGACAGTGCTCATGTGTTGAATATAATAAATATTTTTTTGTTGAATAAAATAACGAAGTTATTGAAATATATAAAGCCGTGTTGATTAGAGATGCGCCATTTGGACGTGAGCGATATTTATATCGATTATATTCGTTGTTAAAATGAATATAAAAAATGCAAGTGATGTTAAAATATAACGTTTTGAAAATATTATCATTTATATAGTAATGATATGAAATATTCAATTTTGATTTGAAATTGAATATAGAGTTGAAATCGGTTTTGAAAACGAATTTTAAACGATTTATAAAATACGTTTTAAAAGGAAATTGACGAAATATATAATATAATATATATATATATTATATATATAATAGCCTGAATAGAACGCGCCGCGCTGCGGCAGTTCGTGAATTTCGACCATTGACTTCGAATTGACGTTGCGGGAAATCCGACCGTCGGACTCTCCTAAAACCGGAACCGTTGGGTTCGTATCGCAAAGAGCTTTCTAATGAATATTAGAAATTTGAAATATAACGGTTGGATTTGGAACTATGTCCAAATCAAATTTGGAAAAGGTCGCTGTAAGTGCAGTTCGATGGCCGTTGATGGAAATCGACTGTACGAGCCTTGATAAAATTATTAAAAATATCAATAATTTGTGTAAAATATAATATGTGAATAGGAAAGAACTGGGATGAAAAATTCCATATTTGAAAGGATAAAAATAGATTTTATCAAAATGAACTAGTTTTGAACTAGAATTAAAATTCAATTTGTTTTTGAAATAAATAAATTGAATTTGAAGTGGTTTTAAAAATAATCAGTATTTCAATACGTGAAGTGGAAATAGATTTGAATCGAAATTATCTTCGGAATATTTCAATGTTGGATTTCGTGATTATACAGTTATGGTTGTGGAAATTTGAAAAATATATTTATATCGTTATTTCCAATACGATATTTGTTGGTCGTAAAATTTGATATTGAATATAAGCCGATATATTTTCTATTCAGAGTCTTGTATTTAATTTTAAATGTGATTTTGGGTTTGTCGTGAACCGTGCTTTAGATGACATTGGTTCTTTAACCCAGTTAAAGTCAGGATATTGATTTTTGGGAAGATTAAAACTAAGTGGAGTTTTAATGAATCTTTAATTTGATTGAAAGTGAATTGATTATTTAAATTATCAAATATGAAAGGTGATCGAGACTGGAGTACCACCAGTTTTGCTCCAAAGCAATAGTTAAATCTTTAATTAGATTTGAACGAGAAATGGTAATTAATTTAACCAATAACACCGTGGTGTTAGATATGGAGTATTACCAGTTTTTCTTCAGGGGATGAATAGGTTGGGATTGGAAAATAAAATAAATAATTACTTCGGTGTGGTTCGCTAATCCCGACTAGTTTGAAAAACCATAATATGGTTTGAAATGATATCCAAAGGAAGATTAAAGAATAAATTTAGAAGAATTTATCTTTGATAAAATTAATGGTAACCTTTCCCTAAGAATGTGATTTTGTGAATAAAAGAATATTCTGAATTGGAATGAGGCGTATGTTGTGTTTGTGTAACATTTGTTTAGTATATACGCGGGTTATTCGGAAAGGCCGGGTTTATACCCATTCTGAATAACCGATTCGACGATAAGTCGAAGATGAAGACGGTGGTTGAAGACCGGAAGTCTTCACATCGTTTGGTTGATTACTGATGATCTTGATTGGGCTGTACACCCAAGATGAGGGAATCAGTTGGTGATCGTCCAGACGTACTTGGAGATCGATGGATATGCGAGGAAAGTGCCTCCGGTTTCGTTCAGACCCAGAACGAACTTTTAAATGGACCGTGTGTCTGACATTGGATTTTATTCTGTGTTGATTGATCTCTATTAAATATACATCTGTTTGGCGGCGGAGAATTTATTCTCTTGCTTAACGCCCTTCTCTGAGACGTACGAGCTCAGAGGTTGTATATCGATGGACATCAGTCGCATGGAGTGAATTGCCAGTGTGGCACGCGTAAGTGGCAATTGATCAAGGCTTCTGTTGAAAAGCAAATTCTTGTGGTTGATGATCAAAGCACGGCCTGTGTGGCGCAACTTTGTGTATAGCGTGAATTCGCGAGCCTCACACCTCGGTATGAGTCAAAAACGGGATACGGACCGTTGGGAGAACACGGCATTTCTTTCTAGCTAGTTGTGGTGTCAGTGCTTAAACTGGCTGACATTTATATACTTTTCACCTGTGTGGTTGTTGGAATGCGAGGCGCCTCGGATATAGGTCTGTTAGGACCGGGAAACGTGTGTTCAGGAATTGCCAATCCTTCAAAGTTAGGAGAGGAGCTTGCCCCTTGCCTCGACTCATGAAGGAAATCCAATTTCCATTACGTGATATTGCAGTTTTAATTGTAGAACTAGTATGGCGACATGATATATGGTACCCACGCCGTCTATGATTGATATTTATGATTGAAATTGTTTTAACTCTATACACTTATAATAATATCAAATGATTTGTTTTAAACGTACCAAGCATGTTTGGCTATTATAAGGGAAAACCCTATCCTCTGGCTTGCGTTGCATTGTGTGATGGGACCTGGGTCTTATAATAGCTTCATTTTTCCAAAAAGCATTGCGCTGTTTTGTTATATGCACTAGTGTTCTTGGGAGGAAACCCGTTCCGTGTTATACAGCGTGGTCCCTTGAATTACTCTCTTTTAAAAATAAAGATTAATAACTGTTTTAGTTCTCACACCAGTCACATGACTGACCTGGAGTTTATTGTTTTAAACTAAACTCTGGGTGCCCCTATTTTCCACACGGGCAGCTAGTAGTTTTGGTTTTGCAGATTTATATTCACAGGATCCTGATTTACAACTGGAACGATTCTCGGAAAGCTCTGTATCCGTGTATTACTTCTAGTTGTGTTTTGTATTGTTTTTCCGCTGCTATGTAATTTAAATCCCTGATATTTGTGAAATGTGTAATATTTATTCATACTCTGTATATTCTTGTATTCTGATGGAATTGTTGTAATAAACAATGAAATGTTCTTCTGTTTGCGTTCTGATTCGTCTTGTCCTCAATTCAATCTGTGCTTTCCTTCACGGGGAAGTTCGGGTCGTCTCATAATATATATTACATATATTTCATCGATTTCCATTCAAAATTTATTTTATAAATCGTTTAGATTCGTTTTCAAAACAATTTCAAATTCATATTCAATTTTAAATAAAAATTGAATATTCCATATCATTAATATATAAATGATAATATTTTCAAAATATTAGATTTTGAAATCAATTCCTTTTCTAAATTCATTATAAAAATGAATATAATCGATATAAATATCGTTCGCGTCAAAATGGCGCAAATCTAATCAACAAGGCTTTATATATTTCAATAACTTCGTTATTCTATTCAACAAATGAATATTTTCTTCAACACATGAATATATATTTTATTCAACACATGAATATTTATTAATTCTTACTTACAATAAAAATGTGAATTTTATTGTATAAAATATTTCGTTGAACACATGAATAGTTCCAACACATGAATATTCTCAACACATGAGTATTCTCAATACATGAGTATCGTCAACACATGAATATTTTTTTATTTAATATATTTGATAAAATTATGATTTATATCGTTTAATTCTTAATCAGCCTCTAACCGTAAATTAGTAAGAGAACGATTCGCTAAGTATTAATCCAGAAGGCCGAAACCAACATCAGATCAATACCCAGGAAACCATTCATCTTAACTGATTTTCAGTTAGTTTCTAATTTTATATATGATAAATACATGAATTTTATTGTTTAGAGATTTTTCTCAACACATGAATTTTCTTTTATAATATTCTTTATTTTCCAAATTGGAATGAGGCCCAATAAATTACCAAATAATGTTAATTATATGGATTCCATACAACACATGTATATAATAGCAACGATAAATAATCAACCATCATCCAGAGTGCACCACATAACTGCATAAGCATTAAATATAAATAATTAACGCCTACACAGTCTGTCAACCAATCGATCGACATACAACTAAATAATTGGGATTAGTGTACACGAAATATCATCCCAACACCCGTGTGGGGTTTCAATCCACAAATACTGAATATTATTTATGCGGTTGGGCGACGTGTAAAATTTATCGTCCCAATCAATATCAGTCAAATGGGTGTACATAAACAAATCGTTCGATTTGTAAATGAATATTTATTTATTCACATTCACGTTAAATTTATATTTTTAACGATAAATAATTTATTTCAACACATGAATATATTTTTATTCATTCCACATCACAATCAATTTTCACCACACAACAAAATCAAACAAGTTGTCCATGGTCTGTGGACAACGGGTGTCGGGTGCTGCTAAGCACCGTCTGCATCCTAGTATATATTTTTAACTAGAAAACAAGAATTAAAGTGAGAAGTTCTCACAGAGGGTTCCACTACTCCATTTTCGAAAAATATTTTCTAGCTTCGTATTGATGTTACGGTTCTAACAAAACTAATTTCGTCAAATTCCGAGACCGTTTGAAAAATGGCCATTTTCTGGTCGATCGAAATTGATTGAAACTGTCAAAACACGTTTTACTTTTCCACGCTCACATATTGATTCAGAAAATCATGAATTTTGAAACCTAGCAATAATTTGACATCCCGGATCCAACAAAAGTGGTTTCATCGAAAACGAAGGTCGTTTGCAAAATTTCAATTTTTAAGAGGCTGAATTCCATAGGACTATTCTGAAATTTTATTTGGGCATAACTTTTTATCCCCGCTATGAAATTTTGATTTTTCGGATTCATTGGAAAGATATTTTCAAATAGATTCTAATATTTTTGGATTCGCCAAAATCCGGTTTATTTTGAATCCTACACATTCATTTGAAATTCGAAATCGAAATTACAAACTAACGTGCCATTTCCAATTCCTTTTATAAATAAAAATAAATATTTATATTCTAACGATGATCTATATAAATATATACGTTCTGTTTCTATTCAAAATAAATTTCTTGTTCTCATTATTTAAAATAATTCATTTTGAATATTCAAAACCCATTAAATTCGCCAAAATAAAAAAAATTAAACTGGCTCAGATTTTCCGGGTTGTTACAATCTCCCCCACTTAAAACTTTTCGCCCCCAAAAAGGAACGAAGCTGAAAGTTGTTTAACTAATCAACTCAACTTTCACTATTTCATTATGGCTGAAGTTCTTCAACTTTTCAGTTTCTAAGAACTTTTCAAATTCTTCAAAAATTTGGCTAACACCCTAAATTTTCGAATTTTTTTGCCATAACCTCCCCTGCACGGGAGCACCGGGAAAATCCCGAAATTGCCATACAGGCCTCTCCAATCAAAAAAGAAAAAGAAATAGCCAATCGGCTCATAAAATCATCAAAAACCCAAGAAATACAATAAACATGTACCTATTTGTCGGGCGACATGATATATGGTACCCATGCCGTCTATGATTAATATTTATGATTGAAATTGTTTTGACACTATACACTTATAATAGTATCAAATGATTTGTTTTTAACGTATCAAGCATGTTTGGCTATTATAAGAGAAACCCCTATCCTCCGGCTTGTGTTGCATTGTGTGATAGGACCTGGGTCTTATAATAGCTTCATTTTTCCAAAAAGCATTGCGCTGTTTTGTTATATGCACTGGTATTCTTGGGAGGAAACCCGTTCCGTGTTATACGGCGTGGTACCATGATTTACTTTATTTTAAAGTAAAGTTTTAAATAACTATTTTAGTTCTCACACCCGTCACATGACTAACCTGGAGTTTATTGTTTTAACCTAAACTCTGGGTGCCCTTATTTTGACACGGGCAGCTAGTAGTTTTGGTTTTGCAGATTTATATTCACAGGATCCTGATTTACAGCTGGAATGATATCTGGAAAGCTCTGTATCCGTATATTTCCTTCAGTTGTGTTTTTTATTATTTTCCGCTGCTATGTAATGTATTGTAATCTCTGATATTTTCTATGTAATATTTATTCATACTCTGTATATTCTTGTATTCTGATGGAATTGTTGTAATTAACAATGAAATGTTCTTCTGTTTGCATTCCGATGTTGCTTGTTCTCAATTCAATCCGTGCTTTCCTTACCAGGGAAGTTTGGGTCGTTTCATTTTGGTATCAGAGCTTTGGTTTACAAAGCTCGAGAACAAGACACATTAGGACCATACGAAAGAATTCATCAGAGATTGGATTAGTAATATCCAATGGGAATGACTCGTTAGAGATGGGATCAGTAGTATCGTCGAACGAGTGTGAAGAGTATATTTTTAAAATGAAAACGAATTTTGTTTTGAAAATTTAAACCTTATTCAACGTATTTGAATATTTATTTATATTGATTTGGACTATCGAGTATATAGAGACTTTAATATACGTCTGATCCACGTGTATTAGAAGCCTCAAATATATTCGATAGATATAGAATCACACTCTAGTCGCCCGGAGATGATTTTGATGATGGAGCTCCATCATCAGGATTTATGTTCGTGTTTCGAAAGTGAGATATCTATATATCTCCATTAGAATGGTGTGAGAACCAAAATTAGATAGGATCTATTGTTGTGATTTGGCACCAAAAATCTGATTTTTGGACTATGTATTAAAATTATGAGTTTGAAAAGCTAATCAACTAATTGATTGCTGATTGTATTGTTTGATTATTAGTTGATTAATAAAATGTTGAACCTTTAGCCAAATTGAACCAAATAGTGAATTGTATTGAAAATTAGTCGCATTTGCATACATATACATGTACTTACATTGAACAGGTCATAGCAAGGAGGCTAGAGCAGAGGAATAAAATTGTTTGCCCGACAAATAGGTACATGTTTATTGTATTTCTTGGGTTTTTGATGATTTTATGAGCCGATTGGCTAGCCGCTTGGCCGTTTCTTTTTCTTTTTGGATTGGTGAGGGCCATGGGAGGCTATTTGAAATACCTTGAAGCTCCCGGTGCAGGGGAGGTTATGGCGAAATTTTTCGAAAATTTAGGGTGTGAGCCAAATTTTTGAAGAATTTGAAAAGTTCTTAGAAACTGGAAAGTTGAAGAACTTAAGCCGTAATGAAAATAATGAAAGTTGTGTTGATTAGTTAAACAACTTTCGGCTTCGTTCCTTTTCGAGGACGAAAAGTTTTAAGTGGGGGAGATTGTAATAACCCGGAAATATGAGCCAATTTAAAATTTTTATTTTGGCAATTTTAATGAATTTTGAATATTTAAAATGAATTATTTTAAATAAAAATGATGAGAAATTTATTTTGAATAGAATTATAACGTATATATTTATTCGAGTCGTCGTTAGAATATAAATAATTTATTTAAATTATAAAAGGAATTGAAAATGGCGCGATAGTTTGAAAATTCGATTTCAAATTTCAAATGAATGTACAGAATTCAAAATAAACCCGATTTTGGCGAAACCAAAAATATTAGAATCTATTTGAGAATATCTTTCCAACGAATCCAAAAAATTGAAATTTCATAGCGGGGATAAAAAGTTACGTCCAGTTGAAAATTCAGAATAGTCGCTATGGAATTCTGGCCCTTAAAAATGGAAATTTTGCAAACGACCTCGGTTTTCGAGGAACCAGTTTTGTTGGATTCGGGATGTCGAATTATTGCTAGATTCCAAAATTCATAATTTTTCGAATCGATATGTGAGCGTGGCGAAGTAAAACGTGTTTTGACAGTTTTAGTTGATTTTAGTCGACTGGAAAAAGGCCATTTTTCAAACGACCTCATAATTTAACGAAATTAGTTTTGTTAGGACCGTATTGCCAATTCGAAGCTAGAAAATATTTTTTGGGAATTTTTAGAGTGCGTATATGGCCCCGGTAAATTGAAATGCACGTTTAAAATTGAATATATAGATTTATAATTTAATTTTGATGGAAACTGATCGAAACGGTCAAATTGGCTTACGGGACATATCCCATTGTGTTCAGAATGGGGGAATTACGCTAGGGATGACGGTCGGTGGGTCTCATTTGGTGTTTGTTTACAAAGTCAACTTTATATAGAAAAAAAAAGAATTAAATTACTATATAATCTCTTGGCCCCCCTTCTCTAAAACATAAATCATATCGGAAAATAAAATGAAATAAAAAACCTGACGCCCTCCGACTTCCCCCACCTCACTTCCCTCTTCCGTTCCCATCCCCAAGACCGCATATTCAAATAAAAACCGCGGCAACCATTGTTTGGACCGACGCCATCTGCTCCCTTGGCCCACCACCACGAAGCTGAACCACCCGCGAGCGCCCGCGCCGCTACCCGGACAGCCTCCCTCTCCCTCTTCTAACAACAATAAGTTTTATTTTATTTTTTTAATTAACTTTCTTTTTAGTTTTTATAAAAAAAATATAAATATAAATAAAAGATTAGATTTTTCATGGATGTAAAGATTAAATTTTTCATGAATGTAAAGATTTGATTTTTAAATCTGAAACGATAGGATTTTTAAATACAAAAAGATAAGATTTTTAGTTTGAAAGAAGTTTGATTTTTATATGTATGAAAAAGTATGATTTTTCTGTATTAGAGATTATAAAAATATGATTTTATAAGATAGAGAATATAAAAATTCGATATATATATATATATATATATATATATATATATATATATATATATATATATGAAGTGGCAATATAAAAATACGATTTTTACATATAGGGATTTGAAATAAAATATGATTTTTCATAAAAGAAAGTTGAGATTTTTATACATGAAAAGGAATGATTTTTATACTATAAACCTCGTTATAAAAATATGATTTGTAACATAATAAAAATTCGATTTTTATTTATATAGAAGTAGAATAAAAATTCAATTTTTATTAAGAAGTTAGCGAATGGAAAAACGGGATTTTTATATATTCATATTGCGAAGAAAAAATAGAATTATATATATATAACAGCAGTATAAAAATGTGATTTTTTTATACATAGCAACAATATAAAAATGCGATTTTTATATATGTAGTGAATACGGGCGACGAAAGTGAAAAAAGGCGAGCACGGCGAAGATTTCCTACATATGAAGAATCGCGGCGTTTGGTTTAGCTAATCGGTGAGAACTCCTCACTTTTATTTTGATTTCTAGTTTGAAATATATACTAGGATGCAGACGGTGCTTAGCAGCACCCGACACCCGTCGTCCACAGACCATGGATGACTTGTTTGTTTGATTGCTGTGTTGTGAAATTTGATTGTGTGATGTGGAATGGAATACAATATTTTATAGTGGAAAATATTTTATAGTTAAAAATATAATTTTTAACGTGTATATAAAATAAATAGTAATAAAAAAATCGGACGATTTGTTTATATACACTGATTTGACTGATATTGATTGGGACGATAAATTTTACACATCGCCCAACTGCATAAATAAAATCTGTGTTTGTTGATTTGAAACCCCACATGGGTATTGGGATGAGATTTGACGTACACTAATACTTATTGTTTAGTTGTATGTCAATCGATGGATTGACAGACTGTGTAAGCGTTAATTATTAATATTTAATTCTTATGAAGTTGTGTGGTGCACTCTGGATGATGGTTGATGATTTATCGTTGCAATTATACATGTGTTGTAGGAAATCCATATAATTAACATTATATGGTAATTGATTGGGCCTCATTCCAATTTGGAAAATAAGGAATATCATAGAAAGAAAATTCATGTGTTGAACAGAATAAATTCATGTGTTGAATAGAATAAATTCATGTGTTGAATAAAATAAATATTCATGTGTTGAAGAAAATATTCATTTGTTGAATAGAATAACGAAGTTATTGAAATATATAAAGCCGTGTTGGTTAGATATGCGCCATTTTGACGCGAACGATATTTATATTGATTATATTCATTTTTATAATGATTATAGAAAAAGAAGTGATTTCAAAATATAATATTTTGAAAATATTATCATTTGTATATCGATGAAGTGGAATATTCAATTTTGATTCGAAATTGAATATGAAGTTGAAATCATTTCGAAAACGAATTTAAAACGATTTATAAAATACGTTTTAATAGGAAATCGACAAAATATATATATTATATATATTAAATGGCCTGGATAGAACGCGCCGCGCCGTGGCAGTTTGCGAATTTCGACCATTGACTTCGAATGGATATTACGGGAGATCCAACCGTCGGATTCTCCCAAAACCGGCACTGTTGGGTTCGTATCGAAAGGAGCTTCCTAACAAATATTAGAGATTTGAAATCTAACAGTTGGATTTAGAATTATGTCCAAATCAAATTTGTAAAAGGTCGATGTAAGTGCATTCCGATGGCCGTTGATGGAAATCGACTGTACGGGCCTTGATAAAATTATTAAAAATAGTAATAATTTGTGTGAAATCATAAGAAATGATTTGTGAAGAATGGGATGAAAAATTCCATATTTGAAAAGATAAAAATAGATTTTTATCGAAATGAACTAGTTTTGAACTAGAATTATAATTCTGTTTATTTTTAAAATAAATAAAGTGGATTTGAAAGGATTTTAAAAGTAACCAGAATTTCCAATAATTGAATTGGAATGGATTTGAATCGAAATTGTCTTTGGAATATTTCGATGTTGGATTTCGTGATTATACAGATATTGTTATGGAAATTTGAAAGATATATTTATATCATTATTTCCAATACGATATTTGTTGGTCGTAGAATTTGATATTGAATATAAGCCGATATATTTTCTATTCAGAGCCTTGTATTTAATATCAAATGGGGATTGGGTTTATTGTGAACTGTGTTATAACGACACTTGTTCTTTAACCCGATTTACAGTGAAATGTGATTTGGAATTTATAAATCTTTTGTTAAGATTTAAAGGAGGTTTTCCAAAGTAAAGTTATCCAATTTAATATAGTAAATTGGAATGGAATCGAATGTGATTTTGGGTTTATTGTGAACCGTGTTTTAAATGACATTGGATCTTTAACCCAGTTAGGGACAGGATATGATTTCCCAAGTTAAATAATCATTGATAGTGATTATTGGGAAGATTAAAACCAAGTGGAGTTTTAATGAATCTTTAATTAGATTGAAATAATCGAGGATGGAGTATCACCAGTTCTGCTCCAGGCGATAGTTAAATCTTTAATTAGATTTGAGCGCGAAATGGTAATTGAATTTACCAATAACACCATGGTGTTTGATATGAAGTATGACCAGTTTTACTTCATGGGATGAATAGGTTGGGATTGGGAAATAAAATAAACGATTACTTCGGTGTGGTTCGCTAATCCAAACTAATTTGAATTGATATTCAAAAGAAGATTAAAGAATAAATTTAAAGAATTTATCTTTGATAAAACTAATGGGAACCTTTCCCAAAGTATAAGAATATTTGAATATATTCTGAATTGGAATGAGGCGTATGTTGTGTTTGTGTAACACTTGTTTATTATATACGCGAGTTATTCAGAAAGACCGGGTTTATCCCATTCTGAATAACTGATTCGACGTGGTGTCGAGGATGAAGACGGTTGTCGAAGACCGGAGGTCTTCACATCGTTTGGGTGATTACTGATGATCTTGATTGGGAAGTACACCCAAGAGGAGGGAATTAGTTGGTGATCGTCCAGACGTACTTGGAGATCGATGGATATGCGAGGTACAAGGTGCCTCCAGTTTCGTTCAGACCCAGGACGAACTTGTAAATGGATTGTGTGTCTGACATTGGATTTTATTCTGTGTGATTGATTTCTATTAAATATATATCTGTTTGGCAGCGGAGAATTTATTCTCTTGCTTAACGCCCTTCTCATAGACGTACGAGCTCAGGGGTTATATATTGATGGATATCAATTGCATGGAGTGAATTGCCTGTGTGGCATGCCTAAGTGGCAAATGATCAAGGCTTTTGTTGAAAAGAAGAGTCTTGTGGTTGATGATCAAAGCACGGCCTGTGTGGCATAGCTTTGTGTAGTGTTGATTCGCGAGCCTCACACCCCGGTTGTGAACCAGAAACGGGAGAGGACCTCAGGGAGGACATGCGTTTCTTTCTAGCTAGGGTGGTGTCAGTGACCTACCAGCCCTGACATTTATATTATTTTCACCTGTGTGGTTGTTGCTGTTGCGAGGCGCCTCGGATATATCGGTGACTGTGTGGAGCCGATGGAGTCATTTGGCTCATTTACGCCCCAAAGAGTGGGGAAATGCAGTGTTCAGGCATTTTAATCCACATCGGTGGACCGGCCCTGATGATCCAAGGTGCAGTTGCGGATGTTCCCGAGACATGGTAGGCTAGATTGTCTCGAAACGGTGAGGACGATCCCTGGCCTCGGTTCACAGACGGAAATCCAATTTCCAAATACGTGACTTTGTGGTTTTGATTATAGAGCCTAGTATGGAGACATGATATATGTACCCATGCCGTCTTTGATTGATATTTATGATTGAAATTGTTTTGACACTATACACTTATAATAGTATCAAATGATTTGTTTTTAACGTACCAAGCATGTTTGGCTATTATAAGGGAAAACCCTATCCTCTGGCTTGTGTTGCATTGTGTGATAGGACCTGGGTCTTATAATAGCTTCATTTTTCCAAAAGTCATTGCGCTGTTTTGTTATATGCATAGGTATTCTTAGGAGGAAACCCGTTCCGTGTTATAGGGCGTGGTCCCTTGATTTACTTTATTTTAAAGTAAAGTTTTAAATAACTGTTTTAGTTCTCACACCAGTCACATGACTGACCTGGAGTTTATTGTTTTAACCTAAACTCTGGGTGCCCTTATTTTGACACGGGCAGCTAGTTGTTTTGGTTTTGCAGATTTATATTCACAGGATCCTGATTTACAGCTGGAATGATATACGGAAAGCTCTGTAACCGTATATCTCCTTCAGTTGTGTTTTGTATTATTTTCCGCTGCTATGTAATGTATTGTAATCTCTGATATTTTCTATGTAATATTTATTCATACTCTGTATATTCTTGTATTCTGATGGAATTGTTGTAATTAACAATGAAATGTTCTTCTGTTTGCGTTCCGATAAATGGCTTGTTCTCAATTCAATCCGTGCTTTCCTTACCGGGGAAGTTTGGGTCGTTTCAATACACATGTATATGCGCGCAATTCCAAACAATTTTCAATACAGTTCAATATTTGGTACAATTTGGTTAAATGGTTCAAATTCTAATTAATCAACCAATAATAAAACAATACAATCAACAATCAATTTGTTGATTATCATTTCAAATTCATAACTTTGATACATAGTCCAAAAATCAGTTTTTTGATGCTAAATCGCAACAATAAGCCCTATCTAGTTTTGGTTCTCACACCAGTCTGATGGAAATATATAGATATCCCACTTTCGATACTCGAAATAAATACTGGTAACGCTGCAGCATTATCAGAATCATCCCCGGGCAACTAGAGTGTGATTCTATATCTATCAAATATATTTAAAAACTTCGAATATACATTCATGACGCGTATATGCAAAACCTCTACATACTTGATTGTCCAACTCAATACAAATAAAATATTCAAATACGTATACTTGAATTTAACTTTCAAAACAAAATTTGTTTTCAATTCTTATTTTTAAAATAACACTCTTTCGACTCGCTCTAGGATACTACTGATCCCATCTCTAACGAGCCATTCTTATTGGACATTACTAATCCAATCTCTGATGAATTCTTTCGTTTGGTTCTAATGTGTCTTGTTCTTGAGCTCTATAAACCAAAGCTCTGATACCAAATGTTACAATTGGGAATTTCGCTCGATCTGAATCGATCGCTAAACCGACCAAGACCGTTCGAAACGCCGGATTGCTTTGAGGACAAGACGAATCAGAACACAAACAGAAGAACATTTCATTGTTTATTACAACAATTCCCATCAGAGTACAAGAATATACAGAGTATGAATAAATATTACACATTTGACAAATATCAGAGATTTAAATTACATTTAAATACATAGCAGCGGAAAAATAATACAAAACATAACTGAAAGAAATACGCGGATACAGAGCTTTCCGAATATCACTTCAGTTATAAACCAGGATCCTATGAACATAAATCTGCAAAACCACAACTACTAGCTGCCCGTGCGGAAAATAAAGGCACCCAAAGTTTATGTTAAAACAATAAACTCTAGGTCAATAATGTGACTGGTGTGAGAACTAAAAACAGTTATTAATCTTTATTATAAAGTTAGGCAAATCAAGGGACCACGCCGTATAACACGGAACAGGTTTTTACCCCAAGAATACCAGTGCTTAAACAAACAACGCAATGCTAAATAAAGAAAATGAAGCTATTATAAGATCCAGGTCCCATCACACAATGCAACGCAAGCCGGAGGATAGGGTTTTACCTTATAATAGCCAAAGAATGCTTGATACGCTAAATTTCATCTTTTATTATTACTATAAATGAAGAAAACAACTTCAAATATAATTGTATCAATCATAGGCGATATAGGTACCATATATCATGTCGTCATACTAGGCTCTACAATCAAAACCGAAATATCACGTATTGGAAATTGGATTACGTCATTAGTCGAGGCAAGGGGCAAGCTCCTCTCCATTCGAGACACTCTAGCAAATGTCTCAGGACCACACACAGCGATCCTGGATCTTCAGGGCCGGTCCTCTCTTACTTTTGAGGATTAGTATTCCTGAACACACGTTTCCCGGTCATATCAGACCTATATCCGAGGCGCCTCGCATTCCAACAACCACACAGGTAAAAAGTATATAAACGTCAAGGCTGGTAGGTCACTGACATCACCCATTGCTAGAAATAAACGTCGTGCTCTCCCTGCAGTCACTATCCTGTTTTTGACTCGTACCGAGGTGTGAGGCCCGCGAATTAACGCTATACACAAAGTTGTGCCACATAGGCCGTGCTTTAATCATTAACCACAAGACTTTGCTTTTCAACAAAAGCCTTGATCACTTGCCACTTAGGCATGCCGCACAGGCAATTCATGCCATGCGATTGATATCCATCGATATACAACCTCTGAGCTCGTACATCTCAGAGAAAGGTGTTAAGTAAGAGAATAAATTCTCCGCCACCAAACAGATGTATATTTAATAGAGATCAATCAACACAGAATAAAATACAGTGTCAGACACACAGTCCATTTACAAATTCGTTCTGGGTCTGAACGAAACCGGAGGAACCTTATTCCTCGCATATCCATAGATCTCTAAGTACGTCTAGACGATCACTAACTGATTCCCTCCTCATGGGTGTACAACCCAATCAAGATCATCAATAATCATCCAAACGATGTGAAGACCTCCGGTCATCAACCACCGTCTTCATCTTCGACTTATCGTCGAATCGGTTATTCAGAATGGGTATAAACCCGGCCTTTCCGAATAACACGCGTATATAATAAACAAGTGTTACACAAACACAACTTACGCCTCATTCCAATTCAGAATATTCTTTATTCAAATATTCACATTCTTAGGGAAAGATTCCCATTAATTTTATCAAAGATAAATTCTTCTAAATTTATTCTTTAATCTTCCTTTAGATATCATTTCAAACCATGTTAAGGTTTTCCAAACTAATCAGGATTAGTGAACCACACCGAAGTAATCATTTATTTTATTTCCTAATCCCAACCTATTCATCCCATGGAGCAAAACTGGTAATACTCCATATCTAACACCACGGTGTTATCGGTAAATATTAATTACCATTTAACTAATTAAAGATTTAACTATCGCTCTGGAGCAAAACTGGGGATACTCCATTCTCAATCACTTTAATCTAACTAAAGATTCATTAAAACTCCACTTAGTTTTAATCTTCCCAAAAATCAATATCATGTCTTTAACTGGGTTAAAAAACCAATGTCATTTAAATCACGGTTCACGATAAACCCAAAATCACTTTCCATTGTTAATCGGGTTAAAGAACATGTGTTATTCAAAACACCGCGCACGATAAACCCCAAAAAACAATTTAAATTCAATTCCAATTAAATACTAATTAACTGGAAAATTTCACTAAATCTTAATTAAAAGATTTATTCTATTCTAAACTGGGTTCAAGAACAGTGTTATTTAAGACAACATTCATGACGAACCCAAAATCCCATTTGATATTAACTACAAGGCTCTGAATAGAAAATATATTGGCTTATATTCAATATCAAATTCTGAAACCAACAAATATCGCATTGGAAATAACGATATAAATATATCTTTCAAATTTCCCCAACCATATCTGTATAATCACGAAATCTAACATCGAAATATTCCGAAGATAATTTCGATTCAAATCCATTCCAATTCATATATTGGAAATTCTGATTATTTTTTAAAACCACTTCAAATCGAATTTATTTATTCAAAAATATTGGATTATAATTCTAGTTCATAACTAGTTCATTTCGAAAAAATAATATTTTTATCCTTTTTAAATATGGGATTTTTCACACTAATTCTTCCTAAATCATTTATTATTATTTTACACAAATTATTGATATTTTTAATAATTTTATCAAGGCCCGTACAGTCGATTTCCAATAACGGTCGTCGAACCGCACATACAACGACCTTTTCCAAATTTGATTTGGACATAATTCCAAATCCAACCATTAGATTTCAAATCCCTTATATTCATTGGAAATCTCTTTTTAATACGAACCCAACAGTTCCGATTTCAGGAGAATCCGACGGTCGGATCTCCCGTAACGTCAATTCGAAGTCAATGGTCGAAATTCGCGAACTGCCGCGGCTTGACGCGTTCTATTCGGGCCATTTAATATATATAATATAAATATTATATATATTTCATCGATTTCCATTCTAAACGTATTTCATAAATCGTTTTAGATTCGTTTTCAAAACAATTTCAACTTCATATTCAATTTTAAATCAAAATTGAATATTCCATATCATTAATATATAAATGATAATATTTTCAAAATATTAGATTTTGAAATCATTACCTTTTCTATATTCATTATAAAAATGAATATAATCGATATAAATATCGTTCACGTCAATATGGCGCAAATCTAATCAACACGGCTTTATATATTTCAATAACTTCGTTATTCTATTCAACAAATGAATATTTTCTTCAACACATTAATATATATTTTATTCAACACATGAATATTTATTAATTCTTACTTACAATAAAAATGTGAATTTCATTGTATAAAATATTTCGTTCAACACATGAATAGTTTTAACACATGAATATTCTCAACACATGAGTATTCTCAACACATGAGTATCGTCAACACATGACTATTTTGTTTATTTAATATATTTGATAAAATTATGATTTATATCGTTTAATTCTTAATCAGCCTCTAACCGTAAATTAGTAAGAGAACGATTCCCTAAGTGTTAACCCCGAAGGCTGAAATCCACATCAGATCAATACCCAGGAAACCATTCATCTTAACTGATTTCCAGTTAGTTTCTAATTTTATATATGATAAAGACGTGAATTTTATCGTTTAGCGATTTTTCTCAACACATGAGTTTTCTTTTATAATATTCTTTATTTTCCAAATTGGAATGAGGCCCAATAAATTACCATATAATGTTAATTATATGGATTCCATACAACACATGTATATAATAGCAACGATAAATAATCAACCATCATCCAGAGTGCACCACACAACAGCATAAGCATTAAATATAAATAATTAACGCTTACACAGTCTGTCAACCAATCGATCGACATACAACTAAATAATTGGGATTAGTGTACGCCAAATATCATCCCAACACCCGCGTGGGGTTTCAATCCACAAACACTGAATATTATTTGTGTGGTTAGGCGATGTGTAAAATTTATCGTCCCAATCAATATCAGTCCAATGGGTGTACATAAACAAATCGTTCGATTTGTAAATGAATATTTATTTATTCACATTCACGTTACATTTATATTTTTATCGATAAATAATTGATTTCAACACATGAATATATTTTTATTCATTCCACATCACAATCAATTTTCACCACACAACAAAATCAAACAAGTCGTCCATGGTTTGTGGACAACGGGTGTCGGGTGCTGCTAAGCACCGTCTGCATCCTAGTATATATTTTTAACTAGAAAACAAGAATTAAAGTGAGAAGTTCTCATAGAGGGTTCCACTACTCCATTCTCAAAAAATATTTTCTAGCTTCATATTGATGATACGGTTCTAACAAAACTAATTTCGTCAAATTCCGAGACCGTTTGAAAAATGGTCCTTTTCTGGTTGATTGAAAATGACCGAAACTGTCAAAATATGTTTTACTTTGCCACGCTCACATATTGATTCAGAAAATTATGAATTTTGAAACCTAGCAATAATTTGACATTCCAAAAAAGTGGTTTCGTCGAAAACAAAGGTTGTTTGCAAAATTTCTATTTTTAAGGGCTTGAATTCCATAACGACTATTCTGAAATTTCATCTGGGCATAACTTTTTATCCCCGCTATAAAAATTTTATTTTTCGGATTCGTTGGAAAGATATTTTCAAATAGATTCTAATATTTTTGATTTTGCCAAAATCCGGTTTATTTTGAATCCTGCACATTCATTTGAAATTCGAAATCGAAATGACAAACTACCGCGCCATTTTCAATTCCTTTTATAATTTAAAATTAATATTTATATTCTAACGATGATCTATATAAATATATACATTCTATTTCTATTCAAAATAAATTTCTCGTCGTCATTATTTAAAATAATTCATTTTGAATATTCGAAACCCATTAAATTCGCCAAAATAATTTTTTTTAAATTGGCTCAGATTTTCCGGGTTGTTACAATCTCCCCCACTTAAAACTTTTCATCCCCGAAAAGGAACGAAGCTGAAAGTTGTTTAACTAATCAACTTAACTTTCATTATTTTCATTATGGCTTAAGTTCTTCAACTTTTCAGTTTCAAAGAACTTTTCAAATTCTTCAAAAATTTGGCTAACACCCCAAATTTTCGAAAAATTTCACCATAACCTCCCCTGCACAGGAGCATCGGGAAAATCCCGAAATTGCCATACAGGCCTCTCCAATCCAATAAGAAAAAGAAACAGCCAAGCGGCTAGCCAACCAGCTCATAAAATCATCAAAAACCCAAGAAATACAATAAACATGTACCTATTTGTCAGGCAAACAATTTTATTCCTTTTCTTAGCTTCCCTGCTATGACCTGTTCAATGGATACACATGTATATGCATGCAATTCCAAACAGTTTTCAATACAATTCAATATTTGGTGCAATTTGGCTAAATGGTTCAAATTCTAATTAATCAACCAACACAATCAGCAATCAATTTATTGATTATCATTTCAAATTCATAACTTTGATACATAGTCCAAAAATCAGATTTTTGATGCCAAATCGCAACAATAAGCCCTATCTAGTTTTGGTTCGTACACCAGTCTGATGGAAATATATAGATATCCCACTTTCGATACTCGAAAATAAATACTGGTAACGCTGGCAGCATTATCAGGATCATCCCCGGGCAACTAGAGTGTGATTCTATATCTATCAAGTATATTTAAAACTTCGAATATACGTTCATGACGCGTATATGCAAAACTTCTATATACTTGATTGTCCAACTCAATACAATTAAAATATTCAAATACGTATACTTGAATTTAACTTTCAAAACAAAATTTGTTTTCAATTCTTATTTTAAAAATAACACTCTTTCGACTAGCTCTAGGATACTACTGATCCCATCTCTAATGAGCCATTCTTATTGGACATTACTAGTCCAGTCTCTGATGAATTCTTTCGTTTAGTTCTAATGTGTCTTGATCTCGAGCTCTGAAAACCAAAGCTCTGATACCAAATGGAACAATTGGGAATTTCACTCGATCTGAATCGATCGCTAAACCGACCAAGACCGTTCGAAACCCTGGATTGCTTTGAGGACAAGACGAATCAGAACACAAACAGAAGAACATTTCATTGTTTATTACAACAATTCCCATCAGAGTACAAGAATATACAGAGTATGAATAAATATTACACATTTGACAAATATCAGAGATTTAAATTACATTTAAATTACATTTAAATGCATAGTAGCGGAAAAATAATACAAAAATAACTGAAAGAAATACGCGAATACAGAGCTTTCTGAATATCACTTCAGCTATAAACCAGGATCCTGTGAATATAAATCTGCAAAACCACAACTACTAGCTGCCCGTGCGGAAAATAAGGGCACCTAGAGTTTAGGTTAAAACAATAAACTCCAGGTCAGTCATGTGACTGGTGTAAGAACTGAAAACAGTTATTAATCTTTATTTTAAAGTTAGGCAAATCAAGGGACCAAGCCGTATAACATAGAACAGGTTTTTACCCCAAGAATACCAGTGCTTAAACAAACAGCGCAATGCTAAATAAAGAAAATGAAGCTATTATAAGACCCAGGTCCCATCACACAATGCAACGCAAGCCGGAGGATAGGGTTTTACCTTATAACAGCCAAAGAATGCTTGATACGCTAAATTTCATCTTTTATTATTACTATAAGTGAAGAAAACAACTTCAAATATAAATGTATCAATCATAGGCGACATAGGTACCATATATCATGTCGCCATACTAGGCTCTACAATCAAAACCGAAATATCACTTATTGGAAATTGGATTTCCGTCATGAGTCAAGGCAAGGGTCAAGCTCCTCTCCGTTCGAGACACTCTAGTAAATGTCTCAGGACCACACACAGCGATCCTGGATCTTCATGGCCGATCCCCTCTTACTTTTGAGGATTAGTATTCCTGAACACACGTTTCTCAGTCCTATCAGACCTGTATCCGAGGTGCCTTGCATTCCAACAACCACACAGGTAAAAAGTATATAAATGTCAGGGCTGGTAGGTCATTGACATCACCCATAGCTAGAAAGAAACGTCGTGCTCTCCCTGCAGTCACTATCCCGTTTTTGACTCATATCGAGGTGTGAGGCTCGCGAATTAATACTATATACAAAGTTGTGCCACATAGGCCATGCTTTGATCATCAACCACAAGAATTTTCCTTTCAACAAAAGACTTGATCACCTGCCACTTAGGCATGCCACACAGGCAATTCATGCCATGCAATTGATATCCATCGATATACAACCTCTGAGCTCGTACGTCTCAGAGAAGGGTGTTAAGCAAGAGAATAAATTCTCCACCACCATACAAATGTATATTTAATAGAGATCAATCAACACAGAATAAAATCCAGTGTCAGTGAGACGACCCCAAACCCCGTACTGACGGCGGCAAGGGTAATCCGTGGAATATAACACAGAAACAGAAAATAGCAGAACAGAAATAAATAAATACACCAAATAATGAACAATAGAATATACTGGATAAAAGTAATCATCAGAGTTACACAGTATACAGGATCTTACTTAGTACAAATACTTTTCAGCTATACATAAATGTCTACAGCGGAAAACAAACATAATGTACAATAGGAGCTGAACAACATAAAAAGAGATAAATGATAGAATCCATCTTCAGCTCCAGCTATCCAGAAAGAACCAGCTAAACCTGAATACAAGGCTGCCCGTGTAGAAAAAGGGCACCCGAGTTTGAAAGTGAAACAAACTACGAATCAGTCATGGGACTGGTATGAGAAATCTATTCAACACATATATAATATGGCTAATCATAGGACCACACCACTTTCGTGGAACGGGTTTACTCCATTGGATTGCCAGTGCTTTAAATAAATCATTCTTTTAAACATCGCTATGCTTTTTATAAAAATGAAGCCATTATAAGACTCAGTTCCCATCACACAATGCAACGCAAACCGGAAGATAGAGTTTTTACCTTATAACGGCCAAAATATGCTTGATCCGTATAAAACAAAGGCATTTGATATTATTGCTAGTGTCTATATGTTTTGAAAACAATTTCAAATTATAACTATCAATCATAGACGACATGAGCGTCCCATGCCACTATGTCGCCAAATATATATATACAATCGAAACAGCATCGTCACGTATTTGAAAATTGGATTTCCGTCATGAACCAAGGCAAAAGATAGTCCTTACCGAATTCGAGACAATCTAGCCCATGTCTCAGGCACAGCCGCAACCGTACCTTGGATCGTCAGGGCCGGTCCACACGAAGTGGATTATAATGCCTGAACAATGCGTCCCTCCGCCCTTTGGGGCGTAAATGAGCCAACGAATGACTCCATCGGACCCGGATCGTCCGATCTAATCGAGGCGCCTCGCAACAGCAACAACCACACAGGTGAAAAGTATATAAATGTCAGGGCTGGTAGGTCACTGACACCTCCCTAGCTAGAAAGAAAACGCACGTCCCCCCTTGAGGTCCTTCTCCCGTTTCTGGTTCATACCGGGGTGTGAGGCTCGCGATTTCACGTTATACACAAAGCTACGCCACACAGGCGGTGCTTTGATCATCACCACAAGACTTTGCTTTTCAACAGAAGCCCTGATCACTGCATCTTAGCATGCAACACAGGCAATTCATGCCATGAGACCGATGTCCGTCGATATACAACCTCTGAGCTGGTGCGTCTCAGAGAAGGGCATTAAGCAAAAGAATAAATTCTCCGCCGCCCAATAGATATATATATTTAATAGAGATCAATCAACACAGAATAAAATCCAATGTCAGACACACAATCCATTTACAAGTCCGTTCTGGGTCTGAACGAAACCGGAGGCACTAAATACCTCGCAAACCCATCGATCACCACGTACGTCTGGACGATCACCACTCATTATCCATATTTCGGGATGCCTCCCAATCAGGACCTCGGTTACCATCCAAACGAGGTGAAGATCTCCGGTCTTCGACCACGGTCTTCATCTTCGACATTCAATCGTCGGTCAATTATTTGAAATGAGAATTAACTCGGCCTTTTCAAATAATTCACATTTATTTAGAATTTCAAATCAATTTATTTCAATGGTTAAATCATTCGACAACACCAATTTTGTTCTTTAATGTAATTTTCACACCAACCACATTCAAAAATCAAATACAACATAAATCGAGAAAATTCAGTTTATTTCTATTCCATATCGCTTATGATATTTTATAACGATTTATCGCTATTTTTATTTATTTTACAATAGCCAATTTATTCAAAACGACGCTTCGGGCCATAACGCGGCCGTGGCGCTGTTTTTCTTCAGAATTGATTTACACATATACGAAAATCTAACCATTGGATCTTCGCAAAATTTACATCCTTAGAAAGGTCTTTTCAAAACGAATCCAACGGTTCTAGTTTCGGGAAAATCCGACGGTCGGATCTCCCGGTACAATCGTTTGAAGTTTCGATTTCAAAATACGAACTGCAGCGTCGTTATTCGATTAAATATAATTATATTTATATATATATATAAATATAATCGTTTCTGGCGCTGTTTTTCTTCAGATTCGAATTAAACATTCCAGACAATCCAACCGTTGGATTTTTAAAAGGTTGGTGCTGTTGGGAAGATATTTCCAAGGCAAACTCGACGGTTGCGGTTTCGAGAAAATCCGATGGTCGGATTCCTCATACTAATCGTTTCAAATTACGATTCCGAAACACGAACTGCACGGCTTCGATTCCTTTTAATTATATTTATATTTATATATATAAATATAGTTCATTCTATAATTTCAACTATAGTTCATTCTATATTTTCAACTTCGTTTTCACTTCAAATATTTCACTAACGCCTTAATATTTTGGAAAATTTCGCCATAACCTCCTTTGTACGGGGAGGGGTTTGGAAATTTATTGGGCCGTGTTAGTTACCCAATAAATCCTAAAAAGCATTCACATATTTATAGTGATATATTCTGGTGTTTACGGGGGAGCATGTATAGATAATCACTCCAGAGAATAAATTCTCGTCACCCCGTTTCCGTGTGGAAATAAATATTCCATGTGCCGTATCTAATAACTAGAGAGACGTGATTATTGTCAACTCCAGACCCGTGTGGGGTTTTTTATTAATCTGGCAATTTATCGTTATATTTTATAGAGTCCATATCAGTCATCAGTTCAACCTGTAGTATATAATCATCGCCATACAAGCCTCTCGCTCATATGGTAAATCTTCCACCTCGTCACAGAAGCTCCAATTGCTTATGTGGAATATGATGAAGTATGCCTATCGTCAAGAAGTATGCCATGTAGCGTAGTTCAAATTTAATTGTTACTATCCTATGGCGATATTTATTATTTCACACAGAATAACCAGCACTCCGCATCCAATGGCATTCACAGGAGTTGATATAAAAATAAAATTGCACAGCCAACTCATCAAGGCTTACCTATTTGTCGGACACGCAAATAATTTCTTTACTCTACAGCTAATCCATTTTTCCTGTTCAACACATGTATATATATGCAGAACAAAGCCAATAATAATATTTCTAGCAAACTATTATTTATTTCAACACGCGTGTATTTTTATCAAAGAGTATACCTGATAAAATAAATATTTTTATCATCAAAAATATTTATTCAACACGTGAATCTTTTTAACACTTCATATTCACAATAAAAATTTAGTTTTTATTGTCTATTCATTTTATTTTAAAATACGATAACATTCAACACATGAATTTCAACTCGACGAACGAATTTCAATTCAACACATGAATATTCTGTATAGTTTGTGTGTGTATATATATATATATATATATATATATATAAATGTGATTTTTATCGCTAAAACTATTTGTTAAAAATCAAATAATATTCAACACATGAATTTCAACTCAACGAATGAATTGCAACTCAACACATGATTATCCTTTATAGTTTGTATATATATAAAAATGTGATTTTTATCGCTAAAACTATTTGTTTAAAATCAAATAATACTCAACACATGAATTTCAACTCAACGAATGAATTGCAACTCAACACATGAATATTCTCTATAGTTTGTATATATATAAAAATGTGATTTTTATCGCTAAAACTATTTGTTTAAAATCAAATAATATTCAACACATGAATTTCTACTCAACGAATGAATTGCAGCTCAACACATGAATATCCTTTATAGTTTGTATATATATAAAAATGTGATTTTTATCGCTAAAACTATTTGTTTAAAATCAAATAATATTCAACAAATGAATTTCAACTCAACGAATGAATTGCAACTCAACACATGAATATTCTCTATAGTTTGTATATATATAAAAATGTGATTTTTATCGCTAAAACTATTTGTTAAAAATCAAATAATATTCAACACATGAATTTCAACTCAACGAATGAATTGCAACTCAACACATGGATATCCTTTCAACATATGGGATTTATTTCAACGAATGAAAATTATTCTAACACATGTATATTTCAGAAAATTTCGGCAGCATAACGGCAGGGTAGTTAAAACCGGGACCGTCCCTAGTACAGCTCCTCGCTCTACCTTAAAACCTCGCGGTTTTTGACAATGGGGATCATGCATCTAGTTCGCACGAAGGCGGCATGTATATATTTATTTCATTTCCACAAACTAATCCTATGTGGTTTCAACCAAATATTTTTCAACCACAAACGGGTATTTTTCAACCACAATCAATCAATATTAACCACAAACAATCCCAAACAACCAATCGCTATCAATCAATTTTCACAACAATCACAACCAATAAATATCGTCCATGGTTTGTGGACGAGGGGCGTATATATATATATATATATATATATATATATATATATATATATTTATATATAGCAATTCACTTCTATTTCAACATATATAATTTTTACAACGCATATATAACTTATACATCGAACATACAACTTATACAACGCTTATACAAGATGTGTACAACGCTTATATAACTCATACATCGACTATATAATTTATACATCGTCGTTTTCCATATTGTTTATAAATTAGAAATCTCACATTGGGTTCCACTCCACCAAAAATAGCAGAAGGCTCAGAAAAATATGCGGTCTCTTCTAAAGTGTAGAAGGCGTCCACACGGTCACGATGTTTCCTGTTTCATCGAATTTCGTTAACATATGATAAAGATATGATTTTTCAAAGTTTGCAACACTTTAAAACTGTTAAAATCAGTTTAAAATAAAACAGCCGATACCTCCTTTGAAAATGATCAAAACTAGGTCGAGAATTTTCTACAAATCCGCGAAGTGGTGGGACAATCAGCCGCTGTAGTGTCGAAGAGGGTCGAAGGGGCTTTCCGGCACCACCAACCTTGCTCAGTTCGACGCTCTGTAGCGCGCGCGACGGCGGTCCAAAGTCTCGGACTTTGGAGGCTCGAATCTTCCCCCACGCTTGATGATAGACAACGAATCTTAGATGGATTTAAAGGTGGTGGAAAGCTCTTCAAAAAGTTGAACTAGGGCCCGGTGTTTTGATGCGTGGATTCGCCGGAAAAGAAGAGAGAAGGAGTGAAAGATAGTCGCCGTCGATCGGCTGAGGGAGAAAGAGAAAACGGGGAGAGAGAAATTTTTATGGGCCAATAGGAATTTTTTATTTTATTTTATAATTTCTAAAATCTCTAAAATACCCCTTATACAGACGAACACCAATTCAAACCCAACGACTGTCGTCCCTAGCGTTTTACCCCCATTCCGAACACAATGGGATATGTTTCGAAGGCCCATTCGAATGTTTCAGTCAGTTTCCATTCAATTCAAAATATAAAACATTCAATATTTAATTTGAACGTACATTTCAATTTGCCAGGGCCACAAACTGATTCGAAAAATTCCAGAAAAATAAATCTAGCTATGTTTTGACGATACGGTCCCAACTAAACTAGTTTCGTCGAATTCTGAGACCGTTTGCAAAAAGGCCCATTTTTGGTCGATCCAATTTAACTGTAATTGACCAAAACACATTTTCTTTTGCCACGCTCACATACTAGCTTCAAAAATTATGAAATTTGAAACCTAGCCATAACTTTACATCCCGGATCTAACAAAAGTGGTTTCGTCGAATTCCGAGGTCGTATGCAAAATGGCCAATTTCACGGGCTATATAAATTCCATAGCGACCGTTCTGAAAATTCATTCGGCCATAACTTTTGCTTTCCGCTATGAAAATTCGATTTTTCAGATTCGTTAGAAAGGTATTCACTAATAGATTTAAAAAGTTTTGGTTTCACTAAAATTCGTTTTATTTTTCACCCAGTACAGTCCGACAAAGTTTGAATTCAATTTTTGAAACTGCAGCGCCTTTTCAGGCCTTGTTTATAATTATAATTAATTATATTCGTTTCCAATTGTCGCTTCAAACTCAGTTTTCATTGCTATTATTTAAAATATTTAATTTAAATATTTAAAATCCATTATTTTAGCCAATTTAAAAATTTTAAATTGGTTCAGATTTTCTGGGTCGTTACAATCTCCCCCACTTAAAACTTTTCGTCCCCGAAAAGGAACAAAGTCGAAAGTGGTTTGATAAATCTACAATCACACAACACAACCAACAATCTAATCGTTTTAACCTTTCAAAAATATACTGATCAACTTCTATACTCTTTTTTTCAAAATCACTCAGACTATAGAATTTAAAAGTGCACATCCATGAAAAGAAAATAACAATAGAATAGAGAATTAAATGGTAATGCAAAGTATGGTAAATGTACCTTGCACCAGAGTTAATCAGAGATATCTACTCGACATCTGGGATAAGCTTTCCGAATGCTCTCCTCAGTTTCCCAAGTACAATCTCGCGGATCTCCACTCCATTGCACTTTGACTAAGTGAACCTTCTTGTTCCACAGCTCTTTGGTTTCTTTGCCTATTATCTTTAGCGGCTCTCTTCTCACAGCTAATTCTGGAGTAATTTCAATATCATGTTGAGCTGCTTCTTCCACGATCAAGTCTGGATCATGAACGTGCTTTCGAAGTTGAGATATATGAAATACATCATGAACTCCAGGCAGCCAATCAGGCAGTTTGACCCTATAAGCGAGAGTTCCGATCCGTTCCAGAATAGGAAACGGACCAATGAATTTGGGTGCCAACTTTCCAGTTTTACCGAACCGGATAACTCCTCTCATCGGCGATACCTTTAAATATACATAGTCGCCAACTTCAAAGGATATATCTCTTCTTCTTCTATCGGCATAGCTCTTTTGTCGGCTTTGAGCGGCGAGTAATCGCTTCTTAATAAAATCGACTTTGTCGGCAGCTTCTCGAATCATATCAGGCCCTAACACAAGTCTATTTCCAGGCTCGACCCAACAAGCAGGAGATCGGCACGGTCTACCATACAATGCTTTGAATGGCGACATTGTCAGACTCGCCTGGTAGCTGTTGTTATAAGAGAATTCAGCCAAATGCATATGGTCTTCCCATGATCCACCGAAATCTATAACACAAGCCCGCAATAGATCTTCTAAAATGCGATTCACCCTCTCAGTCTGACCGTCTGTCTGAGGATGATAAGCGGTGCTCAAGTTTAACTTCGTTCTCAGCTCGACTTGAAATGCTTCCCAGAATTTGCTAGTGAATATTGTATCTCTATCACTGACTATGCTAAGCGGCACTCCATGTAGTCTAACTATTTCCTTGAAGTATATCTGCGCCAGACTCTGAGCGGTTCTATTTGATCTGACAGGTATGAAATGGGCGGTCTTCGTGAAGCGATCTACGATCAACCAAATACTATCATTTCCTTTTCTAGTTCTGGGCAGACCATCGATGAAATCCATAGAAATATGTTCCCACTTCCAACCAGGAACTTCCAGTGGTTGTAATAATCCAGCCAATTTCTGTTGGTCGCTTTTGACTAGTTGGCAAGTAGGGCATCGACTAACATATATCGAGATGTCTCTTTTTAACGACTTCCACCAGAATGTGCATTTGATATCGTTATACATTTTATTCACACCCGGATGGATACTGAGCTTAGATTTGTGGCATTCATCAAGCACATCTCTTCTGAGTTCAGGAATTTCTGGAATGCAAATTCATCCTTCTAACCTCAAAATCCCTTCGCTGTCTAGCTGGAAATCCGAAGCATTACCTTCACGAATTCGCTGACTCATTCCTTTGATAAATTGGTCATTTTCTTGGAGAGCCGATATCCTATCAATCAACAAAGTCGCAATGATGAAACTGGCGATCATTTCATTCTTTCGGCTTAACGCATCGGCCACGACATTGGCTTTCCCTGGAGTGTATAGAATTTCAAAATCATATGCTGCAAGAAACTCCAGCCAACGTTGCTGCCTCAGATTCAAGTCCTTCTGAGTGAACAGATACTTTAATGACTGTTGATCTGTAAACAGTTCAAATCTCTCGCCCAGAAGATAGTGTCTCCAGATTTTCAAAGCAAATACTATAGCCAATAACTCAAGATCATGAGTTACGTAGTTCTTCTCGTGCGGCTTCAGCTGACGGCTAGCATAAGCAATCACTTGACCCCTTTGCATTAACACTGCGCCAAGGCCTTCTCTAGAAGCATCAGTCCAGACTTTTAAATCCTGGTTGCCATCGATGATGGTTAACACTGGAGCAGTTGTTAATCTCAACTTTAGCTCTTCAAAAGCCTCCTCACTTTCTGAAGTCCATTTGAACTTAGAGTGCTTCTTCGTAAGCTTCGTTAAATGACCAGATATCTTCGAAAAGTTTTTAACGAACTTCCGGTAATAGCTAGCCAATCCGAGAAAACTGCGGACTTCAGTGGGGGTACTGGGTTGTTTCCAATTCTGAATAGCTGTGATTTTGCTTGGATCCACAGCAATTCCTTCTTTCGATACGACATGGCCTAGAAATTTTACTTCATCTTGCCAGAAGATACATTTGGAAAATTTTGCTTTCAATACATTTCTCCTGAGGATTTCTAACACTTGTTCCAAATGTTTTTCATGCTCGGCCTTTGATTTAGAGAAGATTAGAATATCATCAATAAAAACCAGAACAGATTTATTCAAAACTCCTCCGAATACTCTGTTCATCAGATCGACAAAGTAAGCTGGAGCGTTACATAAGTCGAATGGCATTACTAACCACTCGTAGAATAAGTCGGGGCCTCTGAACGCTGTCATGGAACACACTCTTCGGCAATTCGAAGTTGATGGAAGCCTGCAGCTAGGTCCATTCTTGAGAATACTTGTGCTCCACTTAATCGATCCAACAAATCATCAATCCGCGGCAATGGATATTTGTTCTTTATTGTCTGTTTGTTCAAATCACGATAATCCACACATAGACGCAGAGTACCGTCAGATTTTGGGACAAACACCACTGCTGCACCCCAATCAGAGAAACTAGGCCTGATCAGACCCTTCCATATGAGCTGTCATGTTTGGTTGTCTAATTCCTCTTTCTCTTTCAAGGACATTCTTCGAATAGCGTGAACTACCGACCTTGCATTCGGAATCAAAGCAATCTTGAAATCTATTTCTCTCTGCGGAGGTAAGCGAACATCTTCTTCGAACACATCCACATAGTTCTTGATGACAGGAATATCTTTCACTAGATCGGGAATATTCTCTGTGATTTAAAGGACATTTTCTATTTGGGATGGAGAAACATTCAAAGCTGCCCATAAGTCTTTTCTATTAGTATTTTGACCTTCACAGGGAATGGTTATATAATCACTTGATTTAATCTTCGCCTTTACGACTCTGTCGGCACATTTAACTTCAGCTTCATATTGGGTCAACCAGTCTAACCCCAAGATAAGATCAAACTCCTCAAAATTCATGACGACTGCGATGGTAGGAAACCGATAACGAGAGAAAGAAACCGGCACTCCACAAATCCAACTGAGATCTATGGAACCCCCAACCGGATTCTAGACAGTCATTGCCTTCAGCCTTTTCAAATTCAAATCCAGTTTCTTAGCTGCATCCTTTGAATGAAGCTTCGTGACGCGCCTGTGTCAAACAGTACTTTGACTGGAATGTTTTTGACAGTTAGCGTGCCTTCTAAAACATCGGCCCTTTCTTGACTAGCTGAGGGCTCAGAAGTTTCTGCTACTTCATTTACCTGAGCTTCTTTGGTTGTTTTTAACAGCCGGTACTCTTGTTTTACATGACCAAACCGATGGCATTGATTACACCTTTTCTTCCCTTGAAAATTCTTCTTGGATTGAGACCCACCTTTTAATCGCTTCTTCAAGGGTCCGCAGTTTATCGACAAATGCCCCCTTTTGATGGCAGTTATTGCATATGGCGGTCGTTACAGGTTCTTTCTCAGCTCTGGCCCTTTTTCTCTTGGCACTGGGCTTCTCATTGACCTCTGACCTCGTACTGGCTCCAGCAATATCAGTTTCCGACTCTGCTTTGTCACTAGAACTGACTTCTTCTTCGTCGCGTAACATTCCTTTCTTATGGAGATCTTCATACTGATAAGCCATATAAATCATTTCTGAAAAAGGAAGCTTCACATTCCTCAGCACACTGTTCTGATATTTTCTTTGCAGGCCATGAATAAATCTCAGATTCTTCCTCTTTGGATCTTGAATCAGATGAGGGGCGAAGTGAGCAAGTTCGTTAAATTTCTTATGATATTCTGGGATGGTCATATCACCTTGTATTAAATAAGAAAATTCATCTCATAATCTCTCGGTTGCTTCGGGAGGAGTAAATCTTTCCAGGAAAATCACTTTGAATCTGTCCTAGGTGATATCACCTTCTGGATTATCTTTAATAACTGAATCCCACCAAAACAAAGCTTCTTCTTTGAGTTCCCAAGACGCCAGTAATCTTTTCTGATTGTCTCTCAGCTTTAATCCCTCAAATATTTTTTCTGCAGAACGAATCCAAGCTTGTGTTTCCATAATGGACTCCTTGCCTAAGAATGGCGATCCACCAAGATTTCGAAATCTCTTGAATAGAACTTCTATATCGGATTCTGGCTATGGGAGCACAACTGGCTCATTAGCTGGTCGAGCCATACGATTATTTCTTCTGTTCCTGTCACTCATTTTCTAGTACGTCTGCAATTAGCAGACAAAGTGTCAGGTCAACAGAAAAGAAATTTTCAAACATAGAAACATATACTTCATGTGTAAATGTGTCTATCGAGGTATAATTTCATTCTGCTTTACCTATACTAGGATATTACTGATCCTATCTGTATAGAGTTACCCGTCCTAGAACACTACTGGTTCTATTTCTGACGAGTTCGTTCAAATGTTATATTCCAGAACTAAGCTTAACCAAAGCTCTGATACCAAATGAGACGACCCCAAACCCCGTACTGACGACGGCAAGGGTAATCCGTGGAATATAACACAGAAACAGAAAATAGCAAAACTGAAATAAATAAATACACCAAATAATGAACAATAGAATATAATGGATAAAAGTAATCATCAGAGTTACACAGTATACAGGATCTTACTTAGTACAAATACAGTTCAGCTATACATAAATGTCTACAGCGGAAAACAAACATAATGTACAATAGGAGCTGAACAACATAAAAAGAGATAAATGATAGAATCCATCTTCAGCTCCAGCTATCCAGAAAGAACCAGCTAAACCTGAATACAAGGTTGCCCGTGTAGAAAAAGGGGCACCCGAGTTTGAAAGTGAAACAAACTACGAGTCAGTCATGGGACTGGTATGAGAAATCTATTCAACACATATATAATATGGCTAATCACAGGACCACGCCACTTTCGTGGAACGGGTTTACTCCATTGGATTGCCAGTGCTTTAAATAAATCATTCTTTTAAACATCGCTATGCTTTTTATAAAAATGAAGCCATTATAAGACTCAGTTCCCATCACACAATGCAACGCAAACCGGAGGATAGAGTTTTTACCTTATAACGGCCAAAATATGCTTGATACGAATAAAACAAAGGCATTTGATATTATTGCTAGTGTCTATATGTTTTGAAAACAATTTCAAATCATAACTATCAATCATAGACGACATGAGCGTCCCATGCCACTATGTCGCCAAATATATATATATACAATCGAAACCGCATCGTCACGTATTTGAAAATTGGATTTCCGTCATGAACCAAGGCAAAAGATAGTCCTTACCGAATTCGAGACAATCTAGCCCATGTCTCAGGCACATCCGCAACCGTACCTTGGATCGTCAGGGCCGGTCCACACGAAGTAGATTATAATGCCTGAACAATGCGTCCCTCCGCCCTTTGGGGCGTAAATGAGCCAACGAATGACTCCATCGGACCTGGATCGTCCGATCTAACCGAGGCGCCTCGCAACAGCAACAACCACACAGGTGAAAAGTATATAAATGTCAGGGCTGGTAGGTCATTGACACCACCCTAGCTAGAAAGAAAACGCACGTCCCCCCCTGAGGTCCTTCTCCCGTTTCTGGTTCATAACGGGGTGTGAGGCTCGCGATTTCACGTTATACACAAAGCTACGCCACACAGGCGGTGCTTTGATCATCACCACAAGACTTTACTTTTCAACAGAAGCCCTGATCACTGCATCTTAGCATGCCACACAGGCAATTCATGCCATGCGACTGATGTCCATCGATATACAACCTCTGAGCTGGTACGTCTCAAAGAAGGGCGTTAAGCAAAAGAATAAATTCTCCTCCGCCCAACAGATGTATATTTAATAGAGATCAATCAACACAGAATAAAATCCAATGATAGACACACAGTCCATTTACAAGTCCGTTCTAGGTCTGAACGAAACCGGAGGCACTAAATACCTCGCAAACCCATCGATCACCACGTACGTCTCGACGATCACCACTCATTATCCATATTTCGGGATGCCTCCCAATCAGGACCTCGGTTACCATCCAAACGAGGTGAAGATCTCCGGTCTTCGACCACCGTCTTCATCTTCGACTTTCAATCGTCGGTCAATTATTTGAAATGAGAATTAACTCGGCCTTTTCAAATAATTCACGTTTATTTAGAATTTCAAATCAATTTATTTCAATGGTTAAATCATTCGACAACACCAATTTTGTTCTTTAATGTAATTTTCACACCAACCACATTCAACCATCAAATACAACATAAATCGAGCAAATTCAGTTTATTTCTATTCCATATCGCTTATGATATTTTATAACGATTTATCGCTATTTTTATTTATTTTACAATAGCCAATTTATTCAAAGCGACGCTTAGGGCCATAACGCGGCCGTGGCGCTGTTTTTCTTCAGATTTGATTTACACATATCCGAAAATCTAACCATTGGATCTTCGCAAAATTTACATCCTTAGAAATGTCTTTTCAAAACGAATCCAACGGTTCCAGTTTCGGGAAAATCCGACGGTCGGATCTCCCGGTACAATCGTTTGAAGTTTCGATTTCAAAATACGAACTGCAGCGTCGTTATTCGATTAAATATAATTATATTTATATATATATATAAATATAATCGTTTCTGGCGCTGTTTTTCTTCAGATTCGAATTAAACATTCCAGACAATCCAACCGTTGGATTTTTACAAGGTTGGTGCCGTTGGGAAGATATTTCCAAGGCGAACCCGACGGTTGCGGTTTCGGGAAAATCCGATGGTCGGATTCTTCATACTAATCGTTTCAAATTACGATTCCGAAACACGAACTGCACGACTTCGATTCCTTTTAATTATATTTATATTTATATATATAAATATAGTTCATTCTATAATTTCAACTATAGTTCATTCTATATTTTCAACTTCGTTTTCACTTCAAATATTTCAGTAACGCCTTAATATTTTGGAAAATTTCGCCATAACCTCCATTGTACGGGGAGGGGTTTGGGAATTTATTGGGCCGTGTTAGGTACCCAATAAATCCTAAAAAACATTCACATATTTATAGTGATATATTCTGGTGTTTACGGGGGAGCATGTATAGATAATCACTCCAGAGAATAAATTCTCGTCACCCCGTTTTCGTGTGGAAATAAATAGTCCATGTGCCGTATCTAATAACTAGAGAGACGTGATTATTGTCAACTCCAGACCCGTGTGGGGTTTTTATTTATCTGGCAATTTATCGTTATATTTTATAGAGTCCGTATCAGTCATCAGTTCAACCTGTATTATATAATCATCGCCATACAAGCCTCTCGCTCGTATGGTAAACCTTCCACCTCGTCACACAAGCTCCGATTGCTTATGTGGAATATGATGAAGTATGCCTATCGTCAAGAAGTATGCCATGTAGTGTAGTTCAAATTTAATTGTTACTATCCTATGGCGATATTTATTATTTCACACAGAATAACCAGCACTCCGCATCCAATGGCATTCACAGGAGTTGATATAAAAATAAAATTGCGCAGCCAACTCATCAAGGCTTACCTATTTGTCGGGCACGCAAATAATTTCTTTACTCTACAGCTAATCCATTTTTCCTGTTCAACACATGTATGTATATGCAGAACAAAGCCAATAATAATATTTCTAGCAAACTATTATTTATTTCAACACGTGTGTATTTTTATCAAAGCGTATACCTGATAAAAGAAATATTTTTATCATCAAAAATATTTATTCAACACGTGAATGTTTTTAACACTTCATATTCACAATAAAAATTTAGTTTTTATTGTCTATTCATTTTATTTTAAAATACGATAACATTCAACACATGAATTTCAACTCGAAGAACGAATTTCAATTCAACACATGAATATTCTCTATAGTTTGTATATATATAAAAATGTGATTTTTATCGCTAAAACTATTTGTTAAAAATCAAATAATATTCAACACATGAATTTCAACTCAACGAATGAATTGCAACTCAACATATGAATATCCTTTATAGTTTGTATATATATAAAAATGTGATTTTTATCGCTAAAACTATTTGTTAAAAATCAAATAATATTCAACACATGAATTTCAACTCAACGAATGAATTGCAACTCAACACATGAATATTCTCTATAGTTTGTATATATATAAAAATGTGATTTTTATCGCTAAAACTATTTGTTTAAAATCAAATAATATTCAACACATGAATTTCAACTCAACGAATGAATTGCAACTCAACACATGAATATCCTTTATAGTTTGTATATATATAAAAATGTGATTTTTATCGCTAAAACTATTTGTTTAAAATAAAATAATATTCAACACATGAATTTCAACTCAACGAATGAATTGCAACTCAACACATGAATATTCTCTATAGTTTGTATATATATAAAAATGTGATTTTTATCGCTAAAACTATTTTTTAAAAATCAAATAATATTCAACACATGAATTTCAACTCAACGAATGAATTGCAACTCAACACATGAATATCCTTTCAACATATGGGATTTATTTCAACGAATGAAAATTATTCTAACACGTGTATATTTCAGAAAATTTCGGCAGCATAACGGCAGGGTAGTTAAAACCGGGACCGTCCCTAGTACGGCTCCTCGCTCTACCTTAAAACCTCGCGGTTTTTGACAATGGGGATCATGCATCTAGTTCGCACGCAGGCGGCATGTATATATTTATTTCATTTCCACAAACTAATCCTATGTGGTTTCAACCAAATATTTTTCAACCACAAATGGGTATTTTTCAACAACAATCAATCAATATCCACCACAAACAATCCCAAACAACCAATCGCTATCAATCAATTTTCACAACAATCACAACCAATAAATATCGTCCATGGTTTGTGGACGAGGGGCGTATATATATATATATATTTATTTATATTTATATATAGCAATTCACTTCTATTTCAACATATATAATTTTTACAACGCATATATAACTTATACATCGAACATACAACTTATACAACGCTTATACAAGATGTGTACAACGCTTATATAACTCATACATCGACTATATAATTTATACATCGTCGCTTTCCATATTGTTTATAAATTAGAAATCTCACATTGGGTTCCACTCCACCAAAAATAGCAGAAGGCTCAGAAAAATATGCGGTCTCTTCTAAAGTGTAGAAGGCGTCCACACGGTCACGATGTTTCCTATTTCATCGAATTTCGTTAACATATGATAAAGATATGATTTTTCAAAGTTTGCAACACTTTAAAATTGTTAAAATCGGTTTAAAATAAAACAGCCGATACCTCCTTTGAAAATGTTCAAAACTAGGTCGAGAATTTTCTGCAAATCCGCGAAGTGGTGGGACAATCAGCCGTTGTAGTGTCGAAGAGGGTCGAAGGGGCTTTCCGGCGCCACCAACCTTGCTCAGTTCGACGCTCTGTAGCGCGCGCGACGGCGGTCCAAAGTCTCGGACTTTGGAGGCTCGAATCTTCCCCCACGCTTGATGATAGACAACGAATCTTAGATGGATTTAAAGGTGGTGGAAAGCTCTTCAAAAAGTTGAACTGGTGCCTGGTGTTTTGATGTGTGGATTCGCCAGAAAAGAAGAGAGAAGGAGTGGAAGATAGCCGCCGTCGATCGGATGAGGGAGAAAGAGAAAACGGGGAGAGAGAAATTTTTATGGGCCAATAGGAATTTTTTATTTTATTTTATAATTTCTAAAATCTCTAAAATACCCCTTATACAGACGAACACCAATTCAAACCCAACGACTGTCGTCCCTAGCATTTTACCCCTATTCCGAACACAATGGGATATGTTTCGAAGGCCCATTCGAATGTTTCAGTCAGTTTCCATTCAAATCAAAATATAAAACATTCAATATTTAATTTGAACGTACATTTCAATTTGCCAGGGCCACAAACTGATTCGAAAAATTCCAGAAAAATAAATCTAGCTATGTTTTGACGATACGGTCCCAACAAAACTAGTTTCGTCGAATTCTGAGACCGTTTGCAAAAAGGCCCATTTTTGGTCGATCCAATTTAACTATAATTGACTAAAACACATTTTCTTTTGCCACGCTCACATACTAGCTTCAAAAATTATGAAATTTGAAACCTATAAATAACTTTACATCCCGGATCTAACAAAAGTGGTTTCGTCGAATTCCGAGGTCGTATGCAAAATGGCCAATTTCACGGGCTATAGAAATTCCATAGCGACCGTTCTGAAAATTCATTCGGCCATAACTTTTGCTTTCCGCTATGAAAATTCGATTTTTCAGATTCGTTAGAAAGGTATTCACTAACAAATTTAAATATTTTTGGTTTCACTAAAATCCGTTTTATTTTGCACCCGGTACAGTCCGACAAAGTTTGAATTCAATTTTTGAAACTACAGCGCCTTTTCAGGCCTTGTTTATAATTATAATTAATTATATTCGTTTCTAATTGTCGCTTCAAACTCAGTTTTCATTGCTATTATTTAAAATATTTATTTTAAATATTTAAAATCCATTATTTTAGCCAATTAAATTTTTTTAAATTGGTTCAGATTTTCTGGGTCGTTACAGTCAGACACACAGTCCATTCACAAATTCGTTCTAGGTCTGAACAAAACCGGAGGAACCTTATTCCTCGCATATCCATCGATCTCCAAGTACGTACGGATGATCACCAAATGATTCCCTCCTTTTGGGTGTACAACCCAATCAAGATCATCAGTAATAATCCAAACGATTTGAAGACCTCCGGTCTTTAATCACCGTCTTCATCTTCGACTTATCGTCGAATCAGTTATTCAGAATGGGTATAAACCCGGCCTTTCCGAATAACCCGCGTATATAATAAACAAGTGTTACACAAACACAACTTACGCCTCATTCCAATTCAGAATATTCTTTTATTCCAATATTCACATTCTTAGGAAAAGGTTCCCATTAATTTTATCAAAGATAAATTCATCTAAATTTATTCTTTAATCTTCCTTTGGATATCATTTCAAACCATGTTAAGGTCTTCCAAACTAGTCGGGATTAGCGAACCACACCGCAGTAATCATTTATTTTATTTCCCAATCCCAACCTATTCATCCCATGGAGCAAAACTAGTAATACTCCATATCTAACACCACGGTGTTATCGGTAAATATTAATTACCATTTCACGTTCGAATCTAATTAAAGATTTAACTATTGCTCTGGAGCAAAACTGGAGATACTCCATTCTCGATCACTTTAATCAAATTAAAGATTCATTAAAACTCCACTTAGTTTTAATCTTCCCAAAAATCAATATCATGTCTTTAACTGGGTCAAAGAACCAATGTCATCTAAATCACGGTTCACGTTAAACTCAAAATCACTTTCCATTGTTAATTGGGTTAAAGAACAGGTGTTATTCAAAACACCGCCCACAATAAACCCCAAAAACCAATTTAAATTCAATTTCAATTAAATACTAATTAACTGGAAAATTTCACTCAATATTAATTAAAAGATTTATTCTTTTCTAAACTGGGTTCAAGAACAGTGTTATTTAAGACAACATTCACGACGAACCCAAAATCCCATTTGATATTAAATACAAGGCTCTGAATAGAAAATATATCGCCTTATATTCAATATCAAATTCTAAAACCAACAAATATCGCATTGGAAATAACGATATAAATATATCTTTCAAATTTCCCCAACCATATCTGTATAATCACGAAATCCAACATCGAAATATTCCGAAGATAATTTCGATTCAAATCCATTCCAATTCATACATTGGAAATTCTGATTATTTTTTAAAACCACTTCAAATCCAATTTATTTATTCAAAAATATTGGATTATAATTCAAGTTCATAACTAGTTCATTTCGATAAAAATATATTTTTATCCTTTTTAAATATGGTGTTTTTCACACTAATTCTTTCTAAATCATTTATTATTATTTTACACAAATTATTGATATTTTTAATAATTTTATCAAGGCCCGTACAGTCGATTTCCAATAACGATCGTCGAACTGCACTAACAGCGACCTTTTCCAAATTTGATTTGGACATAATTCCAAATCCAACCGTTAGATTTCAAATCCCTTATATTCATTGGAAATCTCTTTTCGATACGAACCCAACGGTTCCAGTTTCAGGAGAATCCGACGGTCGGATCTCCCGTAACGTCAATTCGAAGTCAATGGTCGAAATTCGCGAACTACCGCGGCGCGACGCGTTCTATTTAGGCCATTTAATATATATAATATATATATGATATATATTTCATCGATTTCCATTCTAAACGTATTTTATAAATCGTTTTAGATTCGTTTTCAAAACAATTTCAACTTCATATTCAATTTTAAATCAAAATTGAATATTCCATATCATCAATATATAAATGATAATATTTTCAAAATATTAGATTTTGAAATCATTACCTTTTCTATATTCATTATAAAAATGAATATAATCGATATAAATATCGTTCACGTCAAAATGGCGTAAATCTAATCAACACGGCTTTATATATTTCAATAACTTCGTTATTCTATTCAACAAATGAATATTTTCTTCAACACATGAATATATATTTTATTCAACACATGAATATTTATTAATTCTTACTTACAATAAAAATGTGAATTTTATTGTATAAAATATTTCGTTTAACACATGAATAGTTTCAACACATGAATATTCTCAACACACGAGTATTCTCAACACATGAGCATCGTCAACACATGACTATTTTGTTTATTTAATGTATTTGATAAAATTATGATTTATATCGTTTAATTCTTAATCAGCCTCTAACCGTAAATTAGTAAGAGAACGATTCCCTAAGTATTAACCCCGAAGGCTGAAATCAACATCAGATCAATACCCAGGAAACCATTCATCTTAACTGATTTCCAGTTAGTTTCTAATTTTATATATGATAAAGACGTGAATTTTATCGTTTAGCGATTTTTCTCAACACATGAGTATTCTTTTATAATATTATTTATTTTCCAAATTGGAATGAGGCCCAATAAATTACCATATAATGTTAATTATATGGATTCCATACAACACATGTATATTATAGCAACGATAAATAATCAACCATCATCCAAAGTGCACCACACAACTGCATAAGCATTAAATATAAATAATTAACACTTACACAGTCTGTCAACCAATCGATCGACATACAACTAAATAATTGGGATTAGTGTACGCTAAATATCATCCCAACACCCGTGTGGGGTTTCAATCCACAAGCACTGAATATTATTTGTGCGGTTGGGCGATGTATAAAATTTATCGTCCCAATCAATATCAGTCAAATGGGTGTACATAAACAAATCGTTCGATTTGTAAATGAATATTTATTTATTCACATTCACGTTAAATTTATATTTTTATCGATAAATAATTTATTTCAACATATGAATATATTTTTATTCATTCCACATCACAATCAATTTTCACCACACAACAAAATCAAACAAGTCGTCCATGGTCTGTGGACAACGGGTGTCGGGTGCTGCAAAGCACCGTCTGCATCCTATTATATTTTTTTAACTAGAAAACAAGAATTAAAGTGAGAAGTTCTCACGGAGGGTTCCACTACTCCATTCTCAAAAAATATTTTCTAGCTTCATATTGATGATACAGTTCTAACTAAACTAATTTCGTCAAATTCCGAGACCGTTTGAAAAATGGTCATTTTCTGGTCGATTCAAATTGACTGAAACTGTCAAAACACGTTTTACTTTGCCACGCTCACATATTGATTCAGAAAATTATCAATTTTGAAACCTAGCAATAATTTGACATCCCGTAAAAGTGGTTTCGTCGAAAACAAAGGTCGTTTGCAAAATTTCTATTTTTAAGGGCTTGAATTCCATAGCGACTATTCTGAAATTTCATCTGGGCATAACTTTTTATCCCCGCTATAAAATTTTGATTTTTCGGATTCGTTGGAAATATATTTTCAAATAGATTCTAATATTTTTGATTTCGCCAAAATCTGGTTTATTTTGAATCCTGCACATTCATTTGAAATTCTAAATCGAAATTACAAACTACCGCGCCATTTTCAATTCCTTTTATAATTTAAAATTAATATTTATATTCTAACGACGATCTATATAAATATATACGTTCTATTTCTATTCAAAATAAATTTCTCGTCGTCATTATTTAAAATAATTCATTTTGAATATTCGAAACCCATAAAATTCGCCAAAATAATTTTTTTTTAAGTTGGCTCAGATTTTCCGGGTTGTTACAATCTCCCCCACTTAAAACTTTTCATCCCCGAAAAGGAACGAAGCTGAAAGTTGTTTAACTAATCAACTCAACTTTAATTATTTTCATTATGGCTTAAGTTCTTCAACTTTTCAGTTTCTAAGAACTTGTTAAATTCTTCAAAAATTTGGCTAACACCCCAAATTTTCGAAAAATTTCACCATAACCTCCCCTGCACGGGAGCACCGGGAAAATCCCGAAATTGCCATACAGGCCTCTCCAATCCAAAAAGAAAAAGAAACAGCCAAGTGGCTAGCCAACCGGCTCATAAAATCATCAAAAACCCAAGAAATACAATAAACATGTACCTATTTGTCAGGCGACCAATTTTATTCCTTTGCTTAGCTTCCCTGCTATGACCTGTTCAATGGATACACATGTATATGCATGCAATTCCAAACAGTTTTCAATACAATTCAATATTTGGTACAATTTGGCTAAATGGTTCAAATTCTAATTAATCAACCAACACAATCAACAATCAATTTGTTGATTATCATTTCAAATTCATAACTTTGATACATAGTCCAAAAATCAGTTTTTTGATGCCAAATCACAACAATAAGCCCTATCTAGTTTTGGTTCTTACACCAGTCTGATGGAAATATATAGATATCCCACTTTCGATACTCGAAAATAAATACTGGTAACGCTGCAGCATTATCAGAATCATCCCCGGGCAACTAGAGTGTGATTCTATATCTATCAAGTATATTTAAAACTTCGAATATACGTTCATGACGCGTATATGCAAAATCTCTATATACTTGATAGTCCAACTCAATACAAATAAAATATTCAAATACGTATACTTGAATTTAACTTTCAAAACAAAATTTGTTTTCAATTCTTATTTTAAAAATAACACTCTTTCGACTAGCTCTAGGATACTACTGATCCCATCTCTAATGAGCCATTCTTATTGGACATTACTAGTCCAGTCTCTGATGAATTCTTTCATTCGGTTCTAATGTGTCTTGATCTCTAGCTTTGTAAACCAAAGCTGTGATACCAATTGTAACAATTGGGAATTTCACTCGATCTGAATCGATCGCTAAACCGACCAAGACCGTTCGAAACCCCGGATTGCTTTTAGGACAAGACGAATCAGAACACAAACAGAAGAACATTTCATTGTTTATTACAACAATTCCCATCAGAGTACAAGAATATACAGAGTATGAATAAATATTACACATTTGACAAATATCAGAGATTTAAATTACATTTAAATACATAGCAGCGGAAAAATAATACAAAACATAACTGAAAGAAATACGCGGATACAGAGCTTTCCGAATATCACTTCAGCTATAAACCAGGATCCTGTGAATATAAATCTGCAAAACCACAACTACTAGCTGCCCGTGCGGAAAATAAGGGCACCTAGAGTTTAGGTTAAAACAATAAACTCCAGGTCAGTCATGTGACTAGTGTGAGAACTAAAAACAGTTATTAATCTTTATTTTAAAGTTAGGCAAATCAAGGGACCACGTCGTATAACACAGAACATGTTTTTACCCCAAGAATACCAGTGCTTAAACAAACAGCGCAATGCTAAATAAAGAAAATGAAGCTATTTTAAGACCCAGGTCCCATCACACAATGCAACGCAAGCTGGAGGATAGGGTTTTACCTTATAATAGCCAAAGAATGCTTGATACGCTAAATTTCATCTTTTATTATTACTATAAGTGAAGAAAACAACTTCAAATATAAATGTATCAATCATAGGCAGCATAGGTACCATATATCATGTCGCCATACTAGGCTCTACAATCAAAACTGAAATATCATGTATTGGAAATTGGATTTCCATCATGAGTCGAGGCAAGGGGCAATCTCCTCTCCGTTCGAGACACTATAGTAAATGTCTCAGGACCACACAAAGCGATCCTGGATCTTCAGGGCCGATCCTCTCTTACTTTTGAGGATTAGTATTCCTGAACACACGTTTCTCAGTCCTATCAGACCTATATCCGAGGCGCCTCACATTCCAACAACCACACAGGTAAAAAGTATATAAATGTCAGGGCTGGTAGGTCACTGACATCACCCATAGCTAGAAAGAAACGTCGTGCTCTCCCTACAGTCACTGTCCCGTTTTTGAGTCATACCGAGGTGTGAGGCTCGCGAATTAACGCTATATACAAAGCTGTGCCACATATGCCATGCTTTGATCATCAACCACAAGAATTTTCTTTTCAACAAAAGCCTTGATCACCTGCAACTTAGGCATGCCACACAGGAAATTCATGCCATGCGATTGATATCCATCGATATACAACCTCTGAGCTCGTACGTCACAGAGAAGGGTGTTAAGCAAGAGAATAAATTCTCCACCACCAAACAGATGTATATTTAATAGAGATCAATCAAAACAGAATAAAATCCAGTGTCAGACACACAGTCCATTTACAAATTCGTTCTGGGTCTGAACGAAATCGGAGGAAACTTATTCCTCGCATATCCATCGATCTCCAAGTACGTATGGATGATCACCAACTGATTCCCTCCTTTTGGGTGTATAGACCAATCAAGATCATCAGTAATCATCCAAACGATTTGAAGACCTCCGGTCTTTAATCACCGTCTTCATCTTCGACTTACGTCGAATCGGTTATTCAGAATGGGTATAAACCCAGCCTTTCCGAATAACCCGCGTATATAATAAACAAGTGTTACACAAACACAACTTACGCCTCATTCCAATTCAGAATATTCTTTATTCAAATATTCACATTCTTAGGGAAAGGTTCCCGTTAATTTTATCAAAGATAAATTCTTCTAAATTTATTCTTTAATCTTCCTTTGGATATCATTTCAAACCATGTTAAGGTTTTCCAAACTAGTCGGGATTAGCGAACCACACCGAAGTAATCATTTATTTTATTTCCTAATCCCAACCTATTCATCCCATGGAGAAAAACTGGTAATACTCCATATTTAACACCACGGTGTTATCGGTAAAAATTAATTACCATTTCACGTTCAAATCTAATTAAAGATTTAACTATTGCTATGGAGCAAAACTGGTGATACTCCATTCTCGATCACTTTAATCTAATTAAAGATTCATTAAAACTCCACTTAGTTTTAATCTTCCCAAAAATCAACATCATGTCTTTAACTGGGTTATAGAACCAATGTCATCTAAATCACGGTTCACGTTAAACCCAAAATCACTTTCCATTGTTAATTGGGTTAAAGAACAGGTGTTATTCAAAACACCGCCCACAATAAACCCCAAAAACCAATTTAAATTCAATTCCAATTAAATACTAATTAATTGGAAAATTTCACTAAATCTTAATTAAAAGATTTATTCTTTTCTAAACTGGGTTCAAGAACAGTGTTATTTAAGACAACATTCACGACGAACCCAAAATCCCATTTGATATCAAATACAAGGCTCTGAATAGAAAATATATCGGCGTATATTCAATATCAAATTCTGAAACCAAGAAATATCATATTGGAAATAACGATATAAATATATCTTTCAAATTTCCCCAACCATATCTGTATAATCACGAAATCCAACATCGAAATATTCCGAAGATAATTTCGATTCAAATCCATTCCAATTCATACATTGGAAATTCTGATTATTTTTTAAAACCACTTCAAATCCAATTTATTTATTCAAAAATATTGGATTATAATTCTAGTTCATAACTAGTTCATTTCGATAAAAATATATTTTTATCCTTTTTACATATGGGATTTTTCACACTAATTCTTTCTAAATCATTTATTATTATTTTACACAAATTATTGATATTTTTAATAATTTTATCAAGGCCCGTACAGTCGATTTCCAATAACGGTCGTCGAACTGCACTTACAGCTACCTTTTCCAAATTTGATTTGGACATAATTCCAAATCCAACCGTTAGATTTCAAATCCCTTATATTCATTGGAAATCTCTTTTCGATACGAACCCAACGGTTCTAGTTTCAGGAGAATCCGACGGTCGGATCTCCCGTAACGTCAATTCGAAGTCAATGGTCGAAATTCGCGAACTGTCGCGGCGCGACGCGTTCTATTCAGGCCATTTAATATATATAATATATATTATATATATTTCATCGATTTCCATTCTAAACGTATTTAATAAATTGTTTTAGATTCGTTTTCAAAACAATTTCAACTTCATATTCAATTTTAAATCAAAATTGAATATTCCATATCATTAATATATAAATGATAATATTTTCAAAATATTAGATTTTGAAATCATTTCCTTGTCTATATTCATTATAAAAATGAATATAATCGATATAAATATCGTTCGCGTCAAAATGGCGCAAATCTAATCAACACGGTTTTATATATTTCAATAACTTCGTTATTCTATTCAACAAATGAATATTTTCTTCAACACATGAATATTTATTAATGTGACGACCCCAAAACCCCGTACGACGGTGTTAAGGGTAATCTTTGGAATATAACACATAAACAGATTATAACAGAACAGAAATAAATAAATACACCAGATAATGTACAACAGAATATACTAGATAAATATAATCATCAGAGTTACATAGTATACAGGATCATACTTAGTACAAAATACAATTCAGCTATACATAAATGTCTACAGCGGAAAACAAACATAATATGTACAATAGGAGCTGAACAACATAAAAAGAGATAAATGATAGAATTCGTCTTCAGCTTGGCTATCCAGAAAGAGTCTGCTAAAACCTGAATACAAGGCTGCCCGTGTAGAAAGTGGGGCACCCGAGTTTGCAAGTGAAACAAACTATGAGTCAGTCATGGGACTGGTATGAGAAATCTACTTAACACATTCTAATATATGTCAAATCACAGGACCACGCCACTTTCGTGGAACGGGTTTACTCCATTGGATTGCCAGTGCTTTGAAACAAGTAAATCTTTAAAACATCGCAATGCTTTTTATAAAAATAAAGCCATTATAAGACTCAGTTCCCATCACACAATGCAACGCAAACCGAAGGACAGAGTTTTTACCTTATAATGGCCAAAATATGCTTGATACAAATAAAACAAAAGCAATTGATATTATTACTGGTGTTTATATGTTTCAAAAACAATTTCAAATCATAAGTATCAATCATAGACGACATTAATGCCCCATACCACTATGTCGCCATATATAGGTATACAATCAAAACCGCACATTCACGTATTTGGAAATTGGATTTCCGTCATGATCCAAGGCAAAAGATAGTCCTTACTGAATTCGAGACTGTCTTGCCCGAGTCTCGGGCAAGTACTTAGTCAAGCCTTTGGATCGTCAGGGCCGGTCCACCGATGTGGATTAAAATGCCTGAACACTACGTTTTCCCGCCCTTTGGGGCGTAAATGAGCCAAATGACTCCATCGGCTTCACATAGTCACCGATATATCCGAGGCGCCTCGCAATAGCAACAACCACACAGGTGAAAATAATATAAATGTCAGCCAGTTTAAGAACTAACACCACCTCTAACTAGAAGGAAGCGCATGCCCTCCCTGATGTCCTCTCCTGTTTCTGGTTCATACTGAGGTGTGAGGCTCGCGAATCAACGTTATACACAAAGCTATGCCACACAGGCCGTGCTTTGATCTTCAACCACAAGACTTTGCTTTTCAACAGAAGCCTTGATCATTTGCCACTTAGGCGTGCCACAAAGACAGCTCACTCCATGCGACTGATTTCTATCGATATATAACCTCTGAGCTCATACGTATCAGAGAAGGGCGTTAAGCAAGAGAATAAATTCTCCGCCGCCAAACAGATATATATTTAATAGAGATCAATCAACACAGAACAAAATCCAATGTCAGACAAACAGTCCATTTACACGTTCGTTCTGGGTCTGAACGAAACCGGAGGCACTAAATGTAACACCCCGTATGTTGAATAACTTGTTATAATATAAATCAGGGCAGAATTAAATTTTAAGTTCTGAATCAGGGGAAACGGGCAATGCCATTGCGTTCGTCTCGGAAAAAAAAACGCGAAATAGAGTCCGAGTTTTCGAAAATCGGAGTCCGTATGACCCAGTTAAGGCCCAATGAAGTTTTCAGAAAATTCAAATTTCGAAAACAGATTTCAAATGCAGAGATGGAGGTAGGCTGGAAAATTCCCGCCACACCCCAAGTCGACTGGGGAGTTGACTTGGGAGTCGACACACAGGGGGGTGTGTCGACAGTAGTGTCGACACCCCAGTCGACACAGGTGGCCGAGCCAGTTTGGCCTGGGTGCACTGTTTTGGCTGTTGGGCTGTGTTTGGGGGCTTGTGACGAAATCTGACGGCTCTAACCTAAATAAGGGTTAATCTAAGGGCCTAAACTACATCCTAAATCTATAAATACACCCTAAGACTACCCTAATCCATACTAAAAATAGATACAACGTCGTCATGCCGTCAAAATGCAAGTAGAAGGAGCCTCCATAAATTTTTAGAAGAAGATAGCTTCTCAAATCAACTTCTAATCAACTCTAGCAACTTAATCTTCTTCATAGGAGTGCTAATCAACAAGTTGTGAGTTTCTATGCCTTTAGCAAGCAATTGCTAAACTAATTATGATAGGATATAATGAGGTTATGGTTATGAATGTGGATCAATGCAAGTTATGTTATCATATGCTATGTGCTCATGATGTTAGTTATGCAAGTTTTATGCTATATGTCCATGATGCTAGTTATGCAAGTTTTATGCTATATGTTCATGATGCTAGTTATGCAAATCACTATGATAAACATTGATCCATTATGACACCATGTTATGCAAGTTTGGTGTGTGATTATATGCAAGTTCATATATGACATGTTATGCAAGTTTGGTGTTTGATTATATGCAAGTTCATATATGACATGTTATGCAAGTTTGGTGTTTGATTATATGCAAGTTCATATATGACATGTTATGCAAGTTTGGTGTTTGATTATATGCAAGTTCATATATGACATGTTATGCAAGTTTGGTGTTTGATAATGTGCAAGTAACATGTGCAAGTTTACACCTTTGTATGATATGCATACATATGCATGTTTACCCCTTTTTATGATATGAGTAACATATGCAAGTTCATCCCTTTTTAGACCTATGATATGTATGCAAGTTTATCCCTTTATGATAGGTCTATGACATGAACATCTATGCAAGTTACCCTCTTTATGACATATGTGATTCATGCAAGTTTGGGTTGGTTATTTATGCTAGTTGGGTTTGATGCTATAGTCATATATGCAAGTTGACACCTTTAAAACCCATGTTGATGCTAATGTTATGCAAAGTGGAACCCATTATGTTTGTGATGAATCTTCCCTTTTAAGTATGTCATGTTAGCTTATTACGTGGGGAGCGATGGGGTTAATATTCATGTTACAAAATTGTGGTGAAATTGGTATGATGTTGCATACCATAAGTGGATGGACATAATTGAGTCAATTATGTACATCATTGAATAGGAATTAATTAGGGAAAATTAATTCAAAATATGGGGGTGATTAATTAGGTGTAATTAATCGACTAAGACACGAGGTTGGACCCTTTTGTAGCATAAGACTGCCCGGACTCGACCGGCAAATCCAGCGGCTACAAATGATTGGCCCAATGTGAGAGGTCTTAGGCATAAACTAAATACGTGACAAGTGTAAAGACACAAGGTTAGACTCTGTTATGGCGTAAGGCTGCCCGGACCCGACCGGCAAATCCAGCTGCCATAAAAGACAGTCTAATGTGAGAGGTCTTTACAAAGGTTACGTTCTTAATCAATTAAGAAACACTTAACCAGATAAGCATGTAGTGGGGCATGAGGGGTTAAGTGGGTGCCTTGGGTGGCATGTGGAAATCAAGTAAGTGCCTTGGGTGGCATGTGGAAATCTAGTGGGTTGCCTTGGGTGGCAATATAAAATACGATTAGAATACTTAACCAAGTGGAAACATGTAATTAAACATGATTAAAGGGTTAAGTGGGATACACTAGAATGGGACAAGCTTAGGTGGGTAGCTTGTGGGGGCCCATTTCAACCAGTAACCCAACACGTATCTTTGTGGGCTCGACCCATGTTGAGGACGGGACACGCGTACTGGGCTTGACTATAAGAGGCCAAAACGGGTTAGCGGTGGCAACGCAAGTCCAACGGGTTTCATATGCGTGTGTGGACCCGGGCTGGTAGGTAAGACGTTGTTGCATTGTGTAGGTATAAGCCGTGCACCGTTGATAGTATCGGGTTGCCACTTTGGGGAATGATACACCCCACTGTGGGGTCAGCACGGGTATCTACGTTAGGGAGCCGATCGCTTGGGGAGTAGTGGGTACAGCTAGTGGAGATAGGGGCAGACGGCACCTATGTGGTCAGCTAGGGGTACACAAAACTACTAGTTATATTTTCTAAGTCCTTGGGTGGGATCAACCTTTAAGTTAGGAATGACTGGTGTGGTGCAGTTTAGTAATTATCCTTGGGTGGGTAGATGCGTCTTTACCGTTATCATTGATTCTTCCTATGTCTAGATGGCTGCTTAGTGTAGTCATTTATCCCCAGTCGTTACCATACCAAGTTTATATCATACCCTAATTACTTTAATGATTGTATTGTTAAAGTTATAGGACTCGCTCAGACTTATGTCTGACCCCGTTGTTTTTATCTTTTTCCCAACCCTCAGGTTCTCAGAGTGGGCCTAACACTAGTGGGCTTTGATCAGATTTCTTTATCTATCTTTTGGAGCTTGGACCGTTGATGTAAAGCCCAACTTATCTTTTCTATTATGGCTATTAGTATGTAGTGGGATTATGTACTTATGTTTTTATCGAGATGGATATTTTGTACTCGACTCTTGTTGGTTTTTGATATGTAACCAAACATGTTTACCTTCTGCTGCAATGAAATGATGTTTTAAATTTCAAGTACTACTTATATCTGTCTTATTGTAATTTTTCTGTTCTATAATCACTTAAAATACTCCACCGAAGTTAAGGCAATCCCTTAGTGAGTGACCTTAGCGGGTGTGGGGTGTTACACGTGGTATCAGAGCTGAAGGTTACCAGAACAGATAAAACTTTTAGAAAAACTATTTTTCTAAAAAAACATTTTTGGAAGAAGTATTTTCAAAAACATGTCTTTTAAGAGAAAAGTTTTTGAAAGAAAAGCATAATCCCCAATAGCCATATCTTTATCTTTCGAATTCTCCGTTTTGAATCTTTCCTTTTTCGTTTCAGCATGGCTGAAGATCTTAACTTTCCGGAGGGTGTAGCGATACCAGTAGTGTATAGGAGATTGATGGAGGCTAGGGCCGCCGCTGCGGGTCCAGCAGATGTTCCTCCGCCACCAGTTGCACCCGATCTTCCTCCCCCTCCTCCTCCTCCTCGCGTGGATACTTTTGCTAAGACTTGCAGGGAATTTAAGGCTATGGGAGGGAAACCTTTTCAAGGATCAGAAACTTTTGTGGAAGCTAGGGATTAGCTTAAGGAAACGGAAGAGTTGATAGACATCTTTGAGATGGAAGAAGGAAAGAAAGTCAAGTTAGCTGCTTGTTTAATGAAGGGAGAGGCCTCGTTCTGGTGGGAGGTCAATAATGAAGAACGCCTAGTTGACTCTTGGGTGGATTTCAGACAAAGGTTTGTGGCAAAGTTTCTCTCAAGAGCGGAAGAAAATCTGTATATGGAAAGATTCTTGACTCTAAAGCAAGGAAACCTATCAGTGAAGGAATATGTCAACAAGTTTAATCAGTTGGCAAGGTTTGGCATAGACATGGTGAATACACCGGAGAAGAAGGCTCTGAGGTTCGTTAAAGGCTTGAATGAACCGATGCATGGATTGGCTATGACTCACATCCCTATGGGGGCCACCTTTGAGAAGCTAGTAGACATGGCACTCATGCATGAGGAAGAGAAGGGTCCCAATGCTAATAAGGCACCCGAGAAGAAAGGAGATCAGAAGAGACCTCAACAACAACAGCAAAACAAGGGTGGGAAAAGCAACGGTGGCAAGGGAAAGAAGAAGTGCTTCAACTGTGGGACACCAGGCCACCTCAGCAAAGATTGTCGGAAGAAGAAGAAGACTGGTTGCTTCCACTGTGGCGAAGCAGGGCATCTATTGAAGGACTGCCCTAAGAAGGGGCAGAGGACGGGATCTACCTCAGGAGGACAGGTGCAAGCTCTTATGGCACCAGGTCAGGCAAGGGGGCAAGTTCAGGCACTCGCGGTTCCACCGATTCAGTAAAGAGGTAGAACTATTTCCGTTGAAAGTCTGGTTTTTCTGTTTGATCATCCTGTCCATACTTTATTCGACTCTGGCGCATCGCATTCGTTTATCTCATCATCATTAGTTGAGTCACTGCACTTAGACACCAGTCTAGTAGATGATCCCTTGGTTGTTTCAAACCCAATTGGGGGCTCCACTTATTTGTCCATGATATGTTTGGGTTTGAAGATTTCTATACTTAGCGTTGAGTTTAGATGTGATGCTTTTGTTTTTGGCTTCACGGGCTATGGGTTAATTTTGGGCATGGACTGGTTATCCAGTAATGGTGCCGTTCTTGATTGCGAAAGGAGAGTTGTTAGGCTCATGACCCGCTTGGGGAACACTCTCGAGATCTCTTGTAATCCCATGAATTCTGTTATGCTAAGTTATCTTGAATCGCTTGACGCTTCGGTCGAGAGTTTGCGATCTGTTAGAGTGGTCCGGGAATACTCGAATGTGTTTGAGGAGGTGAAGGGCTTACCTCCGAAGCGGGAGATAGACTTCCGAATATATCTGGTAGACAATGCTAAACCAGTATCTTTGCCAGTGCGCCACATGGCTCCTCGTGAGAGGAGGGAACTCCATAAGCAAGTAGGGGAGTTGCTTGAAAAGGGGTTCATAAGACGAAGTATATCGGAGTCGGGTGCTCCAGTGGTTTTTGCCACGAAGGCGGATGGGTCTCTCAGACTTTGTGTAGACTATAGAGAACTCATCAAGCTTACAAAGAAGAATAGATACCCATTGCCGAGGATTGATGATCTCTTTGATCAGTTGGTTGGCGCCTCAGTGTTTTCGCAGTTGGACTTAGCCACGGGATTTCATCAGTTGAGAGTGGCTGAGGATAGCATAGACAAGACTGCCTTTAGGACTCCGGATGGATTTTATGAGTGGCCGGTGATGCCCTTTGGTTTGACGAACGCCCCTGCATACTTTGTTGATTTGATGAGTTGGGTGTTCAGGGAGTACCTTAATAAGTTTGTGGTGGTCTTTGTGGGTGACATCTTAGTTTTTTCTAAGAATGAAGAAGAGCATGCCCTACATCTTAGGGAAGTGTTGGAGACTCTTCAAGCGCATAGCCTTAAGGCTAAATTCTCTAAATGTCACTTTTGGAGGAAGGAAGTGCGGTTCTTAGGGCACGTGGTCTCTAAGGAAGGGATAGCTGTGGATCCCGCGAAGGTAGTGTCCATCCAAGATTGGAAGGTTCCGAAGAATGCTACCGAGGTAAGGAGTTCCTTGGGGTTGGCTGGCTACTATAGGAAGTTTATCAAGGATTTCGCGAAGATATCAGCCCCATTAACTCGCTTGACAAAGAAGAATCTAGTCTTCACATGGGACGTAGATTGTGATGATGCGTTCCAGCGGTTAAAGAGAGCTTTAACCACAGCTCTAGTCTTAGTGTTGCCAGATGGGAGTAAGCCATTTGTTGTTTATACCGATGCTTGTGGGACAGGACTAGGCGCAGTCTTAATGCAAGAGGGAAGGGTAATAGCCTATGGGGGAAGGCAATTGAGAGCGCATGAGAAAAATTACCCTACACATGATCTAGAGTTGGCCGCTATTGTTTTTGCGCTTAAGACTTGGCGCCATTATCTTCTTGGCGAGAGGTTCGAATTGTTCACTGACCACAAATCATTGAAGTACTTGTTTTCTCAAAAGGATTTGAACTTAAGACAGCAAAGGTGGATGGAGTTCTTAGCATCCTATGATTTCGAGATAGCGTATACCCCTGGCAAGGGTAACGTGGTGGCAGACGCCTTAAGCAGAAAAAGGTTGTCTTTGAGTCCATTGTTCGTTGAACGACGAAGCTTGGAATTTACCTCGATGTTTGATTTCAGACCTTCCGTTGACTTTGTACCCGGTTTGCTAGCATCCTTAGAGGTCAGACCTACTCTTTTGGGACGGATTGGCGAGGCACAGCGGGATGACACACAGTTGGTTGAGTTGGTAGAGAGGCTCATAAGGGGGGAGTCGTCCAGCCATTTGTGAAGGTACACCCTAGATGATTAGGGGTGGTTGCGTAGAGACGGTAGACTTTGTGTACCGCAAGATGAGGGTTTGAGGAAGGCTATACTTGATGATGCACATCGTTCGAAGATGACCATTCATCCCGGTGGGGACAAGATGTACCAAGACATGAAGCGAGTTTTCTTTTGGGCCGGTATGTAGAAGGATGTGGCCGAGTATGTCGCTAGATGTTTGGTGTGCCAACAAGTGAAAGCGGAGCAAAAGAAACCTGGTGGGTTGCTTCACCCATTGGAAGTTCCGCAATGGAAGTGGGATAGCGTCTCGATGGATTTTATCGATGGGTTACCGAGATCGAGGAAGGGTAATACGGGAATTTGGGTTGTGGTAGACAGACTTACTAAGAGTGCCCATTTCATACCCGTGAAGGGTAAGAGGACTGCTCCATGGCTAGCTTCAGTTTACCTTCGAGAGATAGTTCGATTGCATGGTGTACCTTCTAGCATAGTGAGTGATCGAGATCCCATCTTCACTAGCGAGTTCTGGAAGAGTTTGCAAGAGGCGGTAGGGACTCAGTTGTGTTTGAGCACCGCATATCATCCTCAGACGGACGGCCAGACCGAGAGGGTGAACCGTATTCTAGAAGACCTTTTGTGGCTATGTATCTTAGATTTTGGAGGTACATGGGAAAAGCATCTTCCATTGGTGGAGTTCGCATATAATAACAGCTTTCAGTCTAGTATTGGTATGGCTCCTTTTGAAGCTCTTTATGGAAGACCTTGTCAATCACCTACATGTTGGTGGGAGTCTACGGATAAGATCTTGCTTGGGCCTGATATGGTTAGAGAGACTTCAGAAAAGATTGATTTGATTCGAAGAAGGATGAAAGCAGCGCAAGATAGGCATAAATCTTACGCGGATAAGAGGAGGACAGATCTTGAGTTTGATGTTGGGGACATGGTCTTTGTCAAAGTATCTCCATTACGGAATGTTGTTCGCTTTGGGTCCGTTGGGAAGTTAGCACCAAGGTTTGTAGGACCGTTTCCTATTAAGGAAAGGATCGGACAGATGGCATATAGAGTGGATTTGCCCGAGAGACTTAGTGGGGTACAAGACGTATTCCATGTGTCACATTTGAGGAAGTGCCTACATGAGACCACAGAGGTGGTAGAGCCGAGCTTGCTTAGAGAAGTGGAGGTAGAGCGTGATGCGACTATTCGACGAGCTCCTACCCACATCCTTGGGTCATAGATTAGAAAGTTGAGAAACAGAGAGGTTCAACTAGTCAAAGTGCAATGGGGAGATGATGAGAGCAACGCTACTTGGGAGACAGAAGCGAAGATGCGTTCACTATACCCATTCCTTTTTGAGGGTATGTCTTTTAACTTCTCCTTTATCGTTTGTCTAGTACTTATCTTATCTTTAGTATGTCCTTTCGTTAGTACCTTTGACCTTTAGATAGGGTAAACCTATGGTTGAAACATGTGTTTGAGACATGTTATGATTGATGGATGCATGTGGATGCAAGTGTTTGCTAGTGGTTGCTCGTGGATGCATATACAAACACTTTAGACACTAGATCGGCTTAGTCACTTCATATTGCATATTGCATATAATTGTGTGTAGGTAGCTATATTAATGGATGTATAATGGTTGCGTTATCATATGGATGATGCATTTTGGTGTATGGCTGTGCACACATGTAGAGATAGTATGTGTTGATAGGGTTCTTTCGCATACATATTGGATGCATGGCACTATCATGGTTTGCATTAAGGAGGTCAACTGAATCAGTAGACCGCCTGATTTTGCATTAGACAGGGAACATATACACACACTTTTTGCATATGTTCATACAGCATTAGAAACTTTAAGGACAATGGATGCCAGTGTTTGATGGTTTAGTAGATGGTTGTTTGGTTGGTAGGATACGTTCTTCTTGACTTAGAGATTTCGGGGACGAAATCCTTTAAGTAGGGGAGAATGTAACACCCCGTATGTTGAATAACTTGTTATAATATAAATCAGGGCAGAATTAAATTTTAAGATCTGAATCAGGGGAAACCGGCTATGCCATTGCGTTTGTCTCGGAAAAATACGCGAAATAAAGTCCGAGTTTTCGAAAATCGGAGTCCGTATGACCCAGTTAAGGCCCAACGAAGTTTTCAGAAAATTCAAATTTCGAAAACAGATTTCAAATGCAGAGATGGAGGTAGGCGGGAAAATTCCCGCCACACCCTAAGTCGACTGCGGAGTCGACTTGGGATTCGACAGACAGGGGGGTGTCGACACCCCAGTCGACACAGGTGGCCGAGACAGTTTGGCCTGGGTGCACTGTTTTGGCTGTTGGGCTGTGTTTGGGGGCTTGTGACGAAATCTGACGGCTCTAACCTAAATTAGGGTTAATCTAAGGGCCTAAACTACATCCTAAATCTATAAATACACCCTAAGACTACCCTAATCCATACTAAAAATAGATACAACGTCGTCATGCCGTCAAAATGCAAGTAGAAGGAGCCTCCATCAAATTTTAGAAGAAGATAGCTTCTCAAATCAACTTCTAATCAACTCTAGCAACTTAATCTTCTTCATAGGAGTGCTAATCAACAAGTTGTGAGTTTCTATGCCTTTAGCAAGCAATTTCTAAACTAATTATGATAGGATATAATGAGGTTATGGTTATGAATGTGGATCAATGCAAGTTATGTTATCATATGCTATGTGCTCATGATGTTAGTTATGCAAGTTTTATGCTATATGTCCATGATGCTAGTTATGCAAGTTTTTTGCTATATGTTCATGATGCTAGTTATGCAAATCACTATGATAAACATTGATCCATTATGACACCATGTTATGCAAGTTTGGTGTTTGATTATATGCAAGTTCATATATGACATGTTATGCAAGTTTGGTGTTTGATTATATGCAAATTCATATATGACATGTTATGCAAGTTTGGTGTTTGACTATATGCAAGTTCATATATGACATGTTATGCAAGTTTGGTGTTTGATAATGTGCAAGTAACATGTGCAAGTTTACACCTTTGTATAATATGCATACATATGCATGTTTACCCCTTTTTATGATATGAGTAACATATGCAAGTTCATCCCTTTTTAGACCTATGATATGTATGCAAGTTTATCCCTTTATGATAGGTCTATGACATGAACATCTATGCAAGTTACCCTCTTTATGACATATGTGATTCATGCAAGTTTGGGTTGGTTATTTATGCTAGTTGGGTTTGATGCTATAGTCATATATGCAAGTTGACACCTTTAAAACCCATGTTGATGCTAATGTTATGCAAAGTGGAACCCATTATGTTTGTGATGAATCTTCCCTTTTAAGTATGTCATGTTAGCGTATTACGTGGGGAGCGATGGGGTTAATATTCATGTTACAAAATTGTGGTGAAATTGGTATGATGTTGCATACCATAAGTGGATGGACATAATTGAGTCAATTATGTACATCATTGAATTGGAATTAATTAGGGAAAATTAATTCAAAATATGGGGGTGATTAATTAGGTGTAATTAATCGACTAAGACACGAGGTTGGACCCTTTGTAGCATAAGACTGCCCGGACTCGACCGGCAAATCCAGCGGCTACAAATGATTGGCCCAATGTGAGAGGTCTTAGGCATAAACTAAATACGTGACAAGTGTAAAGACACGAGGTTAGACTCTGTTATGGCGTAAGGCTGCCCGGACCCGACCGGCAAATCCAGCTGCCATAAAAGACAGTCTAATGTGAGAGGTCTTTACAAAGGTTACGTTCTTAATCAATTAAGAAACACTTAACCAGATAAGCATGTAGTGGGGCATGAGGGGTAAAGTGGGTGCCTTGGGTGGCATGTGGAAATCAAGTAAGTGCCTTGGGTGGCATGTGGAAATCTAGTGGGTTGCCTTGGGTGGCAATAGAAAATACGATTAGAAACTTAACCAAGTGGAAACATGTAATTAAACATGATTAAAGGGTTAAGTGGGATACACTAGAATGGGACAAGCTTAGGTGGGTAGCTTGTGGGGGCCCATTTCAACCAGTAACCCAACACGTATCTTTGTAGGCTCGACCCATGTCGAGGACGGGACACGCGTACTGGGCTTGACTATAAGAGGCCAAAACGGGTTAGCGGTGGCAACGTAAGTCCAACGGGTTTCATATGCGTGTGTGGACCCGGGCTGGTAGGTAAGACGTTGTTGCATCGTGTAGGTATAAGCCGTGCACCGTTGATAGTATCGGGTTGCCACTTTGGGGAATGATACACCCCACTGTAGGGCCAGCACGGGTATCTACGTTAGGGAGCCGATCGCTTGGGGAGTAGTGGGTACACCTAGTGGAGATAGGGGCAGACGGCACCTATGTGGTCAGCTAGGGGTACACGAAACTACTAGTTATATTTTCTAAGTCCTTGGGTGGGATCAACCTTTAAGTTAGGAATGACTGGTGTGGTGCAGTTTAGTAATTATCCTTGGGTGGGTAGATGCGTCTTTACCGTTATCATTGGTTCTTCCTATGTCTAGATGGCTGCTTAGTGTAGTCATTTATCCCCAGTCGTTACCGTACCAAGTTTATATCATACCTAATTACTTTAATGATTGTATTGTTAAAGTTATAGGACTCGCTCAGACTTATGTCTGACCCCGTTGTTTTTATCTTTTTCCCAACCCTCAGGTTCTCAGAGTGGGCCTAGCACTAGTGGGCTTTGATCAGATTGCTTTATCTATCTTTTGGAGCTTGGACCGTTGATGTAAAGCCCAGCTTATCTTTTCTGTTATGGCTATTAGTATGTAGTGGGATTATGTACTTATGTTTTTATCGAGATGGATATTTTGTACTTGACTCTTGTTGGTTTTTAATATGTAACCAAACATGTTTACCTTCTGCTGTAATGAAATGATGTTTTAAATTTCAAGTATTACTTATATCTGTCTTGTTGTAATTTTTCTGTTCTATAATCACTTAAAATACTCCACCGAAGTTAAGGCATTCCCTTAGTGAGTGACCTTAGCGGGTGTGGGGTGTTACACTATATACCTCGCATACCCATCGATCTCCAAGCACGTCTGGACGATCACCACTCGTTATCCATATTTCGGGATGCCTCCCAATCAGGACACCAGTTATCATCCAACCGAGGTGAAGATCTCCGGTCTTCAACCACCGTCTTCATCATCGACCTCTTATCGCCGATCAATTATTGAAATGAGATTTAACTCGGCCTTTTCAAATAATTCACGTATATTTAGAATTTAAATCAATTCATTTCAATGGTTAAATTATTCGACATCAATAATTTTGTTATTAAATGTTGTTTTCACACCAAACACATTCAACCATCAAATATCTAATAAACCGGGTAAATTCGGTTTATTTTTCATTCCATATTGTTTATAATATTCTATAACGATTTATCGTTGTTTTTATTCATTTAAAAATAGCCAATTTTATTCAAACGGCGCTTCAGGCCATAACGCGGCTGTGGCGCTGTTTTTCTTCAGATTTGATTAACACATATATGAAAATGTAACCGTTCGATCTTCACAAATTTTATATCATTAGAACGATCCTTTCAAAATGAATCCAACGGTTTCAGTTTCGGGAAAATCCGACGGTCGGATCTCATGGTACACTCTTTTGAAGTTTCGATTTCAAAATACGAACTGCAGCGTCGTTATTCGATTTATTTTAATTATATATATATATATAATTGATTCTGGCGCTGTTTTTCTTCAGATTTGAATTAAACATTCCAGACAATCCAACCGTTGGATCTTCACAAAGTGGGTGTCATTGGAAAGATATTCCCAAGGCGAACCCAACTGTTGCTTTTTCGGGAAAATCCGATGGTCGGATCTCCCGCACTAATCGTTTGAAATCACGGTTTCAAAACATGAACTGCAGCTTCGCTATTCGATTTATTTTATTTATATTTATATTTATATATAGATATAATTCATTCTTCGATTTCAAAACCATATTCACTTCATATATTTGATAAAAATGATATTTTTATCCCACTGATATTTATTTCAACACTTCACCATTTTTAACACTTCATATTCACAATAAAAATGTAGATTTTATTGTTCAATCTATATATTCAACACATGAATGTTTCCGACTTCACACATACGATAGAAATATGATTTTTATCGTTCTAGTCCTTTATTTAACACATGAATTTTTTTATAGTTCATATATATAATAAAAATGTGATTTTTATTGTAAAACAATTTATTTCAAAACACGGTTATTAAATATAGTTTATATATAAGGTAAAATTGTGATTTTTACTGTAAAACAATTTATTTCAAAACACGATTATTTTATATAGTTTATATATAAGGTAAAAATGTTATTTTTATCTTTCAAAGAATTTATTCTATACATGAACTCCATTCAACACATGAATTTATTTCAACACATGAATTTTATTTCAACATTCAACACATGAATTTTACTTCAACATTCAACACATGAATTTTATTTCAACATTCAACACATGAATTTTACTTCAACATTCAACACATGAATTTTATTTCAACATTCAACACATGAATTTAATTTTCAACATTCGAATTTAAATCAAACACAGAAATATTTACGAAAATTTCGGCAGCATAACGGCAGGGTAGTTAAAACCGGGGCAGTCCCTAGTACCGCTCCTCGCTCTACCTTAAAGCCTCACAGCTTTTGACAATGGGGATTTTCAATATCTAGTTCGTACGCAGATGAATTTTCACATATACTAATCCTATTAGGATTTCAATCACAATCAATCATTTCGCACCAACCATTCATGATATTCACCAAATTTTCACATCAACCAATAATCCAAACAATATCATAACCAATATATATCGTCCATGGTCTGTGGACGAGGGGAGTATATATATATATATATATATATATATATATATATATATATAGAGAGAGAGAGAGAGAGAGAGAGAGAGATACGTATATAACTATATTTCAATTTCATTTCAATATCACTTCAATTCATTTCAACGTATATATTATTTTTACAACGCATATATAACTTATACATCGAACATGCAACTTATACAACGCTTATACATGTGGTATACAACACTTATATAACTCATACTTCGACTATATAATTTATACATCGTTGTTTTCCATATCGTTTATAATTCAGAAATCTCACCTTGGGTTCCACTCCACCAAAAATAGCAGAAGGCTCAGAAAAATATCCGGTCTATTCTAGAATGTTGAAGACGTCCACACGAGTCCACTGTCTCTTGTTTCACTAAATTTCGTCAATGAACGAAAAAGATATGATTTTTACAGTGAAATCAAAAACCGTAGCGCTTTAAAGTGCTATTAATTAGTTTAATATTATCATAGCCGTACCTCTCTAAACCTATTCAAAACTAGGTTTTGATCTTACACCTAAACCGTCGCACGATAGGACAACCAGCCTCTTCCACGTCGTAGAGCTTGGAGAGGCGCCTCGAGAGAGACCCACCGCTCTGAACTCGGTGGTCGGAATTCGCCCAGGCGGCGGTCGAGAGTGGCCAACTTCCCGAGCTCGATTCGAGCTTAATACTCCACGAAAAATTTCAAACTTTATACGGATGTGAAGCTCATGAGACGATCTACAAAAACCTCAACTGGGGCCTGTGATTTTGCTGCGTGGATTCGGGAAAGCCTCCTCCCATTCGGGAGTCCACTTGAATTTTGCGTGCTTCTTTGTAAGCTTTGTCAAAGAACTAGATATCTTCGAAAAATCTTTAACAAACTTCTGATAATAAGTAGCTAATCCAAGAAAACTTCGAACTTCTGTGGGAGTACTAGGCTGCTTCCAATTTTGAATAGTGGTGATTTTACTTGTATCCACAGCAATTCCCTCTTTTGATACGACGTTGCCAAGAAACTTTACTTCATCTTGCCAGAATATAAATTTGGAAAGTTTATCTTTCAATACATTCCTTCTCAGAATTTCTAGAACTTGCCACAAATGTTTTTCATGTTCAGCCTTTGACTTAGAGAAGATTAGAATATCATCAATAAAAACCAGAACAAACTTATTCAAGACTCCTCTGAACACTCGATTCATTAAATCGACGAAGTAAGCTGGAGCGATACATAAGCGAATGACATTACTAACCACTCATAGAACAAATCAGGACCTCTGAATGCTGTCATAGGAACACACTCTTCGGCAATACGAAGCTAATGGAAACCTGTAGCTAGGTCCATCCTTGAAAATACTTGTTCTCTATTCAATCGATCCAACAAATCATCAATCCGCGAAAATGAATATTTATTTTTCAATGTCTGTTTATTCAAGTGACGATAATCCACACATAGTCTGAGGGTACCGTCTGACTTCGGGATAAATACCACTACTGCTCCCCAATCAGAGAAACTAGGCCTGATCAGACCCTTCCATACAAGCTGTCGAGTTTGATTATCTAATTCTCCTTTCTCCTTTAGAGTCATTCTCCGAATAGCGTGCACTACTGGCCTTGCGTTCAGAATTAAAGCGATCTTGAAATCAATTTCTCTCTTCGGAGGTAAGCTAACCACTTCTTCGAATACATCTGCATAATCCTTGATGACAGGAATATCTTTTATGAGGTCTGGAATATTCTCTGTGACTACAGGGATATTTTCTATTTGAGCAGGAGAAACATAAAGAGCTGACCAAAAGTCCTTTCTATCGGAATTTGGACCTTCGCATGGTATGGTGATATAATTCCCTGATCAAATCTTTGCCCTGACCACTCTCTCGGCGCATTTAACCTCTGCTTCTTATTTGGTTAACCAATCCAATCCCAAAATAAGATCGAATTCAGTAAAATTCATAAAGATAGAGATGGTAGGGAACTTATAACAGGAAAAATAGACAGGCACCACACAAATCCAACTAAGATCCAGAGACCCCCCAACCGGATTATGGACAGTGATGGGTTCCTTGAGCTTTTTCAATTTCAAATCCAGCTTCTTAACTGCATTTTTTGTAATAAAGCTTCGCGACGCGCCTGTATCAAACAGTACTTTAACTGGAATGTTTTTGACAGTAAGCGTGCCTTGCAAAACATCAGACCTTCCCTGACTAGTTGAGGGTGTTGAAGTTTCTGCCACTTCATTCACATGTATTGCTTCAGATTTCTTTGAGAGTTGGCACTCCCTTGCATTGTGACCCACTTGGTGGCACTTATGGCATTTCCTTTCACCATGTGGATTCTTGGATTTAATTTCATTCTTCTTTCGCTTCTTCGAGGATTTACAATTCCTGGTCAAATTCCCTTTCTTATTGCAGTTAGCGCATACAACAGTCGTTACGGGTTCTTTCTCAGATTTAACCCTTTTTCTCTTGGCTTTGGGCTTCTTACTAACCTCAGGCATCGTACAGGCCTCAGGACTATCAGTCTCAGACTCCCTTTTATTACCAGAACTGACTTCCTCTTCGTCGTTCAAAAGACCTTTCTTATGGAGATCTTCATACTGATAAGCCATGTATATCATTTCAGAAAAAGGAAGCTTCACATGCCCCATCAATTTACTTTCGTACTTTCTTTGAAGCCCGTTGATAAATCTCAGATTCTTCCTCTTCGGATTTTGAATTAGATGAGGGGCAAAGTGAGAAAGTTCATTGAATTTCTTATGATATTCTGGGATATTCATATCTCCTTGTATCAAATAAAAGAATTCATCACATAACCGCTAAGTTGCTTCTGGAGGAATAAATCTCTCACTGAAAACCTCTTTAAATATATCCCAGGTGATATCACCTTCTGGATTATCCTTAATAATCGAATCCCACCAGAACAAAGCTTCGTCTCTGAGTGCCCAAGATGCCAGTAATCATTTCTGATCATCTCTCAGCTTTGAACCTTCAAAAATTTTCTTAGCAGAGCGTATCCAGGCTTGAGTTTGAATAATAGATTCGTTGCCTGAGAACAGTACTCCACCCATATTTCGATACTGAATTAATAGAGCCTCAATATCTGGTTCTGTATTCCTTCTTCTGTTTCTGTCACTCATTTTACATTGTCTGCAAATAGTAGACAAAGTGTTAGGCCAACAGAAAAAGGAAATTTTAAAACATAGAGACATATACTTGAATGTAAATGCATCTATCAAGGTGTATTTCATTCTGCTATACTCATACTAGGATATTACTGATCCTATCTATAATGAGTTACTCGTCCTAGAACACTACTGGTTCTATTTCTGACGAGTTCGTTAATATATTATATTCCAGAACTAAGCTTAACCAAAGCTCTGATACCACGTTGTGACGACCCCAAAACCCCGTACGACGGTGTTAAGGGTAATCTTGGGAATATAACACATAAACAGATTATAACAGAAATAAATAAATACACCAGATAATGTACAACAGAATATACTGGATAAATATAATCATCAGAGTTGCACAGTATACAGGATCATACTTTGTACAAAATACAGTTCAGCTATACATAAATGTCTACAGCGGAAAACAAACATAATATGTACAATAGGAGCTGAACAGCATAAAAAGAGATAAGTGATAGAATCCGTCTTCATCTCCAACTATCCAGAAAGAGTCTGCTAAAACCTGAACACAAGGCTGCCCATGTAGGAAGAGGGGCACCCGAGTTTGCAAGTGAGACAAACTACGAGTCAGTCATAGGACTGGTATGAGAAATCTACTTAACACATTCTAATATATGGCTAATCACAGGACCACACCACTTTCGCGGAACAGGTTTACGACATTGGATTGCCAGTGCTTTGAAATAAGTAAATCTTTAAAACATCGCAATGCTTTTTATAAAAATGAAGCCATTATAAGACTCAGTTCCCATCACACAATGCAACGCAAATCGGAGCATAGAGTTTTTACCTTATAATTGCCAAAATATGCTTGATACGATTACTAGTGTTTATATGTTTCAAAAACAATTTCAAATCATAAGTATCAATCATAGATGGCATTAATGCCCCATACCACTATGTCGCCACATATAGGTGTTCAATCAAAACCGCACAGTCATGTATTTGGAAATTGGATTTCCGTCATGAACCAAGGCAAAAGATAGTCCTTACCGAATTCGAGACTGTCTAGCCCGAGTCTCAGGCAAGTACTCAGTCAAGCCTTTGGATCGTCAGGGTCGGTCCACCGATGTGGATTAAAATGCCTGAACACTACGTTTCCCTTCCCTTTGGGGCGTAAATGAGCCAAATGACTCCATCGGCTTCACATAGTCACCGATATATCCGAGGCGCCTCGCAACAGCAACAACCACACAAGTGAAAATAATATAAATGTCAGCCAGTTTAAGCACTGACACCACCTCTAACTACAAGGAAATGCAAGCCCTCCCTGATGTCCTCTCCCGTTTCTGGTTCATACCGGGGTGTGAGGCTCGCGAATCAACGTTATACACAAAGCTATGCCACACAGGCTGTGCTTTGATCATCAACCACAAGACTTATCTTTTCAATAGAAGCCTTTATCATTTGCCACTTAGGCGTGCCACACAGGCAGCTCACTCCATGCGACTGATTTCTATCGATATATAACCTCCGAGCTCGTACATCTCAGAGAAGGGCGTTAAGCAAGAGAATAAATTCTCCGCCGCCAAACAGATATATATTTAATAGAGATCAATCAACATAGAACAAAATCCAATGTCAGACACACAGTCCATTTACACGTTCGTTCTAGGTCTGAACGAAACCGGAGGCACTATATACCTCGCATACCCATCGATCTCCAAGCACATCTGGACGATCACCACTCATTATCCATATTTCGGGATGCCTCCCAATCAGGACATCAGTTATCATCCAACCGAGGTGAAGATCTCCGGTCTTCAACCACCGTCTTCATCATCGACCTCTTATCGCTGATCAATTATTTGAAATGAGATTTAACTCGGCCTTTTCAAATAATTCACGTATATTTAGAATTTAAATCAATTCATTTCAATGGTTAAATTATTCGACATCAATAATTTTGTTATTAAATGTAGTTTTCACACCAAACACATTCAACCATCAAATATCTAATAAACCGGGTAAATTCGGTTTATTTTCTATTCCATATCGTTTATAATATTTCATAATGATTTATCGCTATTTTTATTCATTTAAAAATAGACTATTTTATTCAAACGGCGCTTCAGGCCATAACGCAGCCGTGGCGCTGTTTTTCTTCAGATTTGATTTACATATATCTGAAAATCTAACCGTTGGATCTTCACAAATTTTATATCATTAGAAAGATCCTTTCAAAACGAATCCAACGGTTTCAGTTTCGGGAAAATCCGATGGTCGGATCTCCCGGTACACTCTTTTGAAGTTTCGATTTCAAAATAAGAACTACAGCGTCGTTATTCAATTTATTTTAATTATATATATATATATATATATATATATATATATATAATCGATTATGGCGCTGTTTTTCTTCAAATTTGAATTAAACATTCCAGACAATCCAACCGTTGGATATTCACAAAATGGGTGTCGTTGGAAAGATATTCCCAAGGCGAACCCAACGGTTGCGGTTTCGGGAAAATCCGATGGTCGGATCTCCCGCACTAATCGTTTGAAATAACAGTTTCAAAACACAAACTGCAGCTTCACTATTCGATTTATTTTATTTATATTTATATATATAATTCATTCTTCGATTTCAAAACCATATTCACTTCATATATTTGATAAAAATGATATTTTTATCCCACTGATATTTATTTCATCACTTCACCATTTTTAACACTTCATATTCACAATAAAAATGTAGATTTTATTGTTCAATCTATATATTCAACACATGAATGTTTTCGACTTCACACATACGATAGAAATATGAATTTTATCATTCTAGTCCTTTATTCAACACATGAATTTTTCTATAGTTCATATATATAATAAAAATGTGATTTTTATTTTAAAAATTTTTATTTCAAAACACGGTTATTTTATAGTGAATATTAGGCTCACATCCCAATTTCCAAACTTAATACACCTCACATCCAGCCATAGTTTAATATTCAAACCCGCCCCCTGTTTTTGCTGCCGCCTCCACATTTTCAGGTACTTCCGCCTTTCCATTTTACATGCTTCGCATTTTTCATTTTCTGGCAACAAAAAAAAAGGCGGCTATGAATAAAAAAAATTCTAAAATCTTGAAGTAATCACAGAAGTCCACGCAAAGAAAAAAAATTTTGTTGCATATATGTATGCAACTATTGCTATTAGTTGCATACATATATGCAACTATTTGAATATACTTGCACGTTGGCAGACCCTCCTATTGAATATCTACATACATATATGCAGTTTTTTGTATAATTGCATATATGTATGCATACAGGTGAAAATATATGCAGAATTGAAAAGTTTCTCTACAGTTCGCTGTTTTCAAATAATAGCATGGATAGATGCATGTTTTTACAATATATGCATACATGTATGAGTTTTTACTGTAGTTGTGACGTAGAATTAAAATTAATGCATACATGTATGCAACTTATTAAATTATATGCATCGTTTGATGCATTTTACTGCATTTCGTTGTTTTTTACGTAATTCTTTATTTTGACGTTGTTTTTGATGTTTTTTAGGTCTAATTTTTTTCCCGAATAATTATTTTAATTAATTACGAATTTACGTGATTTTTTTAATATTTTTTTATATTTTTTTGATGAATTTTCAGAAAATAGGGACCTAATTTACAATATGTTTATGACCGGATGTGAGCCTAATTTAAAACCTTAACAGGGACCTGTAAAAAACGCACCCTATTTTATATAGTTTATATATAAGGTAAAAATGTGATTTTTACTGTAAAACAATTTATTTCAAAACACGATTATTTTATATAGTTTATATATAAGGTAAAAATATTATTTTTGTCTTTCAAAGAATTTACTCTAAACACGAACTCCATTCAACACATGAATTTTATTTCAACATTCAACACATGAATTTTACTTCATCATTCAACACATGAATTTTATTTCAACATTCAACACATGAATTTTACTTCAACATTCAACACATGAATTTTATTTCAACATTCAACATATGAATTTAATTTTCAACATTCGAATTTAAATCAAACACAGAAATATTTCAGAAAATTTCGGCAGCATAACGGCAGGGTAGTTAAAACCGGGGCCGTCCCTAGTACGGCTTCTCACTCTACCTTAAAGCCTCGCAGCTTTTGACAATGGGGATTTTCAATATCTAGTTCGTACACAGACGAATTTTCCCATATACTAATCTTATTAGGATTTCAATCACAATCAATCATTTCACACAAACCATTCATGATATTCACCAAATTTTCACATCAACCAATAATCCAAACAATATCACAACCAATATATATCGTCCATGGTCTGTGGACGAGGGGAGTATATATATATACGTATATAACTATATTTCAATTTCATTTCAATATCACTTCAATTCATTTCAACGTATATATTATTTTTACAACACATATATAACTTATACATCGAACATACAACTTATACAACGCTTATACATGTGGTGTACAACGGTTATATAACTCATACTTCGACTATATAATTTATACATCGTTGTTTTCCATATCGTTTATAAATCAGAAATCTCACCTTGGGTTCCACTCCACCAAAAATAGCAGAAGGCTCAGAAAAATATCCGGTCTATTCTAGAATGTTGAAGACGTCCACACGAGTCCACTATCTCTTGTTTCACTAAATTTCGTCAATGAACGAAAAAGATATGATTTTTACAGTGAAATCAAAAACCGTAGCGCTTTAAAGTGCTATTAATTAGTTTAATATTATCATAGCCGTACCTCTCTAAACCTATTCAAAACTAGGTTTTGATCTTACACCTAAACCGTCGCACGATAGGACAACCAGCCTCTTCCACGTCGTAGAGCTTGGAGAGGCGCCTCGAGAGAGACCCACCGCTCTGAACTCGGTGGTCGGAATTCGCCCAGGCGGCGGTCGAGAGTGGCCAACTTCCCGAGCTCGATTCGAGCTTAATACTCCACGAAAAATTTCAAACTTTATACGGATGTGAAGCTCATGAGACGATCTACAAAAACCTCAACTGGGGCCTGTGATTTTGCTGCGTGGATTCGGAGAAAAAGAGGAGAGAAGGAATGAAGAACAGCCGCCGATCGTTTCAGGAGGATTACGGGGAGAGAGAATGTGTGCTGACCAATGAGAGATTTTTATTTTATTTATATATTTTAAAAATCCAAAAATACCCCTCTTCACGTACTAACACCAATCCAAACCCAACGACTGTCGTCCCTAGCTAAATACCCCCATTCAGAACACATTGGGATATGTTTCGTAGGCCCATTCGACTATTTGAGTCAGTTTCTCTTCAAATTAAAATATAAACCATTCAATATTCGATTTGAACGTACATTTCAATTTGCCGGGGCCACATATTGATTCTAAAAATTCCCGAAAAATAAATCTAGCTATGTTTTGATGATACGGTCCCAACAAAACTAGTTTCGTTGAATTCTGAGACCGTTTGAAAAATGGCCCTTTTCTGGTCGATCCAATTTAACAAAAATCGACCAAACGCATTTTCCGTTGCCACGCTCACAACTAGCTTCAAAAATTATGAAATTTGAAACCTAACAATAATTTCACATCCCGGAACTAACAAAAGCGGTTTCGTCGAATTCTGAGGTCGTTTGCAAAATAGCTATTTTCACGGGCTATATAAACTCTATAGCGACCTTTTTGAAAATTCATTTAGCCATAATTTTTGCTTTCCGCTATGAAACTTCAATTTTTCAGATTCGTTAGAAAGATATTCACTAATAGATTTAAATATTTTTGGTTTCACTAAAATCTGTTTTAATTTGCACCCGGTACAGTCAGTCAAAGTTTGAATTCAAATTTCGAAACTACCGCGCCATTTCAGGCCTTGTTTATAGTTGGAATTAATTATATTATTTTCAAACGTCGATTCAAACACACTTTTCGTCGCTATTATTTAAAATAATTTATTTTAAATATTTAAAATCCACCATAATAGCCAATTTAAAATTTTGAAATTGGTTCAGATTTTCCGGGTTGTTATAATTAATTCTTACTAACAATAAAAATGTGAATTTTATTGTATAAAATATTTCGTTCAACACATGAATAGTTTCAACACATGAATATTCTCGATACATGAGTATTCTCAACACATGAGTATTGTCAACACATGACTATTTTGTTTATTTAATATATTTGATAAAATTATGATATATGATAAAGATGTGAATTTTACCGTTTAGAGATTTTTCTCAACACATGAGTTTTCTTTTATAATATTCTTTATTTTCCAAGTTGGAATGAGGCCCAATAAATTACCATATAATGTTAATTATATGGATTCCATACAACACATGTATATAATAGCAACGATAAATAATCAACCATCATCCAGAGTGCACCACACAACTGCATAAGCATTAAATATAAATAATTAACGCTTACACAGTCTGTCAACCAATCGATAGACATATAACTAAATATTTGGGATTAGTATACGCCAAATATCATCCAAACACCCGTGTGGAGTTTCAATTCACAAACACTGAATATTATTTGTGCGGTTGGGCGACATGTAAAAATTATCGTCCCAATCAATATCAGTCAAATGGGTGTACATAAACAAATCATTCGATTTGTAAATGAATATTTATTTATTCACATTCACGTTAAATTTTATATTTTTAACGATAAATAATTTATTTCAACACATGAATATATTTTTATTCATTCCACATCACAATCAATTTTCACCACACAACAAAATCAAACAAGTTGTCCATGGTCTATGGACAACGGGTGTCGGGTGCTGCTAAGCACCGTCTGCATCCTAGTATATATTTTTAACTAGAAAACAAGAATTAAAGTGAGAAGTTCTCACAGAGGGTTCCACTACTCCATTCTAGAAAAATATTTTCTAGCTTCGTAATGATGATACGGTTCTAAAAAAACTAATTTCATCAAATTCCGAGACCGTTTGAAAAATGGCCATTTTCTGGTCGATCGAAATTGACTAAAACTGTCAAAACACGTTTTACTTTGCCACGCTCACATATTGATTCAGCAAATTATGAATTTTGAAACCTAGCAATAATTTGACATCCCGGATCCAACAAAAGTGGTTTCGTCGAAAACGAAGGTCGTTTGCAAAATTTCTATTTTTAAGGGCCAGAATTCCATAGCGACTATTCTGAAATTTCATCTGGGCATAACTTTTTATCCCCGCTATGAAATTTTGATTTTTCGGATTCATTGGAAAGATATTTTCAAATAGATTCTAATATTTTTGGTTTCGCCAAAATCTGGTTTATTTGGAATCCTACACATTCATTTGAAATTCGAAATCAAAATTCCAAACTACCGCGCCATTTTCAATTCCTTTTATAATTAAAAATAAATATTTATATTCTAACGACGATCTATATAAATATATATGTTCTATTTCTATTCAAAATAAAATTCTCGTCGTCATCATTTAAAATAATTCATTTTGAATATTCGAAACCCATTAAATTCGCCAAAATAAATTTTTTTAAATTGGCTCAGATTTTCCGGATTGTTACACTGGTTTACAACTGGAGCTGTATTCGGAACGCTCTGTATCCATGTATTTCTTTCAGTTGTGTTTTGTATTATTTCTCCGCTGCAATTGTAATTTAAATCTCTGATATGTGTCAATTGTATATTATTTATTCATACACTATTATATTCTTGTACTCTGATGTAAATTGTTGTAATAGCAAAAAAATGTTCTTCTATTTGTGTTCTCATTTGTCGTGTTCTCAGACTATCCGTTCTTTCTCTTCTCTTTGGAGACCGGGGAAGTTCGGTTCGTTATATCAGAAGAGAGAGGTCAGTTGCTCACGGCTTGGGTTTTTCCGTGCGTGTTACTATAGCATGAGAGTATAGGGTGCAGGAGAATGAATTTGCGGTCATGATGTTGTAAAGTTGATAGTATTATTTGTTTATAATATTATTTTATATATTCATATATCGTATAATTTCAAACATTAACTACTATTGCATACGAGGTCGGATTTAAGCGCCGTTTATTCCACGGGGATCATAGTGAACTTGCAGACGTTTTGGTATTGATTTGGATGCATTTGGAGAACGTAAATTTTTGGCTTTGGTTGGACGTTTGACCGACTAAAGACCCAAAGCTGAGTGAATCTCTTGCTTACAATTAACTGGATTATTCCCATATTTATTAAATTAAATTATAAAATAAATTTGGTTGTCTAGTTGTAATTGATTGGTGATTTGTTGCTTAAACTGACATGCAAATGTGTTAATGTGAAAATTATGATTTGATAATTAGTTATTTTAATTAAATTAAATCTCAAATTGAAAATCCCGAACCATTTAATATTTACCGTTTGAATGAAATGGTTGTGATGAATGCATTGATTTGAGATTGACTGTTGAACAGATATTGACACTAGGATGTTCATTGAATTTGTCAAGGCAACTATTCCAAAATAAATTGGGAATTTGGAAATGGGATTAAAATATGATTTGATTACTAAAAATTTTAATTTGTTTAAAGTTGAATTTAATAACTCTCATTAGATTTAATTTAAACTAAGAGCATTCGACAATTTTTGGAAGTGTTTGAGATTTTGATTAAATATGAATTTAAATCCTTTTAACTTGAAAGGTCAGATTTGAATGTCGTTTTGAAATCGAGATGTGGAAAAGAAATAAACTTTATCGAAGCTGGAATATAAATTTTAAGTTATTAAAATTTGGAAGAAAGAAACTATTATGGTTTTAAAATTAGTTAACTAGATATATACCTATAGTTTTTGAAATAAATTATATTATATCATATTTTTTAATTAAAGATTATTTTAGTAAAGCATTGAATATATATACCTATAATTTGAAATATGTGTATTATATTATTTATTATTTATTATTTAAAGATTGTTTTAGTAACACATTTAATATATGTAAATATATAGTGATTTAAATTATTTTATTTTTACTCTAATTATTTTAATATATATATTTTCATAAATGAGTTTTTATTTATAATTATCTATTTTCAGGCTATTAAAGATTTTGTAAATTCTTCCTAAATTGGAATTGTTCTCGATTAAAACCGTTTGATTCAAATTGAGATTTGAGATAAAATATATTCTCCTTTGAATATAAACCGATTTTGAAAGGACTATGGTATTGTGATTTGAAAGAATATTCTATTTTGAATATAAATCGATATTGAAATAATCATGATATTGATATGAAATTTCATTCTAATTTGAGTATGAATTGATTCTGAAATGATTATGATATTTTGAAACAAAAGTTTATTCTACTTTGAATATAAATTCTATTTTGAAATTATTATGATATCTCGATATAAAATATATTATATTTTGAATATAAACTGGTTTGAAATGATTGTGACATTTGATGTGAGAAGTATATTTTATTTGAAATATGATTTGTTTGAATTATCGGGAATGGAATCTAAACCAAATTAAGGTTTGGTAATTTGGTAACTTATGAAAGGGATAAAAACGAATAAAAGAGCCATTTTTGAAATATAAGATTTGAAAATAAATATTGAGTTACACGAAAGGGGTTAAAGCGATAACGGGGTTTATGTAATCGAAATAAATCCAACCTTGATTAAAAGTGAATATATAACAATTTGGAAGAAGATTTAGTTGGGTAATACGAAATGATCCATAACCATTGTTTCGAAATGCGCTTATTACTTGGAAAGACCAGGATCGAATATTCGTTCGAAAACTATTCCAAGTAGCAATACAACGTTATGAAGACATTGAAGACATGGAAGGTGATAAGTAAAGACCGAGAATCTTCGAATTGTCTGGATTGATTGTTGATGTCTCGTTTGGGCCGATCACCTGATACGAGGTTATAAGTGGCATGAGATCTGAATATATTTAGAGATCTTCGGATTGTTGTTCCGTTCAGGCCCAGAACGGACTTGTATGGATTGTGTGTCTAACATTGAAATTAACGGCGTAGCACTGATCTTAGTTAATATATATCTAATTTGTGGCAATGAATTATTCTCGTCTCTAAGACATACGATATTAGAGGTTATGTACTGATAGTAATCAGTGACACATCATGAATTGTCTGTTAAGGATTGCGGAATGGATCGTTAAGGCAAAACAAACATTAAGTGGGCAAATAGTATTTTTGAGAAGTTAAACAAAATCTAAAACTTATGTGAACTACTATATGGATCAAACACCACAAACATAACCACAGACACAGAATCAAACACAAACACAAACACAAAAATAAACAGAAATAAGATGTAGAAAAGGAAAGAACACACTGGATTTTATAATGGTTCGTAATTGCTCCTACGTCCAGTCCCACGCAATGCTGGATTGCGCAGAGTTTTATTACTATATCAATAGTCAATTACAACCTCCTTGATTTCACGGCTACAAGGGATACCACCGATTCCAACCTTCTTGATTTCACTACTACAAGGGATACCAACGATTACCCATCCTTGATTTCATGGATACAAGGGATACCACCGATTACTTTACTCAACCCTATAACTCTTCAATTGCACTTAATTCAGACAGCAATGAGTAGAGAGTGTAGAGAGAAGAAGATTAATGAAAACTGAATTGAATTCGACAGAGTATAAGTGTAGAAATCATAAAAATGATCAGAAATAATGGTGTAATGAAAGAGAGTGAAAGTGGAGAATAAGAAGTAATTAAAAATTCGAAATCAACCCCTTTTTATAGTGGGTGAAAGGTTGCAACACTTCAGAACCTCACAAATAGTGAAAAGACACTTACTTTCAAAATTGAAAAAAAGGCAGTTATATGTCGACATGGGGTTAATTGTATGTCGACATACCCTTAGTACAAAATTGATTTTTAGCGTTTTTCAAGTGATTTGATATAAATATAATTCTGGAAATTCTTGAATTAAAATATTGTGTTATAACTGAATATTATAAACTTGGAAATCATATGAAAACATAAATATACACTTTATAAACATATTTATAAGATTATATAAATTGTATTAAAAGTATAAATATATATAAAACTTATAAAACTTGAGTTTGAAAACAAAAGTAAAATAAGAAAGGAATAAATAATAAAAAATAGAATAGAGAGGATAGAAATTAAAGGTAGAATTTGAAAACAGAATTTGAAAAATGGAATTTGAATTTGAATTTGAACCTGGATTGCTATTCAGAGTCTTACATAATCTAAACTCTATAACTATATTAGTCTTGACCTCTTGAAATCTTGAATGCTCATAAATATCTCTGAATTTTGAATCTCTAACATCTTTAAAAGTGTACAGTCTTTAGTAATAATTCTTGTATATAAATCCTACATATGTATATATGTATATATTCTAGATAAATGTGTTAGTATACATATTTTATAATAAGTTAATATTGAAATAAGGTTGTTGTCATCTAAACTCCATTCTCCAACAATCTCCTCCATTTTATGATGACAACCTTAGCTTATAAAATATCATACTTGTATGTACATGTTGATAATGATCCTTCAAATACTCCATCTGTCTACATTTTTATAATTTCTCTCCCTTTGGCATTATCAAAAAGAAATTCTAAAGATACTCCCTCTAAATTGTATAACTATCTAAACATATCTTATAATTAAATCTATACTCAATTTCTAAGGTATATAAATAACTTCCCTTGATTCCTAAATCTATCTACATATCCTAGCATAAAATACTCCCCCTAAATCCATGTTATAAATGATCCTAATGATTAAATATAACTGTCCCTGATTTTGATTCTAATCCTAAAAGATTATAACTCCCCTAAAATTATGACTATACTATTTTGATAAACTAAATAGAACAATAAAATAAACAACAAATCAATATTTATAATCAATTCAAACAAGCAAATTAATCCAAATAAGCAATTCAAACAAACAATTCAAGCAATTAACCAAATTAAATAATATGTGTTAATAAACACTTCTTGAACCTTTAATTAATCCAAATAACTATAAAACTCCCTCATAATCCACTACAAGACTAATCCTAGCCTATACTCTAATTTCCTTAAAACTATATTAAGACTTTAATCTAGATTAAGAATTAAATCTAATATTATATCCTTAAAATTATGATATAAGTAAAGCAATTTAATCCAAACAATTAATCAATTCAAACATAAATCCAAACATTTCTTGTACTTCTATTTATCCTAAAACTCATAAAGCTCCTATCAACCACTAATGAAATTTAACCATGTCGAGTAAGTCAATCAAGTTACTCAAGTCAAACAAACCAAAAAAACAAACAAGTCAATCAATTCAATCAATTTAATCAAACCAAATAAGTCAATCAAATTAATCAAGACAAAGTAATTATGTTATGTATACTTGTTACGTGTGGAGTTAAAGTTAACATGTAATGCAGTGTGTTGGTAATAATGCAGTATGACATACGCAAAACTATATGAAGTGATATATTGAATGAAATGCAATTTGTGATGTAGTTGATTTTAATTTGAGATGCACTACAATGATGTATTATATAAATTAAGATGTGTAATGATATTATGGTAATATAGAATGATTTGATGATGATATGTTTTTCTATAAAAGACACTTAAAGTAATATCTAACTATTATGCATATAATAAATTATTTGAACCAAACATGGATAATGTTAATTTGTAGACTTAGGTTAATTAAACTAATGAAAGTGATTGAAATAATAATAAAGACGAGAGTTTAATTAAAAAAATATTCATGGTAAGTAGTAAAATATTCAAAATAATTATGATGTTAAATAATATTAGTCGGGTAAATATAGTAAGAGTTGAAGATCTTTTTAGAGAGAATATAAAATTATATAAAGTACATAATAAACATATATTCATAATATTATATAAAAATTTATTTTAAATTTAAACTTTTGTAACAACCTGGAAAATCAGAACCAATTTAAAAATTTTATTTTAGCAATTTTATTGAATTTTGAATATTTAAACTGATTTATTTTAAATAATAATGATAAGAGATTTATTTTGAATAGAATCAGAACATATAAATTTATTTAAATCTTAATTAGAATATAAATATTTATTTTAATTATAAAATAAATTGGACACGACGCGGTAGTTTGAAAATTCAATTTCAAATTCCAAATGAATGTACAGGATTCAAAATAAACCGGATTTTAGTGAAACACAAAAATATTTGTATCTATTTGAAAATATCTTTCCAACGAATCCGAAAAATTGAAATTTCATAGCAGGAATAAAAGATTATGTCCAGTTGAAAATTCAGAATAGTCGCTATGGAAGAATAGCCCTTAAAAATAACCATTTTGTAAACGACATCCTTTTTGACAAAACCACTTTTTTTGGATCCGTAATGTTAAATTATTGCTAGATTCCAATTTTCATAATTTTTGAAGTCCATATGTGGCCGCACGGGATAAATTGTGAATTGAGCAGCCATTTAAGCCAGAAATAGAGTTTTGTAAGCAAACGGACTCGGAATTCGATGAAACTAGTTTTATTAGAACTGTATCGTCAAGACCTAGCAGCATGTCACTTTTCATCACCAACGGAGTTCTTGTGTGGCCGCGGCATCGATAACTGTCGACTGGAGACAGCGCCAACTAAAGAAAATAATAAAAAATAAAATTTTCCACTATATAATATCTTTTCCTCCACAAAACTCTAACTTCTCTCCCTCTTCTTCTTTGGAAATCGGCAGCCCCTTTCCTCCATCAAAAACATTTTGCAAAAAAGCCCCTAAAACTAAATAATTTATATCTCCCAACCGTAAAGAGTTAGGACATGAAATTTTGTGAGACTGTAGAGCATGATGAGTACTAGCTACAGGAAAATTTTGGTGGTGATTGGACTGCTGGTTTGGTCGGAATTGGGCTCGACGTGCAGCAATATCAGTTTTCGTATTTTGATTGTTGTGGGACCCACGTAGAGAATTAAGTCGAGCGGTTTGGAGGGAATGTAGAGTGGAAGCATATGAAGATTTTGGCTGTGGTGGCATGGTCCCAGGTGGCTGGAGTTGGCCAGAATGTCAATTTTATTAGAGGGGTGCAGAAAACAGGACAGTCGCAAAGATGAGCAATTTCTCGTAAATCTGTGCATTTCCAGGCAAAGGGACTAAAGGGAAAATTGTCCGGGAGGTTGATACAAAGCTACTGGTAAAAATTGGGGGGCATTTGGAGCAACGAGGCGACCGCAGCATTGAGATGAACCGAAAGTGCAGTTTTCCATTCAACTACAGATCATGGGCCCACGTGGCGAACTGGAGGGGGAGACCACCAGGCGTGGAAAGAGGAGGAGAAGAAGGAGAGAATTGCGCTGGTTTCGTGCAATTTCTACTTACGGTTTGGCCATGGCGAGCATTTTAAGTTGAGGATGTCGTTTGGAGAAGAAGGTGAATAGTGATCTTATTATTTAAATAATATTCCATGTTCGTATATTAATATCTTTTTGCCACGAACTCCAAATCGCATGAAACAGGGTCCTTTGCGACCGTGGAGTCGAGAGCTTCGCAACAAAACTTACTGGGTCCAAATTGGAGCTTGTTTGAATTTGAAGCAAATTTAAATCCGAACGGTACCAAAACCGTCAATTAAAGACTGATTGTAACAACCCGTATTTTTGAATAACATGTTATAACATAAATGGAGGCAGAATTAAACTGTAAAATCTGAATCAAGGGAAACGGGCTATGCCATTGCGTTCGTCTCGGAAAAACACGCGAAATAGAGTCCGAGTTTTAGAAAATCGGAGTCCGTATGACCAGATATGGCCTCGCGAAGTTTCACGAAAAATTCCCAAATTAAAGTATACTTAATTAAGTGAAATGGGTTGCGCAGAGAAATATATATATATTGATATATATATATATATAATTGAAAATTAAATAAATAAATATGCAAAAATGTTCAAAACAGCGAATTGGGAGAGGGGAATAACCGAACCGGCCGATTTTTGAGGTCGACCCGAGCCTGCTGGGTCGACTAGGGGTTAATCCAGGGTGTTTGGCTGTCAACCCGTGGGCCGATTCGCTCAAATGCAGATTTTGCATTTGGATGGTTCTCATGGTTCATCTTTAATCTAAAGGCCCTATATGGTTCCTACACTTGACTTCTTCCCCAAGACATGCTTTGATGGCTTGGATTGAATCTAGGTTTAATCCTATGGCCTAAAACACTTGCCTAATCTATAAATAAGACCCTAACCTACCATAAATCATCATTATTCATTCATACAACTAAACTATGGCAAAATCAATCCTCTCATGGCCTCCACTCTCTTCATAAAATTCCTAAATAAATTCCTAAGTGATTTTCCATGCATACAAGTGTTTTCAAACTTGTATGAGCATCATTAGCTTGCATTCAAGTCAAGTTTATATATTTGCATCATAAAGAAAGAGTCTTGATCATTTTGGCTCAAGGGTTTTGCTTGCATTTTGGGTTTAATTGATTTCATAAGGGCTTTGTCATATTTTTGTGACTTCTTAAGCATTGTAAGCCCTATTCTACTTTCATACTTAAACTCTAAAGTTAAATGTATGATATGCAAGTTTATCATGTTGTGATATGCAAGTTTATCATGTTGTGATATGCTAGTTTATATGCAAGTTTATCATGTTGTGATATGCAAGTTTATCATGTTGTGATATGCAAGTTTATATGCAAGTTTATCATGTTGTGATATGCAAGTTTATATGCAAGTATGCCAAGTTATGTTATGCAAGTTTGGGTTGAACATTTTGTTCATGCTATCATGTTATGCAAGCTTATTTTGGGTTTATGAACATAAAGCTTTAAGCTTTATGCCAAAGGTTGCATTTTAGCAAAATGTAAGTTATCATATCTCTTATGATAACTTGCATGTGAGGCTAAATGCGAACTTATGGCCATCTCTACATGTCATTTAGCACCATGTATCACCAATATGCTAAGTTTGGTTTTATGCATGCTTTTGAGGCCTAAAAATGTAATATGCAAGTGTATGAACATATGAACATTTCATATGCCACCATGTTAAGCTTGTGGCTTCAATACCTTTATGTCATGATTATGCCAAGTTCCCTCTTTCTATCCTTTATGCGCTATTGCGATATGTAAGCGATGGGATTGCGTTTGGGGTTGGGTAAACTTAAAAGACATAAAACATAAGCTTGGGAATTTACCTATTAAGTTAGGTCTACCCATTGGGAATTTACCTATTAAGTTAGGTCTACCCATTGGGAATTTACCTATTAAGTTAGGTCTACCCAATTGCTTGAAAACTTGTAACATGTTTTGGAAACATGATGGACATGACACTTAGAAAAGATAAGTGTGGCCAACTCGAGGTTGGGTTGAGTTTGTAGCGTAAACCTACCCGGAACCGACCGGCTTAACTAGTTGCTACAAACAATAGGACCCAATGTGAGAAGTTGGTCATGTTGTACCTTGAACCCGAGGTTAGACCAAGTTGTGGTGTAAAGCTACCCGGACCCGCCCGGCTTAACTAGTAACCACAACAAGGTCTAATGTGAGAGGTTAAGGCGCATTAAATTAATTAATGCCTCGTGATTAGGGTTAAGTCATGGTCCACTTAATACTTAACCAATTTGGGCTTGGTAGATTAATCGGGGTTAAGTCGTGAACTCATCTTTACACTTAACCAGGTTAATCCAGGATTAGCAAGAGGGTTAAACCGTACTTAACCCACTAGAAAAATCCTAGCAAAGGGGGCCCACTCCAGCAGTAATCCCAAGTTAGTATCATCATGACCCTAGAGACTAGGCTAGGGTGGGGGCACGATTACTGGACTGGAGGTAAGTGACCAAAAGCGACGGCAGAGGGTACGCCGGTGTAGTTCCGGGCGGACTCTGGTCGTGCACATAGTCCATAGCCGGAGAAAACATGCACGGGTACCAGTAGATCGGGACTGTGCACTCATGTTCATGGTGTCCAGGGGTTGACACCCTAGGGCTTGATACACCCGAAGGGTCGACCCGGCACAGTTCGACTACAATTATGATTGGGCCGTATTGACACCAACATGTGACGAGTTAGGCTTAGGGAGCCGATCGACTAGACCGTTTGGTTGGACCTTGTATTAGGGTCATTTCATGTTATTGGGCCAAAGCTTGGGACAAGGGATCAATACTTGTTTATTCAAGTCATGTTAGTTTGCTAGTACACCTGTGGTGCAAAACCTTAATCCTGATTATGCGATGACACCTTTATCTACCTTGTTAGTTAATCATCATGCTAGTATATTGTTATCCTTATGTTCATCCCTGCTGCTCATGCCAGTTAACTTTATCAGTTTACATTGATTGTAGTAGGGCTTACTCAGTCTTTTTGAATGACCTGTTTTCTTTCGCCTTTTTCTTCCGTTTCCCCCCCTCCCAGGTTCTCAGGGAGGGAATACTGGAGCTTAGCTTGGATTTCAGATTGCTTGCTTGTGGGATTTCAGCTCATGTACGGTTTCGACATGAAGCTAGCTATGGTTACCACTTAATTGGGGATAGCACTTATTTATTTCAGTTTTTCAGTTGATGTTGTTTTATCTAGACTTGTTTATTTGGAAAGCTATGTTGTACCAGACTTGTTTTGAAATGTTTTGAAATCTTCCGCTGTTTTATCTATGTTATTTACTCTGTTTACATATATACATGTGTTCTTGTTCTGCCTTGATATATCATTATGCATGTTTACCTGATTCAAACGCCCCTCCAAAGTCAAAGTGCTTGCAAGAGCCACCCTGGTGGAGGTGGGGTGTTACATTTGGTATCAGAGCACATGGTACGAGAAGGAACAAAAAGGCTTTTAGAAAACTTTTGGAAAACTATTTTCAAAACCAAGTATAAAGTATTTTCCAAAGAAAAGTCTAGTTTATTTTAAAGGCTATTCCCCAAAAAGCCATTAGCAAAATTCCTTCGTTTTTCTCCATTCTGAATCTGTCTTTTTCTTCGTTTTCAGTATGGCCGATAACTTTGCTATTCCGGAGGGAGTACACGTACCTGTTTGGTATAGGAGACTTTTGGAGGCTAGGGCGACCGAAGCCGGCCCCGCAGATGTTCGTCCTCCTCTTCCGGTAGTTAATGTTCCTCCTCCTCCTCCTCCGGTGGTTAATGTTCCTCCTCCTCCTGTCGCTGAGGTTCCTCTTCCTCCTCCCGCTCAGCATCCTCAAGTGGACTTCGCAAAGACTTGAATAGATTTCAAAGCAATGGGTGGCAAGAACTTTCAAGGCACTGAGACTTTTGTAGAGGCCAGAAATTGGTTGAAAGAGACCGAGGATTTGTTTGCTATCTTTGGGTTAGACGATCAGAGGAAGCTCTTGTTGGCGGTTTGGCTTATGAAGGATGAAGCCGCTTATTGGTGGGAAGTCACCAATGGTACTAGGCCTGTTGAGACTTGGGCCGATTTCAGGGCAAGGTTCATGCTTAAGTTTCTATCTTCTGCTGAAGAGAATCTGCAAATGGAGAGGTTCATAACTATGAAACAAGGAGATATGTCTGTCAAAGAATATGTGAACAAGTTCAATCAGTTAGCTCGTTTTGGCTTGGATATGGTGAATACTCCTCAGAAGAAGGCTCTTCGTTTTGCTAGAGGATTGAATGAGCCGTTGCAGGGATTGGCTATGTCACATATTCCCCATGGGGCCACGTTTGAGAGTTTGGTTGATATGGCGTTACTTCAGGGAGATGTCAAGAAAGAAACCAAGATGAATGATACTCAAGCCAAGAAGACTGATTCCCAAGGAAAAGGAAATCAGGGTAATCCAAGTGGTCAGAGCAGTCAAGGCAATCAGAACAAGAACAAGAGTCAAGCCAACAAGGGGTACAACAACAAGGGCAAGAACAACAAGGGGAAGTGCCATTATTGCGGTTCAGTTGGGCATCTTATTAAGGATTGTAAGAAGAGGAAAAGGAAGAATGGTGAATGCTTTTTCTGCGGTGACACTGGACATTTCAGTAAGGATTGCCCGAGGAAGCAAGGGCAAGGCCAGGGTCAGACTCAGCGTGCTGGACCTTCAGGAGGGCAAGTTCATGCTCTCAATGTCGCTCCAGTTCCCGATCGAGGTAGTATTTCTGTTGAGAGCCTTGTATATATTTCTGATTTTCCAGTTCGTACCTTGTTTGATTCTGGTGCATCGCATATCTTTATCTCATCTGATCTTGTTGATAGTTTGCACCTTAGTACTAGCTTGGTAGATGATCCCGTCTGTGTCTCAAATCCTATTGGGGGTTCCGCCCATTTGTCTATGATATGTGGGGATTTGTGGATCTCTATACTGAGTGTAGAGTTCTTGTGCAGTGCTTATGTTCTTGGTTTTAGTTGATACGGATTGATATTGGGCATGGATTGGCTGTCCAGATATGGAGCCATTCTTGATTGTGAGCATAGGGTTGTGAGGCTCGTGACTCGCCTCGGAAACACCCTAGAGATTTCTTGTGATCCGAGAGGTCCCGTCATGTTGTGCTATCTGGAATCACTCGACTCGTCAATGGAAACTCTTCAGTCTGTGAGAGTGGTTCGAAAGTATACGGATGTTTTCGATGAAGTTAGGGGGTTGCCCCCTAAGCGAGAGATTGATTTCCGCATTTATTTGGTGGATAATGCAAAGCCTGTTTCTTTGCCCGTTCGGCACATGGCTCCGCGTGAAAGGCGGGAGCTAAGTAAGCAAGTGAAAGAGTTGCTTGAGAAGAACTTCATTAGACGAAGTATATCTGAATGGGGAGCGCCTGTGGTATTTGCTACCAAGGCGGATGGTTCTCTCCGACTTTGCGTTGACTATCGAGAGTTGAATAAGCTGACTAAGAAGAACAGACACCCGTTACCGAGGATTGATGATCTCTTTGACCAGCTTGTCGGTGGTTCTGTTTTCTCTCAGCTTGATCTTGCTACGGGGTTCCATCAGCTCAGGGTAGCTGAAGATAGTATAGACAAGACTGCGTTCAGAACTCCAGATGGATTCTTCGAATGGCTTGTCATGCCGTTCGGCTTGACTAATGCACCCGCATATTTCGTGGACTTGATGAGTAGGGTGTTCAGGGAGTTCTTGAACAAGTTTGTCGTGGTCTTCGTAGATGATATTCTGATCTTCTCTAAGGATGAGGAAGAGCATGCAAGGCATCTCATGGAGGTGATGGATACGCTTAGAGCGCATCAGTTGAAGGCCAAGTTCTCCAAGTGTCACTTTTGGAGAAGGGAAGTTAGATTCCTTGGGCATATAGTATCTAAGCAAGGCTTAGCGGTGGATCCCGCTAAGATAGTGGCAGTTCAGGATTGGAAGACTCCAAGGAATGCAACCGAAGTGAGAAGTTTTCTAGGTCTTGCGGGTTTCTACCAGAAGTTCATCAAGGGCTTCGCAAAGATATCCGCTCCTCTCACTAAATTGACGAAGAAGAATTTAGTTTTTGCTTGGAGCATAGAATGCGAGCTTGCTTTTCAGAAGCTCAAGAGAGCCCTCACATCAACACCTGTTCTAGATTTGCCCGATGGAGGGAAGTTATTTACCGTATACACCGATGCATGTGGCACGGGGTTAGGAGCTGTTCTTATGCAAGAAGGAAGAGTGATATGCTTTGGCGGTAGACAACTCAAAGTGCATGAGAAGAATTATCCCACTCATGACTTAGAGTTGGCAGCAATAGTATATGCACTCAAGGCTTGGCGCCATTATCTTCTGGGAGAAAGATTTGAGCTTTATACCGATCACAAGTCATTGAAGTATCTCTTTTCTCAGAAGGATCTGAATCTGAGGCAACAAAGATGGATGGAATTCTTGGCGTCCTACGATTTTGAGATAGCTTATACCCCTGGCAAGGGGAATGTGGTAGCAGATGCATTGAGTAGAAGAAGGTTGACCCTAAGTCCTCTATTCGTTGAGATGAAGAATTTAGAGTATGTGGCAACCTTTGATTTCTTTTTGGCGATTGAGTCGATGACCGGTTCTTTAGCATCTCTGGAACTCAGACCTACCCTTCTTGATCAAGTTGGGGCTTCGCAGAGAGAAGACCCTCAGATAGTTGAGATTATGGATAAGCTAATTCGAGGAGAGACGTCTAGTCATCTCGCTCGATATTCTATTGATGACAAGGGTTGGCTGAGGAGAGACGGAAGGTTATGTGTTCCAATGGTAGAAGATCTAGTAAGAAGAGTTCTTGAGGAAGCGCATCGCTCTAAGTTGACTATACATCCGGGTGGAGATAAGATGTATAAAGATATGAAGCGCATTTTCTTTTGGCCTGGGATGAAGAAGGATGTGGCAGAATTTGTCTATAGATGTATCATTTGCCAGCAAGTTAAGGCCGAGTCGAAGAAGCCCGGTGGGCTATTGCATCCTCTAAACGTTCCACTATGGAAGTGGGAGAGTATTTCCATGGATTTTATCGATGGGCTACCAAGGTCAAGGAAAGGGAATACGAGCATTTGGGTTATTGTGGATAGACTTACGAAGAGTGCTCATTTCATTCCGGTGAAGAGCAAGAGGACCGCATCTTGGCTAGCGTCTGTATATCTTCGTGAGATTGTGAGACTACATGGAGTCCCTTCTAGTATAGTCAGTGACCGTGACCCAATCTTTACAAGTCAATTCTGGAATAGCTTGCAAGAAGCTATGGGCACAAGGTTGAATCTAAGTACGGCTTATCACCCACAGACGGACGATCAAACCGAAAGGGTGAATAGGGTAATCGAGGATCTGTTGAGGCTTTGTATTCTGCATTTTGGTGGTACTTGGGAATACCATCTTCCTCTTGTTGAGTTTGCATATAATAACAGTTATCAGGCAAGCATAGGGATGGCACCATTTGAAGCTTTATATGGGAGGCCGTGCAAGTCGCCTACATGTTGGTGGGAGACTACAGATGAGCTTATACTTGGGCCTGATATGATCAGAGATACATCCGAGAAGATCGAGTTGATTCGGAGACGGATGAAAGCGGCCCAAGACCGACAGAAATCCTATTCTGATAAACGAAGAACGGATTTGGAGTTTGATGTTGGGGATATGGTTTTCGTGAAGGTTTCTCCTTTGCGGAATGTGGTCCGATTTGGAGCTGTTGGGAAGTTGGCACCGAGGTTTGTTGGACCATTCCCTATTATAGAGAGGATCAGGCAGATGGCTTATAGAGTGAAGTTGCCCGAGAAGCTTGCTGGAGTACACGATGTTTTTCATGTCTCGCACCTCCAGAAGTGTTTACATGAATCAACAGAGGTTGTTGAGCCAAGTGTTCTAAAAGATGTAGAAGTGGAGAAAGAGGCTACCTTGAGGAGAGCTCCGATTCGTATCTTGGGGACGGAGACCAAGAAGCTAAGGAATCGAGAGGTCAAATTGGTGAAGGTTCAATGGGGTGAAGCCGAAGAAGACGCAACTTGGGAAACCGAGGAGAAGATGCGTGGGCTTTATCCATTCCTTTTTGAGGGTACACTCTCAATCTCTTTTCTTTGTCAGCATATCTTTCTCTTTGCTATCCATGTTTATCTAGTTTATCGTGTTAATCTTGTCATGAGAACCTTAGGTAGAAACCCTTTGGATGAAACATGTGTTTGAAACATGTTATGCGTGATGGTTGCAAGTGGTTGCAAGTGTTTGCAAGTGGATACTCGTGGATGCATAATACACGTTAGGCACTAAGATCGGCTCACACACTTTCATACCGCATATGCATGAGTGTTTATGCTTATTCATGGATGAAAACTTGTTATGCTATCACGTGGATGTTGCATATGGATGAATGTTATGTGCACTCATGTAGAGATTATAAATTATGTTAGGAATTTGCATACATATGGACTCATTTCACTAACATATTTTGCATTAAGGGGGTTTACTGAATCAGTAACCTCCTGATTTTTGCATTAGATAAGTACATATACACACACCTTTGCATATGATCATATAGCATTTAGAACCTTGTAAGGACAATGATTGCTCGTGGATGATGTTTTGAGTAGATGGATGATGGATGGTAGGATACGTTCTTCCTAACTTGGAGATTTCGGGGACGAAATCCTTTAAGGAGGGAAGAATGTAACAACCCGTATTTTTGAATAACATTTTATAACATAAATGGAGGCAGAATTAAACTGTAAAATCTGAATCAAGGGAAACGGGCTATGCCATTGCGTTCGTCTCGGAAAAATACGCGAAATAGAGTCCGAGTTTTCGAAAATCGGAGTCCGTATGACCAGATATGGCCTCGCGAAGTTTCACGAAAAATTCCCAAATTAAAGTATACTTAATTAAGTGAAATGGGTTGCGCAGAGAAATATATATATATTGATATATATATATATATAATTGAAAATTAAATAAATAAATAAATATGCAAAAATGTTCAAAACAGCGAATTGGGAGAGGGGAATAACCGAACCGGCCGATTTTTGAGGTCGACCCGAGCTCGCTGGGTCGACTAGGGTTTAATCCAGGGTGTTTGGCTGTCAACCCGTGGGCCGATTCGCTCAAATGCAGATTTTGCATTTGGATGGTTCTCATGGTTCATCTTTAATCTAAAGGCCCTAGATGGTTCCTACACTTGACTTCTTCCCCAAGACATGCTTTGATGGCTTGGATTGAATCTAGGTTTAATCCTATAGCCTAAAACACTTGCCTAATCTATAAATAAGACCCTAACCTACCCTAAATCATCATTATTCATTCATACAACTAAACTATGGCAAAATCAATCCTCTCATGGCCTCCACTCTCTTCATAAAATTCCTAAATAAATTCCTAAGTGATTTTCCATGCATACAAGTGTTTTCAAACTTGTATGAGCATCATTAGCTTTCATTCAAGTCAAGTTTATATATTTGCATCATAAAGAAAGAGTCTTGATCATTTTGGCTCAAGGGTTTTGCTTGCATTTTGGGTTTAATTGATTTCATAAGGGCTTTGTCATATTTTTGTGACTTCTTAAGCATTGTAAGCCCTATTCTACTTTCATACTTAAACTCTAAAGTTAAATGTATGATATGCAAGTTTATCATGTTGTGATATGCAAGTTTATATGCAAGTTTATCATGTTGTGATATGCAAGTTTATATGCAAGTTTATCATGTTGTGATATGCAAGTTTATATGCAAGTATGCCAAGTTATGTTATGCAAGTTTGGGTTGAACATTTTGTTCATGCTATCATGTTATGCAAGCTTATTTTGGGTTTATGAACATAAAGCTTTAAGCTTTATGCCAAAGGTTGCATTTTAGCAACATGTAAATTATCATATCTCTTATGATAACTTGCATGTGAGGCTAAATGCGAACTTATGGCCATCTCTACATGTCATTTAGCACCATGTATCACCAATATGCTAAGTTTGGTTTTATGCATGCTTTTGAGGCCTAAAAATGTAATATGCAAGTGTATGAACATATGAACATTTCATATGCCACCATGTTAAGCTTGTGGCTTCAATACCTTTATGTCATGATTATGCCAAGTTCCCTCTTTCTATCCTTTATGCGCTATTGCGATATGTAAGCGATGAGATTGCGTTTGGGGTTGGGTAAACTTAAAAGACATAAAACATAAGCTTGGGAATTTACCTATTAAGTTAGGTCTACCCATTGGGAATTTACCTATTAAGTTAGGTCTACCCAATTGCTTGAAAACTTGTAACATGTTTTGGAAACATGATGGACATGACACTTAGAAAAGATAAGTGTGGCCAACTCGAGGTTGGGTTGAGTTTGTAGCGTGAACCTACCCGGAACCGACCGGCTTAACTAGTTGCTACAAACAATATGACCCAATGTGAGAAGTTGGTCATGTTGTATCTTGAACCCGAGGTTAGATCAAGTTGTGGTGTAAAGCTACCCGGACCCGCCCGGCTTAACTAGTAACCACAACAAGGTCTAATGTGAGAGGTTAAGTCGCATTAAATTAATTAATGCCTCGTGATTAGGGTTAAGTCATGGTCCACTTAATACTTAACCAATTTGGGCTTGGTAGATTAATCGGGGTTAAGTCGTGAACTCATCGTTACACTTAACCAAGTTAATCCAGGATTAGCAAGAGGGTTAAACCGTACTTAACCCACTAGAAAAGTCCTAGCAATGGGGGCCCACTCCAGCAGTAATCCCAAGTTAGTATCATCATGACCCTAGGGACTAGGCTAGGGTGGGGGCATGATTACTGGACTGGAGGTAAGTGACCAAAAGCGACAGCAGAGGGTATGCCGGTGTAGTTCCGGGCGGACTCTGGTCGTGCACATAATCCGTAGCCGGAGAAAACATGCACGGGTACCAGTAGATCGGGACTGTGCACTCATGTTCATGGTGTCCAGGGGTTGACACCCTAGGGCTTGATACACCGGAAGGGTGGACCCGGCACAGTTCGACTACAATTATGATTGGGCCGTATTGACACCAACACGTGACGAGTTAGGCTTAGGGAGCCGATCGACTAGACCGTTTGGTTGGACCTTGTATTAGGGTCATTTCATGTTATTGGGCCAAAGCTTGGGCCAAGGGATCAATACTTGTTTATTCAAGTCATGTTAGTTTGCTAGTACACCTGTGGTGCAAAACCTTAATCCTGATTATGCGATTACACCTTTATCTACCTTGTTAGTTAATCATCATGCTAGTATATTGTTATCCTTATGTTCATCCCTGCTGCTCATGCCAGTTAACTTTATCAGTTTACATTGATTGTAGTAGGGCTTACTCAGTCTTTTTGACTGACCTGTTTTCTTTCGCCTCTTTTCTTCCGTTTCCCCCCCCCCCCCCAGGTTCTCAGGGAGGGAATACTGGAGCTTAGCTTGGATTTCGGATTGCTTGCATGTGGGATTTCAGCTCATGTACGGTTTCGACATGAAGCTAGCTATGGTTACCACTTAATTGGGGATAGCACTTATTTATTTCAGTTTTTCAGTTGATGTTGTTTTATCTAGACTTGTTTATTTGGAAATCTATGTTGTACCAGACTTGTTTTGAAATGTTTTGAAATCTTCCGCTGTTTTATCTATGTTATTTACTCTGTTTACATATATACATATGTTCTTGTTCTGCCTTGATATATCATTATGCATGTTTACCTGATTCAAACGCCCCTCCAAAGTCAGAGTGCTTGCAAGAGCCACCCTGGTGGAGGTGGGGTGTTACACTGACAGAGTGAAAACCAAAGGTGAGAACTTCTCACCAAAATTATTTTTATACAGTTATTTATTTTATAATTGCATATATGAACTGCTCCCCATCGTCCACAGACCATGGACGACTTGTTTGATTGTGTATTTGGATTGGTTTGTTTGTGTGAATTTGGTTTGTGATGTGAAATAAAATAAAATATTCATGTGTTGAATAAAATAATATATTCATGTGTTGAATAAAATAATATTCATGTGTTGAAATAAAATAAATATTCATTCACAAATCGGACGATTTGTTTATGTACACTCATTTGACTGATATTGATTGTGACAATAAATTCTACACATCACTCAACTGCACAAATAAAATATGTGTTTTGTTGATTGAAACCCCATACGGGTATTGGGATGATAATTGATGTACACTAATCCCAATTGTTTATTTGTATGTCAATTGATTGGTTGACAAGCTGTTGTAAGCATTAATTATATATATTTAATGCTTATGTAGTTGTGGAATGCACTCTGGATGATGGCTGATTGTTTATGATTGTTATTATATATATATGTTGTATGGAATCCATATAAATAACATTATATGGTAATGGATTGGGCCTCATTTCAGTTTAGAAAATAAAGAATATTTTAAAATAATATTCAGAAAAGGAATAAATATTCATGTGTTGAATAAAAATATATATTCATGTGTTGAATAAAATAAGATGTTCGTGTGTTGAATAAAAATATTTAAACAATAAAAATATCATTTTTATTGAATATAAACCATATAAATTATTCATGTGTTGTAGAAAATATTCATGTGTTGAATAAAATAAAATAATGAATATTTTAAAATAATATTCAGTAAATGGAACAAATTGTGATTTTGATGTCCGATTTGGGATAGACACGAAAATATTCAAGTATATAAAGCCGTGTTGATTATAACGCCATTTTGACATAAATGATATTTATATCAATTTTATTCATTTTTATAATGAATATCGAAAAGGAAGTGATTTCAAATCTAACGTTTTGAAAATACTATCATTTATATATCGATGATATGGAATATTCAATTTTGAATTGAAATTGAATATGAAGTTGAAATCGTTTTGAAAACGAATTTAAAACGATTTATAAAATACATTTTAAATGGAAATCGACGAAATATATATAATATATATAATGGCCTGAATAGAACGCGCCACGCAGCGACCGTTCGCGGACCGTTGACTTCGAATTGACGTTACGGGAGATCCGACCGTCGGATTCTCCTAATACGGAAATGTTGGGTTCGTATTGAAAAGAGCTTTCAATGAATACATGAGATTTGAAATCTAACGGTTGGATTTGGAATTATATCCAAATCAAATTTGGAAAAGGTTGTTGTAAGTGCAGTTCGATGACCGTTTATGGAAATCGACTGTAAGGGTCTTGATAAAAAATTTAAAAATATAAATAATTTGTGTAAAATCATAATAAATGATTTGGAAAGAATTAAGGTGAAAAAATTCCATATTTGAAAAGATAAAAATATATTTTTATTGAAATGAACTAGTTATGAACTAGGATTATAATCCAATATTTTTAAATAAACAAATTGGATCTGAAATGGTTTTAAAAATAAATGGAATTTCCAATATATGAATTGGAATGGATTTGAATTGAAATTATCTTCGGAATATTTCGAGATTGGATTCCGTAATTATACGGATATTGTGGAGGAATTTGGAAGATATATATATCGTTATTCCAATACAATATTTGTTGATTTGAGAATTTGATATTGAATATAAGCCGATATATTTTCTATTCAGAGCCTTGTATTTAATATCAAATTGGATTTTTGGTTTGTCGTGAACAGTGTTTTAAATAACACTTGTTCTTTAATCTGGTTAACATTGGAATGTGATTTCAGGTTTGTCGTGAATGGTATCTTTGAAAATACTATTCTTAAACCCAATGGAGTTAAGAAAATTAGAAACTAACTGGAGATTAGCTAAGTTGAATGGTTTCCTGGGTATTGATCTGATGTTGGTTTTGGCCTTCGGGATTAATACTTAGGGAATTGTTCTCTTACTAATTTACGGTTAGCGAATGATGGATGTAAATTTGGGTTTATCTTCTACTGTGTTTTAAATGACATTGGTTCTTTAACCCAGTTAAAGACAAGATATGATTTCCCGAAGTTAAATAATCATTAATATTGATTTTTGGGAAGATTAAAACCAAGTAGAGTTTTAATTAATCTTTAATTAGCTTGAATGATGAATAAGATAATTTAAATTATCAAAATTGGGAAATGGTCGAGAATGGAGTATCACTAGTTTTGCTCCAAAGCGATAGTTAAATCTTTAATTAGATGTGAACGTGAAATGGTAATTAATATTTACAGATAACACATTGGTGTTAGATTTGGAGTATTACCAGTTATGTTCCATGGGATGAATAGGTTGGGATTGGGAAATATAATAAATGAATACTTCGGTGTGGTTCGCTAATCCCGACTAGTTTGGAAAACCTTAATATGGTTTGATATCCAAAGAAAGATTAAAGAATAAATTAAAAAGAATTTATCTTTGATAAAATTAGTAGGAACCTATTCCCTAATGATGTGAATATTTGAATAAAAGAATATTCTGAATTGGAATGAGTCGTATGCTGTGTGCTTATACCACTTGATTATAATATATGCGAGTTATTCGGAAAGGCCGGTTTTATAAACATTCTGAATAACCGATTCGACGATAAGTCGACGATGAAGACGGTGGTTGAAGACCGGAGGTCTTCACATCGTTTGGATGATTACTGATGTCTTAATTGGGCAGTACACCCAAGACAAGGTAATAAGTGGTGATCGTCCAGACGTACTTGGAGATCGACGGATATGTGAGGGCCTCTCCCCTGTATTGGACATATGGGGCGAGGAATAAGGTGCCTCCGGTTTCGTTCAAACCCAGAACGAACTTGTAAATGGACTGTGTGTCTGACACTGGATTTTATTCAGTGTTGATGGATCTCTATTAAATACACATATGTTTGGCGGCGGAGAATATATTCTCTTTCTTAACGCCCGTCTCTGAGACGTACGAGCTCAGAGGTTGTATATCAATAGACATCAGTCACATGGAGTGATTTGCATGTATGGCATGCTGAGATGCAAATGATCAAGGCTTCTGTTGAAAAGAAGAGTCTTGTGGTTGATGATCAAAGCACGGCCTGTGTGGCATAGTTTTGTGTATAGCGTTAATTCGCAAGCCTCACACCTCGGTATGAGTTAAAAACGGGATCGTGACTACAGGGAGTGCACGACGTTTCTTTCTAGCTATGGGTGGTGTCAGGATTTTTCACGCCCTGACATTTATATTATTTTTACCTGTGTGGTTGTTGGAATGTGAGGCGCCTCAGGTATATCATTCTCTACGAAGCCGATGGATAGGTCTGATAGGACGGGGAAACATGTGTTCAGGTATAACTAATCCGCTATGTGTGGACCGGCCCTGAAGATCCAAGGGTTCTCCAGCGTCCGAACCCTGAGGCATTTGCTAGAGTGTCTCGAAGCCGACGTGGATGATCCCTTGCCTCGACTCATAACGGAAATCCAATTTCCAATACGTGACATTTCGGTTTTGATTGTAGACCTCGACATGATAGATGGTACCCATGCCATCTATGATTGATACATTTATATTTGGAGTTGTTTTAATACACTTTACACTATTATAGTATCAAAATGATTTGTTTTAAATGTATCAAGCATTATTTGGCTATTATAAGGTAAAACCCTATCCTCCAGCTTGCATTGCATTGTGTAATGGGACCTAGGTCTTATAATGAAACATCCCACCCTCCATTAAGGTCACTCACAAAGGGACTGCCTTAACTTTGGTGGAGGTTTGTAAGTAACAGTCACAGATAAACACAAGACAGATATAAACATATATATAAGCAGCGGAAAAACAACAGACTTTTTGTTTCATAAAAATACTTGTTTATACAAAAACACTTCCATAACTATCACATAACACTTCCAAAACATTACATCATCATTTCTGTCTTGGTTATTAAATAAAGAAGCATAAAACATAATTAAAATGCATAAATCCCCATGATTGTATCCAACAGCTATAGCCAAAGCAAGAGAGTCCAAACCGTACATCTACTATCTTGAAGCTTTGCTAAGAGTCTGACTAAGCTGAGTTGTTACCTCCTTGTGGACCTGGGGGGAGGGGGGGAACGGAAGAAAAGAAGACGAAAGAAAATAGGGTCAGACATAAAGCCTGGTAAGTCTAGCGACTCTTCAGTACGTGAATAAGAATAAGGGCATGATAGGTATAAACTGGAAATAGGAAAGTATCATAAACTAAGATAAAGCAGATTGAATCGAGTATCCTATCGCACCCCACACTATATCTCTCTGCACCTACATGCATTAGTTCTAAACTGGCACCCCATGCTGAGGGTGAAGTGATCCCCTTTTCTAAAGATCGGCTCCTACTCGCATAATCATCTGTGTCTTACGGCCCCAATGATTTGTAGATACCTATGTTGGTCCCACCATGTGGTGTATCAAGACCCATGGTAGCAGCCCGACACAATCCTTAGAATACATAGGTTATACTACTGGTGCCCCCAGTGCCCTGTTTGTCTGCTCCGAAGTGTGTGCACGCCCGCACTCCGTTAGAACCCACACTGTTGCACCCACCACCGTCGCTTTGACCGCTTACAATCAGCCCAGTAATCGTGCCCCACCCTGCCTAGTTTCAGGGTACCATGATACCTAATTAGGTTACTGCTGAAATGGGTCCCCGTTACTAGGGTTTTCTAGTCAAACATGTTAAGTGGTTAAATGTCTGTAGTTACCTAATCCCACCCATTAGTTTATTTATCATGTTGAATTGGTTAAGTGTTTTAGTTAACTTAACCCTATCTTCTGTCCTTAGCCTCTTAAAGCACCGACCACTCACATTAGACAGATATTGTTATGGTTACTGGATGTGCCGGTCTGTTCCGGGCAGATTTACACCGTAACTCAGTCTAACCTCGGGTCCTTATTGGGCTCCATGCTTAACCACCCACATTGGATAGGTATTGTTGTGACTACTGGACAGCCGGGCGGGTCCGGGCGGGTCCGGGCAGGTTTACATCATAACTCAATCCAACCTCATGTTAAGCACATTCATATTTTCTAAATTTACATATTTGTCTTTATTACCTGTTATATGTAAGTTTGTTAACCATTAAAGGTTATGGCCCATATTCCAAGTTTAACATTTTTGGTATAAGAATTTATACCATTTAAATGTCACAAAATTTGGCATGTGACAAACATGCCAATCTCATATATTTTTATACGAAGTTTTCCTACCCATTTTACCCAACGTTACCCCATCTAAATATTAGGCTAACAACTCTTAGCCTAATTTTCGTTCGCATGATTTTAACATATGATATTAGGCCAAAAACTTAGCCTAATTTAGCGCACAAAGTTTGCATAAAGAATCTATCTACATAACATGTCATAAGTGTAAACTTTATACATAATAGGGGTGAACTTGCAAAATGATCATCATGAATGTCATAGGTGTAAACTTGGCATTTTGGCATAGCCATTATAAACATAATAGGGGTGAACTTGCAAAATGACCGAATCTAAATAGGTGTCACATAAAATGGCATGATCTTGACTTGCATAAACATAGGCCTAACCATATTCATATAGGGATAACTTCAAACAAAAAACTAGCATGTGACAAGGTTATTACATGTTCATAAAAATGTCAAATTTTGGTATTTACACAAAGATGTGAACTAACTCAAATCATGTAGCCTAATTCAACATGAAACTTGTATTAATTGTGTAACCCAAATGGATCCAATTACAACTTGAAATGAGCGTAAGAATATATATACAAGGATTTTAATCATGTTGGCATAACGGTCTTAACATAGAACATGTGTATATAAGTCTTAACTTGGACTTAGCAAAATGTATACAATCCATGTTAACCACATAAACATAAAGGTGTAAATTCTAATATTAACCACAAACTTGCAAGTGATGTTGTTTTCAATTACAAACGTTAAACAGGTCCACATCACATCAATTTATACCACAAACATCCCAATTCCATTCACAATAAAAATCATCGCAACATATATACATCGTTAACATTATACAACATAAACATTATACAACATAATGTGATTCCAATTTCAAATTCATATCAAATCACATTCTTTTTCAATTCACATCTCAAACGTAACTAGACTTACAATGATCGATGAACTTGAATTCTGGATTCTGAGTTCTGAAATTGAGATGTGTTCCTTTGGGTACACTAACGTTGATTTGATTCGTCTTTTAACTCTAACTTGGCTCGTCTCTAAGCTTTTCTACAAGTGGAGGTTCCTCTCAATTTCCTACCGACAGCATGGCGGCTCCGTCTCTAATTTCTTATGTTAATTTAGGTTGGAGTCTTAGGTTGTATTTATAGAATTTCAGATTGATTTGAGCCGTCAGATGATCATAGACGAATCTGGACCATTCACTTCGAAAGGAGCCAACCAAAATGCGACATGTCAGCCCTAGCGACACAGCCAAGCCTTAGAAATCGACCAGAACCCGATCAGGCCAGCCAGGGCCAAACCAGGTCGACAGGGAAGGTCGACCCCCAGGCCGACCCTATGGTCGACCTGGTCACCCAGGTCGACCCCCTGGTCGACCTGGTGCCTGGGCGGGAAAATTCCCGCCCAGCCCAGATTAGGTCTGAATTTTTTGAACTTATTTTTGAACTGTTTGAATTTTAATTTGACTTCTGAAACTTCCGGAGGTCATAAATCCTTCATACGGAGTCTGATTCACGCAAACTCGGACTCTATCTCAAGCAGAATTCCGAGACGATCGCAACGATGAAACCCGTTTCCCTTAATTCTTTCATTTAGAATTAATTATACTTAAATTTGTTATTATACAGTTAACAGAAAATTTAGGGTGTTACATTCTCCCTTCCTTTTAAGATTTCGTCCCTGAAATCTTCAAGTCTAGAAGAACGTAAGTCCTAACATCCAATCATCCATCTACTCAACCATCAAACCCAGGCGTCCATTGTCCTTAAAAGACTTCTAATGCTTTATGGTCATATGCACAGTGTGTGTACATGTCCTTATCTAATGCAAAATCAGGCGGTCTACTGATTCAGTTGACCTCCTTAATGCAAATCATGTAAGTGCCATGAATCCATTATGTATGCAAAAATTTGTCCTTACTCATAACTCTACATGAGTGTGCAACCATTTATATAAATGCAACATCCATATGACGACATATCAAGTTTCAACCACATACAAATATGAATACATATATGCATATGCATTATGAAGTGACTGAGCCGATCTAAAACCTAGGTTGTGTGTGTATATGCATCCACGAGCAACCACTTGCAACCACTTGCAGCCATCAATCATAACATGTTTCAAATACATGTTTACATCCAAAGTGGTTTCTACCTAAGTACAAAGGATAATATCGAGGAGATATAACTAAAAAGATAGATAAAGCACAACTTAAGGAAAAAGAGAGATCAAGGATATACCCTCAAAAAGAAAAGAGTAGGCCGTGCGTATTCTGTCCTCAGTTTCCCAAGTCGTGTCTTCCTCGGTGTCGCTCCACTGAACCTTGACAAGATTTACTTCGCGGTTGCGTAGCTTTTTGATTTCAGTTTCTACGATTCGAGTTGGAACTCTCCTTACAGTTGCTTCTCGTTCTACTTCGGCTTCTTCTAGAATGCTTGGCTCCACCACTTCCGCTGATTCATGTAGACATTTCCGGAGGTGAGAAACGTGAAAGACGTTGTGAATTCCAGCTAACCTTTCAGGCAGCTCTACTCTATAAGCCATTTTCCCAATCTTCTCGGTGATAGGGAATGGTCCTACAAATCTTGGTGCTAGCTTCCCTGCGGATCCGAAGCGAACGACGTTCCTTAAAGGGGATACCTTAAGGAAAACCCTGTCCCTAACCTCAAACTCAAGGTCGGTCCTTCTTTTGTCGACGTAGGATTTATGTCTGTCTTGGGCTGTCTTCATCCTTCTCCGTATCAAGTCCAGTTTCTCTGAAGTCTCTCGAATCATGTCCGGCCCAAGTATAAGTTTATCTGTAGACTCCCACCAACAAGTTGGTGATCTGCACGGTCTTTCATACAGAGCTTCGAAGGGCGCCATACCGATGGTGGCTTGGTAGCTGTTGTTGTAGGCGAATTCTACCAAAGGAAGATGATCCTCCCATGTCCCTCCAAAGTCAAGAACGCAAAGTATCAAAAGATCCTCTAAAACTCTATTCACCTTTGCTGCCTCAAGTTAAGATCCTTCTACGAGAAGAGATATTTAAATGATTTATGGTCAGTGTATAATTCGAACTTCTCACCTAGGAGATAATGGCGCCAAGACTTAAGTGCAAAGACGATGGCGGCCAACTCAAGATCGTGGGTTGGGTAGTTCTTTTCATGAACTTTCAATTGTCTTCCACCATAAGCTACTACCCTTCCTTCTTGCATTAGAACAGCGCCTAGTCCCGTTCCACATGCATCTGTGTATACTGTGAACATTTTGCTTAGGTCAGGCAGAGTTAGAACTGGAGCTGTTGTAAGAGCCCTTTTTAGGTGTTGGAAGGCAATGTCACAGTCCAAATCCCAAGCAAATGCAAGATTCTTCTTTGTTAGCCTTGTGAGTGGTGCTGAGATTTTCACGAAATCCCTAATGAACTTTCGGTAAAAACCTGCTAGCCCAAGAAAGCTTCGGACTTCGGTTGCATTTCTTGGTGTCTTCCAATCTTGCACTGCCACCACTTTCGCGGGGTCCACCGCCAACCCTTCTTTGGACACTATATGTCCAAGAAATCTTACTTCTTCTCTCCAAAAGTGGCACTTGGAGAATTTGGCTTTTAGCTGATGAACTCGAAGAGTTTCCATGATTTCTTTCAGATGCTGAGCATGTTCTTTGTAACAACCCGCATTCTACGCATCGGGGGATCTTAGGATATTTATTTTTTTCCCATATGAAGTCGTATGGTCATGTAACTTTGGGAAACAACCATTAGAGTCATTTCCCATGTTCATGATTTTTGTCGATTTTTAAATGACCGTTTTGCCCCTAGCTGATCTTGTTTCGGCCATAACTTTTGATTGGAAAGGAATTTTGACCTGATACCACTTCCATTGGCTCTGGATGATGGTTTACCTTTCCGTAGAGTGGTCACATATGAAAAACGGACTTACCGTTTGGGAGATATGGCTGAAATAAGGCTCGAAAGGTGAAAAACTGCTTAACCGGGCCAAATAGGGTGATTAGTGAATGAGCCCATAACCCATATCGGGATTAGGTTATGGGGAGGCTGAAATGAGTTAGGGTTTCATTTCATTTCAGTTTTCTAGCCTCCACTTACCTCTTGGAAACCCTACAAATGGCCTCCAACCTCTAAATCACCTCCAAATCACCTTTTAATCCAGGATTAAGCTTAGCAACATCAAATCAAGGGAGATCTTCACCAAATCAACATTAGAGCTGCTGTTTAGCATTGGGATTCGCACCAAATCAGAGATTCATTTCAGTTTGAGGTTTCATTTGTGGCTAAGGTGAGTGATTTGCATAGTTCCTCACTAATTATGGCTAATTAAGGGTAATTAGTATTAATTAGCGAATTTAAACATGATAAAATTCTGGAAAAATATTTATAAAATTCGAAATGATGTCTTAGACCTCTGATATGAATTTGGGTTAATTTGGTTAAGTTTTACTAATCATATCATTAGTTTCACCTAAACATGCTTAAGGGAAAATATGTGGTTTTGGCTATGTTTGATCCATTTTAACCTATCATATTGATGTTTTGGTGTTTGAGGTCACTTCTACTTGTTGCTATGACTTTGTGGTATGCTTTGTGATTGATTAGAATACTTGGAATAGTCGAAAACATCGTCGAATGGCGTAAAACACTCGCTGGAAATGTTGTAGAAAAACAGTGCAGGCTTTCGGATCGGATCGTATGGATGGGCTCGGACCGGGCAACGGATCACCGAATCAAACCGTAGCTTAGCACAAGAGAAGTATGGAAAAAAGGAAGGCCACAAAGGTTGAACTGGGATCAGATCGGGCTAAGGAAGTGGGGATCGGATCGGAGCAGATGGGAATAGGAATAGGGATCGGAGCGGATGGGAATAAGGAAGGGGATCGGATCGGACCAGAAGGCCAAGCCAGGAGCTAAGAGAGAAGGACGGACCGGATGGTGATGGGGGTCCCGAACCGAACCGATGCAGCAATCAAACCCGAACCGAACCGGTTGCTGAAGCGTCACACTGAACGAGATCCATACACCCGAACCGAACCGCCAGAGGGGAATATCTATGACCGAACCGAACCGATGGCAAGGAGGAATCCGAACCGATCCAGTATTGACCAATAAACTGAGATGCAAAGGTAGTCCAAATGGAAGTTAGAGCTCAGGATCCAGTTGGAAACCAATGAGTTCACTTCATGGTTGGGCTTTGCTGCGGGACGTGTGCTAAGGAGTTGTCGATATTCATAACTTCGATTCACCAATGAAATGAATGATGGGCTACTTATCAGTGCAGTAGAGTCACTATGACTCGAGCGGTAAGGTGATGGTAGCAAGAGTACGTTATCAGTGCAGTAGAGTCATTATGACTCGAGGGGCAAAGTGATCGTAGTAAGACTATGAGCCAGCGCAGATGGGGTGAATAACTCCATGGGGGCAAGTGGACATAGTAAAGGATTGGTAAGGCTATGAGCCATCGTAGATGGGGTGAATAACTCCATGGGGCAAGTGGACATAGCGAAGGATTAGTGGCTATGTATCAGTGCAGTGAAGCCATTTATGACTTCATGGGGCAAGGTGAACATAGCAAAGTATTGAGGTGATCGAAGTGGTGAATATCGTATGCTTTACGCACTTGAGTGAGAGATGTGAGGATGGTTGCTATGCTTGATTCTTTGCCATCACTATGACATGCACACCCCCACCCCCGTATCTTCACACCACATGTTATTGGCACCTTAGAGGGTTGTACAGTATGTAGTGCTAACTCTTTGGTTGCAGGTCCAGGTTCTGGTATGGTTTAGTATACCTGTTATTGTTCTGTTTAGCTGGTTATCGCTCATACCAGACTTTTGTCTGACCCAGAGTTTTATGTCTCTTCTTATTACTCTGGGTGCTCACACAATCAGACTAGAGACATGTTGGCTGGTGATGCACGAGTAGCTGATTCGGAGATGAGCAGGAGGCTCCTACGCATGATATCTACATATATTCTCCCTGTGTCGTTGGTGGTCAATACTTGGGCATTAGTAGTGTGCCTTCCTTTATCTTGATTTTGCTTTAGAGACAATATTTTAAAAGTTGTAATAAGCTGTATTTTGGATTTCCGCTGCTATGATGCTTAGTTCTAGTTTTCAGCTTATGCACTGTCTCACCTGTTTTATGTCAAGTATGTTGTTATTATATTTTATTCTATGCGCTGTGAGACATTCTACAGGTTTTTCGTCTTCTTTCTTTTCTTCTGACGACCGTCCCGTGCTAACTGGACATGTGTACAGTGCACTTTTGGAGTAAATGTCGGTTGGTGCGGGGCGGGCCGTCACACTTGGTATCAGAGCTCTAGGTTGCGTAGTTAACCTAGGGAAAGACACTAGGGAAAGATAGTACGTATATGAGAGAGCGTATTTGTGATTACTTTGGTTTTCCAAAACTATATATATACATACTATTAGTAGTATAAGAATGAAGTCGTACTGCACTAGCACCACTATGGGGTTGTTAATCGTTTTCTCTTTACAGATTGAACGATGAGTCGAGACACCAGGGGTGCTGGTAGAGGGACCAATCATGGGAATGCTCCTAACATGAGGGCAATGTTCACCAACTTCATGAGGGAGATGCTTAGGGATGTTCAAGGGGCAGTTCCCAATCCCGGAAATGGTGGTGGTCCAGTTGTGTAGGCGCCTAGGATCGATTTCGCCAAGCTGTGCAAGGATTACACTAACCTTGGTGGGAAGCCGTTCCACGGAACGGAGTCAGCCACAGATGTTCAGGATTGGTTGGATAGTTGTGATCATATCTTCGACGACTTGGGTATTGAGGATGCGATGAAGAGAAGGCTAGCGTCTCGTCAGCTGCAAGGGCGAGCGATGAATTAGTGGAGTGCCATTAGAACAGCTACTCCAGATGATCAGGTTACTTGGGACCAGTTCAAGGCTTGTTTTAGCGAGAAGTTCTTTCCAGCTTCCCAGAAATTAGAGTTGTTTAAGAGATTCTTGGAACTTAAGCAGAATGGTAGGGCAGTCTCTGACTATATTGCTGAGTTCGATACTTTGTCGAAGTATGGACTATCCCGTATCGATACCACTGAGAAGAAGAATGAGAAGTTCATTACTGGTTTGGATGGATACTTGGGGGAAAGGCTTATTAACCACATCAATGAGACTTTTGAATCGATTGTTGGAAAAGCTTTGAGATCGAAGAGTCTTTACCCTAAGCCAAAGACTAAGGTTGCATCTGCAGAAGGGCCGAAGCCGCAAGCAAGCGGTGGAGGCAAGAATAACTCTCAGAATAAGAGGAAGCAGAGTCAAGCTAAGGATGGCCAGAAAAAGAGCAAGAAAGTTGTTGAGTGCTTCAGCTGTGGTAAGAAGGGCCATTATGCCAAAGATTGTCGGGCCAAGTCTGCGGATAAGAAGTGCTTCAACTGTGGCCAAGTGGGACATTTCAAGGATAAGTGTCCACAACCTCCTAAAGAAAAGCAGATGGTAAAAGCATATGCCCTTAATGCTATTCCTTCTTCGTCGAATACCCCAACTGCGACGGAGAAAGGAAAGAATGTCGTCATTCAAGGTATGCCTTCTATTTACAATGTACCAGTTCAAGTTTTTTTTAATACTGGGGCTTCCCGTTCCTTCATATCTAGTGACCTGGTGGATAGGTTGGGACTAGAACCCGAGATAGTCGATAGACCGTTGGTTGTGACGAACCCGATTGGTGGTTCGACTAACCTTAGTAAGATTTGCCGAAATTTGGTCTTATCGAGTCATGGATGTATGTTTGTTTGTGATTGTTTTGTTTTGGGCTTTACTAGGTCTGGTATTATATTGGGGTCGATTGGCTCCAAAGATACGGGGTGGTGGTAGACTGTGAGGGCCTTTTGGTGACAGTTAGGGCGGATGATGGGCAGAGGGTAGTGTTTGGTAGTCTACCGAATGATGGGGTAATGGCTAGTTTTATAAATTCCCTCGACATCCCGCATGATGTGTTGTCAGATGTGCCCGTGGTTGGCCAGTATCCGGACGTCTTCGAGGAGGTGACCGGGCTTCCACCACACCGAGAGATTGAGTTCCGTATTGATTTAGTGAAAGATGCCAGACCTATAGTGATGCCACTTCGTCGTATGGCACCAAGGGAGCAGCGAGATCTCGGGGTGCAAGTCAGCAATCTTTTGAAGAAGGGGTTTATTAGAAGAAGTGTCTCCGAGTGGGGAGCACCAGTTGTGTTTGCCACTAAGACAGATGATTCCCTTCGTTTGTGTGTGGACTATCGCGAGTTGAATAAGGTGACGAGGAAGAATAAGTATCCTCTACCGCAGATAGATGATTTTTTTGATCAACTGGAAGGAGCAAGAGTGTTCTCCCAGTTGGACCTCGTGACAGGATTTCATCAGCTCCGAGTAGCAGATGAGAGTGTTTCGAAAACGACATTTAGGACGCCGTCTGGATTCTATGAGTGGTTGGTTATGCCATTCGGGTTGACCAATGCACCAGCATATTTTGTGGATCTTATGAATCGGGTATTCAGAGATCAGCTGAATAAGTTTGTTCTTGTGTTCGTAGACGATATCCTTGTTTACTCGAGGACAGAGGAGGAACACAAGGGACACTTGAGGATAGTGATGGAGGTGTTGAGGAAACACCAATTGAAAGCGAAATTCTCTAAGTGTCACTTCTAGAGGAGGGAAATGAGATTCTTGGCCCACGTTGTTTCAGGGAATGGTATTGCCGTGGACCCTGCGAAGGTGGCTACGGTACAGGATTGGCCTACGCCCAAGAATGCAACAGATGTAAGAAGTTTCTTGGGGTTAGCTGGGTATTATCGTAAGTTTATCCAGGGCTTCTTCAAGATAGCAGCACCGTTGACTCAGTTGACTAAGAAGAATCAGGCCTTCGTCTGGGACGGAGTGTGTGAGAATGCATTCAAGAGTCTAAAAGAAAAGTTGATGTGTGCGCCAGTGCTAGTCATTCCTAAAGGGAATGAAGAAATGACGGTATACACGGATTCTTGTGGTACCGGACTAGGTGCTGTATTGATGCAAGGAGGTAAGGTTGTAGCTTATGCTAGTCGGCAACTAAAGCCACATGAGAAAAGTTACCCTACCCATGATTTGGAACTAGCAGCGATCGTGTTTGCGCTGAAGATGTGGAGACATTATCTCTTGGGAGAAAGATTTGAGTTGTTTACCGATCATAAATCGTTAAAGTATCTCTTCTCTCAGAAGGATCTGAATCTCCGTCAGCAGAGATAGTTAGAGTTCTTGGCTTCGTATGATTTTGATATCGCATACACACCTCGGAAAGGTAATGCGGTAGCCGATGCCTTGAGTACGAGACATGCCAGTTTAGGGGCTATGTTTCTTGAATGGGAGCAGCTAGAGTATATCACAGGGTTTGATTTCAGACCAAAGTGCGAATTAGATCCAGAAATGCTAGCTAGTTTGGCGATCAGACCCACTTTGATAGAGCGGATTAGTTCCAGCCAGAGGGACGATCCTAATCTATTGGAAATCATCTCCAAGTTACAAATGGAAATCGACGGTGAGGAGATGAATTTGTATGGGCTTGATCGAGATGGATGGCTTAGAAAGAATGGAAGACTAGTTGTACCCAACGTGAATGGTTTGAGAGATGAAGTGCTTAGAGAATGTCATCACTCAAAACTGACTATACACCCCGGTGGTGATAAGATGTATCGAGAAATGAGACAGACTTACTACTGGGAAGGGATGAAAAGAGACGTTGGGAAGTTTATATCCAAATGCATGAATTGCCAGCTAGTTAAAGCCGAGCAAAAGAAGCCTAGTGGTTTGTTGCAACCATTAGAAATTCCCGAATGGAAATGGGAACAAGTCTCGATGGATTTCATCGATGGTTTACCAAGGACTAGATCGGGACATGATAGCATTTGGGTAATTGTGGATCGATTGACTAAGAGTGCAAAATTTATACTAGTCAAATCGACTAGAATGACAGCTAAGTTAGCAGAATTGTATATGAAGTGGGTAGTGAGATTTCATGGAGTGCCTAAAAGCATTGTGATTGACCGAGACCCGTTGTTTACTAGTGGGTTTTGGAAGAGCTTACAAGAGGCTCTGGGGTCAGAATTACATCTCAGTACCGCATATCATCCTCAGACCGACGGTCAGACGGAGAGGGTGAATCGTATATTGGAAGATCTTTTGAGAGCTTGTATATTGGATTTTGGTGGATCATGGAATGACCATTTGCATCTAGTAGAGTTTGCATATAATAATAGCTACCAATCCAGTATCGGTATGGCTCCATATGAAGCTTTGTACGGAAGACCGTGCAACTCACCATCATGTTGGATAGAGACCGGTGAGAAGTTTATACTTGGACCAGATGTGGTAAGAGAAACCTCGGACAAGATTAAGGTCATTCAACAACGAATGAAGGCTTCCCAAGATAGGCAGAAGAGTTATGCTAATAAGAGTAGAAGAGACTTAAAATTCTCCGTTGGTGACTTGGTGTTTGTCAAGGTTTCTCCGTTGAAGAGCGTGATACGATTTGGCAGGAGAGGCAAGTTGGCACCAAGATTTGCTGGCCCGTTCCCAGTTCTTGAACTAGTTAGGAATTTGGCGTATAGAGTTGACTTAGCAGAAAAGATGGCAGGAGTTCACAACGTATTTAATGTTTCCCAACTAAGGAAGTTCGTACACGACCCAGATATGACTATTTCACCTGATCAGTTAGAGGACTTCGAAGTGGAACCCGAGGCGGTTGGGAACCGCAAGCCGATTTGTATTGTCGAGCACGGTACGAAGCAACTTCGAAGGAAGGCGGTGAAGCTAGTCAAGGTTCAATGGGGCGAGAACGAGAATGACTGTACTTGGGAGACAGAGGAGAGCATTAGGAAGACGCATCCAGAACTCTTCGCCTGGTAAGATTTACTTTGCAATTTAGTTATTTCGCATGTTAGGATAGACTTGTTTTGCATGTTTGATTGTTGTTTTATGGCTGATGGGCATGCGGGACCCTTTTGTGTGTTTTGGTTAGGGAATTTCGGGGGCAAAATTTTTTAAGGGGGGGAGAATGTAACAACCCGCATTCTACGCATCGGGGGATCGCAGGATATTTATTTCTTTCCCATATGAAGTCGTATGGTCATGTAACTCTGGGAAACAACCATTAGAGTCATTTCCCATGTTCATGATTTTTGTCGATTTTTAAATGACCATTTTGCCCCTAGCTGATCTTGTTTCGGCCATAACTTTTGATTGGAAAGGAATTTTGTCCTGAAACCACTTCCATTGGCTCCGGATGATGGTTTACCTTTTCGTAGAGTGGTCACATGTGAAAAACGGACTTACCGTTTGGGAGATATGGCTAAAATAAGGTTTGGAAGGTGAAAAACTGCTTAACCGGGCCAAATAGGGTGATTAGTTAATGAGCCCATAACCCATTTCGGGATTAGCGTTATGGGGAGGCTGAAATGAGTTAGGGTTTCATTTCATTTCCATTTTCTAGCCTCCACTTACCTCTTGGAAACCCTACTAATGGCCTCCAACCTCTAAATCACCTCCAAATGACCTTCTAATCAAGGATTAAGCTTAGCAACATCAAATCAAGGGAGATCTTCACCAAATCAACATTAGAGCTTCTGTTTAGCATTGGGATTCGCACCAAATCAGAGATTCATTTCAGTTTGAGGTTTTATTTGTGGCTAAGGTGAGTGATTTGCATAGTTCCTCACTAATTATGGCTAATTAAGGGTAATTAGTATTAATTAGCGAATTTAAACATGATAAAATTCTGGAAAAATATTTATAAAATTTGAAATGATGTCTTAGACCTCTGATATGAATTTGGGTTAATTTGGTTAAGTTTTGCTAATCATATCATTAGTTTCACCTAAACATGCTTAAGGGAAAATATGGGGTTTTGGCTATGTTTGATCCATTTTAACCTATCATATTGATGTTTTGGTGTTTGAGGTCACTTCTACTTGTTGCTATGACTTTGTGGTATGCTTTGTGATTGATTAGAATACTTAGAACGGTCGAAAACGTCATCAAATGGCGTAAAACACTCGCTGGAAAAGTTGCAGAAAAACAGTACAGGCTTTCGGATCGGATGGATGGGCTCGGACCGGGCAAAGGATCACCGAACCGTAGCTTAGCACAAGAGAAGTATGGCAAAAAGGAAGGCCACAAAGTTTGAACTAGGATCAGATCGGGCTAAGGAAGGGGGGATCGGATCGGATGGGAATAGGAATAGGGATCAGATCGGATGGGAATAAGGAAGGGGATCGGATCAGACCAGAAGGCCAAGCCAGGAACTAAGAGAGAAGGACGGACCGGATGGTGACAGGGGACCCAAAACCGAACCGATGGAGCAAACAAACCCGAACCGAACCGGTTGCTGAAGCGTCACACTAAACGAGATGCATACACCTGAACCGAACCACCAGAGAGGAATATCTATGACCGAACCGAACCGATGGCAAGGAGGAATCCGAACCGATCCAGTATTGACCAATAACCGAGATGAAAAGGTAGTCCAAATGGAACTTAGAGCTCAGGATCCAGTTGGGAACCAATGAGTTCACTTCATGGTTGGGCTTTGCTGCGGGACGTATGCTAAGGAGTTGTCAACGTTCACAACTTCGATTCACCACTGAAAATGAATGATGGGCTACTTATCAGTGCAGTAGAGTCACTATGACTCGAGGGGCAAGGTGATGGTAGCAAGACTACGTTATCAGTGCAGTAGAGTCATTATGACTCGAGGGGCAAAGAGATCGTAGTAAGACTATGAGCCAGCGCAGATGGAATGAATAACTCCATGGGGCAAGTGGACATAGTAAAGGATTGGTAAGGCTACGAGCCAGCGCAGATGGGGTGAATAACTCCATGGGGCAAGTGGACATATTGAAGGATTAGTGGCTATGTATCAGTGCAGTGAAGCCATTTATGACTTCATGGGGCAAGGTGAACATAGCAAAGTATTGAGGTGATCGAAGTGGTGAATATCGTATGCTTTACGCACTTGAGTGAGAGATGTGAGGATGGTTGCTATGCTTGATTGTTTGCCATCACTATGACATGCACACCCCCACCCCAGTATCTTCACACCACATGTTAGTGGCCCCTTAGAATGTTGTACAGTATGTAGTGCTAACTCTTTGGTTGTAGGTCCAAGTTCAGGTATGGTTTAGTATACCTGTTATTGTTCTGTTTAGCTGCTTATCGCTCATACCAGACTTTTGTATGACCCAGAGTTTTATGTCTCTTCTTATTACTCTGGGTGCTCACACGAGCAGACTAGAGACAGGTTAGCTGGTGATGCACGAGTAGCTGATTCGGAGACGAGCAGGAGGCTCCTATGTATGATATCAACATATATTCTCCCTGTGTCGTTGGTGGTCACTACTTGGGCATTAGTAGTGTACCTTCCTTTATCTAGCTTTTGCTTTAGAGACAGTATTTTAAAAGTTGTAATAAGCTGTATTTTGGATTTCCCATGCTATGATGCTTAGTTCTAGTTTTCAGCTTATGCACTATCTTACCTGTTTTATGTCATGTATGTTGTTATTATATTTTATTCTATGCGCTGTGAGACATTCTACAGGTTCTTTGTTTGGTTCTTCGTCTTCTTTCTTTTCTTCTGACGACCACCCCTTTGCTAACTGGACATGTGTACAACGCACTTTTGGAGTAAATGTCGGTTGGTGAGGGGTGGGCCGTCACATTCTTCCTTATTCTTTGAGAAGATCAAGATATCATCTATGAAGACCACCACGAATTTATTGAGGAATTCTCTGAATACCCTGCTCATTAGGTCCACGAAATAAGCGGGTGCGTTTGTCAAACCGAAAGGCATGACAAGCCACTCATAGAAACCGTCTAGGGTTCTGAACGCCGTTTTATCAATGCTATCTTCAGCTACCCTTAGCTGATGGAACCCAGTAGCTACATCAAGTTGGGAGAAGACCGACGCACCTACAAGCTGATCAAACATATCGTCTATTCTGGGAAGAGGTTGTCTATTCTTTTTAGTCAGCTTGTTTAGCTCCCTATAGTCCACACAAAGACGTAGTGAACCATCTACTTTGGTGGCGAACACCACTGGAGCACCCCACTCCGAGATACTCCTTATAAACCCCTTCCCGAGAAGCTCCTAACTTGCTTACTGAGCTCCTTTCTCTCCTTTGGCGCCATGTGTCTAATAGGCAGAGCCACGGGCTTTGCATTATCAACAAGATATATGCGGAAGTCTATTTCCCGCTTCGGAGGTAAGCCTTTCACCTCTTCAAAGACATCCGGATATTCCCGGACCACTCTAACTGACTGTAAATTCTCAACAGAAGCGTCAAGCGACTCTAGATAACTAAGCATAATAGCATTCAAGGGAATACAAGAAATTTCTAGAGTGTTACCGAGTCGAGTCAGGAGCCTAACCACTCTTTTCTCACAATCAAGAATGGCACTATTACCGGATAACCAGTCCATGCCTAAGATCAATCCATATCCTGAGAAGCCCAAAACAAAGGCACTACATCCAAATTCAACACTTAGAACAGAGATTTTCAAATCCAAGCAAACCATCGACAAATAATCCGAGCCCCCAATCAGATTTGAAATAACCAAGGGATCTTCTACCATACTACTGTCTAGGTGCAGAGATTCTACTAAAGCAGATGAAATAAAGGAGTGTGATGCAACATAATCAAAGAGAGTGCGAACTGGGTTATCATAAAGATAAACTACACTTCCTACATAAATATTACTACCTCGTTCCTATGGAGGTGCCACCAGTGCATGAACTTGACCTCCAGAGGTGGATCCAGTCCTCTGCCCCTGCCCCCGCTTCTTTGGGCAGTCCTTAGCGAAGTTCCCAGTCTCTCCGCAATGGAAGCAATGACCATTCATCTTCGCCTTCTTCTTTCTGCAGTCTTTCACTAAATGCCCAACAATGCCATAGAAATTGCACTTTCTCTTTTCATGGGTTTTGTTGTTCTTCCCGCCTTTCTTGAAGTCTGTTTTCTTAGCCTGTAATCCTTCCTTCTTTTCTTCCACCTTAGTCTCTTTCTTGCCCTTGTCTTCCTCGTGTAGCAATGCCATGTCCACTAAGCTTTCATAAGTCGCTCCCGTGGATACATGAGTCATAGCAAGGTTGTGTAGAGGCTCATTCAGACCTTTGACGAAGCGGAGCGCCTTCTTGTGTTGGGTGTTTACTAAGTCCAACCCAAATCTGGCCAGCTGATTAAACTGATTAACGTACTCCCTGATTGTCATACTTCCCTGTTTCAGAGTTAGGAACTTCTCCATTTGCAGGCTTCTTTCAGCTTGGGAGAGGAATTTCATCTCAAATCTCGTCCTGAAATCTTCCCATGTTTCCACTGGCCTCTCAGCATTGGTGATCTCCCACCAATAAGACGCTTCATCTTTAAGCAACCACACTGCTAGCTGTATCTTTTTCCTGTCGTCAACTTCGAAGATGACAAACTGATCCTCGGTCTCCTTTAGCCAGTTTCTTGCTACTACAAAGGATTCAGTTCCATAAAAGTCCTTTCCACCCATAGCCTTGAAGTCTCTACATGTCTTTGCAAAAGCATTTCCACGAGGAGGAGGCGGAGGTGGAGGAACCGCTGCCACTGGAGGAGGAATGTCTGCTGGGCCCACGCCATTGGCCCTAGCTTCCAGGTACCTCCTAAACCAGCCGAGTACAGGTACTCCTTTCGGAAGGTTAAGGTCTCCAGACATGCTGAAACAAAAAGGAAAGGTTCAAAACGAAGGATAGATAGATATTGCATATGGCTTTTGGGGGTTATGCCTTTTAAAATATCAAAACTTTTCTTGAAAATGCTTCTTTAAACTTCTCTTTTGAAAATAGTTTCAAAACTTTTATCTTATCTGGTAAACCCATGCTCTGATACCAAGTTAAACACCCCACCCTCCATTAAGGTCACTCACAAAGGGACTGCCTTAACTTTGGTGGAGGTTTGTAAGTAACAGTCACAGATAAACACAAGACAGATATAAACACACACACACACACACACACACACACACACATATATATATATATATATATAAGCTGCGGAAAAACAACAGACTTTTTATTTCATAAAAATACTTGTTCATACAAAAACACTTCCATAACTGTCACATAACACTTCCAAAACATTACATCATCATTTCTGTCTTGGTTATTAAATAAAGAAGCATAAAACATAATTAAAACTGCATAAATCCCCATGATTGTATCCAACAGCCATAGCCAAAGCAAAAGAGTCCAAACCGTACATCTACTATCTTGAAGCTTCGCTAAGAGTCTGACTAAGCTGAGTTGTTTCCTCCCTGTGGACCTGGGGGGGGGGAACGGAAGAAAAGAAGACGAAAGAAAATAGGGTCAGACATAAAGCCTGGTAAGTCTAGTGACTCTTCAGTATGTGAATAAGAATAAGGGCATGATAGGTATAAACTGGAAATAGGAAAGTATCATAAACTAAGATAAAGCAGTATGAATCGAGTATCCTATCATACCCCATACTATATCTCTCTACACCTACATGCCTTAGTTCTAAACTGGCAACCCATGCTGAGGGTGAAGTGATCCCCTTTTCTAAAGATCGGCTCCTACTTGCATAATCATCTGTGTCTTACGGCCCCAATGATTTGTAGATACCTATGATGGTCCCACCATGGGGTGTATCAAGACCCATGGTGGCGGCCCGACATAATCCTTAGAATACATAGGTTATACTACTGGTGCCCCCAGTGCCCTGTTTGTCTGCTCCGAAGTGTGTGCACGCCCGCACTCCGTTAGAACCCACACTGTTGCACCCACCGCCGTCGCTTTGACCGCTTACAATCATCCCAGTAATCGTACCCCACCCTGCCTAGTTTCAGGGTACCATGATACCTAATTGGGTTACTGCTGAAATGGGTCCCCGTTACTAGGGTTTTCTAGTCAAACATGTTAAGTGGTTAAATGTCTTTAGTTACTTAACCCCACCCATCAGTTTATTTATCATGTTGAATTGGTTAAGTGTTTTAGTTAACTTAACCCTATCTTCTGTCCTTAGCCTCTTAAAGCACCGACCACTCACATTAGACAGATATTGTTACGGTTACTGGATGTGCCGGTTGGTTCCGGGCAGATTTACATTGTAACTCAGTCTAACCTCGGGTCCTTATTGGGCTCCATGCTTTACCACCCACATTGGATAGGTATTGTTGTGACTACTGGACAGTCGGGCGGGTCCGGGCAGGTTTACATCACAACTCAATCCAACCTCATGTTAAGCACATTCGTATTTTCTAAATTTACATATTTGTCTTTATTACCTGTTATATGTAAGTTTGTTAACCATTAAGGTAATGGCCCACATTCCAAGTTTAACATTTTTGGTATAAGAATTTATACCGTTTAAATGTCACAAATTTTGGCATGTGACAAACATGCCAATCTCATATATTTTTATGCCAAGTTTTCCTACCCATTTTACCCAACGTTACCCCGTCTAAATATTAGACTAACAACTCTTAGCCTAACTCGTTCGCATGATTTTAACATATGATATTAGGCTTAAAACTTAGCCTAATTTAGCGCACAAAGTTTTCATAAAGAATCTATCTACATAACATGTCATAGGTGTAAACTTTATACATAATAGGGGTGAACTTGCAAAATGATCATCATGAATGTCATAGGTGTAAACTTGGCATTTTGGAATAGCCATTATAAACATAATAGGGGTGAACTTGCAAAATGACTGAATCTAAATAGGTGTCACATAAAATGGCATGATCTTGACTTGCATAAACATAGGCCTAACCATATTTATGTAGGCATAACTTCAAACACAAAACTAGCATGTGACAAGGTTATTACATGTTCATAAAATTGTCAAAATTTGGTATTTCCACAAAGATGTGAACTAACTCAAATCATGTAGCCTATTTCAACATGAAACTTGTATTAATTGTGTAACCCAAATGGATCCAATTACAACTTGTAATGAGCATAAGAATATATATACAAGGATTTTAATCATGTTGGCATAACGGTCTTAACATAGAACATGTGTATATAAGTCTTAACTTGGACTTAGAAAAATGTATACAATCCATGTTAACCACGTAAACATAAAGGTGTAAATTCTAATATTAACCACAAACTTGCAAGTGATGTTGTTTTCAATTACAAACGTTAAACGGGTCCACATCACATCAATTTATACCACAAACATCCCAATTCCATTCACAATAAAAATCATCGCAACATATACACATCGTTAACATTATACAACATAAACATTATATAACATAATGTGATTCCAATTTCCAATTCATATCAAATCACGTTCTTTTTCAAATCACATCTCAAACGTAACTAGACTTACAACGATCGATGAACTTGAATTCTGGATTCTGAGTTCTGAAATTGAGATGCGTTCCTTTGGGTAGACTAACGTTGATTTGATTCGTGTTTTAACTCTAACTTGGCTCATCTCTAAGCTTTTCTATAAGTGGAGGCACCTCTCAATTTCCTACTGACAGCATGGCGGCTCCGTCTCTAATTTCTTATGTTAATTTAGGTTGGAGTCTTAGGTTGTATTTACAGAATTTCAGATTGATTTGAGCCATCAGATGATCATAGACAAATCTGGACCATTCACATCAAAAGGAGCCAACCAAAATGCGACATGTCAGCCCTAGTGACACAGCCAACCCTCAGAAATTGACCAGAACCCGACCAGGCCAGCCAGGGCCAAACCAGGTCGATAGGGCAGGTCGAGCCCCAGGTCGACCCTATGGTCGACCTGGTCACCCAGGTCGACCCCCTGGTCGACCTGGTGCTTGGGCGGGAAAATTCCCACCCAGCCCAGTTTGGGTCTGATTTTGAATTTTGATCTTCTTTTTGAACTGTTTGAATTTTAATTTGACTTCTGAAACTTCCGGAGGTCGTAACTCCTTCATACGGAGTCCGATTCACGCAAACTCAGACTCTATCTCAAGCAGAATCCCGAGATGATCGCAATGGTGAAACCTGTTTCCCTTAATTATTTCATTTAGAATTAATTATACTTAAAATTGTTATTATACAGTTAACAGAAAATTTGGGGTGTTACATATAATAGCTTCATTTTTCCAAAAAGCATTGCACTGTTTATAACTGTTTATGCACTGGTATCCTTGGGAGGAAACCCGTTCCATGTTATACGGCGTGATCCCTTGATTTACCGAATTTTAAGGACCAAAATAATAACTATTTTAGTTCTTACACTAGTCACATGACTGACCTGGATTTTATTGTTTTAACCTAAACTCTGGGCGCCCCTATTTTCCACACGGGTAGCTAGTAGTTGGGTTTTGCAGATTTATATTCACAGGATCCTGGTTTATAGCTGGAATGATATTCGAAAAGCTCTGTATCCGTTTATCTCTTTCAGTTGTGTTTTTTTATTATGTTCCGCTGCATTATAATTTGTAAATCTCTGTTTATTATCAAATGTATATTATTTGTTCATACTCTGTATATTCTTGTACTCTGATGTAAATTGTTGTAATAAGCAATGAAATTTTCTTCTGTTTGTGTTCTAATTTGTCGTTTCTCAACTCAATCCGGGCTTTCCTTTACATGAAAGTTCGGGTCGCTTCATTTGGTATCAGAGCTTTGATTTACAGAGCTCGAGAACAAGGCACATTAGAACCGAACAAAAGCATTCATCAGAGATTGGATTAGTAATATCCAATAAAAATGGCTTGTTAGAGATGGGATCAGTAGTATCCTAAAATGAGTGTGAAGAGTGTTATTTTTAAAATTAAAATGAAAACAAATATTGTTAGATCAAAATTTGGACCTAACACCCAAATTGTTCTGAATCTTATAGAGTTTTAATTGGAGAATGAAGAAAAAGCAGAAAACACACAGGATTTATAGTTGTTCGGCGTTAACGAGCCTATGTCCACTTTATATGTTATCGATTATACTTTGAATGCTAGTACAATCAATTATCTCTCTCTAGCTCACTTTTACAATTGTGATTTCTCTCAGTAATCTAGTAATAAAACTGATAAGAAATGGTAGTATGACAATAATGGCGGAATCAGAACTCAATATTGCCAAAAGATCCTGAAAAATGCCAAGCTCTGGGCTATTTATAGCTGATTTTGTCAGGCGGATCACGGTCACACGTGGCACGAATCCCGAGAACATCAGATCGTATCGCAGCCGATGAAGAATTAGTCAAATTAGCCGTTGCGGACAGGTGTCGCGATCCCCTTGAATACCGGATCGAGCAAAGGGGGAGAATCAGTCAAAATGACAGTTGGGGACATGTGTCGCTAGATCCGTATATCTCGGATCGTCGAAGACTAGCTCGTGCTTGAACGGGTCAGAAGCTTCGCCGTGCATCAGGGGATCGGATCGGTCTATACTGGGCAGTAATGTATGTACGGATCGGGTCGCATTGAGGTGGTCGTTTCGCTGATGCAATGGGGGCGATCCGATGAGGTGTGATCCGATGAGGGGCGATCCGATGGTGCGATCCGTTCCTTCATGTACTTAGGGAACGTAGTTTCATACTTTCTTCTTGTGAGTGAACCTGGGTGGCTTGGTCAAAAAGCTAGCCAACATTTTGCCCCCTCGAAGTATGTTTGATCGATGATGGAACATGCTTCGAAACTATAAAAACGTCTTTTCATAAAGAGATGCAAATCATGAACAATTCCTTTTCTGGGATCTTTTAGAGTCTTCATCATCGAATATGGCAGTCGTTTATCGATTCGGATCGCATGCGCGAGTCACGGTCTGTTAGTGAGTCATTCGCCTTGTCCTTTGGTAAGCATTTGGGCCTCTTCACGGAACGGAACGAGGTGGGCTTCTCTTCGAGACGTGGTGGGCTTTTGGTTCGCGGCCCATCTATTTTCGCGGATCGAATAAGACAAAAAAGGGGAGACAAACGGTCGCCCTTTTGCCTAAATAAGTCGACCCTCCTCTCCACTTTCTTCTTCCTTCTCGCTTCTGTATCGTTTCGTCAGCTCCATCGAGGAAAAACCTTAGTTTCGATTTCCAAATTCTTGCCCGATTTCGAACTTTAAAAAGGTAACTAGACGATTTCTCTTGAGTTTCTACCGTGTTCGTACTAGTTTAGAGAGCATGGATAGCGGGATTTTATAGGATTTGGTAATAGTGGACGTGAGTGTGCCTGGTGCGAAGAGGAGAGTAGAGGAAGGAGAAGGAATGGATGACCAGGTCGGTTCGGGGGCGAGGTCTGAGTTCGGAGTGGTAGTGAGATGAGGGGAGAGGGTACAGAACTGGAAAGTTGATTTGGGTAGCGGATTGGATCGCGGAAATGACAAGGCCACGATTCGTGTGAGTGTCGGATCGTGGAGATACTAGAGCTTCGGATCGTGGAGGATGGGGGCGATGCAGATCGCCAAGAAATCATCGCGATCCGTTCCGGATGAAATGGTGCGCCTCACGATTCGAAGCCTTTCCCTAATCTAATACCCTTCTGCGTACCGAGTCCTTTTCCACGATCCGTCCGCACTTCGCGATCCGAATCTGTCTTGCGATCCGACCAACGACGATCTGATGTGCACGCTGACTAAATAATACGATGCAACTCTAACACATTGATGAACAGTTAGGTTAGAGCCTATGAGATGAACACTCCGGATCGAACAAATGCATGATCTATCAACCGAACAATGACCAATGTCTGGATGATTTTATTGACTCTTATACTTTTCTTTAATGTATGCACACGCACACACACCAGCACTTGCACACACGGGGGACGGAAAGTTTTAATCTCATTTCTCATGTTTTCTCGTCTAACAGTAATGTCGGATAATCAATCCTCTTCAAGATCCGTTACAGAAATGGAGTCCGAGGTTCCTGAGCAATACAACCCCGAGGTCCCTCCAATTAACCCAGGGGGTGAAGATTCTGGATCTGAATACGAGGCAACGGAATCGGATCCGTCTGAAAGTACTTCATCTAGTGAAGAGTCTGAAACAGACAGGCGAGCTACCGATGTGATTCCTGGCGCGCTCGGGATAGAGAAATTTTCTGACTCTTTAGCATCTAAACTCGATGACATAAAGCTTAAAAGAATCTGCCTGAGACATGGGATCCCTTGGGATGATGTGAGGACACCCGTTAGCGAAGATAGACCCCACTTAGCTCCGGAAGGGTATATTGTAGTCAGCCGAACCATGTGCTTGGTAGGAGCTATCCCTCCGTTTCCTCCAATCGTCATCGAGACCTTAAAACGACTGGGTATCGCTCCGATGCAGCTTCATCCTAACGCCTACGCGTCTCTATACACCCTATATATTGCATACGCGGAGATCCTGCATACCGAACTCACATTTAGAGATTTAACATTCTTTAATCTTTTCAAGCATCGCTCCTCGGCAACTCCAAATTTCTCTTTCTTTGAATCGGTGGTGAATAGGAAGGTTCTGTACGACGGATACAGCAATATAGGGGACCCCAAGTCTGATTGGTTCTATATAAAGAAACAGGTCGGGTGCTCAAGAAGATGGCTTAAATCAAGTAAACTTTAATCTTTTGACTGAATATCTTGCTCAAGAAGCCGAAGCATTAACATCCTCCCCCTTTTTCTTTGTTTTAAACAGATCACGTCTTCCCGAAGACGGAAGGCCCGTTATACAATAATCGATTGTCTATTCTTCTACAAAACAGATCCGACTTTATAAGGATCAAGAAGTGCATCACTGACGAGAATCTTCATAAGCATCGCCTTCTGGATGTAAGATTTGGACTTGGCGCTGGCGGCAAACCCTACAAATACGTGCCCCCAACGGAGGGAGAGGGAACATCGCAGGCAGCAGAAACAACTAAATTTCGCAAGAGTCCTTCCCCGATAATCATCCAAGACGATGAGGACCTGAACATATACAGAGGGGATGAGGCCCGTGGTGACAAGCCTAAGGATATCCCAGTCTCTCCGCGGGGTTTCCTCTCCAGGGCTTCCCTTCCGATCGAACCTGCTGCTCCCGATGATCTGACAGATGAACAGCTATTTAAAGAGCTGGGCAAAATTCCTCTGCCCGATGATGTTTACACAGAGGGGGACTTTGAAGGGGAGCCGTTTTTCCCTGCTTCTGAGGAGACCATCGCTCCAAATAGAGAGCAAGAAACTACTCAGATGAGCCTGACTCCAGGCCCGGGTCTGTTAGGGGGAATTATATGGGATGCACAAATCACACACACTGCCTGACCCCGCACTTTTATATCAACAGTATTCAAAGTTTTAATATGCTCTTTTCTCCTTTGCAGGAAAGATGTCTCGCAAGCGGTATTATTCCTATCGCTCTCTTCGTGAAGGCACACCCAGTCTTCATCCGAGTTCCGAGCGCTCTCGCGGCATTTCTCACAGGCCTACTTCTTCGCAACCCCGGTCTCCACCGAAATCGGCATCTGGCAAGCATCCCAGTTATCCGTTAGCTCCTGCAGGGGGAAAACAACTTCCTAAAGAGTTAACTCCTCTGAAGAGTGCACCCTCTCACAGCAGGTCGTCAAAAAGACATTACGAGCCTAAGGATAAAAGCAAGGATCCAATTAAAGATTCTGAAAAGGAGAGAAGTGACATTGTCTCTTCCAGTGGGCCAGAGTTGGCTGCCCCCGGGTCACGAGATTACATCCATGGTCCGGAGACTCAAGGTAGGCTTGAAAAGCTGCGGGAACAATTCCCCAACATCTTCTTCGACAGGATGACGTTTGTTCCAGCCCTGGAACCGGTCCCTAGGAACTGGAATAATGAAGTTGTCGGGCACATTCGCCATGTAGCCAGGCAGTATGAAATGATGAAGAAACATGCAGTTAATCTTTCGGAAGTCATTCGAACGCTTGAAATAGAAGCACATAGATCTAAGGTGAAAATTGATAACAACGAAAGGGCCAGGACAAAGATGGAGAAGGACTTGGAGGACGCTCAATCCCAACTTGTCTTAGCGCGGGGAGATGCTGAATACAAGACCGAATTGGAGAATGCTAAGAAGCGCTTTCATTCGGAACTTGACTCAAATAGCCAAGAAAAGATGGCCTTAAAGAAGGAGGTAGAAGATCTTAAAATGGCCAACATTGAGTTGAAGACAGCACAAGGCCATTTCAAAGCTGAGAGAGCTGCCTCGGAGGCAGAAAAAGAAAGTTTGAGAGAAAGTTTAGCTTTGGCTGAAGCGAAAAAGGTGATTTTGAATGATCAAGTCGTGGATGCGGAGAGATGGGCGGCTCTTGCCGAAAAGAATGTTGAAAGTGCCATTGAAATGGCTACTGCTTCTAACAACAAGCTCCTCGAGAGAGAAAAGGATATCGAAGGGTTTGAGGAGATGATCTTTGACTTCCTGGACCAAATCCTCAAAACCCGCAACATCTCGTGGATCCCGGACAACCACGTTACTTTAGCCAATTTATGGGATGCCATCGTTGAGGGCGAGAAGCAGAGATTGGGGGTCGAAGAAATTGATGAAGATGAGCTGATGAAGACCATCCTCAGGGATAACGAGCCCGAGGATCTGGCAGAAGGTCGTCGTCTAATTCAAGCGGAAATGGAAAAGGAGAGGGCCCTGGCTAAGGCAAAAGCAAGGCTGACAAAGGTTCGAGTTCAGCCGTGGAGACTAAGACCTCCGGAGTTGAGGAATACCATCCTGATGATCCATTAATCCCTTTGGGCCTAACTCCTGTGGTTGTTGGAGCTCCTGCAGCTACCCTAGACGGAGGATCTGCGGAAGGTATCTCCCTTTTTTCCCCGCAATTTGTCAAAGCAATTGTGAATTGACGTCGTCGGGTAGAGCAACCAATTGAATTAGTAACATGTGTTCCTCATAATACAGGTGGCGAGCCCGTCGACAAGGATGTTGAGCAAAGGAAAGAGGCGGAGAAGGTTGTCGTCTCGCCGGGTGCCAGTGTTGATATACCGAAGCAGGCTGAGGGTGCAACAGCAGAAAAAAGCGTCCTGGCACCCAGTGCTGATGTTCCCAAGGATGATGAATCCATCGAGGCCTTGAAAGATATGGATGGGCGCCATGTAGAGGACGAGGAGGATATTATTAGCACCAAAGAAACCGAAGACGATGACGACGAAACTTTGGCCAACAAAAAGGCCAGGCAGGAAAAGGAGATGGCTTTGAAGAAGGTGGGACAAGATCCTTTGAACATAGTCCCTATCGCAGAATTTGATCCCAAAACTGGGATGATTTTGAAAATCCAACCCAAATCCATCAGCAGACAGCTTCATTTTGCGAATCCTGATGATTTCCCAGCTTCCCTTACTGATAAAAGGAAGAGAAAGGAGGCGGAAGAGGAATCTTCTGAAGAGTCGAATGTTCCTCTCATAGACAAAAGGAAGAGAAAGAAAGGAGATCAATCCGACGCTGACAAGGCGAAGCTGGAGAAACAGAAGCAAGAGAAGAGGTCAAAGCATAAATAGGATATTGTCGCTTGTTTATATTTTGTCTTTAGGTTTCCCACTGGCCAGGAAATGTAATTATGAGACTGGCCCTTACTTTTGTTTTCTAGGTTATTTTTCACTTTGTAGGCTTGCAGTATATATAAATGAAAGTTTATCTCTTTTTGCATCATTGTGTACCTGTATTCAAATAAACTTTTCATGCTAAATCACAGACCGTCTAATTATAACTACAAATCAGTCAAGCAACAGAAAGAAAAATTTAACAATTTCAGTGCTGCATCGAAGTTCATGCATATATGTATATATGTGCCCCCAATCAATCGTTAACATAGCGCCTAACTAAGGCTTATTAAGGATTGATTAGCATTGTCGGCACGTTGCCACCTATTTCTGAATATGGGGGACTTAACCATAGACTCCTTTATACTCTCTCGGCGGCCGCCGAGGTTAGAGTTTGAACTCAGTAGTTCGGTCGGTCCCCGTTCCTTCAGCGGGGAAGAAGTTCTTTCTCTGCGCTCAATCAGAGATTCTTTTATACTCTCTCTCTCTCTCTGGAGAGTTAGAGTTCGAGCTCAGCAATTCAATCGCTCCCCGATCCTTCAGCGGGGAAGGAGCTCTTTCTCAGCGCTCTATCGGAGACGCTTTTATACTCTCTCTCTCTCTGGAGAGTTAGAGCTCAGCAGTTCAATCGCTCCCTGATCCTTCAGCGGGGAAGGAGCTCTTTCTCAGCGCTCAATCGGAGACGCTTTTATACTCTCTCTCTCTGGAGAGTTAGAGTTCGAGCTCAGCAATTCAATCACTCCCCGATCCTTCAACGGGGAAGGATCTCTTTCTCAGCGCTCAATCGGAGACGCTTTTATACTCTCTCTCTCTCTGGAGAGTTAGAGTTCGAGCTCAGCAATTCAATCGCTCCCCGATCCTTCAGCGGGGAAGGATCTCTTTCTCAGCGCTCAATCGGAGACGCTTTTATACTATCTCTCTCTCTGGAGAGTTAGAGTTCGAGCTCAGCAATTCAATCGCTCCCCGATCCTTCGGTGGGGAAGGAGCTCTTTCTCAGCGCTCAATTGGAGATGCTTTTATACTCTCTCTCTCTCTCTCTCTCTCTGGAGAGTTAGAGTTCTGTCATGGCGGTTCCGATCATGGTACATCGCCATGACCTACGGACATCGCCTTCATGCCCGTTATCCTCAGAGTTTTGACTGGTGATTACATTCCATTCTGATGGATGGCACCTATAATTATATGCTTCTGGGATCGTTGCATGATTCACAGCAATTTCCATAAAAATATAAAGACAGATAAATAATGCAATAAAGGTAAACGACACACAATATTTTTATAGTGGTTCGGTCGAATCATGACCTACGTCCACTCTATAATTTTTTGCTTTAAGGAATCAGACTATTCTAGGCAAGTCGTGCCTTGTACATGGTTCTCTACAAAGCAAAGGAACAGATTTGAAATTTTTATGTTAAGTATGGCCGTAAATGTTGGGCATTCCACACTCTGGGGATTTCCTTTCCATCTACGGTTGCCAGCTTAAAGGTTCCATTATCAAGCTTGCTCAGAATGGAGTACGGTCCTTCCCACTTCGCACCCATATGAGTTGGGGGTGGAAAGACACGCTTCAGAACCAAGTCTCCGGGTTCCATGGTTCGGGATCGAACCTTTTTGTTGTAATATCGAGCGACCTGTTGTTTGCATCTCAAGGTGCGCAGATCTGCTTCATCCCTCTTTTCTTCGATCATATCCAGGGATTCAAGGAGCAATTCGTTATTAGTCATCGGATCGTAATAAGTCACTCGGTGAGAAGGTACTTTTATCTCAACCGGGATGACTGCTTCTGCTCCAAAAGCAAGGGAGAAGGGGGTATGCCCTGTTGCCGATTTATACATTGTCCTGTAGGCCCATAGTGCCAAGGGTAATTCATCAGCCCACATGGCTCTGGCCCGCTTCAGTCTTCTTTTCAGAATGGACTTAATTACTTTATTTGCCGCTTCGACTTGTCCATTCGATTGCGGGTGCGCCACAGAGGTGTATCGTTTCTCAATGTGGTATTTCTGGCAGAAGTTTCTGAATTCAGTGCTATCGAACTGAGTTCCGTTATCAGTTATAACAATCTTTGGAATCCCAAATCGACAGATGATGTTTCTAACGACAAAATTGATCACTCGTTTGGTTGTGATTGTAGTCAGTGGTTCAGCCTCGACCCACTTAGTGAAATAATCTACGGCTACAATAGCAAACTTTGCTCCGCCCCTAGCTATGGGGAAACTTCCGATGATATAAATTCCCCACATAGCGAAAGGCCATGGGCTCGTCATTGCTTTTAACTGATTAGGAGGTGCTCTAGGTATCTTTGAAAATCTCTGGCACGCATCACACCGTCGTGCGTATTTCACCGCATCCTTGTTTATGGTTCCGTCTCTAGTATTGGATCGATTTCCATTTGATCCATTCATTAAGAAATTCTTTAGAGTGATCATCCACGACTCCCTTTCTGGTTCCGTCTCGAGTATTGGATCGATTTCCATTTGATCTATACTAGGGGACCGAAGTACTTCGACAGGGGCTAGCCCGGCCTCTTCAGGATCGTCGGAACTAGCCATCTTTGCCAACTTATCCGCCCGCTGATTCTTTGACCGCGGAATGTAAGATATGCTGTAGTGATCAAAGTCGTTCAGCAAATCCTTCACTTTCTTCAAGTATAAAAACAATCTTGCACTTTTGGCTTGGAATTTTCCAGTAACCTGGTTCACAACTAACTTGGAATCGCAAAAGATGTCCAACTTTGTGACTTCTAACTCCTTTGCGATCCTTAGTCCGGCTATCAGGGCTCCATATTCGGAGTCATTGTTAGTGGCGTGAAACTCCATTCGGATAGCATAGGATATCAATCGTTTCTCGGGAGTTTCAAGCACTATTCCAGCGCCGGATCTCACGTCATTCCTAGCGCCATCAGTATACAATCTCCAGGCACTGGGATCGAGAATTAATTTTGAGGGGTCAACTTCTTCATTTGCTATATCCTCCTCTGGGACGGTAAACTCTGCTATGAAATTGGCTATCACTTGCCCCCGAATTGACCGTCGGGGCTGAAAGTTCAGATCAAATTGGCTTAACTCAATGTTCCATTTGAGTAATCTCCCAGATGCTTCTGGTCTCTGCAGAACTTGCTTGAGTGGATGATCGGTGTATACGGTAATGGGATGCGCCTGAAAATAATGTCGAAGCTTTCTAGAGGCGATCAGTAAACTATACGCCAACTTTTCTATCCTTGGATAATTACGCTCTGCTTCCGTCAATTTTTTTCTCACGTAATATACAGGTCTTTGGACCTTATCTTCTTCTCTTACCAACGTTGAGCTGATCGCGTGGGATGACACTGCTAAGTACACGAATAAGTCCTCGTGATCCATCGGCTTAGATAATATCGGAGGTTTCTCCAGGTGTCTCAGCAAGTTCTGAAACGCTTCTACGCAGTCGGGCGTCCATTTGAAGTGGCGTTTTCCTCGCTTTATCAATTCGAAGAATGGGATGCATTTGTCCGTAGCCCTGGAGATAAATCTGCTTAGTGCGGCTACTTTTCCTGCAAGGCTTTGCACATCCTTAATTTGCCTAGGTTCCTGAATGTCTCTGATTGCCGCGATCTGGTCTGGATTAATCTCAATCCCACGAGAACTGACGATGAACCCCAAGAATTTTCCGGAGGCGACACCGAATGAACATTTTGTTGGGTTGAGTTTCATCCCGTACTTTCGAAGAATGCCGAACATCTCTGCCAAGTCCGTAGTGTGATTGGAGGATTGCTTGGACTTAACCAACATGTCGTCGACGTATACCTCCATTGTTTTCCCGATCTGGTTATAGAACATTCTGTTCACTAGCCGTTGATATGTAGCGCCTGCGTTCTTCAAGCCAAAGGGCATCACTACATAGCAATATAAACCCAGATCCGTAATAAAACTAGTGTTTTCTTGATCTGGTACATGCATTGGAATCTGGTTATATCCTGAACAAGCATCCATAAATGAGAGAAGTTCATGGCCCGCCGTCGAGTCCACCAACTGGTCGATCCGGGGTAACGGAAAACTGTCTTTTGGGCAGGCTTTGTTCAAATCCGAGAAATCGATACACGTTCGCCACTTCCCGTTGGCCTTCTTTACCAGGACTAGATTTGAAATCCAGTCTGGGTAGATTGAGTCTCTGATAAATCCATTACTTTTTAGCTTTCCAACTTCTTCTTTCAAGGCAGCGGACCTCTCTGGGCCCAGCATTCGCCTTTTTTGTTTTACCGGAGGATGTTTAGGGTTAATGCTTAATGAATGGATCATGATTGATGGAGATATCCCGCACATGTCTGCGTGGGTCCAAGCAAATACATCCAAGTTATTTTTTAAGAAATTCGTCAGTTCTTTAGCGAGATTCGGATTTAACTGGGATCCAATCTTAAGGACCTTCTCTGGGTCACTATCATCAATCGGTACATCCACAGTTGTCTCGTTGGGAGTCGCCATTCTGCCCCCAGGTTCTTGGTCCTCTCTGGGATCTATATCCTCGGGCAACTCTCTGGGCGACTCTCCTACGGTTATCCTCTTTAGTTGCTATAAGGTCTCCGCCCTTGTTGGGGGAGAAGCGCCCTTGGTTTCTATGTCCCCTCCATTGCGGAGTAGTTTTATCTCTGCAACATAACACGCTCGTGCAGCAACCTGATCTCCTCTGACAATACCAACGCCATCTTCCGTAGGAAATTTCAATAATAAGCACCAGGGGGCTATACAGGCTCTAAACTTTGCGAGGGCCGGTCGGCCCAGGAAGGCATTGTAGGGTGATTCAACATCCAAAACCACGAAGGGAAGGATTCTCACTCTCTGGCGTTCTCCTTCCCCAAGCGTAACTGGTAACTCTACATAACCCATTGGAGCGGTGGATGCTCTTTTAAATCCACGGATCCATCCCTGACAGGGCTTCAAGTCTTTTATCTCGAGGTTCATCTGGTCGAATGTCCTTTTGAAAAGAATGTTGACAGAACTACCGTTGTCCACCAAAACCTTATGAACAGTGGCTGGTCCAATAGGTACCGTGATTACAAATGTATCTTCAGTCGGAGCATGGACTCCAATGCTTTCTCGTTCGCGGAAAACGACATCATCGGAAATCATCTTTTGTTGCTTTATCGGGACGTTGACCTCGGGGTTGCTACACTCCCCTACCTCAAGGTGTTGGTTGGATGCATTGACATACTGATCCAACGCCTTGGAACTGTGTTCGGCGAGATAAAGCCCTCCGATTACAGTATTGATAACAATGTCCTTTCCCTTTTGCTGGGCAGTTGGCCTGACAGCAGGTTGATTCTGGTTTTGATTCGGGGCCTGTACGGCTTGCCCCCTATCTCTGGGTGTTACTCTGTATTCATTTAATTTTCCTTCTCGAAGAAGCCTCTCGACTACATCTCTTAGGTGACGACATTCATTTGTCGAATGGCCATGAATCTGATGAAAGAGACAAAACTTCCCCGTTTCGCGTTCTTTCTCCGTCGACTCTCTGGGAGGTGGCCTCTTATTCTGGAGGACATTGTACGAGTCCATGAAGATATTTTCCAACGTATCATTTATTGGCGTATAACTCTCAAAAGCCCTGGGACGAGTCCTTCTTTGGGAGTCGTTCCCTCGATTCCTCTTCCGGTTGTTGCCATTACTGTTATTATCGTTGTTCCCTGACTGATGACCACCCTGATTCTGATTTCCGACATTAACTTCGACCTTCCCCGAGCTGTCTCCTGTCTGCTTGATGGCGACATTGCTTTGGATTTCCTCCTTATCGGCCGTTTCTGCCTTTCGGTTAGCATATACTTCTTCCCGGCGTAAATGTACATTAGCTTTTTCGTAGAATAACTCTCTAGTATGGGGTGGCTTGCCGGCCAGGTATCTCCCAAATTCAGTATCTTTATCTACTCCATCAATCAGAGCTGCGACAACGGTTGGCTCGTGAGGATCTTTAACTTCAGTAGCGGCCAGGTTGAAACGGTCTAGGTACACCCTCAGACCCTCGCCTGGTCGTTGCTTGACAAGGAACAAGTCAATCACACTCTTTGTCTTTTGTGCGTAGATGCGGAACTGTTCCACGAACCTTTCACTCAACTCCCTGAAGCTGGAAATTGATCTTGCTGGTAAGCGAGTAAACCATAACAATGCTACATCCTCCAAGAATATGGGAAATGCTTTGCACTTGACAGCGTCAGAAGCTGCGGCCGCGGTCATTGACCAAGAATATCTCATCAGATGTTGGACGGGATCAGATCTACCCACGTAACGGTTCGACTGTGGCATGTTGAAACGCCTCGGGAAAGTCGCATCCAAAATATCATCAGTGAAAGGGGTATGACTGCGGTCAATTCCCCAATATTCATTTCGTTGTCCACGGCTATCTGCCAGAATTTGATGGATCATAGCTGCAACGTTTGCACTGGTCAGCGGAGGTTCAGGGTCAGTGCCTCTTGCTCGGTGGGGTTCTCTAATCTCTCTTCCGGGAGCAGTCACAAAATCCGGGGCTCTGACTGGGCTTCGTTGCCCCCTGTTACCATGAGCATTTGCACGGCGATGGGGCTGAGGCAGTCTGTTCTGTACAGGGCTGTCCACACCTCGAGCTCTGGGAGTTGCGGCGTAATCGTTCACATTACGGTTTGAGGGCCCTGCACCCAGTGCCTCTTCTTCCCATGACGGCAGGGTTCCAAATCGAAGCTGCTCTATATTTTCGGGTCTCTCATATGGTCACCGCGGAGGTCTCGGCGATTCCTCTGACGAAGAAGAGTATCCTGGTGTTAGCGGACGAACAGTTGGCGTCCTTTGCCTTGAGAGATCATCAAGCCTTCTATCCATAGCGATCAAATTTTGTCGTAGAACGGAGCTTTCCTGCCTTTGAGTAGCCAATTCATCAAACAGTCTCTCCCACATTTCGGAGAAGCGAGAGAGATCCCCCTCAGTAACGGGAGCAGAAGGGTCATATTGATCATCATCAATTTCTCTTATGCGCAAAGAGCTTGAGCCAGGTCGAGCGGAGGGGCCAGGACGATTGGAGCGAGCCATAGGCTCCTTTCCAGGTCTAGTTGTAGTCTGATCATCAATTCGGATCGCTGTGGATCGAGGATGGTGGCTCGCAGCGCCCCCTGGGATCGATTCGTGGTCACGGTTCGCGGAGGATTCGAGGCGTTATCACGGGATCGAGTAACAACCCCTTCAGCAGTTCGGATCGCCTCGTCCCCGTCGACTCGGAGCGTGGTACCTTCATCGGATCGGCTCGCACCTGGCGCTCCGCGATCCAAAGTTCCCTCGTTGCCTAGCTCGTGCACACTTTCTTCAACTGCTTCATTAGCGATTTCATTGGTTCGTGAAGCGCGTACTTCCTTAGATCTCCTTCCAGCCATGATATCAGATGTCGCTGGAATCTTCAAAGAACTGAATAGTGAAGTTTTGAGACTGTTTTCCCAGTGAAAGCACCAAAATGTTAGATCAAAATTTGGACCTAACACCCAAATTGTTCTGAATCTTATAGAGTTTTAACTGGAGAATGAAGAAAAAGCAGAAAACACACAGGATTTATAGTGGTTCGGCGTTAACGAGCCTACGTCCACTTTATATGTTATCGATTATACTTTGAATGCTAGTACAATCAATTATCTCTCTAGCTCACTTTTACAATTGTGATTTCTCTCAGTAATCTAGTAATAAAACAGATAAGAAATGGTAGTATGACAATAATGGCGGAATCAGAACTCAATATTGCCAAAAGATCCTGAAAAATGCCAAGCTCTGGGCTATTTATAGCTGATTTTGTCAGGCGGATCACGGTCACACGTGGCAAGAATCCCGAGAACATCGGATCGTATCGCAGCCGATGAAGAATTAGTCAAATTAGCCGTTGCGGACAGGTGTCATGATCCCCTTGAATACCGGATCGAGCAAAGGGGGAGAATCAGTCAAAATGACAGTTGGGGACACGTGTCGCTGGATCCGTATATCTCGGATCGCCGAAGACTAGCTCGTGCTTTAACGGGTCAGAAGCTTCGCCATGCATCAGGGGATCGGATCGGTTTATACTGGGCAGTAATGTATGTACGGATCGGGTCGCATAGAGGTGGTCGTTTCGCTGATGCAATGGGGGCGATCCGATGAGGTGCGATCCGATGAGGGGCGATCCGATGGTGCGATCCGTTCCTTCATGTACTTAGGGAACGTAGTTTCATACTTTCTTCTTGTGAGTGAACCTGAGTGGCTTGGTCAAAAAGCTAGCCAACAAATATTGTTTTGAAAATTTAAACCTTATTCAACGTATTTGAATATTTATTTTTTGTTGAATTTGGACAATCGATTATATAAAGATTTTGCATATATGCCTTGCAAACATATATTCGAAGTTTTAGTATACTAGGTAGATATAAAATCACACTCTAGTCGCTCGGGGATAATTCTGGTGATGTCCGAACATCATCAGTATTTGTGTTCGAGTTTCGAAAGTGGGATTTCTATATATTTCCAGTTGGCTGGTGTGAGAACCAAAACTAGATAGGATTTATTGTTTGTAAATTGGCATCAAAAATATGATTTTTGCTTATGTATCAAAGTTATGAATTAGAAAATTTAATCAACTAATTGATTGCTGATTGTTTATTGTGTTGTTAGATTATTCATTAAACTAACATGCGAATGAAAGGTAAATTTAGCCAAATTGTGTCAAATATTGAACTGAATTGAAATTTGATTGAAATTGCATATGTATACATGCATATACATTGAACAGGTAAATGGTTTTGCTGTTGAGTAAAGAATTTATTTGCATGCCCGATAAATAGGTAAATCTTAATGAGTTGGATGCGCAATTTTATTTATATATCAACTCCTGTGAATGCCATTGGATGCGGAGTGCTGGTTGTTCTGTATGAGATTATAAACGTCGCCATAGGATAATAACAATTAATTTTGAACTACACTACATGGAATACTGCGTGAAGATGGCATACTCTATCATATACCACATAAGACATAGGAGCTTGTGTGACGAGGTTGAAGATTTACCATACAAGCAAGAGGCTTGTATGGCGATGACTATATTTCAGGTTGAACCGAAAACTGATATGGACTATATAAAATGTAACGGTAAATTGCCAGATTAACAAAAAATAAAAACCCCACACAGGTTTGGAGTTGACAATAATCACGTCTCTCTAGTTATTAAGGCACAAAAACTATTTATAGGGTGACGAGAATTTATTCTCTGGAGTTATGATTTATACACACTCCCCTGTGGACACAAAGTTATATCACTATAAATATGTGTATGCTTTTTAGGATTTATTGGGTGCCTAATATGGCCCAATAAATTTCCAAACCCCTCCCCGTACAAAGGAGGTTACAGTAAAAAAATTCGAAAATTTAGGGTGTTAGCCAAATTTTTGAAAAATTTGAAATTTCTTAGAAATTGAAAAGTTGAAGAACGAAAGTCAAATGAAAGTTGAGTTGGTTAGTTAAACAATTTTCAGCTCCGTTCCTTTTCGAGGACGAAAAGATTTTAAGTGGGGGAGATTGTAACAAACCGGAAAATCAAAACCAATTTAAAATTTTTATTTTAGCAATTTTAGTGAATTTTGAATATTTAAAATGATTTATTTTAAATAATAACGACTAGAAATTTATTTTGAATAGAATTAGAACATATAAATTTATTTAAATCGAAATTAGAATATAAATACTTATTTTAATTACAAAATAAATTGGACATGGCGCGGTAGTTTGAAAATTCGATTTCAAATTACAAATGAATGTACAGGATTCAAAATAAATCGGATTTTAGTGAAACCAAAAATATTTGAATCTATTTGAAAATATCATTCCAACAAATTGAAATTTCATAGCGGGAATAAAAAGTTATGTCCAGTTGGAAATTCAGAATAGTCGCTATGGAAAAATAACCATTTTGCAAATGACCTCCATTTTCGAAGAAACAAATTTTGTTGGATCCGGAATGTTAAATTATTGCTAGAATCCAATTTTCATAATTTTTGGAGTTCATATGTGGCCGTACGGGATAAATTGTGAATAGAACAGCCCTTTAAGCCAAAAATAGAGTTTTCAAAGCAAACGGACTCGGAATTCGATGAAACTAGTTTTATTAGAACCGTATCACCAAGGCATAGCAGCATGTCAATTTTCATCGCCAACGGAGTTCGTGTGTGGCAGCGGCATCGACAACTATCGATTGGAGACAGCGCCAACTAAAGAAAATGATAAAAAAATAAAAATTTCCACTATATAATATCTTTTCCTCCACAAAACCCTCGCTTCTCTCCCTCTTCCTCTTTGGAAATCGGCAGCCTCTTTTCTCCCTCAAAAACATTTTGCAAAAAAGCCCCTGAAACTAAATTAATTTACATCTCCCAAACCGTAAAGAGTTAGGCCATGAAATTTTGTGAGATTGTAGAGCATGATGAGTACTAGCTACAGTAAAAATTTGGTAGTGATTGGACTGGTGGTTTGGTCGGAATTGGGCTTGACGTGCAGCAGGTCGGTTTTCGTATTTTGGTTACTACGGGCCCCACATAGAGAACTAGGTCGAGCGGTTTGGAGGGAAGGTAGAGTGGAAGCAAACTAAGATTTCAGCAGTGGTAGCACGGTCTCAGGTAGCCGGAGTTGGCCGGAATGTCAATTTTATTGGAGGGGCGCTGAAAACAGGACAATCGTAAAGATGAGCAATTTCTCGTCTATCCGTGAATTTCCAGGAAAAGGGACCAAAGGGAAAATTGTCCGGGAGGTCGAGACCAAGCTACTGGTAAAAATTGGGGGCATTTGGAGCACCGAGGCGGCCGCAGCACTGAGATGAACTAAAACTGCAGTTTTCCGTTAAAATTACATATCGTGTGGCCCACATGGAGAATTGGAGGGGGAGACCACCAGGCCTGGAAAGAGGAGGAGAAGCCGAAGCAAATGGCGCTGGTTTAGTGCAATTCCCACTTACGGTTTGGTCGTGGCGAGCATTTTAAGTTGAGGGCGTCGTTTGGAGAAGAAGGTGAATAGTGATTTTTTTATTTAAATAATATTCCATGTTCGTATATTAGTATCTTTTTGCCACGAACTCCAAATCACATGAAACAGGATCCGTTGCGACCGTGGAGTCGAGAGCTACGCAACAAATCTGACTGGGTCCAAATAGGATCTTGTTTGAATTTGGAGAAAATTTAAATCCAAATGGTACCAAAGCCGTCAATTAAAGACTAACGGAGTGGAAACCAAAGGTGAGAACTTCTCACCAAAATTATTGTTATGCAGTTATTTATTTTATAACTCCATATACGAACTGCTCCCCGTCGTCCACAGACCATGGACGACTTGTTTGATTGTGTGTTTGGATTGGGTTGTTTGTGTGAATTTGGTTTGTGATGTGAAATGGAATAACATAAAATATTCATGTATTGAATAAAATAATATATTCGTGTGTTGAACAAAATAATATCCATGTGTAGAAATAAAATAAATATTCATTCAGAAATCAGACGATTTGTTTATGTACACTCATTTGACTGATATTGATTGGGACGATAAATTCTACACATCGCCTAACTGCACAAATAAAATATGTGTTTTGTTGATTGAAACCCCACACGGTTATTAGGATGATAATTGACGTACATTAATCCCAATTGTTTAGTTGTATGTCAGTCGATTGGTTGACAAGCTGTTGTAAGCATTGATTATATATATATTTAATGCTTATGCAGTTGTGGAATGCACTCTGGATGATGGCTGATTGTTTATGATTGTTATTTTATACATATGTTGTATGGAATCCATATATATAACATTATATGGTAATGGATTAGGCCTCATTTCAATTTGGAAAATGAAGAATATTTTAAAACAACATTCAGAAAAGGAATAAATATTCATGTGTTGAACAAAAATATATATTCATGTGTTGAATAAAATAAGATGTTCATGTATTGAATAAAAATATTTAAACAATAAAAATATCATTTTTATTGAATATAAACCATATAAATTATTCATGTATTGAAGAAAATATTCATGTGTTGAATAAAATAAAATAACGAATATTTTAAAATAATATTCAGTAAATGGATCAAAATATGATTTTGATGTCCAATTTGGGATGAACACAAAAATATTTAAGTATATAAAATCGTGTTGATTACATTAACGTCATTTTGATGTGAACAATATTTATATCGATTTTATTCATTTTTATAATGAATATCGAAAAGGAAGTGATTTCAAAATCTAATGTTTTGAAAATACTATCATTTATATATCGATGATATGGAATATTCAATTTTGATTTGGAATTGAATGTAAAGTTGAAATCGTTTTGAAAACGAATTTAAAACGATTTATAAAATACGTATGGAAATCGACGAGATATATAAAATATATTATATATATAATGGCCTGAATAGAACGCGCCGTGCAACGACCGTTCGCGAATTTCGACCATTGACTTCGAATTGACGTTACGGGAGATCCGACTGTCGGATTCTCCTAAAACCTGAACCATTGGGTTTCGAAAAGAGCTTTCCAACTAATACAAGATATTTGAAATCTAACAGTTGGATTTGGAATTATGTCCAAATCAAATTTGGAAAAGGTCCTTGTAAGTGCAGTTCGATGACCATTTATAGAAATCGACTGTACGGGCCTTGATAAATTTTTTAAAAATATTAATAAATTTTGTAAAATCATAATAAATGATTTGGAAATAATTAGGGTGAAAAAAATTCCATATTTGAAAAGATAAAAATATATTTTTATCGAAATGAACTAGTTATGAACTAGAATTATAATCCAATATTTTTAAATAAATAAATTGGATTTGAAATAGTTTTAAAAATAACCAGAATTTCCAATATATGAATTGGAATGGATTTGGATCGAAATTATCTTCGGAATATTTCGAGATTGGATTCCATGAATATACGGATATTGTGGAGGAATTTGGAAGATATATATATATATATATATATATATATATATATATATATATCGTTATTCCAATACGATATTTGTTGATTTGAAAATTTGATATTGAATATAAGACGATATATTTTCTATTCAGAGCCTTGTATTTAATATCAAATTGGATTTTGGGTTTGACATGAACGGTGTTCTAAATAACACTTGTTCTTTAACCTGATTAACAATGGAATGTGATTTTGGGTTTGTCGTGAATGGTATCTTTGAAAATACTGTTCTTAAACCCAATGGAGTTAATAAAATTAGAAACTAACTGGAGATTAGCTAAGTTGAATGGTTTCCTGGGTATTGATCTGATGTTGGTTTCGGCCTTCGAGATTAATACTTAGGGAATTGTTCTATTACTAACTTACGGTTAGAGACTGATGAATGTGAATTTGGGTTTATCGTGAACTGTGTTTTAAATGACATTGGTTCTTTAACCTAGTTAAAGACAAGACATGATTTCCCAAAGTTAAATAATCATTATTATTGATTTTTGGGAAGATTAAAACCAAGTGGAGTTTTAATGAATCTTTAATTAGATTGAAAGATGAATATGATAATTTAAATTATCAAAATTGGGAAATGATCGAGAATGGAGTATCACCAGTTTTGATCCAAAGCGATAGTTAAATCTTTAATTAGATGTGAACGTGAAATGGTAATTAATATTTACCGATAACACCGTGGTGTTAGATATGGAGTATTACCAGTTTTGCTCCATGGGATGAATAGGTTGGGATTGGGAAATAAAATAAATGATTACTTCGGTGTGGTTCGCTAATCCCGACTAGTTTGGAAAACCTTAATATGGTTTGATATCCAAAGGAAGATTAATAAATTTAAAAAAAAATATCTTTGATAAAATTAATGGGAACCTATTCCCTAATGATGTGAATATTTGAATAAAAGAATATTCTGAATTGGAATGAGGCGCATTCGGTGTGCTTATATCACTTGATTATAATATACGCGAGTTATTCGGAAAGGCCGGGTTTATACCCATTTTGAATAACCGATTCGACGATAAGTCGACGATGAAGATGGTGGTTAAAGACCGGAGGTCTTCACATCGTTTGGATGATTACTGATGTCTTGATTGGGCAGTACACCCAAGACAAGGTAATAAGTGGTAATCGTCCAGACATGCTTGGAGATCGACGGATATGCGAGGGCCTCTCCCATGTATTGGACATATGGGACGAGGAATAAGGTGCCTCCAGTTTCGTTCAAACCCAGAACGAACTTTTAAATGGACTGTGTGTCTGACACTGGATTTTATTCTGTGTTGATGGATCTCTATTAAATATACATCTGTTTTGGCGGTGGAGAATTTATTCTCTTGTTTAACGCTCTTCTCTAAGACGTACGAGGTCAGAGGTTGTATATCGATAGACATCAGTCGTGTGGAGTGAATTTCATGTATGGCATGCTGAGATGCAAATGATCAAGGCATCTGTTGAAAAGCAGAGTCTTGTGGTTGATGATCAAAGCACGGCCTGTGTGGCATAGCTTTGTGTATAGCGTTAATTCACAATCCTCACACCTCAGTATGAGTCAAAAACGAGATCGTGACTGCAGGGAGTGCACGAAGTTTCTTTCTAGCTATGGGTGGTGTTAGGGTTTTTCATGCCCTGACATTTATATTATTTTTACCTGTGTGGTTGTTGGAATGTGAGGTGCCTCGGATATATCGTTCTCTACGGAGACGATGGATAGGTCCGATAGGACCGGGAAACATGTGTCCAGGTATAACTAATCCCCAATGTGTGGACCGGCCCTGAAGATCCAAGGGTTCTCTAGCGTCCGAACCTTGAGGCATTTGCTAAAGTGTCTTGAAGGTGGCGAGGATGATCCCTTGCCTCAACTCATGACGGAAATCCAATTTCCAATATGGGACATTTCGGTTTTGATTGTAGAGCCTAGTGTTAGCGACATGATAGATGGTACCCATGCCGCCTATGATTGATACATTTATATTTGATGTTGTTTTAATACACTTTACACTATCGTAGTATCAAAATGATTTGTTTTAAATGTACCAAGCATTATTTGGCTATTATAAGATAAAACCCTATCCTCCGGCTTGCATTGCATTATGTGATGGGACTTGGGTCTTATAATAGCTTCATTTTTCCAAAAAGCATTGCATTGTTTATAACTGTTTATGCACTGGTATGCTTGGGAGGAAACCCGTTCCGTGTTATACGGTGTGATCCCTTGATTTACCGAACTTTAAGAATCAAACTAATAACTATTTTAGTTCTCACACTAGTCACATCACTGACCTGGAGTTTATTGTTTTAACCTAAACTCTGGATGCCCCTATTTTCCACACTGGAAGCTAGTAGTTGGGTTTTGCAGATTTATATTCACAGGATCCTGGTTTACAATAGGAACGATATTCAGAAAGCTCTGTATCCGTTTATCTCTTTCAATTGTGTTTTTGTATTATGTTCCGCTGCATTGTAATTTATAAATCTCTATTATTTATCAAATGTATATTATTTATTCATACTCTGTATATTCTTGTACTCTGATGTAAATTGTTGTAATAAACAATGAAATGTTCTTCTGTCTGTGTTCGGATTTGTAGTGTTCTCAACTCAATCCGGGCTTTCCTTTACAGGGAAGTTCGGGTCGCTTCAACTTTAGAAATCCAAACATATTTATTTGCTAGAGAACAATTTATATGTTAAAATTTAAAAGAAATCTATAGTTATAACAAAATTATTTTAATGAAAACTGATAATATGAAGTAGTATATAAAGCTATAAATTTTTTTATTTAAACTATATTTTTAAGACATAAAAATCATATATATATATATATTATTTTTATACCAAAATATTAGGTTAAATCTTCAAGCCTTTTAAAATCTTAATAAGAAGTCAAAATAAGAATTAAGTTACAAATAGTATTTGTGAAATCATATGAACAATATATATGTTCAAACTATATATGAAAGATAAGTAAAATAATTTTTTATAACAATAAATAGTAAAAACTTATTCTAACTCTTATATCATATTAACAAGTCTATATGATTTTATTAATTTATTTATATATATATAGAAACAAGATATAAAAAAATAATTAGACAAATAAAGTTAACAAATAGAATTTGAACTGACATTTTCTAATTGAAAAGATTAAGGGAAGTTTGAAAGTTTAAATTCTTGAAATTCAAAATTTAAATTTCATTATGTCGACATGACTATTTTTGTTTGTTGACATACATGTAGAAAATCAAAAGATATTGTAACGTCTCATATTTTTGGCAGTCAGATATTTTATTTAATTTATTATTTTAAATATTTATTTGGAATTATATATGGATTTATAATATATAATTCGTTTATATAACGAAGTTAGAACGTTTAATTTATATTAAAGGATAAATCGAGCTGTAACATCGCGGTAGTTCGTAATTTACAATTTTAAATTTCAATTAAATATACAGAATTCATTTTAAGTCGGAATTCTGTGAAACTAGAAATGTTAGAATCGATTTGATTATATTTTTCTAATAAAAGAGAAAAATGGAAATTTCATATTATGGATTGCAACTTATGTCCAATTCAAATTTTTGAATAATCGCTATGGAATCCGTTAGTAAACAACAACATTTATTAAATATAATAATATATATATATAAACTTAATATCTAAGTAATTTGCCCATTCTAAGCTAATTGTAAAAGTTGTGAGTCCTACCAGAGACACAAATTTTTCACATGCACTTAACATGCTGAATAATACATATGGAGTGGGAAAAATCCTGTATGTATGCATTTGACAATATAGTTCAAGTGCCTTTTCTCCAAGACCATTTTGAGAAAACGCACAAATCATTGCAACCCAAGAAATATTATCCTTAGTATACAATTCTCCAAATACTATAGCCACTGAATAAATAAGACCTTTTAGCGTATGAACCTATTAATGAATTTCCAACAATCGAATAACCAATAAACCCATGTCGAAATTTCTCACATATACTTGACCCAAATGGCAAGCTACATTTTCTCCACTGTAGGCTTTTTCCATGGAACAAAAGCGAACAGGACTAGGATTTTTATATTCCTTTAACATTATCGAACATAACTATAACTTTGAAAAAAAGAAGATATAATACCATTCCATGCAGATGTTGTTTCTTTGTGACATTTCGTCAAGCACCCTAGCTGCATCTAAGGAATTACCAAGGCTAGATTAACACTTAGAACCTAATAAAATATGAAAGTATATATTAGTACATAGTACACACGCTGAAGTGAACCAAGGCAGACCTATCTACTCCTATGGCAAAACATACGCACGTGTAATGAAAAGAAAATACATAGTTCCTGAAATGAAATCAGCCAACCTGCCGCATAGTAAAATCAGCCTACCCTCTGTGCCTACAACTTCATCCTTAAGTAAATGAAATTGTATACATGCGCAGACCATACATGACAATCCTATTTAGGCTTTCTTTTCATGTCTATCATATAAATTTGCACATGCTTAGGCCCAAATAGCATAGGCTATATATGTGTTTTCTCCATCACTGAACCATTAACTGTTGCTATATTCTCACCATCAATCGGTGACTACATTACTTGGATGCCAATGAGCTGTGGCGATAAATACACGCAAGCTCAACATTTCTCCTCCACGGTTCTGCTGCGTTTCATGGCGAGATCTGAATATCCTTTATGCACCAGATCTAAAATAAAAAAACCAAGCCTCTGTTCCTAAAAAAAACCTACTTTCTACATAAAATAAAACAAAGCCTTATATAAATGAGGGAGTAACACTGCAACAGTTTCACGCAAAGGAAGTGTGCGATCTGTACCGCACGCGTGGGAGTTTCTGTGTGAACATGGAGAAGGGGAAGTTGTTTAGGAGTTCATACAAAGAAGATTGGAGTTGCACAGTGTTGAAGCGAAGTAGAGATAGAGAAGGATCGGCGCTGGCATATGGGGATAATGATCTGATGACGTGGTGGCAGTCGATGGACTAGGTGGTGAGGGATGTGCGGATGTAACTGGTTTTCAGTTGCATGGTGCTTCCTGTTGTGAACAAAAGCAAACTTATGAAGTGGGGAAGTCAGCTATGGTGAAGTTTTTGGAAGTATGGGAAGTTGCGCTACGAATAGCAAAAGAGGGGAGGAAGCAAAAAAACACATGAAACGTAAGGCAGGGTTCGAATATATATATTTGGGAAGGCTAACATGAAGTTACACGTTGGAAATAAAGTGGGTACATGCGCTTGGGAAACGGGATGTTGGGGTTTACTGGTGGCAACGGTGGTGCATTGGGGATGTGTGGTGCGCATGGCAGCTTGCAGGTGTGCGAGATGTTGCAGTGTGTTGTGCGTGATTGGTTTCGGAGGCAACAATATGAAGATGGAATGAAAAGCTATAGTAAAGAGAGCACAAATAAAAGGGAAAGTTGCATGTGTAACAGCATGTTTCAAAAAAAAATTATATAATATAATATGGTGGAAAGAAAAGGAGACACTATATTGGGAAGAAAAGAATATAACACTGGGAAGAAATTATGGGGAAGGTGTGGGTACAAGGCAGGAAGAAGACGTGGACTTATATACAGTAAGTATATAAATGAAGTTGCGAGAAAGAACAAAGAGGGGGTTGATTTGGAATGAAATGCAGAAGGCAACGTAGAGCAGCAGTATTTAATGTGATGAAGTTTGGGGACACTGAAACCTAAAGAAAGAGGGGGATGGAATGTTGGCTAGTTGTTTTGAAGCACACGTGGGAAGGGAAACAGTATAAGTTGCGGTTGCAAGTAGTTTTGGTTCAGTTACTTAAGGGAAACGTGATGCACAGCTTTGTGCATGGGAACAAAGGGGTCGCGTTTTCATGAATAGGTAAGGTAATCATCATTATGATATTATAATGAACGAGAAGTATAGTAAATTTACGGTAATTAATAACTTTAATTAAATCGGTATGCAGGGAATTAAATGAATAAAGGTGGGCACGTTTTTGTGATTCAAACAAAAGGAATTTGTGTGGGCACCCGATAGATATTCATGCGGAAAGAAATTAATCGGGCAAGTTGTGAAACATATGTGAATGTGGAGAACCAAAGCCAGGTTACTGTTTTTGGAAGTAGAGCTTTCGCATCGGCTGATTAAAAATGTATTAAAGTAATTAGTTTATCTATAATTATACAAGTGTTAAGTTAAAATTTACTAAATCATTAATATCTAAATTCGTACAACTTTTACATGTCTGAACAAAATCTAATAAAATCAACGTACATTGGCACCATATCGAAGAACATAATATTCTAAAATAGATTTGGACAGTGATTGAAGCAACAGGGATTTACAGTTAAATTAAAAGTTATTTAATTTAACTGTAACAGAACCGCTACGACGAACGGATCAAACCAAGGTGAGTATAACTCACTCAGTTTTTACCCCGCTTATAATTTATATAAGTCGGATTTTAATTTTATGTGCTATGGTTGATAATTGTTTGTGGTATGCTGATTATTTATACAATGATTGAATTGGTTGATTTAATGTTAGTTTAATTTAAATAAAATCTAATCGTTATGCTAATGATTATTCCTAAATGAGGTAACTTACCTTGTTGGTTACGTTTATAATAATATAAACATACTAATTTAAAATATGGATAATTGGATTTCTATTATTTATTCATTGTTGAATATTATATTTTCTTATTGAATTGAAATTGCGATAATGTATTTGGATGTAGGGCAGAATAGGTTGGAGGGATCCAACTAGATTCCTCAAATGTATTGTTTATTTTCATATCACATCATATGAATTGTTTGACCAACTTGATTAGGTGATTGATTGGATTATTGATCATTGATTTTGAATTCAACATTTGTTTGTTATAAACCAATGGGAAACATTGGTTGGATAATTGGCAGCATGTGGCCTATAAATCAATTGTTTGAAAAATATTGATTTAACTGCAGGTGTATTGACAGTAATGAAGTTATAAATTTATTTTATAACTGAATATGGATTTGGAAATATATTATTTTGAATAAAGGATATTTTAAAGGGAATTTATATTTTTTATTAAAAGTTTATAAGAAATGATAAAATGGTTTTGTAAAGCAAATCCTTGGTAAGTTTTATAAATGAGCAGAAATTAACCTGATGGGTTAAGAGTTGAATTAAATGGAAATTTTAAATTAATTATATTATTAAATTAAAGAAAGGATTTAAATTGGATTTTTGGTTAAAAGGATAACCATATTTTGAATTGAACAAGTCGACCGCTTAAGCTGGGATTGATAATCAAATTAGTTTATTGTTAAATAAATCTAATGAAAACTAGTTAACAAATATTTGTTATTTTAATATGATTTCACAAATAATACAGTGGGAGTCAAATACAATAAATAAATGATAATAGTCTGAAACATAATGACATAAATGACTGGATGATTGGAACAGCTGATCAACAGGTAGATATAGGTGAGCCAAAAATCAAATATTAGCTTCAAACTCTAGGAGTGAATCTCGAAAACTGAAATACTCGATCTGACCAGAGCAATAATGCAAAACAAACAACTCGGATCAGGACTGACATTCTCATGGAAGTAAATCAACTCAAACGAAATGTTCGATGAAATGCAATTAGTAACTTAAAGGATGTTTGGAATCATCATCCTCTAAGGATCCGCCAAACTAATAATATATAGCATAATACGCTATATACAATAGTGTCTATAAGCAAAGTAAAAATATCAAAATACCGTAAGTGGGATTACCATGATTACCCTTACATCGTTTATATATTCCCATAGTATATACAGTACCATAATTCCTCCGTAAACTGGAGGTTAATCGAGGGCACTCCATATGAAATAGTACAAAACAAAAATGTATTGGACTCGTATAAGGTATGTGACAAGGCATGCAAGGAATGCCTGGGTGGATTCACCGGTTGCAGAGCCGGACCCGTGGTAACGCATAGCAGCAGCTACTACCGCCCACGTTGATACACACTCCAATAATCAAAAGGTCCCAAATCGAATCTCAACAGTAATAGAATAATATCGAAGAAGTGTGCTCGATAGGAGATATGTAACGACCGGGAATTTCGCTCGATCTGAATCAGTCGCTAAACCGATCAAGACCGTTCGAAACGCCTGATTGTTTTGAACACGACAAAATAGAACGCAGACGGAAGAACATTTCAATGTATATTACAACAATTCCATCAGAATACAAGAATATACAGGGTATAAATGAATAAATATTACACAGAAAATATCAGAGATTACAATACATTACATAGCAACGGAAAATAATACAATACTCAACTAGAAGTAATACACGGATACAAAGCTTTCCGAGTATCGTTCCAGCTGTAAATCAAGATCATGTGAATATAAATCTGCAAAACCAAAACTACTAGCTGCCCGTGTCGAAAATAAGGGCACCCAGAGTTTAGGTTAAAACAATAAACTTCAGGTCAGTCATCGGACTGGTGTGAGAACTAAAACAGTTATTAATCTTTATTTTAAAGTTAGGTAAATAAAGGGACCATGCCGTATAACACGGAACGGGTTTCCTCCTAAGAACACCAGTGCATTAAACAAACAGCGCAATGCTAAATAAAGAACAATGAAGCTATTATAAGACCCAGGTCCCATCACACAATGCAACACAAACCAAAGGATAGGGTTTTACCTTATAACAGCCAAAGAATGCTTGATACGTTAAAAGAAATCTTTTATTATTGCTATAAGTGAAGAAATCAATTTCAAATCATAAGTATCAATCATAGGCGGCATGAATGCCCCATACCACTATGTCGCCATATGTAACAACCCAGAATTTTTAACTAAGTTATCTATATTTAAAACTTATTTTAAGATTTAATTACGGATTTTATAAGCTTTATACTTTGGTTATTCAGTAAATTAGTCTTGTTATAAGAAATTTATTTTAGATATATTATTTGTATTTCTATAAAGTATGGATTTTGGGTGGATAACTTCATTTGTGATTAGTCAAATACATATGGGTTTGCAAATAAAGGAAATGTGTGTTTGAATTCTAAAACTTTGTTTTGTTAAATACTAGTTGTAGTTAAAATTTGATAAAAGAAATTTTTGTCTCGAGAGTATGATCAGTTATAAGATTATTATTATTATTAATTTTTTTTGTTTGTAATAACATTTCTGCTAAATATATATATATTTGAAATGTTATTTACATTTATATCAATTAAACGATATAAACTTAAAGCGATAGTATTTTTTTCACTTATGAAATTTTGTAAATTATATATATATATTTTTTTTTGGTACTTAAAAGATTATAATTATTTTTGGTTTATATAAAGATTTGATGTTGTATATATTTGAATAATACTTTGAATTGTGTGTGTTGAAATGGTATGGTACATACAATGTGTATTGGTTACACTAAAGTTGTTACAAAAATACCACCATAATCAAAATTTATAAATAAATAAATTAGTTTGAATTTTGTTGAGCATGCATTGGTGGGCATTTTAAATAAAACAAATAGGAGCATATTTGTCTCTATGCATGAGGTCCTTGTGCCAAGTGTTCGGTGGTGGACAAATTAATTGTAGAAAGATTTAATAGAAGGGAAATACGGCAGCTTTTTGGGTAATGATTTCATTTCTGAAAAGGGTATAAACTCTACTGAACACAACCCTTCTTCTCTCTATTCCTTCACACGTGTTCTCCCTATTTATTCACTCCATCTTCCTCACACTCACTGCCTGTCAACCTTACTATCATTCGCACTCACCACCTTTCCATTTCCGTCCTCCTCCTTGTCTCGAACGCCAGTCCACCACCTTGAACCCCTACCATCCTCAGCTGCTCCGTCCTCTCCTTTGCCACCTTCTCTTTTTCTAACCGCAAGACTGTTCTACCTTCCCCTTTCAAGCCTTAACAGCCTACAACCGCACCACCATCATCACCACACTCTCGCTTCCCTCCTCCTTGCGCCAACAAAATCCGCACCTTTTTCACTGGCAGCCGCTGAGAGCCACCCCTGATCCGCAGCTCCTTGTCCCCTCACCTCTTCGCTCCCCGAACAGTAGCCTTTTACTCCCTGAGCCATCGCACCACCCAAAAATTCTCCACCGCCACCCTCAAACACGTCGACACCTCGCCAACCCTTGCCACAGCAACCTTGTGCCACTGGCGACCATCAGTTTCGTTTGCACCGCCTAGCAGTGCCCTACTTTTCCTCTAAAATCCGTTCGACAGTCAAAAGAAAAGTATACAAACAGTACAGCAAAACTATCATTCCCTCAGTGCTCCTTTAAACCGTAAAGCTCCAAACCGCCTCAGCCTTGCATGTAAGCACTGTCTATTCTCTCCGCCAATTGTTTCGCATACAAGTTCAGCTTTTCCTTTTGTACTGAAAAAAAAAAATATATATCAAAAATAGTCCGCATTAGCACCTTGACCGAACACTCACTTCCTCCACACAGTTGTGTCTTTTAGTCCGCAAAGGCCTCTCTTAGTATAGTAAGTTAGGTGAGCATCATATATTATATATATATATGTGTGTGTATGTAAATATATATACATGTTAATGAAGAAGACTGTGTGTGTTCGCAGTGTTAGTAGAAGGGTATTTGACGCATGCGAGATATAGTACGCAGCTGATACGGGTTCGCTAGTTGTACGTTAAAGGCTAGTGCTGTGCGTGAAACTGTACGCAGTCGATACAAAGCTATGAGAACAAAACAGAAAGCAATGAAGGTGAGAACACTGTATTTAAAAGTTATATGGTTATATGCTACATATCTTTATATATATATGGTAATATCTGAGAAATTTGTTGCATGCATGGTTGATTATAAGTTGGGAAAAAAATAACGTATAGGTTCATACTGCCATCTATGCGCGTTGGTGCTCTAACGCGTATGTACGAAATATTGTTGTATGCATTAGAATGGATGATATGTATTGGAAGTGTTGAGCGTCATCGAATATGACGCTTATGCAAAATTAAATGGTTGTTTGTTGTGATTGCCATGAATGTTCACGTTGCTATATGATCGTATGGTAGGATTAAATTCGGTAGTATGAAATGCACTCACCACGGTTACGAATTTATGCGGAGAAAAAAAAATTTAACTCTCCTTCACTTGATTTAAGCATAAATGTTCGAGATGTGGGAAAATTTTATTATTTAACTTTTCATTGTAATTTGGAAAAAAAAATTAAAATGAGGATTTTTAAAGAATATTGTATTCGAATAGAAATATAAACATTCGGGAAATGGTTTAAAGGTTAAGATTGAATTTATTTCTGAGAATAATGAGACGTTTCATTTGAGCGTTATATGGAGTTAATAAATCATATTTTTGTGTAACTTGAACTACTCGAACTTTTAAAATATTTTGGATCTAATTAACCACTTCAGCTCTTTCAGCAACAGTTAACATTGTTCTAAATGATTTGAGTACGGAGAATGTGTACGCTTGAAGTTGTTAGGTTTGGTAAGAGCTGGTTAAATATATTTTTAAAGATTTAAAAATCATTTGTACAATATTTATGAATATTATTGGTTCTAAGTTAGGAAATGTAAGAACAAAAAAGTTTGGTTATACTTAATCTAAGATTTGATTTCAAGACAATCTAATACTTTCCTAAGTTAAGGAGCGAGGTTGGATAATAAATCGTTTAAGTTTATTGGAACATAGGTGGAGTGAACCATTTAGAATGAAAGCCAAACCAATTTAAATTTGGTAAAATGCTAAACTTATGAAAAGATGACAACAATTTATTAATTTGTTTGAAAATATAAGACGTCGAGTGTATGTTGTTCAAAGAATGGCAAGGCGATAACAAGTTATGAAATATAATCTAACCTCGATAGTAGAAGAATTGATAATGATACAGAAGGAGATTTGAATTGAAATTTTTGTGTGATTCATAATAACTGTTTTAAAACACGCTTATTACTTGGGAAGACCGGGACTGAATATATATATATATTCGAAAACCCTTCCGAGTAATAATACGATGTTGTTCGAGGCTTGGTCAAAGGACGAGTGAAGACCGATGATCTTCGAATTGCTTGGATTGATGGCCGTCGATGTCTCGGTTGGGCTGATCACTCAATACGAGACTATTAGTGGCATGAGGTCGGAGCGTATTTGGAGATTTTCGGATTTTTGTTCCGTTCAAAACCCAGAATGGATTTGTATGGATGGTGTGTCTGACGTTGAAATTTACCGCATAGCACTGATTTCCGTTAATGTGTATCGGGTTTGTGGAAATATATTATCCTCATCTCTAAGTCATATGAACTTATAGGGTATGCATTGATTTAAATCAGTGATATGTCGTGAATTGTCAATGTGGCATACCCAAGTTATGAGACGAGCTAGTAATGATCAAGGAATAGCTTATCAAAGCATCGCTTTGTGTATGACATGACATCGACGAACCTCACACCCGGATTGATGAGAAACTGGCGGTTAGGTTTTACACTTATATATGAATTGATGATGGAGCTGTGCAGCAGTGGGAAACCACTTATGAACCTGGGGAAGTTGGGTATGTTCGGGGGGCCGCGTCTGGTCGAAAACCGTTGATCTGCCCTGACGATGTGTAGTCGGTGTCCGCGTATGGTCGAAAAAGCCGTTGAGGCACTTCGTTTTGTATCCCTGATTGATCTTTCGTGCCAGGAATCATCAAGTTGGAAACCCATATCTCTAATACGAGCCATACGATTTTGATTGTATATATATATGGTAACATATATTATGGGGTATTATGCTGCCTAGGATTGATACATTTATTTGCGAAATGTTTTCCACACCTTATATATTATGATATTGAAGAAGATTTTACGTACGAAAGCATATTTGGTTGTCATAAGACAAAAACTCGCCCCTCTGGTGTGCGCTTGCATTGTGTGATGTGGGACGAGCTTATGACAGCTTCATTTTTCAAAGTCATTGCGAATTGATATGCACGAGAAGTTACTTGGAGTAAACCCGTTCCACTTTAGCGGCGTGGTCCGATAAATTTCCCAACTTTAAGTAAATCCTGTAACCAAATGTTTTATGTTCTCACACCAGTCCCATGACTGACCTGGAGTTTATTGTTCCTTCCTAAACTCTGGGTGCCCAATAAATTTTACTCGGGCAGTTAGAGTTTAGTTTGCAGTTTAGACCGTTAGAGCTGGACCTGAAGCGCTTTCCGAGATTTGAGTTCAAGCTAGGATTGGAGCATCCGCCGTACCATGTGATTTTCTTCCGCTGAGAGTATATTTACTTTTCTTCCGCTGTATAAGTGTAACTCTGATATTCGACGTAACTCTGATGTAATATTGTACTATGAAATGTAAAGTTCTGTTATTTTGTTCAATATGTGTAAGTACCCATAAAAATTCGTCTTTGTGTACGGTTTAAGTTGGTTTAATTACCGGCGAAAACCGGGCAAAAAGGCGGGTCGTTACAGTTGGTATCAGAGCTTTGGTTATACAAAGCTATGGGGTACGACATACATTGAACAAAGGATAGAACTCATCAGAGTTATGATATCTCATTAGAGATAGGGTTAGAAATGCCCTAGAATGAGATTTTGGAATATTTCGTTGAGAGAGCGTATCGTGAAAATAGATTATTTTGAACTAAGTAAATGACTTTAGAACAACAGTTTTGAAATATAACCTTTAAAGGTAAATTTTTCTAGTAGCTCTTCGACGTTGCGATTGGACTACTGGTATATACGAAGAGTTCAAATATATGCATGGCCGGCGTATATATGAAGTCTTGTATATGCTGGATAGATATAGAATCACACTCTAGTCGCTCGAGGATGATCCTGTAGATGACTGCAGCATCGTCGGTATTCATTTTCAAGTTTCGGAAGTGGGATGACTATATGATTCCAGTCGAGACGTCGGGAAAATACTATTTCAACAAATGTTCGCAAATTATAAATAATGCATATGGTTATGAATATCTAGTGAATAAATATGCAATTATAAGCTAGTTGAGTAACCAAGAAATAGTATAACCTTTTGAAATCTTAGGTTACCCCTAAAAGCACAGTGGAATTCTGGATGACGCAAAAGCAAGCAAAGAGGGCTTTGGCTCGAAGGGAAGAAGAAGAGATAGAAACACTGAGGAAGCTTAGAAAGGTCCAGTGTTATAAGTGTTTTAGAGATGGTCACTTTGCGGTCAACTGTCCGAATAAGTCCAAGAAGAAGGAGATAGTCATTCGGAAGAATGTGCGTTGTTTTAAGTGCAAGAGAATTGGACATTTTAAGAATAAGTGTCCAAAGAAAAAGAAAGAAACCAAGGAACCTGCAACGGAGAAGAAATGCCATAGATGCAGGATGGTAGGACATGTAGTTCGGGATTGTCCAGTAAAGAAGGGAGCAGTAGCATCGTCGCAGACTGTAGCGCAAGGAAGTAAACCATTCAATCCATAGGGCTAGTTTTAAGGATAGTACAAGGTTTTAAGAAGTGAATGTATTAAGACCGATAATCAGGAATGAATGAATGTACGAATACCTGTATTAATTGGAATCGTAGTTGTTAGTTTATTTCTCTAAAATTTATGCGTCTAACTTTCAAATAGATCTAAAGGGTAGCCGATATAATTATTTGGGTAATGCGAAACGTAAATTTAAAGTTTGAAACATTGAAACAACTTAATCAATTAAATCTAAATGTGTTAAGAGGATTATGGAATAGAAGCGATTATATGAACCTTAAAATTTTAAAAGTTTTGAATGACATAGAATTTTGTGCAAGCACAAGATTTAAATTTGTTTCTAAGTGAATTTTTATTAACTCATAATGGTTGGATATTTCAAAATTAATCGGAAATTTTAAATATGATTCTTAATTTGGTGACGTGTGAATAAACATGAGTAAACATGTGGTAAATAGGATAACTTGAAATTTCTAGGATTTGCATTTGAACTTGAGTAAAGGACATTAGAAAGGGTGATGATTTTTGGACAATGATAAATAGAAATCATTAGCACGTTTTAAATAATTGGAATATTTGGGTGTAGGATTTAGATCTGAACCAAGAACCATCAATACAAGTGATGATCCTCGATTGATAATCAAAACAAGAACGGTTTAAATTTAAGTACCCTAATTATCCATGAAAAAAAAAATACGTTAGATAAGAATTTGCCTTATTAGCACAGCTTCGTAAGCCAGCTAGATTGTTTCAAATAAGAATGATGTTTGAAACATGCATAGTTTTATTTTTATGTTTCCTAAGCTTAGGTTTTTCCTTTTGTTTAGAAGCCACCCCAGTCTAGAAGTTACTATATCAGCAGCTCAGGGTCTGACTCCGACAGTTCCAGTAGCTCGAGTGGCCTCGAGTTAGATCCACAGCAGAGAGAGCATTTGAAGAGTTTGGCAAGTATGCCAGGGCCATTCATAGTGAACTAGTTGAGGGGTGTAGATGCAGTAGACTACTTTGGTGTGAACGTGCCACCAGGTATCGATGAGGCTATAGTGGAAGCGGTATGGCAGCAAGTCCTTGACATAAGAAACCAGCATCGGGCAGGTCATGAGGCGGTACCGGATCACGCTGATTTAGTGCTGGACCCAGCATTAGTTGAGATATTCGAAGAAATGCTATATGCCGAACAGCCAGGGCTGATAGTTGAGGGCGAGCCAATACAGGAGGTAGGAGCTGATGGTATTGATGAGGCTATGGAGCAGATGGAGCAGCCTGTACAGTTAGATGAGGTTGCTGCCGAAGACGAGAATATGGTGGCAAATGAGAATGATATTGTAGTCGATGAGGAGGATGTTGTAGCTGAGGACAATATTTTGGCAGACGAGGATGTGGTAGCGAGTGATGATGAGCTTGTGATTGACGAGGCTTTAGAGCAGCCTTGGGATGGAGCTGAAGGAGGTATTATGGTGGGAGATGATGGATTAGTAGCAGATGAAGGGGAAGAGTTTGAGGATGATGGTTTTATGGCTGACGACGAAGAAGAATTCGAGGATGTGGAGCCTTTGGCGGATGATGAGCCCGAAGAGGTTAGTTTGTCAGGTCCATCGGACGATGAGTCTGATACATCTGATGATTAGATTAATGATGGATGATGACCTTGTACATATGGTATGTATGTTATCTTAAGTGCTTAGACGCACTAGGATATTTTGGGCTAGTACGGTTTTTGAGGGACTAGTACCTTGATAGGTATACTTTTCTGTGACGGTATATTTTGGACTACCTTAAGTACGTAGTACGTACTAGGGTAGGGATACTTTTTGTATGCTGACTTGTATGACTTTATGATATGATCTTTTGGACGACCATGATATGTATGTTTGTAAAATTCTGAATCTATTTTAATATTTTCGAATTGGTTTTCCGAATTATATAAAAGGATTGATTTAGGATTTGTAAGAAATCGAAAAAAACTAACCACTTTCTTTTTCGAGGACGAAAAAGCCTTAAGGGGGGGTGAATGTAACAACCCAGAATTTTTAACTAAGTTATCTATATTTAAAACTTATTTTAAGATTTAATTACGGATTTTATAAGCTTTATACTTTGGTTATTCAGTAAATTAGTCTTGTTATAAGAAATTTATTTTAGATATATTATTTGTATTTCTATAAAGTATGGATTTTGGGTGGATAACTTCATTTGTGATTAGTCAAATACATATGGGTTTGCTAAGAAAGGAAATGTGTGTTTGAATTCTAAAACTTTGTTTTGTTAAATACTAGTTGTAGTTAAAATTTGATAAAAGAAATTTTTGTCTCGAGAGTATGATCAGTTATAAGATTATTTTTATTTTTTTTTGTTTGTAATAACATTTCTGCTAAATATATATATATATTTGAAATGTTATTTACATTTATATCAATTAAACGATATAAACTTAAAGCGATAGTATTTTTTTCACTTATGAAATTTTGTAAATTATATATATATATATTATTTTTTTTGGTACTTAAAAGATTATAATTATTTTTGGTTTATATAAAGATTTGATGTTGTATATATTTGAATAATACTTTGAATTGTGTGTGTTGAAATGGTATGGTACATACAATGTGTATTGGTTACACTAAAGTTGTTACAAAAATACCACCATAATCAAAATTTATAAATAAATTAGTTTGAATTTTGTTGAGCATGCATTGGTGGGCATTTTAAATAAAACAAATAGGAGCATATTTGTCTCTATGCATGAGGTCCTTGTGCCAAGTGTTCGGTGGTGGACAAATTAATTGTAGAAAGATTTAATAGAAGGGAAATACGGCAGCTTTTTGGGTAATGATTTCATTTCTGAAAAGGGTATAAACTCTACTGAACACAACCCTTCTTCTCTCTATTCCTTCACACGTGTTCTCCCTATTTATTCACTCCATCTTCCTCACACTCACCGCCTGTCAACCTTACTATCATTCGCACTCACCACCTTTCCATTTCCGTCCTCCTCCTTGTCTCGAACGCCAGTCCACCACCTTGAACCCCTACCATCCTCAGCTGCTCCGTCCTCTCCTTTGCCACCTTCTCTTTTTCTAACCGCAAGACTGTTCTACCTTCCCCTTTCAAGCCTTAACAGCCTACAACCGCACCACCATCATCACCACACTCTCGCTTCCCTCCTACTTGCGCCAACAAAATCCGCACCTTTTTCACTGGCAGCCGCTGAGAGCCACCCCTGATCCGTAGCTCCTTGTCCCCTCACCTCTTCGCTCCCCGAACAGTAGCCTTTTACTCCCTGAGCCATCGCACCACCCAAAAATTCTCCACCGCCACCCTCAAACACGTCGACACCTCGCCAACCCTTGCCACAGCAACCTTGTGCCACTGGCGACCATCAGTTTCGTTTGCACCGCCTAGCAGTGCCCTACTTTTCCTCTAAAATCCGTTCGACAGTCAAAAGAAAAGTATACAAACAGTACAGCAAAACTATCATTCCCTCAGTGCTCCTTTAAACCGTAAAGCTCCAAACAGCCTCAGCCTTGCATGTAAGCACTGTCTATTCTCTCCGCCAATTGTTTCGCATACAAGTTCAGCTTTTCCTTTTGTACTGAAAAAAAATATATATATATCAAAAACAGTCCGCATTAGCACCTTGACCGAACACTCACTTCCTCCACACAGTTGTGTCTTTTAGTCCGCAAAGGCCTCTCTTAGTATAGTAAGTTAGGTGAGCATCATATATTATATATATATGTGTGTGTGTATGTAAATATATATACATGTTAATGAAGAAGACTGTGTGTGTTCGCAGTGTTAGTAGAAGGGTATTTGACGCATGCGAGATATAGTACGCAGCTGATACGGGTTCGCTAGTTGTACGTTAAAGGCTAGTGCTGTGCGTGAAATTGTACGCAGTCGATACAAAGCTATGAGAACAAAACAGAAAGCAATGAAGGTGAGAACACTGTATTTAAAAGTTATATGGTTATATGCTACATATCTTTATATATATATGGTAATATCTGAGAAATTTGTTGCATGCATGGTTGATTATAAGTTGGGAAAAAAATAACGTATAGGTTCATACTGCCATCTATGCGCGTTGGTGCTCTAACGCGTATGTACGAAATATTGTTGTATGCATTAGAATGGATGATATGTATTGGAAGTGTTGAGCGTCATCGAACATGACGCTTATGCAAAATTAAATGGTTGTTTGTTGTGATTGCCATGAATGTTCACGTTGCTATATGATCGTATGGTAGGATTAAATTCGGTAGTATGAAATGCACTCACCACGGTTACGAATTTATGCGGAGAAAAAAAAAATTTAACTCTCCTTCACTTGATTTAAGCATAAATGTTCGAGATGTGGGAAAATTTTATTATTTAAATTTTCATTGTAATTTGGAAAAAAAAAATTAAAATGAGGATTTTTAAAGAATATTGTATTCGAATAGAAATATAAACATTCGGGAAATGGTTTAAAGGTTAAGATTGAATTTATTTCTGAGAATAATGAGACGTTTCATTTGAGCGTTATATGGAGTTAATAAATCATATTTTTGTGTAACTTGAACTACTCGAACTTTTAAAATATTTTGGATCTAATTAACCACTTCAGCTCTTTCAGCAACAGTTAACATTGTTCTAAATGATTTGAGTACGGAGAATGTGTACGCTTGAAGTTGTTAGGTTTGGTAAGAGCTGGTTAAATATATTTTTAAAGATTTAAAAATCATTTGTACAATATTTATGAATATTATTGGTTCTAAGTTAGGAAATGTAAGAACAAAAGAGTTTGGTTATACTTAATCTAAGATTTGATTTCAAGACAATCTAATACTTTCCTAAGTTAAGGAGCGAGGTTGGATAATAAATCGTTTAAGTTTATTGGAACATAGGTGGAGTGAACCATTTAGAATGAAAGCCAAACCAATTTAAATTTGGTAAAATGCTAAACTTATGAAAAGATGACAACAATTTATTAATTTGTTTGAAAATATAAGACGTCGAGTGTATGTTGTTCAAAGAATGGCAAGGCGATAACAAGTTATGAAATATAATCTAACCTCGATAGTAGAAGAATTGATAATGATACAGAAGGAGATTTGAATTGAAATTTTTGTGTGATTCATAATAACTGTTTTAAAACACGCTTATTACTTGGGAAGACCGGGACTGAATATATATATATTCGAAAACCCTTCCGAGTAATAATACGATGTTCTTCGAGGCTTGGTCAAAGGACGAGTGAAGACCGATGATCTTCGAATTGCTTGGATTGATGGCCGTCGATGTCTCGGTTGGGCTGATCACTCAATATGAGACTATTAGTGGCATGAGGTCGGAGCGTATTTGGAGATTTTCGGATTTTTGTTCCGTTCAAAACCCAGAATGGATTTGTATGGATGGTGTGTCTGACGTTGAAATTTACCGCATAGCACTGATTTCCGTTAATGTGTATCGGGTTTGTGGAAATATATTATCCTCATCTCTAAGTCATATGAACTTAGAGGGTATGCATTGATTTAAATCAGTGATATGTCGTGAATTGTCAATGTGGCATACCCAAGTTATGAGACGAGCTAGTAATGATCAAGGAATAGCTTATCAAAGCATCGCTTTGTGTATGACATGACATCGACGAACCTCACACCCGGATTGATGAGAAACTGGCGGTTAGGTTTTACACTTATATATGAATTGATGATGGAGCTGTGCAGCAGTGGGAAACCACTTATGAACCTGGGGAAGTTGGGTATGTTCGGGGGGCCGCGTCTGGTCGAAAACCGTTGATCTGCCCTGACGATGTGTAGTCGGTGTCCGCGTATGGTCGAAAAAGCCGTTGAGGCACTTCGTTTTGTATCCCTGATTGATCTTTCGTGCCAGGAATCATCAAGTTGGAAACCCATATCTCTAATACGAGCCATACGATTTTGATTGTATATATATATGGTAACATATATTATGGGGTATTATGCTGCCTAGGATTGATACATTTATTTGCGAAATGTTTTCCACACCTTATATATTATGATATTGAAGAAGATTTTACGTACGAAAGCATATTTGGTTGTCATAAGACAAAAACTCGCCCCTCTGGTGTGCGCTTGCATTGTGTGATGTGGGACGAGCTTATGACAGCTTCATTTTTCAAAGTCATTGCGAATTGATATGCACGAGAAGTTACTTGGAGTAAACCCGTTCCACTTTAGCGGCGTGGTCCGATAAATTTCCCAACTTTAAGTAAATCCTGTAACCAAATGTTTTATGTTCTCACACCAGTCCCATGACTGACCTGGAGTTTATTGTTCCTTCCTAAACTCTGGGTGCCCAATAAATTTTACTCGGGCAGTTAGAGTTTAGTTTGCAGTTTAGACCGTTAGAGCTGGACCTGAAGCGCTTTCCGAGATTTGAGTTCAAGCTAGGATTGGAGCATCCGCCGTACCATGTGATTTTCTTCCGCTGAGAGTATATTTACTTTTCTTCCGCTGTATAAGTGTAACTCTGATATTCGATGTAACTCTGATGTAATATTGTACTATGAAATGTAAAGTTCTGTTATTTTGTTCAATATGTGTAAGTACCCATAACAATTCGTCTTTGTGTACGGTTTAAGTTGGTTTAATTACCGGCGAAAACCGGGCAAAAAGGCGGGTCGTTACACCATATATAGGTTATACAATCAAAATCGCAAAGTCACGTATTTGGAAATTGGGTTTCCATCTATGAACCGAGGCCAGGGATCGTCCTCTACCGATTCGAGACAATCTAGCCCATGTCTCAGGCAAGCGCGCAGACAAGCCTTGGATCATCAGGGTCGGTCCACCGATGTGGATTAAAATGCCTGAACACTGCGTCTCCCCGCCCTATGGGGCGTAAATGAGCCAACGAATGACTCCATCGGTCCCGGATCGACCGATATAACCGAGGCGCCTCGCAAACCAACAACCACATAAGTCAAACTCGTCAGGGCGTGTAAAACCACTGATGCCACTTCTAGCTAGAAGGAAACGCATGCCCTCCCTGAAGTCCTCTCCCGTTTCTGGTTCGCAACCGGGGTGTGAGGCTCGCGAATTCACGCTACACAAAGCTATGCCACACAGGCCGTGCTTTGATCATCACCACAAGACTTTACTTTTCAACAGAAGCCTTGATCAATTGCCACTTAGGCGTGCCACACAGGCAATTCACTCCATGCGTTTGATATCCATCAATATATAACCTCTTAGCTCGTACAACTCAAAGAAGGGAGTTAAGCAAGAGAATAAATTCTCCGCCGCCAAACAGATATATATTTAATAGAAATCAACCACACAGACTAAAATCCAATGTCATACACACAGCCCATTTACAAGTTCGTTCTGGGTCTGAACGAAACCGGAGGCACCTAGTACCCCGCATATCCATCGATCTCCAAATACGTCTGGACGATCACTAACTGATTCCCTCCTCTTGGGTGTACGGCCCAATCAACATCATCAGTAATCACCCAAACGATGTGAAGACCTCCGGTATTCAACCACCGTCTTCATCTTCGACACCACATCGAATTAGATATTCAGAATGGGATAAACCTGGTCTTTTTGAATAACTCGCGTATATAATAAACAAGTGTTACACAAACACAACATACGCCTCATTCCAACTCAGAATATTCTTTTATTCAAATATTCTTACACTTTGGTAAAGGTTCCCATTAATTTTATCAAAGATAAATTCTTTAAATTTATTCTTCAATCTCCTTTGAATATCAATTCAAACTAGTCGGGATTAGCGAACCACACCGAAGTAATCATTTATTTTAATTTCCCAATCCCAACCTATTAATCCCATGAAGTAAAACTGGTAATACTTCATATCTAACACCACGGTGTTATCGGTAAATTCAATTACCATTTCACGTTCAAATCTAATTAAAGATTTAACTATCGCCTGGAGTAAAACTGGTGATACTCCTCGATCTTTTCAATCTAATTAAAGATTCATTAAAACTCCACTTAGTTTTAATCTTTAACTGGGTTAGAGAATCAGTGTCATTTAAAACACGGTTCACGATAAACCCAAAAATCAATACCAATTCAATTCCAATTAAATTCCATTTAATTGGTACACTTCATTAAATCTAAATAAAAAGATTTAATCTTTTTCTCAATTGGGCTTAAGAACAGTGTTAATGAAGACACCATTCACGACAAACCCAAATCACATTTGATATTAAATACAAGGCTCTGAATAGAAAATATATCAGCTTATATTCAATATCAAATTCTTCGACCAACAGATATCGTATTGGAAATAACGATATTAATATATCTTTCAAATTCCCATAACAATATCTGTATCATCACGAAATCCAACAACGAAATATTCTGAAGACAATTTCGATTCAAATCCATTCCAATTTAATTATTGGAAGTTCTGGTTATTATCAAAACCATTTCAAATCCACTTTACTTATCTTAAAATAAATAAATAAATTCTTATTCTAGTTCAAAACTAGTTCATTACGATAAAAATCTATTTTTATCTTTTCAAATATGGATTTTTTCATCCCAATTCTTCACAAGTCATTTCTTATGATTTTACACAAATTATCACTATTTTTAATAATTTTATCAAGGCCCGTACAGTCGATTTCCATCAACGGCCATCGAACTGCACTTACAGCGACCTTTTCCAAATTTGAGTTGGAAATAATTCCAAATCCAACTGGTAGATTTCAAATTTATAATGTTCATTAGAAAGTTCTTTTCGATACGAACCTAACGGTTCCAGTTTTAGGAGAATCCGACGGTCGGATCTCCCGTAATGTCCGTTCGAAGTCAATGGTCGAAATTCACGAACTGCCGCGGCACGGCGCGTTCTATTCAGGCCATTATATTATATATATAATATATCTAATATATACTTCGTCGATTTCCTTTTAAAACGCATTTTATAAATCGTTTTAAATTCGTTTTCGAAACGATTTCAACTGCATTTTCAAATTCAAATCAAGCTTGAATTTTCCCTTACAAATTCATTTTAAATTCATTTCAAATTGGTTTCAATTCAAATCGATTTTTAATTCAATTTCAATTCGTATTCAATTCAATTTGAATTTCAAATTAATTCAATTTCAATTCGAATTCATTTCTATTCAATTTCAATTCGAATTCGATTCTATTCAATTTCAATTCGAATTTCGATTATTTTCAATATAATTCAAATTTCGATTATTTTTAATATAATTCAAATTTCGATTATTTTCAATATAATTCAAATCACTTTCAATATACATTGAAAATTGAATAAAATCGATATAAATATCGTTCACGTCAAAATGGCGTCAATCTAATCAACACGGCTACATATATTTCTAATTTCAAATATTCTATTTCAAATATTTCTATTTTCAAATATTCTATTTCAAATATTTCTTTTTCAAAAATTTCTATTTTCAAACTGGAATAAGGCCCAATCAATTACCATAGATTTTATTCCTATGGATTTTCATACAACGCATGTATATATCAACAATGACAAATAATCAACCATCATCCAAAGTGCATTCTACACTGTATAAGCATCAAATATAAATATTCAACGCTTATAACAGTCTGTCAATCAATCGATCGACATATAACTAATTATTGGGATTAGTGTATGTCGTATTTTATCCCAATACCCCTGTGGGGTTTTCAAACAATCAAACACAGATTTATTTGTGCAGTTGGGCGATGTGTAAAATTTATCGTCCCAATCAATACCAGTCAAATGTGTGTATATAAGCAAATCGTCTGATTTGTTTATATTTATTTCATTTTAAATACACGTTAAAAATTCTATTTTTAACTGTAAAATGTTTTTAACTATATAAATATTTTATTTCATTTTACATCACATCACACAATCAACTACACATCAAAATCAAACAACCAAGCATACAAGCCGTCCATGGTCTGTGGACGACGGGTGTCAGGTGTTACTAAACACCGTCTGCATCCTAGTATATATTTTAACTAGAAAATTAAATTAAAAGTGAGAAGTTCTCACTGAGAGTTCCACTCCACCGTGCTTTGCTGTTGAACTGCTGAATCGTCAGGATCTGCTTGAAATTCCAAAGCAGTTCTTTTCACGGTGTTCAAATAAAAATAATATTTTTATTGCTTCATTTCAATAAATAAAAATCATATTTTTATTTCTATTTTATATATCTATACAACACTTCTTTCTATATAAAAATTATATTTTTATCTTTCTACCTCATATATAAAGATCGATTTTTTATTTCATCGCTATAAAAATCACATTTTTATTTCAATATATATATATATAATAAAAATCAGATTTTTATTTCTCTACATCATAAATAAAAATCATATTTTTATATCATCGCTACATAAATAAAAATCGCATTTTTATTTGTTCACTTTCAATATGAAAATCATATTTTTATATCACCACTTCCCATTTTTATTTCACTAAAAGTTATATTTTCATAGCGCTACTTTTATATGATAAAAATCCAATTTTTATCGCTACCATATATTTTTAAAAATCTAATCTTTATATTTTCAAAGATGAAATCTTTATATATATTTTCAAAGATGAAATCTTTATATATATTTCCAATACTAATTTATTTACACTTAATAAAAGTCAAAACTGAAAATAAAAATCCCACTCAAGTTTATCCTTATAACAATGTGTTTTTATTTTCATAAAAACCCTATTTTTAAATTATTTAACTAAATAAAACAAAATAAAACACACCTTTTTACGTCTTAGTGGTTGGAGGGGCTCAGGGAGGAGTTGGAAGCGGCGCCGACGACTGACGGGGCCCGGGGCTGTTGCGGCCAGGCAAGGCGGCGTCTCGGGGTTTGCGCATCGCGATTGGGAGAGGAAAGGGGGTAGCGGAAGGAGAAGAGGGAGGAAGCAGCGGAGGGGAAGAAGGGGAGGCGGGGGTGTGCGGTGGAGGCGCGCCGCCTAGGGGGGGTTGCGGCCGACGACGAGGCGTAAGAGGGGGGGTCAGAGCGATTTGGTTTTGGTTTTGTTTTTTTTCTTTTAATTTCTGAATCGGGCTAAAGGAATAAAGAGAGAGGGCTTATATAATATAATATAATATTTTATTTTGGGTGCGTTTTTTAGAGGTCCCTATTAAGTTTCAAAATATAAAAAAAACCCGGTCATAAACTTATTGTAAATTAGGTCCCTATTTTCTGAAAAGTCATCAAAAAAATATGAAAAAATATAAAAAAATCACGATAATTCGTATTTAAATTAAACATGTACTCGCCCAAAAATTCAGATCATAATAAAATCAAAACATGCATCAAAATCAAAAAAATACAGAAAACAACGAAAAATGCAGTAATTTGCATCAAATCATGCACATATTTGGAATACTTGCATTCATCTGTGCAAGTATTTCTCTGTTATATTTTTACATGCAATACTTGCATACATGTGTGCAAGTATTTAAAATAGTTGCATACATGTATGCAAGTTTCTGCACATATTTTATTTTCACATGTAAATACTTGCATACATGTGTGCAAGTATTTCAAATAGTTGCACACATGTATGCAAGTTTCTGCATGCATTTTCAACTAAAACAGCTTCAGAAATACTTGCATACATGTATGCAACTATTGGCAAAAGTTTCATACATGTATGCAACTAATTTGCAAGTTTTAAATTCACAATACATCCCTGTAATTAATGTTTTCTCTGTAAACCCGCCCCCTATTTTAGCTGCCGCCTGGAATCTTCCGCCTGCCACTTTCCATACCTTCGCCTCTTTCGTTTTCTGTCCAAATTTTCAGGCGCTATCACTTAAAAAAAAAAAAAAAAATTCTAAAATCTGGAAATATTCTCGGAAGTCCACAGAAATAAAAAAAAAAGTTGCATCAATGTATGCAACTTTTACGAATAGTTGCATACATTTATGCAACTATTCGAATACACATGCATATATTTATGCACGCCTGTTTGAAAAATTGCATACATGTATGCAGTTTTTCTATATAACTGCATACATGTGTGCATATATGTCAAAATACATGCAAACGTGAATAAGTTGCACGTAGGTATGCAGTTTTTAAACAAATGCATCGGCAGATGCATGTTTTAACAATATGTGCATACATGTATGCATTTATACTGCAGTTTTGACGCAGATTTGAAATAAATGCATACATGTATGCAACTAATCGACTTATATGCATGTTTTGATGCAATTTACTGCATTTCGTTGATTTTCTGTATTTCGTGATTTCGACGTTGTTTTTAATGTTTTTTTGATCTGATTTTTTTCACGATTAATTGTTTTAATTAAATACGAATTTACATGGTTTTTTAATATTTTTTTTATATTTTTTTATATGTTTTTGAAAATAGGGACTAAATTTACAATAAGTTTATGACCGGATGTGAGCCTAATTAAGTTTCGTTTTAGGGATGTGTGCCTAATATTCACTTTTATTTTTCTATCAAAAAGTAACTTTTTATTTCGAACACGAAATCAAACCCACCGCCTGTCGTCCCTAGCTAATTACCCCCATTCGGAACACAATGGGATATGTTACGAAGGCCAATTCGATCGTTACGATTAGTTTCCATTGAATTTACATTTAAATCATTATATTGAATTTTAAATGTACATTTCAATTTACTGGGGTCACATACTAACTCGAAAAATTCCAGAAAAATATTTTCTGGCTTCGTATTGACGATACGGTCCTAACAAAACTAGTTTCGCCGGATTCTGAGACCATTTGAAAAATGGCCATTTTCCAGTAGATTAAAGTGAAAATTAGGGAGACATCCCTAAAAGCAAACTTAATTCACGCCACATCCCCCATAAACTTTCCATACGTTTCCGGTCCCTAGAATTAGCTGCCGCCCGCTTTTTTTTAATCCATTCGCTCCTGCCATGTTTTGTTCCGCCTTCTTCCTATTTTGATGCAAAAAAAATGCGCTTTGACATAATTTTTTTTTCTAAAATCTGGAAATAATTCCAGAAGTCCACGGAAAGAAAAAACAAAAAGTTGCATATATGTATGCAACTTTAGCAAATAGTTGCATACATATATGCAACTATTTGAGTACGCATGCATATGTTTACACACGCCCCATGAATAACAGCATACATGTATGCAGTTTTTCTGTATAACTGCATATATATGTGCATATATGTCAAAACCTATGCAAACATGGAAAAGTTGCACGTATGTATGCAGTTTTTAAATAAATTCATGGAAAGATGCATGTATTTGTGATATATGCATACATGCATGCATTTATACTGCAGTTTTGACGCAGAATTGAAATAAATGCATGTATGTATGCAACTAATTGAATTATATGCATCTTTTTATGCATTTTACTGCATTTCGTTGTTTTTGTGTACTTTTTGATTTTGACGTTGTTTTTGATGTTTTTTTGATCTGATTTTTTTCACGATTATTTGATTTAATTAATTACGAATTTACATGATTTTTTTATATTTTTTTGTAGAATTTTGAAAAAATAGGGACTAAATTTACAATAAGTTTATGACCGGGGGTGAGCCTAATTTTGAAACTTAATAGGGACCTGTAAAAAACGCACCTAGATTAAAATCAACTGAAACTGGCCAAACGCGTTTTCCTTTGCCACGCTCACATATTGATTCGAAAATTACGAAAATTGGAATCTAGCAATAATTTGACATCACGGATCCAAAAAAAGTGGTTTCGTCGAATTCCAAGGTCATTTGCAAAATTTCCATTTTTAAGCGCCAGAATTCCATAGCGACTATTCTGAAAATTCATTTGGACATAACTTTTGATTCCCGCTATGAAATTTCGATTTTTCGGATTCGTTGGAAAGATATTCTCAATTAGATTCTATTATTTTTGGTTTCGCTAAATTCCGGTTTATTTTGAATCCTGTACATTCACTTGAAGTTTGAAATCGAATTATCGAACTACCGCGCCATTTTCAATTCCTTTTATAATTTAAAATAAATATTATATTCTAACGACGATCTATATAAATATATACGTTCGAATTTTATTCAAAATAAATTTTTCGTCGTTATTATTTAAAATAATTCATTTTAAATATTCAAAATTCATTAAAATTGACAAAATAAAATTTTTAAACTGGCCCAGAATTTACGGGTTGTTACAATCTTCCCCACTTAAAACTTTTCGTCCCCGAAAAGGAACGAAGCCGAAAGTTGTTTAACTAATCAACTCAAGTTTCATTATTTTCATTACGGCTTAAGTTCTTCAACTTTTCAGTTTCTAAGAACTTTTCAATTTTTTCAAAAATTTGGCTAACACCCTAAATTTTCGAAAAATTTCGCCATAACCTCCCCTGCACCGGGGACTTCGGGATATTTCATATAGCCTCCCATGGACTTCTTCAATCAAAAAGAAAAAGCCAAGCGGCTAGCCAATCGGCTCACAAAATCACCCCAAACTCAAGAAATACAATAAACTTGTACCTATTTGTCGGGCAAACAATTTTATTCCTCTTCTCTAGCCTCCTTGCTCTGACCTGTTCAATGGATACACATGTATATGTATGCAATTACGACTAATTTTCAATACAATTCAACATTCGGTTCAATTTGGCTAAATGGTTCAAATTTTAATTAATCAAAACAATAATCAAACAACACATTCAACAATCAATTAGTTGATTAACGTTTCAAATACATAGTTTTGATATATAGTCAAAAAATCAGATTTTTGATGCCAAATCACAACAATAAGCCCTACCTAATTTTGGTTCTCATACCAGTCAATTGGAATCATATAGATATCTTACCTTCGTTACTCGAAAATAAATACTGATAACGCTGCAGCATTATCAGAATCATCCCCGGGCGACTAGAGAGTGATTCTATATCTATCTAGTATATTAAAACTACAAATACACGCGGATCAGACGTATACGCAAAATCTTTATATACTTGATTGTCTAAATCAATATATAAATAATCAAATATGAATAATTGATTTTAAATTTTTCAAAACAAAACTTGTTTTTCACTTTTACTTTTAAAAACATTACTCTTCACACTCGTTCTAGGATACTGCTGATCCTATCTCTAACGAGTAATTCCCGTTGGATATTACTAATCCAATTTCTGAATAATTCTTTCGTATGGTTCTAACGTGTCTTGTTCTCTGAGATTTGTAAACCAAAGCTCTGATACTAGATGTAACGACAGGGAATTTTGCTCGATCCGAATCAGTCGCTAAACCGATCAAGACCGTTCGAAACGCCTGATTGTTTTGAGAACACGACAAAATAGAATGCAGATGGAAGAACATTTCATTGTATATTACAACAAATCCATCAGAATACAAGAATATACAGGGTATAAATGAATAAATATTACACAGAAAATATCAAAGATTAAAATACATTACATAGCAGCGGAAAATAATACAATACACAACTAGAAGTAATACACGGATACAAAGCTTTCCGAGTATCGTTCCAGCTGTAAATCAGGATCCTATGAATATAAATCTGCAAAACCAAAACTACTAGCTGCCCGTGTCAAAAATAAGGGCACCCAAAGTTTAGGTTAAAACAATAAACTCCAAGTCAGTCATGGGACTGGTGTGAGAACTAAAACAGTTATTAATCTTTATTTTAAAGTTAGGTAAATAAAGGGACCACGCCGTATAACACGGAACGGGTTTCCTCCCAAGAACACCAGTGCATTAAATAAACAGCGCAATGCCAAATAAAGAACAATGAAGCTATTATAAGACCCAGGTCCCATCACACAATGCAACACAAACCAGAGGATAGGGTTTTACCTTATAATAGCCAAAGAATGCTTGATACGTTAAAAGAAATCTGTTATTATTGCTATAAGTGAAGAAATCAATTTCAAATCATAAGTATCAATCATAGGCGGCATGAATGCCTCATACCACTATGTTGCCATATATAGGTTATACAATCAAAATCACAAAGTCACGTATTTGGAAATTGGGTTTCCTTCTATGAACCGAGGCCAGGGATCGTCCTCTACCGATTCGAGACAATCTAGCCCATGTCTCAGGAAAGCGCGCGGACAAGCCTTGGATCGTCAGGGCCGGTCCACCGATGTGGATTAAAATGCCTGAACACTGCATCTCCCCGCCCTATGGGGCGTAAATGAGCCAACGAATGACTCCATCGGTCCCGGATCGACCGATATAACCGAGGCGCCTCGCAAACCAACAACCACATAAGTCAAACTCTTCAGGGCGTGAAAAACCACTGACGCCACTTCTAGATAGAAGGAAACACATGCCCTCCCTGAAGTCCTCTCCCGTTTCTGGTTCACAACCGGGGTGTGAGGCTCGCGAATTCACGCTAAACAAAGCTATGCCACACAGGCCGTGCTTTGATCATCACAACAAGACTTTGCTTTTCAACAGAAGCCTTGATCAATTGCCACTTAGGCGTGCCACACATGAAATTCACTCCATGCGTTTGATATCCATCAATATATAACCTCTTAGCTCGTACATCTCAGAGACGGGCGTTAAACAAGAGAATAAATTCTCCGCCGCCAAACAGATATATATTTAATAGAAATCAACCACACAGACTAAAATCCAATGTCAGACACACAGTCCATTTATAAGTTCGTTCTGGATCTGAACGAAACCGGAGGCACCTTGTACCCCGCATATCCATCGATCTCCAAATACGTCTGGACGATCACTAACTGATTCCCTCCTCTTGGCTGTACGGCCCAATCAAGATCATCAGTAATCACCCAAACAACGTGAAGACCTCCAGTCTTCAACCACCGTCTTCATCTTTGACACCACGTCGAATTAGTTATTCAGAATGGGATAAACCCGGTCTTTTTGGATAACTCGCGTATATAATAAACAAGTGTTACACAAACACAACATACGCCTCATTCCAACTCAGAATATTCTTTTATTCAAATATTCTTACACTTTGGGAAAGGTTCCCATTAATTTTATCAAAGATAAATTCTTTAAATTTATTCTTCAATCTCCTTTGAATATCAATTCAAACTAGTCGGGATTAGCGAACCACACCAAAGTAATCATTTATTTTAATTTCCCAATCCCAACCTATTCATCCCATGAAGTAAAACTGGTAATACTTCATATCTAACACCACGGTGTTATCGGTAAATTCAATTACCATTTCACGTTCAAATCTAATTAAAGATTTAACTATCGCCTGGAGTAAAACTGGTGATACTCCATTCTCGATCTTTTCAATCTAATTAAAGATTCATTAAAACTCCACTTATTTTTAATCTTTAACTGGGTTAAAGAATCAGTGTAATTTAAAACGCGGTTCACGATAAACCCAAAAATCAATACCAATTCAATTCCAATTAAATTCCATTTAATTGGTACACTTCATTAAATCTAAATAAAAAGATTTAATCTTTTTCTCAACTGGGCTTAAGAACGGTGTTAATGAAGACACCATTCACGACAAACCCAAATCACATTTGATATTAAATACAAGGCTCTGAATAGAAAATATATCGGCTTATATTCAATATCAAATTCTACGACCGACAAATATCGTATTGGAAATAACGATATTAATATATCTTTCAAATTCCTATAACAATATCTGTATCATCACGAAATCCAACATCGAAATATTCCGAAGACAATTTCGATTCAAATCCATTCCAATTTAATTATTAGAAGTTCTGGTTAATATCAAAACCATTTCAAATCCACTTTATTTATTTTTTTTTTTTAAAAAAAAATTATTATTCTAGTTCAAAACTAGTTCATTTCAATAAAAATCTATTTTTATCTTTCAAATATGGATTTTTTCATCCCAATTCTTCACAAATCATTTCTTATGATTTTACACAAATTATCACTATTTTTAATAATTTTATCAAGGCCCGTACAGTCGATTTCCACCAACGGCCATCGAACTGCACTTACAGCGACCTTTTCCAAATTTGATTTGGACATAATTCCAAATCCAACCGTTAGATTTCAAATTTATAATGTTCGTTAAAAAGTTCTTTTTGATACGAACCCAACGGTTCCGGTTTTAGGAGAATCCGACGGTCGGATCTCCCGTAATGTCTGTTCGAAGACAATGGTCGAAATTCACGAACTGCCGCGGCGCGGTGCGTTCTATTCAGGCCATTATATTATATATATAATATATATAATATATACTTCATCGATTTCCTTTTAAAACGTATTTTATAAATCGTTTTAAATTCATTTTCAAAACGATTTCAACTTCATTTTCAAATTCAAATCAAGCTTGAATTTTCCCTTACAAATTCGTTTTAAATTCATTTCAAATTGATTTCAATTCAAATCCATTTTTAATTCAATTTCAATTCGTTTTCAATTCAATTTGAATTTCGAATTAATTCAATTTCAACTCGAATTCATTTCTATTCAATTTCAATTCGAATTCGATTCTATTCAATTTCAATTCGAATTTCGATTATTTTCAATATAATTCAAATTTCGATTATTTTCAATATAATTCAACTCACTTTCAATATACATTGAAAATTGAATAAAATCGATATAAATATCGTTCACGTCAAAATGGCGTCAATCTAATCAACATGGCTACATATACTTCTACTTTCAAATATTCTATTTCAAATCTTTCTTTTTCAAATATTTCTATTTTCAAATATTCTATTTCAAATATTTCTTTTTCAAATATTTCTATTTTCAAACTGGAATGAGGCCCAATCAATTACCATAGATTTTATTCCTATGGATTTTCATACAACGCATGTATATATCAACAATGACAAATAATCAACCATCATCCAATGTGCATTCTACACTATATAAGCATCAAATATAAATATTCAACGCTTATAACAGTCTGTCAATCAATCGATCGACATACAACTAATTACTGGGATTAGTGTATGTCGTATTTTATCCCAATACCCCTGTGGGGTTTTCAAACAATCAAACACAGATTTTATTTGTGCAGTTGGGCGATGTGTAAAATTTATCGTCCCAATCAATACCAGTCAAATGTGTGTATATAAACAAATCGTCTGAATTGTTTATATTTCATTTTAAATACACGTTAAAAATTCTATTTTTAACTATAAAATATTTTTAACTATATAAATATTTTATTTCATTTCACATCACATCACACAATCAACTACACATCAAAATCAGACAACCAAGCATACAAGCCGTCCATGGTCTGTGGACGACGGGTGTCGGGTGTTACTAAACACCGTCTGCATCCTAGTATATATTTTAATTAGAAAATTAAATTAAAAGTGAGAAGTTCTCACTGAGGGTTCCACTCCGCCGTGCTTTGCTGTTGAACTGCTGAATCGTCAGGATCTGCTTGAAATTCCAAAGCAGTTCTTTTCACGGTGTTCAAATAAAAATTATATTTTTATTGCTTCATTTCAATGAATAAAAATCATATTTCTATTTCTATTTTATATATCTATACAACGCTTCTTTCTATATAAAAATTATATTTTTATCTTTCTACCTCATATATAAAGAACGAATTTTTATTTCATCGCTATAAAAATCACATTTTTATTTCAATATATATATATAATAAAAATCAGATTTTTATTTCTCTACAACATAAATAAAAATCATATTTTTATATCATTGCTACATAAATAAAAATCGCATTTTTATTTGTTCACTTTCAATATGAAAATCATATTTTTATATCACCACATCCCATTTTTATTTCACTAAAAGTTATATTTTCATAGCGCTACTTTTATATGATGAAAATCCAATTTTTATCGCTACCATATATTTTTAAAAATCTAATCTTTATATTTTCAAAGAAATCTTTATATATATTTTCAAAGATGAAATCTTTATATATATTTTCAATACTAATTTATTTACATTTAATAAAAGTCAAAACTGAAAATAAAAATCCCACTCAAGTTTATCCTTATAACAATGTGTTTTTATTTTCATAAAAACCATATTTTTAAATTATTTAACTAAATAAAACAAAATAAAACACACCTTTTTCTGTCTTGTGGTTGGAGGGGCTCGGGGAGGAGCTGGAAGCGGCGTTGACGACTGACGGGGCCCGGGGGTGTTGCGGCCAGGCAAGGCGGGGCGGCGTCTCGGGGTTTGCATGTCGCGATTGGGAGAGGAAAGGGGGTAGCGGAAGGAGAAGAGGGAGGAAGCAGCGGAGGGGAAGAAGGGGAGGCGGGGGTGTGCGGTGGAGGCGCGCCGCCTGGGGGGGGGGGGGTTGCGGCCGACGACGAGGCGGAAAAGGGGGGTCGGCACGATTTGGCTTTTGTTTTGTTTTTTCTTTTAATTTCTAAATCGGGCTAAAGGAATAGAGAGAGAGAAGAGAGTAGGTAAGGGCTTATATAATATAATTTAATATTTTATTTTTCTATCAAAAAGTAACTTTTTATTTCGAACACGAAATCAAACCCACCGCCTGTCGTCCCTAGCTAATTACCCCCATTCCGAACACAATGGGATATGTTACGAAGGCCAATTCAATCGTTACGATCGGTTTCCGTTGAATTTACATTTAAATCATTATATTGAATTTTAAACGTACATTTCAATTTACTGGGGTCACATACTACCTCAAAAAATTCCGAAAAAATATTTTCTGGCTTCGTATTGACGATACAGTCCTAACAAAACTAGTTTCGTCGGATTCTGAGACCATTTGAAAAATGGCCATTTTCCAGTAGATTAAAATCAACTAAAACTGGCCAAACGCGTTTTCCTTTGCCACGCTCATATATTGATTCGAAAAATTACGAAAATTGGAATCTAGCAATAATTTGACATCACGGATCCAACAAAAGTGGTTTCGTCGAATTCCGAGGTCGTTTGCAAAATTTCCATTTTTAAGGGCCAGAACTCCATAGCGACTATTCGGAAAATTCATTTGGACATAACTTTTGATTCCCGCTATGAAATTTCAATTTTTCGGATTTGTTGGAAAGATATTCTCAATTAGATTCTATTATTTTTGGTTTCGCTAAATTCCGGTTTATTTTGAATCTTGTACATTCACTTGAAGTTTGAAATCGAATTATCGAACTACCGCGCCATTTTCAATTCCTTTTATAATTTAAAATAAATATTATATTCTAACGACGATCTATATAAATATATACGTTCGAATTTTATTCAAAATAAATTTTTTGTTATTATTATTTAAAATAATTCATTTTAAATATTCAAAATTCATTAAAATTGCTAAAATAAAAATTTTAAACTGACCCAGAATTTACGGGTTGTTACAAGATATGACCTCACTTGGTCTGTGCCTAGCTCCTGTTTCAGCCACATCAAGCTAACTCAAGGTAGTCAGGGTCTCGTAATTAATATGAAATAAAATAAAATGGAGTCGTTCGCTAAATCATCCCCTTCATTCTGGAACTCCACCGCTTTCACAGTTGTTAAAGTGGTTTTCTGTATTGGTTAAGTGTATGACAATAACCGATCCCGGTCTCTTTAACAACCAATCGTTTACATTTTTCACATCATGGAAATTATTTTATAAATCATTTATAAAATACTTTGTATGAATTCTCATATTTGAAATTGAAATCAAATTTTAAATATCTAACTTTGATTATATTCAATTTTGAAAACATCTCACGAGAATCGCTCAAATCAAATTGATTTAAAACAAAATTGAAGACTTCAAAATATAGTATAAGCAATTACTATATTATTTAACTTCGATTTAATATAAGTTTTCTAACAAAAATCGCATAACAACTTTCAAATCCAAAAAATTGACTTATATTTAAGTTATACCTTAAATATCTTAGCTTCCGTTAAAATCGATATCAAAACGTTTAACTTCAATTATATTTTGGTTCGGCTTATATTCGGAAAAATTCAAGTTCAAAACCATTCAAATGATTCAAAATTTTCCTTTATAAGAAATCGTTTTGAGTCGATTCATTTGAATCCAACACTTTGGTTCGAAATTCGAAATATAAGATTCAAGTCAAAACTTACACTTCAATTTAAACAAAACATATCGAGTAATGTAATTCGAATCGTATAATTAGAAATCGTTATTCATAAATATAAACAATTCATATAATTTGGTTTTACCCCCTTAAAGTATTCATTTTAGTCGATTAATGAAATTCAACACTTAGGTTCAAATTTCCTTTTATATAATTCAAAACGAAATCTTATACTTTAATTTAAACCAAATTGTATTATAACTTATAATTCAAGTCATATAGTTCAAAATTGTTACATCTACATTTCCAAAATCTTATATTTCCATTCAAACAAATTACGATTTAAAACCATTCTTAATCAATAATTTAACAAATTCTTAATTCAAACCAAACGATATAAAAATCAATTCCGCGTATAACATATATATATATATATATATATATATATATATATATATATATATTCCAATTCGTAATTAATCACTTAAATTGAATTCAATTCATATCGATTATAAATTCAAAATAAATCAATTTACCCAATTCACATTCATTTCTTATCAAGGTTCATAATTTAAACCAATTCAAATTCAATTTCTTACTTCTACCCAATTCAAGTTCATCCCTACTAAAAGTTCGTATCGATTCAAATTCATAACTTAATATGAGTTCATTCATTATTCAAATATCGTTATATAAATTTACCTCTTTAAACTTCGAATTTAAATCGCGAAATCTAACTTATCCATCTTGTCTTTATTAAAGTTTATAAAATAAATATATAATAAAATTAATTTTAAATATATATATATATATTATACGAGTTTATAAAATTCTAAAATTAATTAGAATATAGATTATAACATATATAAGCTTAAAATAATATGGAAAATAAGTTTAAAATAATTGTTTATAATAAAATAAAAGTTTAAAATCCCTATATGATTAAATTATATAATTTAAAATAAATAAAACTATAAGCAAGATCTTAAGTAGGTATTTCAATTTATATTTACTTATAAAAATCATTTTAAACATATAATTTAAATTTTATAAAATTTAAGTTTAAAACAAATACAAATATAAAATATTAAGTTATTATTTAAGAAATCAAATTTTCAAATCATTTTACTTCAAAAACATGACCAACAGTGTCCGTATACAGTTTTTTGCCCTATGGTCAAGTGATACAGATATTTATCATTTCAACGCGCAATTTATAAAATTCAACGGGTCTATCATTTCAACCCGCGATCCCAAATTCAGAAAAAATAGTTCATGTCTATCATTTCAACCCAAAATGATATTTTCCTATTCTAATGTCCGTTCGAGTATGTATCATTTTAACCCTTAGTAATTTTTTCGAAACTAGGGGTAACAACAATCACACACAATAATCACATAGCAATAATCATAGCATATATATCATCAGTGCAACTACGTGTCATGTGAATAAATTGTGTCACATATGAAATGTGCATATATATCAAATCAAACAATTTCTATTAGCAATCTTATACATTTTATGTAACAGTTCATTATTGATCTAACATCCATGAAAAATGTAAGTTAGGTGTGAGATAAACTCACATTTCGTGGCATAGAGGTGGAGACAACAGACGAATTGATACAGGACGAAGTGACGACTTCTAGGCACGATTCAAAACAGTTTTATAATCAACTCAATATTTATTTTATTTTTATGAGGGGAGGCTATGGAATCTCTTGACGAATCGGTGCAGTTATCGGGTTTTGGGACAGTATAGAACTCAGCCCCAACTCAACTCAAATAAACACTAACCCAATTTTATAAAAATAATATATATATATATATATATATACGTATGATTTTTTTTATAACATGTATATTTTAAAATTCAATGCACACAAAAATATTTCATAAATCATAAATTATATAACACCAAAGTCATAGTATATATATTGTAAATAAACAAAACACACCATACGACAAAACCACTCATGCAAGACAATACTGAACTCACCAACACACAAAACTACACACGCATAAAAACAACCCGAACCAAAGAAGAAAGTATATAATGATAAAAAAACTCACTAACTGATAGAAAGAAACATTACCCACTGAACACAACAAAAATACGTTCGACACCATACTAAAAACAACAAACAAATACAACATACACACACACAAAACAAATATCATGCTCACAGAAACTCTCGTGAGGGAGCAAATACAGAGGGAGACACATAGAAGAGATAGTGGAGAGGGCGCAAGTGAGGGTTGGCACTGAAGTTGGAGGGTTTGCGGCTCAGGGAGAAGCGAATTCGATGTCTTGAGTACTGGTCGGAGGCGGGCTTGGAGGAGGTTTCAGACACTTGGTGACTGGTCGGAACTCGGCGGCTTCAGGAGTTCGGCCTCGGGCTGATAAGCGTTTGTGTAACGACCCGCATTCTACGCATCGCAAGATCGTATAATATTTATTTCTTTCACATACGAAGTCGTATGGTCATGTAACTTTGGGAGGCGACAATTGGGGTCATTTCCCATGTTCATGATTTTTTGCGATTTTAAATGACCGTTTTGCCCCTAGCTGAGACTGTTTTGGCTATAACTTTTGACGAGAAAGGAAGTTTGACCTGAGACCACTTCCATTAGATTCGTTTGATGGTTTACAATTCCGTAGAGTGGTCACATTAGCCAAGCGGACTCACCGTTTGGGAGATATGGCTGAAACAAGTTTCAGATAGTGAAAAACACCTTAATTGGGCTTAACCGGGTAATTAACAGCTAGGCCCAATGGGGGATTTTGGGATTAGCGGTATTTGAGGGCTGCTAGGGTTAGGATTTCAGTTTTTACTCATTTTCCAGCCGCCACAAACTCTCTCTTCAACCTAACAATGGCCTCCAACATCTAAATACACCTTTAATCACTTCTTAATCAAGTGTTGGCTTAAACTACATCAAATTAAGGAGAGAAAGTGCCAAAGCAAGGTTAGAGCTGCTGTGTTACAATGGGAACAATGCCAAACAGAGATTCATTTCAGATTTAAGTTTTATTTGTGGCCAAGGTGAGTGATTTGCATAGTTTTGCACTAATTACGGTTGATAAAATGGTAATTAGTGAAGATTAACGAAATTAGACATGATAAAATTCTGGAATTTTATTTTATAAAATTCGAAATAATGTTTTAGACCTCTATTAGAAACTTGGGTTTATTTGATTAAGTTTTACTAATCATACCATTAGTTTTGCCTAAACATGCTTAAGGGAAAATATGGGATTTTGGGTATGTTTGATTCGTTTTAACCTACCAAATTATTGTTTTGATGTTTATGAATAATTGTACAGGTTGCTATAACTATATGGTATGTTTTATGATTGTCTAGAAGTGATAGATTGGTTGAAAACGCCGTCGAATGGCGTAAAACAGTCGCTGGAAAAGTTGCAGGGAAATGTGCAGGGTTTCAGATCGGATCTGGATAGGGGGCTCGGATCGGATGGTGGACTGGGTAGAGAAGCCGAACCGGATCGGAACTTTGCACTAAAGGAGACTTGGTGAGAAGGAAGGCCATTTGCTTAGGGTTGGAGTTGGGTAGGGGATCGGATCGGGGAGACTAAAAGGATAGGATCGGATCGGGCGACTGAAGAGGGACGGGATCAGATCGGGCGAATGAAGAGCGATGGGATCGGATCAGATATCTAGGAGGGCGCAACCACCGAACCGAACCAGGAGGCAACCACCGAGCTGCACCCAGATAGAGGGCATCCGAACCGAACCGAGCTAATGGAGAGCATCCTAACCGAACCGCACCCAGGAGCATACTAAGAGGCACTAGACCGAACCGAACCGATGAGGACTGGGGAACTATGCATATCCGAACCGAGTGCTATCACCACTACGCGACGACTTTCTGAAGACCATCTCCAATTCGACCAAAACCCGAGATTCAAAGGAAGTCCAAATGAGGAGCTTTGACTCAGGATCCAGTTGGGAACCAATGAGTGAGCTTCGCTGCGGGACGTGTTCTAAGGGGTTATCGATGTCTGTAACTTTGAATCACTATGTGTAGGGAGTACGTGAACGGATTCAGGGCCACAGTGGCCTAGGTACGACTAAAGAGCTATAGACCAATGAGGTGGGGTCATTTGTAAAGATTTGGTCATGACTCCATATGGTAAGCTTGGTAGTAGCAGTAGTTGTACAAGTCGAACTCTGTCACTACTTCGATGGGTCTAGTGATTGACACTAGTGATTGACAGTGGTGGACATCGTATGCTTTACACACTGAGTGAGAGATGTGAGAATGGTTGCTATGTTTGATTTGTTTGCCATCATTATGACATGCACAACCCCACCCCCGTTATCTTTACACCATCTATTCAGTGGCACCTTAGAGTATTGTACGGTATGTAGTGCTAACTCTTTGGTTGCAGGTCCAGGTTCAGGTAAGGTTTAGTGTACCTGTTATTGTTCTGTTTAGCTGCTTGTTGCTCATACCAGACTTTTTGTCTGACCCAGAGTTTTATGTCTCTTCTTATAACTCTGGGTGCTCTCACGAGCAGACTAGATACAGGTTAGCTGGGTATGCACGAGTAGCTGATCCGGAGACGAGCATGAGGCTTTCACGTATGATACATATAGTATTCTCCCTATGTTGTTGAAGATCACTACTTGGGCATTAGTAGTGCATCTTCTACTTTAGCTTTCTTTTGCATTAGAGACAGTAATTGGGAAAGTTGTAATAAGCTGTATTTGGATTTCCGCTGCTATTTTGGTTTAGTTTTCAGCTTATGCACTGTCTCACCTGTTTTATGTCAAGATTATGTTATTATTATATTTTGTTCCATGCGCTGTGAGACATTCTACAGGTTCCTTGTTAGTTCATTCCCTTCTTTCCTTACTTTGGCGACCGTTCAGTGCTAGTCGGGCATGTGTACAGCGCACCTTCGGAGGAAATGCAGGCTAGTGCGGGGCGGGCCGTCACACTTGGTATCAGAGCTCTAGGTTGCGTAGTTAACCTAGGGAAGTTATCAGGGAGAGATAGTATACGTATATGAGAGCGCGTATTTGTGATTATTTTGATTTTTAAAAGCTATATATATATATATATACTATTAGTATAGCTAAGGATGAAGTCGCACTGCACTAGCACCACTATGGAGATGGTTAATCGTTTTCTCTTTACAGATTGAACGATGAGCCGATACGCAAGAGGTGCCGGTAGAGGAGCCAATAATGGGAATGCTGCTGACATGAGGACGATGTTTACTGACCTCATGAGAGATGCTTAGGGATGTGAAGAGGGCAGCTCCCAATAATTGTAATGGGGGTGGTCCAATAGTGCAGGCGCCTAGGGCCGATTTCGCCAAGCTAAACAAGGATTATACTAGTCTTGGTGGGAAGCCGTTCCACGGAACGGAGTCGGCTACGGATGTTCAGGATTGGTTGGATAGCTGCGAGCATATCTTCGAAGATTTGGGTATCGAGGATGCGATGAAGAGAAGGCTAACATCCCGTCAGCTGCAAGGACGGACAATGAATTGGTGGAATGCTATAAAGGCAGCTACTCCCGAGGATCAGATTACTTGGGAGCAGTTTAAGGTTCGCTTTAGCGAGAAGTTCATTCCAACTGCTCAGAAGTCAGTGTTGTTTAAGAAATTATTGGAGCTTAAGCAGAATGGCAGAGCTGTCTCGGAGTATATTGCCGAATTCGACACTTTGTCAAAGTATGGGTTATCTCTTATTAATACTGCCGAGAAGAAGAACGAGAAGTTTATATCTGGCTTGGAACAGTACTTGGGGGAGAGGCTTATTAACCGCATCGATGAGACGTTTGAATCGATTATGGGGAAAGCATTGAGGTCAGAGAGCCTTTACCCTAAGTCGAAGACTGAGGTTGCATCTGTACAGGAGCCAAAGCCGCAAGCAAGTGGTGGAGGCAAGAGTGGTTCTCAAAATAAGAGGAAGCAGAACCAGAATAAGGATGGCCAGAAAAAGAATAAGAAAGATGTTGAGTGCTTTAGCTGTGGTAAGAAGGGTCATTATGCTAGTAATTGTCGGGCCAAGCCAGCGGATAGGAAGTGCTTCAACTGTGGCCAAGTGGGACATCACAAGGACAAGTGTCCGCAACCCCCTAAAGAAAAGCAGATGGTGAAAGCATATGCCCTTAATGTTATTCCTTCTTCGTCAAATGCCCCAACTGCGGCGGAGAAGGGAAAGAATGTTGTCATTCAAGGTATGCTTTTCGTTTATGATGTTCCTGTTAGAGTTTTGTTTGATATCGGAGCTTCCAGTTCTTTCATATCTAGTGACCTGGTAGATAGGTTGGGATTGGAGCCCGAAATTGTCGATAGACCTTTAGTGGTGACGAACCCGATTGGTGGTTCGACTAACCTTAGCATGATTTGTCGTAATGTGGTCTTATCGAGTCATGGATGCATGTTTGTTTGTGATTGCTTTGTTTTGGGCTTTACTGGGTTTGGCGTTATTTTGGGAGTCGATTGGCTCCAAAAATACAGGTTGGTGGTAGACTATGAGGGCTCTTTGGTGACAACTAGAGCGGATGATGGGCGGAGGGTAGTGTTTGGTGGTCTACCCAGTGAGGGGGTAATGGCTAGTTTTCTAAATTCGCTCGACATCCCGCAAGGTGAGTTGTCAGGTTTGCCCGTGGTTGGCCAGTATCCGGACGTCTTCGAGGAAGTGACCGGGCTTCCACCACACCGAGAGATTGAGTTCCGTATTGATTTAGTGAAGGATGCCAGACCTATAGTGATGCCACTTCGTCGTATGGCACCAAGGGAGCAGCAAGAGCTTGGGGTGCAAGTCAGCGATCTTTTGAAGAAGGGATTTATCAGAAGGAGTGTTTCTGAATGGGAGCACCAGTTGTGTTTGCTACCAAGGCGGATGGTTCCCTTCGTTTGTGTGTAGATTACCGCGAGTTTAATAATGTGATGAGGAAGAACAAGTATCCTCTACCGCGGATAGATGATTTGTTTGATCAGTTGAGTGGCACGAGAGTATTTTCTCAGTTGGATCTCGCGATAGGTTTTCATCAGCTTAGAGTGGAAGCTGAGAGTATAGCTAAAACGGCTTTTCGGATGCCGTCTGGATTTTATGAGTGGTTGGTCATGCCATTCGGGCTGACCAATGCCCCCACATATTTTGTGGATCTTATGAATAGGGTATTCAGAGATCAGTTGAATAAGTTTGTCCTTGTGTTCGTGGATGATATTTTGATCTACTCGAGGACAGAGGAAGGACACAAGGAACATTTGAGGATAGTGATGGAGGTGTTGAGAAAACACCAATTGAAAGCAAAGTTTTCTAAGTGTCACTTCTGGAGGAGGGAAGTGAGGTTCTTGGGCCATGTCGTTTCAGAGAATGGTATTGCCGTGGATCCTGCGAAGGTTGCTACGGTACAAGATTGGTCTACACCCAAGAATGCAACGGACATAAGAAGTTTCTTGGGATTAGCTGGATATTATCGTAAGTTTATCCAACACTTTTCCAAGATAGCAGCACCGTTGACTCAGTTGACCAAGAAGAATCAAGCTTTCGTCTGGGATGAAAAGTGCGAGGATGCACTCAAGAGTCTAAAGGAAAAGTTGACGCGCGCACCAGTGTTAGTCATTCCTAAGGGGAATGAAGAGATGACGGTATACACAGATGCCTGTGGTACCGGACTAGGTGCTGTATTGATGCAAGGAGGTAGGGTTGTAGCTTATGCAAGTCGACAACTGAAACCGCACGAGAGAAGATAACCTACCCATGATTTGGAATTAGCAGTGATCGTATTCGCATTGAAGATGTGGAGACATTATCTATTGGGAGAAAGATTTGAGTTGTTTACTGATCATAATTCATTAAATTATTTTTCTCTCAAAAGGATCTAAATCTCCGACAACAAAGATGGTTAGAATTCTTGGCTTCCTACGATTTCGATATCGCATACACACCAGGAAAGGGCAATGCAGTAGCTGATGCCTTGAATAGGAGACATGCCAGTTTAGGGGCTATGTTTCTTGAATGGAAGCGACTGGAGTACATCGCTGCGTATGATTTCAGACCGAAGTGCGAATTGGATCCAGAAATGTTAGCAAGTTTGACGTTCAGACCCACTTTGATTGAGCGGATCGGCTCTAGACAGAAGGACGATCCTAACCTATTGGAAATCATCTCCAAGTTAGAGATGGGTATCGATGAGGAGATGAACAAGTATGGGCTTGATCGAGATGGATGGCTTAGAAAGAATGGAAGACTAGTTGTACCCAATGTCAATGGATTGAGAGATGAAGTGCTTAGAGAATGTCATCACTCAAAACTGACTATACACCCCGGTGGTAACAAGATGTACCGAGACATGAAGCAGACCTACTACTGGGAAGGGATGAAAAGAGACGTTGGAAAATTTATATCCAAATGCATGAATTGCCAGCTAGTTAAAGCTGAGCAAAAGAAGCCTAGTGGTTTGCTACAACCATTAGAAATTCCAGAATGGAAATGGGAATAAGTGTCAATGGATTCCATTGATGGGTTACCAAGGACTAGATCGGGCCATGATAGCATTTGGGTGATTGTGGACCGATTGACTAAGAGTGCAAGGTTTATACCTGTCAAGTCAAACAGGACGGCAGCTAAATTAGCGGAACTATATATAAAGTGGGTAGTGAGATTTCATGGAATATCCAAAGGCATTGTGAGTGACCGAGATCCGTTGTTCAATAGTGGATTTTGGAAGAGCTTACAAGAGGCGTTAGGATCAGAATTACATCTCAGTAACGCATATCATCCTCAGACCGACGGACAAACAGAGAGGGTGAATCGAGTGTTAGAAGATCTCTTGAGAGCCTGCATATTGGATTTCGGTGGATCATGGGATGACCATTTGCATCTAGTAGAGTTTGCATATAATAATAGTTATCAATCCACTATTGGTATGGCTCCGTTTGAAGCTTTGTATGGAAGGCCGTGCAACTCACCGTCATGTTGGGTAGAAACTGGTGAGAAGTTTGTGCTTGGACCCGATGTGATAAGAGAAACTTCAGCTAAGATTAAGATTATCCAACAGCGAATGAAGGCTGCCCAAGATAGGCAGAAAAGTTATGCTGATAAGAGGAGAAGAGAATTAAAGTTCTCCATTGGCGACTTGGTGTTTGTCAAGATTTCTCCGTTAAAGAGCGTGATACGATTTGGTAGGAGAGGCAAGTTAGCACCAAGATTTGTTGGTCCATTCCCAGTTCTTGAGAAAATTGGGAATTTGGCATATAAAGTTGAATTACCAGACAAGATGGCAGGAGTTCACAATGTATTTCATATTTCCCAGTTAAGGAAATTCGTACATGACCCAGATGTGACGATTTCACCTGATCAGTTGGATGATATCGAAGTTGAACCCGAGGCGGTTGGGAACCGCAGGCCTATGCGTATTATTGGGAACGATACGAAGCAGCTTCGAAGGAAGGCGGTGAAACTAGTCAAAGTTCAGTGGGGCGAGAATGAGAATGACTATATTTGGGAGACAGAGGAGAGCATTAGGAAGACGTATCCAGAACTCTTCGCCTGGTAAGATTTCAGTTTCGATTTAGTCTTTCCGCATGCTAGGATAGGTTGTTTTGTTTGTTTTGCATGTTTGATTGTTATATATGATTGGTAGGCATGCGGGATCCTTTGTATGTTTTGGGTTAAGGAATTTCGGGGACGAAATTTCTTAAGGGGGGGAGAGTGTAACGACCCGCATTCTACGCATCGCAGGATCGTAGAATATTTATTTCTTTCACATACGAAGTCGTATGGTCATGTAACATTGGGAGACGACAATTGGGGTCATTTCCCATGTTCATGATTTTTGCCGATTTTTAAATGATCGTTTTGCCCCTAGCTGAGACTGTTTTGGCCATAACTTTTGTCTAGAAAGGAATTTTGACCTAAAACCACTTCCATTAGATTCGTTTGATGGTTTACAATTCCGTAGAGTGGTCACATTAGCCAAACCGACTCACCGTTCGGGAGATATGGCTGAAACAAGTTTCAGATAGTGAAAAACAGCTTAATTGTGCTTAACCGGGTGATTAACAGCTAGGCCCAATGGGGGATTTCGGGATTAGAGGTATTTGAGTGCTGCTAGGGTTAGGATTTCGGGTTTTCACTCATTTTCCAACAGCCAAAAACTCTCTCTTCAACCTAACAATGGCCTCCAACATCTAAATACACCTCTAATCACTTCTTAATCAAGTTTTGGCTTAAACTACATCAAATTAAGGAAAGAAAGCACCAAAGCAAGGTTAGAGCTGTTGTGCTACACTAGGAACAGCGCCAAACAGAGATTCATTTCAGATTTAAGTTTTATTTGTGGCCAAGGTGAGTGATTTGCATAGTTTTGCACTAATTACGGTTGATAAAAGGGTAATTAGTGAAGATTAACGAAATTAGACATGATAAAATTATGGAAAAAAATATTTATAAAATTCGAAATAGTGCTTTAGACCTCTGTTTGAAACTAGGGTTAATTTGATTAAGTTTTACTAATCATACCATTAGTTTTGCCTAAACATGCTTAAGGGAAAATATGGGATTTTGGGTATGTTTGATTCGTTTTAACCTACCAAATTATTGTTTTGATGTATGTGAATGATTGTACATGTTGCTATGACTGTATGGTATGTTTTATGATTGTCTAGAGGTGATAGATTGGTTGAAAACACCGTCAAATGGCGTAAAACAGTCGCTGGAAAAGTTGCAGGGAAATATGCAGGGAAATATGCAAGGTTTCTGATCGGATCGGGATAGGGGGCTCGGATCGGATGGTGGACTGGGCAGAGAAGCCGAACCGAATCGGAACTTTGCACTAAAGGAGACTTGGCGAGAAGGAAGGCCATTTTCTTAGGGTTGGAGTTGGGTAGGGGATCAAATCGGGGAGACCAAAAGGATAGGATCGGGCGAATGAAGAGGGACGAGATCGGATCGGGCGAATGAAGAGGGATAGGATCAGATCGGATATCTAGGAGGGAGCAACCACCGAACCGAACCAGGAGGCAACCACCGAGCCACACCCAGATAGAGGGCATCCGAACTGAACCGAGCTAATGGGGAGCATCCTAACCGAACCGCACCCAGGAGCATACTAAGAGGCACTAGACCGAACCGAACCGATGAGGACTGGAGCACTATGCATATCCGAACCGAGTGCTATTAACACTACACGATGACTTTCTGAAGACCAACTCCAATTCGACCAAAACCCGAGATGAAAAGGAAGTCCAAATGAGGAGCTTTGACTCAGGATCCAATTGGGAACCAATGAGTGAGATTCATGATTGGGCTTCGCTGCGGGACGTGTGCTAAGGGGTTGTCGATGTCTGTAACTTTGAATCACTATGTGTAGGGAGTACATGAATGGATTCAGGGCCATAGTGGCCTAGGTACAACTAAAGAGCTATAGACCAATGAGGTGGGGTCATTTATTAAGATTTGGTCATGACTCCATATGGTAAGCTTGGTAGTACCAGTTGTTGTACAAGTCGAACTCCGTCACTACTTCGATGGGTCTAGTGATTGACAGTGGTGGACATCGTATGCTTTATGCACTGAGTGAGAGATGTGAGGATGGTTGCTATGTTTGATTTGTTTGCCATCATTATGACATGCATACCCCCACCCCCGTTATCTTTACACCATCTGTTCAGTGGCACCTTAGAGTATTGTACGGTATGTAGTGCTAACTCTTTGGTTGCAGGTCCAGGTTCAGGTATGGTTTAGTATACCTGTTATTATTCCGTTTAGCTGCTTATCGCTCATACCAGACTTCTTGTATGACCTAGAGTTTTATGTCTCTTCTTATTACTCTGGGTGCTCTCACGAGCAGACTAGAGACAGGTTAGCTGGGTATGCACGAGTAGCTGATCCGGAGATGAGCATGAGGCTTTCACGTATGATACATATAGTAATCTCCCTGTGTTGTTGAAGATCACTGCTTGGGCATTAGTAGTGCATCTTCTACTTTAGCTTTCTTTTGCTATAGAGACAGTAATTTGGAAAGTTGTAATAAGCTGTATTTGGATTTCCGCTGCTATGTTGGTTTAGTTTTCAACTTATGCACTGTCTCGCCTGTTTTATGTCAAGATTATGTTATTATTATATTTTGTTCCATGCGCTGTGAGACATTCTACAGGTTCCTTGTTAGTTCATTCCCTTCTTTCCTTTCTTTAGCGACCGTTCCATGCTAGTCGGGCATGTGTACAGCGCACCTTCGGAGAAAATGCAGGCTGGTGCGGGGCGGGCCGTCACAGTTTGGGCGAGGTGAGGGAGGGGTCGGTTCGATGGGGAGGAGAGCAAATGGGAAGCTGTTGTAATTTTTTTTCAAGAGAGAAATGGGAAACTGAAAAAGGTGCGATTGTTTCCACTATATCTGAACTGATGCGAAGAAGAAGAGGAAGGGTGGAGTGGTCTGAAGAATAACGCTTAAAGTAATGGTGAAGTAGCATTTTGGAAAAGGAATGAATGGCTTTTGGGAAAGGAAAATAGCCTATCAGCTATTATTTTCACGAGGTAAGGAAAAATAAATGGATCCGCTATTTACGAAGTGTATTAGAACGATTCCAATGAAAATTTAAAAATTCAAATGGACGAGTTTAAAAATGGAAGGTAACAAATAGACTTGGAACTAAAGGTGAACGAACAATTTTTGAAATTATATATAATGAATAGTAGAAATATATATAATGAACGATTTAAAATCAAAAAGATAGAAAAACATATTTTAAATAAAAGGCAACGAAATTTTAATATATAGATAAAGAACGAACTGATTTTAAAATTAAAAGAAATGAACAGTTTTGAATTTTCAAATAAAAGTTGGATGACGCTTTTTTTAGGCAACGAAATAAAAATAAAATTGAAACGGATGAAAATAAATTGAAATAAACTCGAAGATAAGATTTCATCAAAACAAATTATATATAACAATACAAGTTTAAATAATTGAAATAAAATCTAAGAATGGATTCAAATATTAATAATATTAGTTATCAAATACAATAAAAACTTAATATTTAAATTTAAATATATATATAAATATTCAAACTCAAATAAATAAACATGATTAAAATTTATTAATAAATAGAGTTTGAAATTACAATATTGATTTGTATTATTAAATTATTTTCATATGAAAATAATTCATTCGCTATATAAAACCAAAATAAAATTTAGTTTCATGTAAAAAATCAAAATGGTTATTTTAATAAATTGAAACAACATTTGATTTTTAAATAAATAAAATAAAATCAAAAATCAAAATTTTAAATTAAATAATTAAATAAAAATATATTATAAATGTCGGTCATTACAATCTCCCCTACTCAAACCTTTTCATCCCTGAAAAGGATAAAGGCAGGGAAATAGTAATTAAATAATTAATAAATTTAAACTAATGGTTCATATCTATCTGCATACCAGTACATATTTTGATATATATATATATATATATATATATATATATATATATATATAAGAATCAAAAGTTAAAATATTTAAAACATTTCAAAATAGTATTAAGTATTAACTAGACGTCTCAATTGGATATATATATATTTATTTATTTATCCCACTTTTGAAACCCGAAAATAGATATCGGTTGTAACAACCCGGAAAATGCGAGCCAGTTTAAAATTTTTATTTTGGCAATTTTAGTGAATTTTGAATATTTAAAATGATTATTTTAAATAATATCGACGAGAGATTTATTTTAAATAGAATAGAATGTATATATTTATATACGTCGTCGTTAGAATATAAAATTTTATTTTAATTATAAATAGGAATTGAAAATGGCGCGGTAGTTCGATAATTCGATTTCAAAATTCAAATGAATGTACCGGGTGCAATATAAACCGGATTTTAGTAAAACAAAAAATATTAGAATCTATTTGAGAATATCTTTCCAATGTATCCAAAAAATCAAAATTTCATAGCGGGGATAAAAAGTTATGCCCGGTTGAAAATTCAGAATAGTCGCAATGGAATTCTGGCCCTTAAAAACGGAAATTTTGCAAACGACTTCGGATTTCGACGAAACCACTTTTGTTGGATCCGTGATGTCAAGTTATTGCTAGGTTTCAAATTTCATAATTTTTCGATTCAATATGTGAGTGTGGCAAAGGAAAACGCGTTTGACCAGTTTCAATTGATTTTAATCGACTGGAAAATGGCCATTTTTCCAACGGTCTCAGAATTCGACGAAACTAGTTTTGTTAGGACCGTATCATCAATACAAAGCTAGAAAATATTTTTTTGGAATTTTTCGAGTTAGTACGCGACCCCAGTAAATTGAAATGTGCGTTCAAATTCAATTTATAGAGTTATATGTTGATTTTGACGAAAACTGATCGAAACGATCGAATCAGCTTACGACACATATCTCATTGTGTTCGGAATGGGGGTAATTAGCTATGGACGACAGGCGGTGGGCCTCGTTTAGAGGTCAAATAAAAAAGTCAACTTTTTAAATTAAAATAATAATAATATATATATATATATATTCCTTCTAAACTCTCTCTCTCCTTATATTGGCCCCTCGTCAGTTTTACCAAAAATAAAATAAAAGAAAAGAAAAGGGGGGAGGAGCCGCACTCCTCCCAGCGAGCCGCCGGCCGCCCCATCGGCCTCCACGGACGCCGCCTCCCTCTCCTCTTCTTCCTCCTCTCCCTCTCTTCTCTCTCCACCTAGCACGCGAGCCCCTCATCCCTATATCGAGACAGCCCCCGCCCCCCCGTTTTGATTTCCGCCACCGCGTTCAACCCTCCACCACCCCACACCTCGCCGCAACACCTCCTCCGCCTCCCCTGCAGTTCGACGCAGTAGCAGCCCCAAAACTGCCTCAGTCCGACGCCCCCTCTCGGTCCAAACGCCAAATCAGCACCCCCCTCCATCGAATTACACAGTAAGTTTTATGATTTTATTTGCTAATTAAAAACTGATTTTTTTATATAGTTATTAAAACTGATTTTGAAATGATAAATATTTGATTTTGAAATGAATAAAAATATGAATTTATTATCATGAAAGCGAGGATAAAGATTAGATCTTTAGAAGTATAAAACTATGATTTTTATTTATATGAATAGAGGAAGAAAGATGTGATTTATCCTTATGTAAAGATGTGATCTTTATATGGATATCATTAGAATAAAAATTCGATTTTTATATATGAAGTGTAAAAGGAGATTTGATGTAAAAATATAATTATTATAGAATGTAAAAATATAATTTTTATAAATGTAAAGAAATGATTTTTAATCTATGAAAGACGATATTTTGATATAATGAAAGGCATGATTTTTATATAACGTAAAAGTTAAAAATATAATTTTTATATAGGTAAGATAGTAAAAATATCATCTTTATATATGTAACAAAATAAAAATCTGATTTTTATTTTATATATAATAAAGTAAAAATGTGATTTTTTTTATAGTGATGAAATGAAAAGGCGAAATCTTTATATTTGAAAAGGCGAAATCTTTATATTTGAAAAGGCGAAATCTTTATATTTGAAAGGGCGAAATCTTTATATTTGAAAAGGCGAAATCTTTATATTTGAAAGGGCGAAATCTTTATAAATAAAAAGGCGAAATCTTTATATTTGAAAAGGCGAAATCTTTATATGGAAAATAGCGTGATAAAAATATAATCTTTATTATATGAACACCGTTATAAAAATAGAATTTTTATCTATATAGTAGCGGTGTAAAAATGGAATTTTTATCTATATAGTAGCGGTGTAAAAATAGAATTTTTATCTATATAGTAGTGGTGTAAAAATGGAATTTTTATCTATATAGTAGCGGTGTAAAAATAGAATTTTTATCTATATAGTAGCGGCGTAAAAATGGAATTTTTATCTATATAGTAGCAATGTAAAAATAGAATTTTTATCCATATGGAGTGATTTTAAAAATATGATTTTTATATACATAGCAACAATATAAAAATGTGATTTTTATATATGTAATGGCTACGGGCAGCGAAAGTGACAAAACGGCGAGAACAGCGATGACTTGTACATAAGAAGATTCGAGGCGTTTGGATTAGCTAGTCGGTGAGAACTTCTCACTTTAAATCTTGTTTTTCTAGTTAAAATATATACTAGGATGCAGACGGTGCTTAGCAGCACCCGACACCCGTCATCCACAGACCATGAATGGCTTGTATGTTTGATTGTTTATTGTGGTGAAAATTGATTGTGTGATGTGAAATGAAATAAAATATTTATATAGCTAAAAATATTTTATAGTTAAAAATAGAATTTTTAACGTGTATATGAAATGAAATAAATATTTATAGACAAATCGGACGATTTGTTTATATACACACATTTGAATGATATTGATTGGGACGATAAATTTTACACATCGCCCAACTTCACAAATAAAATGTGTGTTTGTTGATTTGAAACCCCACACGGGTATTGGGATAATTGTAAGGACCCGTAATTTCCCCGGTAAGGAAAGCACGAATACTTTGAGAACAACACACAAATGAACGCATACGGAAGAACATTTCATTGCTATTACAACAATTCCATCAGATACAAGAATATACAGAGTATAATTGAATAAATTACATTCAACAAATATCAGAGATTTAAATAAATTACATAGCTGCGGAAAAATAATATAAAACACAACTGAAAGTGATACACGGATACAGAGCTTCCCGAGCATCGTTCCAGCTGTAAATCAGGACCCAGTGGATATAAATTTGCAAAACCAAAACTACTTGCTGCCCGTGCGGAAAATAGGGGCACCCAGAGTTTAGGTTAAAACAATAAACTCCAGGTCAGTCATGTGACTGGTGTGAGAACTAAAACAGTTATTAATCTTTATTTTTAAAGTAAGTTAATTCAAGGGACCACGCCGTATAACACGGAACGAGTTTCCTCCCAAGAATACCAGTGCATAGAACAAACAGCGTAATGCTAAATAAAGAAAAATGAAGCTGTTATAAGACCCAGGTCCCATCACACAATGCAACGCAAGCCGGAGGATAGGGTTTTTACCTTATAACAGCCAAAACATGCTTGATACGTTTAAAACAAATCATTTGATACTATAATAAGTGTATAGTGTCAAAACATTTCAATCATAAATATAAATCATAGACGGCATGAGTGCCCCATCCCACTATGTCGCCATACTAGGCTCTACAAATAAAGCCGAAATACACGTATTGGAAATTGGATTCCGTCATGAGTCGAGGCAAGGGGCAAGCTCCTCTCCGTGTTCGAGACACTCTAGCAATGCCTCAGGACCCCACTATGATCCTGTGGAACCTCCAAGGCCGGTCCTCTCTTACTTTTGAGGATTGGCAATTCCTGAACACACGTTTCCCGGTCCTTACAGACCTATATCCGAGGCGCCTCGTATCCAACAACCACATAGGTGAAAAGTATATAAATGTCAGGGCTGGTAGGTCACTGACACCACCCTAGCTAGAAAGAAACGTCGTGCACTCCTTGGGTCTGTATCCCGTTTTTGACTCATACCGAGGTGTGAGGCTCGCGAATCCAAGTTATACACAAAGCTACGTCACACTGACCATGCTTTGATCATCAACCACAAGACTTTGCCTTTCAACAGAAGCCTTGATCAATTGCCACTTACGCGTGCCACATTGGCAATTCACTCCATGCGACTGATGTCCATCGATATACAACCTCTGAGCTCGTACGTCTTAGAGAAGGGCGTTAAGCAAGAGAATAAATTCTCCGCCGCCAAACAGATGTATATTTAATAGAGATCAATCAACACAGAATAAAATCCAATGTCAGACACACAATCCATTTACAAGTTCGTCTTTTCATATTTAAAAATATCATCTCTTTAAAAATCAATCTTTGTTTTGCTACACATATAAAGATGCTTTTTTTAATATTCCTATCATGCAAAAACTATATTTTTTGTTCTCTACATAAACAAAATCATATTTTTACCCCTCTACTATACAGAAGATTATATTTTTATCCTCCTACAATATAAAAGATTATATTTTTATAACTCTAAACACATTTAAAGCTGAAATTAAAGTAAAACAATTGTAAATATATATAAAAACTCACTTATTTACTGATCTAGGCTTCGTGGGTGAGTCGTCGGGTGCTGCTGGTGCCGAGGAAGTCGCGGTGGCGGTCGGCTGGGCTGTTGGAGGCGGAGGAGGTTGGTGGAGCGGTCGGAGGAGGTCAGGTGAAGAAGACGAAGCAGCGGCGGCGCAGCACAGGAGGAGGGGGGTCGCAGCAGGCGAAGGTGGGTGGCGATCTTCGCAGGAGATGGTGGCAGCGCTGGGGAGTGTGCGGCGGTGGAAAGTCGAACGGAGGAGAGTTCGATCGCGCGGCGGCGCGATTACTTAGGAGGGAGGGGGTCTCGAGGTGGAGTGAGGCAGGAGGGTTGCGGCGGCCTGGAGGGGCTTACCAGAGGCGGCGGCGCCACCATCGGAGGAGCGACGGCTCCTCCGCCTCCTTTTCTTCTTCTTTTTTTTTATTTTGAAATCGATTTCTGATTTAATCGAGGGGGGGGGCAACAGGTTTTAAGGAGAGGGTTTTCTCTTTTTTTTATTATTTAAATATTTTATTATTTTCCACCAAAAAACAACTTTTATTTTCGACCTCAAAACGAGACCCACCGCCTGTCATCCATAGCGTTTTACCCCCATTCCGAACACAATGGGATATGTATCGTAAGCTGATTTGATCGTTTCAATCAGTTTCCGTTAAAATCAACATATAACTTTATATATTGAATTTGAACGCGCATTTCAATTTACCGGGGTCACATACTAACTCTAAAAATTGCAGAAAAATATTTTCTAGCTTCGTATTGACGATACGGTCCTAACAAAACTAGTTTCGTCGAATTCCGAGACCGTTGGAAAAATGGCCATTTTCCAGTCGATTAAAATCAACTGAAACTGGTCAAACGCGTTTTCCTCTGCCACGCTCACATATTGATTCAAAAAATTTTGAAATTTGAAACCTAGCAATAATTTGACATCATGGACCCAACAAAAGTGGTTTCATCGAAATCCGAGGTCGTTGGCAAAATTCCTATTTTTAAGGGCCTGAATTCCATAGCGACTATTCAGAATTTTCAACTGGACATCTCTTTATCCCCGCTATGAAATTTTGATTTTTCGGATTCATTGGAAAGACATGATCAAATAGATCCTATTATTTTTGGTTTCACTAAAATCCGGATTGTTTTCCACCCGGTACATTCAATTGAAGTTTGAAATCAAATTATCGAACTACCGTGCCATTTTCAATTCCTTATATAATTATATATAATTATTTATATTCTAACGACGGCGTATATAATATATACGTTCGAATTATATTCAAAATAAATTTCTCGTCGATATTATTTAAAATAATTCATTTTAAATGTTCAAAATTCGTTAAAATTGCCAAAATAAAAATTTTAAACTGGCTCAGAATTTCCGGGTTATTACAATCTCCCGCACTTAAAACTTTTCGTCCCCGAAAAGGAACAAAGTCGAAAGTGGTTTGATTAATCAATTCTACGTTCGATCTAGCTTGCATTCTCCAACTTTTCAGTTTCTGAGAATTTTCAAATTCTTCAAAAATTTGGCTAACACCCGGAATTTTCGAAAAATTTCGCCATAACCTCCCCTGCACCGGGAGCCACGGGAAAATCCCGAAATTGCCATATAGGCCTTCTGATCGCAAAAAGAAAAAGAAAAAGCCAAGCGGCTAGCCAATAGGCTCATAAAATCATCATCACCCAAACAAAACAGTAAATTATAGTAAACATGTACCTATTTGTCGGGCAAACAAATTTTATTCTCTACTCTAGCCTCCTTGCTATGACCTGTTCAATGTAAGTATATGTATGCAAGCAAATGCGACCAATTTTCAATACAGTTCAATATTTGGTTCAATTAGGCTAAATGGTTAAAAATTAGCAAACAAATAAACAAACACACAAACATCAATCAACTAGTGGATTAGAGTTTCAAATTCATAATTTTGATATATACAAAAATCATGTTTTTGATGCCAAATCACACAATAAATCTATCTATACTAGTTTTGGTTCTCACACCAGTCTAATGGAAATATATAGAAATCACACCTTCGAAACTCGAATATGAATACTGATGATGATGCACCATCATCAGAATCATCCCCGGGTGTCTAGAATGTGATTCTATATCTATCCAGTATATTAAAACTTCGAATATACGTTCATGACGCGTATATACAAAACTTCTATATACTGGATTGCCCATATTCAAAATAAATAAATATTCAAATACGAATAAAACGATTTAAATTTTCAAAACAAATTTGTTTTCATTTGAAAAAATATACTCTTCACACTCGTTCTAGGATACTACTGATCCTATCTCTAACGAGTCATTCTAATTGGATATTACTAATCCAATATCTGATGAATTCTTTCGTATGGTTGTAATGTGTCTTGTTCTCGAGCTCTGTAAACCAAAGCTCTGATACCACTGTAAGGACCCGTAACTTCCCCGGTAAGGAAAGCACGAATACTTTGAGAACAACACACAAATGAACGCATACGGAAGAACATTTCATTGCTATTACAACAATTTCATCAGATACAAGAATATACAGAGAATAATTGAATAAATTACATTCAACAAACATCAGAGATTTAAATAAATTACATAGCAGCGGAAAAATAATATAAAACACAACTGAAAGTGATACACGGATACAGAACTTCCCGAGCATCGTTCCAGCTGTAAATCAGGACCCGGTGGATTTAAATCTGCAAAACCAAAACTACTAGCTGCCCGTGCGGAAAATAGGGGCACCCAGAGTTTAGGTTAAAACAATAAACTCCAGGTCAGTCATGTGACTGGTGTGAGAACTAAAACAGTTATTAATCTTTATTTTTAAAGTAAGGTAAATCAAGGGACCACGCCGTATAACACGGAACGGGTTTCCTCCCAAGAATACCAGTGCATAGAACAAACAGCGCAATGCTAAATAAAGAAAAATGAAGCTGTTATAAGACCCAGGTCCCATCACACAATGCAACGCAAGCCGGAGGATAGGGTTTTTACCTTATAACAGCCAAAGCATGCTTGATACGTTTAAAACAAATCATTTGATACTATAATAAGTGTATAGTGTCAAAACATTTCAATCATAAATATAAATCATAGATGGCATGAGTGCCCCATCCCACTATGTCGCCATACTAGGCTCTACAAATAAAGCCGAAATACACGTATTGGAAATTGGATTCCGTCATGAGTCGAGGCAAGGGGCAAGCTCCTCTCCGCGTTCGAGACACTCTAGCAATGCCTCAGGACCCCACTATGATCCTTTGGAACCTCCAAGGCCGGTCCTCTCTTACTTTTGAGGATTGGCAATTCCTGAACACACGTTTCCCGGTCCTTACAGACCTATATCCGAGGCGTCTCGTATCCAACAACCACACAGGTGAAAAGTATATAAATGTCAGGGTTGGTAGGTCACTGACACCACCCTAGCTAGAAAGAAACGTCGTGCACTCCTTGGGTCCGTATCCCGTTTTTGACTCATACCGAGGTGTGAGGCTCGCGAATCCACGTTATACACAAAGCTACGTCACACAGACCATGCTTTGATCATCAACCACAAGACTTTGCTTTTCAACAGAAGCCTTGATCAATTGCCACTTACGCGTGCCACATTGGCAATTCACTCCATGCGACTGATGTCCATCGATATACAACATCTGAGCTCGTACGTCTCAGAGAAGGGCGTTAAGCAAGAGAATAAATTCTCCGCCGCCAAACAGATGTATATTTAATAGAGATCAATCAACACAGAATAAAATCTAATGTCAGACACACAATCCATTTACAAGTTCGTTCTGTGTAATGACCCAGATTTCCATAACATCAGAGCTGACTATATACATCATACGTCCAACCCAAATATCACGAAAATATGAAACATTTTTTTTAGAAGAAAGAGGTAGAAGAAGAACAGAACTAACAACACAGAATCTCACATCGCAGCGGAACAAAATATAATATATCACATCTTTGAAATACAAAATCTTAACTGTATAACATATACTTATCAGAGTACAACACTTACAACACAGCGGAACAACACTATAACTAGATAACGCTGAAGCCTCCTGCTCCAAGCTCCTTTAGAAATTCAAGTAGGCTTTGCAACCATCCTCTCCTCCCCAAAGCAGCAAGGTAATACCCCACTGTGGCTTACATTGGTACCCCAGCACCACATTTTACGGCCAGCCTTTCGACTTCGCACTAAGCAACCAACCCTACCAAAGGGACATGTAGGAGTAAGAGTCTCCCGTTCACCACCTAACGAAAAGCGAGAACTCCCTATCATGCGACACATGCCTTAAAGCACGCAACATGGACTGGTATGAGTAAACAGTTTAAAACAGTTTCAGAAAACTAAATGATATCTCATAAGACCACGCCGTATAACACGGAACGGGTCTTTCCCTTATGAGAATTCAAACACTTGATTTAACTTTATATCAAATCTCTTTTGATATTACAATAGTGTCTAAATCAAGTAAATAACAATCTAGTGGAACGTTTGCATCTCACGTTCCACATAAATAAGATACAATCAAAACCACAAGCACGTATTGGGTATTTGGTTTTCCAACTATGACAAGGTATGGAACCACCTTCTGCTTGTATATCTCTAGAGGAGAATACACCGAGTTCAACAAGAACATCTTGCAACTCAGCCATACATGACCGACCACTCATTTCGCTTGAGTGTATCGAATGTATATCACCAACGATTGGGATCAGCAACCGTTTCCCGAATGGGACAGCATCGACATTAGATTTTTAGAAGTAAATGAAACTCTAGATCAGGTGATTATACACCCTAATAGGTGCGACCTACATAGCCATGATGCTTGCCCGATTTCTGTCATTTACCGGTTGATGAGGCTAGAAGCTACGCTTTATCATCACACCAGATTCACTTCGAATGTCACATTGTCAAATCCATCAAATCACCGATTGACGTCCTCAACAGTACATTACGTGTTAGCTAAAAGAAGTTTCCTTCTCCGCTTCCACTCTTGGTACGGTTGAAGAAATCAATGTACGTGACCATTCTGGAAATACTCTGTCAGACATTCATCCATACACGTCACCCAGGAACAGGATGAACTGAAGGCACTATTTCTATTAATAGAAAAAGTCCTTGCACTCTACTCCGTCTTCGATTATCTTTTTATAATCTGATTTGCACGCTACTGCCAATACGGAGTGGTTCTTCGGATAATAATCCAACCGGTCTCTCCATATTGACAACGATGGTCAAAACTTCGATAGTCTGTGATTTAACTATCGAATAAAAAAACAAGTGTTTCGATAGTCGATGATTTAACTATCAAATAAAACAAGTGTTCATCCAAACATCCAACAATCACTGAGCCTTTAATTAATATTCCATTAATTAAATCTCTTCTCTATTTCTTATCAATATTTGTTAACCAAATATTTTCAATAACCATATTGGCCTTTTTCGTTCTTTGGAAAACATTTCCATATATCACCTTCTTTTTATTTTCTAAACTTTAGAAAATATATGTTATTTATAATTGGAAAATATTCCAATTACTTATCTCTTTTCCAATCTCGTTTATTTCTATACTTAGAAAATAATCTATATTCTATTTCCAAGCTTACATTTCATTTGGGTTAAAACAGATGTTGTGTAAAACATCGTTAGGACAACCCAAATACAGTATTTAACTAATTCTTATTCCACATTGATCTTCGAGCCTGAATCTTGCTACTTATCGGTATATCATGAAATCAACCAAGTTGGGGTATAATTACCTCTCAGACCTTGACTGAATAACATTTAACGTCAAAACAGACAAGACTACTTACTCGAAAAATCAATACCATACAACTGATTATTCACCTTTAAACACATATATATTTTCTCTTTCTATTCCTACGAGATTTTTTCTTATACTTCCCTTTTTAATTATACTATTCTATTTCTAAGTTCGCTTCCTTATCGACTTCTATATAATTTGATATGTTGATTTCTAACTATCAAATTATCTTAAAAATATTCTATCTCCTTAAATTCCCGGAAAAATTCGCCATAACCTCCTTTGTACCGGGAGCATCGGGAAATTTCAAATAGCTTTCCCGGTCCTTCTTATCTCAAAAAGAAAAAGAAAAAGCCAAGCGGCTTGCCGATACGGCGCATAAAATCTCATATGGAAATTAAATACGTACCTTTTTGTCGGGCATTCTATTTATTTCACTTCTATACTTTACTCCATACATGTCTCCTGTATGTCTATACCTGTCCAAACTATTTTAACTATACCAATCTTTTTAACTCAATTTGTTAATTAAATCTGTTAATTAACTTTTCAGTCTATTTCACCTTCATATTTGAACATGACATGTTCAAATATATTTTAACTGCATATTAACAAATTCTAATTATACTCATACTCTCGTTTCCTTATCGACTTCTCATTCAAAATCCAATTCAATTTTATTTGAATTCTTTTTATTTAAACTTCATTTGAATTCTATTTTCAAATTCTATAGTTCTAAAGTCCATTTGAATTCAATATTCAAATTCTATAGTTCTAAAGTCCATTTGAATTCTCTGCACTATTTATAAACAACATTTATAACTTCAATTCAAATCCCACCTTTCCATTTATAAACAACGTTTATAAATTCAATTCAAATCCCAAATTTTCCTTTATAAACAAAGTTTATAAATTCGATTCAAATCCCATATTTTCCTTTATAAACAAAGTTTATAAATTCGATTCAAATCCCATATTTTCCTTTATAAACAAAGTTTATAAATTCGATTCAAATCCCATATTTTCGTTTATAAACAAAGTTTATAAATTCGATTCAAATCCCATATTTTCCTTTATAAACAAAGTTTATAAATTCTATACTCGTTTTATATATCTTCAAACAAGTTAATATTTTCTAGAGTTTTATTTAAAATTCAAATTCTATTTATAAAAATAGAATTTCCTTTTTAAATATCAAATACCATTTCCGATATTTTTATGAATCAATATTCAAGCCCCAGGGATATTTTAAACAATCAAATCAACAAATTTTCAATCATTTGATTTTTAACACATCATATATGAATATATATGAAATCAAACAAACAACAACAGATAATATATTTTTGAGGAATCCAGTTGGATTTTTCCAACCTGTTCTCCTGCATCCACAGACGTTAGTCAACATAGTAATACCCATCCTGCTTCGAGGCAGGATATCGCGGTATAGAAGGTCATCCACTAATCATAGCGTGGGGCGTATAGGGTAATCATCCGCTAATGATACCGCGGGCATCCGCTAATGATACTGCGGGAATCCAACCAATCATCAACCCAATATATATATATATATATATATATATATATATATATATATATAATAGTCAACCAATCCTAAATAACTATATATATTTTAAAACAATCAGACAGCATTCAAACAAGCACAGACAAATATATTTTTAACTATATAAAAATATTTCTAAATAAAAGGTGAGATTTACTTACCGTGGTCTTATTAATTCGATCTGTTCTGATTTTTAATCTCAGCTCAGGTAATCCGCAACCATGAATTCCTCGACCCACTCCATTCGATAAAATCTTGCATATATTTTAAATATAACATTTATTACTTAAGTTATCGAATAATTTCTAATCTAAAAATGTATGAACGAATTAAACATGGCTAACAATTTAATTAACTAGTTAGTTTTTAATTAAATAAATTAAGTATTTTACCTTAATTCTTCTCCTTTTCAATTTAAAGATCATGGCTTAGGCTTCTTCCTTAATTGCTTTTACCGCCAAGAAAACAACGCACCAAACCCATCACCATGAACATCTCTTTCATCCTAGCCCCATATTGTCACCTTGAAGTAGAACTCGACATTCCCTCTTGAAATCAGCATTACGTTCCTCCTGCTAATCCTCATGATTCCCAAGCATTTCACAATTCTTTCAACCATCCCCAAACGCATCCACTGACCCAAAAGCACAATCGTACTCCCCTAAACTCCACTGCCAACTCCAACTTTGCTTCGTACAGGTTGAGACAACCATTCAACCCCCACTCCAGGTCACGTCATTACCGAACACAGATCTCATTTCACTTCCTTTGTCGCACCCCTTCAAATCAGCACATTGAAACTCTGTCCTTTTATGAGTCCACAATAAATCCTTAATCCATAGTGTATCGGAATCGAAACCCCCTTCTTTTTCTTGGCCTCGCGACTTCCAGGTTCACCGAAACCAAATCCCTATCCCCCAACGTTGACTGTCGCTGCCACCAGTACCACAACAACCACCATTCTCGACTTCCTCTCCTCACATGCTTCACGCTGGACTCCACGAACCAGAACTCGAGTCTCCCATTGTTGATAACCCTAGCCCTAGTCGCGAATCCTATCGGTGACTCCCAGTTCGAAATCGAACAACCCAGCTTCCTCGCACCCACTTCTAAACCATTGGCAACCCACAACCCTTGAAATCGTCCCCGTCCTTGCTTTTCAGAAACCTCGCTCGCGATTTATGGTATTCGAATGGGTTTCGTGTTTTAAGTGAAGAAGGGAACGTATTATATAACAGTTTTGTCTTAAGTTTGTGGTAAAGAAGAAGGCACCGTTTGTTTTGAGGAAACTAAAATGAAGGGTCGGCTTTGTATTGAAGAGGACTGATTTCGATTTTTGATGGCCATTTTGATTTGAGCTGAAGCTTTTCGATTTGGGATTAAATCAAATGAATTAAAAGGGAGGAGCGGTTTTTATAAAGGAGAAAGAAAGGGGCGTGGTTGCTTTATTTCCTCTTGAAATCTCTGAAGCTTAAGGGAGCCACGGGTTTGACTTTGGTCCACCGAATTTTTGATTTTTTTATTTTAATTTTAATTAAATTAAAAACCGTATCCTTTGATTTAAAATACTCAAAATGCCGAACTCCTTTCTGAACCCAACAACTGGCATTTCTAGGGTTCACCCACCATTCCGGACACACTGGGATAGATCACGAGGTCCAATCCGATCATCCGTGGAAGATATAAATTTAAACTGATATAAATTTAATTCAAAACAATTAATTAAATTTCAAACTATTTATTCTCCTCGATAATATTCAAATATTATTACCGTTAAAATTTCATATTAATTATTTGAACTGTTTTCAATTCAAATAAAAATTTGAATTCAACTAAATCCATTTTCTTATTCTGATAATTTAATATTTTCAATATTAAATTGAAATTGATTTTTAAATCGATAACTCCCTATAAAAATTGATTTATTTACTTAACTCAAGATTTAAATCCATATTAAATATTCAAAATTTAACCCATAAGGATCCGGGTCATTACAATCTTCCCCACTTAAAATAATTTCGTCCTCGAAATTGCTAAGGTAGAAAAAGTGCTACAAACCCATTTATCTTTTCAAAACATACTTATGTTGATACTCAACATTTCAAACTTCCTTACGTAACTCTCTTTCGAATAAATCCCTATTCGATAACTCCTCCCTTCGAATAATTATATTCGATAGTCTCTCTTTCGAATAACTAGATTCGAAAACCTTTCTTCGAATAAACTATATTCAATTCACTCTATTCAATTGACTCTATTGGATTTAACTCTTATCGATTAACTCCATTGAATAACTAAATTCGATACTCCTTCGAATAACCAATATTCTATAATTCACTTCGATTAAACTAATCGATAACTCTTTTCGATTAAACTATAATCGATAACTCCTTTGATTTACTAATAATCGATAACTCCTTCGATTTACTAATAATCGATAACTCCTTCGATTTACTAATAATCGATAACTCCTTCGATTTACTAATAATCGATAACTCCTTTCGAATAACCAAATTCGATAATTCCTTTCGAATAAACTATATTCGATAACTCCTTTCGCTTGACTCTAGATCGCAGCGATCACAATGGTTACGCCTGATTCCCCCAGGAAACATCCGACCGCCCTAGGCTATCTGCAGCCCTACGAATTACGCTAGCAGTCGTACGAAATGGTAACTTATCCTGAGTAACTATGGTTGACTAACTCTATCTCAATAACTATATTCGATCATCTTTAATTGAATAACTAAAATTCAATTAAATCCTAATTCGATTTACCATGTTCAATTTACTCTATCTTGTTAACTCTTTATTTGAATAACAAATATTCGTTAAATTCTAATTGAATAACTAATATTCAATTTACTCTACGTATTTACCCTAACTGATTAACTCTAACTGGTTAATTCTTACTCTAATCGATTTATTCTAACTCTAACCGATTATTTCTAACTCCAGTCGACTTCTCCTATTCGAATAACTCCTATTCGATAGCGTTTATTCATTTATAAAGATTTACTTTTAGTAACGGTTCTTCACTTTATAAATGTTCTCTTTAATAACGTTACTTCACTTACACAAGTGTTGTGTACCCCTTCTATTTAAACTATCGGTGTTAAAAACCGATATATCTTCTCTATATAAGTTCAGACTTATATATTCCATCTATCGAATGATAAATATTCAATTTAATTTATAAACTGTTATTTATAAATTAACCTTTCCATTTATCTGTTAAAAACATATTTCCATTTTCTATTCATCTTCTAAATGTTCCTTTGATTAATTCTATTTATTTAACAAATAAATATCTCATTTATAACATTCTAAAATATTTCCATTGAATCTATTTGTAAATGTTTTACAAATATTCCCTTCTATTTGTTTGCACATAACTTCCTTTGTATTTGTTTTACAAACATATTTCCTTTTTAACTCTTTTGGTTTTTCCTTTATTCAAACCCAATTCATATTCACATTGATTTTACTCAATTTATTCATTTCGATCTATTTAACTTACTTAAGTTAAATTTAATTTCAATCATTCAAATTCCCATTAACTAGTTGCTAATTAATCGTTTTGCCTAATTCACCCTCGTATTTGAATATAACTTGTTCAAATATATGTCAACTTAATTATAAATTAATCTAATTATAATTTTAACTCGAGTTATATATTCGATTTCGAATATAAATTTTCAATTTCTTCACTTATCCAAAACCCAATTTCGATTCAAATTTCCTTTAACTAATTATTCTCCAATTTAGTTAATTCTATTTAACCATATAAAATATGATTTTTGTCTTAAAAATCATTTCACTTACTTCACTGGAGTTCATATTTATTTTATATCTCCAGTCTGGATTTTTCTAATGCCAATTCGGATTTTATTTCCTAAAAATCCTTCTGTTAATTTAATTAAACCGTTATGGTTTTTATAATGGTTCTGGCGCTGCTTTTCTAAAAAATTTATTTTGACATAACTAAAAATCTATACGATGAAATCCAGATTTTTCTCTTTCATTAGAAAATTATTGTTCAACCGGTCCCGACGATTCTTGTTTCAAAGAATTCCGACTTCAATTGAGTTCTGTATACTAAATTGAAGTTCGAATCGCCAAATTTCGAACTGTCGCGCTACGGCGAGCTCGTTTTAATTATATTTATAAATATAAACGTTTTAACTTCGTTAAAATGAATCCAACTCCATTTTAACTCTATTTGAATTTCTTGATTCAAATTCCAATCTCGCTTTTATTTGAATTCTATATTTAAATTTCCTTTATTCAACTCCCATTTAAATTCCTATATTCAAATTCTATAGTTGAATTTCCTTTTCTATTTTATATTTAAATTCAATACTTGAATTTCTATTTCAATTCCATATTCAAATTCAATACTTGAATTTCTATTTCTATTTCATATTCAAATTCAATACTTGAAATTCCATTTGAAATCTATTATTCAATTTCTATACTTGAAATTCCATTTGAAATCTATTATTCAATTTCTATACTTGAAATTCCTTTGAATTTAAATTCTATTTAACTCCTTTGAATTCAAATTCTATTTAATTTCACTTTGAATTCAAATTCTATTTAAACTCCTTTTATTTAAAATTCTATTTCAAACTTTATATTTTCTTTGAATTCTAATATTCAACCTCCACTTTATATTCTCTTTGAAATTCTATTTAACCAAATTCCATTTGAATTCTAATATTCAAATCTCTATTTGACTTTTCTTTATTCAAATCCATTTGAATTCCTTTGAATTCAAATCCCATTTCAATTTTTCTTATACAATTTCTATTTGAATTTTCTTTATTCAAATCCTATTTCAATTTCTATGTTCTAGTTCTATATTTGAATTCCCTTATATTTTACTTCTATTTGAAATCTATATTTCAATTCCCATTTCACTTCTATTTGAAGTAATATAAATATATACATATATTTAAATCTATCTCAAATTCAAAACATTTGAATTTTCAAACAACTTGTTTCTTTTTCAAACAAATTTCCATCAAAACTTTTCTAAGGCAGCAATTTATCACTTAGAAACTCGAAAATGAACACTGATGAGGTTGCGATCATCATCAGAATTATTTTTCAGCTACTGAATGAGTTCAGTGCTTTATTTCTTTCAAACTCCATTTAGAAAAATATTTTCCAAACTCCCAGGATTTTAAATTCTGACTTCATGTTGAATTCAATTTTAATTCATCCCATTTGTATATTTGATTTCATATACTAATTCCATTGATTATATATCTATTTCTGTTCTATAATCTAATTCGATTATAATCCTAACAATCAACTCAACTATTTAAAAACAATATTGTGTCCAATCTTCTGTTCAAGTGTTTATAAACTCCTATCGACATCGTGGCGTCCCACGATTCGACCAAAATTTATAATCCACTCAACAGACTAGTCAACACAATATAAAACAGTTTTTATATCAAATAACAAATACGCTCTCTCGTATATATATACACTCAACTCATTCTAGGATACTACTGATCCTATCTCTAATGAGCACATTCCAACAAGCCTAGGTATTCGCTAAACCTAAGCTCTGATACCAACTGTAATGACCCAGATTTCCATAACATCAGAGCTGACTATATACATCATACGTCCAACCCAAATATCACGAAAATATGAAACATTTTTTTTTTTAGAAGAAAGAGGTAGAAGAAGAACAGAACTAACAACATAGAATCTCACATCGCAGCGGAACAAAATATAATATATCACATCTTTGAAATACAAAATCTTAACTGTATAACATATACTTATCAGAGTACAACACTTACAACACAGCGGAACAACACTAGAACTAGATAACGCTGAAGCCTCCTGCTCCAAGCTCCTTTAGAAATTCAAGTAGGCTTTGCAACCATCCTCTCCTCCCCAAAGCAGCAAGGTAATACCCCACTGTGGCTTACATTGGTACCCCAGCACCACATTTTACGGCCAGCCTTTCGACTTCTCACTAAGCAACCAACCCTACCAAAGGGACATGTAGGAGTAAGAGTCTCCCGTTCGCCACCTAACGAAAAGCGAGAACCCCCTATCATGCGACACATGCCTTAAAGCACGCAACAAGGACTGGTATGAGTAAACAGTTTAAAACAGTTTCAGAAAACTAAATGATATCTCATAAGACCACGCCGTATAACACGGAACGGGTTTTTCCCTTATGAGAATTCAAACACTTGATTTAACTTTATATCAAATCTCTTTTGATATTACAATAGTGTCTAAATCAAGTAAATAACAATCTAGTGGAACGTTTGCATCTCACGTTCCACATAAATAAGATACAATCAAAACCGCAAGCAAGTATTGGGTATTTGGTTTTCCAACTATGACAAGGTATGGAACCACCTTTTGCTGGTATATCTCTAGAGGAGAATACACCGAGTTCAACAAGAACATCTTGCAACTCAGCCATACATGACCGACCACTCATTTCGCTTGAGTGTATCGAATGTATATCACCAACGATTGGGATCAGCAACCGTTTCCCGAATGGGACGGCATCGACAATAGATTTTTAGAAGTAAATGAAACTCTAGATCAGGTGATTATACACCCTAATAGGTGCGACCTACATAGCCATGCTGCTTGCCCGATTTCTGTCATTTACCGGTTGATGAGGCTAGAAGCTACGCTTTATCATCACACCAGATTCACTTCGAATGTCACATTGTCAAATCCATCAAATCACTGATTGACGTCCTCAACAGTACATTATGTGTTAGCTAAAAGAAGTTTCCTTCTCCGCTTCCACTCTTGGTACGGTTGAAGAAATCAATGTACGTGACCATTCTGGAAATACTCTGTCAGACATTCATCCATACACGTCACCCAGGAACAGGATGAACTGAAGGCACTATTTCTATTAATAGAAAAAGTCCTTGCACTCTACTCCGTCTTCGATTATCTTTATATAATCTGATTTGCACGCTACTGCCAATACGGAGTGGTTCTTCGGATAATAATCCAACCGGTCTCTCCATATTGACAACGATGGTCAAAACTTCGATAGTCTGTGATTTAACTATCGAATAAAAAAACAAGTGTTTCGATAGTCGATGATTTAACTATCGAATAAAACAAGTGTTCATCCAAACATCCAACAATCACTGAGCCTTTAATTAATATTCCATTAATTAAATCTCTTCTCTATTTCTTATCAATATTTGTTAACCAAATATTTTCAATAACCATATTGGCCTTTTTCGTTCTTTGGAAAACATTTCCATATATCGCCTTCTTTTTATTTTCTAAACTTTAGAAAATATATGTTATTTATAATTGGAAAATATTCCAATTACTTATCTCTTTTCCAATCTCGTTTATTTCTATACTTAGAAAATAATCTATATTCTATTTCCAAGCTTACATTTCATTTGGGTTAAAACAGATGTTGTGTAAAACATCGTTACGACAACCCAAATACAGTATTTAACTAATTCTTATTCCACATTGATCTTCGAGCCTGAATCTTGCTACTTATCGGTATATCATGAAATCAACCAAGTTGGGGTATAATTACCTCTCAGACCTTGACTGAATAACATTTAACGTCACAACAGACAAGACTACTTACTCGAAAAATCAATACCATACAACTGATTATTCACCTTTAAACACATATATATTTTCTCTTTCTATTCCTACGAGATTTTTTCTTATACTTCCCTTTTTAATTATACTATTCTATTTCTAAGTTCGCTTCCTTATCGACTTCTATATAATTTGATATGTTGATTTCTAACTATCAAATTATCTTAAAAATATTCTATCTCCTTAAATTCCTGGAAAAATTCGCCCTAACCTCCTTTGTACCGGGAGCATCGGGAAATTTCAAATAGCTTTCCCGGTCCTTCTTATCTCAAAAAGAAAAAGAAAAAGCCAAGCGGCTTGCCGATACGGCGCATAAAATCTCATATGGAAATTAAATACGTACCTTTTTGTCGGGCATTCTATTTATTTCACTTCTATACTTTATTCCATACCTGTCTCCTGTATGTCTATACCTGTCCAATCTATTTTAACTATACCAATCTTTTTAACTCAATTTGTTAATTAACTTTTCAGTCTATTTCACCTTCATATTTGAACATGACATGTTCAAATATATTTTAACTGCATATTAACAAATTCTAATTATACTCATACTCTCGTTTCCTTATCGACTTCTCATTCAAAATCCAATTCAATTTTATTTGAATTCTTTTTATTTAAACTTCATTTGAATTCTATTTTCAAATTCTATAGTTCTAAAGTCCATTTGAATTCTATATTCAAATTCTATAGTTCTAAAGTTCATTTGGATTCTCTGCACTATTTATAAACAACATTTATAACTTCAATTCAAATCCCACCTTTCCATTTATAAACAACGTTTATAAATTCAATTCAAATCCCAAATTTTCCTTTATAAACAAAGTTTATAAATTCGATTCAAATCCCATATTTTCCTTTATAAACAAAGTTTATAAATTCGACTCAAATCCCATATTTTCCTTTATAAACAAAGTTTATAAATTCTATACTCGTTTTATATATCTTCAAACAAGTTAATATTTTCTAGAGTTTTATTTAAAATTCAAATTCTATTTATAAAAATAGAATTTCCTTTTTAAATATCAAATACCCTTTCCGATATTTTTATGAATCAATATTCAAGCCCCAGGGATATTTTAAACAATCAAATCAACAAATTTTCAATCATTTGATTTTTAACACATCATATATGAATATATATGAAATCAAACAAACAACAACAGATAATATATTTTTGAGGAATCCAGTTGGATTCCTCCAACCTGTTCTCCTGCATCCACAGACGTTAGTCAACATAGTAATACCCATCCTGCTTCGAGGCAGGATATCGCGGTATAGAAGGTCATCCACTAATCATAGCGTGGGGCGTATAGGGTAATCATCCGCTAATGATACCGCGGGCATCCGCTAATGATACTGCGGGAATCCAACCAATCATCAACCCAATATATATATAATAGTCAACCAATCCTAAATAACTATATATATTTTAAAACAATCAGACAACATTCAAACAAGCACAGACAAATATATTTTTAACTATATAAAAATATTTCTAAATAAAAGGTGAGATTTACTCACCGTGGTCTTATTAATTCGATCTGTTCTGATTTTTAATCTCAGCTCAGGTAATCCGCAACCATGAATTCCTCGACCCACTCCATTCGATAAAATCTTGCATATATTTTAAATATAACATTTATTACTTAAGTTATCGAATAATTTCTAATCTAAAAATGTATGAACGAATTAAACATGGCTAACAATTTAATTAACTAGTTAGTTTTTAATTAGATAAATTAAGTATTTTACCTTAATTCTTCTCCTTTTCAATTTAAAGATCATGGCTTAGGCTTCTTCCTTAATTGCTTTTACCGCCAAGAAAACAACGCACCAAACCCATCACCATGAACATCTCTTTCATCCTAGCCCCATATTGTCACCTTGAAGTAGAACTCAACATTCCCTCTTGAAATCAGCATTACGTTCCTCCTGCTAATCCTCATGATTCCCAAACATTTCACAATTCTTTCAACCATCCCCAAACGCATCCACTGACCCAAAAGCACAATCGTACTCCCCTAAACTCCACTGCCAACTCCAACTTTGCTTCGTATAGGTTGAGACAACCATTCAACCCCCACTCCAGATCACCTCATTACCGAACACAGATCTCATTTCACTTCCTTTGTCGCACCCCTTCAAATAAACACATTGAAACTCTGTCCTGTTATGAGTCCACAATACCTCCTTAATCCATCGTGTATCGGAATCGAAACCCCCTTCTTTTTCTTGGCCTCGCGACTTCCAGGTTCACCGAAACCAAATCCCTATCCCCCAACGTTGACTGTCACTGCCACCAGTACCACCACAACCACCATTCTCGACTTCCTCTCCTCACATGCTTCACGCTGGACTCCACGAACCAGAACTCGAGTCCCCCATTGTTGATAACCCTAGCCCTAGTCGCGAATCCTATCGGTGACTCCCAGTTCGAAATCGAATAACCCAGCTTCCTCGCACCCACTTCTAAACCATTGGCAACCCACAACCCTTGAAATCGTCCCCGTCCTTGCTTTTCAGAAACCTCGCTCACGATTTATGGTATTCGAATGGGTTTCGTGTTTTAAGTGAAGCAGGGAACGTATTATATAACAGTTTTGTCTTAAGTTTGTGGTAAAGAAGAAGGCACCGTTTGTTTTGAGGAAACTAAAATGAAGGGTCGGCTTTGTATTTAAGAGGACTGATTTCGATTTTTGATGGCCATTTTGATTTGAGCTGAAGCTTTTCGATTTGGGATTAAATCAAATGAATTGAAAGGGAGGAGCGGTTTTTATAAAGGAGAAAGAAAGGGGTGTGGTTGCTTTATTTCCTCTTGAAATCTCTGAAGCTTAAGGGAGCCACGGGTTTGGCTTTGGTCCACCGAATTATTGATGTTTTTATTTTAATTTTAATTAAATTAAAAACCGTATCCTTTGATTTAAAATACTCAAAATGCCGAACTCCTTTCTGAACCCAACAACTGGCATTTCTAGGGTTCACCCACCATTCCGGACACACTGGGATAGATCACGAGGTCCAATCCGATCATCCGCGGAAGATATAAATTTAAACTGATATAAATTTAATTCAAAACAATTAATTAAATTTCAAACTATTTATTCTCCTCGATAATATTCAAATATTATTACCGTTAAAATTTCATATCAATTATTTGAACTGTTTTCAATTCAAATAAAAATTTGAATTCAACTAAATCCATTTTCTTATTCTGATAATTTAATATTTTCAATATTAAATTGAAATTTATTTTTAAATCGATAACTCCCTATAAAAATTGATTTATTTACTTAACTCAAGATTTAAATCCATATTCAATATTCAAAAATTAACCCATAAGGATCCGGGTCATTACATTCTGGGTGTGAACGAAACCGGAGGCACTTTCCTCGCATATCCATCCACCTCCAAGTACGTCTAGACGATCACCAACTGTTTCCCTCATCTTGGGTGTACAGCCCAATCGAGATCATCAGTAATCACCCAAACGATGTGAAGACTTCCGGTCTTCAACCACCGTCTTCATCTTCGACATCTCGTCGAATCGGTTATTCAGAATGGGTATAACCCGGCCTTCCTGAATAACCCACGTATATGATAAACAAATGTTACACAAACACAACGAACGCCTCATTCCAATTCAGAATATTCTTTTATTCACAAAATCACATTCTTAGGGAAAGGTTCCCATTAATTTTATCCAAGATAAATTCTTCTAAATTTATTCTTTAATCTTCCTTTGGATATCATTTCAAACCATTTTACGGTTTTCCAAACTAGTCGGGATTAGCGAACCACACCGAAGTAATTATTTATTTTATTTCCCAATCCCAACCTATATATCCCATGGAGCAAAACTGGTAATACTCCATATCTAACACCACGGTTTTATCGGTAAAATTAATTACCATTTCACGTTCAAATCTAATTAAAGATTTAACTATCGCTTTGGAGAAAAACTGGTGATACTCCACTCTCGATCACTTTTCAGATTTGATAATTTAAATTATCAATTCACATTTTTAATCTAATTAAAGATTCATTAAAACTCCACTTAGTTTTAATCTTTTCAAAAATCAACATCCTGCAATTAACTGGGTTAAAGAACCAATGTCTTCTAAAACACGGTTCACGATAAACCCAAATCACATTTGATATTAAATACAAGGCTCTGAATAGAAAATATACCGGCTTATATTCAATATCAAATTCTGAAACCAACAAATATCGTATTGGAAATAACGATATAAAATATATCTTTCAAATTACCATAACAATATATGTATAGTCACGAAATTCAACATCGAAATATTCCGAAGATAATTTCGATTCAACTCAAGTCCAATTCACGTATTGGGATTATTGATTATTTTTAAAATCACTTTCAAATTCAATTTATTTATTTCAAAAATAAATTGATTTTAATTCTAGTTCAAAACTAGTTCATTTCGATAAAAATCTATTTTTATCTTTTCAAATATGGGATTTTTCAGCCTAATTTTTCCCAAATCATTTCTTATGATTTTACACAAATTATATATATTTTTAATAATTTTATCAAGGCCCGTACAGTCGATTTCCATCAACGGCCATCGAACTGCACTTACAGCGACCTTTTCCAAATTTGATTTGGACATAATTCCAAATCCAACCGTTAGATTTCAAATTTCTAATATTCATTGGAAAGCTCTTTTCGATACGAATCCAACGGTTCCGGTTTTAGGAGAATCCGACGGTCGGATCTCCCGCAACGTCAATTCGAAGTCAATGGTCGAAATTCACGAACTGCCGCGGAGCGGCGCGTTCTATTCAGGCCATTATATATATAATTTATATGTATATATATATATATATATTATATATTTCGTCAATTTCCTTTTAAAACGTATTTTATAAATCGTTTTAACTTCGTTTCAAAACCATTTCAACACTATTTCAATTTCTAATCAAAACTGAATATTTTATATCATTACTATATAAATGATAATATTTTCAAAACGTTATATTTTGAAATCACTTCTTTTCTATATTCATTATAAAAACGAATATAATCGATATAAATATCGTTCACGTCAAAAATAGCGCAACTCTAATCAACACGGCTTTATATATTTCAATAAATCTGTTATTCTATTCAACAAATGAATATTTATTCCATTCAACACATGAATCTATATTTCTTCCAACACCTGACTAATCTCAACACATGAGTACTGTCAACACATCACTATTTTTGTTACGTAAAATATTTTATAAAACTATGGTATCTATCATTTGATTTTCAATTAGACTTCAACCGTAAAGTAGTTCTAATTTTAAATATGATAAAGATGTAAATTTTATTATTAAAATATTTTACTCAACACACGAATATTTTCAACACATGAACATCGTCAACACATGACTATTTTTATATTCAACACATGGATTTTCTTTTATAATATTCATTGTTTTCCCGATTGGAATGAGGCCCAATCTATCACCATATAGTGTTAATTATATGGATTCCATACAACACATGCATATAATAGCAATGATAAACAATCAACCATCATCCAAGGTGCACCACACAACTGCATAAGCATCAAATATAAATAATCAACGCTTACACAGCCTGTCGACCAATCGATCGACATACAATTAAATAATTGGGATTAGTGTATGCCAAATATCATCCCAATACCCGTGTGTGGTTTCAAATCAACAAACACATATTTTTATTCGTGCAGTTGGGCGATGTGTAAAATTTATCATCCCAATCAATAAATCAGTGTATATAAACAAATCGGCCGATTTGTTTATAAATATTTATTTATTCACTTTCACGTTAAAAATTATATTTTTAACGATAATTAATTTTTTTCAACACATTAATTTATATTATTGATTTCACATCCACATCACAAACAATTTTCACAACACATCAGTCGAACAAACAAGCCATCCATGGTCGTTGGATGACGGGTGTCGGGTGCTGCTAAGCACCGTCTGCATCCTAGTATATATATATATATATAACTAGAAAAAGAAATTTAGAGTGAGAAGTTATCACCAATAGCAATCCAATCATCTTGACTCTTTTTGATAGAAATCTTTGCCATTCTCGCATTTTGTCGCTTTCGTTGTCCGCTTTCGCTACATATGTAAAAATCACATTTTTTTACTTCGCTATTCAATACGAAAAAACCCAATTTTTACTTGGATGTTCAATATATAAAAATCATATTTTACTTTGATGTTCAATATATAAAAATCAGATTTTTACAACACTACTATATATAAAGACTTCGCCTTTTCTATTTTTAAAAATATCGTCTTTTCATATTTAAAAATATCGTCTCTTTAAAAATCAATCTTTATTTTGCTACACATATAAAGATGCTATTTTTAATATTCCTATCATGCAAAAATTATATTTTTTATTCTCTACATAAACAAAATCATATTTTTACCCTTCTACTATATGAAAGATTATATTTTTATCCTCCTACAATATAAAAGATTATATTTTTATAACTCTAAACACATTTAAAGCTGAAATTAAAGTAAAACAATTGTAAATATATATAAAAACTCACTTATTTACTGATCTAGGCTTCGTGGGTGAGTCGTCGGGTGCTGCTGGTGCCGAGGAAGTCGCGGTGGTGGTCGGCTGGGCTGTTGGAGGCGGAGGAGGTTGATGGAGCGGTCGGAGGAGGTCAGGTAAAGAAGACGAAGCAGCGGCGGCACAGCACAGGAGGAGGGGGGTCGCAGCAGGCGAAGGTGGGTGGCGATCTTCGCAGGAGAGGGTGGCAGCGCTAGGGGGTGTGCGGCGGTGGAAAATCGAACGGGGGAGGGTTCGATCGCGCGACGGCGCGATTACTGAGGAGGGAGGGGGTCTCGAGGTGGAGTGAGGCAGGAGGGTTGCGACGGCCTGGGGGGGCTAGCCAGAGGCGGCGGCGCCACTATCGGAGGAGCGACGGCTCCTCCGCCTCCTTTTCTTTTTTAATTTTTTTATTTTGAAATCGATTTCTGATTTAATCGGGGGGGCCAACGGGTTTTAAGGAGAGGGTTTTCTCTTTTTTTTATTATTTAAATATTTTATTATTTTCCACCAAAAAACAACTTTTATTTTCGACCTCAAAACGAGACCCACCGCCTGTCATCCATAGCGTTTTACCCCCTTTCCGAACACAATGGGATATGTATCGTAAGCTGATTTGATCGTTTCGATCAGTTTCCGTTAAAATCAACATATAACTTTATATATTAAATTTGAACGCGCATTTCAATTTACCGGGGTCACATACTAACTCTAAAAATTGCAGAAAAATATTTTCTAGCTTCGTATTGACGATACGGTCCTAACAAAACTAGTTTCGTCGAATTCCGAGACCGTTGGAAAAATGGCCATTTTCCAGTCGATTAAAATCAACTGAAACTGGTCAAACGCGTTTTCCTCTGCCACGCTCACATATTGATTCGAAAAATTATGAAATTTGAAACCTAGAAATAATTTGACATCACGGACCCAACAAAAGTTGTTTCGTCGAAATCAGTGGTCGTTTGCAAAATTCCTATTTTTAAGGGCCTGAATTCCATAGCGACTATTCAGAATTTTCAACTGGACATCTCTTTATCCCCGCTGTGAAATTTTGATTTTTCGGATTCGTTGGAAAGACATCATCAAATAGATCCTATTATTTTTGGTTTCACTAAAATCCGGATTGTTTTGCACCCGGTACATTCAATTGAAGTTTGAAATCAAATTATCGAACTACCGCGCCATTTTCAATTCCTTATATAATTATATATAATTATTTATATTCTAACGACGACGTATATAATATATACGTTCGAATTATATTCAAAATAAATTTCTCGTCGATATTGTTTAAAATAATTCATTTTAAATGTTCAAAATTCGTTAAAATTGCCAAAATAAAAATTTTAAACTGGCTCAGAATTTCTGGGTTATTACAATAATACACGACATACACTAATCCCAATAATTAGTTGTATGTCGATCGATTGATTGACAGGCTGTTATAAGCGTTAATTATTTATATTTAATGCTTATGCAGTTGTGTAGTGCACCTTGGATGATGGTTGATTATTTATCGTCGCTATTTATGTACATGTGTTTTATGGAATCCATATAATTAACATTATATGGTAATTGATTGGGCCTCATTCCAATCGGGAAAATAAAGAATATAATAGAATATATTCATGTGTTGAATAGAATAAATGCTCATGTATTGAGAATATTTATGTGTTGAAACTATTCATGTGTTGAGCAAAATATTTTAATAATAAAAATTACATCTTTATCATATTTAAAATTAGAAGCTACTTCACGGTGGAGTCTAATTAAAAATCAAACGATAGATACCATAATTTTATAAAATATATTACATAACAGAAATAGTCGTGTGTTGACAGTACTCACGTGTTGAGATTAGTCATGTGTTGAAAGAAATATAGATTCATGTGTTGAATAGAATAAATATTCATTTGTTGAATAGAATAAAGAAGTCTTTGAAAAATATAAAGCCGTGTTGATTAGTGATGCGCCATTTTGACGCGAACGATATTTATATCGATTTTATTCGAATATCGAAAAGGAAGTGATTTCAAAATATAACATTTTGAAAATATATATATCGATGATATGAAATATTCAATTTTGATTTGGAATTGAATATGAAGTTGAATTTGTTTTGAAGACAAATTTAAAACGATTTATAAAATACGTTTTAAAAGGATATCGACGAAATATATATAATATATATATATATATTATATATATATAATGGCCTGAATAGAACGCGCCGCGCTGCGGCAGTTCGTGAATTTCGACCATTGACTTCGAATTGACGTTGCGGGAGATCCGACTGTCGGATTCTCCTAAAACCGGAACCGTTAGGTTCGTATCGAAAAGTGCTTTCCAATGAATATTAGAAATTTGAAATCTAACGGTTGGATTTGAAATTATGTCCAAATCAAATTTGTAAAATGTCGCTGTAAGTGCAGTTCGATGGCCGTTGATGGAAATCGACTGTACGAGCCTTGATAAAATTATTAAAAACATCAATGATTTGTGAAAAATCATAAGAAATGATTTGTGAAGAATTGGGATGAAAACTTCCATATTTGAAAAGATAAAAATATATTTTTATCAAAATGAACTAGTTTTGAACTAGAATTAAAATCAATTTATTTTTGAAATAAATAAATTGAATTTGAAAGTGGTTTTAAAAATAATCAGAATTCCAATATGTGAATTGGGATGGATTTGAATCGAAATTATCTTTGGAATTTTTCGATGTTGGATTTCGTGATTATACAGATATGGTTGTGCAGATTTGAAAGATATATTTATATCGTTATTTCCAATACAATATTTGTTGGTTTCAGAATTTGATATTGAATATAAGCCGGTATATTTTCTATTCAGAGCCTTGTATTTAATATCAAATGTGATTTGGGTTTGTCGTGAATGGTGTCTTCATTAACACTATTCTTAAGCCCAATAGAGAAAAAGATTAAATTTTTCTATTTAGATTTAATGAAGTGTATCAATTAAATACTATTTAATTGGAATTGAATTTGAGTTGGTTTTTGGGTTTATCGTGAGCGGTGTTTTGAACAACACCTGTTCTTTAACCCGATTAACAATAGAGTGTAATTTTGGGTTTATCGTGAATCATGTTTTAGATGACATTGATTCTTTAACCCAGTTAAAGTTAGGATATTGATTTTTGAAAAGATTAAAACTAAGTGAAGTTTTAATGAATCTTTAATTAGATTGAAATGTGAATTGATAATTTAAATTATCAAATCTGAAAAGTGATCGAGAATGGAGTACCACCAGTTTTGCTCCAAAGCGATAGTTAAATCTTTAATTAGATTTGAACGTGAAATGGTAATTAATATTACCGATAACACCATGGTGTTAGATATGGAGTATTACCAGTTTTGCTCCATGGGATATATAGGTTAGGATTGGGAAATAAAATAAATAATTACTTCGGTGTGGTTCGCTAATCCCGACTAGTTTGGAAAACCATAATATGGTTTGAAATGATATCCAAAGGAAGATTAAAGAATAAATTTCGAAGAATTTATCTTGGATAAAATTAATGGGAACCTTTCCCTAAGAATGTGAAATTTTGAATAGAAGAATATTCTGAATTGGAATGAGGCGTATGTTGTGTTTGGGTAACACATGTTTATTATATACGTGGGTTATTCAGAAAGGCCGGGTTTATACCCATTCTGAATAACCAACTCGACGAGATGTCGAAGATGAAGACGGTAGTTGAAGACCGGAAGTCTTCACATCGTTTGGGTGATTACTGATGATCTTGATTAGGCTGTACACCCAAGATGAGGGAAACAGTTGATGATCGTCCAGACGTGCTTGGAGATCGATGGATATGCGAGGAAAGTGCCTTCGGTTTCGTTCAGACCCAGAACGAACTTGTAAATGGATTGTGTGTCTGACATTGGATTTTATTCTGTGTTGATTGATCTCTATTAAATATACATCTGTTTGGCGGCGGAGAATTTATTCTCTTGCTTAACGCCCTTCTCTGAGACGTACGAGCTCAGAGGTTGTATATCGATGGACATCAGTCGCATGGAGTGAATTGCTAGTGTGGCACGCGTAAGTGGCAATTGATCAAGGCTTCTGTTGAAAAGCAAAGTCTTGTAGTTGATGATCAAAGCACGGCCTGTGTGGCGTAGCTTTGTGTATAGCGTGAATTCGCGAGCCTCACACCTCGGTATGAGTCAAAAACGGGATAGTGACTGTAGGGAGAGCATGACGTTTCTTTCTAGCTATGGGTGGTGTCGGTGCTTAAACTGGCTGACATTTATATACTTTTTACCTGTGTGGTTGTTGGATAAGGCGCCTTGATTTTAGGTCTGTTAGGACCGGGAAACGTGTGTTCAGGAATAACTAATCCTCAAAAGTAAGAGAGGACCGGCCCTGAAGATCCAAGGATTGCTGTGTGCGGTCCTGGGACATTTGCTAGAGTGTCTCGAACGGAGAGGAGCTTGCCCCTTGCCTCGACTCATGACGGAAATCGAATTTCCAGTACGTGTATTTTGGTTTTATTTGTAGAGCCTAGTATGGCGACATAGTGGGATGGGGCGCTTATGCCGTCTATGATTTATATTTATGATTTAAATTGTTTTGACACTATACACTTATAATAGTATCAAATGATTTGTTTTGAACGTACCAAGCATGTTTGGCTATTATAAGGGAAAACCCTATCCTCCGGATTGCGTTGCATTGTGTGATGGGACCTGGGTCTTATAATAGCTTAATTTTTCGAAAAAGCATTGCGCTATTTTGTTATATACACTAGTGTTCTTGGGAGGACCTGGGTCTTATAATAGCTTCATTTTTCGAAAAAGCATTGCGCTATTTTGTTATATACACTAGTGTTCTTGGGAGGAAACCCGTTCCGTGTTATATGGCGTGGTCCCTTGAATTACTCTCTTTTAAAATAAAGATTTATAACTGTTTTAGTTCTCACACCAGTCACATGACTGACCTGGAGTTTATTGTTTTAACCTAAACTCTGGGTGCCCCTATTTTCCCCACGGGCAGCTAGTAGTTTTGGTTTTGCAGATTTATATTCATAGGATCCAGATTTACAGCTGGAATGATATCCGGAAAGCTCTATATCCGTATATCTCTTCTAGTTGTGTTTTGTATTATTTTTCCGCTGTAATACTGTATTTAAATCTCTGATATTCTTTGTTGTATAATATTTATTCATACTCTGTATATTCTTGAATTCTGATGGAATTGTTGTAATTAACAGTGAAATGTTCTTCTATTTGTGTTCTACTTTGTCGTGTTCTCAAGGTAATCCGGGCTTTCCTTACCGGGGAAGTTACGGGCTACTACAGTTGGTATCAGAGCTTTGGTTTACAGAGCTCAAGAACAATACACATTAGAACCGAACGAAAGAATTCATCAGATATTGGATTAGTAATATCCAATTAGAATGACTCGTTAGAGATAGGATCAGTAGTATCCTAGAACGAGTGTGAAGAGTATATCTTTCAAATGAAAACAGTATTGTTTTGAAATTTTAAACCATTTTATACGTATTTGAATATTTATTTATTTTGAATTTGGACAATCGAGTATATAAAGGTTTTGCATATAAGCATCATGAACGTATATTCGAAGTTTTAATAAACTGGATAGATATAGAATCACACTCTAGTCGCCCGGGGACAATTCTGGTGATGTCGCGACATCATTAGTCTTTGTGTTCGTGTTTCGAAGGTGTAATATCTATATATTTCCATTAGACTGGTGTGAGAACAAAAATTTACTTAGGATTATTTGTTGTGATTTGGCATCAAAAACATGATTTTCTGTATATATATATATATATCAAAATTTTGAATTTGAAACGTTAATCCACTAGTTGATTGATGGTTGTGTTGTTTGTCTATTTGTTTGAAATCTTTGAACCATTTAGCCTAATAGAATCAAATATTGAATTGTATTGAAATTGGTCGCATTTGCTTGCATATACATGTACTTACACTGAACAGGTCATAGCAAGGAGGCTAGAGCAGAAGAATAAAATTTGTTTGCCCGACAAATAGGTACATGTTTACAAATTTATTAGGTTTGGATGATTTTATGAGCCGATTGGCTAGCCGCTTGGCTTTTTCTTCTGAGTTGAAGAAGGCCATGGGAGGTTATATGAAATATCCCGAAGTCCCCGGTGCAGGGGAGGTTATGGCAAAAAAATTCGGAAATTTAGGGTGTTAGCCAAATTTTTGAAGAATTTGAAAAGTTCTTAGAAACTGAAAAGTTGAAGAACTTAAGCCGTAGCGAAAATAATGAAAGCTGAGTTGATTTGTTAAGCAACTTTCGGCTTCGTTCCTTTTCGGGGACGAAAAGTTTTAAGTGGGGGAGGATGTAACAACCCGGAAAATGCGAGCCAGTTTAAAAATTTTATTTTGGCAATTTTAGTGAATTTTGAATATTTAAAATGATTATTTTAAATAATATCGACGAGAGATTTATTTTGAATAGAATAGAACGTTTATATTTATATACGTCGTCATTAGAATATAAAATTTTATTTTAATTATAAATAGGAATTGAAAATGGCGCAGTAGTTCGATAATTCGATTTCAAAATTCAAATGAATGTACCGGGTGCAATATAAACCGGATTTTAGTGAAACCAAAAATATTAGAATCTATTTGATAATATCTTTCCAACGAATCCGAAAAATAAAAATTTCAATGCGGGGATATAAAGTTATGCCCGGGTGAAAATTCAGAATAGTCGCTATGGAATTCTGGCCCTTAAAAATGGAAATTTTGCAAACGACCTCGGATTTCGACGAAACCACTTTTTTTGAATCCGTGATGTCAAGTTATTTCTAGGTTTCAAATTTCATAATTTATCAATTCAATATGTGAGCGTTGCAAAGGAAAACGCGTTTGACCAGTTTCAGTTGATTTTAATCGACTGGAAAATGGCCATTTTTCCAACGGTCTCATAATTGGATGAAATTAGTTTTGTTAGGACCGTATCGTCAATACAAAGCTAGAAAATATTTTTATGGAATTTTTTGAGTTAGTACGCGACATCAGTAAATTGAAATGCGCGTTCAAATTCAATGTATAGAGTTATATGTTGATTTTGACGAAAACTAATCGAAACGATCGAATCAGCTTACGACACATATCCCATTGTGTTCGGAATGGGGGTAATTAGCTATGGACAACAGGCGGTGGGCCTCGTTTAGATGTCAAATAAAAAAGTCAACTTTTTAAATTAAAATAATAATATATATATTGCTTCTAAACTCTCTCTCCTTATATTGGCCCCCCGTCAGTTTTCCCAAAAATAAAATAAAAAAAAAGAAAAGGGGGGAGGAGCCGCGCTCCTCCCAGCGAGCCGCCGCCCGCCCCATCGGCCTCCAAGGACGCCGCCTCCCTCTCCTCTTCTTCCTCCTCTCCCTCTCTTCTCTCTCCACATAGCACGCGAGCCCCTAAGCCATAAATCGAGACAGCCCCCACCCCTTTTTGATTTCAGCCACCGCGTTCAACCCTCCACCACCCCACACCTCGCCGCAACACCTCCTCCGCCTCCCCTGCAGTTTGACGCAGTAGCAGCCCCAAAACTGCCTCAGTCCGACGCCCCCTCTCGGTCCAAACGCCAAATCAGCACCCCCCTCCATCGAATTACACAGTAAGTTTTATGATTTTATTTGCTAATTAAAAACTGATTTTTTTTTTTATATAGTTATTAAAACTGATTTTGAAATGATAAAGATTTGATTTTGAAATGAATAAAAATATGAATTTTTTATCATGAAAGCGAGGATAAAGATTAGATCTTTAGAAGTATAAAACTATGATTTTTATTTGTATGAATAAAGGAAGAAAGATGTGATTTTTCCTTATGTAAAGATGTGATCTTTATATGGATATCATTAGAATAAAAATTCAATTTTTATATATGAAGTGTAAAAGGAGATTTGATGTAAAAATATAATTATTATTGAATGTAAAAATATATTTTTTATAAATGTAAAGAAGTTATTTTTAATATATGAAAGACGATATTTTGATATAATGAAAGGCGTGATTTTTATATAACGTAAAAGTTAGAAATATAATTTTTATATAGGTAAGACAGTAAAAATATCATCTTTATATATGTAACGAAATAAAAATCTGATTTTTATTATATACATATAATGAAGTAAAAAATGTGATTTTCTTTATAGTGATGAAATGAAAAGGCGAAATCTTTATATTTGAAAAGGCGAAATCTTTATATTTGAAAAGGCGAAATCTTTATATTTGAAAGGGCAAAATCTTTATATTTGAAAAGGCGAAATCTTTATATTTGAAAGGGCGAAATCTTTATAAATTAAAAGGCGAAATCTTTATATTTGAAAAGGCGAAATCTTTATATTTGAAAGGGCGAAATCTTTATAAATAAAAAGGCAAAATCTTTATATTTGAAAAGGCGAAATCTTTATATAGAAAATAGCGTGATAAAAATATAATCTTTATTATATGAACACCGTTATAAAAATAGAATTTTTATTTATATAGTGGCGGTGTAAAAATGGAATTTTTATCTATATAGTAGCGGTGTAAAAATAGAATTTTTATCTATATAACAGCGGTGTAAAAATGGAATTTTTATCTATATAGTAGCGGTGTAAAAATAGAATTTTTATCTATATAGTAGCGGTGTAAAAATGGAATTTTTATCTATATAGTAGCGATGTAAAAATAGAATTTTTATCCATATGGAGTGATTATAAAAATATGATTTTTATATACATAGCAACAATATAAAAATGTGATTTTTATATATGTAGTGGCTACGGGCAGCGAAAGTGACAAAAAGGCGAGAACAGCGATGACTTCTACATAAGAAGAGTCGAGGTGTTTGGATTAGCTAGTCGGTGAGAACTTCTCACTTTAAATCTTGTTTTTCTAGTTAAAATATATACTAGGATGCAGACGTGCTTAGCAGCACCCGACACCCGTCATCCACAGACCATGGATGGCTTGTATGTTTGATTGTTTATTGTGGTGAAAATTGATTGTGTGATGTGAAATGAAATAAAATATTTATATAGTTAAAAAAATTTTATAGATAAAAATAGAATTTTTAACGTGTATATGAAATGAAATAAATATTTATAGACAAATCAGATGATTTGTTTATATACACACATTTGACTGGTATTGATTGGGACGATAAATTTTACACATCGCCCAACTTCACAAATAAAATGTGTGTTTTTTGATTTGAAACCCCACACGGGTATTGGGATAATACATGACATACACTAATCCCAATAATTAGTTGTATGTCGATCGATTGATTGACAAGCTGTTATAAGCGTTAATTATTTATATTTAATGCTTATGCAGTTGTGTAGTGCACCTTGGATGATGGTTGATTATTTATCATTGCTATTTATATACACGTGTTGTATGGAATCCATATAATTAACATTATATGGTAATTGATTGGGCCTCATTCCAATCGGGAAAATAAAGAATATAATAGAATATATTCATGTGTTGAATAGAATAAATGCTCATGTGTTGAGAATATTTATGTGTTGAAACTATTCATGTGTTGAGCAAAATATTTTAATAATAAAATTTACATCTTTATCATATTTAAAATTAGAAGCTACTTCACGGTGGAGTCTAATTAAAAATCAAACGATAGATACCATAATTTTATAAAATATATTACATAACAGAAATTGTCGTGTGTTGACAGTACTCACGTGTTGAGATTAGTCATGTATTGAAAGAAATATAGATTCATGTGTTGAATAGAATAAATATTCATTTGTTGAATAGAATAAAGAAGTCTTTGAAAAATATAAAGTCGTGTTGATTAGTGATGCGCCATTTTGACGCGAACGATATTTATATCGATTTTATTCGAATATCGAAAAGGAAGTGATTTCAAAATATAACATTTTGAAAATATATATATCGATGATATGAAATATTCAATTTTGATTTGAAATTGAATATGAAGTTGAATTTGTTTTGAAGACAAATTTAAAACGATTTATAAAATACGTTTTAAAAGGAAATCGACGAAATATATATAATGTACATATATATTATATGTATAATGGCCTGAATAGAACGCGTCGCGCTGCGGCAGTTCGTGAATTTCAACCATTTACTTCGAATTGACGCTGCGGGAGATCCGACCGTCGGATTCTCCTGAAACCGGAACCGTTGGGTTCGTATCGAAAAGAGGTTTCCAATGAATATTAGAAATTTGAAATCTAACGGTTGGATTTGGAATTATGTCCAAATCAAATTTGAAAAAGGTCGGTGTAAGTGCAATTCGATGGCCGTCGATGTAAATCGACTGTACGGGCCATGATAAAATTACTAAAATATCAATAATTTGTGTAAAATCATAAGAAATGATTTGTGAAGAATTGGAATGAAAACTTCCATATTTGAAAAGATAAAAATAGATTTTTATCAAAATGAACTAGTTTTGAACTAGAATAAAAATCAATTTATTTTTGAAATAAATAAATTGAATTTGAAAGTGGTTTTAAAAATAATATGAATTCCAATACGTGAATTGGGATGGATTTGAATCGAAATTATCTTCGGAATTTTTCGATGTTGTACAGATATGGTTGTGCAAATTTGAAAGATATATTTATATCGTTATTTCGAATATGATATTTGTTGGTTTCAGAATTTGACATTGAATATAAGCCGGTATATTTTCTATTCAGAGCCTTGTATTTAATATCAAATGTGATTTGGGTTTGTCGTGAATGGTGTCTTCATTAACACTGTTCTTAAGCCCAATAGAGAAAAAGATTAAATCTTTCTATTTAGATTTAATGAAGTGTATCAATTAAATACTATTTAATTGGAATTGAATTTGAATTGGTTTTTGGGTTTATCATGAGCGGTGTTTTGAACAACACCTATTCTTTAACCCGATTAACAATAGAGTGTGATTTTGGGTTTATCGTGAATCGCGTTTTAGATGACATTGATTCTTTAACCCAGTTAAAGTTAGGATATTGATTTTTGAAAAGATTAAAACTAAGTGAAGTTTTAATGAATCTTTAATTAAATTGAAATGTGAATTGATAATTTAAATTATCAAATCTGAAATGTGATCGAGAATGGAGTACCACCAGTTTTGCTCCAAAGAAATAGTCAAATCTTTAATTAGATTTGAACGTGAAATGGTAATTAATATTACCGATAACACCGTGGTGTTAGATATGGAGTATTAGCAGTTTTGCTCCATGGGATATATAGGTTGGGATTGGGAAATAAAATAAATAATTACTTCGGTGTAGTTCGCTAATCCCGACTAGTTTGGAAAACCATAATATGGTTTGAAATGATATCCAAAGGAAGATTAAAGAATAAATTTCGAAGAATTTATCTTGGATAAAATTAATGGGAACAGTTCCCTAAGAATGTGAAATTTTAAATAAAAGAATATTCTGAATTGGAATGAGGCGTATGTTGTGTTAGGGTAACACATGTTTATTATATACGTGGGTTATTCAGAAAGGCCGGGTTTATACCCATTCTGAATAACCGACTCGACGAGATGTCGAAGATGAAGACGGTGGTTGAAGACTGGAAGTCTTCACATCGTTTGGGTGATTACTGATGATCTTGATTGGGCTGTACACCCAAGATGAGGGAAACAGTTGGTGATCGTCCAGACGTGCTTGGAGATCGATGGATATGCGAGGAAAGTGCCTCCGGTTTCGTTCAGACCCAGAATGAACTTGTAAATGGATTGTGTGTCTGACATTGGATTTTATTCTGTGTTGATTGATCTCTATTAAATATACATCTGTTTGGCGGCAGAGAATTTATTCTCTTGCTTAATGCCCTTCTCTGAGACATACAAGCTCAGAGGTTGTATATCGATGGACATCAGTCGCATGGAGTGAATTGCCAGTGTGGCACGCGTAAGTGGCAATTGATCAAGGCTTCTGTTGAAAAGCAAAGTCTTATGGTTGATGATCAAAGAACAGCCTGTGTGGCGTAGCTTTGTGTATAGCGTGAACTCACGAGCCTCACACCTCGGTATGAGTCAAAAACGGGATAGTGACTGCAGGGAGAGCACGACGTTTCTTTCTAGCTATGGGTGGTGTAACGTCCCGCATTTTTATCGATTTGTATTTGAATATTTAAATCAGTTTAAATATTGAATTCGTAATATAAGTGAATTTATATATTAATTAAACGGAGTTGAACGTATAAAAATATATATTCAATATAATCGAGCTCATAACGACGTTGCTGTTCGTAATTTAACGTTCTGAACTTCAACTGAGTGTACATGACTCGTTTTTAATCGGATTTCTGCGAAACAAGAAACGTTGGAATCTGTTGAACTGTATCTTTCTAACAGAAGTAAAAGATCGAGATTTCGCGTTATAGATTGCGAGTTATATCCAAATCAAATTTTCAAATAGTCGTTGTAGAATCGTTATCGACCGTAACGGTTTATTTGAAATAACTGCATATCAGTTCCGAATTTAGACAAGGTTCTTTTGAGGCGTAGTGATAATTTAATTTTTAGTTTTTTTCTGTAATTTTTAATTAATTAAATAAGGTACTTTTTATTTGGAGTATTTTGCACCCTATATCAATATTTTGGGGTTTCACAATATAAGCTAACCTACCAATTTTATTATATTTTTGGGATCATGGTACATCGCTCGTCACGATCATATTTTTATTTCTGTTTGTAAGCACCGTAAATGTACGGAATTTTACGTAATGGAGCACACAAACGATTTTTGTCTCAAAATAAAATAAAACCTCTATACGGCCATGAAGGAAAATAAATAAAACTAGTGCCAAAGGAGCCAACCTATATATTAGCCTACCATGTACTGCTGTCTCCTTTAGCCTAAATATTGAAAACAGCAAAAACAAGAATGACAAGAAATGGACAAGAAATGAAGCATCGTCCTATTCTATAGCTATGATATGAAAACTCTACAACGCGGATGTACCCTGAGTCAATTCAGGGAAAACAGTAAAACACCCATCACGCAGACCTTAGCTTAGCTACATGAATAATCAAATCGAAAGATTTGATATCTGAAAATTTGTAAACATGTATATATACTATAAGATAGCAAAGAACTAGCCTTATTTAATATATACACCGTACACTGAAATGACGATGTGAAAACTCATCTCCATCAAATGAAAACAACTTGTAAACCCATACCACACCCCTAAAACTATCACCTACCCTATATCGTCTACTACTTAACGTCTAAGTAAACTTCATTCATAAGGACAACGTCACTTACATCTAAGCTACCAAGCTAATATATAGCAAGTCTAATATATACAGTACCACACGCCCATACGAAGGCATAATCACTTTAATGCAGACCTCACCGCCATCTTATATCGTGAAACTCAAATCTAATGTACGAAATGAAAACTCAGAATAACCTACCCTAAGACTTATACATACCCTATTACTTCGCTGGAAAGTTTTCCCGTTTATTTATAGCACCCAACACCTTCATTCTTAGAGGAGCATGTCCATGGCAAAAAAAAAAAATAAAAAAAAATCAAATCAAAATACTGAAACAAGATCCGTTGCTTGTCCCTAGTCGAGAGCTTTGAGTGTGATGTTAGGTGCGTTCATGGTGTCAGGTTGATGGACGTTGGCTTTGTGAAGAACGCAGGGTTAGAGGGGAGTTCACGTTTAAAGTAAATGATTTGGGAAAGTTTTTGGCGAAGCAAAGTTTCACGGTGGAGTGTGATTTGGTGAGGGAACAGTAAAAGAAATGTACAAGGGCGTAGGACTGGTGTTGTTTGTTCAAAAGGGGGCACGTACTTTAGTACAGTAAGAATATGGAAGGGGGCGAGCAAATGTTTGGGCAAAGAGGAACGTGGGATCTCCACAGATGCTACACGCATGAAATTGGGAGAATGGCAGTGGTGAGATGGGGAGTAAAAGATGGCGCATGCATGTGAAGTGGGCAAACTTGGAGATCGTTAGCTGTAGTGAATATTGTGGTGATTCTTTGAGTTACACGTGTGAAGCAGCAAGGAGCTGAAGGGGTGCATGGAGAAAAGAAGTGCTTGGGGATCTTGGAGCAAGTGTTTTACTAATGAAATACTGATGGTTTGTTTTGAGCGGGCTCGATGGAGCTGAAAATGTTTGGGTGGTGAGTTCTTTTTGATATGCAAACAATGACCGACTGTTTTAGTATTTTGCTATTCCATGGAGATGGTCGGAAAGAACGACGGGGTGGTATGATAATCAAGGGTGGTATTGTAGCGGCGTGCCGCCTGAGAAATGTGCTTGTTTAAAACACAAATGGGCGTACTTTAAGGGTGACAGGTTGGTCATGATGTACAAGGTGCAGGAAAGAATTGCCGGTGGTGTATATCCGGTGAGTGGACTCGTGATAAGGGAAAGCATTAGCAGTAGTAAGATAATACATGCGAGAAGTTCACCGGTGTCGGGCGTTCTGCGAACAGATGAAAGAAAAAGGGCGAAGTAATGGAGTCGTGCGGATCAAGGAATAATTTCTGGTAGTGGAAGAAGAAGCAGTGGTTAAGGGATCAGTCATGCTGGAACTGATTCAAAGAAATTTAGATGTTAATAACGCCTGATACAAATCAGCTGACGCAAATCGTTATTTAACGGTTAACGCGCCAAGGTGAGTAAATTCACTAACTCTGTTTTATTTAAATATTTTATTTATATTTTAAATAATGGTTGAATGCTGTGTGATGGTTGTTAGGCAGATTATGGTTAAATTGGTTGAAAAATTATATATCGTTGCATATGTACCCCTCAACGGTTGGATATTGATTCCATTAGTATGGAATCAGTGAAAATTGTTTGACTAACATTTGTGGATGCGGAAACCGGTAGGAAGAATTCAACCGGATTCTTCAATATTTATATGTACTGTTTATGCACTGTTAGAACTGTGTTGAATGGAAATTCAACGTTATGTTGATTTAGTAAATAAACGATATTGATTTAGAAAGTGGCAACAGTCAACCATAAACACATCATTTTGTTAAGAAATTGGTTGACCGTCAAGCAAATCAACGAAGTTCAATTATAAAAATTATATCTTTATAATTGAAGCGAAATTATAAATTATAATAGAAGTTCTATTATAAACTGGTATTTTCAATACCGTGAGTTAGATATAAATTGATTCGAGTTTAAATAGGAAGAATCGATTATTTATTATTTCTAAATAACAGAAATTGAATCTTGATTAAACAAGGAGGCGATGACTTGTTTTAAGTATATCAAAAACAAGTAGTCGATTTTAAAGATGCTTATGAAATAAAGTATAATTCTATGTTTGGAGTATGATCGTATTTGAAATAAGGGTAGTAAAACGAGTCTAGATTCCTATTGCGAAATGATATTTTAATAAAAGTGAATAGTGGTCAGAAAGTAAACATTTTGTAAGTAGATATTTCTATTTGTGTTAAACTAAATTGATCTGATTAACGAGAAGTTTAGAAATGAAGTTTTGAAATGTTTTTCCAACATTAATAATGTGTATTTTCTAAAAGTACAGAAAATAAGGAAGATAAGGAAGATGGAAATATTCCAGATATTAAATAAATGTATATCTTCTAGAATGTGGGTGAACAAGTGCTATAATATTTGGAAATGGGTTTTTCAAAGAAGTATGAGGTTAAACAGTTTTGGAAATATCTAGAAAAATATGAATAATGAAATATTAGAAAGTGCCAAGATTGTGAAATGGTTTGATGGATGTTTATTTTCAAAACACCGACTATCAAAGATTTTTGTAACGAAAAGAGATATCAAGATTTTTGTAATGAAAAGAGATGTCAAGAATTTGTAACGGAAAGAGGTGTTGAGATTAATTACAAAGTGGAATATAGTAGCATATTGCAAATCTCAGAACTGTAGCAGTAAAGTAACGCTGTTGACTAGGCTTAAGCGTGACTGTTATGTCAAGATCAGTTATAAAGGGATATAGCAGCGTATAGCAAGTTTGAACTGTAACGATAAATGAAACGCTGTTAACCAAACTTAAGCGTGATGATTATATACAGTAGCACTTCCTAGGCAAGGAAAACAGCTTGGTTTGAAATTCACTTATTCAAAAGTAATAAGTAATGACGTTTGTCCAAACAAATATAAGAACGAATGTTAAATAAAAAGTGCCTGTGATTTGTGTGATATTGGTTGTATATTGAATGGATGTTGTTTTTACTTCGATAGTTTAACAACCGACTATCGAAGTGTTTTGACCATCGTTGTCGATACGGAGAGACCGGTTGGATTTAATATCCGAGAACCACTCCGTATAGGCATAGGCGTTGCGAATTAGATTATGTTGAAGATAATTGAAGACGGAGTGAAATTCAAGAACTGTTATGTTTGTCCAGTCCCAGGACAACTTGTATGGACGAATGTCTGACAGAATATTCCTGACGGTCACCTAAGGCGTTCTTTCCAAGGTATTACGTCTGGTGGCGGAGAAATTCGTTTCTCTTGGCTTTTATACCCGTAATATTTTGGGAAGATCAGCTAGTGATTTGACGGGTTTGACGATGTGGCGTTCAAAGTGTATGGTGGCCAGATGTCCTAAAAGGTAAACGTAGCCTCAAGCTTCACAGTCGGGAAATGACAAAAATCGGGCAGGCAGCATGGCTATGTGGGTCGCTCCCATTAGGGTGTATAATCACCTATCTAGAGAAATTCCTTTTGTTTCTAAATCTATCGATTCTGCCCATTCGGGAACGGTGGTTTGAGTCCAACCGTTGGTGTTATACATTCGATACACTCAAGCGAAATGAGTGGTCGGTCATGTGTGGGCCGGGTTGCAAGACGTTCTTGTTGAACCCAGGTGTATTCGCCTCTAGAGATACATCATCGGAAGGTGGTCCCATACCTTGTCATAGTTGGAATCCAATCTCCAATAAGCGCCCTGCGGGTTTTGATTTTATACTATATATGTAGAGCGTGAGATGCAAGCGTTCTACTATTTGGTTATTTACTTGATTAGACATTATTATAATAGCACTGGATTTTGATATCAAAGTGTTTTGGATTATAGTAAGGTAAAAACCGTCCATGTTTATGTGTGGGCTGGTCTTACTATTATCCTTTTTGTTTCAAAAAGGATTTTCAAAGTTAAGCCATATGGTTGGAATTTACTCACACCAGTCCCATGACTGACCCAGAGTTTATTTTGTTTGTTTTCCCTAAACTCTTGGGTGCCTAAATTTGTATGGGCAGACAAGTGTTTCAGGCTTTGCAGATTCGCTTGAAGGAGCTAAAAGCAGAAGGCTTCACCGTTTGTATTTAGAGACTATTTCCGCTGTGATATGATGTATTGTACTCTGATAATGGTATGTATATACAATACAGTTTTGTATTTCAAAGTTATGGTATATAATATATTTTATTCGTTCCGCTGTGAGATTCGTGTTTACTCTGATTATGTTCAGCTGTGTTCTGCTTCTTCTCCTATTCTATTAGTTCTATCTTTTCTATCTCATCCTCTAACTTCTTTCTATTAATGGTCCGGTATTTTCGATGTCTGAACAGTCGACGCTGGGTTTTGTGTCGATTTTCGGAGTCGAAAAACGCCGGGTCGTTACAGGTGGTGTCGGTGCTTAAACTGGCTGACATTTATATACTTTTCACCTGTGTGGTTGTTGGATGAAGCGCCTCGATTTTAGGTCTATTAGGACCGGGAAACGTCTGTTCAGGAATAACTAATCCTCAAAAGTAAGAGAGGACCAGCCCTGAAGATCCAAGGATTGCTGTGTGAGGTCCTGGGACATTTGCTAGAGTGTCTCGAACGGTGAGGAGCTTTCCCCTTGCCTCGACTCATGACGGAAATCCAATTTCCAATACGTGTATTTTGGTTTTATTTGTAGAGCCTAGTATGGCGACATTGTGGGATGGGGCGCTTATGTCGTCTATGATTTATATTTATGATTGAAATTGTTTTAACACTAAACACTTATAATAGTATCAAATGATTTGTTTTGAACGTACCAAGCATGTTTGGATATTATAAGGGAAAACCCTATCCTCCGGATTGCGTTGCATTGTGTGATGGGACCTGGGTCTTATAATAGCTTCATTTTTTGAAAATGCATTGCGCTATTTTGTTATATACACTAGTGTTCTTGGGAGGAAACCCGTTCCGTGTTATGCGGCGTGGTCCCTTGAATTACACTCTTTTAAAATAAATATTTATAACTGTTTTAGTTCTCACACCAGTCACATGACTGACCTGGAGTTTATTGTTTTAACCTAAACTCTGGGTGCCCCTATTTTCCACACGGGCTGCTAGTAGTTTTGGTTTTGCAGATTTATACTCACAGGATCCTGATTTACAGCTGGAATGATATCCGGAAAGCTCTTCATCCGTATATCTCTTCTAGTTGTGTTTTGTATTATTTTTCCACTGCAATACTGTATTTAAATCTCTGATATTCTTTGTTGTATAATATTTATTCATACTCTGTATATTCTTAAATTCTGATGGAATTGTTGTAATTAACAGTGAAATGTTCTTCTGTTTGTGTTCTATTTTGTCGTGTTCTCAAGGTAATCCGGGTTTTCCTTACCGGGGAAGTTACGGGCTACTACATTGATGATGCCGCGGTCATCACCAAAATCATTTTCAAGTGACTAGAGTGTGACTTTATATCAGTCGAATACATATAGTATTTAACATATACGTTGATCAGACGTATACCCAAATCACTATGTATTCAATAGGCCAACTTTGACGTCAAATAAATACTCAAACATCTTTCTATATTTAAACAAAATATATACAAAATTTAAAATCATATTTTATAAATAATATTCTTCAAATCAATAAAATTTTAAGTAGGTAAAATTAGATCTCTCCCCCACTCATTTATTTATCAGAAATTCAACTCGATCCTTAATAAATATACAAATAATATTACTATCAAATCAAATATATAACACTATTATTCTATACTACACATAAGTATTTTCAAATCCGTGTTATATATATCATATATATACATCATAAATTTAAATCATTATAAACCAATTTAAATTTATAAATTCCAATATATACATATTATTTATAAACTATATCATTATACCAAGATAAAATCATTTTCTTACAAATTTTAAATCTTATTAAAATATATGGTTTATAAAAATATAAACATCAGATTCTTTCAAAATATTGGTATTACCAAAAGAAAATATTATTTCAAATATCGTCTTCCAAAAATATATGTCAGAATTTCAATATTATATCAAGGGAATTATAATACCTAATCGAACCATTATTTAGATACGAATGGACTCACCAAAAGACTTATACTATCCTTCTACTTCTTACCCTATTACGGACCAGAATAAGCTATAGAATTCAAGTCAAAGCTGAACGAACGAAAGAACCTAATCGAAGAGGATCTACGAAGGAAAATGGATTTACGGAAAGAAAATTTTTGAAATGAGATTTAAATGTTAAACAAAATTTATATTCGAAAATATTTGTTTAAAAACATTTAAAACCATTTATACTTTGAAAATACGCTTTCCCTCAAGAAGGATTATGCAATTTATTCCACCCATTCTAGTGTATCACTACCCTATCTCTAATGAGTGCTTACCCTATAGGCTAAAGCTTTGATAAAACCAAAGCTCTGATACTACATGTAACGACCTGCCATTTTGACCGTGCTGAATCGACAAAACATGTCCACACAAAAAGTCCAAAACAACAGATTGTTATTAGCTTCTGGGGTAGACATAATAAATCACAGATCACAGAAACAGAGCAATATAATATCTCGCAGCAGAAAATACAAATTACAATAGTAGTTCATGAAGCTAATAAATAAATTTTACATCAGAGTTTTCATAAATAATACAGCGGAAGTAAAATACAATAAATAAATGATAATAGTCTGAAATAGAATGACAGAAATGACTGGATGACTGGAACAACTGATCAACAGGTAGGTATAGGTGAGCGAAAAATCGAATATAAGATTCAAACTTCAGGAGTGAATCTCGAAAACAGAAATATTCGATCTGACCCGAGCAATAAAGCAAAACAAACAATTTGGATCAGGACTGACATTCTCATGGAAGTAAATCAAATCAAATGAAATGTTCGAAGAAATGCAATCAGTAACTTAAAGGATGTTTGGGATCACTATCCTCTAAGGATCCGTCAAACTAATACTATATAGTATAATACGCTATATACGATAGTGTCTATCAGTAAAGTAAAAATATCAAAATAGCTTAAGCGGGATTACCATGAATACCCTTACACCATTTATATACTCCCATAGTATATGCAGTACCATAATTCCTCCGTAAACTAAAGGTTGATCAGAGGGCACTCCATAGAAAATAGTACAAAACAAAACCGTAGTGGGCTCGTATAAGGAATGTGACAAGGCACACAAGGAATGCTTGGGTGGATTCACCATTTGTAGAGCGGGACTGGTGGTAATGCATATCAGCTACTACCGCCCACCTCGATACACACTGCCATAATTAGAAGGGCCCAAATCGAATCTCAATAGTCATAGAATAATATCGAAGAAGTGTGCTCGATAGGAGGTATGACCTCACTTGGTCTGTGCATAACTCCTGTTTTAGCCACATCAAGCTGACTAAAGGTAGTCAGGGTCTCGTAGTTAATATGAAATAAAATAAAATGGAGTCATTCGCCAAATCATCCCCTTCATTTTGGATCTCCACCGCGTACACAGTTGTTAAAGTGGTTTTCGGTATTGGCAGAAAGTATGACAATAGCTGATCCCAGTCTCTTTAGAAACCAATCGTTTACATTTTTCACACCGTGGCCATTATTTTATAAATCCTTTATAAATAGCTTATACGAATTTTCATATTCGAATTTTAAATCAATTTTTAAATATCTAACTTCGATTATATTCGATTTTGAAAACATCTCACGAGAATCGCTTAAGTCAAATCGATTTAAAAACATATTGAAAATATCTCAAAATATAGTATAAGCAATTATTATACTATTTAACATCGATTTTATGTAAGTTTTCCGACAAAAATCACATAAAAACTTTCAAATCCAAAAAATCGACTTATATTTAAGTTATACCTTAAATATCTCAGTTTCCGTTTAAATCGATATCAAAACCGTTAACTTCGATTATATTTTGGTTCGGCTTATATTCGCAAAAATTCAAGTTCGAAACCATTCAAATGATTCAAAATTTTCCTTTATAAGAAATCGTTTCAAGTCGATTCATTTGAATCCAACACTTTGGTTTGAAATTCGAAATATAAGATTCAAGTCAAAACTTACACTTCAATTTAAACAAAACATATTGAGTTATGTAATTCAAGTCATATAATTAGAAATCGTTATTCATAAATATAAACAATTCATATAATTTGGTTTTACCCCCTTAAAGCATTCGTTTTAGTCGATTAATGAAATTCAACACTTAGTTTCAAATTTCCTTTTATATAATTCAAAACGAAATCTTATAATTCAATTTAAACTAAACCGTATTATAACTTTTAATTCAAGTCATATAGTTCAAAATTGCTACATCTACATTTCCAATCAAAATCTTATATTTCCATTCAAACAAATTACGATTTAAATCCATTTTTATGCAATGATTTAACAAATTCTTAATTCAAACAAAGCGATCTAAAAATCAATTCCGCATATAACATATATATATATATTCCAATTCGTAATTAATCACTTAAATTGAATTCAATTCATATCTATTATAAATTCAAAACAAATCAATTTACCCAATTCACATTAATTTCTTCTCAAGGTTCATAATTTAAACCAATTCAAATTCAATTTCTTACTTCTACCCAATTCAAGTTCATCCCTACTAAAAGTTTGTATCAATTTGAATTGATAGCTTAATATGAGTTCATTCGTTATTCAAATATCGTTATATAAATTTACCTCTTTAAACTTCGAATTTAAATCGCGTAATCTAACTTATCCATCTTGACTTTATTAAAGTTTATAAAATATATATATATAAGAAAATTAATTATGAAAATAGATATATATTATATGAGTTTATAAAATTCTAAAATTAATTAGAATATAGATTATAACGTATATATGCTTAAAATAATATAGAAAATAAGTTTAAAATAATTGTTTACAATAATATAAAAGTTTAAAATCCCTATATGATTAAATTATATAATTTAAAATAAATAAAACTATATGTAAGATCTCAAGTAAGTATTTAAATCTATATTTACTTATAAAAATCATTTTAAACATATAATTTAAAATTTATAAAATTTAAGTTTAAAACAAATACAAATATAAAATATGAAGTTATTATTTTAAAAATCAAATTTTCAAATCATTTTACTTCGAAAACATAACCAATGGTGTCCGTATATAGTTTTCTACCCTATGGTCAAGTGATACGAATATTATCATTTCAACCCGCAATTTATAAAATTCAACGGGTTTATCATTTTCAACTCGCGATCCCAAATTCATTAAAAATCATTTAGGTCTATCATTTCAACCCATAACGATTTTTTCCTATTCTAATGTCCATTTGGGTATGTATCATTTCAACCGTTAGTGATTTTTCCTAAACTAGGGGTATCAACAATCACGTAGCACAATCACAACATATATATCATCAGTGCAACTATGTGTCATATGAATAAATCGTGTCACATATGAATTGTGCATATATATCAAATCAAAAAATTTCTATTAGCAGTCCTATACATTTCATATAACAGTTCATTATTGATCTAACATCCATGAAAAATGTAAGTCAGGTGTGAGATAAACTCACCGTTCGTGGCATAGAAGTGGAGACAACAGACGGATTGACACAGGATGGAGCGACGACTTCTAGGCATGATTCAGAATAGTTTGATAATCAATTCAATATTTATTTTATTTTTATGAGGGGAGGCTATGGAATCTCTTGACGAATCGGTACGATTATCGGGATTTGGGACAGTATATAACTCAAAACCAACTCGACCCAAAATAAACACTAACCCAATTTTATAAAAATAATATATATATATATAGGTATGATTTTTTTATAACATGTATATTTTAAAATTCAACGCATAAAAAATTATTTTATAAATCATAAATTATATAACATCAAAGTCATAGTATATATATTATAAATAAATAAAACACACCACACGACAAAACCACTCACACAAGACAATACTGAACTCACCCACACACAAAACTACACACGCATAAAAACAACCAGAACCAAAGAAGAAAGTATATAATGATAAAACAAACTCACTAACTCATAGAAAGAAACACTATCCACTGAAAACAACAAACATACGTTCAACACCATACTAAAAACAACAGACAAATACAACATACACACACAAAAAAATATCATGCTCACAGAAACTCTCGCGAGAGAGCAAACACAGAGGGTGACACTTAAAAGAGAGGGTGAAGAGGGTACGGGTGGGGGTTAGCACTGAAGTTGGACGGTCTACGGCTCAGGGAGGAGCGGATTCGATGTCTAGAGTGTTGGTCGAAAGCGGGCTTGGCCGCGGCTTTAGACGCTTGGTGACTGGTCGGAGCTCGGCGGCTATAGGAGTTCAGCCTCGGCCTGATGAGCATTTGGGCGAGGTGAGGGTCGGTTCAATGGGGAGGAGAGCAAATGGGAAGCTGTTGGAATTTTTTTTCAAGAGAGAAATGGGAAAATTAAAAAGGTGGGATTGTTTCCACTATGTACAAACTGATGCAAAGAAGAAGAGAAAGGGTGGAGTGGTCTGAAGATTAATGCATAAAGTAATGGTGAAGCAGCTTTTTGGAAAAGAAACGAATGGCTTTTGGGAAAGGAAAATAGCCTATCAACTATTATATTCATGAGGTAAGGAAAAATAAATAGATCCGCTGTTTACGAAGTATATTGGAACGATTCCAATGCCAATCTAAAAATTCAAATGGACAAGTTTAAAAATGGAAGGTAACGAATAGATTTGGAATTAAAGGTGAATGAACAATTTTTGAAATTATATATAATGAACAGTAGAAATATATAACGAACGATTTAAATTCAAAACGATAGAAAAACAGATTTTTAAATAAAAGGCAGGGAATTTTTAAAATATAGAAAAAGAACAGACTAATTTTAAAATTAAAAGAAATGAACAGTTTTGAATTTTCAAATAAAAGTTATATGACGCTTTTTTGAGGAAACGAAATAAAAATAAAAATAAAACAGATGAAAATAATTTGAAATAGACTCAAAGATAAGATTTCATCGAAACAAATTATATATAACAATACAAGTTTAAATAATTGAAATAAAACCTAAGAATGGATTCAAATCTTAATAATATTAGTTATAAAATACAATACAAACTTAATATTAAATTTAAATATACATATAAAAATATATTCAAACTCAAACAAATAAACATGATTAAAATTTATCAATAAATAGAGTTTGAAATTACATCATTGATTTGTATTATTAATATATTTTCATATGAAAATAATTCATTTGCTATATAAAAACAAAATAAAATTTAGTTTCATATAACAAATCAAAATGGTTATTTCAATAAATTCAAACAACCTTTAAGTTTTAATTAAACAAAATAAATTCAAAAATAAAAAATTTAAATTAAATAATTAAATAAAAATATATTATAAATGTCGGTCGTTGCAACATGAAGAAGGGGCAGTTGCTGAGGAGTTCATACAAAGAAGATGGGAGTTGCACAACGTTGAAGCGAAGTAGAGAGAGAAGCGTCGGCGCTGGCATATGGGGACCACGATCTGATTACGCGGTGGCAGTCGATGGACTCGGTGGTGGGGGATGTGCGGATGTGACTGGTTTTCAGTTGCGTGGTGTTTCCTATTGTGAACAAAGGCAAACTTATAAAGTGGGGAAGTCAGCTGTGCTGAAGTTTTCGGAAGTATAGGAAGTTGCATTATGAATAGCAAAGAGAGGAGAAAGCAAAACAACACGTGAAACGTAAGGCTGGGTTCGAATGTATATATTTACGAAGGCTAACATGAAGTTGTACATTGGAAATAAAGTGGGTGCATGCGCTTGGGAGCCAGGACGTTGGGGTTTACTGGTGGCCACGATGGTGCATTAGGGATGTGTGGCGCGCATGGCAGCTTGTGGTTGTGTGAGCTGTTGCATATTGTTGTGTGTGATAGGTTTGGTAGGCAACAATATGAAGATGGAATGAAACGTTGTAGTAAAGAGAGCACAAATAAAAGGGAAAGTTGCATGTGTGACTTCAAGTTTCAAAAAAAATACTACATAATATAATACGGTGGAAAGAAAAGGAGACATTATATTGGGAAGAAAAGAACATAACTTTGGTAGGAAATTAAGGGGAAGGTGCGGGTACAAGACGGGAAGAAGACGTGGACTTATATGTAGGAAGTATATAAATGAAGTAGCGTGAGAAAGAACAAAGAGGGGGTTGATTTGGAATGAAATACAGAAGGCAACGTAGAGTAGCAGTATTTAATGTGAAGAAGTTTGGGCGCATTGAAACCTGAAGAAACAAAGGGATAGAATGATGGTTAGTTATTTTGAAGCACACGTGGGAAGGGAAACAATATAAGTTGCAGTTGCAAGCAGTTTGGGTTCGGTTACTTAAGGGAAACGTGATGCACAGCTTTGTGCATGGGAACAAAGGGGTCACGTTTTCATAAATAGGTAAGGTAATCATCATCATGATATTATAATGAACGAGAAGTATAGTAAATTTACAGTTAATTAATTACTTTAATTAAATTGGTACGCAGGGAATTAAATGAACAAAGGTGGGCATGTTTTTGTGATTCAAACAAAAGGAATTTGTTTGGGCACCCGGTAGATATTCATGCGGAAAGAAATTAATCGGGCAAGTTGTGAAACATAAGTGAATGCAGAGAACCAAAGTTAGTTTACTATTTTTGGAAGCAGAGCTTTCGCATTGGCCGATTAAAAACTTATTAAAGTAATTAGTTTATCTATAATTATACAAGTGTTAAGTTAAAATTTCTTAAATCATTAATATTTAAATTCGTACAACTTTTACATGTCTGAACAGAATCCAACGAAAGCAATGTACATTGGAACCATATCGAAGAATAAAACATTCTGAAATAGATTTGGACAGTGATTGAAGCAGCCGGGATTTACAGTTAACTTAAACGTTGTTTAATTTAACTGTAACCGAACTGCTACGATGAACGGATCAAACCAAGTTGAGTATAACTCACTCAATTTTTACCCACTTATAATTTATATAAGTCCGGTTTTAATTTTGTGTACTATTGTTGATAATTGTTTGCGGTATGCTGATCATTTATACACTAATTGAATTGGTTGATTTAATGTTAGTTTAATTTAAATAAAATCTAATAGTATGCTAACGATGATTCCCAAACGAGGTAACTTACGTTGTTGGTTACATTTTAAATAATATAAACGTATTAATTTAAAATATGGATAATTGGATTTATGTTATTAATTTATTGTTGAATATTATATTTTCTTATTGAATTGTAATTGCGATAATGTATTTGGATATAGGGAAGAACAGGCTGGAGGGATCCAACTGGATTCCTCAAATGTATTGTTTATTTTCATATCACATCGTATGAACTATTTGACCAACTTGATTAGGTAATTGATGGGATTATTGATCTCTGAATCTAAATTCAACGTTAGTTTGTTATTAACCAATGGACAACATTGGTTGGATAATTGGCAGCATATGTCCTATAAATCAATTGTTTGAAAAATATTGATTTACCGTCAGGTGTATTGACGGTAATGAAGTTATAAATTTATTTTATAACTAAATATGGATTTTGAAATATATTATTTTTAATAAAAGATATTTTAAAGGAAATTTATATTTATTATTAAAAGTTTATAAGAATTGAATAAATGGTTTTGTAAAGTAAATCCTTGGTAAGGTTTATAAATGAGCAGAAATTAACCTGATGGATTAACAGTTGGATTAAATGGAATTTTTAAATTAAAGAAAAGATTTAAATTGGATTTTTGGTTAACAAGATAACCATATTTTGAATTGAATAAGTCGACTTCTTATGCTGGGATTGATAATCAAATTAGTTTATTGTTAAATAAATCTAATGAAAACTAGTTAACGAATATTTGTTATGTTAATAAGATTTAATTAGAGAAAATTATTATTTATTTTAGTAATAAAGAATTTAACAACATTTACAGCAGTTAGTGATGAAGTAAATTATTAATTTAATTATTAATAATTTAAGAGATTTCTTTTTAAGTGAAATTCATTTTAATAAGAAATCAAAGTTGAGATAGAATCGAGTTGAAATTGATAAGAGTTTATGATCGGATTTTAGGGTAAAGCCCGAATTTTTATAACAAAGAGATTTCGAGCAGATGCGATATATTAAATAAATTTTTTATTTAATATTTAAATTAAGCAAAGGTAAGTTGATATGGAAAGGGGGTTTATATAAAACCGAGTTTTAAAAATAAGGTTTTTAAACGGGTGTGAGGCTAAAAATAGGGATTTTAAGTTAATGAGATTACGTGAAACGAATAGGATTTAAACGAGATTTTCAAGTTGAAATGATTGAATGGATTAGAAGTTAAATAATATGAGTTAATAAGTAGTTAAGAGAAATAAAAGATGGAAACATACCGACTATGAAAAAGGGTTCGATGAATTATAATAACAGTTCCAAATAAAGGAAATTAAAAAGGTGTTGAGAATATATATATATATATATATATATATATATATAAGATATTTCCGATGTAAAGGAAATAAAAGCGGTTTTGGTAAATTTATAATGATAATTATGAAGTAAAGGAATTAATGGAATGAGCTTTATATGGAATTTATTTAAAAAGGAAACAAGGGTATGTTTTGTTTCCCAACAATGAAAATCAAAGTGATTTCGTAACGATGCTTTTATATGGAATTTGATTGAACTCAAATATTTGGTGTATTTATATGAATTAATTCCAAAGTGTTTAAAAAGGGTTTTGCGAATATCTTTATGTTAAAATAAGAACTAAAAACTATGTTTTAAAATACTGTAAGATTAAGAAATTTTGAAGTATTTTTAAATTAAAAAGGCCAAGTGATGCTGAATACTGAACCAATGAAGTTCATTTTATTTTTATGGTTGAATGGTTGTTTATTTGATAATTAAACAACCGACCATCAAATCTGACCTACACGATTGTTGGTATGGAAAGACCGGGATTGTAATAACCCGGAAATAAGAGCCAATTTAAAATTTTTATTTTGGCAATTTTAGCGAATTTTGAATATTTAAAATGATATATTTTAAATAATAACGACGAGAAATTTATTTTGAATAGAATTAGAACATATATATTTATATAGATCGTTGTTAGAATATAAATATTTATTTTAAATTATAAAAGGAATTGAAAATGGCACGGTAGTTCGAAAATTCGATTTCAAAATTCAAATGAATGTACATGATTCAAAATAAACCGGATTTTAGTGAAACCAAAAATATTAGAATCTAATTGAGAATATCTTTCCCACGAATCCGAAAAATTGAAATTTCATAGCGGGGATAAAAAGTTATGTCCAGTTGAAAATTCAGAATAGCCGCTACGGAATTCTGGCCCTTAAAAATGGAAATTTTGCAAACGACCTCAGTTTTCGACGAAACCACTTTTGTTGGATCCGTGATTTCAAATTATTGCTAGATTTTAAAATTCGTAATTTTTCGAATCAATATGTGAGTGTGGCAAAGGAAAACGCGTTTGACCAGTTTCAATTGATTTTAATCGACTGGAAAATGACCATTTTTCAAACGGTCTCGGAATCTGGCGAAATTAGTTTTGTTAGAACCGTATCATCAATACGAAGCTAGAAAATATTTTTCGACAATTTTTAAAGTCCGTATGTGGCCTCGGTAAATTGAAATGTGCGTTCAAATTCAATATATAGATTTATATTTTGATTTTGACGAAAACTGATCGTAACGATCAAATCGGCCTACGAAACATATCCCATTGTGTTCGGAATGGGGGTAATTACCTATGGGCGACAGTCATTGGGCCTCGTTTGGGGTTCAAGAGAAAAGTCAACTCTTTGGAGAATAAAATAAAATAAAATATAAAATAATTTTATACATAAGCCCACCCCCTCCTTTTATCTTCCCCGATTCACATCAGAAAAAAAAAGGGAAACTCAAATCGATCTCGAGCCGCCAGTCCCCATCGCCCCCCAGCGATCGCCGCCCACGCCGCCGCTCCCTTCACCAGTCCCCCCCCCCCCCCCCCGTCAATCACAGCCGCACCACCCTTCCTCCTCCAGTCGTTCGAACGCCCCCCTATAAAACCGCCTGAACTCGCCCAAAAAACCACCGTCGACCTCCGAACACCCCACCGCCGCACCACTTCGAGCCCCTAGCACCTCTTTCAGTCCGCGAGCAGCCCCCCTTCAAGCGAACACTGTAAGCTTCTCTTTTTCTTTTATTTCGATTTTGTTTTTATTTTATTTTATTATTTAATATAATCTGTCTTAAGGAAAAATAAAATTCAGTTTTTTTTGAAGGAAGAATCAATTTTTATACACTGAAAAGAACCGATTTTTATACATTGAAAAGAATGAATTTTTATAGCATTTGGAAATGTGATTTTTAATTTATACGATTATAAATAAAAAATTTGATTTTTATTCATATAGTTATACGGTGAAAGATGAGATTTTCATGATTTCAAAACTAGATCTTTCATTGAATAAAAAAATTTGATTTTTAACAATTTAAAGGTAGGGTTTTAAACAAGAAAAGGAATGATTTTTAATTTGAAAAGAAGTGATCTTTAAAGAGATAAAGATTTTATTTTTAAATATAAATAGGTTGGATTTTTTTATATGACAAGTTATGAAATAAAAATATAATCTTTACATAGTAGAAGATTAAAAATATGATTTTTATTATATGTGAAGATCAAAATATATTTTTATATAGGAAGTAGCGTTGAAAAAATTCGATTTTTATATATATGAAAGCATATTAAAAATGTGATTTTTAATTGTATAAATAGCGATGTTAAAAATATGATTTTTAACAAATACCGCGTGAAACAGATCTCGTTGGAAGCACGGCGAATATTTTCTACATATGAAGAGTCGCGGTGTTTGGTTAGCTAATATGTGAGAACTCCTCACTTTTAATTAAATTTCTAGTTTGAAATATATACTAGGATGTAGACGGTGCTTAGCAGCACCCGACACCCGTCGTCCACAGACCATGGATGACTTGTTTGTTTGATTGTTGTGTTGTGAAATTTGATTGTGTGATGTGAAATGAAATAAAATATTTATATAGTTAAAAATATTTTATCGTTAAAAATATAATTTTTAACGTGTATATAAAATAAATAGTAATAAACAAATCAGACGATTTGTTTATATACACTGATTTGACTAATATTGACTGGGATGATAAATTTTACACATCGCCCAACTGCACCAACAAAATCTGTGTTTGTTGATTTGAAACCCCGCACGGGTATTGGAATGATATTTGATGTACACTAATCCCGATTGTTTAGTTGTATGTCAATCGATGGGTTGACAGACTGTGTAAGCGTTAATTATTTATATTTAATGCTTATGCAGTTCTGTGGTGCACTCTGGATGATGGTTTATTATTTATCGTTGCTATTATATACATGTGTTGTAGAAAATCCATATAATTAACATTATATGGTAATTGATTGGGCCTCATTCCAATATAGAAAATAAATTCATGTGTTGAATAGAAAATAAATTCACGTGTTGAATTGAAAATAAATTCATGTGTTGAATAAAAGTATAAATTCATGTGTTGAATAGAAATATAAATTCATGTGTTGAATAGAAATATATATTCATGTGTTGAATAGAAGTATAAATTCATGTGTTGAATAGAAAAATATATATTTATGTGTTGAATAGAAATATATATTCATGTGTTGAATAAAAGTATAAATTCATGTGTTGAATAGAAAGAAAATTCATGTGTTGAATAAAAATATATATTCATGTGTTGAAGAAAATATTCATTTTTTGAATAGAATAACAAAGTTATTGAAATATATAAAGCCGTGTTCGTTAGATATGCGCCATTGTGACGCGAACGATATTTATATCGATTATATTCGTTTTTAAAATGAATATAGAAAAGGAAGTGATTTCAAAATATAATGTTTTGAAAATATTATCATTTATAGATTAATGATATGGAATATTCAATTTTGATTAGAAGTTGAATATGAAGTTGAAATCATTTTGAAAACGAATTTAAAACGATTTTTAAAATACGTTTTAAAAGGAAATCGATGGGGTATATATTATATATATAATATAATGGCCTGAATAGAACGCGCCGCGCTGCGGCAGTTCGTGAATTTCGACCATTGACTTCAAGTGGACATTACGGGAGAACCGACCGTCGGATTCTCCTAAAGCCAGAACCGTTGGCTTCATATCGAAAAGAGTTTCTAACGAATATTAGAGATTTGAAATCTAACGGTTGGATTTGGAATTATGTCCAAATCAAAATTTGAAAAGGTCAATGTAAGTGCAGTTCGATGGCCGTTGACGGAAATCGACTGTACGGGCCTTGATAAAATTATTAAAAATAGTAATAATTTGTGTAAAATCATAAGAAATGATTTGTGAAGAATTGGGATGAAAAAATCCTTATTTTAAAAGATAAAAATAGATTTTTATCGAAATGAACTAGTTTTGAACTAGAATTATAATTCTATTTATTTTTAAAACAAATAAAGTTGATTTGGAATGGTTTTGAAAATAACCAGAATTTCCAATAATTGAAGTCGAAATGGATTTGAATCGAAATTGTCTTTGGAATATTTCGATGTTGGATTTCATGATTATACAGATATTTTCATGGGAATTTGAAAGATATATTTATATCGTTATTTCCAATATGATATTTGTTTGTCGTAGAATTTGATATTGAATATAAGCCGATGTATTTTCTATTCAGAGCCTTGTATTTAATATCAAATGTGATTTGGGTTTGTCGTGAATGGTGTCTTCATTAACACTTTTCTTAAACCCAGTTGAGAAAAAAGATTAAATCTTTTTATTTAGATTTAATGAAATGTACCAATTAAATGGTATTTAATTGGAATTGAATTTGAATTGATTTTTGGGTTTATCGTGAACGGTGTTTTAAATAACACTTGTTCTTTAACCCGATAATTAATGAATGTGATTTTGGGTTTATAGTGAACCGTGTTTTAATTGACATTGGTTCTTTAACCCAATTAAAGACAGGAAGATTAAAACCAAGTGGAGTTTTAATGAATCTTTAATTAGATTGAAATGATCAAGAATGGAGTATCACCAGCTTTGCTCCAGGCGATAGTTAAATCTTTAATTAGATTTGAACGTGAAATGGTAACTGAATTTACCGATAACACCATGGTGTTAGATATGAAGTATGACCAGTTTTACTTCATGGGATGAATAGGTTGGGATTGGGAAATAAAATAAATGATTACTTCGGTGTGGTTCGCTAATCCCGACTAGTTTGAATTGATATTCAAAGAAGATTAAAGAATAAATTTAAAGAATTTATCTTTGATAAAATTAATGGGAACTTTTCCCCAAAATATAAGAATATTTGAATAAAAGAATATTCTGAATTGGAATGAGGCAAATGTTGTGTTTGTGTAACACTTGTTTATTATATACGCGAGTTATTCAGAAAGACCGGGTTTATCCCATTCTGAATAACGGATTCGACGTGTTGCCGAGGATGAAGACGGTGGTCGAAGACCGGAGGTCTTCACGTCGTTTGGGTGTTTACTGATGATGTTGATTGGGCCGTATACCCAAGAGGAGGGAATCAGTTAGTGATCGTCCAGACGTACTTGGAGATCGATGGATATGCGAGGTACAATGTGCCTTCGGTTTTGTTCAGACCCAGAACGGACTTGTAAATGGACTGTGTGTCTGACATTGGATTTTATTCTGTGTGATTGATTTCTATTAAATATATATCTGTTTGGCAGCGGAGAATTTATTCTCCTGCTTAACGCCCTTCTCTGAGACGTACGAGCTTAGAGGTTATATATTGGTGGATATCAATCGCATGGAGTGAATTGCCTGTGTGGCATGCCTAAGTGGCAAATGATCAAGGCTTTTATTGAAAAGCAAAGTCTTGTGGTTGATGATCAAAGCACGGCCTGTGTGGCATAGCTTTGTGTAGCGTTGATTCGCGAGCCTCACACCCCGGTTGTGGACCAAAAACGGGAGAGGACATCAGGGAGGGCATGGGTTTCCTTCTAGCTAGAAGTGGCGTCAGTGGTTTTACACGTCTTGACGAGTTTGACTTATGTGGTTGTTGCTGTTGCGAGGCGCCTCGGATATATCGGTGACTGTGTGGAGCCGATGGAGTCATATAGCTCATTGACACCCCATAGGGTGGGGAAACGCAGTGTTCAGGCATTGTAATCCACATCGGTGGACCGGCCCTGACGATCCAAGGGACGATGTGTTGTGTTCTTGAGACACGGGCTAGAGCGTCTCGAATTCGGTAAGGACGATCTATTCCCTTGGTTCACAGATGGAAATCCAACTTCCAATACGTGACATGTGCGGTTTTGATTGTAGATCCTAGTATTGGCGACATGATATATGGAACCCATGCCGCCTATGATTAATTCTTATGATTGAAATTGTGTTGACACTATACACTTATAGTAATAATAAAAGGTGAAATTTAGCGTATCAAGCATTCTTTGGCTATTATAAGATAAAACCCTGTCATCCGGCTTGTGTTGCATTGTGTGATGGGACCTGGGTCTTATAATAGCTTCATTGTTCTTTATTTAGCATTGCGCTGTTGTTTTATGCACTGGTGTTCTTGGGAGGAAACCCGTTCCGTGTTATACGGCGTGTTCCCTTGATTTACCTAACTTTAAAATAAAGATTAATAACTGTTTTAGTTCTCACACCAGTCACATGATTGACCTGGAGTTTATTGTTTTAACCTAAACTCTGGGTGCCCTTATTTTGACACGGCAGCTAGTAGTTTTGGTTTTGCAGATTTAGATTCACAGGATCCTAGTTTACAGCTGGAACGATACTTGGAAAGCTCTGTATCCGTGTATTACTTCTAGTTGTGTATTGTATTATTTTCCATTGCTATGTAATTTATTGTAATCTCTGATATTTTATGTTGAATAATATTTATTCATACTCTGTATATTCTTGTATTCTGATGGAATTGTTGTAGTAAACAATGAAATGTTCTTCAGTTTGCGTTCTGGTTTGTCGTGTTCTCAAAACAATCAGGGGTTTAGAACGGTCTTGGTCGGTTTAGCGACTGATTCAGATCGAGCAAAATTCCTGGTCGTCACAGCTTGGTATCAAAACTTTGGTTTACAGAGCTCGGAGAACAAGACACGTAAGAACTATACGAAAGAATTCATCAGAGATTGGATTAGTAATATCCAATGGGAATGACTCGTTAGAGATGGGATCAGTAGTATCCTAGAACGAGTGTGAAGGGTATATTTTTAAAATGAAAACGATTTTTGATTTGAAAATCTAATTCAATTATTCGTATTTGAATATTTATTTGTATTGATTTGGACAATCTAGTATATAAAGATTTTGCATATACGTCTGATCTGCGTGTATTCGAAGTTTTAATATACTGGATAGATATAGAATCACACTCTAGTTGCTCGGAGATGATGATGATAATGACCATGGCATCATCAGTGTTGTGTTCGAGTTTCAAAAGCATGATATCTATATATTTCCATTAGACTGGTGTGAGAACCAAAATATAGTTAGAATATATTGTTGTGACTTGGCAACAAAAATCTAATTTTTGGAATATATATCAAAGTTATATATTTGAAAAACTAATCAACTAATTGATTGCCGGTTGTGTTGTTTGATTATTGTTTGACTAATTAAATGTTGAACCTTTAGCCAAATTGAAACAAAAAGTGAATTGTATTGAAAATTTGTCGCATTTGCTTGCGTATACATGTACTTACATTGAACAGGTCATAGCAAGGAGGCTAGAGCAGAAGAATAAAATTATTTGCCCGACAAATAGGTACATGTTTACCAATTTATTGGGTTTTTGATGATTTTATGAGCCGATTGGCTAGCCGCTTGGCCGTTTCTTTTTCTTTTTGGATTGATGAGGGCCATGGGAGGCTATTTGAAATATCCCGAAGTCCCCGGTGCAAGGGAGGTTATGGCGAAATTTTTCGAAAAATTAGGGTGTTAGCCAAATTTTTGAAAAATTTGAAAAGTTCTTAGAAACTGAAAAGTTGAAGAACTTAAGCCGTGATGAAAATAATGAAAGTTGAGTTGATTAGTTGAACAACTTTCGGCTTCGTTCCTTTTCGGGGACGAAATTTTTAAAGTGGGGGAGATTGTAATAACCCGGAAATCCGAGCCAATTTAAAATTTTTATGTTGGCAGTTTTAGCAAATTTTGAATATTTAAAATAATATATTTTAAGTAATAACGACGAGAAATTTATTTTGAATAGAATTAGAACGTATATATTTATATAGATTGTCGTTAGAATATAAATATTTATTTTAAATTATAAAAGGAAATGAAAATGGCGCGGTAGTTCGAAAATTCAATTTCAAAATTCAAATGAATGTACAGGATTCAAAATAAACCGGATTTTAGTGAAAACAAAAATATTAGAATCTAATTGAGAATATCTTTCCAACGAATCCGAAAAATTGAAATTTCATAGCGGGGATAAAAAGTTATGTCCAGTTGAAAATTCAGAATAGTCGCTATGGAATTCTGGCCCTTAAAAATGGAAATTTTGCAAGCGACCTCGGTTTTCGACGAAACCACTTTTGTTGGATCCGTGATGTCAAATTATTTCTAGATTTCAAAATTCGTAATTTTTCGAATCAATATGTGAGCGTGGAAAAGGAAAATGCGTTTGACCAGTTTCAATTGATTTTAATCGACTGGAAAATGACCATTTTTCAAACGGTCTCGGAATTTGACGAAATTAGTTTTGTTAGAACCGTATCTTCAATACGAAGCTAGAAAATATTTTTCAGGAATTTTTAAAGTCCGCATGTGGCCCCGGTAAATTGAAATGTGCGTTCAAATTCAATATATAGATTTATATTTTAATGAAAACTGATCGTAACGATCGAATCGGCCTACGAAACATATCCCATTGTGTTCGGAATGGGGGTAATTAGCTATGGGCGACAGTCGTTGGGCCTCGTTTGGGGTTCAAGAGAAGAGTCAACTATTTGGAGAATAAAATAAAATATAAAATAATTTTATACATAAGCCCCCCCCTCCTTTTATTTTCCCCGATTCACTTCAGAAAAAAAAAAGAAAAAAAAAGGGAAACCCAAATCGGTCTAGAGCCGCCAGTCCCCGTCGCCCCCCCAGCGATCGTCGCCCACGCCGCCGCCAGTCCCCGTCGCCCCCCCAGCGATCGTCGCCCACGTCGCCGCTCCCTTCACTAGTCCCCCCCCCTCGACGTCAATCACAGCCGCGCCTCCCCTTCCACCTCCAGTCGTTCGAATGCCCCCCCCCCCTTTGTAAAACCGCCTGAACTCGCCCAAAAAACCGTCGCCGACCTCCAAACACCCCACCGCCGCACCACTTCGAGCCCCTAGCTTCTCTTTCCGTCCGCGAGCAGCCCCCCCTTCAATTGAACACTATAAGCTTCTCTTTTTCTTTTATTTCGATATTGTTTTTATTTTATTTTATTATTTAATATAATCTGTCTTAAGGAAAAATAAAATTCAGTTTTTTTTTTTTGAAGGAAGAATCAATTTTTATACACTGAAAAGAACCGATTTTTATACATTGAAAAGAATGAATTTTTATAGCATTCGGAAATGTGATTTTTAATTTATACGATTATAAATAAAAATTTTGATTTTTATTTATATAGTTTTACGGTGAAAGATGAGATTTTTATGATGTCTAAACTAGATCTTTCATTGAATAAAAAAAATTTGATTTTTAACAATTTAAAGGTAGGGTTTTAAACAAGAAAAGGAATTATTTTTAATTTGAAAAGGAGTGATATTTAAAGAGATAAAGATTTGATTTTTAAATATAAATAGGTTGGATTTTTTTTATATGACAAGTTATGAAATAAAAATATAATCTTTACATAGTAGAAGAATAAAAATATGATTTTTATTAGATATAAAGATCAAAATATAATTTTTACATAGGAAGTAGCGTTGACAAAATTAGATTTTTATACATATGAAAGCATATTAAAAATGTGATTTTTAATTGTATAAATAGCGATGTAAAAAATATGATTTTAACATATACCGCGTGAAACAGATCTCGTTGGAAGCACGACGAAGATTTTCTACATATGAAGAGTCGCGGTGTTTGGTTTAGCTAATCTATGAGAACTCATCACTTTTAATTAAATTTCTAGTTTGAAATATATACTAGGATGTAGACGGTGCTAGCAGCACCCGACACCCGTCGTCCACAAACCATGGATGACTTGTTTGTTTGATTGCTGTGTTGTGAAATTTGATTGTGTGATGTGAAATGAAATAAAATATTTATATAGTTAAAATATTTTATCGTTAAAAATATAATTTTTAACGTGTATATAAAATAAATAGTAATAAACAAATCAGACGATTTGTTTATATACACTGATTTGACTGATATTGATTGGGACGATAAATTTTACACATCGCCCAACTGCACCAATAAAATTGGTGTTTGTTGATTCGAAACCCCACACGGGTATTGGGATGATATTTGACGTACACTAATCCCGATTGTTTAGTTGTATGTCAATCCATGGGTTGACAGATTGTGTAAGCGTTAATTATTTATATTTAATGCTTATGCAGTTGTGTGGTGCACTCTGGATGATGGTTGATTATTTATCCTTGCTATTATATACATGTATTGTAGAAAATCCATATAATTAACATTATATGCTAATTGATTGGGCCTCATTCCAATATAGAAAATAAATTTATGTGTTGAATAGAAAATAAATTCACGTGTTGAACTGAAAATAAATTCATGTGTTGAATAAAAGTATAAATTCATGTGTTGAGTAGAAATATAAATTCATGTGTTGAATAGAAATATATATTCATGTGTTGAATAGAAGTATAAATTCATGTGTTGAATAGAAAAATATATATTCATGTGTTGAATAGAAATATATATTAATGTGTTGAATAGAAGTATAAATTCATGTGTTGAATAGAAAGAAAATTCATGTGTTGAATAAAAATATATATTCATGTGTTGAAGAAAATATTCATTTGTTGAATAGAATAACGAAGTTATTGAAATATATAAAGCCGTATTGGTTAGATATGCGCCATTGTGACGCGAACGATATTTATATCGATTATATTCGTTTTTAAAATGAATATAGAAAAGGAAGTGATTTCAAAATATAAAGTTTTGAAAATATTATCATTTATAGATTAATGATATGGAATATTCAATTTTGATTAGAAGTTGAATATGAAGTTGAAATCGTTTTGAAAACGAATTTAAAACGATTTATAAAATACGTTTTAAAAGGAAATTGACGGAGTATATATTATATATATAATATAATGGCCTGAATAGAACGCGCCGCACTGCGGCAGTTCGTGAATTTCGACCATTGAATTCAAGTGGACATTACGGGAGATCCGACCGTCAGATTCTCCTAAAACCGGAACCGTTGGGTTCATATCGAAAAGAGCTTTCTAAGGAATATTAGATATTTGAAACCTAACGGTTGGATTTGGAATTATGTCCAAATCAAATTTGGAAAAGGTCGCTGTAAGTGCAGTTCAATGGCCGTTGATGAAAATCGACTGTACGGGCCTTGATAAAATTATTAAAAATAGTAATAATTTGTGTAAAATCATAAGAAATGATTTGTGAATAATTGGGATGAAAAACTCCATATTTGAAAAGATAAAAATAGATTTTTATCGAAATGAACTAGTTTTGAACTAGAATTATAATTCTATTTATTTTTAAAATAAATAAAGTTGATTTGGAATGGTTTTGAAAATAACCAGAATTTCCAATAATTGAAGTGGAAATGGATTTGAATCGAAATTGTCTTTGGAATATTTCGATGTTGGATTTTGTGATTATACAGATATTGTTATGGGAATTTGAAAGATATATTTATATCGTTATTTCCAATACGATATTTGTTGGTCGTAGATTTTGATATTGAATATAAGCTGATATATTTTCTACTCAGAGCCTTGTATTTAATATTGTTAGCCTACTTTGTGAACTAGGCAACACAAAGTCAAGATATCAAGCATTGGAGAGCATTTCAAATTAGAAGACTTCGGTTCGGATCGGAGAGGCCATCACTACTCAGGTCGGAGGAGACGCTACAGCTTCGATCGAACAGATACAATCATCCGGGTCGGGTTAAAGCAACGTATCGGTTCGGATCAGATGAAGTCTCCTGTTCGGAGCGGTGAGCTATTGCTGTTGAAAACAGAGAGCGCATGTTCGGATCGGAGGGCAGTCTTCTTCAAGATGGATCGGAAGGCCACCCAGCTGCTACGGAGATGGTTCGGAGGAAAAGCAGAATAAAAAGAAGAGAGAGTTTTCACCAAGTCAATTCGGGTCGGATCGGATATCTCGATCCGAACCCCTAATACATATACCTCCGACCCGAACCCATTTTCCATACGGTTCCCCTGCATAAGCGCCTGGATATCCGGATCAGCTATGACCAGTTCCTGCCCATAACGTTCACTATTTTGATGCGTTGTCAGCACAGTAATCCATCCGAACCCGAGGCTAATGGGATGGACGACACGTGGCTCCGATCCGGATCGGGTTTTGAACAAATTCACACCTATAAATACCCCGTCTGGAGACAAAGAAAAGGATCTTTTTTAGGCACTTTGAGAATTCAACTACCTCCATAACCCGAACCCCATTACTCCCGGAGAATCCAAATCTTCTTTCATTATTTGTTTTAGTCTATTGAGTGAATAAAAGCGAGTTGTGAGTGAAATCAAGTGACAATTACATTGTATTTGCAACTGAATCATTGAATATAGTGAAAGATAAGTGGACGTAGGCATTTCTTCGCCGAACCACTATAAATCCTGTGTGTTCATTTTTATTTTTATCTCATTTTATTTGCTTTTAATCAATTTGGGTGTTAGAACCAATTTTTGGTCTAACATTTTGGTGCTTTCACTGAGAGTCCTCATCTAAGTTCTCTATTTTCCGGGATTTCTTTCTACTTTTTGGACCGTTGAGTTCAAAGAAGTTAATCCTTAAGTTTCTCCGCTCTTTTATATTTGTTGAAGTGATTGTCAAAGAGTCATGGCCAAAGGAAAAGGTAAAGAAGTTCAGTCTGTTCGAGGAAATGGAGCTGGCGAAGATCAGCAAAATGCGGTTGTAACAAGGTCTCGGGGGCAGAGTTCAGCAGCAGGAAGAACCAATGCAGGAAATCCGAGCCGCCAGCAGGGGGAAAGCTCCGATCCAATCCGGGTAGGAGATTCAGAAGCAGTGCATTCCCCCAATCTGAACCGACCCGAGCAGCTTGCCACGTACCGATCCGACCAGGCCCCCCAGCTCCGAACCGATCCGACCTCCTACCTCCGATCCGACCCGATGCTTGGTGAAGCTGGAACCTCTACTCGAGTCCCTACGAATGCTCCAATTCCATCCACCAGGGTTGGTGATCAGGTCAATTCATCTGCGCCCATCACTCAAGGAGATTTCTCGCGCTTTCTTGACATGCTTGAGAGCACAAGGGAGGCTATGAAGGTTCACGAGCGAACTAATCTCATGATGCAGGAAAATATGAGGCTCATGAGTCGGGAGATTAATGAACTCCGTCGACAGAGAACTCCATCACCGGTTCGTCACACACCAGTGGATCAATCTTCATCTTCCGAGGAAGAACGGCCCCGTGAACGAAGGCCGCTCGAACGACCTCAGAACGTGGAGCAGCTAACATTTGGATCTTTGGGTTCTCGTGAGGATATTGCACGAGCGCTAGGAAACAATGACCCCACTCGAGGGCAAAGACTCCAATCCCCTCCTCCCGAGATCGACCGGGAGCGCAGGGAACCGAATCGAGCAGAGGCAGCTCGAAGAAGAAGGGCATCACCTGAACAAGAGCCCAGAAGGAGCTCGGATACTAGGGCCAGGGAACCTGAGCGGCCCCTAACTAATGCTGATGTGCAGGCAATGGTTCGCCAGATCATGTCCGAGAGTCGGAACTATACAAATGAGGATTATGGCATCGAAAGAAGCCATACTCCCTTCACCGGTGATATCCTCGACTTCCAATTTCCCCGACGCTTTAACTTGCCACAGATGGACAAATACAACGGAAGGATTGATCCGGGACAGCATTTAATGCGATACTCGTGGCTCATGAATGCTGCTGCTGCCCCTGATGAAGTGAAGTGCAAAGCATTCCCAATCTACTTAGAAGATGTGGCGCTGTTCTGGTTTACCCGACTTCCTCCTCGTTCGATTTCGAGTTACAAGGAACTAAGCGAGCGTTTCATGAACCAGTTCCGACTCCATGCCCGAAAGTCCAAAAGTGTTATTGAATTATCGAGAATCAAGCAGGCACCAGGAGAATCTTTGAGGGCATATCTTGATCGTTTTAACCAAGCTGTAACTGAGGTCAGTGACCCGCATGAGCCCACTATTCTGATGGCATTGAAGGAAGGAGTCGATCCTGAATCTGAGTTTGGAGACTACCTTTCTGGGAAAACACCCTCCACAAGGGAGATATTCTACGAAAAAGCCGATATTTATCTAAGGCGAGAGGAGGCCAGGGCAAACCGAAAGAGAAAGTCTGAGATGGCTTCAAAGGAGAATGTGCAGAGTAATATCGCCGTGAAGCAGTCTGGGGAAAGTTCTGGCAAGGTTGAAGTAAATGTAGGAAACAAGGGTGGAAACAGCAATACTGGAAGCGGGGGAAACAACAACAATAACCGTAATTCGAGCGGTAACAGAAGAAACAGAAATAGGGGAAGTGACCCTAACAAAAGACCCCGATTCCAGAACTACGAGAATTATACACCATTGAACGACACCCTGGAAAATATTTACCTGGATACGTACAATGTGTTACAATACAAAAGACCGCCACCTCGTGATTCGACCGAGAAAGAAATGGCGACAGGGAAGTTTTGTTTGTTTCATGGAACTCACGGGCATTCAACTAATGAATGTCGGCATTTGAGGGATGTGATTGAGAAACTGTTGCGTGAAGGGAAGTTGGATGAGTACAAGGTTGCCCCGAGGGACAGGGGGCAAGGAGAGCAGGCTCCAAAACAGATTCTACCTGCTCCCAAGCCTACAGCGCAGCAGAAAGGTAAAGGAATTGTTATCAACTCCATAGTAGGCGGACCTCACCCAGCAATCCGAAGTTTCAGATCAATGGATCAATATGTGAATGCTGCCAAGCATCTAGACATGAATGAAGGTGATGATTTGGAAGATGTCACCCCCTTAAAACAACAGAAGACCATGTTTGACGACGTGGTATTTCGCAGCCGAGACAATACTGGGATACAATCACCCACCAATGATCCGATAGTTATTACTACCACCATTGGGCCGGCCTTGGTCCATAAGGTATTAGTAGACAACGGAAGTTCCGTTAATATTTTGTTCAAGAAGTCATTTGATCAGATGAAGCTTGAATCTGAAGATCTGAAGCCTTGTGAAGGATGGATCAGAGGCTTCAACGGGGCGTCGACAGCTCCCATGGGATACATAGAGTTGCCCGTGACCCTAGTGCAAGGAGAACGTAGAAGAGTGCAGATGCTTCAGTTCGTAGTATTGGACGTAGATTCGCCTTATAATGCATTTTTGGGGAGGCCTGCCCTCGCTGAATTCAGAGTTTGTATCGCCCCTTGGTGTTTGTTACTTAAGTTCCCAACCGAAGCCGAAACTGGAGTAATGAGAGGGGATCAAGTTTCCGGACGGGCCTGCTATGTGGCAGAACTAAAGATGTTGATGAAAGGACTTAACGTTGAGAGTAAGGATGCCTCGTCTCCCTCAAAGGGGGACTCAGCATAACAATTAGAGAGATTGACCCCGAGGGAGTTTCCCAAAGGAATGCCTGAAGACCTGGATCCCAGAAAAGACGAGGAACCAGAGGCTAGGAATGCAACTCCTAATGAAGCGACAGTGGAAATTCCCATTGATAAAGCTGATCCGACAAAATTTTTGAAGATTGGTTCTCAATTGGATCCACGTCGAGCTAAAGAACTAACGGACTTCTTGAAGGCAAACTTAGACGTGTTCGCCTGGACCCATGCTGACATGTGTGGGATATCGCCATCCATTATAAGTCACAAATTGAATGTAAATCCGAAGCATCCGCCTGTGAAGCAAAAGAGACGCATGCTGGGCCCAGAGAGGTCGGCTGCTCTCAAAGAGGAAGTAGAGAAGTTGAAGCAGAATGGATTTATTCGAGATTCGACTTATCCCGACTGGATATCGAATCCCGTCTTAGTAAAGAAGCCAAACGGAAAGTGGCGGACTTGCATTGACCTTTTAGATTTAAATAAAGCTTGCCCGAAAGATAGTTTCCCACTTCCCAGGATTGACCAGCTTGTAGACTCGACAGCAGGTCATGAACTTCTCTCTTTCATGGACGCATATTCTGGATACAACCAAATTCCTATGCACGTACCAGACCAAGAACATACGAGCTTCATTACGAATTTGGGGTTATATTGTTATGTTGTAATGCCATTCGGATTGAAAAACGCTGGAGCTACTTATCAGCGCTTGGTGAACAGAATGTTTTATAATCAAATAGGAAAAACTATGGAAGTTTATGTGGATGATATGCTTGTCAAATCAAAGCAGTCCTCCAGCCATACGCAAGACTTGGCGGAAATGTTTGGTATCCTACGAAAGTACCGGATGAAATTGAATCCTCTGAAATGCTCATTTGGAGTGGCATCGGGAAAGTTCCTTGGCTTCATTGTGAGTTCCCGAGGAATTGAAATCAACCCTAGCCAGATAGTAGCGATTAGAAATATCGAAGAACCGAGGAGAATTAAAGACGTCCAAAGTCTTGCAGGGAAAGTAGCGGCGCTGAGTAGATTCATCTCCAAAGCCACAGATAAATGTGTTCCGTTTTTTGATTTGATTAAAAGGGGAAAGAAGAACTTCGAGTGGACTCCGGATTGTGTTGGGGCCTTTTGAAATCTGTTGGAACTGCTAGAGAAACCGCCGATTTTATTAAAGCCCGTAGATCACGAAGAATTGTTTGTTTACTTGGCAGTCTCGGCTCACGCTGTCAGCATAGCCCTGGTTCGAGAAGAAGACAAAGTACAAAGACCAGTGTATTATGTAAGCAAGAAATTAGCAGCGGCAGAGCGCAACTACCCAAAAATTGAGAAGCTTGCTTATAGTCTCCTGATCGCATCCCGAAAACTTCGTCACTATTTCCAAGCCCATCCAATAACCATATACACCGACCAGCCCTTAAGGCAGGTGTTGCAGAGGCCCGAAGCATCGGGAACGTTGATCAAATGGAACATAGAACTAAGTCAGTTTGATTTGAATTTTCAAACACGAAAGTCAATCAGGGGGCAAGCTCTAGCAGACTTTATTGCGGAATTCACCATCCCAGAGGAGGAAGTAATCAATGACAGAGTGGTTAAGTCCGAGGATGAGCTAAAAATAAATCCGTGGAAACTATATACAGATGGAGCCAAGAACGACCGAAGGTCCGGAGCTGGAATCGTCTTAGTTACTTCCGAAGGACGGTCGTTATATTACGCCTTGCGATTAGAATTTTCGGCAAATAACAATGACTCTGAATATGAAGCCCTGATTGCCGGGCTGAAGCTTGCTAAAGACCTCGGAGTAAAAATGTTAGACATATTCTGTGACTCTAAAATTGTTGTTTGCCAAGTGCGAGAGGAATTTGTGGCTCGAGGACCTCGACTTATCGCCTACCTTAAGAAAGTGAAAGAGCTATTGAATAGCTTAGAGCGGTACAACATAACACATATTCCCAGAGTTGAAAACCAGAAAGCGGATAGACTGGCAAAGCTGGCCAGTTCCGACAATCCAGAAGAGACTGAAATAATTCCAATTGAAACGTTGGAGTCGCCAAGCTTTGAGTCAATGGAAATTGAATTCGCTTTTGAAGCGGAACCAAAGAAGGAGTCATGGATGACTCCAATTAAGAATTTCCTTAAGAATGGGACACTCCCATCGAAGAAGAGTGAGAAAAGAGCTGTAGTTCGCAAAGCTACCAGATATGTCATACAAGATGATACTCTCTATAGGCAAGGATTTTCTATGCCCCTGTTACGATGTATAGCACACGACGACATCAAGCATGTACTAAGAGAAGTACACGAAGGTGCGTGTGGAGATCATACAGGAGGTCAAACTTTTGCAAAGAAGATATTGCGGTACGGATACTTCTGGCCTACGATCAATAAAGATGCAGCTGATTATTCACGACGCTGCGATAAGTGCCGAGATTCGCTAAAATCCCCAGGGCACCGTCGACCCAACTTAAATCAATGGTGAGTCCTTGGCCATTTGCCACATGGGGAATTGATATCATTGGAGTTCTACCAATTGCTAAAGGAGGAGCTAAGTATGCAATAGTAGCCGTGGACTATTTTACGAAGTGGGTGGAAGCTGAGCCCTTGACCAAGATCACAACAAGAAAGGTGATAAGTTTTGTGGTTAGAAATATTATATGCCGGTTCGGGATCCCAAGGACGATTATAACTGACAACGGGACCCAATTTGATAGTACTGAATTCAGAAATTTCTGCCAGAAGTATAAGATAGACAAACGATATACTGCATTTGCCTATCCGCAATCGAATGGGCAAGTAGAGGCAATAAACAAAGTAATAAAATCCATCCTCAAGAAGCGATTAGAGCGTGCAAAGGCAAAGTGGGTTGATGAATTGCCCCTAGCTTTGTGGGCATATCGAACAACATTTAAAACGGCCACCGGTCATACCCCTTTCTCTCTCTCCTTTGGCTCAGAAGCTGTAATTCCAGTTGAACTAGAAGTTCCTTCCCACAGGGTGACTTATTATGACCCGTGACAAATCGGGTACTTTTACTTGAGTCTCTTGATGAAGTCGAAGAGAAAAGGGACGAAGCAGATTTGCGTGCAGCAAGACATCGGCGTCAGATGGCACGCTATTACGACAAAAAAGTTCGCCTCAGGGCTTTTGAACCAGGAGATTTGGTGCTAAGGAGAGTCTTTCCATCCCTTCCTCACCTTGGTCCAAAATGGGAAGGACCCTTTGTCATTCAGCGGAAACTTGAAAAAGGAACCTTCAAGTTAATGACCGTGGATGGCGAAGAAGTCCCCAGAGCATGGAATGCCCAGCACTTAATGCGATATTTGGATTAAAAACGCTGTACTTTGTGTTATTTTTCTTATGAACTCTATAATGAGGCACGACTTGCCTTGAGAAAATCTGACGATATGAATGAAGAACTATAAAGTGGATGTAGGCTATGACTTAGCCGAACCACTATAAAAATACTGTGTGATATTTACTTTTATGCATTACATATATACATTTATCAGTTATTCTGTTGTGATTATAAGATACGGGATAACTCGCAACCTAAAAAGGTTGAAAACAGTTTAGACATAAAAAGAAGCACAACGACTATTTGTGCGATAAGACATAAAAGAATGAAAAAACGACATTCTTAACTCTAACTCTCCAGAGAGAGAGAGAGAGAGAGTATAAAAGCGTCTCCGACTGAGCGCTGAAAAAGAGATTCTACTCCTAACTCTAACTCTCCAGAGAGAGAGAGAGAGAGTATAAAAGCGTCTCCGACTGAGCGCTGAAAAAGAGATTCTCCTCCTAACTCTAACTCTCCAGAGAGAGAGAGAGTATAAAAGCGTCTCTGACTGAGCGTTGAGAAAGAAATCTTTCCCCGTTGAAAGACCGGGGAATAAACAGATGACTGAACTCGAACTCTAACTCTCAAGAGAAAGAGGGAGAGTATAAAAGAAATGCTAGAAAAAACGACAGGTACTGACGGCACAGGAAGTGCTATCCCGTCAGAAAATCGGGAGCATTCGGATTGCTTGGTTAAGCATTAAATAACTTATGGAAATTGACTGGGGACACTTATGTACACGCATATTTCCCCCCTCCACAACTTCGTTTCATAACTATAGACATGCATTTCTACATAAGTGCAGAACTACTGACAAATAAACATTGCAAAAAATGAGTTATTTTTATTTACAAATGAATGAATTTGCACAGGAAAATAGCCAAAAAAGAAAGTGCAGGAACTACTCTTGTAGCAGCAATTATTGGTTCACTAAATGCTAAAACGATACAAGGCAATCCACTATTTAGATTTTGAATGAGCCTTGGATTTCTTGGTGGCTTTTTCTGCGTCCTTTGCTTCTTTCTCAGCCTCCGTCAAGATTCGTTTTGTCTTCTTTTTTCCTGAAGATGCGGTGCTGGAGCCGGTAGACTTCTTCCCGGAGGGTGGGGCGCTGGAATCAAGAGACGATTTTTTAGCGAGTTCCTCTGTAATAGATCTAGTTGAGAGCTTAACAACTAACCTTGATCCCGCATCCACGACTGCGAGGGGTTTGAGGACTTCGGGGTCTAGCTCTTCAGCTTTTAATTGCAAGCGTTTGTCTTGATCGGCTTTCATCGCAGCCAAGGTAACATCATCAGCATTTTTTGACTCCCCGACTGTTGCAACTTCTGGTTCCTCTTCATGCCCCCCGTCTCCGCCATCGTCCTTTAAAGCTGCTATCATTTCTTCATCATGAGGAGTGGCGACCTTAGTCGGCTCACTTCCTTCTTCCAAGTCTATAGAAGCAGCCTTGTCTTCCCCTTTTTTGGCCTTATCTGCGGGCTTTGTCCCAGCGGTGACTCCCTGAGTCACATCTGTCTTTACGGATGATTCAACACCTACAGAATGAGAAGCAACAGTTATCAACTCAGGCGAAAACAATGGGTCTTTCATCGATTGTTCGATCACGTGGCGAAAAGTAGAAATAGCCTTGGCAAATTGAGGAGAAAAGGTAGGGATACCTTCCGAAGACTTTTCTGCGGGGGTGGCTACTGCCTCTGGTGTTGCTTCAGGAATAGGGGATAGCAGGGTTGTTCGGGGAATTCCCGGATTTTCAGGATCATACCCCTCTACTTCAGAAGTTGCAAGGGCAGAAGAGGAGGAACCAGTTTCGAGAACAGTTTTTTGTTTAGACTTCCGTCTCTCTTCTTCCATGGCCTCAGCAATAAGGCGGCGCCCTTCAGCTAGGCGCTCCGGTTCATCATCCCTCAAGTATTTCTCCATTAGTTTATCTTCATCGAGGGAATCGACCTTAAGTTCCTCTTTTTCCCACTCGACGATCTGATTCCATACTTGAACTAGAGTGGATGGATAGTCCTCGATCCAAGAAATGTTTCGGCGACGAATAATATGTGCGAAGAATTCAATCATTAGTTCACCGAAACCCTGAATATCAGCCTCCGCCTCTGATAGTTGCTTGCGGGCTTCCTCCACAGATTTAATAGCACACTCCACATTGCCCTCGGCCAGGGCAGCCCTGTTCTCTGCCTCCAACAACTTTGAAGCCAAGTCAGCATTCTTCTTTTCTAGTTCAGCACTCCACTTTGCTAACTCGGCGTTTTTCCGTTCAAGCTCAGCATAAGCAAGGCGTGTCTTAGCAGCATCTGATTTGGCCTCGTTAGCTTGCTTTTTTAATTCAGAACGCTCCTGAGTGTGAGATTCAAGCAAATCGTGGTAACGCTTTTGCATGTCCTCGAATTGTTGTTTGAAATTAGAAGCGTCCCTTTGAGCGACCGCTAGCTGAGCTTGAGTGTCTTCCAAATCTTTTCCTAGAGCTTTTAAGGCCTTAGCATCCTCCTCCGCGGTCTTTTGCATTGAATCAGTATTTGTGATTAGAGTGCGGATGATTCTAGAAAGATTGCGTGAATATTTAAACATCTCAGTATATTGTTTTTGCACCGCATCAATTTTTGCTTTGGCCTCATCTGCCCAATTAGACGAAATAGGTTCAAGGGCAGGTAAAAAAGTCAAAGTCTCGAAGTAGTGCTCGGGAAATTGCTCCACCAAATATGCCCGCTTTACCGCAGTTGCCGCATCTGGTGGGGGAGGAGCGGGGATCGATAATTCGTGTCCCTGTGAGAAGAGGATTCGGTAGTCTCTTTGTCTGTCCTAGGTCATTTAGTAGCAGGGACCTTGTGCTTACTTCGAGACCCAGTTTCTTTTGGAGGAGTTCTTTCTCTACTGCGCTTTTCATGGGAAGAAGTGGAGTCTTTAGATGGTGGTCTGTCCTCTTCCCTGCGGCTTGGATAGCCCTTATATTTCTCTTGTTCCAGTCGAATTGGTGAGCGGGAACGTGAGGGTCGAGAGCGATAGGGATCATAAGGTCTTCTCTCCTCCCTACCACGATCATCCCGGCGATCATACTCGACATCCTGAGGAGGATTGGACATGCTGCGACGAAGCTTTCTTATATCGTAGTAGGATCGAGACATTGTACCTGCACGATAAAACGAACGAAATTTAGAATTAATGGATTCACGAGGAAAGAGGTGCAATGAAGGCTAATGCCATTATATAAAGTGTATCCTAAGTGGTGTGTTTCCCCCCAACCAACCCGAGTCTGAAGCTAGACTAGTACGGGCAGGCTCTTTGGCCTTAGCGGGAGTGGTCTCTTCAGAAGAGGTGAAGACTAAAGGATCCTTCCTGAAATCCTCTGAAGTGTATATAGTCTCAGGTAAGGGGAGATCCCCCAAACCCTGAAATATTTTCTCATCAGTACTAGGGGCATCCTCCTCGGAAGCGTGAAGTGGTGACTCTTGGGAGGATTTTGACTTTTCTAGAGAAGTAGTTTCCTCAGGGGCAATATATCCTTCACGATGCTTTTCGGCCAGATTAGCCAATTCATCATCTTGTGTAGAAGATGGAGAAGGTGAAGTGTGAAGAGGCGCTGTAGGAATTCCTGAGCCTTCTCCTGTCTCTGGGACTACCTCCACTGGAGGAATGTATGCGTATGGAACCGTCCCATGACCAATGCTACGAAAAACAGACAACAGCCCATGAAAGTGAAGGTATTCGTCCTTAAGGGTTTCGTCGATAGTCAAGAATTTCTGATCGCCATTGAGGAGTCGGTGCATCCGGTCGAAGAACACCTGGTCTGATATCTGTTTGGGATTGTCAACTGCAAACAAAAAGGAAAACAAGTCAAGGTGATGATTCAAATGTATAGAGCCCGGATTTAGAAAATCAGTGCTTTACTTGATTTTGTCCACCTCCTGGCGCATCCAGGCTGTCGCTTCACGTAGAACCATTCTAGTCTGGAATCTTTAGCTTTACTGCTAAGTGGTGCAGAGATTATCTTCCTTTTTGGGACTGATTCAAAGTAGCAGAAGGATGGAGTCTCTCGAGTCCGATGCTTGAAATTATAGAAGAAGTGAACGTCATCGAACGTGAGCTCTATGCCTAAGATTTCACGATATGCTATGTACAAGGTGTGCAGATAGGCATATGAATTGGGGTGCAATTGCATGGGGGCAATCCGCATTTGCCTTAAAAAGTCAACAATGAAGGGAGAGAATGGAGGAATGGCACCGACCATGCACATCAATCGAGTGACCGTCATATATCCTTCTGGAGGGTTGTGGGGACGGTCAGAGCGTGAAGGCACTAGAGTGTCCCTTTTCATTATTCCATACTTTAAGCAAATTCGGACAAGTCGATCGTTGTCGATTGTCGATTCAACGGAGTCTGGAGGTGATTCCAATATAATGGCTGATTCAAATTCGTCAGGGGCTCGATCGTCACTGATCCCTCCTTCCTCCTCAAAACCTAGAGAAACCTCGTTCTCTGAAGACGCCTCGTTGCTTTCTCGATTTCCAACCCCGTAGTCTGGACCCTCACTGTCCCATTATGGATCCGAAGAAGAAGATATATCCTCAAGAGTGATTTTGTTAGAAGTTTCCGGGGCTTCTTTCCTCTCAGCTAGTCGGGAAGAGCGTCTGGGCCTCATTGTCATAGAACTATTGAAGAAGCAATAGCACGGATTAGAGTAAATTAGCCCGTACCCCCCTGTGTATGTGTGTGAACTAAAATGTGTGCAGTAAATGTGAGAAATGCAAAGTAAAAGCGCAACAACGTAAGACGAAACTTTGAAGAGAAAGTGATAGTCAGAGTAGTTCTTAATGTTCACTTATGTCCGCAAGGCACAATCCTAACTGTTCGTGAAGTTGGAAGTAATATCTTTTAAATAGTTGGACGAGAGTTTGTGTTTTGGATTGATTAGTTTTCAGTTCGGATGCAGACATCAGGTTCGGATCGGATGAGCAAAGGCTCACACTCAGAGAGAAATATCCGGATCGGTTCGGAGGTTGACTTTCGGGGCGGGTCGGATTGACCTAGATAACCATATTACTATTCTCTCTTTTGTTTCGTAACCCGGTCCGACCCGGGTGCATAAGTCTTAACCTCCATCTTATTCCTAGCTCCGACCCGACCCGGTCAAACGAGTTAAGTCCCATTTCCTTGTCCTATTGTCCCGACCCGGTCCGGATCTATGAATTTCTCTCTTTCCCTTATTTCTCCTACCGTACCCCTACCCGAACCGATCTCCTTCAATTTCCTTCCTCTTCCTCCTCTTAAATAGCGAACCCAACTCAAATTCCCAAGCCTTAATTAAAATCGAGAGATTAAACACCTAAGTATTCAATAACGAGTTTCAATACCCTCCTCTAACACCTCGAAATGGCGTCGATGCCATTAACGACGAAGGCGGAGGATGAAAGGAACTGTGGCGATGGAACCAGTCAATTATTATGCTAGAATCGTTCAAACTAACCGCGGATGCAAATTAAAAGCGATTATGGCAGCAAGATTCAAGATTACAAGACTACTTATGTATTTGATTCAAAGATTGAAGCAAGAATTTTAAAGTTTCTTGGAAAAGCTAAGGCTTCGATGTGGAGTCGGTTCGGACGAGTAAGAATAGTGAATGAAAGAAAAGAAGGGAACTGAAGTGAATTTATATAAAAAGCAAGCTGACTATTCGTATTCCCGATCGGACCAGCTCGAAAAGCCCAATGTCGCAGCTTGGCCCACTAATCCATTGCAGAGTAAAGGAAGAAAGAGATCCATTCGGGTCGGAACCCAAAGCAGAAATCCGTCCGGGTCGGAATCCGAACCGAACGGGATGAAGTGCGACAGCTTGGCATGCATGTTCAAAAGGAAGGATGAAGGCGTGGCGCAATGGCAATCAAAGCATGCTCCGTTTCCAATAGAAGCATCCTTTGAGGGGGCAAAGTGTTAGCCTACTTTGTGAACTAGGCAACACAAAGTCAAGATATCAAGCATTGGAGAGCATTTCAAATTAGAAGACTTCGGTTCGGATCGGAGAGGCCATCACTACTCAGGTCGGAGGAGACGCTACAGCTTCGATCGAACAGATACAATCACACGGGTCGGGTTAAGCAACGTATCGGTTCGGATCGGATAAAGTCTCCTGTTCGGAGCGGCGAGCTATTGCTGTTTAAAACAGAGAGCGCATATTCGGATCGGAGGGCAGTCTTCTTCAAGATGGATCGGAAGGCCACCCAGCTGCTACGGAGATGGTTCGGAGGAAAAGCAGAATAAAAAGAAGAGAGAGTTGTCACCAAGTCAATTCGGGTCGGATCGGATATCCCGATCCGAACCCCTGATACATATACCTCCGACCCGAACCCATTTTCCATACGGTCCCCCTGCATAAGCGCCTGGGTATCCGGATCAGCTATGACCAGTTCCTGCCCATAACGTTCACTATTTTGATGCGTTGTCAGCACAGTAATCCATCCGAACCCGAGGCTAATGGGATGGACGACACGTGGCTCCGATCCGGATTGGGTTTTGAACAAATTCACACCTATAAATACCCCGTCTGGAGACAGAGAAAAGGATCTTTTTTAGGCACTTTGAGAATTCAACTACCTCCATAACCCGAACACCATTACTCCCGGAGAATCCAAATCTTCTTTCATTATTTGTTTTAGTCTATTGAGTGAATATAAGCGAGTTGTGAGTGAAATCAAGTGACAATTACATTGTATTTGCAACTGAATCATTGAATATAGTGAAAGATAAGTGGACGTAGGCATTACTTCGCCGAACCACTATAAATCCTGTGTGTTCATTTTTATTTTTATCTCATTTTATTTGCTTTTAATCAATTTGGGTGTTAGAACCAATTTTTGGTCTAACAAATATCAAATGTGATTTGGGTTTGTCGTGAATGGTGTCTTCATTATCACTGTTCTTAAACCCAATTGAGAAAAAGATTAAATCTTTTTATTTAAATTTAATCAAGTGTACCAATTAAATGGTATTTAATTGGAATTGAATTTGAATTGATTTTTGGGTTTATCGTGAATGGTGTTTTAAATAACACTTGTTCTTTAACCAGATAATTAATGAATGTGACTTTGGGTTTATAGTGAACCATGTTTTAAATGACATTGGTTCTTTAACCCAGTTAAAGACAGGAAGATTAAAACCAAGTGGTGTTTTAATGAATCTTTAATTAGATTGAAATGATCAAGAATGGAGTATCACCAGTTTTGCTCCAGGCGATAGTTAAATCTTTAATTAGATTTGAACGTGAAATGGTAATTGAATTTACCGATAACACCGTGGTGTTAGATATGAAGTATGACCAGTTTTACTTCATGGGATGAATAGGTTGGGATTGGGAAATAAAATAAATGATTACTTCGGTGTGGTTCGCTAATACCGACTAGTTTGAATTGATATTCAAAGAAGATTAAAGAATAAATTTAAAGAATTTATCTTTGATAAAATCAATGGGAACTTTTCCCCAAAATATAAGAATATTTGAATAAAAGAATATTCTGAATTGGAATGAGGCGTATGTTGTGTTTGTGTAACACTTGTTTATTATATACGCGAGTTATTCAGAAAGGTCGGGTTTATCCCATTCTGAATAACGGATTCGACGTGTTGTCGAGGATGAAGACGGTGGACGAAGACCGGAGGTCTTCACGTCGTTTGGGTGATTACTGATGATGTTAATTGGGCCGCACACCCAAGAGGAGGGAACCAGTTAGTGATCGTCCAGACGTACTTGGAGATCGATGGATATGCGAGGTACAAGGTGCCTCCAGTTTCGTTCAGACCCGGAACGGACTTGTAAATGGACTGTGAGTCTGACATTGGATTTTATTCTATGTGATTGATTTCTATTAAATATATATTTGTTTGGTGGCGGAGAATTTTTTCTCTTGCTTAACGCCCTTCTCTGAGACGTACGAGCTTAGAGGTTATATATTGGTGGATATCAATCGCATGGAGTGAATTGCCTGTGTGGCATGCCTAAGTGGCAAATGATCATGGCTTTGGTTCAAAAGCAAAGTCTTGGGATTGATGACCAAAGCACGACCTGTTTGGCATAGTTTATGTAGCGTTGATTCGCGAGCCTCACACCCCGGTTGTGAACTGGAAACGGGAGAGGACATCATGGAGGGCATGCGTTTCCTTCTAGCTAGAAGTGGCGTCAGTGGCTTTACACGCCCTGACGAGTTTGACTTATGTGGTTGTTGCTGTTATGAGGAGCCTCGGATATATTGGTGACTGTGTGGAGCCGATGGAGTCATATGGCTCATTGACACCCCATATGGTGGGGAAACGCAGTGTTCAGGCATTTTAATCCACATCGGTGGACCGGCCCTGACGATCCAAGGGACGATGCGTTCTGTTCCTGAGACACGGGCTAGAGCGTCTCGAATTCGGTAAGGACGATCCCTTGCCTTGTTTCACAGATGGAAATCCAACTTCCAATACGTGACATGTGCGATTTTGATTTTAGAGCCAAGTATTGGTGACATGATATATGGTACCCATGTCGTCTATGATTAATACTTATGGTTGAAATTGTTTTGACACTATACACTTATAGTACTAATAAAGGTGAAATTTAGCGTATCAAGCATTCTTTGGCTATTATAAGGTAAAACCCTATCCTCCGGCTTGTGTTGCATTATGTGATGGGACCCGTGTCTTATAATAGCTTCATTGTTCTTTATTTAGCATTGCGTTGTTGTTTTATGCACTGGTGTTCTTGGGAGGAAACCTGTTCCGTGTTATACGGCGTGGTCCCTTGATTTACCTAACTTTAAAATAAAGATTAATAACTGTTTTAGTTCTCACACCAGTCACATGACTGACCTGGAGTTTGTTGTTTTAACCTATACTCTGGGTGCCCTTATTTTGACATGGGCAGCTAGTAGTTTTGGTTTTGTAGATTTAGATTCACAGGATCCTGGTTTACAGCTGGAACGATACTCGGAAAGCTCTGTATCAGTGTATTACTTCTAGTTGTGTATTGTATTATTTTCCGCTGCTATGTAATTTATTGTAATCTCTGATATTTTCTGTGAATAATATTTATTCATACTCTGTATATTCTTGTATTATGATGGAATTGTTGTAGTAAACAATGAAATGTTCTTCTGTTTGCGTTCTGGTTTGTCGTGTTCTCAAAACAATCAGGGGTTTAGAATGGTCTTGGTCGGTTTAGCGACTGATTCTGATCGAGCGAAATTCCTGGTCGTCACAAGGATCGAATTATATTCGAAAACCATTCCATCCAACAAATACGAATTCAAGACGATACCAGATGCTGATCAAGACGGAGCCATTGAAGACCATAGTTCTTCACAAGACGGAAGGATTACTTATATCTCTGGTTTACTACAATATTTTTCAAAGTCTACTATATATAAACTTAATTTATAATTTATAACTAAAGATGTGTTCTGGTTCTGATGTGGTTGAAATCTATGGATTTGCAAGGACTACTCGCTATTGATCTATAAGGTGATTCCTATGATGTGGTAGGAGGGTGCCTTCGGTTCATCAAGTTCCTGGATGACTTGTATGGACGAATGTCTGATGGAGTATTTCTTAAGAATCACGTACGTTGATTTTTACAAATGTATCTCTATAGGTGGCCGAGAAGACATTTTCTCTTAGCTTAAACACCCAGAGTGTTTTTATGGGCGTCAATTAGGTATTTGGCAGATCTGACGATGTGGCATTCAAAGATATTGTGTTGTTCTAAAGGAAATGTCAAACCTCAAGCCTCTTCAACCAGGAAATGACAAAAAACGGGCAGGCAGCATGGCTATGTGGGTCGCTCCCATTAGGGTGTATAATCACCTATCTAGAGAAATTTCATTTGCTTCTTTAATCTATTTTCGATGTTGTCCCTTTTCGGGAAACGGTGGGTAGCTCCCAACCTTTGGTGATACACATTCGATACACTCAAGCGAAATGAGTGGTCGGTCATGTGTGTCCGGGTTGAAAGACGTTCTTGTTGAACCCAGTGTATTCCGTTCTAGAGATACACTGTAATGACCCAGATTTTTGACCGTTCAAATCGACATTAAACCACACATGTCGATCCAAATAAATTGCAAATGCACGAAGTTATTGGGAAAAAGAAGAAAAGAAAGAAAGAAGGGACAAACCCAATTCAAATCTCACAGCGGAAGGACAACATATAATAAACAAATAGTAGTTTAAAACAATTGAAATGTATACATTGATTACAACATTCAATGATTATCAGAGTTACATGTACATACAGATGTACATAATAAGCAGCGGAAATAAATGCAGCGGAAATACATGCTTAATTGATATATATATATATATATATATATATATATATATATATATATATATATATATATATATATATAACAAATCTTCGTCTTAGACCTCCAGGGCAAGGTAAACTCCACTAACTGCAAACTTCTGTTGACCCGAGCGTATTGCATAAAAGAAAACACAACAAACACTCGGATCAGCACTAAATCATTCTCATATTAGTCAAATTAAAATATGAAATAACATCAGTGTCATGGGTGCAGTAACTCAAGAGATGTTACGGGATTTTTCCATCTCTCGAGGATCCGTTAAACTAATACATAGATAGTATAATACGCCATTATGATAGTGTCTATCCAGTAAGTAAATATCATAAAAATAGCGTAAGCGGGATTACCATATTACCCTTACGCCGTTTACAGGCATCAACAGTCTATACAGTACCGTAAATTCACCGTACTGGTGTTATCAGAGGGCACTCCATAGAAGGCAATGCTAAATCAAAATCGTATGGGGCTCGATATGGATTAATATGACAAGACACTCGAGGCAATGCCCAGGGTAGGATTCTACCAATTGCACTCCCGGACCGGTGGTAACGCATAGCAGCCACTACCGCCCACCTCGGATCACACTCGCAAAAACATAAATGGGCCCAAATCATCATCATCATTATCATAGTCATATAAATAGTATCGAAGAAGTGTGTCCGATCAAAGGTGCTACCTCAATTAGTCAAGGTATAACTCATGTTTTAGTCATTTCAATTCTGACCCGAAGGTTAGGGCTATTTCGTTATCGTTCATCTTCTTCGATTCAATAATCGCCTCCAAGTCATCATACTCATTTTGGATACGTCATAACGTTCACAGCTGTCAAAGTGGTATCGACACTGACAGAGAGTATGCCTTATGTCGACTCCGGTATCTTTAACAACCAACGCTTCCATTTCCACATCGGTTGGTTCTTTTATATTTCATAAAGGTTCGTTTCATAGCCAAAATATCATATTCTGTTAGAACCCCATTTAATTCAACATAGAATATAATTCCATATCATTATATTATAATCATACCAAACCGATTATATTCTAAATTAGAACATATTTCCATATCCTTATATTATAATAAAAAATATTTCCAAAATTGACTTATATTCAAATAGAATATATTTACCTCAAAGATTTCAAATTATTCCAAATCGATTTATGTTCGAAATCCATTCATATTCAAAATAGAATATATACTTTCACTTCACTCATTTCAATCCCTTAGGAGGTCCATTTATATTCAAGTAGAATATAATTTACATTTACCTATCAAAATCGGTTTAGAAATCGATTCATTTTCAAATAGAATAAAATTTATTTCAATTCCATTTGAACGACAATTTTAGATCCAAACACTTTCCATTCAGAAAAAATTTACCCTTTATAGAAATATAACTGCGGAAATAGATGTTTATAAAGAAATCTTTATATAAATATATATATATATACATCTATAGAATATAATAGTTAGAATAGGATTAGATAAATTTTTCTTTAAACTCTATATATATACATAAAGTAAAATTTTACTATATAGTTTAAATAATCAAATATAAGGAAAATTAGTTATAACAAAATAGTTATAGGTAAAAAGTTTTAATAAATAAATTTTTAAGGAAAGGAATAGTTATTTGAAATCGACAGTGTAAATATATATATAATAGCTTCTTTATCTAAAAATCGTTCCTTTCTTCCGAACTTCAATGCTTGAATCTAACTCCCGCCTCAATGGAGTTCATTAATTCCATATCTCATTTTCAACATCGTTCAAGACAATCGTTCGATTTCAAGGATTCAAATCTATATTCAGAACTGAGTTAAAACCACTTAGAATACCTTCGATTTCCATTATCCAAAAATTAAATTTCATGAGAATTTCTTTCCCTTAAATCTAAACAATATTTTGAATAATTACAAAACATATTCAGATCCTAATTTAAGAGTTTCCACTTTGGTTTGGGATAAATTCCTTAAGCCTTTTTAATAAAACTTCCCAGTTTTCAGATCTTTAAAGAAAATGAATTCATCGAGTATTGGCCCCTCTCTTTTTTAAATGAAATTTCCGACCAAATAACATTTAAAAAAATTGAAATCATTTAACCAACCGATGTCTGTATATAATTATCTATCCAATGGCCAAGTGATATTATATTTAATTTCTCGATATTTCAGGTATGGATCTATCATTTCAATCCAATCAGGGTCACAGAGATTTATCATTTCACTCTATGTTCTTAATTTATTATATCGATAAATCCCAGGTTTATTTGATGCCCGTAACATCCAAGGTGAAATCGTAAAATAATAGTACACATTCATATACTGAAAAATGGAGCATGACAATATCCATTCAGAAATCAACAACCAAAACATCCATCACAACCAATTCATCAAATCAATCAGTATTAAAACTGTTTCATAGGTTTTCAGGGAACAGAATTTCCAATTAGAAATCTAATTAAATTAAATAACTAATTATCGATCTAATCTGGATGTTAACACACTTGTATATAAAATTTAAGCAATCAATCACAACCATTCATCCGAACTCATTTCATAATTTAATTAAATAAATATGGGAATAATTCAGTATTTCGAGAAAATAACTCACCTTTGGGTCTTAATTGGGTTGTACGTCCAAAAGAAGCCCAAAATTTGATAGTCTTCAAACGCAACCAAACCAGTCTCAGAACGTCCGCAATTCCGCCACAATCCCAACGCACCCAACCACGTCCAAATCCGAGTTAATATGTGAAAGTTATTAGTGTTTTTCCATTTGAAATTTAAATATATAAAAATCAATAAATCAATTCCTCACCCCATAAGAATTCAACACGTCAGCATCCTTCACCTCGGTCTCCCGCTCCTCTTTGAATTTTTCTACAGTACACCCGACAAATAAAACACATTTTCACGCAACTTTGACAACAAACTGCGATGGCAACCCGCCACTAAACTGAACAAGACCACCTCCATCGTGAAGATCATCAGAATCCGCACCCATAGGTACCCTCGCCCGCACCTTTGGTGGACCAGGTCTCGCCGCGTCGCCTGAACCCTAACTGTGTTTTTCGCCCTTATATCACCAAAATCCGATGACCTACTTAACAATCGAACCTCCAACCACCTCCAATGAACTCGTGAGGATCTCCTCTTCAAAACCCAGAAACCCGATTCTTCAATTAACACTCAAATCAAAAACGCCCAAATTCAGTTCTAGGGTTCCGAAATCAGGACCTTTGACCGCAATTTCCAGCCGCCTCGCTTACTGCATGTCGAAATGAACAGCACCCGTAGCTTCCAATCGTCGAGATCTTCGTTTTGATATATAATATGTTACGGTTTGGGGAATTTGGATTTTGAAGTTATAATTTTTATTTTTATTTAGGTTTGGAATTTCATTTCAGCCATTGAAGATGAGAAACAGAAGGAAAAGTATACGTATAAAAATGAGATGGCTAGTTAGATGATAAAGAGTTTATATATATATATATATATATATATATGTATATATATTTATATTTATATATATATGTATAAAGGAGGCCCAAATATTAGAGACAACCCATTTATCATATTACACTGATCTCTTTCACACTTTCTCTCGTACGGTCCAATGACAAGTCCGTTTGTAACGCAAATTGGAATCCTACCATAATTCATCATTCTGAATCCAATGGCGCCAATTTCATTGAATTCCGGGACAGTCGCCAAACAGTTAAATTTCACAATTAATTAAATAAATAAAATATTCAATTATTCGATTAACTATTTTAATTCAAATTTAAATATTTATAAATTTCCATTTAATCCAATTATGACTTAAACAAATTTTATAAATAAAATTTCACACATTCAAGGTCCTAACTTTGATTATTTGAATTTTTTTATTTGAGTTTTAAATTATAATTAACAACTTAGAATTCTCCATTTCAAATTACATTTCAATTCCCCATATAAACTAACATCTCAAATTTATTTAATTTATATAATAAAATTCTCAAATTACAACCATCCTATGTACAAACTAAATTAAAAATCTATTTGTACTTAATTCAACAAACCATCAACATTAAAAATCAACAAAACTTGATCTTTATCTAATTTTATTCCAATTTATTTATTTTTAAATTGAAATTTAAATATACAAAAAATATGGGATGTTACATTCTCCCCCACTTAAAAATCTTTTCGTCCTCGAAAAGAGAACGAGATAAGGTATTAAATAAATCATAGTTTCGAATTCATACTTACCAAATAGCATTTATAATATAAGTTTTGAAAAATCTCATAAATTTTCTAACTCCCGAAATCACGGAAAATTTCGGCAGCATCTCCTTTGTACGGAGAGGTCCGGAAAAATCACAACATATATAAAATTTAAATATACATCTCATCATTCGATGAGGCATCCCAAAATGGGGAAAACACCATATATATGTAACTACAAAACTGTATAACTCAAATACGTACCTTCTTACTGTTTATTTGCATTTTAATTTACCTTAGCATTTAGTGCAAGAGAGCTCCAAAGCGTAGCGCACACTCCTTACACCTTCTAAATACTCACATACGCATAAGAATTTAAACATATATGTGATAAATAGCGAAGGTATATAACTTGCACAACATATATTAAACATTTTCAACTGCAAAACCAAGATATTCATGACAGGCCAGCGAACAAATTGGGGTTTGACACCCCTTAAATGATGGAATTTGACTAAAACACTCTAGGAAAAAGTTTTTGCATTTGTTTCAGGCTTTCTAAATTGTCTGGATTCGTCGAATTCGGATAATTCATTCAAAAGTTATGACTATTTTAGTGAAGGCGAACACCTCAGCCCGTACACTGAAAAATGCATATCTGAGTTGTTCGACCCAGTTTTTACCCCTTTAAACAGCAAAATTTTACCTAGTAAAAGGAAAAGTTTTAGTTCAAACTCTGTCCTTTCCGAATTGTACTCGCACATTAAAATCCGACGCTTCGTTAGGAAGTTATGACCAAAATAATATCAACATACGCTTCAGTTTTTAAATTTCTGCGTATGATACTATGACTAAAACTTGGATTTCAACCTAATAAACTTGAAAATTAGGCAAGGTACTATTAACAAAAGTTTTAGTTCAGGTTCCAAGGTTTCCAAAAAGTCCGGAATCGCCGAACTCCGATCAGTCCATCAAAAGTTATGGTCATCTTAGTTTCAGCTTATCAATATTTCAGGTTTTCGCATAGTCATCGACTTATTTCATTTGAAGTTTCTAACCATTCAATTCCAAAAATTTGGGAATTCTTTAACACTTCAAATTAGTTATCACTTTTTACTCGAGAAATGGATCTATATCCAATTTCTTACCAAATTCCAATAGACTTCTCGTTTCATTTCAAGCGTTAAATTTCGAACAAAACTTAAATTCGTTCACCTTTTTCCAACTAACTTACTCATATTAAATAATAATTTCATAAACATGAATCAAGTTGTCAAGTTCCGTTTTCTTATTTAATTCACCCTTATTTCATTGAATGTCACCTTATTTACCCATACTCGTTTAGCTATTCCCTTGGATTAGTTTCGATCTATTGATTTTAATTATTCAATTCATCAACATTTCATTTCATTCATTCATTCATATTGGTTTTAATTCGACCATATTGTGTTTCTCGAGTTTAATTTCATTTTATTTCTTCTCCTCATTCTATTTAGTTAACTTTAGATCCATAACCCTGGGTTGGATACGTTATGGTCTTTTATATAAATCATTCTATTTAACATCTTTTATATAAACCTGCCATGTTTACTAAATTTCCATGTCGCTTTCAAACCTCATCAAATTTGTAAATGGTTTATCCCTTTTTACCAACCTCTATTTTATTCTTTTTATTGAATTCATTTTTACCATTTCATTTCAAATTAGTATTATTTCATTTACTCGACTTATTTATTCGACTCTCAAATCACGGTTTGAATTAAGGAATGTTCACACTCGAATTTTTCATACTTAGTTCTCGACCATAATTATTTGGTTTTCCAAGTTAAACTTTATTTAACTCAATTTCTCTACGAATTAAGTTATATTTCATCTGAAAAATGTTTTACAACCCGTTCTTTTCATCGTTTATACTTAGGTTTATCTTTGATATATTGACCAAAAGAGGTTTAATCCATTCAGGTTTTATGTCTTCATTCCACCTGTACACTAATTCATCTTTTACTTTCTTTGTTTAGTTTATCGACCATTCACATTCCATCAATAACATAAATTCATTTCAATTCCTTCTCGAGTAACTTAGTATCTTATAAATTAACCACGCCATGAGTTATCACCATTTTTACACAACCTAATCCCCCAATCTATTCTGGTTAAATTAAGTTGAATTTATTTTGCGGTTAATTTAAATTTCTTCTAACACCCTTACCAACCAATGTTGGGATTTTTTTGACCCTTAACATCACCATATTAAGAGTTTAGGTTACGACCCCTCTTAATTCTTATATCCATTCCATAATTCCAAAGTCTAAAACTCCAATGAATCGAGAAAATTAATCTTAAATCGATGTAGTTAGTTAGGATGAACTTAAATTGCTTGATTCCGGGTTTTATAAACCAAGTTTAAAACGCATATGTATTTATAAAAATCCTTAGTAAACATACAATAAATTGAAATCCAAACTTTAATTAACAAAGTAAAGAAATTTTCAATCCTGGTTAAATCTTAAACTCCACTTTACGTACTCTTGGAAATTAGATACAAAATTCTTTTCAAACAAGTTATGAAAGTACGGAGTGGTCTACCCCACTTAGACACTTCATACTAAACGTCGATAATGCGTGCACTCATTATTGAAGTCATTTCTGATGTCCGAGAAGGGATTACACACTTATTTCTTTTAAAATCCTTTAAACCATTCCTTTCGGAAATACTTATAATATGATATTATTTCAAAGATTGACAAAACAATTTCAAAAGTACCCCAGGATCAAGTTCCAAGTTCATTTCTATTTAAATCTCAAACCTTTTCACCCAATTATACTTAAAGGTATCATTTCATTTTCAAATATTTTCTTAGACCATTTAAATTTTCGTTATTAAATTTACTATCGAATCAACCGTAATAGGTATTAACTTAATATTATTACCTACCAACGACCAATGATTATACACTTAAAACCACTAATAGTATATATAATATATATAAAATATAATCGAAAATCGTATTATGTCAATCATTATGTTCGGTTATTTAGAAATTCCTATCGATTCTATGGCGTCCCATATATCGACTAGAATCCATAAATATTCAACAGAACAAATCAACACAATGAAAAACCAATTTATCAAAAATACAAGTACGTTCTCTTATATCACTCAAACCCATTCTAGGGCGTTTCTAACCCCATCTCTAATGAGTTAATTCCCAACAGAGCCAAGGTTAACGCTAACCGACGCTTTGATACCAAGTGTAACGACCCAGATTTTTGACCGTTCAAATCGACATTAAACCACACATGTCGACCCAAACAAATCGCAAATGCAGGAAGTTATTGGAAAAAAGAAGAAAAGAAAAAAAAGAAGAGACAAACCCAATTCAAATCTCACAATGGAAGGACAACATATAATAAACTTTTGTTTAAAACAATTGAAATGTATATATTGATTACAACATTCAATGATTATCAGAGTTACATGTACATACAGATGTACATAATAAGCAGCGGAAATAAATGCAGCGGAAATACATACTTAATTGATATATATACCAAATCTTCGTCTTCGACCTCCAAGGCAAGGTAAACTCCACTAACTGCAAACTTCTGTTGACCCGAGCGTATTGCATAACAGAAAACACAACAAACACTCGGATCGGCACTAAATCATTGTCATATTAGGCAAATTAAAATATGAAATAAAATCAGTGTCATGGGTGCAGTAACTCAAGAGATGTACGGGATTTTTCCATCTCTCGAGGATCCGTTAAACTAATACATACATAGTATAATAAGCTACTATGATAGTGTCTATCCAATAAAGTAAATATCATAAAAATAGCGTAAGCGGTATTACCATATTACCCTTACGCCGTTTACAGGCATCAACAGTCTATACAGTACCGTAAATTCACCGTACTGGTGCTATCAGAGGGCACTCCATAGAAGGAAATGCTAAATCAAAATCGTATGGGGCTCGATATAGATCAATATGACAAGGCACTCGAGGCAATGCCCAGGGTAGGATTCTACCAATTGCACTCTCGGATCGGTGGTAACGCATAGCAGCCACTACCGCCCACCTCGGATCACACTCCCAAAATCATAAATGGGCACAAATCATCATCATCATCATAGTCATATAAATAGTATCCAAGAAGTGTGTCCGATCAAGGGTGCTACCTCAATTAGTCACGGTATAGCTCCTGTTTTAGTCATTTCAATTCTAACCCGAAGGTCAGGGCTTTTTCGTTATCGTTCATCTTCTTCACTTCAATAATCGCCTCCAAGTCATCTGTAATGGCCCGCATTGGCAGAGGTATTATAATTAATTTATTTAATTATATAAATAGTGATATAGTGAACTAAATGGTCGGGGAATTAAATAATGGTGAATATTTAATTAAAATAATAAATTAAATAATATATTTAATTCTGAAATAATCAGAATTGGCTAAAATGGCGATATGGTGTGAACTGGATCATCTGTGATATTAAATTCAGTTTAGAAATTGAATTTGAATAACGAATATATTATTTGAATGACAATTTGAACGCATAATTATAATATAATTAAAATCGAGATCGAAATGGCGCTGCAGTTCGTAAATTGGCGATTGGAACTTCAACTGAATGTACAGGATTCGTTTTAAGCCGGATTTCTATGAAACAAGAAACGTGTGGAGCTAATGGAGTATATCTTTCTAGTGGAAGAGAAAATTCAGGATTTCGTCGTCTAAATTTTGATTTACGTCCAAATCAAATTTTAGAAAAGTCGCTGTGGAATTCGTTTATAATTTATAAAGGGATAATTTATATTTTAAAAAGGAATTTCAATATAAATCGAATATCGGGTTGACCCAGATTTGAAATATCAAGTAGAAATTCATATAGGAATATTCTAGAGCTGTATGGTATTCCACTGCGAATATATACGATAATATTAATTTATTAATATTTTATTTAATTATATTCAAATATATTTATATATTTAAATGGTTCGTCCAGAGCTTTAAAAATAGCCACTTTTGCAAACGAAGTCGGAATTCGACGAAACTAATTTTGTTGGATCTGCAACATCAAATTATTGTTAGATGTCAAGTTTCATGATTTTTAGAGTCAGTATGTGGTCGTATTGATTTTTAATGTGAGAAACAGTCGATATTTTGACGGTTAAAAATACGATATGTGAGCATACAAAGTCGGAATTCGACGAAACCAGTTTCGTTGGGACCGTAGTGTCGAACTATAGCTGCATGTTCAGTTTCGTGATTTTTGGGTATCGTGTGTCATCACACGGATTTTTAGAGAGTAAAAATGAATATAGAAATGATAATATACCGGGAATATTCCATTCTACAAAATATCTAAAATATCTAAACATCCTATAAATACCTCAAACTAAAATTCCTAAACCTAATTTCATTTGGTTGGTCAAACAAAACCCGCCGTTGGTTTTGTTTCTTCCAGGAAATAATCTCGATCAAAATAAAATCCAAAAGAAATCAAATAAAATTCTTAAAATCCCAAAACTCATCCCTTTGAATCCCTCATACAATTTCCTTCAAGACCATATCGGTTTCGTATAATCCGATCCCTTTCCTGAAGGTCCCAACGCAAGTAATGTCACCTAGGGCTTGGTTTTTGGGGCGACTGAAAGAGAATTAGCTCGATTGAAATCTGTTTTTGAGGTCAGCAGAAAAATCCGAAGTTTTTGTGAAAACCTAGGAGGATTCGGTGAAAATATAAGTCGATCCTTGTACGACAGCGAGCGTGACATGTTGGGATCGAGTGGAGCAAGAGTGGCGTAGGTCTGAAGAGAAATTGATGGAGAGATGAGTGGTGATTTTTATTCGATTTGTAATGAAAGAGAGGAGGAGCGAGGATGGAATTTGTGAGCTGAAATGGTGTGGTTTGTTTACTGGAGTTCATCGTTTTGATTGAGGAAGAAGGGTGGAAACTGGGCTGTGGAAACTTAAAAGGGGATGGGCCGGTTTAGGATGGGTAAAGCCCAATTTGAATATTCATTTAAGTTTTTTTTAAATTCAAATTAAAGTGTATTAACTTTAATAATGTATAACTTGGTCATACGATATCAGATTGATGAACCATAAGTCGCGTTGGGATCGTATGGACGGACACTACAACATGGGACTGACTGGGAGTGGAGTGGAGCTCATTTGAATTTATGGAGAAATAAATTGTTTGATTCAAATCAAATAACAGTTTATCATTCTTTAACAATGAACTGCAAATGTGAGTAAATCTCACTAACTCTGAACAGTTTATAATTTCATGTTGTATTTTTAGAACTGTTAAATATTGGCTGATTGACTGTGTGTTGACTGTTTGATTGAACTGCTAGTCAGTTAGTTGAATTTCTATATTGATTCTGTTTAACAGAATATATCATATTGAACTGAAAGTGATGTTATCTATATTGTTTAACATCTGTGATGCAGGGAAACAGGTTGGAGGAATCCAACTGGATTCCTCAACATTTATTTTACGGTGATTCATATATTGTGATATATGATGTGATATATAATCTGTTGTTGATTATGTGTGTTTGGATGATATTTATCATTGTTATATGCTATGTTAAATACCATAAGAAATACTGGATGTGGGAAAGGGGATTTTCAAAGTGTATTTTGAAAATGAATTATTTATATAAAATTGATGGATTTTATATAGAAAAGGAAAAGGGTTTTTATAAAAGAAATTATTTATAAAATCGAAGGATAAGTTATAATAAAGGAAATATTTATTTGTTAGAATAAATAGAATCGAAAAGGAAATATTGTAAGTCATGTTAAAATTAGGATTGGAAGGTAATCATTATAAGTGAATAAACGCAGTAGAAGGTAATCATTATAAGTGAATAAACGCTGTAGAAGGTAATCATTATAAGTGAATAAACGTTGTTAAAAGGAAATCTTTATAAAGCATATAAAGTTAGTGAATAAGGGTAAATCGACAAGTAGAGTTAATTGAATATCAGTTATTCAATTAGAGATATCGAATTAGTTATTCGATAGGAGTTAATTGAGATAGAGTTAGGCAAACTAAGTTAATCGAATTTAGTTATTCGAAGGAGTTATCGAATTTAGTTATTCGAAGGAGTTATCGAATTTAGTTAAATCAAAGGAGTTAATCGAATATAGTTATTCGAATAGAATTAAAGGAGTTGGACTCGTAAATTATATCCGGAAGTTACGTAAGGAAGTGTTAAAGAGTTAAAAGATGAACTTACCCTATTTCGAGATTTGAAATGTTGTTCAGTTAAGGTCTGAGAGGTAATTATACCCCAACTTGATTGACTTCGTTTTAAATTTATAAATGGGTAAGGTTCGAGAGTGAAAGTGGTTTGAGTTGTCGTCGCGATGTTGATTTAAACATCTGTTTAAATCCAAGTAAAGAAGATTTGGAGATGTTTTCCAGTGTTAACGTATATTTTCTAAACATAGAAAATAAGGGAATATATATATATATATATATATATATATGATTGATGATTGATTGATAGAATTTCCATTTGGAAATAATATCGTTGTTTGCACACCTATTTTTCTTTGATGGCAAAATCACAGACTATCGAAATTTTGACCATTTTAACGTTGTTAATATGGAGAGACCGGTTGGATTATTATCCAAAGAACCACTCTGTATTGGCATAAGCGTTGCGAATCGTATATGCCAAAGATAATTGAAGACGGAGTAAAGTGCAAGGGTTATTGTATAAGTCTTAGATAACAGTGTCTAAGATGGATGTATTGAATAGTGCCTTCGGTTCATCCTGTTCCTGGATGACTTGTATGGATGAATATCTCACAGAGTATTTCCAGAAAGGTCACGTACATTGATTTCTTCAACCGTACCAAAAGTGGAAGTGGAGAAGGAAACTTCTTTTAGCTGACAAATAATGTATGGTTGTAGACGTCAATCGGTGATTTGATGGATTTGACGATGTGACATTCGAAGTGAATCTGGTGTGATGATAAAGCGTAGCTTCTAGCCTCATCAACCGGTAAATGACAGAAATCGGGCAGGCATCATGGCTAAGTCGGTCGCACCGAAGTAGGGTTTATAATCACCTGATCTAGAGTTTCATTTACTTCTAAAAATCTATTGTTGATGCTGTCCCATTCGGGAAACGGTTGCTGATCCCAACCGTTGGTGATATACATTCGATACACTCAAGCGAAATGAGTGGTCGGTCATGTGTGGCCGGGTTGCAAGATGTTCTTGTTGAACCCAGTGTATTTTTTTCTAGAGGTACACTAGCAAAAGGTGGTTCCATACCTTGTCATAGTTGGAAATCCATTACCCAATACGTGCTTGCGGTTTTGATTTGTTTACTATATATGTAGAACGTGAGATGAAAGCATTTCTGCTAGATGATTATTATATTGTGGTTGATAGACATTATTATAATACCAAAAAGGTTTTTGATATAAAGATATTTTGGATTCTCATAAGGGAAAAACCCGTTCCGTTATACGGCATGGTCTTATGAGATATCGTTTACTTGTTCAACTATTTTAAACTGTTTTTACTCGTACCAGTCCCATGACTGACCCGGAGTTTATTTGTTTGTTTCCCTAAACTCTTGGGTGCCTAAATTTGTATGGGCAGTCAAGTAGTCGGGATTTATAGATATACTGGAAGAGCTGGAGCAGGAGGCTTCAGAAATGATATAGCTATAGTTTATTTCCGCTGTGTTGTAAGTGATGTACTTTGATAATGATGTATATTCAAGTACAGATGTATATTTCAAGTTATTTTATATATATTACATGTTATTCGTTCCGCTGTGAGGTTCGTGTTACTCTGATGTTGTGTTCTTCTTCTTCTTCTATTCTAAGTTTCTATCTTATCTTTCCTCACCCTCTAATTTCTTTCATTAATGACCGGTATTTTCGATCCTTGGATGTTCGATATGTGTTGTATATCGGATAACCAAGATCGACAAAAACCCGGATCATTACAGTTGGTATCAAAGCTTAAGTTAAGTGAATTACCTTTGCTCTGTGGCGTGACTCGGTAGAGATAGGGTTAGTAATACCCTAGATTGAGTTGAGTGTATATATACGAGTGAACATATTTGTTATTGATATAAAAATTGTTTTATATTGTGGTGATTCATTGGTTGAGTTGTTTATGAGTTCTGGTCAATCAGTTTGATCCACTGTATCGGTAGGAGTTTATAAACACTCGAATACGATGGATCGACACGGTATGTTTTGACAAGAGGGTAAATTAAAATAAATTTTACCCAAAGTATATTTTGAAATATATTGGATATATTGGTTGTTATTATAATCGAGTAAGATTATAAATTAAATGGTTATGTAAATAACCAATCAGAATTCATATAAGTGAAATACGTGAAATCTGATGAGTTAAATCTGAAATTTAAACCAGAAATAGAATTAAAACTCTAGAGAATTGGATAAGTGTTTGTAAATGGATTTGGATTAAAAATAAGGTAAATTTAAGATCCTGAGAGATTTAAATTGTTTTACAAGCAGTGTGAATTATATTTTGAAATGAATTTCAAAGTGGAAATGTTTAGAAATGGTTTTATAGTATTGAGCTCACAACGATCGCTGGGAAATAGATTCTGATGATGACAGCTGCATCATCAGTATTCATTTTCGAGTTGTATGTGACGAATTACTACCAGAGATACTATATTGAATTTGTTTTGGGAAAGATAAGTTGTGTTGAAATTCAAATGGGATTTATTATAAAGAATGAATAAAGAAAGTTTGAAATATAAATTGAATATAGAAATTCAAAGGGAGTTTGAATATATGAAATTCAATGGAATTGAAATAGAAATTGAATATAGAAATTCAAAGGGAGTTTGAATATATGAAATTCAATGGAATTGAAATAGAAATTGAATATAGAAATTCAAAGGGAGTTCGAATATATGAAATTCAATGGAAGTGATATAGAATTTGAATATAGAAATTCAAATGGGGTTTGAATATTGAAATTCAAATGGAATTCAAATATAGAATTTGAATATAGAAAATATAAAGGAAATTCAAATATAAGATTTGAATATCGAAAGTGAAATGAAATTGAATATAGAAAGAGAAAATGGAGTTTGAATCAATAGAATTCAAATAGAAGTGAAAATAGAGTTAGAATATTTGGAATTCAAATAGAATATAAAGGAATTTGAATAATAGAATTTGATATATAGAATTTGATATATAGAATTTGAATATATAGAATTTGAATATATGCAATTTGAATATAGAAATTCAAATGGGATTTATAATATAGAAGTGAAATAGAATTAGGATTTGAATAATAGAAGTGATATAAAATTTGAATAGAAATTGAATAGAATTAACTAAGTCGAAGAGGAATTAGTTAATCGAGTTTTGAATTTGAAGTTGAACTTTGAAAGGTGAATTGGATTTGTAAATGGGTATTCGAAATCGAATATAGAACTTAAATTTGAAATTTGGATTCAAATTAGTTAATAAGCAAGTTAAAATATATTTGAACATGTCATGTTCAAATATAAAAGTGAAATAGACTAAAGAGTTAATTAACAAATTAATTAACGAATTGAGTTAAAGTGATCAGGTATAGTTAAAATAGATTGGGCCGGTATAAATATACATGAGATAGGTATGGATAAGATATGAAGGTATATAAATAGAATGCTCGACGAAAAGGTATGTATTTAATTCATATATGAGATTTTATGCACCGTATCGGCTAGCCGCTTGGCTTTTTCTTTTGGATTGGTGAGGGCCATGGGAGGCTATTTGAAATATCCCGATGCTCCTAGTACAAAGAAGGTTATGGCGAATTTTTCCGGGAATTTAAGGAGTTAGAATATTTTTAAGATAATTTGATAGTTAGAAATCAACGTATCGGTATATATATATATATATATATATAGAAGTCGATAAGGAAACGAACTTAGAAATAGAATAGTAAAATCAAAAAGGAAGACTAAGAATAAAATCTAGTAAGAATAGAAAGAGAAAGTGTATATGTGTTTAAAGGTGAAGAAGTAGTTGTATGGTATTGATTATTCGAGTAAGTAGTCGTATCTGTTTTGACGTTATAAATGTTATTCAATCAAGGTCTGAGAGGTAGTTATACCCCAACTTGATTGATTTCATTATTAACCAATAAATAGTAAGATTTCAGGCTCGAAGATCAATGTTGAATAAGAGTTAGTTGAATATAGTATTTGGGTTGTCGTAACGATGTTTTACACAACATCCGTTTTAACCCAAATAAGTGTAAGCTTGGAAATATAATAAAGAATATTTCCTAAGTATAGAAATAAACGAGATCGGAAAAGAGATAAGTAATTGGAATATTTTCCAATTATATATAGCATATATTTTCTAAAGTTTAGAAAATAAAGGAAGGCGATATTCGGAAATGTTTTCCAAATAACATAAAAGGCCAATATGGTTATTGAAAATATTTGGTTAACAAATATTGATAAAGAAATAGAGAAGTGATTTAACTAATGGAATATTAATTAAGGGCTCAGTGACATGTTCAAAAGGAAAATTTGATTTTTGAAAAGAGTAAACTGTTTAAAAACTCCCAGGGAAAAGATTGTTTGAATTAAAAACAAATTTAACAGAAATTTGTGAAAGCAAAATGGAATTAAAGTAAAGCCAGTAAAGTGGTAACTGAGGTTTAATTAGAATGATATCAAGACAAATTGGATTGTGAGATTCAAATTTGAAGTGTAAGGTGATAATCAAGTAAGTGGGATTAATAAGAGAGTGGAATCAAGAATAAAACTTTAGTTTGAAATGAAATGTGGCTTGGATAAGCGAATGGTTGTAGTGGAGATAAAAGTGATTTCATAATTTGATTGGGATAACATTGGTATATGCTGAGTTGATAGCATATGGAAGTGATAGAGTTGGTATGCCCGAAAAAAGGGTACAAGTTTATATTTCTATTGGATAAAAGATTTATGAGCCGAATTGGCAAGCCGCTTGGCTGTTTGATTTTCTTTTGGGTTGGAGATGGCCCAAAGAGGCAAGTTGGAGTTTAAGCTATTGACCAGTACAAAAGGGGGTGCTGGAGAAATTTTTCGAAGAGTTAAGGCGTTAGAAAATTTTCAGGATTTTTGAAAATTTTCGTTGATAAGAATTAAATAAAATTTTTAATTGAAATTAAGTTGGTTCAGTTGAAACTGAAGTTAAGAAGTGAACAAATATGTTCTAACCAGTCGATAGGGTCGTCCTCTACCTTTTAGCAATTTCGAGGACGAAATTATTTTAAGTGGGGAAGATTGTAATGACCCGCATTGGCAGAGGTATTATAATTAATTCTTTTAATTATATAAATAGTGATATAGTGAATTAAATGGTCGGAGAATTAAATAATGGTGAATATTTAATTAAAATAATAAATTAAATAATATATTTAATTCTGAAATAATCAGAATTGGCAGAAATGGCGATATGGTGTGAACTGGATCATCTGTGATATTAAATTCAGTTTAGAAATTGAATTTGAATAACGAATATATTATTTGAATGACAGTTTGAACATATAATTATAATATAATTAAAATCGAGCTCGAAATGGCGCTGCAGTTCGTAAATTGGCGATTCGAACTTCAACTGAATGTACAGGATTCGTTTTAAGCCGGATTTCTATGAAACAAGAAACGTGTGGAGCTGGTGGAGTATATCTTTCTAGTGGAAGAGAAAAATCGGGATTTCGTCGTGTAAATTTTGATTTACGTCCAAATCAAATTTTAGAAAAGTCGCTGTGGAATTCCTTTATAATTTATAAAGGAATTATTTATATTTTAAAAAGGAATTTCAATATAAATCGAATATCGGGGTTACCCAGATTTGAAATATCAAGTAGAAATTCATATAGGAATATTCTAGAGCTGTATGGTATTCCACTGCGAATATATACGATAATATTAATTTATTAATATTTTATTTAATTATATTTAAATATATTTATATATTTAAATGGGTCATCCAAAGCTTTAAAAATAGCCACCTTTGCAAACGAAGTCAGAATTCGACGAAACTAATTTTGTTGGATCCACAACATCAAATTATTGTTAGATGTCAAGTTTCGTGATTTTTAGAGTCAGTATGTGGCCGTACGGATTTTTAATGTGAGAAACAGTCGATATTTTGACGGTTAAAAATACGCTATGTGAGCATACGAAGTCGGAATTCGACGAAACCAGTTTCGTTGGGGCCGTAGTGTCGAACTATAGCTGCATGTTCAGTTTCGTGATTTTTGGGTATCGTGTGTGATCACACGGATTTTTAGAGAGCAAAAATGAATATAGAAATGAGAATATACCGGTAATATTCCATTCTACAAAATATCTAAAATATCTAAACATCCTATAAATACCTCAAACTAAAATTCCTAAACCTAATTTCATTTGGTTGGTCAAACAAAACCCGCCGTTGGTTTTGTTTCTTCCAAGAAATAATCTCGATCAAAATAAAATCCATAAGAAATCTAATAAAATTCTTAAAATCCAAAAACTCATCCCTTTGAATCCCTCATACAATTTCCTTCAAGACCATATCGGTTTCGTATAATCTGATCCCTTTCCTGAAGGTCCCAACGCAAGCAACGTCACCTAGGGCTTGGTTTTTGGGGCGACTGAAAGAGAATTAGCTCGATTGAAATCTGTTTCTTAGGTCAGCAGAAAAATCCGAAGTTTTTGTGAAAACCTGGGAGGATTCGGTGAAAATATAAGTCGATCCCTATACGACAACGAGCGTGACATGTTGGGATCGAGTGGAGCAAGAGTGGCGTAGGTCTGAAGAGAAATCAATGGAGAGATGAGTGGTGATTTTTATTCGATTTGTAATGAAAGAGAGGAGGAGCGAGGATGGAATTTGTGAGCTGAAATGGTGTGGTTTGTTTACTGGAGTTCATCGTTTTGATTGACGAAGAAGGGTGGAAACTGGGCCGTGGAAACTTAAAAGGGGATGGGCCGGTTTAGGATGGGTAAAGCCCAATTTGAATATTCATTTAAGTTTTTTTAAATTCAAATTAAAGTGTATTAACTTTAATAATGTATAACTTGGTCATACGATATCAGATTGATGAACCGTAAGTTGCGTTGGGATCGTATGGACGGACACTACAACATGGGACTGACTGGGAGTGGAGTGGAGCTCATTTGAATTTATGGCGAAATAAATTGTTTGATTCAAATCAAATAATAGTTTATCGTTCTTTAACGATGAACTGCAAATGTGAGTAAATCTCACTAACTCTGAACAGTTTATAATTTCATGTTGTATTTTTAGAACTGTTAAATATTGGCTGATTGACTGTGTGTTGACTGTTTGATTGAACTGCTAGTCAGTTAGTTGAATTTCTATATTGATTCTTTTTAATAGAATATATCATATGGAACTGAAAGTGATGTTATCTATATTGTTTAACATCTGTGATGCCGGGAAACAGGTTGGAGGAATCCAACTGGATTCCTCAACATTTATTTTACAGTGATTCATATATTGTGATATATGATGTGATATATAATCTGTTGTTGATTATGTGTGTTTGGACGATATTTATCATTGTTATATTCTATTTTAAATACCATAAGAAATACTGGATGTGGGAAAGGGGATTTTCAAAGTGTATTTTGAAAATGAATTATTTATATAAAATTGATGGATTTTATATAGAAAAGGAAAAGGGTTTTTATAAAAGAAAATATTTATAAAATCGAAGGATAAGTTATAATAAAGGAAATATTTATTTGTTAGAATAAATAGAATCGAAAAGGAAATATTGTAAGTCATGTTAAAATTAGGATTGGAAGGTAATCATTATAAGTGAATAAACGCTGTAGAAGGTAATCGTTATAAGTGAATAAACGCTGTAGAAGGTAATCATTATACGTGAATAAACGTTGTTAAAAGGAAATCTTTATAAAGCATATAAAGTTAGTGAATAAGGGTAAATCGACAAGTAGAGTTAATTGAATATCAGTTATTCAATTAGAGATATTGAATTAGTTATTCGATAGGAGTTAATTGAGATAGAGTTAGGCAAACTAAGTTAATCAAATTTAGTTATTCGAAGGAGTTATCGAATTTAGTTATTCGAAGTAGTTATCGAATTTAGTTAAATCAAAGGAGTTAATCGAATATAGTTATTCGAATAGAATTAAAGGAGTTGGACTCGTAAATTATATCTGGAAGTTACGTATGGAAAAAGAGTTAAAAGATGAACTTACCCTATTTCGAGATTTGAAATGTTGTTCAGTTAAGGTCTGAGAGGTAATTATACCCCAACTTGATGGACTTCGTTTTAAATTTAGAAATGGGTAAGGTTCGAGAGTGAAAGTGATTTGAGTTGTCGTCGCGATGTTGATTTAAACATCTGTTTAAATCCAAGTAAAGAAGATTTGGAGATGTTTTCCAGTGTTAACGTATATTTTCTAAACATAGAAAATAAGGAAATATATATATATATATGATTGATGATTGATTGATAGAATTTCCATTTGGAAATAATATCGTTGTTTGCACACCTATTTTTCTTTGATGGTAAAATCACAGACTATCGAAATTTTGACCATTTTAACGTTGTTAATATGGAGAGACCGGTTGGATTATTATCCAAAGAACCACTCTGTATTGGCATAAGCGTTGCGAATCATATATGCCAAAGATAATTGAAGACGGAGTAAAGTGCAAGGGCTATTGTATAAGTCTTAGATAACAGTGTCTAAGATGGATGTATTGAATAGTGCCTTCGGTTCATCCTATTCCTGGAAGAGCTGGAGCAGGAGGCTTCAGAAATGATATAGCTATAGTTTATTTCCGCTGTGTTGTAAGTGCTGTACTTTGATAATGATGTATATTCAAGTACACACATATATTTCAAGTTATGTTATATATATATTATATGTTATTCGTTCCGCTGTGAGGTTCGTGTTACTCTGATGTTGTGTTCTTCTTCTTCTTCTATTCTAAGTTTCTATCTTATCTTTCCTCACCCTCTAATTTCTTTCATTAATGACCGGTATTTTCGATCCTTGGATGTTCGATATGTGTTGTATATCGGATAACCAAGATCGCCAAAAACCCGGGTCATTACATCATCATACTCATTCTGGATACGTCATAATGTTCACAGTTGTCAAAGTGGTATCGACACTGATAGAGAGTATGCCTTACGTCGACTCCGGCATCTTTAACAACCAACGCTTCCATTTCCACATCGGTTGGTTCTTTTATATTTCATAAAGGTTCGTTTCATATCCAAAATATCATATTCTGTTAGAACCCCATTTATATTCACCATAGAATATAATTCCATATCATTATATCATAATCATACCAAACCGATTATATTCTAAATTAGAATTTATTTCCATATCCTTATATTATAATCATATAATATTTCCAAAATCGACTTATATTCAAATAGAATATATTTACCTCAAAGATTTCAAATTATTCCAAATCGATTTATGTTCGAAATCCATTCGTATTCAAAATAGAATATATACTTTCACTTCACTCATTTCAATCCCTTAGGAGGTCCATTTATATTCGAGTAGAATATAATTTACATTTCCCTATCAAAATCGGTTTAGAAATCGATTCATATTAAAATGGAATAAAATTTATCTCAACTCCATTTGAACGACAGTTTTAGATCCAAACACTTTCCATTCGGAAGAAATTTACCCTTTATAAAAATATAACTGCGGAAATAGATGTTTATAAAGAAATCTTTATGTAAAAATATGTATATACATATATAGAATATAATAGTTATAATAGGATTAGATAAATTTTTCTTTAAACTCTATATATATACATAAAGTAAAATTTTACTATATAGTTTAAATAATAAAATATAAGGAAAATTAGTTATAACAAAATAGTTATAGGTAAAAAGTTTTAATAAATAAATTTTTAAGGAAAGGAATAGTTATTTGAAATCGACAGTGTAAATATATATATAATAGCTTCTTTATCTAAAAATCGTTCCTTTCTTCCGAACTTCAATGCTTGAATCTAACTCCCGCCTCAATGGAGTTCATTAATTCCATATCTCATTTTCAACATCGTTCAAGATAATCGTTCGATTCTAAGAATTCAAATCTATATTCAGAACTGAGTTAAAACCACTTAGAATACCTTTGATTTCCATTATTCAAAAATTAAATTCCATGAGAATTTATTTCCCTTAAATTTACACAATAAATTTGAATAAGTACAAAACATATTCAAATCCCAATTTAAGAGTTTCCACTTTGGTTTGGGATAAATTCCTTAACCCTTTTTAATAAACCTTCCCAGTTTTCAGATCTTTAAAGAAAATGGATTCATCGAGTATCGGCACATCTCTTTTTTAAATGAAATTTCTGACCAAATAACATTTAAAAAATTTGAAATCATTTAACCAACCGATATCTGTATATAATTATCTATCCAATGGCCAAGTGATATTATATTTAATTTCTCGATATTTTAGGGATGGATCTATTATTTCAATCCAATCAGGGTCACAGAGATTTATCATTTCACTGTGTGTTCTTAATTTATTATATCGATAAATCCCAGTGTAGTAACCCGTTACTTCCCCGTGAAGGAAAGGGCGGATACTTTGAGAACAACACACAAATGAACGCAGACGGAAGAACATTTCATTGTATATTACAACAATTCCATCAGATACAAGAATATACAGAGTATAATTGAATAAATTACATTTGATAAATATCAGAGATTACAATAAATTACATGGCAGCGGAAAATAATACAAAGCACAACTGAAGGTGATATACGGATACAGAGCTTTCCGGATATCATTCCAGCTATAAACCAGGATCCTGCGAATATAAATCTGCAAAACCGAAACTACTAGCTGCCCGTGTCGAAAATAGGGGCACCCAGAGTTTAGGTTAAAACAATAAACTCCAGGTCAGTCATGTGACTGGCGTGAGAACTAAAACAGTTATTTAAAACTTTACTTTAAAAGAGAGTAATTCAAGGGACCACGCCGTACAACACTGAACGAGTTTCCTCCCAAGAATACCAGTGCATAGAATAAACAGCGCAATGCTTTTTCGAAAAATGAAGTTATTATATGACCCAGGTCCCATCACACAATACAACGCAAGCCGGAGGATAGGGTTTTCCCTTATAATAGCCAAACATGCTTGGTACGTTTAAAACAAATCATTTGATACTATAATAAGTGTATAGTGTCAAAACATTTTCAATCATAAATATCAATCCTAGGCGGCATGGGTACCATCTATCAAGTCGCCATACTAGGCTCTACAAATAAAACCGAAATACACGTATTGGAAATTGGATTTCCGTCATGAGTCGAGGCAAGGGGCAAGCTCCTCTCCGCTTCGAGACACTCTAGCAAATGCCTCAGGACTACACACTCTGGGTAACCCCTGGATCTTCAGGGCCGGTCCTCTCTTACGTTTGATGATTAGTATTCCTGAACACACGTTTCCCGGTCCTTACAGACCTAAAATCGAGGCGCCTCATCCAACAACCACATAGGTGAAAAGTATATAAATGTCAGGGCTGGTAAGTCATTGACACCATCAAAGCTAGAAAGAAACGTCGTGCTCTCCCTGCAGTCCTTATCCCGTTTTTAACTCATACCGAGGTGTGAGGCTCGCGAATTCACGTTATACACAAAGCTGCCACGTAGGCCGTGCTTTGATCATCAACCACAAGACTTTGCTTTTCAACAGAAGCCTTGATCCATGCAACTCAGCGTGCCACACAGGCAATTCATGTCATGCGATTGATATCTATCGATATATAACCTCTAAGCTTGTACGTCTCAGAGAAGGGCGTTAAGCAAGAGAATAAATTCTCCGCCGCCAAACAGATATATATTTAACAGAAATCAATCAACACATAATAAAATCCAATGTCAGACACACAATCCATTTACAAGTTCGTTCTGGGTCTGAACGAAACCGGAGGCACTTTCCTCGCATATCCATCAATCTCCAAGTACGTCTGGACGACCACCAACTGATTCCCTCATCTTGGGTGTACACCCCAATCAAGATCATCAGTAATCACCCAAACGATATGAAGACTTCCGGTCTTCAACCACCGTCTTCATCTTCGACTTATCGTCGAATCGGTTATTCAGAATGGGTATAAACCCGGCCTTTCCGAACAACCCACGTATATTAAAAACAAATGTTACGCAAACACAACATACGCCTCATTCCAATTCAGTAGCTACTAACCGTAAATCAACAAGAGAACAATTTCCCAAACATTAACCCCAAAGGCCGAAACCAACATCAGATCAATACCCAGGAAACCATTCTTCTTAGCTAACCTACAGCTAGTTTCTAAATTTCATATTCTTAGGGAAAGGTTCCCATTAATTTTATCCAAGATAAATTCTTTGAATTTATTCTTTAATCTTCCTTTGGATGTCATTTCAAACCAGATTATGGTTTTCCAAACTAGTCGAGATTAGCGAACCACACCGAAGTAATTATTTATTTTATTTCCCAATCCCAACCTATTCATCCCATGATGCAAAACTGGTAATACTCCATATCTAACACCACGGTGTTATCGGTAAAATTAATTACCATTTCACGTTCAAATCCAATTAAAGATTTAACTATCGCTTTGGAGCAAAACTGGTGATACTCCATTCTCGCTCACTTTCTAAATTTGATAATTTAAATTATCAATTCACATTTCAATCTAATTGCGGAGTCATTAAAACTCCTTTTACTGGGTTAAAGAACCAATGTCATTTAAAACACAGTTCACGATAAACCCAAATCATATTCTATTTATTATCGAGTTAAAGAACTAGTGTTATTTAAAACACCGTTCGCAATAAACCCACAAATCAATTCTATTTAAAACCCGTTTCAAATCCAATTTATTTATTAAAAATAAATGGGTTTAATTTTAGTTCAAAACTAGTTCATTTCGATAAAAATCTATTTTTATGTTTTCAAATGTGGGATTTTTCATCCCAGTTCTTCACAAATCATTTCTTATGATTTTATACAAATTATTACTATTTTTAATAATTTTATCAAGGCCCGTACAGTCGATTTCCATCAACGGCCATCGAACTGCACTTACATCGACCTTTTTCCAAATTTGATTCGGATGTATCTCCAAATCCAACCGTTAGATTTTAAATTTCTAATATTCGTTAGAAAGCTCTTTTCGATACGAACCCAACGGTTCCTGTTTTAGGAGAATCCGACGGTCGGATCTCCCGTAATGTCTGTTCGAAATCAATGGTCGAAATTTACGAACTGTCGCGGCGCGTTCTATTCAGGCCATTATATTATATATATAATATATATAATATATATTTTGTCGATTACTATTTAAAACGAATTTTATAAATAGTTTTGAATTCGTTGAAAAAACAATTTCAACCTTTATTTCAAATTCAAATCCAAAATTGAATTTTCTATTATAAATCCTTTTTACTTTCATTTCTATTTGATTTCTATTCAAATCGATTTTAATTCGATTCGAATTCATTTTCTTTTCAATTCAATTCAATTCGAATTCGTTTTCTTTTCAATTCAATTCGAATTCGTTTTCTTTTCAATTCAAATCAAATTCGTTTTCCTATTCAATTCAAATCAAATTCGTTTTCTATTCAAATCAAATTCAATTTCTATTCTATTCAAATTAAATTCATTTTCTATTCAAATTCAATTCATTTACTATTCTATTCAAATTCAACTCAAATCAAATTTAAAAACGAATATAATCGATATAAATATCGTTCGCGTCAAAATGGCGCATCTCCAATCAACACGACTTTATATTCAACAAATGGATCTATATTTCTTTCAATACACGACTCTATATCTTTGTCAACACACGACTAATCTCAACGAATGAGTACTGTCCACGTGTGACTATTTTTGTTATTTAATATATTTTATAAAAATTATGGTATCTATCGTTTGATTTCAAATCAGACTCCAACTGTAAACTAGTAAGAGAACGATTCCCTAAATGCTAACCCCGAAGGCCGAAACCAACATCAGATCAATATCCAGGAGACCACTCATCTTATCTATTTTCCAATTAGTTTCTAATTTTATATATGATAAAGATGTAAATTTTATTGTTAAAATATTTCGTTCAACACGTGACTAATCTCAACGGATGAGTACTGTCAACACATGGAACTTTATTTTATAATATTCTTTATTTTCTCGATTGGAATGAGGCCCAATCAATTACCATATAGCGTTAACAATATGGATTCCATACAACACATGTATTTAATAGCAACGATATATAATCAACCATCATCCAAAGTGCACTACATTGTGTAAGCATCAAATATAGATATCTAACGCTTATAACAGCCTGTCAATCAATCGATCGACATACAACTAATTATTGGGATTAGTATGTCATATTTTATCCCAATACCCGTGTGGGGTTTCAAACAATCGAACGCATATTTTATTTGTGCAGTTGGGCGATGTGTAAAATTTATTGACCCAATCAATATCAGTCAAATCAGTGTATATAAACAAATCGGCCGATTTGTTTATAAATATTCATTTATTCACGTTCACGTTAAAAAATTATATTTTTTAACGATAATTTATTTATTTCAACACACTAATTTATATTATCGATTTCACATCAACAACACAAACAAATTTCACAACACATCAATCTAACAAACAAGCCATCCATGGTCTGTGGATGATGGGTGTCGGGTGCTACTAAACACCGTCTGCATCCTAGCATATATCATAATATAACTAGAAAAAAAGAATTTTAAAAGGTGAGAAGTTCTCACCAATAGCTATCCCAATTCCACGACACTTCCTTTATAGAAACCTTCGTCGTTCTCGCCTTTTGTCACTTTCGCTGCCCGTAGTCACTACATATATATAAATCACATTTTTACTTCGCTATTCAATATATAAAAATCGAATTTTTACTTCGCTATTCAATATATAAAAATCGAATTTTTACTTCGCTATTCAATATATAAAAATCGAATTTTTACTTCGCTATTCAATATATAAAAACCGAATTTTTACTTCGCTATTCAATATATAAAAATCCCATTTTTATAATCACTCCATATGGATAAAGATTCTATTTTTACATCGCTACTTTATAGATAAAAATTCTATTTTTATATCGATGTTCATATAATAAAAATTCTATTTTTATATGCTACTCTCTATATAAAGATTTCGCCCTTTTCTTACTTTTAAAAATGTCGTCTTTCACTACATAAAAATATCGTCTTTTTATATCCTACCATATAAAGATCACATTTTTATTATCTATATAATATGAAAATCATATTTTTATTTTTCCTACAAAATAAAGATCGAATTTTTATCATCTATATTATATACACATTATATTTTAATTACCTCTACTACATAAAGATGATATTTTTAGCCTTTCTATAATATAAAAATTATACCTTTTTCTACAGACAAAATCTAACTTTTCTATTCAAACAAAAAGCTAATCTATTATATAAAAACCATTAACTATAAAAATCTCATTTTTAAAACAAATCTACTTAAATTAAAATTCAACCTTTTTTATAAAATAGTGTCATATATAAAATCAGTCCCTTAACAATGTCATTAATATATAAAAATTAGATCTTTAGCTATTTTATTAATATATAAAATCAGTCAAGAAGGAAACTCACAGCGTTGATTAATCAGCGTCGTTCTCGGGGGGGGGGGGGGGGGGGGTATGTCGCCGTTGTCTGGAAGGGGAAGAGGTGCGCTCCCTCGCGGTGGTGGCTGCCATTGTGTGGCGGTGCAGTGGAACTCGCGCCTGGGCTGAGGAGTTTGGGGCTATCGGGTTATCGCGAGGGCGTGGGGTTTCATGGGGGATGAGGAGGAGCGACGGAGGGTGGCTGGGGGTCTCGTCGGCGCTAGGCGCGACGCTTGGGAGAGCGACGGTGGCACGGGGATCGATCCCGATCCCCTTTTTCTTTTTTTTTCTTTTTTTTCTGTTTCGAAATGAACGGGGGGGGGGGGGGGTGCAAGGTATAGAGAGAGAGAGAAGATTTTTATTTATTAATTTATTTAATTTTTAATTCCAAAAAGGTACTTTTATCTTCGACCTCGAAACGAGGCCCACCGCCTGTCGTCCATAGCTAATTACACCCATTTCGAACACAATGGGATATGTATCGTAAGCTGATTCGGTCGTTTCGATCAGTTTCCGTCAAAATAAACATATAACTCTATATATTGAATTTGAACGCGCATTTCAATTTACTAGGGCCACATACTAACCCGAAAAATTCCAAAAAAAATATTTTCTAGCTTCGTATTGACGATACAATCCTAACAAAACTAGTTTCGTCGAATTCTGAGACCATTTGAAAAATGGCCATTTTCCAGTCGATTAAAATCCACTGAAACTGGTCAAACGCATTTTCCTTTGCCACGCTCACATATTGATTCGAAAAATTATGAAATTTGGAATCTAGCAATAATTTGACATCACGGACCCAACAAAAGTGGTTTCGTCAAAATCCGAGGTCGTTTGCAAAATTCCCATTTTTAAGGGCCTGAATTCTATAGCGAATATTCAGAATTTTCAACTAGACATATCTTTTGATCCCCGCTGTGAAATTTTGATTTTTCTGATTCGTTGGAAAGATATTCTCAATTAGATCCTATTATTTTTGGTTTCACCAAAATCTGGTTTGTTTTGCACCTGGTACGTTCAATTGAAGTTTGAAATCGAATTATCGAACTACCGCGCCATTTTCAATTCCTTTTTGTAATTATATATAATTATTATATTATAACGACGACGTATATGAATATATACGTCGAATTCAAAATAAATTTCTTGTCGATATTATTTAAAGTAATTCATTTTATATAATCAAAATTTGCTAAAATTGCCAAAATAAAAAATTTTAACTGGCCCAGATTTCCGTGTTATTACAATCTCCCCCACTTAAAACTTTTCGTCCTCTAAAAGGAACAAAGTCGAAAGTGGTTTGATTAATCCACTCTACATTCGATCTGGCTTCCATTCTCCAACTTTTCAGTTTCTGAGAATTTTCAAATTCTTCCAAAATTTGGCTAACACCCTAAATTTTCGAAAAATTTCGCCATAACCTCCCCTGCACCGGGAGCCACGGGAAAATCCCGAAATTGCCATACAGGCCTTCTGATCTCAAAAAGAAAAAGAAAAAGCCAAGCGGCTAGCCAATAGGCTCATAAAATCATCATCACCCAAACAAAACAGTAAATTATGATAAACATGTACCTATTTGTCGGGCAAACAAATTTTATTCTCTGCTCTAGCCTCCTTGCTATGACCTGTTCAATGTAAGTACATGTATATGCAAGAAAATGCGACCAATTTCAATACAATTCAATATTTGATACAATTAGGCTAAATGGTTCAAAATTATCGAATAATTAAACAAACAACTCAAACATCAATCAATTAGTGGATTAGAGTTTCAAATTCATAATTTTGATACATATAAAGAAAATCATGTTTTTGATGCCAAATCACAATAAATAAATAATCTATATAAGTTTTGGTTCTCACACCAGTCTAATGGAAATATATAGATATCACACCTTCATCGCTCGAAAATAAATACTGGTGATGGTATACTTCATCATCAGGACCATGTCTGGGCGACTAGAGTGTGACTCTATGTCTATCTAATATATTAAAACTTCGAATATACGTTCATGATGTGTATATGCAAAACCTTTATATACTAGATTGTCCAAATTCAAAATAAATAAATAATCAAATACTTTTAAAATGGTTTAAATTTCAAAACAAAATTGTTTTCATTTGAAAAATATACTCTTCACACTCGTTCTAGGATACTACTGATCCTATCTCTAACGAGTCATTCTAATTGGATATTACTAATCCAATATCTGATGAATTCTTTCGTTCGGTTCTAATGTGTCTTGTTCTCGAGCTCTGTAAACCAAAGCTCTGATACCAACTGTAGTAACCCGTTACTTCCCCGTGAAGAAAAGGCGGATACTTTGAGAACAACACACAAATGAACGCAGACGGAAGAACATTTCATTGTATATTACAACAATTCCATCAGATACAAGAATATACAGAGTATAAATAAATAAATTACATTCGATAAATATCAGATATTACAATAAATTACATGGCAGCGGAAAATAATACAAAGCACAACTGAAGGTGATATACGGATACAGAGCTTTCCGGATATCATTCCATCTGTAAACCAGGATCCTGTGAATATAAATCTGCAAAACTGAAACTACTAGTTGCCCGTGTCGAAAATAGGGGCACCCAGAGTTTAGGTTAAACAGTTATTTAAAACTTTACTTTAAAAGAGAGTAATTCAAGGGACCACGCTGTATAACACGGAACGGGTTTCCTCCCAAGAATACCAGTGCATAGAATAAACAGCGCAATGCTTTTTCGAAAAATGAAGCTATTATAAGACCCAGGTCCCATCACACAATGCAACGCAAGCCGGAGTATAGGGTTTTCCCTTATAATAGCCAAACATGCTTGGTACGTTTAAAACAAATCATTTGATACTATAATAAGTGTATAGTGTCAAAACATTTTCAATCATAAATATCAATCCTAGGCGGCATGGGTACCATCTATCATGTCGCCATACTAGGCTCTACAAATAAAACTGAAATACACGTATTGGAAATTGGATTTCCGTCATGAGTCGAGGCAAGGGGCAAGCTCCTCTCTGCTTTGAGACACTCTAGCAAATGCCTCAGGACTACACACTCTGTGTAAACCCTGGATCTTCAGGGCCGGTCCTCTCTTACGTTTGAGGATTAGTACTCCTGAAAACACGTTTCCCGGTCCTTACAGACCTAAAATCGAGGCGCCTCATCCAACAACCACACAGGTGAAAAGTATATAAATGTCAGGGCTGGTAAGTCACTGACACCACCAAAGCTAGAAAGAAACGTCGTGCTCTCCCTGCAGTCCTTATCCCGTTTTTAAGTCATACCGAGGTGTGAGGCTCGCGAATTCACGTTATACACAAAGCTGCCACGTAGGCCGTGCTTTGATCATCAACCACAAGACTTTGCTTTTCAACAGAACCCTTGATCCATGCAACTCAGCGTGCCACACAGGCAATTCATGCCATGCGATTGATATCTATCGATATACAACCTCTAAGCTCGTACGTTTTAGAGAAGGGCGTTAAGTAAGAGAATAAATTCTCCGCCGCCAAACAGATATATATTTAATAGAAATCAATCAACACAGAATAAAATCCAATGTCAGACACACAATCCACTTACAAGTTCGTTCTGGGTCTGAACGAAACCGGAGGCACTTTCCTCGCATATCCATCGATCTCCAAGTACGTCTGGACGACCACCAACTGATTCCCTCATCTTGGGTGTACAGCCCAATCAAGATCATCAGTAATCATCCAAACGATGTGAAGACTTCCGGTCTTCAACCACCGTCTTCATCTTCGACTTATCGTCGAATCGGTTATTCAGAATGGGTATAAACCCGGCCTTTCCGAACAACCCGCGTATATTAAAAACAAATGTTACACAAACACAACATACGCCTCATTCCAATTCAGTAGCTACTAACCGTAAATCAACAAGAGAACAATTTCCCAAACATTAACCCCAAAGGCCGAAACCAACATCAGATCAATACCCAGGAAACCATTCTTCTTAGCTAACCTACAGCTAGTTTCTAAATTTCATATTCTTAGGGAAAGGTTCCCATTAATTTTATCCAAGATAAATTCTTTGAATTTATTCTTTAATCTTCCTTTGGATGTCATTTCAAACCAGATTATGGTTTTCCAAACTAGTCGAGATTAGCGAACCACACCGAAGTAATTATTTATTTTATTTCCCAATCCCAACCTATTCATCCCATGAAGCAAAACTGGTAATACTCCATATATAACACCACGGTGTTATCGGTAAAATTAATTACCATTTCACGTTCAAATCCAATTAAAGATTTAACTATCGCTTTGGAGCAAAACTGGTGATACTCCATTCTAGCTCACTTTCTAAATTTGATAATTTAAATTATCAATTCACATTTCAATCTAATTGCGGAGTCATTAAAACTCCTTTTACTGGGTTAAAGAACCAATGTCATTTAAACCACAGTTCACGATAAACCAAATCATATTCTATTTATTATCGGGTTAAAGAACTAGTGTTATTTAAAACACCGTTCACAATAAACCCACAAATCAATTCTATTTAAAACCCGTTTCAAATCCAATTTATTTATTAAAAATAAATGGGTTTAATTTTAGTTCAAAACTAGTTCATTTCGATAAAAATCTATTTTTATCTTTTCAAATGTGGGATTTTTCATCCCAGTTCTTCACAAATCATTTCTTATGATTTTATACAAATTATTACTATTTCTAATAATTTTATCAAGGCCCGTACAGTCGATTTCCATCAACAGCCATCGAACTGCACTTACAGCGACCTTTTTCCAAATTTTATTTGGACGTATCTCCAAATCCAACTGTTAGATTTAAAATTTCTAATATTCGTTAGAAAGCTCTTTTCGATACGAACCCAACGGTTCCGGTTTTAGGAGAATCCAACGGTCGGATCTCCCGTAACGTCCGTTCGAAATCAATGGTCGAAATGTACGAACTGCCGCGGCGCGACGCGTTCTATTCAGGCCATTATATTATATATATAATATATATTTCGTCGATTACTATTTAAAACGAATTTTATAAATAGTTTTGAATTCGTTTCAAAAACAATTTCAACCTTTATTTCAAATTCAAATCCAAAATTGAATTTTCTATTATAAATCCTTTTTACTTTCATTTCTATTTGATTTTTATTCAAATCGATTTTAATTCGATTCGAATTCATTTTCTTTTCAATTCAATTCAATTCGAATTCATTTTCTTTTCAATTCAATTCAATTCGAATTCGTTTTCTTTTCAATTCAAATCAAATTCGTTTTCCTATTCAATTCAAATCAAATTCGTTTTCTATTCAAATCAAATTCAATTTCTATTCTATTCAAATACAATTCATTTTCTATTCAAATTCAATTCATTTTCTATTCTATTCAAATTCAATTCAAATCAAATTTAAAAACGAATATAATCGATATAAATATCGTTCGCGTCAAAATGGCGCATCTCCAATCAACACGGCTTTATATTCAACAAATGGATCTATATTTCTTTCAATACACGACTCTATATCTTTGTCAACACACGACTAATCTCAACGAATGAGTACTGTCCACGTGTGACTATTTTTGTTATTTAATATATTTTATAAAAATTATGGTATCTATCGTTTGATTTCAAATCAGACTCCAACTGTAAACTAGTAAGAGAACGATTCCCTAAATGCTAACCCCGAAGGCCGAAACCAACATCAGATCAATATCCAGGAGACCACTCATCTTATCTATTTTCCAATTAGTTTCTAATTTTATATATGATAAATTTGTAAATTTTATTGTTAAAATATTTCGTTCAACACATGACTAATCTCAACGGATGAGTACTGTCAACATATGAACCTTTATTTTATAATATTCTTTATTTTCTCGATTGGAATGAGGCCCAATCAATTACCATATAGCGTTAACTATATGGATTCCAGACAACACATGTATTTAATAGCAACGATATATAATCAACCATCATCCAAAGTGCACTACACTGTGTAAGCATCAAATATAGATATCTAACGCTTATAACAGCCTGTCAATCAATCGATCGACATACAACTAATTATTGGGATTAGTATGTCATATTTTATCCCAATACTCGTGTGGGGTTTCAAACAATCAAACGCAGATTTTATTTGTGCAGTTGGGCGATGTGTAAAATTTATCGACCCAATCAATATCAGTCAAATCAGTGTATACAAACAAATCGGCCGATTTGTTTATAAATATTCATTTATTCACGTTCACGTTAAAAAATTATATTTTTTAACGATAATTAATTAATTTCAACACACTAATTTATATTATCGATTTCACATCAACAACACACAAAAATTTCACAACACATCAATCTAACAAACAAGCCATCCATGGTCTGTGGATGACGGGTGTCGGGTGCTACTAAACACCGTCTGCAACCTAGCATATATCACAATATAACTAGAAAAAAAGAATTTTAAAAGGTGAGAAGTTCTCACCAATAGCTATCCCAATTCCACGACACTTCCTTTATAGAAACCTTCGTCGTTCTCGCCTTTTGTCACTTTCGCTGCCCGTAGTCACTACATATATATAAATCACATTTTTACTTCGCTATTCAATATATAAACATCGAATTCTTACTTCGCTATCCAATATATAAAAATCGAATTTTTACTTCGCTATTCAATATATAAAAATCGATTTTTTACTTCGCTATTCAATATATAAAAACCGAATTTTTACTTCGCTATTCAATATATAAAAATCCCATTTTTATAATCACTCCATATGGATAAAGATTCTATTTTTACATCGCTACTATATAGATAAAAATTCTATTTTTATATCGATGTTCATATAATAAAAATTCTATTTTTATATGCTACTCTCTATATAAAGATTTCGCCCTTTTCTTACTTTTAAAAATGTCGTCTTTCACTACATAAAAATATCGTCTTTTTATATCCTACCATATAAAGATCACATTTTTATTATCTATATAATATGAAAATCATATTTTTATTTTTCCTACATAATAAAGATCGAATTTTTATCATCTATATTATATACACATTATATTTTAATTACCTCTGCTACATAAAGATGATATTTTTAGCCTTTCTATAATATAAAAATTATACCTTTTCCTACAAACAAAATCTAATTTTTATATTCAAACAAAAAGCTAATCTATTATATAAAAACCATTATCTATAAAAATCTCAATTTTAAAACAAATCTACTTAAATTAAAATTCAACCTTTTTTATAGAATAGTGTCATATATAAAATCAGTCCCTTAACAATGTCATTAATATATAAAAATTAGATCTTTAGCTATTTTATTAATATATAAAATCAGTCAAGAAGGAAACTCACAACGTTGATTAATCAGTGTCGTTCTGAGGGGGGGTGTTTCTGTCGCCGTTGTCTGGAAGGGGAAGAGGTGCGCTCCCTCGTGGTGGTGGCTGCCAATGGGTGGCGGTGCAGTGGAACTCGCGCCTGGGCTGAGGAGTTTGGGGCTATCGGGTTATCGCGAGGGCGTGTGGTTTCATGGGGGATGAGGAGGAGCGACGGAGGGTCTCGTCGGCGCTACGCGTGACGCTTGGGAGGGCGACGGTGGCACGCGGATCGATCCCGATCCCCTTTTTCTTTTTTTTTCTTTTTTTTTTCTGTTTCGAAATGAACGGGGGGGGGGGGGGGAGGCAAGGTATAGAGAGAGAGAAGATTTTTATTTATTAATTTATTTAATTTTTAATTCCAAAAAGGTACTTTTATCTTCGACCTTGAAACGAGGCCCACCGCCTGTCGTCCATAGCTAATTAACCCCATTCCGAACACAATGGGATATGTATCGTAAGCTGATTCGATGGTTTCGATCAGTTTTCGTCAAAATCAACATATAACTCTATATATTGAATTTGAACGCGCATTTCAATTTACTGGGGCCACATACTAACCCGAAAAATTCCAGAAAAACATTTTCTAGCTTCGTATTGACGATACGGTCCTAACAAAACTAGTTTCGTCGAATTCTAAGACCATTTGAAAAATGGCCATTTTCCAGTCGATTAAAATCCACTGAAACTGGTCAAACGCGTTTTCCTTTGCCATGCTCACATATTGATTCGAAAAATTATGAAATTTGGAATCTAGCAATAATTTGACATCACGGACCCAACAAATGTGGTTTCGTCGAAATCCGAGGTCGTTTGCAAAATTCTCATTTTTAAGGGACTGAATTCTATAGCGACTATTCAGAATTTTCAACTGGACATATCTTTTGATCCCCGCTATGAAATTTTGATTTTTCGGATTCGTTGGAAAGATATTCTCAATTAGATCCTATTATTTTTGGTTTCACCAAAATCCGGTTTGTTTTGCACCCGGTACGTTCAATTGAAGTTTGAAATCGAATTATCGAACTACCGCGCCATTTTCAATTCCTTTTTGTAATTATATATAATTATTATATTCTAACGACGACGTATATAAACATATACGTCGAATTCAAAATAAATTTCTCGTCGATATTATTCAAAGTAATTCATTTTAAATAATCAAAATTCGCTAAAATTGCCAAAATAAAAAAAATTAAACTGGCCCAGATTTCCGGGTTATTACACCCAGGTTTATTTGATGCCCGTAACATCCAGAGTGAAATGGGATTAATCGTAAAATAAACATACAAATTCATATACTGAAAAATGGAGCATTACAATATCCATTCAGAAGTCAACAACCAAAACATCCATCGCAACCAATTCATCAAATCAATTAGTATTAAAACTGTTTCATAGGTTTGCAGGGATTAAAATTTCCAATTAGAAATCTAATTAAATTAAATAACTAATTATCGATATAATCTACATGTTAACACACTTGTATATCAAATTTAAGCAATCAATTCAACAATCAATCACAACCATGCAACCTAACTCATTTCATAATTTAATTAAATAAATATGGGAATAATTCAGTATTTCGTAAGTGAGAAAATCACTCACCCTTGGGTCTTAATTAGGTTGGATGTCCAAAAGAAGCCAAAAATTTGACAGTCTTCAAACGTAACCAAACCAGTCTCAGAACGTCCGCAATTCCGCCACAATCCCAACGCACCCAACCGCGTCCAAATCTGAGTTAATATGTGAAAGTTATCACTGTTTTTCCATTTGATATTTAAATATATAAAAATTAATAAATCAATTCCTCTCCGCATAAGAATTCAACACGTCAACCCCTTCACCTCGGTCTCCCACTCCTCTTTGAATTTTTCTATAGTACACACGACAAGTAAAACCCATTTTCATTCAAATTTGACCACAAAATGCGGTGGCAACCGGCCACTAAACCGAGTAAGACCACCTCCATCGTGAAGATCATCAGAATCCGCACCCATAGGTACCCTCGCCCGTACCTTTGGTGGACCAGGTCTCGCCGTGTCGCCTGAAACCTAACCAGGTTTTCTGCCCTTGTATCACCAAAATTCGACGACCTACTTAACAATCGAACCTCTAACCACCTCCACTGAACTCGTGAAGATCTCCTCTACAAAACCCAGAAACCCGATTCTTCAATTAACACTCAAATCAAAAACGCCCAAATTCAGTTTTAGGGTTCCGAAATCAGGACCTTTGACCGCAACTTCCAGCCACGTCGCTTACTGCATGTTGAAACGAACAGCACCCGTAGCTTCCAATCATTGAGATCTTCATTTTGATATATAATATGTTAGGGTTTGGGGAATTTGGATTTTGAAGTTATAATTTTTATTTTGATCTTGGTTTGGAATTTCATTTCAGCCATTGAAGATGAGAAACAGAAGGAAAAGTATACGTATAAAAATGAGAATGGATAGTTAGATGATAAAGAGTTTATATATATATATATATATATTTATATATATATAAAGGAGGCCCAAATATTAGAGACAACCCATTTATCATATTACACTGATCACTTTCACACTTTCTCTCTTACGGTCCAACGACATGTTCGTTTGTAACGCAAATTGGAATCCTACCATAATTCATCGTTCTGAATCCAATGGCGCCAGTTTCATTGAATTCCGAGATAGTCGCCAAACAGTTAAATTTCACAGTTAATTAAATAAATAAAATATTCAATTATTCGATTAACTGTTTTAATTCAAATTTAAATATTTACAAATTTCCATTTAATCCAATTATGACTTAAACAATTTTTATAAATAAAATTTCACACATTCAAGGTCCCAACTTTGATTATTGGAATTTTTTTTTGATTTGAGTTTTAAATTATTATTAACAACTTAGAATTCTCCATTTCAAATTAAATTTGAATTTTCCATATAAACTAACACCTCAAATTTATTTAATTTACAGAATAAATTCCCAAATTACAACCATCCTATGTACAAACTAAATTAAAAATCTGTTTGTACTTAATTCAACAAACCATCAACATTAAAAATCAACAAAACTTGATCTTTATCTAATTTTATTCCAATTTATTTATTTTTAAGTTGAAATTTAAATATACAGAAAATATGGAATGTTACATACACTATCGGAAGGTGGTTCCATACCTTGTCATAGTTGGAAATCTAATCTCCAACAAGCGCCTGTGGTTTTGATTGTATACTATATATGTAGAGCATGAGATGCAAGCATTCCACTAGATTGATATCTATTTGTAATTAGACATTATCATAATATCAGAAAAATAATATGATTTCAAAAATATTTTGGGTTATAGTAAGGTAAAAACCGTCCATGTTTACGTGTGGGCTGGTCTTACTATTATCCTTTTCTTTCAAAAGGATTTTTGACATTAAAATAATTACGGATGTTAAATAAACTTAGTGGGTTTCTCACTCTGGTTCACCAGACTGAACCTGCATTTGTAATGCTCGGGTTAGCCCTGGTTGCACAGGTTTAGGTCCGAGTGATGCGTATTCCCAGGAGACGTGCTGGAGGAGTTCAGATGTATGATATATATTTATTCCGCTGTGTGTTGTATACGAGGACAAATTATTATAACTGTCTACATGTGTTGATGTACTCTAATGATTTTAAGTATTTATTTCAAAGCTCTCAATAATGTTTTATTCCTATATTATGTTTTACTCCGCTGCGATGTGAGACTCTGATGTTGTTGTGTTGTTCTTCTTCTTCTATTCTAATACTTCTTTCTTTCTTTCTTATCTCACCCACTAATTTCTTTCATTAACTATTTGGTATTTTCGATACTTGAGTTCTAGCAAGTAATACGAGTTTATGTATTATTGTTGGAATTCGGGCGTCAAATTTCCCCGGGTCGTTACAGATATATTGTTTTTACTTCTTGGTTTTATATTATAGATTTATATTTCAGGTTTAACTATTTCCTGAAATAATATTAATCCTAACAAGCACCCAAATTTGTTTTATTATTATATTTATTATTTTATTAAAATTTTGAATTTCAAAATTCAAATTTGAATTTTAAATTTCAAGTTTAAATATTAAAGTATGAAATTTCAAATTTAAAGCAAAGCAAACAAAACATCCATTCAACCAAAAAATTAATTAAGGCATACCCGGTTTTTAGATCCATTTCTTTGAGATTCTTTGGATTCTGAATTGGTCTTCCAGAATTTGATGATGAGATTTACTCTATTGCGACGAGCTCGTTTTTTTTATTACGATAGTATATTCATTTGCTGAATTTAAACATCGTATGAGAAAGATATTGAAGATTTAGTTCAACCAAGTTGGCGCCAAAATTTGAATTTGATTTTTTTGAATTTTGAATGAATGGACACCGAAACTACTACATAAATCCCCAAAAGTCATGTCTCTTCATAACCACTTCTCTTCTTCTTCATCTCGTTTTTCATTTTCAATCAAACTTTCAAGAGGCATAACTTCTTCATTTCTTGACGGAATTAGACGAAATCAACGGAAAATCGAAAAGGAATTCAAGGTATGATCTATTAATAATTTCGGGATGAATTTGGATGGTATTAGGGTGTAGCAAGTCGAAACAGTAAGAGATGCATGAAATCCTAAAATAGTTCTTCAGTTTTGCATAGCCAACTTCAAATAGTCATATCTCACTCAATTTTGATCGGAATTTGACGATCTAACCATCAAATCGACCATGAGAACGAGAATCACAATCTGGAAAAGGATTTGGGACAAAATAGTCTAACCTCTAGATGCAATTTTAAGATAACCCTCGACAGTTTTGGTTTCCTTTTCTCTTTATTCGCCAAAACTTCATTTTATCACTACTTAATCAATTCTTGACGGATTCTCATGAAACCAGTGGCATTCTGAAGAAAATGAAGAGAAGTACAATATTGAATCCATTTTTGGATGAGAATCAATAGTTTCTTCTTATCTGGTACCCATTTATTTGTTGATTTATATTGTATATTTCTATTTCTTCCACTTGATGTCTTTTCACCAACCGTTATTACTCTTCTTTGTCCTCAAAATTTGAATTCTCAACACCCAAGTACACCAATTCGGAATTTGAATTTCCAATAGCCACCTTTTTAGAATTTGAATTTTCAATAGCCACCATTTCAAAATTTGAATCACTAACAACCAGTTTACCCATCTTTTCAACTTTTGAATATCAAATAGCCATATGACACATCTTTTCCTATAAAATAACACAACTTTTCAAATAACCAAATGTAATGATCTGGAATTTCAAAACCGATTTAAAATTTTAATTTAAGCTATTTTAATGGATTTTAAGAATTCAAAATGATTTATTTTAAATAATAACGGCTAAAAATTTATTTAAAATAAAGTTAGAACGTATATATTTATTTTAAATATAAAACGAACTTGAAATGGCGTGGTATTTTGAACATTCGATTTTTAATTTCAAATGAATATACAGAATTCAAAATAAATCGGATTTTAGTAAAACAAGAAACCTTAGAATCTATTTAATTATATCTTTCTAATGAATGTGAAAAATTCAGATTTCATAATATAAATTGAAAGTTATGTCCAGATTAAAATTTAAAATAGTCGCTATGGAATTTATTTAAATTTTAGTATATATGGACCATAAAAACAGCCATTTTGCAAATGACCTCAATTTTTGATGAAACCACTTTTGTTGGATTCGAAATGTCAAATTATTGTTTATTTTAAATTTCATAAATTTTGGAATTAATACGTGAGCGTAGTAAATTTAAATGTGTTTTGTAAATTCAGTTTAAATTTAATCGACCATAAAAAGGCCATTTTTGAAATGACCTCCAAATTCGACGAAAATAATTTGGGTAGGAACGTATCGTCAAAACATAGCTAGATTTTAAAATTCGTAATTTTTGGAGTCAGTAAATAGCCCCGGTAAATTAAAATGTACGTTGGAATTCAATATTGACCGTTATAATAATGTATATTTTAATATTGCCGAAAATTGATCAAAACAGTCAAACTGGCTTACGAAATATATCCCATTGTGTCTGGAATGGGGGTACTTAGTTGGGAACGTCAGTCGTTGGGTGTGGTTTGGAGTTTGAATGCAAAAACTAACCTTTAGAAATAAAATAATATATATATATGTATATATATACATATTGGAAAATCTCCAAACCCTTATTCATTTCAGAGGCCGCCATCCCTAACAAAATAAACAGTCGAAATTGCTTGAAACTTCCCCTAAATTTTTCACTGAGTCAATGAATCAATTCGTAAAAACTTCAACACCGGAATTATAGAGGGATGTGAGATCTTCAAGATGGTGTGGGTTTGATCGAAATTCGTGTAGTTTGGGGACTAAAATCTAGTCATTAACGGGTGGAGTTCGACGTCGATTTCCGTGCGCTGGGGGAGCTCGAGCTCGAAGCTTCTTCTGGCGATGGGTGATGGGGCAACGGTGAGTCAAGGGAGGTGATTGGATGGTGGTCCGGTCAGCTATTGGAGGCGCGATGGACGAATTTGCAAATCGACGTGGTTTGAACGACGGGTTCCAGATAATTGGGGAAGACAATGTTTTTATATGTTGTTAAAGGTTAATTAAAGTTAACTATTTAAATTAATTTCAAGTTTAAATTATCCAATGTATATAACGTTATATCTTCTTCATAGGAGGTCGGAATCCGACGATTTTGGTTGCGTTGTGTTCGTATCAGCGACCACAGCAATTTGGAACTGACCAGAACGGAAATGGAACAAGTTAGAATTTGACGCGAATTTGAATTCAAATGGAATAAAATCATCAAATAAGAATGACGGAGTGTGTAACGATCCAAGATTTTCAACGTTTTAATATCTGAAATTTATTTTGATTTTCTGAATATAAATTCAAATTAATATGGTATAAATGAAAATATTGGTCAATAATATTTTATATATTAGTTTAAATAAATATTTGGTTCTATTTTATAAATGTGATTGTGTAAAAGAAAACTTGTTTTAAGTTTTTTTTTAATGTACATAAGATTCAATAAGTGATTATTTTATATGATTCATTCAAATGTTATTTAATATTATACATGACATTTTACAAATTTATTTCTATTGTTAAGATTTAATGGTGTTGATTAAATATAAATTTTGAAACGATAATATTTTGATTGAAGTTAATTTAGTTAAACAATATCCATTTGGCAAACTAGTTCGTTATTAATCGAATTGTCAAAACGGCTTGCAATATAGTTACTAAAACGATAAGGGTTCGAATATAAATTATAATTAAATATCGGTGTAAAATAATCGTTCAGCTTCTATACGCACAGTCTGGAAATATTTTATAGAATTTTTTTGTAATTTTTAATTTGGAAAATAAGCACATATTTTTCGAACGTATTTTAGGGCAATTGTGGTCCTTTTGACACTTTACAGAACCGATTAACCGGTATATTTTATAATAGTTTTGGGACCGTGACGCATTTCTGTACATGATTATATTGTTAGTTTGTTGTTGTTGGCTATCGATAACTAAAAGAAAAAGAAATTGGAAAATATTTGGTTATGTAATGTGTTCGAATCTCAATTGTACCTCACAAATATTTACATTCATGTAATTTTCCCAATCATTTGAAAAAAAGAAAATGGAGAAATTAAACTTTTAAATTTAAGTTAAAAGGGGTTTACATGTGCTTAGTTAAAAGCAATTCAAAGGACACTTGGGGTGTACTGTACCAAATACCAACACGTTTCTCTTTTCCATGTAAACCTCTATCGCGTGTCCCTTTGTAACGACCCAAACTTCCCCGTAAAGGAAAGCCCGGATTGAATTGAGAACACGACAAATCAGAACGCAAACAGAAGAACATTTCATTGTTTACTACAACAATTTACATCAGAGTACAAGAATATACAGAGTATGAACAAATAATATACATTTGATAAATATCAGAGATTTACAAATAACAATGCAGCGGAAAATAATACAAAACACAACTAAAAGAGATACACAGATACAAAGCTTTCCGAATATCATACCAGGTGTAAACCAGGATTTTGTGAATATAAATCTGCAAAACCAACCAGCTGCCCGTGTAGAAAATAGGGGCACCCAGATTTTATGTTAAAACAATAAACTCCAGGCCAGTCATGTGACTGGTGTGAGAACTAAAACAGTTATTTAAAGCTTTACTTTAAAATCAGATATATCAAGGGACAACGTTGTATAACACGGAAAGGGTTTCTCCGAAGAATACGAACGCATAAAACAAACAACGCGGCGCTTTTCGAAAAAATGAAGCTATTAGAAGACTCAGGTCCCATCACACAATGCAACACAAGCCGGAGGATAGAGTTTTACCTTATAATAGCCAATCATGCTTGGTACGTTTAAAACAAATCATTTTGATACTATTATAAATTGTATAAAACAGCTTCAAATGTAAATGTATCAATCATAGACGACATAGTGCCCCATCCCACTTTGTCGCCATACCAGGCTCTACAATTAAAACCGAAATGTCACATATTGGAAGTTGGATTTCCGTCTGTGAACTATAATGACCCGCATTTTCAGCGATAAAATAATTAATTTATTTAATTATTGAAATTGCTAATTAAAGGATTTAATGGTCGTGGAATTAAATAATGGTGAATATTTAATTAAAATAATAATTAAATAATATATTTAATTCTGAAATAACCAGAATTGGCTGAAATGGCGATATGGTGTGAACTGGATCATTTGTGATATTTAATTCAGCTTGGAATTGAATTTGAATAATGAATATATTATATAAACGATAGTTTGAACATAGAGTTATAATATAATTAAAATCAAGCTCGAAATGGCGCTGTAGTTCGCAAATTGGCGATTCGAACTTCAACTGAATGTACAGGATTCGTTTTAAGCTGGATTTCTGTGAAACAAGAAACGCGTGGAGCTGGTGGAGTATATCTTTCCAGTGGAAGAGAAAAATCGGGATTTCGTCATGTAGATTTTGATTTACGTCCAAATCAAATTTTAGAAAAGTCGCTGTGAAATTCCTTTATAATTTATAAAGGAATTATTTATATTTTAAAAAGGGATTTCATTATAAATCGAATATCGATTAAATCGGAATTTGAAATATCAAGCTAGAAATTCATATAGGAATATTCTAGAGCTGTATGGTATTTCACTGTGAATATATAAGATAATATTTATTTATAAATATTTAACTTAATTATATTTAAATATATTTATATATTTAAATGGGTCATTCAGAGCTTTAAAAATAGCCAGTTTTGCAAATGACCTCAGAATTCGACGAAACCAATTTTGTTGGATCTGCAATATTAAATTATTGCTAGATTTCAATTTCCGTAATTTTTGAAGTCAGTATGTGGCCGTACAGATTTTTAGAGTGAAAAACAATTAGTATTTCGACAGTTAAAAATACGTTGTGTGAGCAAACGGAGTCGGAATTCGACGAAACTAGTTTCGTTGGGACCGTAATGTCGAACTGTAGCTGCATGTCAATTTTCGTGATTTTTGGGTTTGTATGTGACCGTAGGAATTTTTAGAAGACAAAAAGGAATATAATTTAATTAAATTATTGTGCACCCTAATTCAGTAATATTAGAGATTTCACAGAATAAGTCAACTAGTCTATATTTTTATATTTTTGGGATCGTGGGACATTGCTCGTCTCACCGGTATTTTTATTTTTGTCGATAGCGGTTTTTAATGATAAAAACAAATGAAGCTAGGGAAACCCAAATATATCCTATATAATATCCCTTAGTAAAAGTCCTAAACCTAAATAAATCTCGCTCATTTTCTTCTCAGCCGCCACTCGCTGAAACAAAAATGGGAAAAAACGAAGATCCTCTAAAATCCAAAACAATTTCTACATAATTTCTTAAATCACAAAATAATTACATTTGGCCTTATGCTGAGTTCCTCTTCAATCCGATACATGTAACGTCGAACTCGAGATGGATTTCGTTCGCTGGTTTTTGACCAGTGTGAGTTAGGGCTCTAAGAATCGGTTATTTGAGGTTTCAGTTGGTAAATCTAAGGTCGTTATTGGGTTTGTGGTATGGATTAGCTTTTGTTTTGATTTTTGGGAATTTTATCAAAATTAAAAATGTCGATATGTGTACTGTATGGAGGCCAGCGTCGGATTTTTTGTGGTAGGTGCGAGTGGAGTTCGAAGGGTATGGAATGGTGGAGAATTGGATGAGGAAGCTTTTGGTGGTTGCAGTTTTGTCATTCATGAAGTGTGGATGGAAAGGAGTGAGGTAGGAGGCGCAAATGGCCATTTACTGGAGCTTCGTATTTCGTTGGAAGAAGAAAGGATACGAGTCTCTAACATGAGCGGGCTGTGATGTAGGAATGGGCCGACAAATGAGGGTAAAGCCCAAATGTAAATAATAATTTTAGTTTATTTCAGATTTAAATGTATATGAACTTCGTAAATTCATAACTTCATCATACTTGATCAAAAACCAGTGAAATAAGATCCGTTAGGGTCGTATGGACGGACACTCCACAATGGAACTAGTTGGGAGTGGATTGGAGCTCATTTGAAGTTATGGCGAAATAAATTGTTTGATTCAAATCAAACAAATAGTTTATCGTTCTTTAACGATGAACTGCCAATGTGAGTAAATCTCACTAACTCTGAACAATTTATAATTTCATGTTGTATTTTTAGAACTATTAAATATTGGCTGATTGACTATGTGTTGACTGTTTGATTGAACTGCTAGTCAGTTAGTTGAATTTCTATATTGATTCTGTTTAACATAATATATCATATGGAACTGAAAGTGATGTTGATTTTATTGTGTAATATCTATGGATGCAGGGAAACAGGTTGGAGGAATCCGACTGGATTCCTCAACAGCTATTTTATTATTTTCAAATATTGTGATATATGACGTGGTTTATAATCTATTGTTGATTATATGTGTATGGACGATATTGGTCATCATGATTTGATGCGTTAAGTACCATAAAATATCGAATTGGAAAAGGGAGATTTTCAAAATGAATATTGAAATTAGATTATTTATGAAATCAAAGGGGTTTTATAAAAGAGATAATTATAAAATCAAAGAAGATTTTATAATGGAAATTTATTTATAAATGGAATATTTATAAATATGGAATTTTATATGAAGGGAAATCTTTATAAATGGAATATTTATAAAGTGAATTATTTATTTAGAATAAATAAATTAGATATTTAAATGGATTATTTATTTGTTAAATAAATAGGGTAAGAAAAGGATATTTATTTGTTAAATGAATAGAATAAGATATAAGTGATATTTGTTTAAAAAACAAATAAGATATTATATAGGAAGTATTTGCAACACATTTGCAAATAAAGTTGAAAAGGGAACATATGCAAACCATTTACAAATAGAATTTAAAAGGGTAATATTTGTAAACCATGTACAAATAGATTATAAAGGAAATATTTATCTTCGGATAAATAGATATATAAGTCTGAACTTATATATATGAAGAAGTAAACAGATAAAAGGAGCAGATTGGTTTATAAATGATATTTATAAATTAAGTTAAATATTTATCATTTGGATAATTAGAATATATAAGTCAGGACTTATAAAAAGAAGTAAAAAATCGATTTCAACATCGATGTTTGGAACTGAATAAGGACAAAGAGTTAATCAGTTAGGGTTAGCCAGTTAGAGTAAAACCATTAGGGTTAACCAGTTAGAGTAAAATCGTAGAGATAAACCAGTTAGAGTTAATCAGTTAGAGTAAAACCGTAAAGCTAAACTAGTTAGAGTTAATCAGTTAGAGTTAAACCAGTTAGAGTTAATCAGTCGGAGTTAATCAAATTTAGTTTATTCGAATAGAGTTGAAATGAGTTAATCGAATTTAGTTCTTCGAAGTGAGATAATCGAATCAGAAATATTCGAAGTGAGTTGATCGAATCTAGTTATTCGACAGGAGTTAAATCGAATAATATTTATTCGAAGAAAGAGATTATTGAATATAAGTATTCGAAAGTAAGCAAATCAAATATAAGTTATTCGAATAAGAGTTAATCCAGTAAGAGTTATTAGGTTGGAGTTATTCAAAATAAGAGTTTTAGATTAGAGTTAACCGAATAGGAGTAAATAAATTAGTTGTCATTATATTATTCGAGTTAGGAAATAAAAGTCATATTAAAGATAATATATTTCGGATGCAGGAGATTATAACACCATTGTTATAATCACATAAACTTGTAAAAGAAGGGGGTTCGTAAATAGAATCTGAAGGTTCGTAAGGAAGTGTTAAAGAGTTAAAAAGTTGAATCTTATCTATTTCGAGATTTGAAAGGTGGTTCAGTTAAGGTCTGAGAGATAGTTATACCCCAATTTGATTGACTTCGTTTTAATTTAGAAATGGGTAAGGTTTGAGAGTGAAAGGGGTTAAGTGAATTTAGTAAATAAGTATAGTGGTTTTGAGTTGTCGTCGCGATGTTGATTTAAGCATCTGTTTAAATCCAAGTAAAGATGATTTGGGAATGTTTTCCAAATAGAATCAGAAAAGTAATCAAACATAGAAAATAAGGAAAATATGAATATATATATATAGATGTATATACGATTAATGATTGATTGATAGAATTTCCTTCTTGAAATAATATCGTTGTTTGCACATCTGTTTTTCTTTGATGGTTAAATCACAGACTATCAAAGTTTTGACCACTTTAACGTTGTTAATATGGAGAGACCGGTAGGATTATTATCCAAAGAACCACTCTGTATTGGCATAAGTGTTGCGAATCATATATGCCAAAGATAATTGAAGACGGAGTAAAGTGCAAGGGCTATTGTATAAGTCTTAGATAACAGTGCCTAAGATGGATATACTGAATAGTGCCATCGGTTCATCCTGTTCCTGGATGACTTGTATGGATGAATGTCTGACAGAGTATTTCCAGAAAGGTCACGTACATTGATTTCTTCAACCGCACCAAGAGTGAAAGCGGAGAAGGAAACTTCTTTAGCTAACACGTAATGTACTGTTGTAGACGTCAATTAGTGATTTTCGATGGATCTGGCAATGTGGCATTCGAAGTGAATCTGATGTGATGATAAAGCGTAACCTCAAGCCTCATCAACCGGTAAATAATAGAAACCGGGCAGGCAGAATGGCTATGTAGGTCACACCTATTAGGGTGTATAATCACTTGATCTAGAGTTTCATTTACTTCAATAAATCTATTGTTGATGTTGTCCCATTCGGGAAACGGTTGTTGATCCCAACCATTGGTGATATAAATTCGATACACTCAAGCGAAATGAGTGGTCGGTCATGTGTGGCCGGGTTGCAAGATGTACTTGTTGAACCCAGTGTATTCCTTTCTAGAGGTACACTAGCGAAAGGTGGTTCCATACCTTGTCATAGTTGGAAATCCATTACCCAATACGTGCTTGCGGTTTTGATTGTATATTATATATGTAGAACGTGAGATGAAAGCGTTTCTGCTAGATTATTATTATATTGTGGTTGATAGACATTATTACAATATCAAAAGGTTTTTGATATAAAGATATTTTGGATTCTCATAAGGGAAACACATGTTCCGTTATATGGCGTGGTCTTATGAGATATCGTTTACTTGTTCAAACTGTTTAAAACTGTTTTACTCACACCAGTCCCATGACTGACCCGGAGTTTATTTTGTTTTGTTTTCCCTAAACTCTTGGGTGTCCAATTTTGTACGAGCAGTCAAGTAGTCTGGATTTACAGATACTTGAAGAGCTGGAGCAGGAGGCTTCAGGATCATATAGCTATAGTTTATTTCCGCTGTGTTGTAAGTGTTGTACTTGATGATGATATGTATATTCAAGTACAATCTTTTATTTCAAAGATATGTTATCTATTATATGTTATTCGTTCCGCTGTGAGGTTCGTGTTACTCTGATGTTGTGTTCTTCTTCTTCTTCTTCTATTCTAAGTTTCTATCTTATCTATCCTCACCCTCTGTCTTCTTTCTATTAGTTTCCTGGATTCCAGTGCAATTTGGGGTTGGACTTGTGTTATTTGGTCAAATCAAATTGGTCCAGATTTTCGGGTCATTATAGTTGGTATCAGAGCTTAAGGTTAAGTGAATTACCTTGGCTCTGTGGCGTGACTCGGTAGAGATGGGGTTAGAAATACCCTAGATTTTGTTGAGTGTATATATACGAGTGAACGTATTTGTTATTTGATATAAAAATTTGTTTTATATTGTGAAGATTTATTGGTTGTGTAGTTTATGAGTTCTGGTCGATCAGTTTGATCCACTGTATCGCTAGGAGTTTATAAACACTCAAATACGATGGGTCGGCACGATATGTTTTGAATAAGGGTAAATGATAATAATTTTACCCAAAGTATATTTTGATACATGTTGGATATATTGGTTGATATTATAATCGAATAAGATTGTAAAAATGTGAAACTGTTATGTAAATAACCAATCAGGATTCAGAGAAGTAGAATGAATTGAATTATATCTGAATTTTTAAATCAGAATTGAGATTAAAACCCTGGAAATTTGGAACAGAGTTTGTAAATAGACTTGGATTAAATATATGTAAATTTTAAGATCCTGGCAGACTTTAAATTGTATTCCAAGAAAATTGTGAATGATATTTTGAACTGATTTGAAAATAAAAGTATTTAAGAATGATTTTGAAAGTGATATAGTATTGAACTCACTTTGATCGCTGGGAAATAGATTCCGATAATGAGCTAGACATCATCGGTGTTCATTTTCGAGTTGTTGAGTGATGGATTACTACCAAAGGAATTTTTTTTTGAATTGTTTTGAGAAAAACAAATCAGTTTAGAACTCCCAGAATTTGATTTGTTTTATTAAGACAAATAAAATAGGAATTTGTAAAAGAAAATTGGAATTAAAGTAAAGCCAGTTAAGTGGTAATAGAAATTGATTTGAAATGATATTATGTTGGTGAGTTAAGGATTCGGGATCAAGAACGAAACTTGAGTTTGAAATGAAAATTTGGCTTGGTAATAAGTGAATGGTTGTGTTGGAGATAAAAGTGATTTCAGAATTTAATTGGGATAACACTGGTATATGCTGAGTTGATAGCATATGGAAGTGATAGAGTTTGTATGCCCGACAAAAAGGTACAAGTTTATATTTCATACGGTATGAGATTTTGATGAGCCGAAATGGCAAGCCGATTGGCAGTTTGATTTTCTTTTGGGTTGGAGATGGCCCAGAGAGGCGAGTTGGAGTTTGACCTATTGACCAGTACAAAGGAGGTGCTGGCGAAATTTTTCGAAAATTTAAGGCGTTAGAAAATTTTCAGGATTTTTGAAATTTTTCGATAATATGAATTAAATAAATTTCTAATTGAAATTAAATTGGTTCATTTGAAACTGAATTTAAGAAGTGAAAAAATATGTTCTAACCAGTCGATAGGGTCATCCTCTACCTTAGCAATTTCGAGGACAAAATTATTTTAAGTGGGGAAGAATGTAATGACCCGCATTTTCAGCAATAAATAATTAATTTATTTAATTATTTAAATTGCTAATTAAAGGATTTAATGGTCGTGGAATTAAATAATGGTGAATATTTAATTAAAATAATAATTAAATAATATATTTAATTCTGAAATAACCAGAATTGGCTGAAATGGCGATATGGTGTGAACTGGATCATTTGTGATATTTAATTCAGCTTGGAATTGAATTTGAATAACGAATATATTATATAAACGACAATTTGAATATAGAGTTATAATATAATTAAAATCAAGCTCGAAATGGCGCTGCAGTTCGTAAATTGGCGATTTGATCTTCAACTGAATGTACAGGATTCGTTTTAAGCCGGATTTCTGTGAAACAAGAAACGTGTGGAGCTGGTGGAGTATATCTTTCTAGTGGAAGAGAAAAATCGAGATTTCGTCATGTAAATTTTGATTTACATCCAAATCAAATTTTAGAAAAGTCGCTGTGAAATTCCTTTATAATTTATAAAGGAATTATTTATATTTGAAAAAGGGATTTCATTATAAATCGAATATTGATTAAATCGAGATTTGAAATATCAAGCTAGAAATTCAAATAGGAATATTCTAGAGCTGTATGGTATTCCACTGTGAATATATACGATAATATTTATTTATAAATATTGAATTTAATTATATTTAAATATATTTATATATTTAAATGGGTCATTCAGAGCTTTAAAAATAGCCAGTTTTGCAAACGACCTCAGAATTCGATGAAACCAATTTTGTTGGATCTGCAATATTAAATTATTGCTAGATTTCAATTTCCGTAATTTTTGAAGTCAGTATGTGGCCGTACGGATTTTTAGAGTGAAAAATAGTCAGTATTTCGACAGTTAAAAATACGTTGTGTGAGCAAACGGAGTCGGAATTCGACGAAACCAGTTTCGTTGGGACTGTAATGTCGAACTATAGCTGCATGTCAATTTTCGTGATTTTTGGGTATTGTATGTGACCGTAGGAATTTTTAGAAGACAAAAGGAATATTATTTAATTAAATTATTGTGCACCCTAAATCAGTAATTTTAGAGATTTCATAGAATAAGTCAACTAGTCTTTATTTTTATATTTTTGGGTTCGTGGGACATTGCTCATCTCACCGGTATTTTTATTTTTCTCGATAGTGGTTTTTAATGATAAAAACAAATGAAGCTAGGGCAACCCAAATATATCCTGTATAATATCCCTTAGTAAAATTCCAAAACCTAAATAAATCTCGCTCATTTTCTTCTCAGCCGCCACTCGCTGAAACAAAAACGGGAAAAAACGAAGATCCTCTAAAATCCAAAACAATTTCTACATAATTCCTTAAATCACAAAATAATTACATTTGGCCTCACGCTGAGTTCCTCTTCAATCCGATACATATAACGTTGAACTCGAGATGGATTTCGATCGCTGGTGTAACGACCAAGAAAATCTGAACTAATTTAAATTTTTTAAATTGGCTATTTTAGTGGATTTTAAAATATTTAAAATAAATATTTTAAATAATAACGACGAAAAGTAAGTTTGACTCGACGTTTGAAAATAAATATAATTAATTGTAATTATAACAAGGCCTGAAATGACGTGTTAGTTTCAAAAATTGAATTCAAACTTTGACTGATAGTACCAGGTGCAAAACAAAACGGATTTTAGTGAAACCAAAAGTATTTAAATTTGTTTGTGAATATCTTTCTAACAAATCTGAAAAATCGAAGTTTCATAGCGGGAAGCAAAATTTATGGCCAAATGAATTTTCAGAAAGGTCGCTATAGAGTTATATAGCCCGTGAAAATGGCCATTTTGCAAAACGACATCGGAATTCGACAAAACCACTTTTGTTGGATTCGGGATGTCAAATTATTATTAGGTTTCAAATTTCATAATTTTTGAAGCTAGTATGTGAGCGTGGCAAAATAAAATGTGTTTGTAGATTTCTGTTAAATTGGATCGACCAGAAAAGGGCCATTTTTCAAACGGTCTCAGAATTCGACGAAACTAGTTTTGTTGGGACTGTATCATCGAAACATAGTTAGATTTATTTTTCGGGAATTTTCAGAATCAGTATGTGGCCCCGGCAAATTGAAATGTACGTTCAAATTAAATATTGAATGTTTTATACTTTAATTTGAAGAGAAACTGACTCAAACGGTCGAATGGGCCTACAAAACATATCCCATTGTGTTCGGAATGGGGGTATTTAGCAAGGGACGACAGTCGTTGGGTTTGGATTGGTGTTCGTGTGTGACAAGGGGTATTTTTGGATTTTTAATATTTATAAATATAAAAAAATATCTCATTTGTCCACATCATCCCTTCTCTCTCCCCGCACCCCCGATCAACGACGACTAAAGATCCCATCCTTCCCATTCATTTTCTGATCAATCCGCGCATCAAAATCAAACACTCCAGTTGGGGAATTTGTAGAGCTTCTCGAGATCTTCAAATCCATATTGGGTTTGAATTTTATCGTTCAGAATTGGGGGAGAATTCGAGTTCGAAAGTTTTGAACTTCATCTCGCTGCCGACGTCATCTCTGACCACCGAGCTGGGCCCACCGCCGCACGCAGGTGCGCCTCTCCTCCCCCTTCGACGCTGCAAAGGCCGATCGACGAATAGCTACATGGATTCGAAGAAAAATCCAAACCTAGTTTTGAACAAATCAGCTGAGGTACGACTATTTTAAAATAAACTATATTATAGCACTTTAAAGCACTACGGTTTTTGATTTCACTGTAAAAATCATATCTTTTTCGTTTCTTGACGAAATTCAGTGAAACAAGAGACAGTGGACTCGTGTGGACGTCTTCTACATTCTAGAAGAGACCGCATATTTTTCTGAGCCTTCTGCTATTTTTGGTGGAGTGGAACCCAATGTGATATTTCTAATTATAAACGATATGGAAAACGACGATGTATAAATTATATAGTCAATGTATGAGTTATATAAGCATTGTACATCTCTTGTACAAGCATTGTATAAGTTGTACGTTCGATATATAAGTTATATATGTATTGTGAAAATTATATATGTGTTGAAATGGAAGTGAAATGCTTATATATATATATATATACGCCCTTCGTCCACAAACCATGGACGATATTTATTGGTTGTGATTGGTGTGAAAATTGGTTGATTACGAATGGTTGATTAGAATTGTTTGTGGTTGAAATTGATTGATTGTGGTTGAAAAATACCCGTTTGTGGTTAAGAATTATTTGGTTGAAACCACATAGGATTAGTTTGTGGAAAAGAAAAAAAAAACATACATGCCGCCTACGTGCGAACTAGATGCATGAAATCCCCATTGTCAAAAGTTGTGAGGCTTTAAGGTAGTGTGAGGGGCCGTACTAGGGACGGCCCCGGTTTTAACTACCCTGCCGTTATGCTGCCAAAATTTTGAATAATATTCATGTGTTAGAATTATTTTCATGTGTTGAAACTATATTCGTGTGTTGAATAGAAATTCATATGTTGAACGACATTCGTGTTTTGAAATAAATTGTTTTGTAATAAAAATCATATTTTTATCATTTATATGACCAATATAAAATATTCGTGTTTTCAAAGAAATTGTTTTATAATAAAAATCATATTTTTATCATCTATATGAACTATATAAAATAGGCGTGTTTTGAAATAAATAGTTTTATAATGAAAATCACATTTTTATTATATACATGAATTGTTAAAAATAGTGAAGTGTTGAAATAGAAGTCAGTTGGATAAAAATATCATTTTTATCAAAGGTATGAAAAGAATATGGTTTTGAAATCGAAGAATCGATTATATATATATATATAATTAAAATAAATCGAATAACGAAGCTGTAGTTCGTGTTTTGAAACCGTGATTTCAAACGATTAGTGCGGGAGATCCGACCATCGGATTTTCCCGAAACTGAAACCGTTGGGTTCGCTTTGGAAATATCTTTCCAACGACACCAACTTTGTAAAGATCCAACGGTTGGATTTTCTGGAATGTTTAATTCAAATCTGAAGAAAAACAGCGCCAAAATCGATTATATTTATATATATATAAATATAATTAAATTGAATCGAATAACGACGCTGAAGTTCGTATTTTGAAATAGAAACTTCAAACGAGTGTACCGGGAGATCCTACCGTTGGATTTTCCCAAAACTGGAACCGTTGGATTCGTTTTGAAAAGATCTTTCTAATGATATAAATTTTATGAAGATCCAACGGTTAGATTTTCAGATATGTGTAAATCAAATCTGAAGAAAAACAGCGCCACGGCCGCGTTATGGCCTGAAGCGTCGTTTGAATAAACTGGCTATTTTTAAATAAATAAAAATAGCGATAAATCGTTATAAAATTTTATAAACGATATGGAATGTGAAATTTAGAAAGTAACTGAACATTGGCTAAGTCGAATGGTTTCCTGGGTTTTGATCTGATGTTGGTTTCGGCCTTCGGGGTTAATATTTGGGGAATCGTTCTCTTACTGATTTACGGTTAGCGACTAATGAATTGGAATAAGGCGTATGTTGTGTTTGTGTAGCACTTGTTTATTATATACGCGAGTTGCTCAGAAATACCGGGTTTATCCCATTCTGAATAACTGAATCGACGATAAGAAATCGAAGATAAAGACGGTGGTCGAAGACCGGAGATCTTCACCTCGTTTGGATGGTAACTACTGATTGGGAGGCATCCCGAAATATGGATAATGAGTGGTGATCGTCCAGACGTACGTGGATATCGATGGGTATGCGAGGTATATAGTGCCTCCGGTTTCGTTCAGACCCAAAACGGACTTGCAAATGGACTGTGTGTCTGACATTGGAATTCATTCTGTGTGATTGATAGCCATCAGTTGCATGGTGTGAATTGCCTATGTGGCATACTAAGATGTAGTGATCAAGGCTTCTGTTGAAAAGCAAAGTCTTGTGGTTGATGATCAAAGCACCGCCTGTGTGGCGTATCTTTGTGTATAACGTGAATTCGCGAGCCTCACACCCCGGTATGAACCAGAAACGGGAGAGGACCTCAGGGAGGACATGCGTTTCTTTCTAGCTAGAGGTGGTGTCAGTGCTTAAACTGGCTGACATTTATATTATTTTCACCTGTGTGGTTTTGGTTGTTGCGAGGCGCCTCAGATATATCGGTGACTATGTGAAGCCGATGGAGTCATTCCTTGGCTCATTTACGCCCCAAAGGGCGGAGAAACGTAGTGTTCAGGAATTTTAATCCACATCGGTGGACCGGCCCTGTCGCTCCAAGGGTCGATGCGCTCTAACCCTGAGGCTCTGGCTAGAGAGTCTCGAAGTCGGTAAGGACTATCTTTTGCCTTGGTTCATGACGGAAATCCAATTTCCAAATACGACACCGTGCGGTTTTGATTGTATATACATATGGCGACATGATATATGGTACCCATGTCGTCTATGATTGATAGTTATGATTCGAAATTATTTTTGAAACATATAAACACTAGTAATAATATCAAATGCTTTTGTTTTATTCGTATCAATCATATTTTGGCCATTTTAAGGTAAAACTCTATCCTCCGGTTTGCGTTGCATTGTGTGATGGGAACTGAGTCTTATAATGGCTTCATTTTTATAAAAGGCATTGCGATGTTTAAAAGAATTACTTGTTTTAAAGCACTGGCAATCCAATGGAGTAAACCCGTTCCGCGAAAGTGGCGTGGCCCTATGATTGGCCAAATTATAATGTGTTAAGTAGATTTCTCATACCAGTCCCATGACTGACTCGTAGTTTGTTTCACATGCAAACTCGGGTGCCCCTTTTTCTACATGGGCAGCCTTGTGTTCAGGTTTTGGCAGGCTCTTTCTGGATAGCTGGAGCGTAAGATGGATTCTACCTTTTATCTCTTTTTATGCTGTTCAGCTCCTATTGTACATTATGTTTTGTTTTCCGCTGTAGACATTTATGTATAGCTGAACTGTATTTGTACTAAGTATGATCTTGTATACTGTCTAACTTTGATGATTACGTTTATCCAGTGTATTATTTGTTCATTATCTGGTGTATTTATTTAATTCTGTTATGCTATTTTCTGTTTATGTGTTATATTCCAAAGATTACCCTTGACACCGTGGAATGGGGTTTTGGGGTCGTCACAACGTGGTATCAGAGCTTTGGTTAAGCTTAGTTCTAGGATATAACATATGAACGAACTCGTCAGAAATAGAACTAGTAGTGTTCTAGGACGAATAACTCATTACAGATAGGATCAGTAATATCCTAGTATGAGAATAGCATAATGAAATACACCCCAGTAGGCACATTTACATTCAAGTATTTGTATCTATATTTTGAAATATCTTTTCTGTTGACCTGACACTTGATCTACTATTTGCAGAAGTACTTGAAAATAAGTGTCAGAAACAAAAGAAATGCAGAACCAGATCTAGAGGCTCTATTAAAGAGATATCGAAATCTGGGCAAAGCACAATTATCGGGCAATGAATCTATAATTCAAACTCAAGCTTGGATGAGTTCTGTTGAAAGAATTTTTGAACGTATCCAGTTGAGAGATGATCAGAAAAGATTAGTGGCATCTTGGGCACTCAAAGAGGAAGCTTTAATCTGGTGGGAAACAATCATCAAAGATAATCCAGAAGGTGATATCACCTGGGATAGATTTGAAGTGATTTTCCTAGAAAGATTTACTCCTTCTGAAGCGACTGAGCGATTATGTGATGAATTCTCTTATCTGATACAAGGAGATATGACCATTTACATTTGGCTGAGTTCTCCTACAACAATAGCTACCAAGCAAGCCTGACAATGTCACCATTCGAAGCATTGTATGGTAGACCGTGCCGATCTCCTTCTTGTTGGGTCGAACCTGGTAATAGACTTGTATTGGGACCTGATATGATCCGTGAGGCTGCCGACAAAGTCGATTTCATTAAGAAACGATTACTTGCCGCACAAAGCTGACAGAAGAGCTATGCCGATAAGAGAAGAAGAGATATATCGTTTGCTGTTGGCGACTATGTATATTTGAAAGTATCGCCGATGAGAGGAGTTATCCGGTTCGGTAAAACAGGGAAATTGGCGCCCAAATTCATTGGTCTGTTTTCTATTCATGAACGGATTGGAACTCTCGCTTATAGAATTCAATTGTCGGATTGGTTGCCTGAAGTGCATGATGTATTTCACATATATCAACTTCGAAAGCACATTCATGATCCAGACTTGATCGTGGAAGAAGCAGCGCAACAGGATATTGAAATTACTCCAGAATTGGCGGTGAGGAGAGAGCCGCTAAAGATTATTGGCAAAGAAACCAAAGAACTAAGGAACAAGAAGGTTCACTTAGTCAAAGTGCAATGGAGTGGAGATCCACGAGATTGTACTTGGGAAACTGAGGAGAGCATTCAGAAAGCCTATCCTAAGTGTCGAGTGGATATCTCTGATTGACTCCGGTGCAAGGTACATTTACCATATTTTGAAATTTCCAGTTGTTCTCTACTTTGTTGATATTTTCCTTTCATGGATGTGAACTTTTAATTCTATAGTCTGAATGAATTTAAAAAGAGTGTATGAATTAATTTGTATGATTTTGAAAAGTTAAAAACAAATTTATGTTGTTTGTGTTGCATGATAATGAATTTGATTAATTAAATTATTAGAACGGTAGTTAATTTAATCAATAAGAGAATGAAGGGTAGAATTTATTCGATTAAATCACAAATTGAACCGATTTAAAAATAGACAGAAATATATACATGTGCATCATATATGTTTGAACAGGTAAATGGATAGATGTTGAGTAAAGAAATTATTTGCGTGCCCGAAAAATAGGTAAACCTTAATGAGTTGGATGCGAAATATTATTATATCAACTCCTGTGAATGCCATTGGATGCGGAGTGCTGGTTATTCTGTGTGTAATAATAAATGTCGCCATAGGATAGTAACAATTAATTTTGAACTACACTACATGGCATACTTCTTGAAGATAGACATACTTCATCATATACCACATAAGCGTTTGGAGCTTGTGTGACGAGGTGGAAGATTTACCATACGAGTGAGAGGCTTGTATGGCGATGACTATATATTATAGGTTGAACTGTTGACTGATATGGACCATATAAAATATAACGGTAAATTGCTAGAATAATAAAAACCCCACACGGGTCTGGAGTTGACAATAATCACGTCTCTCTAGTTATTAGATACGGCACATGGATTATTTATTTCCCACACGGGACGAGGTGACGAGAATTTATTCTCTGGAGCAATTAAAAATACACACTCACTTAGGCTTAGACAGGGTGACGAGAATTTATTCTCTGGAGTTATTATCTATACACGCTCCCCTGTAAACACCAGAATATATCAGTATAAATATGTGTATGCTTTATAGGATTTATTGGGTACCTAATACGGCCCAATAAATTTCCAAACCCCTCCCCGTACAAAGGAGGTTATGGCGAAATTTTTCGAAAATTTAGGGTGTTAGCCAATTTTTTTGAAGAATTTAAAATTCTCAGAAACTGAAAAGTTGGAGAATGGAAGCCAAATTGAAAGTATAGTTGATTAATCAAACCACTTTCGACTTTGTTCCTTTTCGGGGACGAAAAGTTTTAAGTGGGGGAGATTGTAACGACCCGAAAAATCTGAACCAATTTAAATTTTTTAAATTGGTTATTTTAGTGGATTTTAAAATATTTAAAATAAATATTTTAAATAATAACGACGAAAAGTAAGTTTGAATCGACGTTTGAAAATAAATATAATTAATTCTAATTATAACAAGACCTGAAATGGCGTGGCAGTTTCAAAAATTGAATTCAAACTTTGACTGACTGTACCGGGTGCAAAACAAAACGGATTTTAGTGAAACCAAAAATATTTAAATCTGCTTGTGAATATCTTTCGAACGAATCTGAAAAATCGAAGTTTCATAGCGGGAAGCAAAAGTTATGGCCAAATGAATTTTCAGAAAGGTCGATATAGAATTATATTGCCCGTGAAAATGGCCATTTTGCAAACGATCTCGGAATTCGAAGAAACCACTTTTGTTGGATCCGGGATGTCAAATTATTGTTAGGTTTCAAATTTCATAATTTTTGAAGCTAGTATGTGAGCGTGGCAAAAGAAAATGTGTTTGGTCGATTTCCATTAAATTGGATCGACCAGAAAAGGGCCATTTTTCAAACTGTCTCAGAATTCGACGAAACTAGTTTTGTTGGGACCATATCGTCAAAACATAGCTAGATTTATTTTTCGGGAATTTTCAGAATCAGTATGTCGCCCCGGCAAATTGAAATGTACGTTCAAATTAAATATTGAATGTTTTATATTTTAATTTGAAGAGAAACTGACTCAAACAGTCGAATGAGCCTACGAAACGTATCCCATTGTGTTCGGAATGGGGGTATTTAGCTAGGGACGACAGTCGTTGGGTTTGGATTGGTGTTCGTGTGTGATAAGGGGTATTTTTGGATTTTTAAAATTTATAAATATAAAAAATATATCTCATTTGTCCACGTCAGCCGTTCTCTCTCCCCGCACCCCCGATCGATGATGACTAAAGCTCCTATCCTTCCCGTTCATTTTCTGATCAATACGCGCATCAAAATCAAACACTCCAGTTGGGAAACTTGTAGAACTTCTCGAGATCTTCAAATCCATATAGGGTTTGAAATTTATCATTCAGAATTGGGGGAGAATTCAAGTTCGAAAGTTTCGAACTTCATATCGCCACCGACGTCATCTCTTACCAACGAGCTGGGCCCACCGCCGCGCGCAGGTGCGGCTCTCCTCCCCCTTCGACGCTGCAAAGGCCGATCGACGAATAGCTACATGGATTCGAAGAAAAATCCAAACCTAGTTTTGAACAAATCAGCTGAGGTAAGACTATTTTAAAATAAACTATATTATAGCATTTTAAAGTGCTACGGTTTTTGATTTCACTGTAAAAATCATATCTTTTGCGTTTCTTGACGAAATTCAGTGAAACAAGAGACAGTGGGCTCGTGTGAACGTCTTCTACATTCTAGAAGAGACCGCATATTTTTCTGAGCCTTCTGCTATTTTTGGTGGAGTGGAACCCAATGTGAGATTTCTAAATTATAAACGATATGGAAAACGATGATGTATAAATTATATAGTCGATGTACGAGTTATATAAGCGTTGTACACCTCTTGTATAACGTTGTATAAGTTGTACGTTCGATATATAAGTTATATATGCGTTGTGAAAATTATATATGTGTTGAAATGGAAGTGAAATGCTTATATATATATATATGTACACACACTCCTCGTCCACAAACCATGGACGATATTTATTGGTTGTGATTGGTGTGAAAATTGATTGATTACGAATGGTTGATTAGAATTGTTTGTGGTTGAAAAATACCCGTTTGTGGTTGAGAATTATTTGGTTGAAACCACATAGGATTAGTTTGTGGAAAAGAAAAAAAAAACATACATGCCGCCTACGTGCGAACTAGATGCATGAAATCCCCATTGTAAAAAGCTGCAAGGCTTTAAGGTAAAGCGAGGAGCCGTACTAGGGACGGCCCCGGTTTTAACTACCCTGCCGTTATGCTGCCGAAATTTTGAATAATATTCATGTGTTAGGATTATTTTCATGTGTTGAAACTATATTCGTCTGTTGAATAAAAATTCATATGTTGAATGACATTCGTGTTTTGAAATAAATTGTTTTGTAATAAAAATCATATTTTTATCATCTATATGACCTATATAAAATATTCGTGTTTTGAAAGAAATTGTTTTATCATAAAAATCATATTTTTATCATCTATATGAACTATATAAAATAGGCGTGTTTTGAAATAAATAGTTTTACAATGAAAATCACATTTTTATTATATACATGAATTGTTAAAAATAGTGAAGTGTTGAAATAGAAGTCAGTTGGATAAAAATATCATTTTTATCAAAGGTATGGAAAGAATATGGTTTTGAAATCGAAGAATCGATTATATATATATATATATATAATTAAAATAAATCGAATAACGAAGCTGTAGTTCGTGTTTTGAAACCGTGATTTCAAACGATTAGTGCGGGAGATCCGACCATCGGATTTTCCCGAAACCGAAACCGTTGGGTTCGCTTTGGAAATATCTTTCCAACGACACCAACTTTGTAAAGATCCAACGGTTGGATTGTCTGGAATGTTTAATTCAAATCTGAAGAAAAACAGTGCCAGAATCGATTATATATATATAATTTAATTGAATCGAATAACGACGCTGCAGTTCGTATTTTGAAATCGAAACTTCAAACGAGTGTATCGGGAGATCCGATCGTCGGATTTTCCCAAAACTGGAACCGTTGGATTCATTTTGAAAAGATCTTTCTAATGATATAAATTTTATGAAGATCCAACGGTTAGATTTTCAGATATGTGTAAATCAAATCTGAAGAAAAACAGCGCCATGGCCGCGTTATGGCCTGAAGCGTCGTTTGATTAAATTGGCTATTTTTAAATAAATAAAAATAGCGATAAATCGTTATAAAATCTTATAAACGATATGGAATGTGAAATTTAGAAATTAACTAAAGGTTTGCTAAGTCGAATGGTTTCCTGGGTTTTCATTTGATGTTGGTTTCGGCCTTCGGGGTTAATATTTGGGGAATCGTTCTCTTACTGATTTAGGGTTAGTTACTAATGAATTGGAATTAGGCGTATGTTGTGTTTGTGTAGCACTTGTTTATTATATACGCGAGTTGCTCAGAAAGACTGGGTTTATCCCATTCTGAATAACTGAATCGACGATAAGAAGTCAAAGATGAAGACGGTGGTCGAAGACCGGAGATCTTCACCTTGTTTGGATGGTAACTGATGTCCTGGTTGGGAGGCATCCCGAAATATGGATAATGAGTGGTGATCGTCCAGACGTACGTTGAGATCGATGGGTATGCGAGGTATATGGTGCCTCTGGTTTCGTTCAGACCCAAAACAGACTTGCAAATGGACTGTGTGTCTGACATTGGAATTCATTCTGTGTGATTGATAGCCATCAGTTGCATGGTGTGAATTACCTGTGTGGCATGCTAAGATGCAGTGATCAAGGCTTCTTTTGAAAAGCAAAGTCTTGTGGTTGATGATCAAAGCACCGCCTGTGTGGCGTAGCTTTGTGTACAACGTGAATTCGTGAGCCTCACACCCCGGTATGAACCAGAAACGGGAGAGGACCTCAGGGAGGACATGCGTTTCTGTCTAGCTAGAGGTGGTGTCAGTGCTTAAACTGGCTGACATTTATATTATTTTCACCCGTGTGGTTGTTGCTGTTGCTAGGCGCCTCGGATATATCGGTGACTATGTGAAGCCGATGGAGTCATTCGTTGGCTCATTTAAGCCCCAAAGGGCGAGGAAACGTAGTGTTCAGGAATTTTAATCCAAATCGGTGGACCGGCCCTGTCGCTCCAAAGGTCGATGCGCTCTGACCCTGAGGCTCAGGCTAGAGAGTCTCGAAGTCGGTAAGGACTATCTTTTGCCTTGGTTCATGACGGAAATCCAATTTCCAAATACGACACCGTGCGGTTTTGATTGTATATACATATGGCGACATTATATATGGTACCCATGCCGTCTATGATTGATAGTTATGATTCGAAATTGTTTTCGAAACATACAAGCACTAGTAATAACATCAAATGCTTTTGTTTTATTCGTATCAATCATATTTTGGCCATTATAAGGTAAAACTCTATCCTCCGGTTTGCGTTGCATTGCGTGATGGGAACTGAGTCTTATAATGGCTTCATTTTTATAAAAGGCATTGCGATGTTTAAAAGAATTACTTGTTTTAAAGCACTGGCAATCCAATGGAGTAAACCCGTTCCGCGAAAGTGGCGTGGTCCTGTGATTGGCCAAATTATAATGTGTTAAGTAGATTTCTCATACCAGTCCCATGACTGACTCGTAGTTTGTTTCACATGCAAACTCGGGTGCCCCTTTTTCTATACGGGCAACCTTGTGTTCAGGTTTTGGCAGGCTCTTTCTGGATAGCTGGAGCTGAAGATGGATTCTACCATTTATCTCTTTTTATGTTGTTCAACTCCTATTGTACATTATGTTTTGTTTTCCGCTGTAGACATTTATGTATAGCTGAACTATATTTGTACTAAGTATGATCCTGTATATTGTGTAACTCTGATGATTACATTAATCCAGTGTATTATTTGTTCATTATCTGGTGTATTTATTTAATTCTGTTCTGCTATTTTCTGTTTATGTGCTATATTCCAAAGATTACCCTTGAGACCGTGGAACGAGGTTTTGGGGTCGTCACAGCTGGTTTTTGACCAACGTGAGTTAGGGCTCTAAGAATCGGGTATTTGAGGTTTCGGTTGGTAAATCTAAGGTCGTTATTGGGTTTGTGGTATGGATTTGCTTTTGTTTTGATTTTTGGGAATTTTATCAAAATTAAAAATGTCGATATGTGTACTGTATGGAGGCCGGCGTCGGATTTTTTGTGGTAGGTGCGAGTGGAGGTCGAAGGGTATGGAATGGTGGAAAATTGGATGAGGAAGCTTTTGGTTGTTGCAGTTTTGTCATTCATGAAGTGTGGATGGAAAGGAGTGAGGTGGGAGGCGCAAATGTTCATTTACTGGAGCTTCGTATTTCGTTGGAAGAAGAAAGGATACGGGTCTCTAACGTGAGCGGGCTGTGATGTAGGAATGGGCCGACAAATGAAGGTAAAGCCCAAAAGTAAATAATAAATTTAGTTTATTTCAGATTTAAATGTATATGAACTTCGTAAATTCATAACTTCATCATACGTGATCAAAAATCAGTGAAGCAAGATCCATTAGGATCGTATACACGGACACTCCACAATGGAACTAGCTGGGAGTGGATTGGAGCTCGTTTGAAGTTATGGCGAAATAATTTTTTTAATTCAAATCAAACAAACAGTTTATCGTTCTTTAACGATGAACTGCCAATGTGAGTAAATCTCACTAAATCTGAATAGTTTATAATTTCATGTTGTATTTTTAGAACTGTTAAATATTGGCTGACTGACTGTGTGTTGACCGTTTGATTGAACTGCTAGTCAGTTAGTTGAATTTCTATATTGATTCTGTTTAACAGAATATATCGTATGGAACTGAAAGTGATGTTGATTTTATTGTGTAACATCTAGGGATGCAGGGAAACAGGTTGGAGGAATCCGACTGGATTCCTCAACAGTTATTTTATTATTTTCATATATTGTGATATATGACATGGTTTATAATCTATTGTTGATTATATGTGTATGGACGATATTGGTCATCATGATTTGATGTGTTAAGTAACATAAAATATCGAAATGGAAAAGGGAGATTTTCAAAATGAATATAGAAATTAGATTATTTATGAAATCAAAGGGGTTTTATAAAAGAGATCATATTTATAAAATCAAAGAAGATTTTATAAAGGAAATTTATTTATAACTGGAATATTTATAAATATGGAACTTTATATGAAGGGAGATCTTTATAAATGGAATATTTGTAAAGTGAATTATTTATTTAGAATAAATAAATTAGATATTTAAATGGATTATTTATTTGTTAAATAAATAGGATAAGAAAAGGATATTTATTTGTTAAATGAATAGAATAAGATATAAGGAATATTTGTTTAGAAAACAAATAAGATATTATATAGGAAGTATTTGCAACACATTTGCAAATAAAGTTGAAAAGGGAACATTTGCAAACCATTTACAAATAGAATTTAAAAGGGTAATATTTGTAAACCATGTAGAAATAGATTATAAAGGAAATATTTATCTTTAGATAAATAGATATATATAAGTCTGAACTTATATATATGAAGAAGTAAACAGATAAAAGGAGCAGATTGGTTTATAATTGATATTTATAAATTAAGTTAAATATTTATCATTTGGATAAATAGAATATATAAGTCAGGACTTATATAAAGAAGTAAAAATCGATTTCAACATCGATGTTTGGAACTGAATAAGGACAAAGAGTTAATCAGTTAGGGTTAACCAGTTAGAGTAAAACCATTAGGGTTAACCAGTTAGAGTAAAACCGTAGAGTTAAACCAGTTAGAGTTAACCAATTAGAGTAAAACGTAGAGTTAAACCAGTTAGAGTTAATCAGTTAGAGTTAAACCAGATAGAGTTAATCAGTCGGAGTTAATCGAATTTAGTTTATTCGAATAGAGTTGAAATGAGTTAATCGAATTTAGTTATTCGAAGTGAGATAATCGAATCAGAAATATTCGAAGTGAGTTGATCGAATCTAGTTATTCGACAGGAGTTAAATCGAATAAGATTTATTTGAAGAAAGAGATTACCGAATATAAGTATTCGAAAGTAAGAAAATCAAATATAAGTTATTCGAACAAGTTATTCGAATAAGAGTTAATCCAGTAAGAGTTATTAGGTTGGAGTTATTCAAAATAAGAGTTCTAGATTAGAGTTAACCGAATAGGAGTAAATAAATTAGTTGTCGTTATGTTATTCGAGTTAGGAAATAAAAGTCATATTAAAGATAATATATTTCGGATGCAGGAGATTATAACACCATTGTTATAATCACGTAAACTTGTAAAAGAAGGGGGTTCGTAAATAGAATCCAAAGGTTCGTAAGGAAGTGTTAAAGAGTTAAAAAGTTGAATCTTATTTATTTCGAGATTTGAAAGGTGGTTCAGTTAAGGTCCGAGAGGTAGTTATACCCCAACTTGATTGACTTCGTTTTAATTTAGAAATGGGTAAGGTTCGAGAGTGAAAGTGGTTAAGTGAATTTAGTAAATAAGTATAGTGGTTTTGAGTTGTCGTCGCGATGTTGATTTAAACATCTATTTAAATCCAAGTAAAGAAGATTTGGGAATGTTTTCCAAATAGAATCAGAAACGTAATCAAACATAGAAAATAAGGAAAATATGAATATATATATATATATATATATATATATATATATATATATATATATAGATATATATAAGATTGATGATTGATTGATATAATTTCCATCTAGAAATAATATCATTGTTTGCACACCTGTTTTTCTTTGATGGTTAAATCACAGACTATCAAAATTTTGACCACTTTAACTTTGTTAATATGGAGAGACCAGTTGGATTATTATCCAAAGAACCACTCTGTATTGGCATAAGCGTTGCGAATCATATATGCCAAAGATAATTAAAGACGGAGTAAAGTGCAAGGGCTATTGTATAAGTCTTAGATAACAGTGCCTAAGATGGATATACTGAATAGTGCCTTCGGTTCATCCTATTCCTGGATGACTTGTATGGATGAATGTCTGACAGAGTATTTCCAAAAAGGTCACGTACATTGATTTCTTCAACCGTACCAAGAGTGGAAGCGAAGAAGGAAACTTCTTTAGCTAACATGTAATGTACTGTTGTAGACGTCAATTAGTGATTTTCGATGGATCTGACAATGTGGCATTTGAAGTGAATCTGATGTGATGATAAAGCGTAACCTCAAGCCTCATCAACCGGTGAATGATAGAAATCGGGCAGGCAGCATGGCTATGTAGGTCGCACCTATTAGGGTGTATAATCACCTGATCTAGAGTTTCATTTACTTCAAAAAATCTATTGTTGATGCTGTCCCATTCGGGAAATGGTTGCTGATCCCAACCGTTGGTGATATACATTTGATACACTCAAGCGAAATGAGTGGTCGTTCATGTGTGGCCGGGTTGCAAGATGTTCTTGTTGAACCCAGTGTATTCCTTTCTAGAGGTACACTAGCGAAAGGTGGTTCCATACCTTGTCATAGTTGGAAATCCATTACCCAATACATGCTTGCGGTTTTGATTGTATACTATATATGTAGAACGTGAGATGAAAGCGTTTCTGCTAGATGATTATTATATTGTGGTTGATAGACATTATTATAATATCAAAAGGTTTTTGATATAAAGATATTTTGGATTCTCATAAGGGAAAACCCGGTTCCGTTATATGGCGTGGTCTTATGAGATATCGTTTACTTATTCAAACTGTTTAAAACTGTTTTACTCACACCAGTCCCATGACTGACCCGGAGTTTGTTTTGTTTTCCCTAAACCCTTGGGTGTCCAATTTTGTACGGGCAGTCAAGTAGTCGGGATTTACAGATACTTGAAGAGCTGGAGCAGGAGGCTTCAGGATCATATAGCTATAGTTTATTTCCGTTGTGTTGTAAGTGTTGTACTTGATGATGATATGTATATTCATGTACAATCTTTTATTTCAAAGATATGTTATCTATTATATGTTATTCGTTCCGCTGTGAGGTTCATGTTACTCTGATGTTGTGTTCTTCTTCTTCTTCTTCTTCTTCTTCTTCTTCTTCTATTCTAAGTTTATATCTTATCTATCCTGACCCTCTGTCTTCTTTCTATTAGTTTCCTGGATTCCAGTGCAATTTGGGGTTGGACTTGTGTTATTTAGTCAGCTCAAATTGGTCCGGATTTTCGGGTCATTACATGAACCAAGGCAAGAGATCGTCCTTACCGCTTCAAGACACTCTAGCCTGTCCCTCAGTAACAGCCGCAACTGCACCTAGGAGCCATAGGGTCGGTCCACACGAAGTGAATTAAAATGCCTGAACCATGCGTTTCACCGCATAAACTGGTCAAATATCGACCAAACCATCCATCGGCACCGTAGTGAACGGTATAACCGAGGCACCTCGCTATCCATCATCCACATAATTAAAACGTCACGGCTTGCAAAACCCTTACACTACTCCTAGCTAGAAGGTAACGCATGTTCTCCCTGGATCCTTCTCCCGTTTCTGGTTCACCCCGGGGTATGATGCTCGCGAATTAACGCTATAAACAAAGCTATGCTATATTAAAGCCGTGCTTTCATCATCAACAACAAGACTCTGCTTTTCAACAGAAGTCTTGGTCATTTGCATCTCAGCATGCCACACAGGAAATTCACGCTATGCAACTGATGTTTATCAATCACACAGAATGAACTCCGATGTTAGACATACATCCACTTCAAGGTTCGTTCTGGGTCTGAACGAAACCGAAGGCACCTTATTCCTTATCCCATATGTCCAATATCGGAGAGAGGTCCTCACATATCCAGTTGATCTTCAAGTATGTCTGCACGATCACCACTTATTACCTCGTCTTAGGTGTAAAGCCCAATCAAGACATCAGTAATCATCCAAACGATGTGAAGACCTCTGGTCTTCAACCACTGTCTTCATCGTCGACTCATCGCAGATTTAGTTATTCAGAATGGGATAAACCGGGTCTTTCCGAATAACTTGATATATAATAAACAAGTGCTATAAAAACACAACATACGCCTCATCCCAATTCTGAATATTATTTTATTTAAATATTCATATCCTTTGGGAAAGGTTCCCATTAATTTTATCAAAGATAAATTATTTAATCTTCCATTGGATATCAATTCAAACCAAATTAAGGTTTATCCAAACTAGTTGGGATTAGCGAACCTTACCGAAGTAATCATTTATTATATTTCCCAATCCCATCCTATTCGTCCAATGAAGCAAAACTGGTAATAATTCATATCTAACACCACTGTGTTATTGGTAAATTTAGTTACCATTTCATGTTCAAATCTAATTAAAGATTTAACTATCACTTGGAGTAAAACTAGTGCTACTCCATTCTCGATCATTTCTTGAATTTGATAATTTTAGTTATCAGATTCACATTTCAATCTAATTAAAGATTCACTAAAACTCTAATTCAGTTTTAATCTCCAAAAATCATTACTTAATGATTTTTCAAATTTAAGAAGTTAATCTTATCTTTAAGTGGGTTAAAGAACTAATGTCATTTAAAACACAGTTCATGATAAACCCAAATCACATTCCATTAATTATGGAATCTTCACGGAAAACAGATCAATATATATAATCGATATAAACATCCATATCCAACCGATAATATAAATGGAATAACGGCAAAGCCTTTTAAATTCCATATATAGTAATGGTCTTCCTCCATAGAATTTCACTTCGATTATTACCAAATTGAATTCCATTCCATTCCAATTTATTTTATTAAATTGGAAAACTTTTCTCTGGAAAATTTCTCCTAAATCTTAATTAACAGATCTATAAATTCCAAATCATATTTCACTGTAAATCGGGTTAAAGAACGAATGTCATTAAAACACAGTTCACAATTAATCCCGTTCACATTCCATTTTATTCCAGTTACTAAATATAACTGGAAACTCCAATAATCCTAATTAAAAGATTTATTCTTCTCACACAGGGTTTAAGAACAGTGTTACTGAAGACACCATTCACGACCAACCCCAAAATCCAATTCTTTTATTCAATTCCAATTAAATATTAATTAGTTGGAAAATTCCACCAAATCTTAATAAAAAGATTTATTCTTTCCTCAACTGGGTTTAAGAACAGTGTTATTTATGACGCCGCTCACGACAAACCCAAAATCCCATTTGATATTGAATACAAGGCTCTGAATAGAAAATATATCAGCTTATATTCGATATCAAATTATGAAACTAACAAATATCGTATTGGAAATAACGATAAAAATATATCTTTCAAACTTGCATAATAATATCTGTATAATCACGAAATCCAACATTGAAATATTCCAAAGACAATTTCGATTCAAATACATTCCAGTTCATACACTGGAAATCCTGGTTATTTTTAAAACCATTTCAAAAATCCAATTTATTTTAATTAAAAATTTTTGGATTTCAAATCTAGTTAATAACTAGTTCATTTCGATAAAAATATATTTTTATCTTTTCAAATATGGAATTTTTCATCCCAATTCTTTCCAAATCATTTATTATGATTTTACACAAATTTTTGATATTTTTAATAATTTTATCAAGGCTCGTATAGTCGATTACCATAAACGGCAATCGAACTGCACTTACAGCGACCTTTTCCAAATTTGATTTGGACATAATGCCGAATCCAACTATTAGATTTCAAATTTTATATATTCGTTAGAAAGATCTTTTTGATATGAACCCAACGGTTCTGGTTTTAGGAGAATCCGACGGTTGGATCTCCCGTAATGTCCATTCGAAGTCAACGGTCTAAATTCGTGAACTGCCACGGCGCGTTCTATTCAGGCCATTAAATATATATAATATATATTATATATATCGTCGATTTCCATTTAAAACATATTTTATAAATCGTTTTAAATTCATTTTCAAAATGATTTCAACTTCATATTCAATTTTAAATCAAAATATAATACTCCACATCATTAATATATAAATGATAATATTTTCAAAACATTAGATTTTGAAATCACTACCTTTCCGATATTCATTATAAAAATGAATAAAATCGATAAAAATATCGTTTACATCAAAATGGCATTAATCTAATCAACACGGCTTTATATATTTCCGTGTCCATCCGAAATCGGACATCAAAATCATATTTTCATCCATTATTGAAAATTATTTTAAAATATTAGTTATTTTAAAATATTCCTTATTTGCCATTTTAAAATATTCGTTATTTTAAAATACTCATTCCTTCTGAATTGGAATCAGACATAGTCAATTATCATATAATTTTATTTATATGGATTTCGTACACATATGTACACCACAATAATCAAACATAGTCAACCATCATCCAGAGTGCATTACACAACTGCATAAGCGTTAAATATAAATAATTAATGCTTACAACAGCCTGTCAACCCATCAATTGACATACAACTAAATATTGGGGTTAGTGTATATCCAATATCATCCCAATACCCGTGTGGGGTTATCAAACAACAAACACTGATTATTATCTATGCAGTTAGGCGATGTGTAAAATTTATCGTCCCAACCAATATCAGTTAAATGGGTTTACATAAACAAATCGTCTGTTTTGTAAAGGAATATTTATTTTATTCGTATACGCGTTAAAAATTATATTTTTAATGATAAAATATTTTATTCAACACATGAATATTTTATACAGACTGTTTCACATCACAAATCAATTTTCACAACAACATACAATCAAACAAGCCGTCCATGGTCTGTGGACGACGGGGAGCAGTTCATATATGCAGTTATAAAATAGAAAACTATATAGAAATAATTTTAGTAAGAAGTTCTCACTTTGGTTCTTTTATTTCTGAATTTCACCGTCGTTCGGGTCTGAATTTATCTAAAATTATAGCGTACTCCAAATTAAACCCGGCCAGTCTTGTTGTGAAGCCCTCATCCCCACGATCGCAACAGATCCTATTTCATGCGATTTCGTGTGACGGCAAAGAATTTCGCTCGGTCCGAACCAGTCGCTAAACCGACTCAGACCGTTCGAAACGCCCTATCGTTTGAGAACACGACAAAACAGAACGCATACAGAAGAACGTTTCATTGTATATTACAACAATGCATCAGATTACAAGAATATACAGAGTATAAATGAATATTACACAGAAATATCAGAGATTTAAATTACATTTAAATACATAGCAGCGGAAAATAATACAATACACAACTAGAAGAGATATACGGATACAAAGCTTTCCGGATATCGTTCCAGCTGTAAACCAGGATCCTGTGAATATAAATCTGCAAAACCGAAACTACTAGCTGCCCGTGTCAAAATAAGGGCACCCAGAGTTTAGGTTAAAACAATAAACTCCAGGTCAGTCATGTGACTGGTGTGAGAACTAAAACAGTTATTAATCTTTATTTTAAAAGTTAGGTAAATCAAGGGACCACGCCGTATAACACGGAACGGGTTTTCTCCCAAGAATACCAGTGCATAAAACAAACAGCGCAATGCTAAATAAAGAAAGATGAAGCTGTTATAAGACCCAGGTCCTATCACACAATGCAACGCAAGCCGGGGGATAGGGTTTTCCCTTATAACAGCCAAAGAATGCTTGATACGTTTAAAACAAATCATTTGATACTATAATAAGTGCATAGTGCATAAAACAACTTCAAATCATAAGTATCAATCATAGGCGGCATGGGTACCATATATCATGTCGCCATATATAGGTTTACAAATAAAACCGCAAAGTCACGTATTTGGAAATTGGATTTCCTTCTATGAACCGAGGCAAAAGATAGTCCTCAACCGATTCGAGACTGTCTAGCCCGAGCCTCAGGAACAGCCGCAACTGCCCCTTGGATCGTCAGGGCCGGTCCACACGGAGTGGATTATTATGCCTGAACAATACGTCTCCCCACCCTATGGGGTGTAAGTCTGGTCCGTCAGCCGACCAGAATGCATTCGGCCGAAACCGATATAACCGAGGCGCCTCGCAACAACCACAACCACATAAGTCAAACTCGTCAGGGCGTGTAAAACCACTGACGCCACTTCTAGCTAGAAAGAAACGCATGCCCTCCCTGAGGTCCGTCTCCCGTTTTTGGTTCATACCGGGTGTGAAACACGCGAGGTAAACGTTACACAAAGCTACGCCACAAAGGCCGTGCTTTGATCATCACCACAAGACTTTGCTTTTCAACAGAAGCCTCGATCATTTGCATCTTAGCATGCCACACAGGCAAGCCATCCTATGCAACCGATATCAGTCACACAGAATGAAATCCGATGTCAGACACACAGTCCATTTACAAGTCCGTTCTGGGTCTGAACGAAACCGGAGGCACCTAGTACCCCGCATATCCATCGATCTCCAAGTACGTCTGGACGATCACTAACTGTTTCCATCTTCTTGGGTGTACAGCCCAATCAAGATCATCAGTTATCACCCAAACGACGTGAAGACTTCCGGTCTTCGACCATCGTCTTCATCTTCGACTTATCGTCGTATCAGTTATTCAGAATGGGATAAACCCGGTCTTTCCGAATAACTCGCGTATATATTATAAAAGTGTTACACAAACACAACATACGCCTCATTCCAATTCATTAGTCACTAACCGTAAATTAATCAAGAGAATAATTCCCCAAATATTAACCCCGAAGGCCGAAACCAACATCAGATCAATATCCAGAAAACCATTCTGCTTGGCTAACCGCCAGTTAGTTTCTAAATTTCACATTCAAATCTAATTAAAGATTTAACTATCGCCTGGAGCAAAACTGGTGATACTCCATTCTCGATCTTTTCAATCTAATTAAAGATTCATTAAAACTCCACTTAGTTTTAATCTGTGACTGGGTTAAAGAATCAGTGTCATTTAAAACACGGTTCACGATAAACCCAAAGTCACATCCCATTAATTATCGGGTTAAAGAACAAGTGTTATTTAAAACACTGTTCACGATAAACCCAAAAATCAATATCAATTCAATTCCAATTAAATATCATTTAATTGGTACACTTCATTAAATCTAAATAAAAAGATTTAATCTTTTCTCAACTGGGTTCAAGAACAGTGTTAGTGAAGACACCATTCACGACAAACCCAAATCACATTCGATATTCAATACAAGGCTCTGAATAGAAACTATATCGGCCTATATTCAATATCAAATTCTACGATTAACAAATGTCGTATTGGAAATAACGATATACATATATATCTTTCAAATTTCCATAACAACACCTGTAATATCACGAATTCCAACATCGAAATATTCCGAAGACAATTTCGATTCAAATCCACTCCAATGCAATCATTGGAAATTTTGGTTATTTTCAAAACCATTTCAAATTCAATTTATTTATTTAAAAATAAATAGAATTATAATTCTAGTTCAAAACTAGTTCATTTCGATAAAAATCTATTTTTATCTTTTCAAATATGGAGTTTTTCATCCCAAACTTTCACAAATCATTTCTTATGATTTTACACAAATTATTACTATTTTTAATAATTTTATCAAGGCCCGTACGGTCGATTTCCATTAACGGCCATCGAACTGCACTTACAGCGACCTTTTTCGAATTTGATTTGGACGTATCTCCAAATCCAACCGTTAGATTTCAAATTTCTAACATTCATTAGAAAGCTCTTTTCGATACGAACCCAACGGTTCCGGTTTTAGGAGAATCCGACGGTCGGATCTCCCGTAATGTCCGTTTGAAACAAATGATCGAAATTCGCGAACTGCCGCAGCGCGGCGCGTTCTATTCAGGCCATTATATTATATATATAATATATATAATATATATTTCGTCGATTACTATTTAAAACGAATTATATAAATGGTTTTAAATTCGTTTCAAAAGCAATTTCAACTTCCTTTTCAATTCAAATCAAAATTGAATTCTTCTTTATAAATTCGTTTCAAAATTCATTTCTATTCAATTCAAATTTCAATTCAATTTGAATTCATTTCAATTCGCTTTCAATTCCATTTGAATTCGTTTTCAATTCAATTCATTTCGAAATCGTTTTAAAATTCAATTCATTTCGAAATCGTTTTCAATTCAATTCATTTCGAAATCGTTTTCAATTCAATTCATTTCGAAATCGTTTTCAATTCAATTCATTTCGAAATCGTTTTCAATTCAATTTATTTCGAAATCGCTTTCAATTCAATTTGAATTCGTTTTCAATTCATTTCGAAATCGTTTTCAATTCAATTTATTTCGAAATCGTTTTCAATTCAATTCATTTCGAAATCGTTTTCAATTCAATTTATTTCGAAATCGTTTTCAATTCAATTCATTTCGAAATCGTTTTCAATTCAATTTATTTCGAAATCGTTTTCAATTCAATTCATTTCGAAATCGTTTTCAATTCAATTCATTTCGAAATCGTTTTCAATTCAATTCATTTCGAAATCGTTTTCAATTCAATTCATTTCGAAATCGTTTTCAATTCAATTCATTTCGAAATCGTTTTCAATTCAATTCATTTCGAAATCGTTTTCAATTCAATTCATTTCGAAATCGTTTTCAATTCAATTCATTTCGAAATCGTTTTCAATTCAATTCATTTCGAAATCGTTTTCAATTCAATTCATTTCAAAATATTCGATTTCGAAATCACGTTTCAATATTCATTTTAAAATGAATAAAATCGATATAAATATCGTTCACGTCAAAATGGCGTCAATCTAATCCTCACGGCTTCACATATTTCTATTTTCAAATATTCTATTTCAAATATTTCTATTTCAAATATTTCTATTTCAAATATTTCTATTTCAAATATTTCTATTTCAAATATTTCTATTTCAAATATTTCTATTTTTCTCGAAACTGGAATGAGGCCCAATCAATTACCATATAATGTTAATTATATGGATTTTCTACAACACATGTATATATCAACAACGATGAATAATCAACCATCAACCAAAGTGCACTACACTGTATAAGCATCAAATATAGACATTTAACGCTTATAGCAGCTTGTCAATCAATCGATCGACATATTTAATAAATCAGGATGAGTGAACTTCAAATTTCATCCTAACACCCGTGTGGGGTTTCAAACAATCAAACACATATTTTATTTGTGCAGTTAGGCGATGTGTAAAATTTATCGACCCAATCAACGTCATTCAAATAGGTGTACATAAACAAACCGTCTGGTTTGTAAATGAATATTTATTTATTCACATTCACGTTAAAAATTATATTTTTAACGATAACACATTTTATTTTAACATATGAATTTATATTCAGTTCATTCGTTAAATAAAATGCTATTTTTATTTTTCTAACTTATTTTAGAAAATTTCGGCGGCATAACGGCACGATACTAGAAACGGGACAAGGCCTAGCCTTATCCCCGGTCTAGTGAAGGCCCACGCCATTCACACATCAATCAAATCAATTCGTTATGCAAACCACAAACTTTGGAGTAAGGGTCTAACCTAGCCTTACTCCTTCGCCTTATAACGGCGCACGTCTAATCCTAACCAATTTATCGATTCGATTTTTCACACCACAAACCACATTCAAACCAATATCACAATCAATCACCAAACAGTCAAACAAACAAGTCCATGGTCTGTGGACGGGTGTCGGGTGCTACTAAGCACCGTCTGCATCCTAGTATATATATAACTAGAAAAATAAATTGAAAGGTGAGGAATTCTCACATATAGCTATCCTAGCTCCACAGCACTTCATTGATAGAAATCTTCATTGTTTTCGCATCTTCTTCAGCTTCGTCGCCTGTAGCCACTACATATGTAAAAATCGAATTTTTACTTCGCTATTCAATATATAAAAATCGAATTTTTATTTCAAAGTTCAATATATAAAAATCGAATTTTCAGTTCAAAGTTCAATATATAAAAATCGAATTTTTAGTTCGAAGTTCAATATATAAAAATCGAATTTTTATTTCAAAGTTCAATATATAAAAATCGAATTTTTATTTCGAAGTTCAATATATAAAAATCGAATTTTTATTTCAAAGTTCAATATATAAAAATCGAATTTTCAGTTCAAAGTTCAATATATAAAAATCGAATTTTTAGTTCAAAGTTCAATATATAAAAATCGAATTTTTAGTTCGAAGTTCAATATATAAAAATCGAATTTTTATTTCAAAGTTCAATATATAAAAATCGAATTTTTATTTCGAAGTTCAATATATAAAAATCGAATTTTTATTTCAAAGTTCAATATATAAAAATCGAATTTTTATTTCAAAGTTCAATACATAAAAATCGAATTTTTTTTTCAAAGTTCAATACATAAAAATCGAATTTTTATTTCAAAGTTCAATACATAAAAATCGAATTTTTATTTCAAAGTTCAATATATAAAAATCGAATTTTTATTTCGCTATTCAATATATAAAAATCGAATTTTCAGTTCGAAGTTCCATATATAAAAACCGAATTTTTATATCGCTATTCAATATATAAAAGTCGAATTTTTATATTCTCCATTATATTTTCAAAAGTGATGTCTTTTCATTTTCAAATCAAGATTGCTTGTATTTTTGAATCGATGACAATTTCAGTTTCTTTTCTTTTTAACAATGTAAAAAAAATCAGTTTTTAATCATTTTTAAAAATCTCGTCTTTAACATTTTTAAAAGTCTGTTTTTAATCATTTTAAAAATCTCTTCCCCCCCCCCCCTTTTTTTTTTTTAATCATTAAAAAAACTGGTTTTAAACTAAATAAAAATCTGGTTTTAAACTAAATAAAAATCTGGTTTTAAACTAAATAAAAATCTGGTTTTAAACTAAATAAAAATCTGGTTTTAAACTAAATAAAAATCTGGTTTTAAACTAAATAAAAATCTGGTTTTAAACTAAATAAAAATCTGGTTTTAAACTAAATAAAAATCTGGTTTTAAACTAAATAAAAATCTGGTTTTAAACTAAATAAAAATCTGGTTTTAAACTAAATAAAAATCTGGTTTTAAACTAAATAAAAATCTGGTTTTAAACTAAATAAAAATCTGGTTTTAAACTAAATAAAAATTAAGTAAATCAGATCAAGAAAACTCACGTTTTCAAGAAGGGGGAGAGATGGCCGAGGTGGAGGAGCTTGCTGAGCTGCGTCGGAGTCGGAGCATCCACTGGAGGAAGTGGCGGCGGTCCATCGGGGAGGGGAAAAGGAGCGGGACGCGAGGGGGTTCGGGTTCTAGGCGTTCGAATGGAGGAAGAAGGGGGTCGCGACAACATCAGGGGGAGGCGGCGGTGCTGGAGTTCGACGAGGGGGTGAGGGTGACTGGATCGTCGAGGGCCGGCGACGAGGCTCCGCCCTTCGTTCGAAATTCTTTTTTTTTTTTTTTTTTTTTTTTTATACCTGGAAATGAAAATGATTGAAAAAGGGGGGGGCCAGGTTAAGAAGGGAAATTAAATATTTTTTTTTTTTTTTTTTTATTATTTTATTTTGCAAAAAAAGTTAACTTTCACATACGATCTCGAAACGAGGCCCACCGCCTGTCGTCCACAGCGTTCTACCCCCATTCCGAACACAATAGGATATGTATCGCAAGCTGATTCGATAGTTACAATCAGTTTCCATTGAATTTACATTTAAATCACTTTATTGAATTTTAAACGTATATTTCAAATTACCGGGGTCACATAATAACTCTATAAATTGCAGAAAAATATTTTCTAGCTTCGTATTGACGATACGGTCCTAACAAAACTAGTTTCGTCGAATTCTGAGACTGTTTGAAAAATGGCCAATTTCCAGTCGATTAAAATCAACTGAAACTGGTCAAACGCGTTTTCCTTTGCCACGCTCACATATTGATTCGAAAAATTATGAAATTTGGAATCTAGCAATAACTTTACACTGCGAATCCAACAAAACTGGTTTCGTCGAAATCCGAGGTCGTTTGCAAAATGGCTATTTTTAAGGGCCATATATTATATTAAAATATATATAAATTCCACAGCGACTATTTCTAATTTTCAACTGGACATATCTTATCATTTCTAAGATGAAATCTCAGTTTGTTAACTTCGTTACAAAGATATAGTTATACAGATTCAAATATTTCTTGTTTCGTTCAATTCTGACTTATATTGAATTCTGTATATTCATTTGAAATTAGAAATCGAATTTTCGAACTACCGCGCCATTTTCAATTCCTTTTATAATTATATATAAATATTTATATTCTAACGACGACGCGTAAAATATATACGATCGAATTATATTCAAAATAAATTTCTCGTCGATATTCTTTAAAATAATTCCTTTTAAATAATCAAAATTCGCTAAAATTGCCAAAATAAAATTTTCAAACTGGCTCGCATTTTACGGGTTGTTACAATCTCCCCCACTTAAAACTTTTCGTCCCCGAAAAGGAACAAAGTCGAAAGTGGTTTGATAATTCAACTCTACGCTCGATCTGGCTTCCATTCTCTAACTCTTCAGTTTCTGAGAATTTTCAAAATTTCAAAAATTTGGCTAACACCCTAAATTTTCGAAAAATTTCGCCATAACCTCCCCTGCACCGGGAGCATCGGGGAATTTCAAATAGCTTCCCCGGTCCTTCAGATCTCAAAAAGAAAAAGAAAAAGCCAAGCGGCTAGCCAATAGGCTCATAAAATCATCATCACCCAAACAAAACAGTAAATTATGTAATAAACATGTACCTATTTGTCGGGCAAACAAATTTTATTCTCTGTCTCTAGCCTCCTTGCTATGACCTGTTCAATGTAAGTATATGTATATGCAAGCAAATGCGACCAAATTTCAATACAATTCAATATTTGATTCAATTAGGCATAATGATTCAAAATTATCAAACAATACAAACATCAATCAATTAGTGAATTAGAGTTTCAAATTCATAATTTTGATACATATACAAAAAATCATGTTTTGATGCCAAATCACAACAATGAATTCTAACTATATAAGTTTTGGGTTCTCACACCAGCCTAATGGAAATATATAGAAAATCACACATTCGAAACACGAATATAAATACGGATGATGTCATGACAATCATCAGTACCATCTCCGGGCGACTAGAATGTGATTCCATATCTATCCAGTATATTAAAACTTTGAATATACGTTTGCAAGGCGTATATGCAAATTCTTTATATACTGAATTGCCCAAAATCAATATAAACAAATAATCAAATACGAATAGTTGATTTAAATTTTCAAAACAAAATGTTTTCATTTGAAAAATATACTCTTCACACCCGTTCTAGGATACTACTGATCCTATCTCTAACGAGTCATTCCATTGGATATTGCTAATCCAATATCTGATGAATTCTTTCGTATGGTTCTAATGTGCCTTGTTCTCTGAGCTTTGTAAACCAAAGCTCTGATACCAAATGTGACGGCAAAGAATTTCGCTCGGTCCGAACCAGTCGCTAAACCGACTCAGACCGTTCGAAACGCCCTATCGTTTGAGAACACGACAAAACAGAACGCATACAGAAGAACGTTTCATTGTATATTACAACAATGCATCAGATTACAAGAATATACAGAGTATAAATGAATATTACACAGAAATATCAGAGATTTAAATTACATTTAAATACATAGCAGCGGAAAATAATACAATACACAACTAGAAGAGATATACGGATACAAAGCTTTCCGGATATCGTTCCAGCTGTAAACCAGGATCCTGTGAATATAAATCTGCAAAACCGAAACTACTAGCTGCCCGTGTCAAAATAAGGGCACCCAGAGTTTAGGTTAAAACAATAAACTCCAGGTCAGTCATGTGACTGGTGTGAGAACTAAAACAGTTATTAATCTTTATTTTAAAAGTTAGGTAAATCAAGGGACCACGCCGTATAACACGGAACGGGTTTTCTCCCAAGAATACCAGTGCATAAAACAAACAGCGCAATGCTAAATAAAGAAAGATGAAGCTGTTATAAGACCCAGGTCCTATCACACAATGCAACGCAAGCCGGGGGATAGGGTTTTCCCTTATAACAGCCAAAGAATGCTTGATACGTTTAAAACAAATCATTTGATACTATAATAAGTGCATAGTGCATAAAACAACTTCAAATCATAAGTATCAATCATAGGCGGCATGGGTACCATATATCATGTCGCCATATATAGGTTTACAAATAAAACCGCAAAGTCACGTATTTGGAAATTGGATTTCCTTCTATGAACCGAGGCAAAAGATAGTCCTCAACCGATTCGAGACTGTCTAGCCCGAGCCTCAGGAACAGCCGCAACTGCCCCTTGGATCGTCAGGGCCGGTCCACACGGAGTGGATTATTATGCCTGAACAATACGTCTCCCCACCCTATGGGGTGTAAGTCTGGTCCGTCAGCCGACCAGAATGCATTCGGCCGAAACCGATATAACCGAGGCGCCTCGCAACAACCACAACCACATAAGTCAAACTCGTCAGGGCGTGTAAAACCACTGACGCCACTTCTAGCTAGAAAGAAACGCATGCCCTCCCTGAGGTCCGTCTCCCGTTTTTGGTTCATACCGGGTGTGAAACACGCGAGGTAAACGTTACACAAAGCTACGCCACAAAGGCCGTGCTTTGATCATCACCACAAGACTTTGCTTTTCAACAGAAGCCTCGATCATTTGCATCTTAGCATGCCACACAGGCAAGCCATCCTATGCAACCGATATCAGTCACACAGAATGAAATCCGATGTCAGACACACAGTCCATTTACAAGTCCGTTCTGGGTCTGAACGAAACCGGAGGCACCTAGTACCCCGCATATCCATCGATCTCCAAGTACGTCTGGACGATCACTAACTGTTTCCATCTTCTTGGGTGTACAGCCCAATCAAGATCATCAGTTATCACCCAAACGACGTGAAGACTTCCGGTCTTCGACCATCGTCTTCATCTTCGACTTATCGTCGTATCAGTTATTCAGAATGGGATAAACCCGGTCTTTCCGAATAACTCGCGTATATATTATAAAAGTGTTACACAAACACAACATACGCCTCATTCCAATTCATTAGTCACTAACCGTAAATTAATCAAGAGAATAATTCCCCAAATATTAACCCCGAAGGCCGAAACCAACATCAGATCAATATCCAGAAAACCATTCTGCTTGGCTAACCGCCAGTTAGTTTCTAAATTTCACATTCAAATCTAATTAAAGATTTAACTATCGCCTGGAGCAAAACTGGTGATACTCCATTCTCGATCTTTTCAATCTAATTAAAGATTCATTAAAACTCCACTTAGTTTTAATCTGTGACTGGGTTAAAGAATCAGTGTCATTTAAAACACGGTTCACGATAAACCCAAAGTCACATCCCATTAATTATCGGGTTAAAGAACAAGTGTTATTTAAAACACTGTTCACGATAAACCCAAAAATCAATATCAATTCAATTCCAATTAAATATCATTTAATTGGTACACTTCATTAAATCTAAATAAAAAGATTTAATCTTTTCTCAACTGGGTTCAAGAACAGTGTTAGTGAAGACACCATTCACGACAAACCCAAATCACATTCGATATTCAATACAAGGCTCTGAATAGAAACTATATCGGCCTATATTCAATATCAAATTCTACGATTAACAAATGTCGTATTGGAAATAACGATATACATATATATCTTTCAAATTTCCATAACAACACCTGTAATATCACGAATTCCAACATCGAAATATTCCGAAGACAATTTCGATTCAAATCCACTCCAATGCAATCATTGGAAATTTTGGTTATTTTCAAAACCATTTCAAATTCAATTTATTTATTTAAAAATAAATAGAATTATAATTCTAGTTCAAAACTAGTTCATTTCGATAAAAATCTATTTTTATCTTTTCAAATATGGAGTTTTTCATCCCAAACTTTCACAAATCATTTCTTATGATTTTACACAAATTATTACTATTTTTAATAATTTTATCAAGGCCCGTACGGTCGATTTCCATTAACGGCCATCGAACTGCACTTACAGCGACCTTTTTCGAATTTGATTTGGACGTATCTCCAAATCCAACCGTTAGATTTCAAATTTCTAACATTCATTAGAAAGCTCTTTTCGATACGAACCCAACGGTTCCGGTTTTAGGAGAATCCGACGGTCGGATCTCCCGTAATGTCCGTTTGAAACAAATGATCGAAATTCGCGAACTGCCGCAGCGCGGCGCGTTCTATTCAGGCCATTATATTATATATATAATATATATAATATATATTTCGTCGATTACTATTTAAAACGAATTATATAAATGGTTTTAAATTCGTTTCAAAAGCAATTTCAACTTCCTTTTCAATTCAAATCAAAATTGAATTCTTCTTTATAAATTCGTTTCAAAATTCATTTCTATTCAATTCAAATTTCAATTCAATTTGAATTCATTTCAATTCGCTTTCAATTCCATTTGAATTCGTTTTCAATTCAATTCATTTCGAAATCGTTTTAAAATTCAATTCATTTCGAAATCGTTTTCAATTCAATTCATTTCGAAATCGTTTTCAATTCAATTCATTTCGAAATCGTTTTCAATTCAATTCATTTCGAAATCGTTTTCAATTCAATTTATTTCGAAATCGCTTTCAATTCAATTTGAATTCGTTTTCAATTCATTTCGAAATCGTTTTCAATTCAATTTATTTCGAAATCGTTTTCAATTCAATTCATTTCGAAATCGTTTTCAATTCAATTTATTTCGAAATCGTTTTCAATTCAATTCATTTCGAAATCGTTTTCAATTCAATTTATTTCGAAATCGTTTTCAATTCAATTCATTTCGAAATCGTTTTCAATTCAATTCATTTCGAAATCGTTTTCAATTCAATTCATTTCGAAATCGTTTTCAATTCAATTCATTTCGAAATCGTTTTCAATTCAATTCATTTCGAAATCGTTTTCAATTCAATTCATTTCGAAATCGTTTTCAATTCAATTCATTTCGAAATCGTTTTCAATTCAATTCATTTCGAAATCGTTTTCAATTCAATTCATTTCGAAATCGTTTTCAATTCAATTCATTTCAAAATATTCGATTTCGAAATCACGTTTCAATATTCATTTTAAAATGAATAAAATCGATATAAATATCGTTCACGTCAAAATGGCGTCAATCTAATCCTCACGGCTTCACATATTTCTATTTTCAAATATTCTATTTCAAATATTTCTATTTCAAATATTTCTATTTCAAATATTTCTATTTCAAATATTTCTATTTCAAATATTTCTATTTCAAATATTTCTATTTTTCTCGAAACTGGAATGAGGCCCAATCAATTACCATATAATGTTAATTATATGGATTTTCTACAACACATGTATATATCAACAACGATGAATAATCAACCATCAACCAAAGTGCACTACACTGTATAAGCATCAAATATAGACATTTAACGCTTATAGCAGCTTGTCAATCAATCGATCGACATATTTAATAAATCAGGATGAGTGAACTTCAAATTTCATCCTAACACCCGTGTGGGGTTTCAAACAATCAAACACATATTTTATTTGTGCAGTTAGGCGATGTGTAAAATTTATCGACCCAATCAACGTCATTCAAATAGGTGTACATAAACAAACCGTCTGGTTTGTAAATGAATATTTATTTATTCACATTCACGTTAAAAATTATATTTTTAACGATAACACATTTTATTTTAACATATGAATTTATATTCAGTTCATTCGTTAAATAAAATGCTATTTTTATTTTTCTAACTTATTTTAGAAAATTTCGGCGGCATAACGGCACGATACTAGAAACGGGACAAGGCCTAGCCTTATCCCCGGTCTAGTGAAGGCCCACGCCATTCACACATCAATCAAATCAATTCGTTATGCAAACCACAAACTTTGGAGTAAGGGTCTAACCTAGCCTTACTCCTTCGCCTTATAACGGCGCACGTCTAATCCTAACCAATTTATCGATTCGATTTTTCACACCACAAACCACATTCAAACCAATATCACAATCAATCACCAAACAGTCAAACAAACAAGTCCATGGTCTGTGGACGGGTGTCGGGTGCTACTAAGCACCGTCTGCATCCTAGTATATATATAACTAGAAAAATAAATTGAAAGGTGAGGAATTCTCACATATAGCTATCCTAGCTCCACAGCACTTCATTGATAGAAATCTTCATTGTTTTCGCATCTTCTTCAGCTTCGTCGCCTGTAGCCACTACATATGTAAAAATCGAATTTTTACTTCGCTATTCAATATATAAAAATCGAATTTTTATTTCAAAGTTCAATATATAAAAATCGAATTTTCAGTTCAAAGTTCAATATATAAAAATCGAATTTTTAGTTCGAAGTTCAATATATAAAAATCGAATTTTTATTTCAAAGTTCAATATATAAAAATCGAATTTTTATTTCGAAGTTCAATATATAAAAATCGAATTTTTATTTCAAAGTTCAATATATAAAAATCGAATTTTCAGTTCAAAGTTCAATATATAAAAATCGAATTTTTAGTTCAAAGTTCAATATATAAAAATCGAATTTTTAGTTCGAAGTTCAATATATAAAAATCGAATTTTTATTTCAAAGTTCAATATATAAAAATCGAATTTTTATTTCGAAGTTCAATATATAAAAATCGAATTTTTATTTCAAAGTTCAATATATAAAAATCGAATTTTTATTTCAAAGTTCAATACATAAAAATCGAATTTTTTTTTCAAAGTTCAATACATAAAAATCGAATTTTTATTTCAAAGTTCAATACATAAAAATCGAATTTTTATTTCAAAGTTCAATATATAAAAATCGAATTTTTATTTCGCTATTCAATATATAAAAATCGAATTTTCAGTTCGAAGTTCCATATATAAAAACCGAATTTTTATATCGCTATTCAATATATAAAAGTCGAATTTTTATATTCTCCATTATATTTTCAAAAGTGATGTCTTTTCATTTTCAAATCAAGATTGCTTGTATTTTTGAATCGATGACAATTTCAGTTTCTTTTCTTTTTAACAATGTAAAAAAAATCAGTTTTTAATCATTTTTAAAAATCTCGTCTTTAACATTTTTAAAAGTCTGTTTTTAATCATTTTAAAAATCTCTTCCCCCCCCCCCCCCTTTTTTTTTTTTAATCATTAAAAAAACTGGTTTTAAACTAAATAAAAATCTGGTTTTAAACTAAATAAAAATCTGGTTTTAAACTAAATAAAAATCTGGTTTTAAACTAAATAAAAATCTGGTTTTAAACTAAATAAAAATCTGGTTTTAAACTAAATAAAAATCTGGTTTTAAACTAAATAAAAATCTGGTTTTAAACTAAATAAAAATCTGGTTTTAAACTAAATAAAAATCTGGTTTTAAACTAAATAAAAATCTGGTTTTAAACTAAATAAAAATCTGGTTTTAAACTAAATAAAAATCTGGTTTTAAACTAAATAAAAATTAAGTAAATCAGATCAAGAAAACTCACGTTTTCAAGAAGGGGGAGAGATGGCCGAGGTGGAGGAGCTTGCTGAGCTGCGTCGGAGTCGGAGCATCCACTGGAGGAAGTGGCGGCGGTCCATCGGGGAGGGGAAAAGGAGCGGGACGCGAGGGGGTTCGGGTTCTAGGCGTTCGAATGGAGGAAGAAGGGGGTCGCGACAACATCAGGGGGAGGCGGCGGTGCTGGAGTTCGACGAGGGGGTGAGGGTGACTGGATCGTCGAGGGCCGGCGACGAGGCTCCGCCCTTCGTTCGAAATTCTTTTTTTTTTTTTTTTTTTTTTTTTTATACCTGGAAATGAAAATGATTGAAAAAGGGGGGGGCCAGGTTAAGAAGGGAAATTAAATATTTTTTTTTTTTTTTTTTTATTATTTTATTTTGCAAAAAAAGTTAACTTTCACATACGATCTCGAAACGAGGCCCACCGCCTGTCGTCCACAGCGTTCTACCCCCATTCCGAACACAATAGGATATGTATCGCAAGCTGATTCGATAGTTACAATCAGTTTCCATTGAATTTACATTTAAATCACTTTATTGAATTTTAAACGTATATTTCAAATTACCGGGGTCACATAATAACTCTATAAATTGCAGAAAAATATTTTCTAGCTTCGTATTGACGATACGGTCCTAACAAAACTAGTTTCGTCGAATTCTGAGACTGTTTGAAAAATGGCCAATTTCCAGTCGATTAAAATCAACTGAAACTGGTCAAACGCGTTTTCCTTTGCCACGCTCACATATTGATTCGAAAAATTATGAAATTTGGAATCTAGCAATAACTTTACACTGCGAATCCAACAAAACTGGTTTCGTCGAAATCCGAGGTCGTTTGCAAAATGGCTATTTTTAAGGGCCATATATTATATTAAAATATATATAAATTCCACAGCGACTATTTCTAATTTTCAACTGGACATATCTTATCATTTCTAAGATGAAATCTCAGTTTGTTAACTTCGTTACAAAGATATAGTTATACAGATTCAAATATTTCTTGTTTCGTTCAATTCTGACTTATATTGAATTCTGTATATTCATTTGAAATTAGAAATCGAATTTTCGAACTACCGCGCCATTTTCAATTCCTTTTATAATTATATATAAATATTTATATTCTAACGACGACGCGTAAAATATATACGATCGAATTATATTCAAAATAAATTTCTCGTCGATATTCTTTAAAATAATTCCTTTTAAATAATCAAAATTCGCTAAAATTGCCAAAATAAAATTTTCAAACTGGCTCGCATTTTACGGGTTGTTACATTTCGATACCATATGAAGAAGTTATGTCAATTTTTATATTAACGACATTAATAATTAATTAAATATATAATTAAAATTCTTTAATTACATTTCCTTTCATTAATCCCTTCCTTCCTTCAGTTAAACGCAGAAACCCATTGTCGATTAAAACCCTTGCCTGTGCTTGGCGATGGAAGCCACCGGAGGTCAATCAGTCTTCCCCCCTCCACGCGCCTAAGCGCCACCACCCTCCACCAGGCACCGCTCCAAGCTCGGGTCCCCCTTTCCCTCGCAATTCATGCTCAAACCTCATGACTTTCAGAAGGAAATCCGCACTCCTCATCTCATAGATTTTGATCATTCCCATATGGAAATGAAGATCTCATGAAGATCTTTGATTTTCTATTTACTAGTTTTGGTTATTAATTCACGGATTTCGCGAAATTTAGGGAAGAAAATCGGAGTATCGTGGCCTTCAAATCATCACTAGCGGTTGAACTAAATGGAAACAGAAATAGGGTTTCCTTTGACCTACGGTTTGACCGGCCTTTTATAGAAAATTATATTATTATTTTAATTAGTTTATGTCAAAGTTGCAAACGAACTCCAAATCAAACCCAACGACTATTGCGCTTAGCTAAATACCCCCACTACGGACATAATTGGATATTGTTTCATAGCCTAGTTCTATCGTTTTGGTCAGTTTTTCTTTAAATTAAAATATAAATCAATATATATTAATTAAAACGTACATTTTAATTTACCGATGTCACATACTCACTCCAAAAATTCCAGAAAAATAAATCTAGCTATGTGTTGACGATACGGTCCTAACAAAACTAACTTCGTTGAATTTGGAGACCGTTTGAAAAATGGCCATTTCCTGGTCGATCCAATTCAACTGAAATTGACTAAACACGTTTTCTTTTGCCATGCTCACATATTGATTCCAAAAATTATGAAAATTATGAAAATTTGAATCTAGCAATAATTTGACCTTCCGGATCCAACAAAAGTGGTTTCCTCGAAAACGGATGTAACAGCCCAAAAAATCATAACCAATTTAAAAATTTTATTTTGGCAATTTAAATGAATTTTGGATATTTAAAATGAATTATTTTAAATAATAACGACGAGAAATTTATTCTAAATAGAATTAGAATGGAAATATTTATATAAATCGAAGTTAGAATATAATTATTTATTTTAATTATAAAAGGAATTAGAAATGGCGCGGTAGTTTTAAAATTCGATTTCAAATTTCAAATGATTGTGCAGGATTCAAAATAAACCGGATTTTGGCAACACCAAAAATATTAGAATCTATTTAAAAATATTTTTCCAGCAAATCTGAAAAATTGAAATTTCATAGCGGGAAAAAAAAGTTACGCCCAGTTGAAAATTCAGAGTAGTCGCTATGGAAATATAGCCCTTAAAAATGGAAATTTTGCAAACGACCTCTGTTTTCGACGAGATCACTTTTGTTGGATCCGGAATGTCAAATTATTGCTAGATTCCAATTTTCATAATTTTTGAAATTAATATGTGAGAGTGGCAAAAGAAATCGTGTTTTAACAGTTTTAGTCAATTTGGATCAACCCGAAAATTGCCATTTTTCAAACGGTCTTAAAATTTGAAGAAATTAGTTTTGTGAGGACCGTATCATCAATACGAAGTTGTAAATAATTTTTCTAGAATTTTTAGAGTCAGTATATGGCGTTGGTAAATTAAAATGTACGTTTAAATTAAATATACACTGATTTATATTGTAATTTAAAGAAAAACTGATCGTAATAGCCGAATTGGGTTATGAAACATATCCCATTGTGTTCGGAATAGGGGTATTTGGCTAGAGGCGAAAGTTGTTAGGTTCGAATTGGAGTTGGTATGCAAAAACACATTTTTCTTTGGAATTAAATAATAATAAATATATATATACATATACATATATATATATACACACACATTTGAAACCTAACCCTAGCCAGTTCTAGAACCTGCTGCCTTCCATCAAAATCAACGACGACAATTGCTTAATATTTCTCCCGCCGGTTCTAGAACCTGCTGCCTTCCATCAAAATCGACGACGACAATTGCTTAATATTTCTCCCCCAATAGCCAGTTCTAGAACCTGCTGCCTTCCATCAAAATCGACGACGACAATTGCTTAATATTTCTCCCGCAAGTTCTAGAACCCGCTGCCTTCCATCAAAATCGACTACGACAATTGCTTAATATTTCTCCCCCAATTTTCCTTTAATCCATTCAGCAAATTTAGAAATTAAAGAATGGAAATCAAAGTGTTTTCGGAGCTCTACAAATTCATATAAACATGATCAGACATCACGCGATATTGAGCTCGATTTTGGGCCCCAAATGGCCGCTGTTCGGACACAAATTCTGGTGACATGAAGGGATCGAATGGGAGGCGCTCGCAGCTAGTGGTGTCTCATCCGAACGCCGACGTCGTGGACTGGTCTGATCATCTTCCGGCAGTCCCTGGTGGTGAGCGCAGGCGGTTCTCCCTATCGAAGTTGGGTTTGGGGTTTACAGACAACGAAGGTGAGAAAGAAAGGAATAACAACGGATTTAAAGCATGGCAAAGGTTTTATTTATTTTTATTTAATGTAATTAAGTTTAAAAAAAGGTTTTAAATCAGTTTTAAAAAATATAATTACATAGATTAAAATCAGTTTTAAGTAAAAATACATATTGCATTGTTTTTAAAATGTAAATTGCATTGTTTTTAAAAGTATAAAAATATGATTATATATATATAGTAGCGTTATATAAATATAATTTTTATAAGTAGCTATAAAAAATATAATTTTTATATGGAAAAATAGCATTATGAAAATGTGATGTTTAAAAATATAAACATTGATTTAAAATGTAAGCATCGTATAAAAAAGTGTGATTTTTAATATAAACTACATGAAACAGATTATGTTGGGATTACGGTGAAGAACACAACGCACTGGATCCAAATCCAAACCGTTTAGAAATAAAGAATGAAGGAGTGGAAACCCAAAGGTGAAAACTCCTCACTATAATTTTCTATATACAGTTATTTATTTTATAATAGCATATATGAACTGCTCCCCGTCGTCCACAGACCATGGACGATTTTTTGTTTGATTGTATTGTGTTGTTGTGATGGATTGTGATGTGGAATGGAATGTAAAATATTCATGGTTAAATAAAATATTTTATCGTTAAAAATATAATTTTTAATGCGTATATGAATAAAATAAATATTCATATACAAATCAGATGATTTGTTTATGTACACCCATTTGACTGATATGGATTGGGACGATAAAAAATTTCACATCGCCCAACTGCACAAACAATATTCAATATTTGTTGGTTAAAACCCCACACGGGTGTTGGGATGATATTTGACGTACACTAATCCCAATTGTTTAGTGGTTTGTCGATCTTCTGGTTGATAGGCTGTGTAAGCGTGAATTATTTATATTTAACGCTTATGCAGTTGTAGAATACACTCTGGGTGATGGTTGATTGTTTATCATTGTTGTTCTATACATGTGTGTATGAAGTCCATATAAATAAAATTATATGGTAATTGACTATGTCTCATTCCAGTTCAGAAAGAATGAATATTTTAAATTAACGAATATTTTAAAATACTGAATATTTTAAAATAATATTCAGTAAAAGATCAAAATCTGATTTCGATGTCCGATTTGGGACGGACACAAAAATATTTAAATATATAAAGCCGTGTTGGTTAGATTAACGCCATTTTGATGTGAACGATACTTATATCGATTTTATTCATTTTTATAATGAATATCGAAAAGGAAGTGATTTCAAAATCTAATGTTTTGAAAATACTATTATTTATATATCGATGATATGGAATATTCAATTTTGATTTGATATTGTAATTATTTTGAAAACGAATTTAAAACGATTTATAAAATACGTTTTATGTGGAAATCGATGAAATATATATAACATATATATTATATATGTATAATGACCTGAATAGAGCGCGCCGCACCGCGGCAGTTCGCGAATTTCGACCATTGACTTCGAACGGACATTACGGGAGATTCGACCATCGGTTCACTTAAAACCGGAATCGTTGGGTTCGTATCGAAAAGAGCTTTCCAACGAATATTAGAGATTTGATATCGAACGGTTGGATTTGGAATTATGTCCAAATCAAATTTGAAAAAGGTTGCTGTAAGTGCAGTTCGATGGCCGTTTATGGAAATCGACTGTACAAGCCTTGATAAATTATTAAAAATATCAATAATTTGTGTAAAATCATGATAAATGATTTGGAAAGAATTAGAATGAAAAATTCCATATTTGAAAAGATAAAAATATATTTTTATCGAAATGAACTAGTTATGAACTCATATTATAATCCAATATTTTTAAATAAATGAATTGGATTTGAAATGGTTTTAAAAATAACCAGAATTTCCAATATATGAATTGGAATGGATTTGAATCGAAATTATCTTCGGAATACTTCGATATTGGATTCCGTGATTATATGGACATTGTGGAGGAATTTAGAAGATATATATCATTATTCCAATACGATGTTTGTTGAGTTCAGAATTTGATATTGAATATAAGCCGATATATTTTATATTCAGAGCCTTGTATTTAATATCAAATGGGATTTTGGGTTTATCGTAAACGGTGTCTTCACTAACACTGTTCTTAAACCCAATTGAGTAAAGATTAAATCTTTTTATTAAGATTTAATGAAGTTTACCAATTAATTAACATTTAATTGTAATTGGTTTTTGGGTTTATCGTGAACTGTGTTTTAGATAACACTTGTACTTTAACCCGATCAACAATGAATGAGTTTTTGGGTTTGTCGTGAATGGTACCTTCATTAATATTGTTCTTATATCCAATGGAGTTAAGGAAATTAGAAATTAACTGGAGATTAGCTAAGTTGAATGGTTTCCTGGGTATTGATCTGATGTTGATTTTGGCCTTCAGGATTAATACTTAGGGAATTGTTCTCTTACTAATTTACGGTTAGAGACTGATGGAATGGTGTCTTCGTTAACACTGTTCTAAAACCCCGTGTGAAAAGAATAAGTCTTTTAACTAAGATTTAAAGAAGAATCACCAATTAATTAAACATTTAATTGGAATTTAAATGGAATGTAAATTGGGTTTATTGTAAACTTTGTTTTTAACGACATTCATTCTTTAACCCGATTCACAGTGAAATATTATTTGGAATTTATGAATCTATTAATCAAGAATTAGGGCAAATTCTCAAAGAAAAGCTTTTCAGTTTAATAAAATAAATTGGAATGGAATGGAATTCGATTCTGTAATAATCGAAATAAACTTCTGTGGAGGAAGAATGTTACTATATATGGAATTTAAGAGGCTTGCCGTTATTCAATTTATATTATCAGTTGTATATGGAAGTTTATATTGATTATATATATTGATCTGTATTCCATGAAGATTCCATTGTTAACGAAATGTGATTTTGGGTTTATCGTGAGCTATATTTTAAATGAAATTAGTTCTTTAACCCAGTTAAAGATGAGATTAATTTCTTAACTTTGAATAATGATTAAGTAATATTTTTGGAATTAAATCTGAATTAGAGTTTTAATGAATCTTTAATTACATTGAAAGGTGAATTTGATGACTAAAATTATCAAATTTAAGAAAGGATCGAGAATGGAGTACCACCAGTTTTACTCCAGGCAATAGTTAAAGCTTTAATTAGATTTGAAGGTGAAATGGTAATTGAATTTACCGATAACACCATGGTGTTAGATATGAAGTATTACCAGTTTTGCTTCATGGGATGAATAGGTTGGGAGTGGGAAATATAACAAATGATTACTTTGGTAAGGTGCGTTAATCCCGATTAGTTTGGATAAACCATAATTTGGTTGGAATTGACATCCAAAGGAAGATTAAAGAATAAATTTAAAGAATTTATCTTTGATTAAATTATTGGGAACCTTTCCCAAAATATAAGAATATTTGAATAAAGGAATATCTTGGATTGCAATGAGGCATATGTTGTGTTTTTATAGCACTTGTTTATTATATATACGAGTTATTCAGAAAGACCGGGTTTATCCCATTCTGAATAACAAATTCGATGATATGTCGATGATGAAGATAGTGGTTGAAGACCGGAGGTCTTCACATCTTTTCGATGATTACTGATGTCTTGATTGGGTCGTACCCCCAAGATGAGGTAATAAGTGGTGATCGTCCAGACGTACTTGGAGATCGACCGGATATGCGAGGACCTCTCTCATGTATTGGACATACGGGACGAGGAATAAGGTGCCTCCGGTTTCGTTCAAACCCAGAACGAACTTGTAAATGGATGTGTGTCTGACATCGGATTTCATTTTGTGTGATTGATAAAAATCGGTTGCATAGCGTGAGTTGCCTGCGTGGCATGCTGAGATGAAAATGATCAAGACTTCTACTGGAAAGCAAAGTCTTGTGGTTGATGATCAAAGCACGACTTTAATATGACATAGCTTTGTGTATAGAGTTAATTCGTGAGCCTCACACCCCGGTGTGAACCAGTAACGAGAGAAGGATCCAGGGAGAACATGTGTTTCCTTCTAGCTAGAGTGGTGTCTAGGTTCTGCACGCCCAGATGTTTTACTTATGTGGATGATGGATAGCGAGGCGCCTCAGATATATCGGCACTGCGGGGCCGATGGATGGTATGGTCTTTATACAGACTAGATTGACGCCCCATAGGTTGGGGAAACGCATTGTTCAGGTATTTTAATCCACTCCATGTGGACCAGCCCTGACGATCCAAGAGTCACTCGAGCTCTGATCCCGAGACACGGGCTAGAGCGTCTCGAAGCGGTAAGGACGATCCCTTGCCTTGCTTCACAGATGGAAATCCAACTTCCAATACATGACATTTGCGGTTTTGATTGTAGAGCCTGTTATGGCGACATAGTTGCATGGGATGCTATTCCGTCTATGATTGATACATTTATATTTGAAGGTGTTTTCATACACTTTACAATATAGTAGTATCAAAATGATTTGTTTTAAAGGTACCAAGCATGTTTGGCTGTTATAAGGAAAAACTGTATCCTCCGGCTTGTGTTGCATTGTGTGATGGGACCAGAGTCTTATAATAGCTTCATTGTTCTTTATTTAGCATTGCGTTGTTGTTTTTATGCACTAGTATTCTTGGGAGGAAACCCGTTCCGTGTTATATAGCGTGGTCCCTTGATTTACCTCACTTTAAAACCAAGATGATAACTATTTTAGTTCTCACACCAGTCACATAACTGACCTGGAGTTTATTGTTTTAACCTAAACTCTGGGTGCCCTTATTTTCCACATGGGCAGCTAGTAGTTTTGGTCTTGCAAATATTATATTCACAGGATACTGGTTTACAGTTGGAACTATATTTGGAAAGTTTTGTATCCGTGTATGCCTTCCAGTTGTGTTATGTATTATTTTCCGCTGCGATGTAATGTAATTTAAATCTCTAATATTTTTCTTCTTTATATTATTCATGTATACTCTGGAATATTCTTGTATTATGATGAAATTGTTGTAATAAGCAATTAAATGTTCTTCTGTTTGTGTTATTATTTGCCGTGTTCTCAACTCAATCTGGGCTTTCCTTCACGAGGAAGTTCGAGTCATTATAGTTGGTATCAGAGCTTTGGTTTACAGAGCTGAGAACAAGGCACATTAGAAACAAACGAAAGAACTCATCAGAGATTGGATTAGAAATATCCAATGAGATGACTTGTTAGAGATAGGATCAGTAGTATCCTAGAATGAGTGTGAAGAGTGAAATTTTAAAATAAAAAAAATGATGAAAACAAATTTTGTTTTCAAGATTTAAAACTTAGTATACGTATTTGAGTATATTATTTTATTTATTTTGGACAATCGAGTATATGAGATTTTGCATATACGTGTTATGAACGTATATTCGAAGTTTTAATATACTGGATAGATATAGAATCACACTCCAGGCGCCCGAAGATGATTCGAGCGATGTCGCGGCATCATCAGTATTTATGTTCGACTTTCGAAAGTGGGATATCTATATATTTCCAATTGACTGGTGTGAGAACCGAACTTAGATAGGGTCTATTGTTGTAAATTGGCATCAAAAACATGATTTTCTGTATATATGTCAAAATTATGAATTTGAAACGTTAATTCACTAATTGATTGATGATTGTGTTGTACGATTATTTGTTATCTAATAAAACCATTATGTGAAAGAACGGTACATATAACCCAATTGTATCAAATATTGAACTAAATTGGAAATTGACTGAAATTGCACACATGTACATGCATATATATTGAACAGCTCATAGCAAGGAGGCTAGAGAAGAGGAATAAAATTGTATGCCCGACAAATAGGTACATGTTTACAAATTTATTGGGTTTGGATGATTTTATGAGTCGATTGGCTAACCGCTTAGCTTTTTCTTTTTCTTTTTGAGATGAGAGGGCCTGTGTGGTGGTTTGGAGATTTTCCCGGTGCTCCCCATACAAAGGAGGTTATGGCGAAATTTTTCGAAAATTTAGGGTGTTAGCCATATTTTTGAAAAATTCTTATAAACTGAAAAGTTAAAGAATGAAAGCCAAACTGAAAGTTGAGTTGATTAGTCAAACAACTTTTAGCTCCGTTCCTTTTCGAGGATGAAAAAATTTAAAGTGGGGGAGATTGCAACAACCCGGGAAATCAGAACCAATTTAAAATTTTTATTTTGGCAATTTTAATGAATTTTGGATATTTAAAATGAATTATTTTAAGTAATAACGGCGAGAAATTTATTCTGAATAGAATCAGAACGGAAATATTTATATAAACCGAAGTTAGAATATAAATATTTATTTTATTTATAAAAGGAATTAGAAATGGCGCGGTAGTTTGAAAATTCGATTTCAAATTTCAAATGAATTTGCAGGATTCAAAATAAACCTGATTTTGGCAAAATCAAAGAAATTAGAATCTATTTGAAAATATCTTTCCAACAAATCTGAAAAATTGAAATTTCATTGTGGGAATAAAAAGTTATGCCCAGTAGAAAATTCAGAATAGTCGCTATGGAAATATAGCCCTTAAAAATGGAAAATTTTCCAACGACCTCCGTTTTTGACGAGACCACTTTTGTTGGATCCGGAATGTCAAATTATTGCTAGATTCCAATTTTCATAATTTTTGAAATCAATATGTGAGAGTGGCAAAAGAAAATGTGTTTTAACATTTTTAGTCAATTTGGATCGACCAGAAAATGGCCATTTTTCAAACGATCTTCAAATTTGATGAAATCATTTTTGTTAGAACCACATCATCAATACAAAGCTAGAAATAATTTTTTTGGAATTTTTAGAGTAAGTATGTGGCCCCGGTAAATTAAAATGTACTTTTAAATTAAATATACACTAATTTATATTATAATTTGAAGAAAAGCTGATCGTAACAGCCGAATTGGGTTACGAAACAAATCCCATTGTGTTCGGAATAGGGGTATTTGGCTAGGGGCGACAGTCGTTGGGTTCGAATTGGAGTTGGTATGCAAAAACACATTTTTCTTTGGAATTAAATAATAAAAATTTATATATATACACACACACACACATTTAAAACCTAATCCGAGCCAGCTCTAGAACCCGTTGACTTCCATCAAAATCGACGGCGACAATTGCTTAATATTTCTCCCCCAATTTTCCTTTAATCCATTCAGCGAACTTAGAAATTAAAGTATGGAAATCAAAGTGTTTTCCGAGCTCTACAAATTCATATAAACATGATCAGACATCACGCGGTATTGAGCTCGATTTTGGGCCCCAAATAGCCGTTGTTTGGACGCAAATTCTAGCGACGGGAAGGGATCGAATGTTAGGCGCTCGTGGCTGGTGGTGTCTCATTCGAATGCCGACGTCATGGACTGGTCCGGTCATTTTCTGGCAGTCCCTGGTGGTGAGCGCAGGCGGATCTCCCTATCGAAGTTGGGTTCGGGGTTTACAGACAACGAAGGTGAGCAAGAAAGGAATAACGACGGATTTAAAGTGTGGTAAAGATTTTATTTATTTTTATTTAATGTAATTATGTTTAAAAAAAGGTTTAAATCAGTTTTAAAAAATATAATTACATAGATTAAAATAAGTTTTTAAGTAAAAATAAAAGTAAAAATATATATTGCATTGTTTTTAAAATGTAAATTGCATTGTTTTTAAAAGAATAAAAATATTATTTTATACATATATATATATAGTAGCATTATAAAAATGTCATTTTTATAAGTAGCAATATAAAAATATAATTTTTATATGGAAAAATAGCGTTATGAAAATGTGATGTTTAAATATATAAACATTGATTTAAAATGTAAGCATCGTATAAAAAAATATGATTTTTAATATAAATTACATGAAACAGATTACGTTGGGATTACGGTGAAGAGCACAACGCAATGGATCCAAATCCAAGCCGTTCAGAAATAAAGAATGAAGGAGTAGAAACCCGAAGGTGAGAACTCCTCACTATAATTTTCTTTATACATTTATTTATTTTATAACTGCATATATGAACTGCTCCCCGTCGTCCACAGACCATGGACGACTTGTTTGTTTGATTGTATTGTGTTATTGTTATGAATTGTGATGTGGATGGAATGTAAAATATTCATGGTTAAATAAAATATTTTATCATTAAAAATATAATTTTTAATGCGTATATGAATAAAATAAATATTCATTTACAAATCAGATGATTTGTTTATGTACACCCATTTGACTAATATGGATCGGGACGATAAAATTTTACACATCGCCCAACTACACAAATAATATTCAGTATTTGTTGGTTGAAACCCCACACGGGTGTTGGGATGATATTTGACGTACACTAGTCCCAATTGTTTAGTGGTATGTCGATCGTTTGGTTGACAGACTGTGTAAGCGTGAATTATTTATATTTAACGCTTATGCAGTTGTAGAATACACTCTGGGTGATGGTTGATTATTTACCATTGTTGTTCTATACACGTGTGTATGAAATCCATATAAATAAAATTATATGGTAATTGACTGTGTCTAATTCCAGTTCAAAAAGAATGAATATTTTAAATTAACGAATATTTTAAATTAATGAATATTTTAAAATAATATTCAGTAAAAGATCAAAATCTGATTTTGATGTCCGATTTGGGATGGACACGAAAATATTTAAATATATAAAGCCATGTTGGTTAGATTAACGCCATTTTGACGTGAACAATTACATCGATTTTATTCATTTTTATAATGAATATAAAAAAGGAAGCGATTTCAAAATCTAATGTTTTGAAAATACTATCATTTATATATCGATGATATGGAATATTCAATTTTGATTTCAAATTGAATATGAAGTAGAAATCGTTTTGTAAACGAATTTAAAATGATTTATAAAATACATTTTAAATGAAAATCGATGAAATATATATTATATATATTGGCCTGAATAGAACGCGCCGCGCCGCGGCAGTTCGTGAATTTCGACCATTGACTTCGAACGGACATTACGGGAGATCCGACCACCGGATTTTCCTAAAACTGGAAACGTTGGGTTCGTATCGAAAAGAGATTTCCAACGAATATTAGAGATTTGAAATCTAATGGTTGATTTTGGAATTATGTCCAAATCAAATTTAAAAAAGGTCGATGTTCGATGGCCGTTTATGGAAATCGACTGTACGGGCCATGATAAAATTATTAAAAATATCAATAATTTGTGTGAAATCATAATAAATGATTTGGAAAGAATTGGGATGAAAATTTCCATATTTGAAAAGATAATAATATATTTTTATCGAAATGAACTAGTTATGAACTAGGATTAGAATCCAATATTTTTAAATAAATGAATTGGATTTGAAATGGTTTTAAAAATAACTAGAATTTCCAATATATGAATTGGAATGGATTTGAATCAAAATTATCTTTGGAATATTTCGATATTGGATTCCGTGATTATATGGACATTGTGGAGGTATTTGGAATATATATATCGTTATTCCAATACGATGTTTGTTGAGTTCAAAATTTGATATTGAATATAAGCCGATATATTTTCTATTCAGAGCCTTGTATTTAATATCAAATGGGATTTTGGGCTTGTCGTGAACGGTGTCTTCACTAACATTGTTCTTAAACCTAGTTGAGAAAAGATTAAATCTTTTTATTAAGATTTAATGAAGTTTACTAATTAATTAACATTTAATTGGAATTGAACTGAAATCGGTTTTTGGGTTTATCGTGAATGGTGTTTTAGATAACACTTGTTCTTTAACCCAATCAACAGTGGAATGAGGTTTTGGGTTTGTCATGAATGGTATCTTGAATAATACTGTTCTTAAACCCATTGGAGTTAAGGAAATTATAAACTAACTGGAGATTAGCTAAGTTGAATGGTTTCCTGGGTATTGATCTGATGTTGGTTTTGGCCTTCGGGGTTAATACTTAGGGAATTGTTCTCTTGCTGATTTACGGTTAGAGACTGATGGAATGGTGTCTTCATTAACACTGTTCTGAAACCCCATGTGAAAAGAATAAGTCTTTTAACTAAGATTTAAAGAAGAATTACCAATTAATCAAACATTTAATTGGAATTGAAATGGAATGTGAATTGGATTTATTGTGAACTGTGTTTTTAATGACATTCGTTCTTTAACCTGATTCACAGTGAAATATGATTTGGAATTTATAAATCTTTTAATTAAGATTTAGGGGAAATTCCCAAAGAAAAGTTTTCCGGTTTAATAAAATAAATTGGAATGGAATGGAATTCGAATCGGTAGTAATCGAAGTGAACTTCTGTGGAGGAAGACTGTTACTATATATGGAATTTAAGAGGCTTTTCCGTTATTCCATTTATATTATCAGTTGGATATGGAAGTTTATATCGATAATGTATGTTGATCTATTTTCCGTGAAGATTCCATTGTTAATGGAATGTGATTTTGGGTTTATCGTGATCTATGTTTTAAATGACATTAGTTCTTTAACCCAGTTAGAGTGAGATTAATTTCTTAACTTTGAATAACCATTAAGTAATGATTTTTGGAATTAAACCTGAATTAGAGTTTTAATGAATCTCTAATTAGATTGAAAGGTGAATTTGATGACTAAAATTATCAAATTTAAGAAAGGATCGAGAATGGAGTACCACCAGTTTTACTCCCGGCAATAGTTAAAGCTTTAATTAGATTCGAAGGTGAAATGGTAATTGAATTTACCGATAACACCGTGGTGTTAGATAAGAAGTATTACCAGTTTTGCTTCATGGGATGAATAGGTTGGGATTAGGAAATATAACAAATGATTACTTTGGTAAGGTGCGTTAATCCCTATTAGTTTGGATAAACCATAATTTGTTTTGAATTGATATCCAAAGGAAGATTAAAGAATAAATTTAAAGAATTTATCTTTGATAAAATTATTGAGAACCTTTCCCAAAATATAAGAATATTTGAATAAAGGAATATCCTGGATTCCAATGAGGCGTATGTTGTGTTTTTATAGCACTTGTTTATTATATATGCTAGTTATTCAGAAAGACCGGGTTTATCCCATTCTGAATAACGGATTCGACGATATGTCGACGATGAAGACAGTGGTTGAAGACCGGAGGTCTTCACATCGTTTGGATGATTACTGATGTCTTGATTGGGCCGTACCCCCAAGACGAGGTAATAAGGGGTGATTGTCTAGACATACTTGGAGATTGACCGGATATGCGAGGACCACCCTCCTGTATTGGACATACGGGACGAGGAATAAGGTGCCTCCGGTTTCGTTCAAACCCAGAACGAACTTGTAAATGGATGTGTGTATGACATCGGATTTCATTCTGTGTGATTGATAAACATCGGTTGCATAGCATGAATTGCCTGTGTGGCATGCTGAGATGCAAATGATCAAGACTTCTACTGGAAAGCAAAGTCTTTTTGTTGATGATCAAAGCACGGCTTTGATATGGCATAGCTTGGTGTATAGCGTTAATTCGCGAGCCTCACACCCCTGTGTGAACCAGTAACGAGAGAAGGATCCAGGGAGAACATGCGTTTCCTTCTAGCTAGGAGTGGTGTCTAGGTTTTGCATGCCCAGATGTTTTACTTATGTGGATGATGGATAGCGAGGCGCCTCAGATATATCGGCATTGCGGGGCCGATGGATGGTATGGTCTTTATACAGACCAAATTTACGCCACATAAAGTAGGGAAACACATTGTTCAGGCATTTTAATCCACTCCGTGTGGACCAGCCCTGACGATCCAAGGGTCACTCGAGCTCTGATCCTGAGACACGGGCAAGAGCGTCTCGAAGCAGTAAGGACGATCCCTAGCCTTGCTTCACAGATGGAAATCCAACTTCCAATACATGACATTTGCGTTTTTGATTGTAGAGCCTGGCATGGCGATATAGTTGCATGGGATGTTATTCCGTCTATGATTGATACATTTATATTTGAAGGTGTTTTCATACACTTTACAATATAATAGTATCAAAATGATTTGTTTTAAACGTACCAAGCATGTTTGGTTGTTATAAGGTAAAACTCTATCCTCAGGCTTGTGTTGCATTGTGTGATGGGACCAGAGTCTTATAATAGCTTCATTGTTCTTTATTTAGCATTACACTATTGTTTTTATGCACTGGTATTCTTGGGAGGAAACCCGTTCCGTGTTATATAGCATGGTCCCTTGATTTACCTTACTTTAAAATCAAGATGATAACTGTTTTAGTTCTCACACCAGTCACATAACTGACCTGGAGTTTATTGTTTTAACCTAAACTCTGGGTGCCCCTATTTTCCACACGGACAGCTAGTAGTTTTGGTCTTGCAGATATTATATTCACAGGATCCTGGTTTACAGCTGGAACTATATTTGGAAAGCTCTGTATCCGTGTATGCCTTCCAGTTGTGTTATGTATTATTTTCCGCTGCGATGTAATGTAATTTAAATCTCTGATATTTTTCTTCTGTATATTATTCATGTATACTCTAGAATATTCTTGTATTCTGATGAAATTGTTGTAATAAGCAATTAAATGTTCTTCTGTTTGTTTTTTATTTGTCGTGTTCTCAACTCAATCCGGGCTTTCCTTCACGAGGAAGTTCGAGTCGTTATAGTTGGTATCAGAGCTTTGGTTTACAGGGCTGAGAACAAGGCACATTAGAAACAAACGAAAGAATTCATCAGAGATTGGATTAGCAATATCCAATGAGAATGACTTGTTAGAGATAGGATCAGTAGTATCCTAGAACGAGTGTGAAGAGTGAAATTTTAAAATAAATAAAAAATGATGAAAACAAATTTTGTTTTCAAGATTTAAAACATAGTATACGTATTTGAGTATATTATTTTATTTTATTTTGGACAATCGAGTATATGAGATTTTGCATATACGCATTATGAACGTATATTCGAAGTTTTAATATACTGGATAGATATAGAATCACACTCTAGGTGCCCGAAGATGATTCGGGTGATGTCGCGGCATCATCAGTATTTATGTTCGACTTTCGAAAGTGGGATATCTATATATTTCCAATTGACTGGTGTGAGAACCGAACTTAGATAGGGTCTATTGTTGTAAATTGGCATCAAAAACTTGATTTTCTATATATATGTCAAAATTATTAATTTGAAACGTTAATTCAATAATTGATTGAAGATTGTGTTGTACGATTATTTGTTATCTAATAAAACCATTATGTGAAAGAACGGTACATATAACCCAATTGTATCAAATATTGAACTGAATTGGAAATCGATTGAAATTGCACACATGTACATGCATATATATTGAACAGGTCATAGCAAGGAGGCTAGAGAAGAGGAATAAAATTGTATGCCCGACAAATATGCACATGTTTACAAATTTATTGGGTTTGGATGATTTTATGAGCCGATTGGCTAACCGCTTAGCTTTTTCTTTTTCTTTTTCTTTTTGAGATGAGAGGGCCTGTGTGGTGGTTTGGGGATTTTCCTGGTGCTCCCCATACAAAGGAGGTTATGGCAAAAAAATTCGAAAATTTAGGGTGTTAGCCAATTTTTTGAAAAATTGGGAAATTCTTAGAAACTGAAAATTAAAGAATGAAAGCCAAACTGAAAGTTGAGTTGATTAGTCAAACAACTTTTAGCTCCGTTCCTTTTCGAGGACGAAAAAATTTTAAGTGGGGGAGATTGCAACAACCCGGAAAATCAGAACCAATTTAAAAAATTTATTTTGGCAATTTTAATGAATTTTGGATATTTAAAATGAATAATTTTAAATAATAACGGCGAGAAATTTCTTCAGAATAGAATTAGAATACAAATATTTATTTAAACCGAAGTTAGAATATAAATATTTATTTTAATTATAATAGGAATTAGACATGGCGCGGTAGTTTGAAAATTCGATTTCAAATTTCAAATCAATGTGCAGGATTCAAAATAAACCTGATTTTGGAAAAACCAAAAAACATTAGAATCTATTTGAAAATATCTTTCCAACAAATCTGAAAAATTGAAATTTCATAGTGGGAAAAAAAGTTATGCCCAGTAGAAAATTCAGAATAGTCGCTATGGAAATATAGCCCTTAAAAATGGAAATTTTGCAAACAACCTCCGTTTTTGACGAGACCACTTTTGTTGGATCTAGAATGTCAAATTATTGCTAGATTCCAATTTTCATAATTTTTGAAATCAATATGTGAGGGTGGAAAAAGAAAACGTGTTTTAACAGTTTCAATCAATTTGGATCGACCAGAAAATGGCCATTTTTCAAACGATCTTCAAATTTGACGAAATTATTTTTGTTAGGACCATATCATCAATACAAAGCTAGAAATAATTTTTTTGGAATTTTTAGAGTCAGAATGTGGCCCCGGTAAATTAAAACGTACGTTTAAATTAAGTATACACTGATTTATATTGTAATTTAAAGAAAAACTTATCGTAATAGCCGAATTGGGTTACGAAACATATCCCATTGTGTTCGGAATAGGGGTATTTGGCTAGGGCGACAGTCGTTGTGTTCGAATTGGAGTTGGTATGCAAAAACACATTTTTCTTTGGAATTAAATAATAAAAATTTATATATATATACACACACACACACATTTAAAACCTAACCCGAGCCAGTTCTAGAACCCGTCGCCTTCCATCAAAATCGATGGCGGCAATTGCTTAATATTTCTCCCCCAGTTTTCCTTTAACCCATTCAGCGAATTTAGAAATCAAAGTACGGAAATCAAAGTGTTTTCCGAGCTGTAAAAATTCATATAAACATGATCAGACATCACGCGGTATTGAGCTCGATTTTGGGCCCCAAATAGCCGTTGTTTGGACGCAAATTCTAGCGACGGGAAGGGATCGAATGTGAGGTGCTCGTGGCTGGTGGTGTCTCATTCGAACGCCGACGTCATGGACTGGTTCGGTCATTTTCCGGCAGTCCCTGGTGGTGAGCGCAGGCGGATCTCCCTATCGAAGTTGGGTTCGGGGTTTACAGACAACGAAGGTGAGCAAGAAAGGAATAACAACGGATTTAAAGTGTGGCAAAGGTTTTATTTATTTTTATTTAATGTTATTATGTTTAAAAAAATGTTTTAAATCAGTTTTAAAAAATATAATTACATAGATTAAAATAAGTTTTTTAAGTAAAAATATATATATTTCATTGTTTTTAAAATGTAAATTGCATTGTTTTTAAAAGAATAAAAATATGATTTTATACATATATATATATATTAGCATTTTAAAAATATAATTTTTATAAGTAGCAATATAAAAATATAATTTTTATATGGAAAAATAGCGTAATGAAAATGTGATGCTTAAAAATATAAACATTGATTTAAAATGTAAGCATCGTATAAAAAAATGTCATTTTTAATATAAATTACATGAAACAGATTACGTTGGGATTACGATGAAGAGCACAACGCAATGGATCCAAATCCAAACCGTTCATAAATAAAGAATGAAGGAGTGGAAACCCGAAGGTGAGAACTCCTCACTATAATTTTCTTCATACATTTACTTATTTTATAACTGCATATATGAACTGCTCCCCGTCGTCCACAGACCATGGACGACTTGTTTGTTTGATTGTATTGTGTTATTGTGATGGATTGTGATGTGGATGGAATGTAAAATATTCATGGTTAAATAAAATATTTTATCATTAAAAATATAATTTTTAACGCGTATATGAATAAAATAAATATTCATTTACAAATCAGATGATTTGTTTATGTACACCCATTTGACTAATATGGATTGGGACGATAAAATTTTACACATCGCCCAACTACACAAATAATATTCAGTATTTGTTGGTTGAAACCCCACACGGGTGTTGGGATGATATTTGACGTACACTAGTCCCAATTGTTTAGTGGTATGTCGATCGTTTGGTTGACAGACTGTGTAAGCGTGAATTATTTATATTTAACGCTTATGCAGTTGTAGAATACACTCTGGGTGATGGCTGATTATTTACCATTGTTGTTCTATACACGTGTGTATCAAATCCTTATAAATAAGATTATATGGTAATTGGTTGTGTCTAATTCCAGTTCAGAAAGAATGAATATTTTAAATTAACGAATATTTTAAAATAATGAATATTTTAAAATAATATTCAATAAAAGATCAAAATCTGATTTTGATGTCCAATTTGGGATGGACACGAAAATATTTAAATATATAAAGCCATGTTGGTTAGATTAACGCCATTTTGACATAAACGATTACATCGATTTTATTCATTTTTATAATGAATATCGAAAAGGAAGCGATTTCAAAATCTAATGTTTTGAAAATACTATCATTTATATATCGATGATACGGAATATTCAATTTTGATTTCAAATTGAATATGAAGTTGAAATCGTTTTGAAAATGAATTTAAAATGATTTATAAAGTACATTTTAATGAAAATCGATGAAATATATATAATATATATTATATATATAATGGCCTGAATAGAACACGCCGCGCCGCGGTAGTTCGCGAATTTCGACCATTGACTTCAAACGGACATTACGGGAGATCCGACCACCGGATTCTCCTAAAACCGGAAACGTTGGGTTCATATCGAAAAGAGATTTCCAAAGAATATTAGAGATTTGAAATCTAATGGTTGATTTTAGAATTATGTACAAATAAAATTCGAAAAAGGTCACTGTTCGATGGCCGTTTATGGAAATCGACTGTACGGGCCTTGATAAAATTATTAAAAATATCAGTAATTTGTGTAAAATCATAATAAATTATTTGGAAAGAATTGGGAATAAAATTTCCATATTTGAAAAGATAAAAATATATTTTTATCGAAATGAACTAGTTATGAACTAGGATTAGAATCCAATATTTTAAATAAATGAATTGGATTTGAAATGGTTTTAAAAATAACCAGAATTCCCAGTATATGAATTGGAATGGATTTGAATCGAAATTATCTTCGGAATATTTCGATATTGGATTCCGTGATTATATGGACATTGTGGAGGTATTTCGAAAATATATATATCGTTATTCCAATGCGATGTTTGTTGAGTTCAAAATTTGATATTGAATATAAGCCGATATATTTTCTATTCAGAGCCTTGTATTTAATATCAAATGGGATTTTGGGCTTGTTGTGAACGGTGTCTTCTCTAACATTGTTCTTAAACCTAGTTGAGAAAAGATTAAATATTTTTATTAAGATTTAATGAAGTTTACCTATTAATTAACATTTAATTGGAATTGAACTGAAATCGGTTTTTGGGTTTATCGTGAATGGTGTTTTAGATAACACTTGTTCTTTAACCCAATCAACAATGGAATGAGGTTTTGGGTTTTCATGAATGGTATCTTGAATAATACTGTTCTTAAACCCAATGGAGTTAAGGAAATTATAAACTAACTGGAGATTATCTAAGTTAAATGGTTTCCGGGGTATTGATCTGATGTTGGTTTTGGCATTCAGGGTTAATACTTAGGGAATTGTTCTCTTGCTAATTTACGGTTAGAGACTGATGGAATGGTGTCTTCATTAACACTGTTCTGAAACCCCATGTGAAAAGAATAAGTCTTTTAACTAAGATTTAAAGAAGAATTACCAATTAATTAAACATTTAATTGGAATTCAAATGGAATGTGAATTGGATTTATTGTGAACTGTGTTTTTAATGACATTCGTTCTTTAACCTGATTCATAGTGAAATATGGTTTGGAATTTATAAATCTTTTAATTAAGATTTAGGGGAAATTCCCAAAGAAAAGTTTTCCGGTTTAATAAAATAAATTGGAATGGAATGGAATTCGAATTTGTAGTAATCGAAGTGAACTTCTGTGGAGGAAGACTGTTACTATATATGGAATTTAAGAGGCTTTTCCGTTATTCCATTTATATTATCGGTTGGAGATGGAAGTTTATATCGATTATATATATTGATCTATTTTCCGTGAAGATTCCATTGTTAATGGAATGTGATTTTGGGTTTATCGTGAGCTATGTTTTAAATGACATTAGTTCTTTAACCCAGCTAGAGTGAGATTAATTTCATAACTTTGAATAATCATTAAGTAATGATTTTAGGAATTAAACATGAATTAGAGTTTTAATGAATCTTTAATTAGATTGTAAGGTGAATTTGATGACTAAAATTATCAAATTCAAAAAAGGATCGGGAATGCAGTACCACCAGTTTTACTCCAGGTGATAGTTAAAGCTTTAATTAGATTTGAAGGTGAAATGGTAATTGAATTTACCGATAACACCGTGGTGTTAGATATGAAGTATTACTAGTTTTGCTTCATGGGATGAATAGGTTGGGATTGGGAAATATAATAAATGATTACTTCGGTAAGGTGCGTTAATCCCGACTAGTTTGGATAAACCATATTTTTGTTTGAATTGATATCCAAAGGAAGATTAAAGGATTTATCTTTGATAAAATTAATGGGAACATTTCCCAAAATATAAGAATATTTGAATAAAGGAATATCCTGGATTGGAATGAGGCGTATGTTGTGTTTTTATAGCACTTGTTTATTATATACGCGAGTTATTCAGAAAGACCGGTTTTATACCATTCTGAATAACTGATTCAACGATATGTCGACGATGAAGACGGTGGTTGAAGACCGGAGGTCTTCACATCGTTTGGATGATTACCGATGTCTTGATTGGGCCATACACCCAAGACAAGGTAATTAGTGGTGATCAGCTAGACGTACTTGCAGATCGACTGGATATGCGAGGACCTCTGTCCTGTATTGGACAGACGGGACGAGGAATAAGGTGCCTCTGGTTTCGTTCAGACCCTAAATGAACTTGTAAGCGGATGTGTGTCTGACATCGGATTTCATTCTGTGTGATTGATAGACATCGGTTGCATAGCGTGAATTGCCTGTGTGGCATGCTGAGATGCAAATGATCAGTACTTCTGTTGAAAGGCACAGTCTTGTGGTTGATGATCAAAGCACGGCTTTAATATAGCATAGCTTTGGGTATAGCGTTAATTCGCGAGCCTCGCACCCCGATGTGAACCAGAAACGAGAGAGGACATCAGGGAGGACATGCGTTTCCTTCTAGCTAGGAGTGGTGTCTACATTTTGCATGCCCAGATGTTTTACTTATGTTGATGATGGATAGCGAGGCGTCTCGGATATATCGGCACTGCTGGGCCGATGGATGGTATGATCTTTATACAGACCAGATTGACGCCCCATAGGGCTAGGAAATGCATTGTTCAGGCATTTTAATCCACTCCATGTCTGTAACGCCCCACGTCCATTAATGCCACTCTCAAGGGAATGCATTAATTTTCATGGAGTATTATTGGTGTATAGAACAGAATATAACAAGACAGATACATATATTGGTACTTGAAAATTTTAAAACAACTTTTATTGCAGCGGAGAAATAGTTTGATTAAAACAACAATAAAACCAAGTACACTTAATATCCATCTTGACAAATTGTCTTCTGAGTACATAAAGTAAAAAAGTATAACCCCAACATAAGTAGCCATAAAAGAGATAAGTTGAACTTTACTTTCAGCAATCCAAGCACTTCTAAAAGAGAGAGAAAGAGGTCCAAATCAAGCTCCACTTGCACTAGTCCTACACTGAGAACCTAGGGGGGGGGAGGAAGGAAGAAAAGAGGTGAAAACAAAGGGGGTCAGGCATAAAGTCTAGCGAGTCCAATAACTTTAGCAATATAATTATTAAAGTAATTAGGATACGACATAAACTGGTTAAACAAGGAATGACTGTGAAGCAAATGAACAAGACAAAACAAACAAGAGGAATATGCTAGCGTAAATCGCGCTCCTAATCACTATAGGATAATTACTATACTACACCACTACTAGTCACCCTAAAGGTTGTTCCCGCCTACTGAACATAATAATCATAATGGCAGTTTCGTGTACCCTTCATAGGTGCCGCCTGCCCCTATCTCCACTAGTTGTACCCACTACCCCATGCGATCGGCTCCCTAACTCATTGATACCCGTGTTGGTCCCACAGTGGGGTGTATCACTCCCCAAAATGGCAACCCGATACCACTAAAGATGCACGGCTTATATCTACACGATGCAACAACGTCTTATCTACCAGCCCGGGCCCACGCACGCACATGACCCTATTGGACTTGCGTTGCCACCGCTAACCCGTTTTGACCTCTTACAATCAAACCCAGTAAGTGTGTCCTGTCCTCGATCTAACTCCATCTCACAAAGATACTTAATGGGTTACTGGTTTGAAAAGGGTCCCCCATGCTTGACACAAACTTTCCACCTATGCTTGGTCCCCACTTAGGATTTCCCACTTAACCTCTCTTATTCATGTCTTCTTACATGTTTCAACTTGGTTAAGCGTTTCTAATCGTATTTCACATGTCACCCATGTCACCCACTTAACCCCCATGTCCCACCACATGTTTATCTTGGTTAAGTGTTACTTAATTCATTATAACCGTAATCTTGTAAGACCTCCCACATTAGACTACTGTTTGCAGTTGCTGGATTTACCGGGCGGGTCCGGCCAGTCTTATACTACAAACGAGCCTAACCTTGTGTCTTTACAATTGTTACACATTTAATTTATGCCTTCGACCTCTCACATTAGACTACCGTTTGTGATTGCTTGATTTGCCGGGCGGGTCGGGCAGTCTTATACCACAAACGAGTCTAACCTCGTGTCTTAGGCGTTTATTATTACATATAATTATTTCTCCCTAATATGAATTAATTATCCCTATTCAAATTGTCAATAATTTCCAAATTAATCTATGTCCATAATTGTCACCTAAATTATGTCCATACTTTTCAGGTATATAAATTATACCAATCAGTGTCTCAAATTAATTATATGCCTTTAAAGTTATTTTATGCCAATTCACAATATGTATATTTATTATTTTCCCATTGTCCCCACGTCGTTCTTACGTTTAATATGAAGTATGTTAGACTCGCAAATAGTCTAACTCATAAGAAATGAAACATCACAACTTGCATAACACATAAAATAGATCTAACTTGCAAATAAGAGTTATAACATAAATTTGCGTAGCCAACAACTTGCATAGGCAATGAACATATAGAATATAAATTTGCATAAACTATGTACTTCCATGGATCTAAATATTTATCTAAACATGAAATTGTGAACTTGCATATATGAATTTGGTTTCCACCTAAATTTTCATATGTGAATAGAGTTTTCACCTAAACTTGCATATGTGAATATAGTTTTCACCTAAACTTGCATATGAATTCCTACAAACTTGCATATGAATTAAAACATGTAAACTAATATCACATGTTTTACATATAAACTAGCATATGTGTATACTTGATTCACATATAAACTTGTGTATAATTCGCATACAGACTTGCATAAGATTCACATACAAACTAACATATGTAAAAACAGACTTGCATAAGATTCACATACAAACTAGCATATGTAAAAACAGACTTGCATTAGATTCACATACAAACTAGCATATGTTTTACATCCCAAACTTGCATATAAACTGAAGTCATAAAATGAATCAAGTTAAACATTTGTGATTGGACATATGAAATAGATCTACCAACATAAGTTAACAAAATTGTCATATGTTCACCAACAGACGATAACAAAGTTAAGTAACATCACATGATCAACAGACATGTTCTCATAATCCCAATTATAACTCATCATAATTAATTTATTAATTATTTTTTGAAAGAAATTGTACTCACAAAGATGGATTAGAGAAGAGAAGAATTCGTTCGTCGTTTGTATTAGAATCCTAACTTGCAATTCCTAAGCTTTAAGAGGAAGAACTATTCTAGCAGCCGAATCGAGGCCAAGAGATTAATTTATTTTAGGTTTAGAGCTTGAGTCTATGCGTGCTTTTATAGAAGTTTAAATCAATATAGGCCGTTAGATTATCATAGGAGCAAATCAGAACCATTCAAACTAGATAGAGTTATCCAGAACTGACACCTATGCCCTAGTAACTCAGCAATAGGTCAGAAAAGACTCAGCAACAAGTCAGAATCGTCACAGTTCAGATCTGCCCAGGGGGGTAGGTCGACCCCCTGGTCGACCTGTATAGGGGAGGTCGACCCCCGGTCAACCTGGCCTGGGGCGAGAAAAATCCCACCCAGCCCGCTTCCTTGTTTGAAATTGAATTTTGAATTTTAACTCTGAACTGTTTTAATTTATATAAATTTCTGAAACTTCTGAGGGCCATAACTTCCTCATACGAATGTCCGATTTACAAAAACTTGGACTCTATTCCAAGCAGAATTTCGAGACGAACGCAATGGCGTAACCCATTTCCCTTAATTTTCACTTTAACAATTAAGTATTCTTTAATTCGTTCTTTTAATAGTCACAGAAAATTCAGGGTGTTACATTCTCCCCTCCTTAAAGGATTTCGTCCTCGAAATCTTCAAGTCATGAAGAATGTATATCCTACCATCCAATCATCCATCTACTCAACCATCAAACATAGGCATCCATTGTCCCTACAAGATTTCTAATGTTGTATGAACATATGCAAAAAGTGTGTGTATATGTTCCTTATCCAATGCAAAATCAGGCGGTCTACTGATTCAGTTGACCTCCTTAATGCAAATCATGATAGTGCCATGCATCCATTATGTATGCGAAAGAATCCTAATGATACATATTATTTCTACATGTGTGCACAACCATTCATCAAAATGCAGCATCCATATGATAACACAACCATTATACATCAATTAATTTAAATATGCACACACATTTATATGCAATATGAAAGTGATTGAGCTGATCTAGTGCCTAATGTGTGTGTACATGCATCCACGAGCAACCACTTGCAACCACTCGCAACCATCAATCATAACATGTTTCAAATACATGTTTACATCCATTGGTTTTTACCTAAGGATAAAGAATAGGACCGATGAGATATACTTAAAAGATAGATATAAGCATAAATAAACTTATGGAAAAAGAGATCAAGGAGGTACCGTCAAAAAGAAAAGGGTAGGCTGCGTGTATTTTTCTCTCAGTTTCCCAAGTCGCATCTTCCTCAGCATCACTCCATTGAACTTTAACAAGCTTGAATTCACGGTTGCGTAGCTTTTTGACTTCCGTACCCAAGATACGAGTTGGAATTCTTCTCACAGTCGCTTCTCGTTCAACTTCTACTTCCTCTAGTATACTTGGATCCACAACTTCCGCAGACTCATGTAAGCACTTTCGTAGTTGAGAAACATGAAAAACATTATGAACTCCAGCCAGTCTTTCGGGTAGGTCTACTCTGTAAGCCATCGTTCCAATCCTTTCAGTGACAGGAAATGGTCCTACAAATCTTGGTGCTAGATTTCCTACGGACCCAAGGCGAATGACATTCCTCAAAGCAGATACTTTAAGGAACACCCTATCTCTAACCTCAAACTCAAGGTCGTTCGTTCTTTTGTCTGTGTAGGACTTCTGTCTATCTTGTGCAGCCTTCATCCATCTTCTTATCAAGTCCACCTTTTTTGAGGTTTCTCTAATCATGTCTGGCCCAAGTACGAGCTTGTCTGTAGACTCCCACCAATAAGTTGGTGATCGGCATGGTCTTCCATATAAAGCTTCGAAGGGCGCCATGCCTATGGTGGCTTGGTAGCAATTGTTGTAAGCGAATTCCACCAAAGGAAGGTGATCCTCCCATGTCCCTCCAAAGTCAAGAATGCACAATCTCAAGAGGTCTTCCAATACTCTGTTCACCCTTTCCGTCTAACCATCGGTTTGGGGGTGATAGGCCGTGCTTAAGCATAATTGTGTGCCTATAGCCTCTTGCAAACTCTTCCAAAACTCGCTTGTAAAGATAGAATCTCGATCACTCACTATGCTGGAGGGTATCCCATGGAGTCGAATTATCTCCTTAAGATAAATGGACGCTAAGGACGAGGCAGTCCTTCTACTCTTAACAGGTATAAAGTGAGTGCTTTTAGTGAGCATGTCCAATATTACCCAAATACTGATATTGCCCCTTCCTGACCTAGGCAACCCATCAACAAAGTCCATCGAAATGCTACCCCACTTCCACTGTGGGACCTCTAGCGGATGAAGCAGACCACCATGCTTCTTCTGCTCCTCTTTGACTTACTGGCATATCAAGCACTTAGCGACGAACTCAGCTACATCCCTCTTCATGCCATTCGAAAAGGAAACCCTTTTTATATCTTTATACATCTTGTCTCCTCCTGGGTGTATGGTCAGCTTAGAATGGTGCGCTTCTTCGAGAACCGTCTTCACCAAATCCCTTACTTGTGGGACGCATAGCCTTCCATCCCGTCTCAACCAACCCTTATCATCGACGGAGTATCTATTGAGGTGACTAGAAGTCTCACCCCTAACTAGCTTATCCATCATATCAACTAGCTGAGGGTCTTCTCGTTGCGCGGTTCCTATTAAGTCCAAAAGATTAGGCCGCACCTCTAGCAATGCTAACAGACCAGGTACAATTTCAGAGGAGGGTCTAAAGTTAAAGTTTGCTATGTACTCTAAGCTTTGCCTTTCTACAAAGAGAGGACTCAAGGTCAGCTTCTTTCTACTCAAGGCATCTGCTACCACATTGCCCTTGTCAGGGGTATAGGAAATCTCTAAATCATATGAGGCCAGAAATTCCATCCACCTCTATTGTCTTAAGTTAAGATCTTTCTGTGAGTAAAGGCATTTTAATGATTTATGGTCAGTAAACAATTCAAACCTTTCCCCTAGTAGGTAATGATGCCATGACTTTAGAGCGAAAACAATGGCAGCTAGCTCCAAATCATGAGTTGGGTAGTTCTTCTCATGTACCTTCAATTGCCTTCCCCCATAACAAACTACCTTACCTTCTTGCATCAAGACAGCGCCAAACCCTGTACCGCATGCGTCTGTGTATACGGTAAAAATTTTGCTCCTATCAGGCAATTCAGAACTGGGGCTGTTGTTAGAGCCCTTTTCAAACGTTGGAAAGCAATATCGCAATCCAAAACCAAAGCGAAAGTTCGGTTCTTCTTTGTTAATCTTGTGAGTAGGGCTGAGATTTTTGCACAGTCTTTAATGAACGTTCAGTAAAATCCCACTAGCCCGAGAAAGCTTCGGACTTCGGTTGCATTCCGTGGAACCTTCCATTCTTGCACCACAACTACTTTTGCGGGGTCCACAGCTATCCCCTCTTTAGACACCACACGCTCAAGAAACCTCAGTTCTTCTCTCCAAAAATGGAATTTGGAGAATTTGGCTTTCAGCTGATGTACACCAAGAGTATCCATGGCTTCCCTTAAATGCAAAGCATGCTCTTCTTCATTCTTCGAGAAAATCAAAATGTCGTCTACGAAGACCACCACAAACTTATTAAGGAATTCCTTGAACACCCTGCTTATCGAGTCAACGAAGTAAGCAGGTGCGTTTGTCAAGCCGAAAGGCATGACAAGCCATTCGAAGAAACCATCCGGGGTTATGAATGCGGTCTTATCAATGTTGTCTTCAGCCACTCTTAGCTGATGAAACCAGGTAGCCAGATCTAGTTGGGAGAAAGCCGACGCACCTACAAGCTGATCAAACAAGTCATCTATTCTTGGAAGTGGGTGCCTATTTTTCTTGGTCAGCTTGTTTAGTTCCATATAATCAATGGATAGGCGAAGTGAACCATCTTCTTTGGTTGTGAATACTACTGGAGTACCCCATTCAGAAATACTCTGTCTTATAAACCCTTTTTCGAGCAACTCTTTGACTTTTTTGTTGAGCTCTTTTATCTCCCTTGGAGCCATGTGTCTAACGGGTAGAGCTATGGGTTTTGCATTATCAACAAGGTATATGCGGAAGTCTATCTCCCGCTTCGGAGGTAAGCCCTTCACCTCTTCAAATACATCTGAGTATGGGCGGACTACTCTAACAGACTGCAAGTTTTCAACAGACGCATCAAGAGATTCTAGGTAGCTAATCTTAACAGAATGTATGGGATTATAAGAGATTTCGAGAGTGTTACCGAGGCGAGTCATAAGTCTAACAACTCTCTTTTCACAATCGAGGACGGCACCATTACTGGATAACCAATCCATACCTAGAATCAACCCATAGCCCGTAAAGCCAAGAATGAAGGCGTTGCATTCAAACCCAACGCTCAAGATTGACACTCTCAAATCCTGACAAATCATTAAAAGATGATCCGAACCACCAATAGGATTTGAGACTACTATGGGAACTGTAACTAGACAAGTATTTAGGTGCAATGTTTCAACTAACGAAGAAGACACAAACGAGTGTGAAGCGCCAGAATCAAACAAAGTACGAACAGGATGATCAAACAGAAAAACCAAACTTTCAACAGAAATGTTTCTACCTCTCTCCTGTCCTGCTGCCATGAGAGAATGAACCTGCCCTCTTGCCCACCCTGGTGCCATGAGAGCCTGAACCTGCCCTCTAGAAGTAGACCCTATCCTCTGCCCTTGCCCTTGTCTTCTCGGGTAGTCATTAATCAGATGTCCTGCCTCACCACAGTTGAACAACCAGTCTTCTTCTTCCTACAGTCCTTGCTCAGATGGTCTGGTGTTCCACAATTAAAGCACCTTTTCTTTCCTTCGCTATTGTTATCCTTACCACTTTTCTTAGGTTGCTACCGTGACCTCTTTTGATCCTCTTTCTTTTCCGGTGCCTTATTAGCATTAGAGCCTTTCTTCTCTTCATGCATAAGCGCCATGTCAACCAGTTTCTCAAAGGTAGCCCCCATAGGAATGTGGGTCATAGCCAACCCATGTAGCGGCTCATTCAAACCTTTAACAAATCTCAGGGCCTTCTTTTCAGGTGTGTTCACCAAGTCTAAGCCAAATCTCGCCAATTGATTGAACTTGTTGACGTACTCCTTTACTGATAGATTCCCCTGCTTCAACGCCAAGAACCTCTCCATGTATAAATTCTCTTCTGCTCGTGAAAGAAATTTCATCTCGAACCTATGCCTGAAATCCATCCATGTCTCCACTGGACGCTCTCCATTCATGACCTCCCACCAAAACGAGGCTTCGTCCTTCATTAACCAAGCAGCTAATTGGACCTTCCTTCCATCTTCTATCTCGAAGATACCAAACAAATCTTCCACCTCCTTAAGCCAATTTCAAGCTAAAGTCTTTGCATATCGTCGAAAATGTATCAACATGGGGAGGGGAAGGAGGAGGAGCGGCTGTAGCTGGGGGAGGAGAAATGTATGCTGGGCCGGCCCCTCGGGTATCTCAAGTATCCCAGATGTAACGACCCGGATTTTGAGCGACTTTGGTTATCGACGTAAGCCCGACGTCGATAACCAAAACATCAAAAAATCCCGGTAATTAATGAAAGAAATTAGAAGGTGAGGATAGATAAGATAGAAACTTAGAATAGAAGAAGAAGAAGAACACAACATCAGAGTAACACGAACCTCACAGCGGAACGAATAACATATAATAGATAACATAACTTTGAAATATAATAGTTATGTATACAATAGCACTTATCAGAGTACAGCACTTACAACACAGCGGAAATAAACTATAGCTATATGATCCAGAAGCCTCCTGCTCCAGCTCTTCAGGTATATCTGTAAATCCCAACTACTTGACTGCCCGTACAAATTTAGGCACCCAAGAGTTTAGGGAAAACAACAAAGTAAACTCCGGGTCAGTCATGGGACTGGTATGAGTAAAACAGTTTAACAGGTATATGAACAAGTAAACGATATCTCATAAGACCACGCCGTAGAACGGAACGGGTTTTTCCCTTATGAGAATCCAAAATATCTTTATATCAAAAACCTTTGATATTATAATAATGTCTATGTACAAATAGATATCAACTAGCAGAAACGCTTTCATCTCACGTTCTACATATATAGTATACAATCAAAATCGCAAGCACGTATTGGATAATGGATTTCCAACAATGACAAGGTATGGAACCGCCTTCCGATCAGTGTACTCTAGGAACGATACACTGGATTTCAACAAGAACATCTTGCAACTCAGCCACACATGACCGACCACTCATTTCGCTTGAGTGTATCGAATGTACATCACCAACGGTTGGGATCAGCAACCGTTCCCGTATATATATGGGACAACATTGATAGATTTAAGAAACAAATGAATATTCTCTAGATAGGTGATTATACACCCTACTTCGGTGCGACCGACTTAGCCATGCTGCCTGCCCGATTTCTTTCATTTACCGGTTGATGAGGCTAGAAGCTACGCTTTGTCATCACAATGGATTTACTTCGAATGCCACATTGTCAGATCCATCGAAAATCACTAATTGACGTCTACAACAATACATTACGTGTCAGTTAAAAGAAGTTTCCTTCTCCGCTTCAACTCTTGGTACGGTTGAAGAAATCAATGTACGTGACCCTTCTGGAAATACTCTGTTAGACATTCATTCATACAAATCATCATCATTCACTTAGAATGTCACATCGTCATACCCGCCAAATCACAAATTGACTTATCCAAAAATAACACGGGTATACAGCTAAGAGAAACGAATTCCTCCACCACCAAACATGAATACGTTTGAACAGATCAACTTATGCGATCCATTGGATATACTCTGTCAGACCTTCGTCCATACAAGTTGTCCTGGGACTGGACAAACCGAAGGCACTATTCTGTAAACAGGATAGCCCTTGCATTTTACTCCGTCTTCAATTATCTTTGGCATATATGATTTCGCGACGCTTATGCCAATACAGAGTGGTTCTTTGGAAAATAATCCAACCGGTCTCTCCATATTAACAACGTTAAAATGGTCAAAACTTCGATAGTCTGTGAGTTAACTATCAAAGAAAAACAAGTGTGCAAACAACGATATTATTTCCAGATGGAAATTATATCGAACAAACATCATTTAACATTAATCTCTTTAGTTCATTTATTTACTTATCTCCTGTTTCCCTATATTCTAAATTCTTATTTTCTTTTATCAGAAAACATTTCTGATTCTCGTTTGGAAAACATTTCCAAAATTCCTTTACGATCAAACCTTACCATTTCTTAGTTAAGAAGGAAGTCACTCAAGTTGGGGTATAATTACCTCTCAGACCTTAACTGAACAACGTTATAACTTCGAAATGGTCAAAGTTTATCTTTTAATCTTTAACAACTTCTTTACGCCTTTCTTGGATTCAATTTTACTAATCCACTTCTATATTTAAAACATTGGTTATAACAATAACGTTATAATCCCTACTTTCGAATTATCTAACTTTAATTTTAACTTCTATTCCTATTAGTGAATAATTAACCTAACACTTATTTATTTATAAATAAATAAATCTCTATTTAAACACTGGAAAGTATAAGTACTTTCCCGAATTCGATATAATCGAATTTGCCGATTAACTCTCTTCGAGAAATCTCTATTTGATTAACTCTTCTTCGAATAACCTATATTCGATTAACTCCTTCTCGAATAAACGATATTCAATAATCTCTCTTCGAATAACTAATATTCGATAACTCTTCTTTTTCAAATATCTCATATTTGAAAATCTCACTTCGATTAAACTATAATCGATAACTCCCTTCGATGAAACTAACATCGATAACTCCTTTCGATGAAACTAACATCGATGAAACTAACATCGATAACTCCTTTCGATGAAACAAACATCGATAACTCCTTTCGATGAAACTAACATCGATAACTCCTTTCGATGAAACTAACATCGATTAACTTAACTTGACTCGACTAACTCGACTTACTTGGTTCGATCAATTCGATTCGATTAACTAGGCTCGACTAACTTGACTAACTTAACTCGACTTACTTGGTTCGACCAATTCGATTCGATTAACTAGGCTCGACTAACTTGACTAACTTAACTCGACTTACTTGGTTCGACCAATTCGATTCGATTAACTAGGCTCGACTAACTTGGTCGAACCACCCGATCAACTCAACTTATTCAACTTAACTTATTTCTCAACTCGATCAACTCGATTTACTCCTATCGAATAACTAATATTCGATTAAACTCCATTCGCTTGACTCTAAATCGCAGCGATCACAATGGTTACTCCTGACTCCCTCAGGAAACATCCGACCGTCGTAGGCTATTTACAGCCCTGCGAATTACGCTAGCAGTCGTACAAGATGGCAACTTACCCTGAATACTATGTTTGACTAACTCTGTTTCAAATAACTATATTTGATTTACTCTAGTTCGTTTTAACTCTAATCGATTAACTCTAACTAATTAACTCCAACTGGTTAACTCTAACTGATTAACTCTAACTGGTTAACTCTATTTGACTAACTCGACTTGACTAACCCCTTTCGAATAACATATTCGATTAACTAACTTTCGAATACCATATTTGATTAACTAACTTCGAATACCATATTCGATTTCTCCTTTCGAATGTCTATATTCGATTAACTAACTTCGAATACCATATTCGATTAACTCCTTTCGAATACCATATTCGATTAACTAACTTCGAATACCATATTCGATTAACTAACTTCGAATACCATATTCGATTAACTAACTTCAAATACCATATTCGATTAACTCCTTTCGAATGTCTATATTAGATTAACTAACTTCGAATACCATATTCGATTAACTCCTTTCGAATGTCTATATTCGATTTCTCCTTTCGAATACCATATTCGATTAACTAACTTCGAATACCATATTCGATTAACTAACTTCGAATACCATATTTGATTAACTAACTTCGAATACCATATTCGATTAACTAACTTCGAATACCATATTCGATTAACTCCTTTCGAATGTCTATATTCGATTAACTAACTTCGAATACCATATTCGATTAACTCCTTTCGAATGTCTATATTCGATTTCTCCTTTCGAATACCATATTCGATTAACTAACTTCGAATACCATATTCGATTAACTAACTTCGAATACCATATTCGATTAACTAACTTCAAATACCATATTCGATTTACTCCTTTCGAATGTCTATATTCGATTAACTAACTTCGAATATCATATTCGATTTCTCCTTTCGAATACCATATTCGATTTCTCCTTTTTATAACGTTTATCCATTTTAAAAAGATCCCCTTTTTAACACGTTTATTCATTTATAAAGATTTACTATTAGTAACGGTTCTTCACTTTATAAACGTCCTTTTAATAACGTTTTCCTTTTTATAACGGTTTCCTTTATAAACCAATTTCCTTTTTATTAACTCTATTTATTTTCTAAATATTCTCCTTTCAATTCTATTTGTAAATGGTTTACAAATATTTCTTTTCTCTATTTTATTCTATTTGCAAATGGTTTGCAAATATTCCCTTTTCAAATTTATTCTTAAAAATATTCTAACTCCTTAAATTCCCGGGAAAATTCGCCATAACCTCCTTTGTATCGGGAGCATCGGGAAAATCCCCAAACTCGCCACACAGGCCTTTCCATTCAAAAAGAAATGTTTTTGAATTTATTTTCCTTTTTAAAATATCTCCTATTTATAAATATCCCAATTTACAAATATTCCTTATTTATAAATATTCAAATTTATAAATATCTCTTATTTATAAATATTCCAATTTATAAATATTCTGTTTTCAATATCACTTTGAAAATCCCCTATCAACATTCCGACATGTTATGGTATTTTAACATATCAAATTACGATGTTCAATATCGTCTAAGCACATATAATCGCCCACAGATTTTATATCACGTCATATAACAATATATGAAAAACAATAAAATAACTGTTGAGGAATCCAGTTGGATTCCTCCAACCTGTTTCCCTGCATCACAGATGTTAAACAATAATATTTACATCGATTTCACTTCGATGTGAATTATTCTGATCAACAGAATCAACATATAAATATCTAACTGTTATATATATGTATACACATATATATAAAATTTCCACTAACTGTCTAGCAGTTCAATCAAACAGTCAGCACACATCAAACAGACAATATCTAACAGTTCTAAAAATACAACATGAAATTATAAACTGTTCAGAGTTGGTGAGTTTTACTCACATTTGCGCGTTAACCGATAAATATCGGTTTGCGTTCATTGATTCAGTCGAACAATTTATTTCGCCATAAATTGTAACGAGCTCAGATTGACTCGCGGTCAGTCCCATTGTGACGCACCCGTCCATACGATCCCGACGGATCTTGTTTCATCTGATTTCAATACCATATGATAAAGTTATCCCTTTTCAAACTTTGTAAACTATTAATTAAATTCAAATTAAAAACTTAACTTCCTAAATAAAAGAATTTGGGCTCCCTCTTTGACTTAAGGCCCATCCACTTAAAAGAAGACCCGCATGTTCATACCCTTCTTCCTCTTTAACCTGCTGCCGAACCCGATCAATGTCCACAACCATTTCAGAAACTTCCCCCACCTCGTTCACTCCCTTCGGTCCACCGTTCAACGAGCCATCACCACCCACAATCTCCTCTTCTCTTCCTCTTTCCCTCTAACCCCACAGACATAAACTCGATGGCCCTTTGTCCCTCCCATCGTTCATCCCATTACGTACAGGAACCGAACAAAACATTCACCGGAATTCCCAAAAATACCACAATTTACTCTCCTCCTCTCCACGGTTTCGAAACCCAACTCGAACCGAACTAAAACCCCTTGCATTTCGTCCAAATCGACTAACCCTAGTCACGGCTATTCCAAAATGTCGAACAACATGCTGTCGAACTAGTTGAAAAGGTTTGGGAAATGAGGAGAATTCCATTGGCAACTCAAACGTATATTCTTCATGAAATTTAGGATTTTTATTTGGATTTATTGGAATTTCTGAAGATGGAATTTATTTCCTGTAACACAAATGAAAGTGGCGGCTCATATTTTGCTTCTTGCGTTTTAAACAGAAAGGTGAGGCTTAGAAGGGAAAGCGTGGATTGATTTGGTCCAAGAAAAGTTTAAGATATTTTTTTATATTTTTATTTTATTGATTTTTTTATACTATATTTGCCTTCTAAAAATCGGTACGATCACATACAGTACCTAAAAATCACCAAACTGGACATACTGCTATATTTTGACATTACGGTCCCAACGAAACTGGTTTCGTCGAATTCCGACTCCGTCTGCTCACACAGCGTATTTTTAACTGTCGAAATATTGACTGTTTCTCGCTCTAAAAATCCGTACGGCCACACAGTGACTCTAAAAATCATGAAACTGGAAATCTAACAACTATTTGATATTGCGAATCCAACAAAACTGGTTTCGTCGAATTCCGACTTCGTTTGCAAAACCAGCTATTTTTAAAGCTCTAGATGACCCATTTAAATATATAAATATATTTAAATATAATTAAATTAAATATAAATAAATTTATATTATCGTATATCTTCACATATGATATCGTACAGCTCCAGAATATCATATCAGAATTTACAGTTTGATATTTCAGATTTTAGATTTATCGATATTCAGTTTATATCGAAAACCCTTTTATAACGTATATAAAGCGTCGCAAATTATAAAGGAAATCAACAACGACTTTTTCTGAAATTTGATTTGGACGTAAATCAAAATCTACATGACGAAATCTCGATTTTTCTCTTCCACTAGAAAGATATACTCCACCAGCTCCACACGTTTCTTGTTTCACAGAAATCTGGCTTAAAACGAATCATGTACATTCAGTTGAAGTTCAAATTGCCAAATCGCGAACTGCAGCGCCATTTCAAGCTCGATTTTAAATTATAAAATAATTATACGTTCAAACCGTCGTCGATTGAATATATTCGTCAATATAATTCAACTCTAAGCTGAATTAAATTCTGGGGATGACCCAGTTCACAGAATATTGTTATTCCACTATTTCTAGTTATTTTTGAATTAAATATATTATTTAATTTTAATTAAATAACCACTATAATTTAATTATCAACGATTTAATTCACCATATCACTATTTATATAATTAAATAAATTAATTATAATACCTCTGCCAATGCGGGTCATTACACCAGACATGCTGAAAAGAAAAAAAAAAAGAGATTCGAAATGGAGAATCGAAGGAAAGATATATGGCTCTTGGGGGTTAAGTTTTTAAAACAAACTTTTCTCTTGAAAATACTCTCCTTAAAACATATTTTCGAAAGTATTTCTTTATAAAATGCTTTTGAAAAATAGTTTTTCAGAATCTCTTATTTGTTCTTGTAACCTTCGGATCTCGTACCATGTGGAATGCCCCACGTCCATTAATGTCACTCTCAAGGGAATGCATTAATTTTCATGGAGTATTATTGGTGTATAGAACAGGATATAACAAGACAGGTACATATATTGGTACTTGAAAATTTTAAAACAACTTTTATTGCAGCGGAGAAATAGTTTGATTACAACAACATCATAAACCAACAATAAAACAAAGTACACTTAATATCCATCTTGACAAATTGTTTTCTGAGTACATAAAGTAAAAAAGCATAACCCCAACATAAGTAGCCATAAAAGAGATAAGCTGATTTTTAATTTCAGCAATCCAAGCACTTCCAAAAGAGAGAGAAAGAGGTCCAAATCAAGCTCCACTAGCACTAGTCCCACCCTGAGAACCTTGGGGGGGGGAGGATGAAATGAGGCGAAAACAAAGGGGGCCAAACATAAAGTCTGGCGAGTCCAATAACTTTAACAATATAATTATTAAAGTAATTAGGATAAGGCATAAACTGGTAAAACACGGAATGACTGTGAAGCAAATGGACAAGACAAAACAAACAAGAGGAATATGCTGGCGTTAATCGCGCTCCTAATCACTACAGGATAATTACTATACTACACCATTATTAGTTACCCTTAAAGTTGATCCCGCCCGCTGAACATAATAATCATAATGGTAGTTTCGTGTACCCCTAGTTGTCTTCATAGGTGTCGCCTGCCCTTATCTCCACTAGTTATATCCACTACCCCCATGCGATCGGCTCCCTAACTCGTTGATACCCATGTTGGTCCCACAGCGGAGTGTATCACTCCCCAAAGTGGCAACCCGATACCACTAAAGATGCACGGCTTATATCTGCACGATGTAACAACGTTTTGTCTACCAGCCCAGGCCCACGCATGCACATGACCCCGTTGGACTTGCGTTGCCACCGCTAACCCGTTTTGACCTCTAACAATCAAACCCGATAAGCGTGTCCCGTCCTCGTTCTAACTCGAGCTCACAAAGATACTTAATGGGTTACTGGTTTGAAAAGGGTCCCCCATGCTTGACACAAGCTTTCCACCTATGCTTGGTCCCCACTTAGGATTTCCCACTTAACCCCTCTTATTCATGTCTTCTTACATGATTCAATTTGGTTAAGTGTTTCTAATCGTATTTCACATGTCACCCATGTCACCCACTTAACCCCCATGTCCCACCCCATGTTTATCTTGGTTAAGTGTTACTTATTTCATTATAACCGTAACCTTGTAAGACCTCCCAATTAGACTACCGTTTGCGATTGCTGAATTTGTCAGGCGGGTCCGGACAGTCTTATACCGCAAACGAGCCTAACCTCGTGTCTTTACAATTGTTACGCATTTAATTTATGCCTTCAACCTCTCACATTAGACTACCGTTTGTGGTTGCTAGATTTGCCGGGCTTGTCCAGGCAGTCTTATACCACAAACGAGTCTAACCTCGTGCCTTAGGCGTTTATTAGTACATATAATTATTTCACCCCAATATGAATTAATTATCCCTATTCAAATTGTCAATAATTTCCAAATTAATCTATGTCTATAGTTGTCACCAAAATTATGTCCATACTTTTCAGGTATATAAATTATACCAATCAGTGTCTCAAATTAATTATAGGCCTTTAAAGCCACTTTATACCAATTCACAATATGTATATTTATTAGTTTCCCATTGTCCCCACGTAGTTCGTACGTTTAATATGAAGTATGTTAGACTCGCAAATAGTCTAACTCATAAGAAAAGAAACATCACAACTTGCATAACACATAAAATAGATCTAACTTGCAAATAAGAGTTATAACATAAATTTGCATAGCTAATAACTTGCATAGGCAATGAACATATAGAACATAAATTTGTATAAACTATGTATTGCCATGGATCTAAATATAGATCTACACATGAAATTGTGAACTTGCATATATGAATATGGTTTCCACCTAAACTTGTATATGTGAATATAGTTTTCACCTAAACTTGCATATGTGAATATAGTTTTCACCTAAACTTGCATATGGATTCCTACAAACTTGCATATGTATTAAAACATGTAAACTAATATCTCATGTTTTACATATAAACTAGCATATGTATATCCTTGATTCACATATAAACTTGTGTATAATTTGCATACAGACTTGCATAAGATTCGCATACAAACTAGCATATGTAAAAACAGACTTGCATAAGATTCACATACAAACTAGCATATGTAAAAACAGACTTGCGTAAGATTCACATACAAACTAGCATATGTTTTACATCCCAAACTTGCATATAAATTGATGTCATAAAATGAATCAAGTTAAGCATATGTGATTGGACATATGAAATAGATCTACCAACATAAGTTAACAAAACTGTCATATGTTCACCAACAGACGATAACAAAGTTAAGTAACATCACATGATTCAACAGACATGTTCTCATAATCCCAATTATAACTCATCATAATTAATTTATTAATTATTTTGTTATAGAAATTGTACTCACAAAGACGGATAAGAGAAGAGAATAATTCGTTCGTCATTTGTATTAGAATCCTGACTTGCAATTCCTAAGCTTTAAGATGAAGAACTATTCTAGCAGCAGCATGGAGGCCAAGATATTAATTTAGTTTAGGTTTAGAGCTTGAGTCTGTGCATGCTTTTATAGACGTTTAAATCAATATAAGCCGTTAGACTATCATAGGAGCAAACTAGAACCATGCAGACTAGATAGAGTTATCCAGAACTACCACCTATGCCCTAGTGACTCAGCAATAGGTCAGAAAAGACTCAGCAACAGATTAGAATCGTCACAGTTCAGATCTACCTAGAGGGGTAGGTCGACCCCCCGGTCGACCCCTTGGTCGACCTATATAGGGGAGGTCGACCCCCTGGTCGACCTGGCCTAGGGCGGGAAAAATCCCGCCCAACCCGATTCCTTGTTTGAATTTGAATTTGGAATTTTAACTCTGAACTGTTTTAATTTATATAAATTTCTGAAACTTCTGAGGGCCATAACTTCCTCATACGAAGTTCGATTTACGAAAACTTGTATCTATTCCAAGAAGAATTTCGAGACGAACGCTATGGCATAACCCGTTTCCCTTAATTCTCAATTTAACAATTATGTATTCTTTAATTCGTTCTATTAATAGTGATAGAAAATTTAGGGTGTTACAATGTGGATCGGCCTTGACGATCTAAGGGCCACTCGAGCACTGATCCTGAGACACGGGCTAGCGCGTCTCAAAGTGGTAAGGGCGATCCCTTGCCTTGGTTCACAGATGGAAATCCAACTTCCAATACGTGACATTTGCGGTTTTGATTGTAGAGCCTAATATGGCGACATAGTAGCATGGGATGCCATGCCGTCTATGATTTATACATTTATATTTGAAGTTGTTTTCATACACTTTACACTATAATAGTATCAAAATGATTTGTTTTAAATGTACCAAGCATGTTTGGCTATTATAAGATAAAACTCTATCGTCCGGCTTGCGTTCCATTGTGTGATGGGACCTAAGTCTTATAATAGCTTCATTGTTCTTTATTTAGCATTGCGTTGTTGTTTTTATGCACTAATTTTCTTGGGAGGAAACCCGTTCTATGTTATACGGCGAGGTCCCTTGATTTACCTTACTTTAAAACCAAGATGATAATTGTTTTAGTTCTCATACCAGTCACATGACTGACCAGGAGTTTATTGTTTTAACCTAAACTCTGGGTGCCTCTATTTTCTACACGGGAAGCTAGTAGTTTTGGTTTTGCAGATATTATATTCATAGGATCCTGGTTTACAGCTGGAACTATATTCGGAAAGCTCCGTATCCGTGTATGCCTTCCAATTGTGTTATGTATTATTTTCCGCTGTAATGTAATGTAATTCAAATCTCTGATATTTTTCTTTTGTATATTATTCATGTATACTCTGGAATATTCTTGTATTCTGATGAAATTATTGTAATAAGCAATGAAATGTTCTTCTGTTTGTGTTCTGATTTGTCGTGTTCTCAACTCAATCCAGGCTTTCCTTCAAGGGGAAGTTCGGGTCGTTATAACGGAGGTCATTTGCAAAATGGTTATTTTTAAGGGTTATATTTCCATAGCGACTATTCTGAATTTTCAACTCCGCATAACTTTTTATTCCCTCTATGAGATCTGGATTTTTCAGATCGTTGGAAAGATATTTTCAAACAGATTCAAATATTTTTGGTTTCAGTAAAATCCGGTTTATTTTGAATCATGTACACTCATTTGAAATTTGAGATCGAATTTTCAAACTACCGCGCCATTTTCATTTCCTTTTATAATTAAAATAAAATTTTATATTTTAACTTCGATTTAAATATACTTATACATTCTAATTCTATTCAAAATAAATTTCCAGTCATTATTATTTAAAATAAATCATTTTTAAATGTTCCAAATTCATTATAATTGCCAAAATAAAATTTTTAAATCGATTTTGATTTTCCGGGTTGTTACAATCTCCCCCACTTAAAATCTTTTCGTCCTCGAAAAGAAACGGAGATGAAAGTTGTTTTACTAATCAACTCAACTTTCAGTTTGGCATTCATTTTTCAACTTTTTAGTTTCTAAGAATTTCTAATTCTTCAAAAATTTGGCTAACACCCTAAATTTTGGAAAAAATTCTCTATAACCTCATTTATACGGGGAGACATTTAAAACCGTAAGTAGCCTCACAGGGCCCTTATCCACCCAAAAGGAAAAGAAAATGCCAAGCGACCAGCCTTAGGCTCATAAACCTTTAAAAGAAAAAATAAAATTGCCATGCGGCCAGCCTTAGGCTCATAAACCTTTAAAAGAAAAGGAAAACTAGCAAACACGTACCTATTTGTAGGGCATAAAATTTTATTTCTCTTCTTAGCTTCTCTGTTATGACCTGTTCACACATATAAATGTACATGCATGCATTTCCAATCAATTTTCAATTTAGTTCAACATTTGACACAATTTGGCTAAATTTGGCCTTCATTTCTCTTATTGGTTTTATGATTCCAATGTATTTTTATTAATCAGACTAATAATCAAACAACACAACTAGCAATCAATTAGTTGATTAACGTTTCAAATTCATAATTATATATATACATATATATATATATATATATATATATATAAATCCATTTTTGATGCCAAGTCACAACAAATTACCCTATTTAGTTTTGGTTCTCATGCCAGCCAATTGGAATCATATAAACATCACAATTTCGAAACTCGAACATAAATACTGATGATGCACGTGCTATCATCAGTATCATCTCCAGGCGATTAGAGTGCGATTCTATATCTATCCAGTATATTTGAGACTTCAAATACACGTGGATCGGATGTATATTAAAATCTCCATATACGCGATTTTCCAAATCAATTTAGAATAAAATATCCAAATACGTATAATTAATATAAAATCTTAAAACTAAATTTGATTTTTAAAAATAACACTCTTCACACTCGCTCTAGGATACTAATGATCCTATCTCTAACGAGTCATTCTTATTGGATATTACTAATCCAATCTCTGATGAATTCTTTCATTTGGTTCTAGTGTGTCCTGTTCTCGAGCTCTATAAACCAAAACTCTGATACCAAATGTAACGACCCAAACTTCCCCGTAAAGGAAAGCCCAGATTGAATTGAGAACACGACAAACCAAAACGCAACCAGAAGAACATTTCATTACTTATTACAACAATTTACATCAGGGAACAAGAATATATAGAGTATGAACAAATAATATACATTTGACAAATATCAGAGATTTACATGTAACAATGCAGCGGAAAATAATACAAAACACAACAGAAAGAGATACATGAATGCAGAGCTTTTCGAATATCATTCCAGCTGTAAACCAGCATCCTGTGAATATAGATATGCAAAACCAAAACTACTAGCTGCTCGTGTGGAAAAAAGGGGCACCCTGAGTTTAGGTTAAAACAATAAACTCCAGGTCAGTCATGTGACTGGTGTAACAACCCGGAAATGCGAGCTAGTTTAAGAAAATTTATTTTGGCAATTTTAACGAAGTTTGAATATTTAAAATGAATTATTTTAAATAATAATGACGAAAAATTTATTTTGAATAGAATTAGAATATATATATTTATATACATCTCCGTTAGAATATAAATAATTTATTTATAATTATAAAAGGAATTGAAAATGGCGCGGTAGTTCGATAATTCGATTTCAAAATTTCAAATGAATGTACAGGATTCAAAACAAACAGGATTTTAGTGAAACCAAAAATATTAGAATCTAATTGAGAATATCTTTCCAACGAATCCGAAAAATTGAAATTTCATAGCAGTAATAAAAAGTTATGCCCAGTTGAAAATTCAGAATAGTCGCTATGGAATTTCGGCCCTTAAAAATGGAAATTTTGCAAATGACCTCGGTTTTTGACGAAACCACTTTTGTTGGATCCGTGATGTAAAGTTATTGCTAGGTTTCAATTTTCATAATTTTTCGAATCAATATGTGAGTGTGGCAAAGGAAAACGCGGTTGACCACTTTCAGCTGATTTTAATCGACTGGAAATTGGCCATTTTTCTAACTGTCTCAGAATCTGACGAAATTAGTTTTGTTAGGACCGTATCGTCAATACGAAGTTAGAAAATATTTTTCGGGAATTTTTAGAGTTGGTATGTGGGCTCGGTAAATTGAAATGTGCGTTCAAATTTAATATATAGAGTTATATGTTGATTTTGATGAAAACCGATCGAAACGATCGAATCAGCCTATGATACATATCCCATTGTGTTCGGAATGGGGGTAATTAGCTATGGACGACAGGCGGTGGGCCTCGTTTCGAGTTCGAATAACAAAGTTACTTTTTAAAATTAAAATAAATTAAATAATATAAAAAACTTTATATCACCTCTCCCCCTATCGTTGACTTCCAAATCAGAAACAAAACAAAAAAATTAAAGAGAAAGGGGGAGGAGCCGCCGTCGCTCCTCCCACCATCGCGCCTTCGCGCCGCAGGCGCGGCCACCGTCTCCGATCCTTCTCCTCCTTCCTCCAGTCGATCGAGCCCAACCTCCAACATCCCGCGCCCTTTATTTCCTCCCTCCTCCAACAGTAAACCCCCTCCGATGGTTAGCGTGCCCCACCACCACCGTCGGCCGACCATCCCTGGCCTCTCCCCCACCGCGCTGAACCCCTCCGTCATCTCCTCCTCCCCCCTTCTTCAACGCAAACCCTAACACCGAGGCAGTCAATGCCTGGTGGACGCCGCCGCCTCACTGGCGCAACTCCACCTCCAACGCAGCGAGGAAACGCCCCCGCTCCTCCTTAAAACAATGTAAGTTCTTTAATTTATTTTGTTTTGTTTAATTTATTTTTGCAAATAAAAATCTGAATTTTTATATGTAAAAGGTTTACATTTTTATACAAAGAAAGTTAAAAATTTTATGAAGAGAAAGACAATATTTTTATGTAGTGGAAGACGATATTTTTTAACAAAGGAAAGATCAAATTTTTATATGCGGAAAGACTATATTTTTATTTTATTTTAAAAAGGATATGATTTCTAGATTAAAAATATAATTTTTATATTATAGAGATGGTAAAAATATAATTTTTATATAAGGAGGAAGTTAAAGATGTAATTTTTATATCATAGAAAGGTTAAAAATATAATTTTTATACGTGTAGTGAGGATAAAAATTCGATCTTTATATATGAAGTAGATATATAAAAATATAATTTTTATATAGAGAGTAGCGATGTAAAAATAGAATTTTTATCCATATGGAGTGATTATAAAAATATGATTTTTATATACATAGCAACAATATAAAAATGTGATTTTTATATATGTAGTGGCTACGGGCAACGAAAGTGACAAAAGGCGAGAACAGCGATGACTTCTACACAAGAAGAGTCGAGGCGTTTGTATTAGCTAGTCGGTGAGAACTTCTCACTTTAAATCTTGTTTTTCTGGTTAAAATATATACTAGGTTGCAGACGGTGCTTAGCAGCACCCGACACCCGTCGTCCACAAACCATGATGGCTTGTATGTTTGATTGTTTGTTGTGGTGAAAATTGATTGTGTGATGTGAAAGGAAATAAAATATTTATATAGTTAAAAATATTTTATCATTAAAAATATAATTTTTAACAAGTATGTGAATGAATAAAAATCTGTGTTTGTTGATTTGAAACCCCACACGGGTATTGGGATGATATTTGGCATACACTAATCCCAATTATTTAATTGTATGTCAATCGATTGGTCGACAGACTGTGTGAGTGTTAATTATCTATATTTAATGCTTATGCAGTTGTGTGGTGCACTTTGGATGATGGTTCATTATTTGTTGTTGCTATTATATACATGTGTTTTATGGAAACCATATAATTAACATTATATGGTAATTGATTGGGCCTCATTCCAATTGGGAAAATAAAGAATAGAATAAAATAAAGATTCATGTGTTGAATAGAAAATATAGTCATGTGTTGGCGATAATCATTTGTTGAAAGAAATATTTTAACAATAAAATTTACATCTTTATCATATTTAAAGTTAGAAACTAACTGGAAAATAGATAAGATGAGTGGTTTCCTGGGTATTGATCTGATATTGCTTTCGGCCTTTGGGGTTAATACTTAGGGAATCATTCTCTTACTATTTTACGGTTGGAGTCTGATTTAAAAATCAAACGACGGATACCATAATTTTATAAAATATATTAAATAACAAAAATAGTCATGTGTTGACAGTGCTCATGTGTTCAGAATATTCATGTGTTGAAAGAAATATATATTCATGTGTTGAAGAAAATATTCATTTGTTGAATAGAATAACGAATTTATAAAAATATATAAAGCCGTGTTGATTAGAGATGCGCCATTTTGACGTGAGCGATATTTATATCGATTATATTCGTTTTTAAAATGAATATAGAAAAGGAAGTGATTTCAAAATATAACGTTTTGAAAACATTATCATTTGTATATCGATGATGCGGAATATTCAATTTTGATTCAAAATTGAATATGAAGTTGAAATCGTTTCGAAAACGAATTTAAAACGATTTATAAAATACATTTTAAAAGGAAATCGACGAAATATATATAATATATATATTATATATATAATGGCCTGAATAGAACGCGCCGCGCTGCGGCAGTTCGTGAATTTCGACCATTGACTTTGAATGGACGTTACGGGAGACCCGACCGTCGGATTCTCCTGAAACCGGAACCGTTGGGTTCATCTCGAAAATAGTTTTCCAATGAATATTAGAAATTTGAAATCTAACAGTTGGATTTGGAATTATGTCCAAATCAAATGTGGAAAAGGTCGCTGTAAGTGCAGTTCGATGGCCGTTGATGGAAATCGACTGTACGGACCTTGATAAATTTATTAAAAATATCAATAATTTGTGTAAAATCATAAGAAATGATTTGGGAAGAATTGGGATGAAAAACTCCATATTTGAAAAGATAAAAATAGATTTTTATCGAAATGAACTAGTTTTGAACTAGAATTAAAATCAATTTATTTTTGAAATAAATAAATTGAATTTGAAATGGTTTTGAAAATAACCAGGATTTCCAATATATATTGTGGAAATGGATTTAAATCGAAATTGGCTTGGAATATTTCGATGTTGAATTTCGTGATTATACAGATAGTGTTATGGAAATTTGAAAGATATATTTATATCGTTATTTCCAATACAATATTTGTTGGTCGTAGAATTTGATATTGAATATAAGCCGATATATTTTCTATTCAGAGCCTTGTATTTAATATCAAATGTGATTTGGGTTTGTCATGAATGGTGTCTTCATTAACACTGTTCTTAAGCCCAATAGAGAAAAAGATTAAATCTTTCTATTTAGATTTAATGGAGTGTATCAATTAAATAATATTTAATTGGAATTGAATTTGAATTGGTTTTTGGGTTTATCGTGAGCGGTGTTTTTAACAACACCTGTTCTTTAACCCGATTAACAATAGAGTGTGATTTTGGGTTTATCGTGAATCGTGTTTTAAATGACATTGGTTCTTTAACCCAATTAAAGATAAGATATTGATTTTTGGGAAGATTAAAACTAAGTGGAGTGTTAATGAATCTGTAATTAGATTGAAATGTGAATTGATAATTTAAATTATCAAATTTGGAAAGTGATCGAAAATAGAGTATCACCAGTTTTGCTCCAAAGTGATAGTTAAATCTTTAATTAGATTTGAACGTGAAATGGTAATTAATATTTACCGTTAACACCGTGGTGTTAGATATGGAGTATTACCAGTTTTGCCCCATGGGATGAATAGGTTGGGATTGGGAAATAAAATAAATAATTACTTCAGTGTGGTTCGCTAATCCAGACTAGTTTGGAAAACCATAATACGGTTTGAAATGATATCCAAAGGAAGATTAAAGAATAAATTTAGAAGAATTTATATTTGATAAAATTAATGGGAAACTTTCCCTAAGAATGTGATTTTGTGAATAAAAGAATATTCTGAATTGGAATGAGGCATTTGTTGTGTCTATATAACAATTGTTTATTATATACGTGGGTTATTCAGAAAGGCCGGGTTTATACCCATTCTGAATAACCGATTCGGCGATATGTCGAAGATGAAGACGGTGGTTGAAGACCGGAAGTCTTCACATCGTTTGGCTGATTACTGATGATCTTGATTGGGCTGTACACCCAAGATGAGGGAATCAGTTGGTGATCGTCCAAACGTACTTGGAGATTGATGGATATGCGAGGAAAGTGCCTCCAGTTTCGTTCAGACCCAGAACGAACTTGTAAATGGACTGTGTGTCTGACACTGGATTTTATTCTGTGTTAATTGATCTCTATTAAATATACATCTGTTTGGCGGCGGAGAATTTATTCTCTTGCTTAACGCCCTTCTCTGAGACGTACGAGCTCAGAAGTTGTATATCGATGGACATCAGTTGCATGGAGTGAATTGCATGTGCGGCACGCCTAAGTGGAAAATGATCAAGGCTTCTGTTGAAAAGCAAAGTCTTGTGGTTGATGATCAGAGCACGGCCTGTGTTGCGCAGCTTTGTGTATAGCGTGAATTCGCGAGTCTCACACCTCGGTATAAGTCAGAAACGGGATACGGACCGTTAAGAGAACACGACGTTTCTTTCTAGCTAGTTGTGGTGTCAGTGCTTAAACTGGCTGACAATTATATACTTTTCACCTGTGTGGTTGTTGGAATGCGAGGCGCCTCGGATATAGGTCTGTTAGGACCGGGAAACGTGTGTTCAGGAATTGCCAATCTTCCAAAGTTAGGTGAGGACCGGCCCAACCGATTCCAAGGATCATAGTGGGGTCCTGAGACATTTTCTAGAGTGTCTCGAATGGAGAGGAGCTTGCCCCTTGCCTCGACTCATGATGGAAATCCAATTTCCATTACGTGATTTTGTGGTTTTATTTGTAGAGCCTAGTATGGCGACATGATAGATGGTACACATGTCGCCTATGATTGATATTTATGATAGAAATTGTTTTGACACTATACACCTATAATAGTATCAAATGATTTGTTTTAAACGTACCAAGCATGTTTGGCTATTATAAGGGAAAACCCTATCCTCTGGCTTGCATTGCATTATGTGATGGGACCTAGGTCTTATAATAGCTTCATTTTTTCAAAAAACATTGCGTTGTTTTGTTATATGCACTAGTGTTCTTGGGAGGAAACCCGTTCCGTGTTATACGGCGTGGTCCCTTGATTTACCGAACTTTAAAATTAAGATTAATAACTGTTTTAGTTCCCACACCAGTCACATGACTGACCTGGAGTTTATTGTTTTAACCTAAACTCTGGGTGCCCCTATTTTCGACACGGGCAGCTAGTAGTTTTGGTTTCGCAGATTTATTTTCAAAGGATTCTGATTTACAGCTGGAACGATGCTCGGAAAGCTCTATATCCGTGTATTACTTTCATTTGTGTTTTATGTTGTTTTTCCGCTGCTATGTAATTTATTGTAATCTCTGATATTTTTATGTTGTATTATATTTATTCATACTCTGTATATTCTTGTGTCTGATGGAATTGTTGTAATATACAATGAAATGTTCTTCTGTTTGCGTTCTGATTTGTCTTGTCCTCAATTCAATCCGTGCTTTCCTTCACGGTGAAGTTCGGGTCGTCTCAGTTTGGTATCAGAGCTTTGGTTTACAGAGCTCGAGAACAAGACACATTAGAACCGAATGAAAGAATTCATCAGATATTGGATTAGTAATATCTAATTAGAATGACTCGTTAGAGATAGGATCAGTACTATCCTAGAACGAGTGTGAAGAGTATATTTTTAAAATAATGATGAAAACAATTTTTGTTTTGAAAATTTAAATCGTTTTAAGACGTATTTGAATATTATTTTGTATTGAATTTGGACAATCGAGTATATAAAGATTTTGCATATACGCGTCATGAACGTATATTCGAAGTTTTAATATACTGGAAAGATATAGAATCACATTCTAGACACCCGGGGATAATTCTGATGATGTGGCCACATCATCTGTATTTATGTTCGAGTTTCGAAAGTGTGATATCTATATATTTCCATTAGACTGGTGTGAAAACCAAAACCTACATAGGATTTTTTTGTTGTGATTTGGCATCAAAAACACGATTTTCTGTATATGTAACAAAATTATGAATTTGAAACGTTAATCCACTAATTGATTGCTGGTTGTGTTGTTTGATTATTTGTTTGAAATTTTGAACCATTTAGCCTAATTGAACCAAATAGTGGATTGTATTGAAAATTAGTCGCATTTTCTTGCATATACATGTACTTACATTGAAACATGTCATAGCAAGGAGGCTAGAGCAGAAGAATAAAATTGTTTGCCGACAAATAGGTACATGTTTACTGATTTCTTGGGTTTGGATGATTTTATGAGCCGATTGGCTAGCCGCTTGGCTGTTTCTTTTTCTTTTTGGACTGATAAGGGCCATGGGAGGCTATATGAAATATCCCTAAGTCCCCAGTGCAGGGGAGGTTATGGCGAAATTTTTCGAAAATTTAGGGTGTTAGCCAAATTTTTCAAAAATTTGAAAGGTTCTTAGAAACTGAAAAGTTGAAGAACTTAAGCCGTAACGAAAATTATGGAAGTTGAGTTGATTAGTTAAACAACTTTAGGCTTTATTCCTTTTCGGGGATGAAAAGTTTTAAGTGGGGGAGAATGTAACAACCCGGAAATGCGAGCCAGTTTAAAATTTTTATTTTGGCAATTTTAACGAAGTTTGAATATTTAAAATGAATTATTTTAAATAATAATGACGAAAAATTTATTTTGAATAGAATTAGAATATATATATTTATGTACATCGTCGTTAGAATATAAATAATTTATTTATAATTATAAAAGGAATTGAAAATGGCGCGGTAGTTCGATAATTCGATTTCAAAATTTCAAATGAATGTACAGGATTCAAAACAAACCGGATTTTAGTGAAACCAAAAATATTAGAATCTAATTGAGAATATATTTCCAACGAATCCGAAAAATTGAAATTTCATAGCGGGAATAAAAAGTTATGCCCTGTTGAAAATTCAGAATAGTCGCTATGGAATTTCGGCCCTTAAAATGGAAATTTTGCAAATGACCTCGGTTTTTGACGAAACCACTTTTGTTGGATCCGTGATGTCAAGTTATTGCTAGGTTTCAATTTTCATAATTTTTTGAATCAATATGTGAGTGTGGCAAAGGAAAACCCGTTTGACCAGTTTCAGCTGATTTTAATCGACTGGAAATTGGCCATTTTTCTAACGGTTTCAGAATCTGATGAAATTAGTTTTGTTAGGACCGTATCGTCAATACGAAGTTAGAAAATATTTTTCGGGAATTTTTAGAGTTCGTATGTGGGCCCGGTAAATTGAAATATGCGTTCAAATTCAATATATAAAGTTATATGTTGATTTTGACGAAAACCGATCGAAACGATCGAATCAGCCTACGATACATATCCCATTGTGTTCGGAATGGGGGTAATTAGCTATGGACGACAGGCGGTGGGCCTCGTTTCGAGTTCGAATAAAAAAGTTACTTTTTAAAATTAAAATAATTTAAATAATATAAAAACCTTTATATCACCCCTCCCCCCTTATCGTTGACTTCCAAATAAGAAACAAAAAAATTAAAAATAAAGAGAAAGGGGGAGGAGCCGTCGTCGCTCCTCCTAACATCGCGCCTCCGCGTCGCAGGCGCGGCCACCGTCTCCGATCCTTCTCCTTCCTCTAGTCGATCGAGCCCAACCTCCAGCACCCCGCGCCCTTTATTTCCTCCCTCCTCCAACAGTAAACCCCCTCCGATGGTCAGCGCGCCCCACCACCATCGTCGGCCGACCATCCCTGGCCTCTCCCCCACCGCGCTGAACCCCTCCGTCATCTCCTCCTCCCCCTTCTTCAACGCAAACCCTAACACCGAGGCAGTCAACGCCTGGTGGACGCCGCCGCCTCACTGGCGCAACTCCACCTCCAAAGCAGCGGGGAAACGCCCCCGCTCCTCCTTAAAACAATGTAAGTTCTTTAATTTATTTTGTTTTGTTTAATTTATTTTTGCAAATAAAAATTTGAATTTTTATATGTAAAAGGTTTACATTTTTATACAAAGAAAGTTAAAAATTTTATGAAGAGAAAGACGATATTTTTATGTAGTGGAAGACGATATTTTTTAACAAAGGAAAGATCGAATTTTTATATGCGGAAAGACTATATTTTTATTTTATTTTAGAAAGGATATGATTTCTAGATTAAAAATATAATTTTTAAATTATAGAGACGGTAAAAATATAGTTTTTATATAAGGAGGAAGTTAAAGATGTAATTTTTATATCATAGAAAGGTTAAAAATATAATTTTTATACGTGTAGTGAGAATAAAAATTCGATCTTTTTATATGAAGTAGATATATAAAAATATAATTTTTATATAGAGAGTAGCGATGTAAAAATAGAATTTTTATCCATTTGGAGTGATTATAAAAATATGATTTTTATATACATAGCAACAATATAAAAATGTGATTTTTTATATATGTAGTGGCTACGGGCAACGAAAGTGACAAAAGGCGAGAACAGCGATGACTTCTACATAAGAAGAGTCGAGGCGTTTGGATTAGCTAGTCGGTGAGAACTTCTCACTTTAAATCTTGTTTTTCTAGTTAAAATATATACTAGGATGTAGACGGTGCTTAGCAGCACCCGACACCCGTCGTCCACAGACCATGATGGCTTGTATGTTTGATTGTTTGTTGTGGTGAAAATTGATTGTGTGATGTGAAAGGAAATAAAATATTTATATAGTTAAAAATATTTTATCGTTAAAAATATAATTTTTAACGGGTATGTGAATGAATAAAAATCTGTGTTTGCTGATTTGAAACCCCACACGGGTATTGGGATGATATTTGGCATACACTAATCCCAATTATTTAATTGTATGTCGATCGATTGGTCGACAGACTATGTGAGCGTTAATTATCTATATTTAATGCTTATGCAGTTGTGTGGTGCACTTTGGATGATGGTTGATTATTTATCGTTGCTATTATATACATGTGTTGTATGGAAACCATATAATTAACATTATATGGTAATTGATTGGGCCTCATTCCAATTGGGAAAATAAAGAATAGAATAAAATAAAGATTCATGTGTTGAATAGAAAATATAGTCATGTGTTGACGATAATCATGTGTTGAAAGAAATATTTTAACAATAAAATTTACATCTTTATCATATTTAAAGTTAGAAACTAACTGGAAAATAGAGAAGATGAGTGGTTTCCTGGGTATTGATCTGATATTGGTTTCGGCCTTCGGGGTTAATACTTAGGGAATCATTCTCTTACTACTTTATGGTTGGAGTCTGATTTAAAAATCAAACGACAGATACCATAATTTTATAAAATATATTAAATAACAAAAATAGTCATGTGTTGACAGTGCTCATGTATTGAGAATATTCATGTGTTGAAAGAAATATATATATTCATGTGTTGAAGAAAACATTCATTTGTTGAATAAAATAACGAATTTATTGAAATATACAAAGCCATGTTGATTAGAGATGCGCCATTTTGACGTGAGCGATATTTATATCGATTATATTCGTTTTTAAAATGAATATAGAAAAGGAAGTGATTTCAAAATATAACGTTTTGAAAATATTATCATTTGTATATCGATGATGTGGAATATTCAATTTTGATTCAAAATTGAATATGAAGTTGAAATCGTTTCGAAAATGAATTTAAAACGATTTATAAAATACGTTTTAAGAGGAAATCGACGAAATATATAATATATATATATATATTATATATATATATATTATATATATATATATATAATGGCCTGAATAGAACGCGCCGCGCTGCGGCAGTTCGTGAATTTCGACCATTGACTTCGAATGGACGTTACGGGAGATCTGACCGTCCGATTCTCCTGAAACCGGAACCGTTGGGTTCGTATCGAAAATAGCTTTCCAATGAATATTAGAAATTTCAAATCTAACAGTTGGATTTGGAATTATGTCCAAATCAAATTTGGAAAAGGTCGTTGTAAGTGCAGTTCGATGGCCGTTGATGGAAATCGACTGTACGGACCTTGATAAAATTATTAAAAATATCAATAATTTGTGTAAAATCATAAGAAATGATTTGGGAAGAATTGGGATGAAAAACTCCATATTTGAAAAGATAAAAATAGATTTTTATTGAAATGAACTAGTTTTGAACTAGAATTAAAATCAATTTATTTTTGAAATAAATAAATTGAATTTGAAATGCTTTTGAAAATAACCAGGATTTCCAATATATAAAGTGGAAATGGATTTGAATCGAAATTGGCTTGGAATATTTCGTTGTTGAATTTCGTGATTATACAGATATTGTTATGGAAATTTGAAAGATATATTTATATCGTTATTTCCAATACGATATTTGTTGGTCGTAGAATTTGATGTTGAATACAAGCCGATATATTTTCTATTCAGAGCCTTGTATTTAATATCAAATGTGATTTGGGTTTGTCGTGAATGGTGTCTTCATTAACACTGTTCTTAAGCCCAATAGAGAAAAGGATTAAATCTTTCTATTTAGATTTAATGGAGTGTATCAATTAAATAATATTTAATTGGAATTGAATTTGAATTGGTTTTTGGGTTTATCGTGAGTGGTGTTTTGAACAACACCTGTTCTTTAACCCAATTAACAATAGAGTGTGATTTTGGATTTATCGTGAATCGTGTTTTAAATGACATTGGTTCTTTAACCCAGTTAAATACAAGATATTGATTTTTGGGAAGATTAAAACTAAGTGGAGTGATAATGAATCTGTAATAAGATTAAAACGTGAATTGATAATTTAAATTATCAAATTTGGAAAGTGATCGAAAATGGAGTATCACAAGTTTTTCTCCAAAGCGATAGTTAAATCTTTAATTAGATTTGAGCGTGAAATGGTAATTAATATTTACCGATAACACCGTGGTGTTAGATATGGAGTATTACCAGTTTTGCCCCATGGGATGAATAGGTTGGGATTGGGAAATAAAATAAATAATTACTTTGGTGTGGTTCGCTAATCCCGACTAGTTTGAAAAACCATAGTATGGTTTGAAATGATATCCAAAGGAAGATTAAAGAATAAATTTAGAAGAATTTATCTTTGATAAAATTAATGGGAACCTTTCCCTAAGAATGTGATTTTGTGAATAAAAGAATATTCTGAATTGGAATGAGGTGTATGTTGTGTTTGTGTAACATTTGTTTAGTATATACGCGGGTTATTCGGAAAGGCCGGGTTTATACCCATTCTGAATAACCGATTCGATGATAAGTCGAAGATGAAGACGGTGGTTGAAGACCGGAAGTCTTTACATCGTTTGGGTGATTACTGATAATCTTAATTGGGCTATACACCCAAGATGAGGGAATCAGTTGGTGATCGTCCAGGCGTACTTGGAGATCGATGGATATGCGAGGAAAGTGCCTCCGGTTTCGTTCAGACCCAGAACGAACTTGTAAATGGATCGTGTGTCTGACATTGGATTTTATTCTGTGTTGATTGATCTCTATTAAATATACATCTGTTTGGCGGCTGTAACGACCCGAACTCCCCGGTAAGGAAAACCCGGATTGAGATGAGAACAACACACATCGGAACGCAGACAGAAGAACATTTCATTGTTTATTACAACAATTCCATCAGAATACAAGAATATACAGAGTATGAATGAATAAAATACATTCGATAAATATCAGAGATTACAATAAATTACAAAGCAGCGGAAAAACGATACAAAGCACAACTGAAAGTAATACACGGATACAGAGCTTTCCGAGCATCGTTCCAGCTGTAAATCAGGATCCTGTGAATAAAATCTGCAAAACCAAAACTACTAGCTGCCCGTGTCGAAAATAGGGGCAACCAGAGTTTAGGTTAAAACAATAAACTCCAGGTTAGTCATGTGACTGGTGTGAGAAATAAAACAGTTATTAATCTTTATTTTAAAGTTCGGTAAATCAAGGGACCACGCCGTATAACACGGAACGGTTTTCCTCCCAAGAATACCAGTGCATAAAACAAACAGCGCAATGTTAAATAAAGAAAAATGAAGCTATTATAAGACCCAGGTTCCATCACACAATGCAACGCAAGCCGGAGGATAGGGTTTTTACCTTATAATAGCCAAAGCATGCTTGATACGTTTAAAATACATTATTTTCATATTACTATAAGTATATAGTGTCAAAAAAATTTCAATCATAAATATCAATCATAGGCGGCATGAATGACCCATACCACTATGTCGCCATACTAGGTTCTACAAATAAAACCGCAATATCACGTATTGGAAATTGGATTCCATCATGAGTCGAGGCAAGGGGCAAGCTCCTCTCCGATTCGAGACACTCTAGCAAATGTCTCAGGACCCCACTATGATCATTTGGAACCTCCAAGGCCGGTCCTTTCTTACTTTTGAGGATTAGTTATTCCTGAACACACGTTTCCCGGTCCTATAGGACCTATAACTGAGGCGCCTCGCATCCAACAACCACACAGGTGAAAAGCATATAAATGTCAGCCAGTTTAAGCACTGACACCACCACTAGCTAGAAAGAAACGTCATGCACTCCTTGGGTCCTTATCCCGTTTTTGACTCATACCGAGGTGTGAGGCTCACGAATTAACGCTATACACAAAGCTGCGCCACACAGGCCGTGCTTTGATCATCAACCACAAGACTTTGCTTTTTCAACAGAAGCCTTGATCAATTGCCACTTACACGTGCCACACTGGCAATTCACTCCATGTGACTGATGTCCATCGATATACAACCTCTGAGCTCGTACGTCTCAGAGAAGGGCGTTAAGCAAGAGAATAAATTCTTCGCCGCCAAACAGATGTATATTAATAGAGATCAATCAACACAGAATAAAATCCAATGTCAGACACACAATCCATTTACAAGTTCGTTCTGGGTCTGAACGAAACCGGAGGCACTTTCCTCGCATATCCATCGATCTCCAAGTACGTCTGGACGGTCACCAACTGTTTCTCTCCTCTTGGGTATACAGCCCAATCGAGATCATCAGCAATCACCCAAACGATGTGAAGATTTCCGGTCTTCAACCACCGTCTTCATCTTCGACATATCGTCGAATCGGTTATTCAGAATGGGTAGAAACCCGGCCTTTCTGAATAACCCATGTATATAATAAACAAATGTTACACAAACACAACAAATGCCTCATTCCAATTCAGAATATTCTTTTATTCACAACATCACATTCTTAGGGAAAGGTTCCCATTAATTTTATCCAAGATAAATTCTTCTAAATTTATTCTTTAATCTTCCTTTGGATAACATTTCAAACCATATTATGGTTTTCCAAACTAGTTGGGATTAGCGAACCACACCGAAGTAATTATTTATTTTATTTCCCAATCCCAACCTATTCATCCCTTGGAGCAAAACTGGTAATACTCCATATCTAACACCACGGTGTTATCGGTAAAATCAATTACCATTTCACGTTCAAATCTAATTAAAGATTTAACTATCGCTTTGGAGCAAAACTGGTGATACTCCAATTTCGATCACCCTTCAGATTTGATAATTTAAATTATCAATTCACATTTTAATCTAATTAAAGATTCATTAAAACTTCACTTAGTTTTAATCTTCCCAAAAATCAATATCCTGACTTTAACTGGGTTAAAGAACCAATGTCATTTAAAACACGGTTCACGATAAACCCAAAATCACATTCAAATTCAATTCCAATTAAATATTATTTAATTGATACACTTCATTAAATTTAAATAGAAAGATTTAATCTTTTCCTCTATTGGGTTTAAGAACAGTGTTAATGAAGACACCGTTCACGACAAATCCAAATCACATTTGATATTAAATACAAGGCTCTGAATAGAAAATATACCGGCTTATATTCAATATCAAATTCTGGAACCAACAAATATCGTATTGGAAATAACGATATAAAATATATCTTTCAAATTCCCATAACAATATCTGTATAATCACGAAATCCAACATCGAAAAATTCCGAAGATAATTTCGATTCAAATCCATCCCAAATCACGTATTGGAAATTCGGATTATTTTTAAAACCACTTCAAATTCAATTTATTTATTTCAAAAATAAATTGATTTTAATTCTAGTTCAAAACTAGTTCATTTTGATAAAAATCTATTTTTATCTTTTCAAATGTGGAATTTTTCATCCTAGTTCTTCACAAACCACTTCTTATGATTTTATACAAATTATAGATATTTTTAATAATTTTATCAAGGCCCGTACAGTCGATTTCCATCAACGGCCATCGAACTGCACTTACAGCGACCTTTTCCAAATTTGATTTGGACATAATTCCAAATCCAACCATTAGATTTCAAATTTATAATATTTATTGGAAAGCTATTTTCGATACGAACCCAACGGTTCCGGCTTTAGGAGAATCCAACGGTCGGGTCTCCCGTAACGTCATATTCGAAGTCAATGGTTGAAATTCACGAACTACCGCGGCGCAGTGCGTTCTATTCAGCCCATTATATATATTTCGTCAATTTCCTTTTAAAACGTATTTTATAAATCATTTTAAATTCATTTTTGAAACGATTTCAACTTCATATACAATTTAAAATCAAAATTGAATATTCCTTTATAAATTCGTTTTAAATTCATTTCAAATTGATTTCAATTCAAATCAATTTTAATTCAATTTCAATTCAATTTGAATTTCAAATTAATTCAATTTCAATTTGAATCCATTTCTATTCGATTTTAATTTGAATTCATTTCTATTTGATTTCAATTCGAATTCATTTCGATTCAATTTCAATTCGAATTCATTTCAATTCGAATTCATTTCTATATATTCGATTTCAATTCGTATTCATTTCTATATTTTCGAATTCATTTCTATTTGACTTCAATTCAAATTCATTTCTATTTGATTTTGAAATCACTTTTCGATATTCATAAAAAAATGAATAAAATCGATATAAATATCGTTTACGTCAAAATGGCGCATCTCTAATCAACACGGCTTTATATATTTCAATAAATTCGTTATTCTATTCAACAAATGAATATTTATTCCATTCAACACATGAATCTATATTTCTTCTTACTTACAATAAAAAGGTAAATTTTATTGTGTAAATATTTTATTCAACACATGAATACACTTTCAACACATGAATTCTCAACACCTGAACATCGTCAACACATGACTATTTATTCTATTCAACACATGAATTTTCTTTTATAATATTCATTATTTCCCAATTGGAATGAGGCCCAATCAATCACCATATAATGTTAATTATATGGATTCCATACAACACATGTATATAAATAGCAACGATAAATAATCAACCATCATCCAAAGTGCACTACACAACTGCATAAGCATTAAATATAGATAATTAACGCTTGCACAGTCTGTCGACCAATCGATCGACATACTATTAAATAATTGGGATTAGTGTACACCAAATATCATCCCAACACCCGTGTGGGGTTTCAAATCAACAAACACAGATTTTTATTGGTGCAGTTGGGCGATGTGTAAAATTTATCGTCCCAATCAATATCCTTCAAATAGGTGTACATAAACAAATCGTCCGGTTTGTAAATGAATATTTATTTATTCACATTCATGTTAAAAATTATATTTTTAACGATAATTAATTTATTTCAACACATGAATATTTTATCGTCGATTTCACATCAACATCACAAACAAATTTCACAACACATCAAACAAGCATACAAGTCGTCCATGGTCTGTGGACGACGGGTGTCGGGTGCTACTAAGCACCGTCTGCATCCTAGTATATATTTTAACTAGAAATAAAATTTAGAGTGAGGATTTCTCACCCAAGCTAAACCAAACGCCTCGACTCTTCTTATGTAGAAGTCATCACTGTTCTCGCCTTTTGTCACTTTCGTTGCCCGTAGCCACTACATATATAAAAATCACATTTTTATATTGCTACTATATAGATAAAAATTATATTTTTACATCGCTATTATATAAATAAAAATTCTATTTTTACATCGCTATTATATAGATAAAAATTCTATTTTTACAACGGTGTTCATATAATAAAGATTATATTTTTATCATGTTATTCTCTATGTAATGATTCCCCCTTTCAAATATAAAGATTTCGCCTTTTCAAATATAAAGATTTCGCCTTTTCAAATATAAAGATTTAATCTTTTCAAATATAAAGATTTAATCTTTTTCACGTTAAAGATATAACCTGTCTATAGAAAAATTATATTTTACTTCATTATAAAAATCAAATTTTTTTCTTGCTATCATATTTATAAAAATCGAATTTTTATTCTAATGGTAACCTTATAAAGATCGCATCTTTACCTAAATGAAGACATCATAAAAATCGTATTTTTTCCTAGATTAAAAATCACATTTTTAATCGATGAAAATTCTAATGTTCATATTATGAAAAATCATATCTTTATATATTATATATGCAAATCAAAATCAAATCCTTCATAGAAAGAAAAGTCATTTTTTATAGAAAGAAAAATCAAATCTTTTATTATATATAAAAAATTAATCTTTCTTATTCTTCTTATATGATAAAATTTACGTCTTTAAAATCCTAACTTTAAAATAATAAAAACCTTATCATTATAAATCAAAATCATGTTTTTTTTATATGCATAGAAGAAGAGGAAGAAAAACGAAATTAGAAAATAAGGGAACTCACATTGATTAGGGTTTGGGTGTCGGTTTTGATTTCGGTGTTGGTGCGAGGTAGGGATGTCGGACCTAGAAGAGAAGAGGGGGGGGGGGAGGGAAGAAGTAGCGGCTGCCGCGCCAAGTAGTGGGGGTGCGGAGCGGAGGTTAGGCTGGAGAGGGACTCATGGGGGTGCGGTGCGATGTGGGGCTCGATTGGGGTTTGAACGGCGGAAGGGGAGAGGAGAATTGAGAGGAGGGGGAGGCGAGGGAAGAGAGGGGGCGACCTTGGTAGTCAGCGCCGGCGATTCGAGGGGGGCGATGTCAGCGGCGGCCCCCCCGTCGCTCTCCTCTTCCGTTTTTTTATTCATGAATGAATGAAACGGGGGGGGGGGGGGGGGCTGAGAGGAGATAAGGGATGAAGGGAGATTCTTTTTATTTAATTATTTAAATTTCAAAAAGTTGACTTTTTATTTCAACCTCGAAACGAGACCCACCGCCTGTCGCCCATAGCTAATTACCCCCATTCCGAACACAATGGGATATGTACCATAGGCTCATTCGACTGTTTCGATCAGTTTTCGTCAAAATCAAAATATAACTCTATATATTGAATTTGAACGCGACCGAGGTTACATACTAACTCGAAAAATTCCAAAAAAATATTTTCTAGCTTTGTATTGACGATACGGTCCTAAGAAAACTAGTTTCATCGAATTCTGAGACCGTTGGAAAAATAGCCATTTTCCAGTCGATTAAATCAACTAAAACTGGTCAAACGGGTTTTCCTTTGCCACGCTCACATATTGATTCGAAAAATTACGAAAATTTAAACCTAGCAATCATTTGACATCGCGGATCCAACAAAAGTGGTTTCGTCGAAATCCGAGGTCGTTTGCAAAATGGCTATTTTTAAGGGCCGAAATCCCATAGCGACTATTCTGAATTTTCAACTGGACATATCTTTTGATTCCCGCTATGAAATTTTGATTTTTCGGATTCGTTGGAAAGATATTCTCAAGTAGATTCTAATATTTTTGGTTTCGCTAAAATCCGACTTATTTTGAATCCTGTACATTCATTTGATTTTTGAAATCGAATTATCGAACTACCGCGCCATTTTCAATTCCTTTTATAATTAAAATAAAATATTTATATTCTAACGATGACGTATATAAATATATACGTTCGAACTCCTTTCAAAATAAATTTCTCGTCGATATTAGTTAAAATAATCATTTTAAATATTCAAACTTCGCTAAAATTGTCAATTTAAATTTTTTAAATTGGCTCGCATTTTCCGGGTTGTTACAGCGGCGGAGAATTTATTCTCTTGCTTAACGCCCTTCTCTGAGACGTACGAGCTCAGAGGTTGTATATCGATGGACATCAGTCGCATGGAGTGAATTGCCAGTGTGGCACGAGTAAGTGGCAATTGATCAAGGCTTCTGTTGAAAAGCAAAGTCTTGTGGTTGATGATCAAAGCACGGCCTGTGTGGTGCAGCTTTGTGTATAGCGTTAATTCGCGAACCTCACACCTCGGTATGAGTCAAAAACGGGATACGGACCGGTGGGAGAACACGGCGTTTCTTTCTAGCTAGTGGTGGTGTTAGTGCTTAAACTGGCTGACATTTATATACTTTTCACCTATGTGGTTGTTGGAATGCGAGGTGCCCCGGATATAGGTCTGTTAGGACTGGGAAACGTGTGTTCAGGAATTGCCAATCCTCCAAAGTTAGGTGAGGACCGGCCCAACCGATTCCAAGGATCATAGTGGGGTCCTGAGACATTTGCTAGAGTGTCTCGAACGGAGAGGAGCTTTCCCCTTGCCTCGACTCATGACGGAAATCCAATTTCCAATACTTGATTTTGCGGTTTTATTTGTAGAGCCTAGTATGGCGACATGATAGATGGTACCCATGTCGCCTATGATTGATATTTATGATAGAAATTGTTTTGACACTATACACCTATAATAGTATCAAATGATTTGTTTTAAACGTACCAAGCATGTTTGGCTATTATAAGGGAAAACCCTATCCTCCGGCTTGCGTTGCATTGTGTGATGGGACCTGGGTCTTATAATAGCTTCATTTTTCCAAAAAGCATTGCGCTGTTTTGTTATATGCACTAGTGTTCTTGGGAGGAAACCCGTTCCATGTTATATGGCGTGGTCCCTTGATTTACCGAACTTTAAAATAAAGATTAATAACTGTTTTAGTTCTCACACCAGTCACATGACTGACCTGGAGTTTATTGTTTTATCCTAAACTCTGGGTGCCCCTATTTTCGACACGGGCAGCTAGTAGTTTTGGTTTTGTAGATTTATTTTCACAGGATTTTTATTTACAGCTGGAACGATGCTCGGAAAGCTCTGTGTCCGTGTATTACTTTCAGTTGTGTTTTATGTTGTTTTTCCGATGCTATGTAATTTATTGTAATCTCTGATATTTTTCTGTTATATTATATTTATTCACACTCTGTATATTCTTGTGTCTGATGGAATTGTTGTAATATACAATGAAATGTTCTTCTGTTTGCGTTCTGATTTGTCTTGTCCTCAATTCAATCCGTGCTTTCCTTCACGGGGAAGTTCGGGTTGTCTCAACTGGTGTGAGAACTAAAACAGTTATTTAAAGCTTTACTTTAAAATCAGATATATCAAGGGACCACGCCGTATAACACGGAACGGGTTTCTTCCCAAGAATAGCAGTGCATAAAACAAAACAACGTAAATTTTTTTGGAAAAATGAAGCTATTATAAGACTCAGGTCCCATCACACAATGCAACGCAAGCCAGAGGGTAGACATTTACCGTATAATAGCCAAACATGCTTGGTACGTTTAAAACAAATCATTTTGACACTATCAAGTGTAAAGTGTATAAAACAACTTCAAATGTAAATGTATCAGTCATAGACGGCATAGTGCCCCATCCCACTATGTCGCCATACTAGGCCCTACAATTAAAACTGAAATGTCACGTACTGGAAGTTGGATTTCCGTCTTTGAACCAAGGCAAGGATCATCTCTACCGTTATTGGAAGTAAAAAAACGGAAGTCATTTGCAAAATGGCTATTTTTAAGGGCTATATTTCCATAGCGACTATTCTGAATTTTCAACTGGGCATAATTTTTTATTCCCGCTATGAAATTTGGATTTTTCAGATTTGTTGGAAAGATATTTTCAAACAGATTCAAATATTTCTAGTTTCACTAAACTCCGATTTATTTTGAATCCTGTACATGCGTTTGAAATTTGAGATCGACTTTTCAAACTACCGCGCCATTTTCATTTCCTTTTATAATTAAAATAAAATTTTTTATTCTAACTTCGATTTAAATAAACTTATACGTTCTAATTCTATTCAAAATAAATTTCCAGTCATTATTATTTAAAATGTATCATTTTTAAATGCTCCAAATTCATTAAAATTGCCAAAATAAAAAATTTAAATTGGTTCTGATTTTCCGGTTTGTTACACCCTCTTTACTTTAGGCCATCCTCTTTCTTCTTCTTGAGCAAGGAGGAGTGGATTCAAACACTTCTGACAGAATTTTTTTGCATGCATTGAATCAATTGCAAAAAAAGAAAAGGCAAACGTTTCTTCCTTATTTCCGTGAGCAGCTCGACCCCTCTTAGCCCAAAGGAAACCGCTACTTCATCGTTTTCTTCCGCCAGTCCACCCCCTGAAACGACCTTCGATGACCTCTCACCACCACACTGTCACTGCCCCTTTATTCCACTCAACTTCCTCTCTCCTTTTCTAGCAGCCATTGCCCCACCTAAAACCACTCCATCACCTTGCTCAATAGCTCACCATTCTCCTCTTCCCTTTACTGTTCGCATGCAACTACACCAATATTCCTTCACTCCCTCACATGCAAGACGTCAGCACCACCGCAGTCAAAGCACCATTTTTGGTCCACCTGGTCCACTCACTCTCCTCTCTCCCTTCCCCTTGAAATCCGTAACCTTTCCACCAGCACTCAAGCACCCTAGAACCGCTGCCAGTCCCAGTCTTCGCCTCCTCCACACCAAAGCGGTCGCTGTTTTTCCATCTGAAATCCCACGCGAGGAAAAAAAGAAAGAAAGTAGAAAGTCCGCTCCCTCTCTGAAAATAAAATTAAAAAAAACAATGTTTGGAAGAGCAGGCATGGTTACCTTCATTTTCATCACAAACAAATTAGTACCTGGTGCATGCTCGAGTTTGGACCCTTTTTCCATATTGATGTGGTCTCTTGTAAGTGCGTTTGCTAAGTGATATTTTTAAATGTAGTAATATCTAGATTATAGCATAGTTTAGGATGCTATAGTAAGATTTGTTTATTACTCAAGAAAAGAAAGGACTAAAAGTGTAAAGGCCCGCAAATCCCCACCCCTTGGATCGACCATAAACCACACAGGTCTGACCCAAAAAGTGAAAATCTACGAATACTTTAACTTTGGGCATACAACAAATTACAACAGATAACAGAAGACTTTTATAACACTATAATAAATGTTACATCAGAGTACAGAATATACATATCAGAGTACATTGGAATATAATTACAGCGGAAGATAAATACAAAAAATGTAATATACTGCAACGGAAGAACACAGCGGAAGACTTTCTATCTCTGGACACAGCTTTAAGCGTCAACCCAGAATCCTGTTTAATATATCTGCAAAGAAATAGCTATTCGACTGCCCGTGTGGAAAATATGGGCACCCGAGTTTGCCAGTGGACAAAACTACAGGTCAGTCATGGGACTGGTGTGAGAATTCTACTTAACCTATATAACATAATAAGGCTAATCACAGGACCACGCCACTTTCGCGGAACGGGTTTTCTCCTATGGATTGCCAATGCATGACTAAAGTAAATCGTCAAAATAACGCAATGCTTTTTAGAAAAATGAAACCATTATAAGACCCAAGTCCCATCACACAATGCAACGCAAACCGGAGGATAGGGTTTTACCTTATAATGATCAAAAGATGCTTGATACGATAAACACGGTATTATATAATAATAGTGTGCAACCAATTTGAAGTACATCAAAGTAAATGTATTAATCCTAGACGGCATGAGTGCCCCATCCCACTATGTCGCCATATATAGGTATACAATCAAAACCGCGTGATGTCGTATTGGAAATTTGGGTTTCCATCTGAGTCAAGGCTAGGGAGGAGATCCTTACCGATTCGAGACACTCTAGCAATGCCCCAGGATTGGTACTCTGTCCAACCCTTGGATCCTGCAGGGCCGGTCCGTCCCCGTGTTGGTACTCTGTCCAACTGGTGCAATGGACTGGATTAGTTATTCCTGAACACACGCTTCCCGGTCCTTTTGGACCTATCCTACGGCCAGTAGCGACCGCATAAACCCGAGGCCTCGAAAAAGCAACAACCACAATGAATAAATGCCAGCGCTGGTAGGTCCCTGGCACCACTCTAGCTAGAAAGAAACGTGCGCACTCCCTGCGTTCCCTTCTCCCGTTTTAGACTCTACCGGGCTGTGAGGCTCGCGAAGTCACGTAACACAAAGCTATGCCTAAATAGACTATGCTTTGATCATCCCACAAGGCTCTGCTTTGCAACAATAAGCCTTGATCAAGTGCAACTTGGCATACCACATCAACAACTCATATCATGCGATCGGTAAATATTTAACATACAAAAGGGTGTTAAGCAAGAGAATAAATCCTCCGCCACCATGCATTTATATATTAAATAAAAACCGATTTAATTACATGAAATAAATTTCAATGTCAGGCATGCTATCCATTTACAAGTCCGTTCTGGGTCTGAACGAAACAACGTATCCGTCGATCTCCAGTACGTCTGGAAGATCATCACTTTTACCTTGCCTTGGGGGATCAGTCCCAATTCAAGATATCAGTCACCATCAACCAAACGATGTGAAGCTCTCCGGTCTTCAGTCACCGTCTTCATCTTCGACTCTTGATCGTCGTGATGATTATTCAGAATGGGTTAGACCCGGTCTTTCTGAATAACTCGCGTATTCTTAATTAAAACCAACCAAACGCCACATTCCAACTTTGAATATCCTTTTAAATAAAAATTTTATTTATGTTAAAAGGTTCTCCTTAATTTTATCAAAGATAAAATAAATTACATTTTTAATCTTTCTAAAAAGATGTATTAATATTCCAATTTTGATTTAATTTATAAAACAGATTTATAAATTTCAAATAGTAATTTCAATGTAAATTGGATTAAAGGATAAATGTTATTTAAAACATCGTCCACTACAAATCCTTTCTACATATCAATCACGAACATAATTGTTAAAATCTAAAAATCGTAAATAAAAGATTTATCTTAAAGATATTAATTCATTACTATAAAAAAAACACATTTTAAAATAATCAATGAAATATTCTATATATAAAAGATTCTGAATGTAAAATATACTTTATAATACAAAATCTTTTATTTTACAAAAATCCTTTTATTATATAAAAATTCTTTATTTAAAAAGAAATTCTGCATTGGAATGCGACTCAACCATGTACCATATAATTTGGGTCATATGGGTTTCATACATTTCATGTATAGGGTAATAACAGGAAATAATTCTCAATCCATCCATTAACAACCAGAGTGACAATGTCAACTGTGTGAGCATTAAAATAAAACAATAACGCTCATCGCAGCCTGTCGATCAATCGATAGACATATAATTAAACATTGGGATTTGTGTTAGTCAAGTATCGTCCCAATACCCGTGTGGGGTTTTCAGCCAACAACAGTTCATATAAATAAATAAATATATGATTGGTTAATAGGTTTAACCAATTTCTACTGTATATTATGCAAATAAAAGTAATCCTTATATTTGCACATAAATTGTGTTTCCTACCAAGATGAGTGAAAGTGATATACTCATTTTGTTAGCAATTCTATTTCAACAAATACAGTGTAGATAAAAGTGTGTTTCCAATCTTGTACTTTTATTTGTACATAAAACAGAAATAAAAGTGTATCTCATGTATTTGTCTTTTTATTTGACAAAACAATGTTAATAAAAATGTTCTTTTATATCTTGTACTTTTATTTAACAAAACAATGGTAAATAAAATGTCTTTTTAACTCTTTTACTTTTATTTAACAAAACAATGACAAATAAAAGTATAATTTTCTTTCTATGCTTTATTTGCATTTAAAAATGCAAATAAGAAATATAACTCTCTTTTTACTTTTCTTTACAATAGAAAATGTAAATAAAATGGTTCACACAATTTTGTTATTTTTCTTTACAATAGAAAATGTAAATAAAAGGATTCACATTATTTTGTTCTTTTTCATCACCATATAAAATGTAAATAAAAAGATTCTCATTATTTTGTTCTTTTTATCACAACTAAAAGACGATATAAATGTACCATTAACATCGCTATTTATATCGCATAAAAAAAATGTCGAATAAAATGAATCACTAACATTGTCTATTTCTATCGCACTAAAAATGTCAATAAAAATGAATCACTAACATTGTCTACTTTTATCGCACTAAAAATGTCGATAAAAATGAATCACTAACATTGTCTATTTTTATGGCACCAAGAATGTCGATAAAAATGACAACATTAACCATTCTATTTTCACCGCGTTCAAAATGACGATAAAATATTCAACATTAACAATTCTATTTTTACCGCATTCAAAATGACGATAAAATACTCAACATTAACAATTCTATTTTTACCGCATTAAAAATGACGATAAAATATTCAACATTAACAATTCTAGTTTTCCTACTATAGAAAATGTAAATAAATATGTTTCTAGATTCTATTCTTTTTATTTACATAAGAGAATGTAAATAATTGCATTTTCAATTTCTATTCTTTTACTTACATAAGAAAATGTAAATAAATATATTTCTAAATTTTTTTATCATACCGTTATAACTCGTATATAAATTACATAGAAAAAATGTCATTTTTATGTTATCGTTCTAATTCACCTCTAAATTACATAGAAAAATGTAATCTTCATTATGCGATGGGAATTCATATTTTAATTACATAGAAAAAAAGTAATTCCTATCATACGACATAAATTCATATTTAAATTATATAGAAAAATGTAATTTTTATCCTACAACGCAAATTCACATTTTAATTACATGAAAAAATGTAATTTGCATTCTACCGTTATTATTCATCTCTAAATTACATAGAAAAATGTAATTTAAATCATGCAAGGTAAATTTACATTTTTATATCATGGAAAAATGCAATTTTTGTCATACAGTGTAAATTCATGTATAAAGCACATATAAAAATGTAACTTTTGTTATGCAAAGAAAATATGTCTTTTTCTATTTTACAATGCAAAAATATGACCTTTTCTATTTTACAATGAAAATAATAACTTCTTTATTCATTCTTTCATTACATATAAATGTAATCTTTTCTATTTATCACAATGAATAAAATTACAATAAAAATGTAATCTTAGCTTAGAACTTTTCATTGCGACAAAATGAAAATAAAAATATAATCTTTTTATTTTCGTCTTTACAGTGAAATCTACATCACATTAAAAATATAATCTTTTTATGCAACATCTTTCTATTGAAAACAATCAACACATAAAAAAATATAATCTTTTACATTGCTTCTTTTATTGAAATCGCTATTACCTTACAAATGAAATTCTTTATATTACTTCTTTAATCAAAAACAATATTTCATTAAAAATAAGATTTCTAATGTTACCGCCTTTATTGAAATTAAAGTGACAAATAGTATGTCATTTTATTGAAATCACTATTATTGAAAACAATAGACAATAAAAAATCAAATCTTTAATTTCAATCCTAATATGAAAAAAAGAAAAAAAATATGTAATCTTTTCATTCTTTTTAAAGAAACGATTTCATATTGAAAATAAATGCTTTTTAATTTAATCTTCTTAATGTAACAAATTTACATCAAGAATATATTCTTCTTAATTCATTCCTTTTAATTTAAACAAATAGAAAATGTATTTTATTCATTGTTCAAATTCTATTGTAAATAAACAATAAAAATAATATTTTATTTGTTGTTCTAATTCTATTGTTGAATCAATAAATAAAAAATAATATTTAATTTATACAAAATAAATTTCAACATCTAAATCTGAATATATACGATTAAATCTGACATAACTATGTTTTAGATCTAATTTTAGATCTAATTCTCTAACTGAGAATAAATTTAATAATGTCTGCAATTTCAATGCAAATCTAACACATCGTACACAACAAATCACATCACACGCACAATCAATAATTCACACAACACAGAACATTTCAGAATTGAATAAGTATAATAATACAATTATTTTAACGCGAGAAAACAATTTATAATTAATTAAATAATCCAAAATTAGAATTCTCACCTAGATTTTTGGCCAAAATTTTACTGTCTCCTTTTCAACTGCGGTCTGCGCCATCGCGAAGCTCTTAATTTTGTGATTCCAACGCAATTTACGGTTCGTCAAACGGACCTCGTATGAAAGAGTTATGAATTTTTAAAGATTGGGTAATTAAATAATTAAATAATAAAATAATATAAAAAAAAAAAACACGCACCCTTCTTCCTCGCGTCTCTCTTCCTCACGGCCGAACCCAACTCCCTTCTTCCTCCTTCTGGACGCACGCAACCCGAGGCCACCAGAGACCGATCCGAGACCACCACCCGAACCACCTACCTCGACTCCATCTTCACCCATACCCACGGCCATCTCGGTGGGACCCGCGCTCCAGAAATCGAGCCCGAACGCAGCGGCTTTGGCCTCGAAATTCGTGAAATCCGTGAACCTAATGATGATCATAGCCGTATAGATCTGAAGCTCTCGAAATCCTCTTCGATTTGGTACCAAGTTTGCCAATTTTCGTTGAGCGGATCAAAAGATATTAGCATTTGAAATTCGGTGATTTCTGGCCTTCGAAATTAGGGCGGCGGCTGCCATGGTTCTAGGGTTTCGGATTTTTTAATATTTTAATAATATAAATTTCGAAATTCGTGAAATAAAGTGGATTTTCGGACTTTCTCGGATTTGGGCCTACTTACTGTCGATCTTAACGTTTTGAGGCCTTCTGAACACGATGGGCTATGTCCCAAGGTCCAGTTCTGATGTCTACACGTTTTTTTTTCGGTTTTAATTGAAAATTCAATATTAAATTAATTATTTAATTCCTACTGCACATTTAAATATGCCGGGGCCACATACGACCTCAGAAAATTCTAAAAAAAATATTTTTAGCTTTCTTATGACAATACGGTTCTAACAAAATTATTTTCGTCGAATTCTGAGACTGTTTGAAAAATGGCTATTTTTAAGGCGTTCAAATTTAACTGAAATAGTCAAAACATATTTTATTTTGCCACGCTCACATATTAATTCGAAAAATTCTGAAAATTGAAACCTAGCAATAATTTGACATTCCGGTTCCAACAAATGTGGTTTCGTCGAAAACAGAGCTCGTTTGAAAAATGACTATTTTTAAGGCCAATATATTTAATAATAAAAATACCAAAAATAGTGGAATTTTTCCGAAACTCAAAAATATAAGTTCTTATAGTCATTTTTATATGTAAACAACATTCTAAAACCAATGGAGATGGTTTCGGGTCCTAATTCCTTATTCTGCAAAATTTAGCATTTTGGCCCTTATAAATTTCATAGCGACCTTTCTAAAAATTGAATTGGTCATAACTTTTTATTTCCGTTATGAAATTTCGATTTTTCAGATTCGTTGGAAAGATATTTTTAAATAGATTCTAATATTTTTGGTTTCACTAAAATTCGTTAAATTTTGCATCCTGTGCGGTCAGTCAAAGTTCAAGTTTGACTTTTCAAACTACCGCGTTATTTCTAACTCTTTTGTTAATTAAAATTAAATCATTCATTCTAACTTCGATTTAAATCAAATTTGTGATCATTATTATTTAAATAAATTATTTTATATTGTCAAAATTCATTATAATTTCCTAAAATAAAATTTTTAAATTGGTCCTGATTTTGCGGGTTGTTACAATCGCCCCCACTTAAAAACTTTTCGTCCTCGAAAAGGAACGTAGCTAAAAATTGTAAAATTAACTATCTTAATTTTAAATTTTAATGGTTGATTATCTTTTCAAAATATATATAACTTTATATATAGAAATCATATTTCACAAAATATATTATAAATATCAAAAATACGTTAATTATAAATTCGTAACTCTGAACTCGTTCTAAGGCATTACTAACCCCATCTCTAACGAGTTTACTCATTCTAGGATACTGCTGATCCTATCTCTAATGAGTATTCTTATTGGACATTACTAATCCAATCTCTGATGAGTCTTTTGTTCAGTTCTAACAAGTTGTACCCCAAAGATTTGAGCTAACCAAAGCTCTGATACCAACTGTAAAGGCCCGCAAATCCCCACCCCTTGGATCGACCATAAACCACACAGGTCTGACCCAAAAAGTGAAAATCTACGAATACTTTAACTTTGGGCATACAACAAATTACAACAGATAACAGAAGACTTTTATAACACTATAATAAATGTTACATCAGAGTACAGAATATACATATCAGAGTACATTGGAATATAATTACAGCGGAAGATAAATACAAAAAATGTAATATACTGCAATGGAAGAACACAGCGGAAGACTTTCTATCTCTGGACACAGCTTTAAGCGTCAACCCAGAATCCTGTTTAATATATCTGCAAAGAAATAGCTATTCGACTGCCCGTGTGGAAAATATGGGCACCCGAGTTTGCCAGTGGACAAAACTACAGGTCAGTCATGGGACTGGTGTGAGAATTCTACTTAACCTATATAATATAATAAGGCTAATCACAGGACCACGCCACTTTCGCGGAACGGGTTTTCTCCTATGGATTGCCAATGCATGACTAAAGTAAATCGTCAAAATAACGCAATGCTTTTTAGAAAAATGAAACCATTATAAGACCCAAGTCCCATCACACAATGCAACGCAAACCGGAGGATAGGGTTTTACCTTATAATGATCAAAAGATGCTTGATACGATAAACACGGTATTATATAATAATAGTGTGCAACCAATTTGAAGTACATCAAAGTAAATGTATTAATCCTAGACGGCATGAGTGCCCCATCCCACTATGTCGCCATATATAGGTATACAATCAAAACCGCGTGATGTCGTATTGGAAATTTGGGTTTCCATCTGAGTCAAGGCTAGGGAGGAGATCCTTACCGATTCGAGACACTCTAGCAATGCCCCAGGATTGGTACTCTGTCCAACCCTTGGATCCTGCAGGGCCGGTCCGTCCCCGTGTTGGTACTCTGTCCAACTGGTGCAATGGACTGGATTAGTTATTCCTGAACACACGCTTCCCGGTCCTTTTGGACCTATCCTACGGCCAGTAGCGACCGCATAAACCCGAGGCCTCGAAAAAGCAACAACCACAATGAATAAATGCCAGCGCTGGTAGGTCCCTGGCACCACTCTAGCTAGAAAGAAACGTGCGCACTCCCTGCGTTCCCTTCTCCCGTTTTAGACTCTACCGGGCTGTGAGGCTCGCGAAGTCACGTAACACAAAGCTATGCCTAAATAGACTATGCTTTGATCATCCCACAAGGCTCTGCTTTGCAACAATAAGCCTTGATCAAGTGCAACTTGGCATACCACATCAACAACTCATATCATGCGATCGGTAAATATTTAACATACAAAAGGGTGTTAAGCAAGAGAATAAATCCTCCGCCACCATGCATTTATATATTAAATAAAAACCGATTTAATTACATGAAATAAATTTCAATGTCAGGCATGCTATCCATTTACAAGTCCGTTCTGGGTCTGAACGAAACAACGTATCCGTCGATCTCCAGTACGTCTGGAAGATCATCACTTTTACCTTGCCTTGGGGGATCAGTCCCAATTCAAGATATCAGTCACCATCAACCAAACGATGTGAAGCTCTCCGGTCTTCAGTCACCGTCTTCATCTTCGACTCTTGATCGTCGTGATGATTATTCAGAATGGGTTAGACCCGGTCTTTCTGAATAACTCGCGTATTCTTAATTAAAACCAACCAAACGCCACATTCCAACTTTGAATATCCTTTTAAATAAAAATTATTATTTATGTTAAAAGGTTCTCCTTAATTTTATCAAAGATAAAATAAATTACATTTTTAATCTTTCTAAAAAGATGTATTAATATTCCAATTTTGATTTAATTTATAAAACGGATTTATAAATTTCAAATAGTAATTTCAATGTAAATTGGATTAAAGGATAAATGTTATTTAAAACATCGTCCACTACAAATCCTTTCTACATATCAATCACCAACATAATTGTTAAAATCTAAAAATCTTAAATAAAAGATTTATCTTAAAGATATTAATTCATTACTATAAAAAAAACACATTTTAAAATAATCAATGAAATATTCTATATATAAAAGATTCTGAATGTAAAATATACTTTATAATACAAAATCTTTTATTTTACAAAAATCCTTTTATTATATAAAAATTCTTTATTTAAAAAGAAATTCTGCATTGGAATGCGACTCAACCATGTACCATATAATTTGGGTCATATGGGTTTCATACATTTCATGTATAGGGTAATAACAGGAAATAATTCTCAATCCATCCATTAACAACCAGAGTGACAATGTCAACTGTGTGAGCATTAAAATAAAACAATAACGCTCATCGCAGCCTGTCGATCAATCGATAGACATATAATTAAACATTGGGATTTGTGTTAGTCAAGTATCGTCCCAATACCCGTGTGGGGTTTTCAGCCAACAACAGTTCATATAAATAAATAAATATATGATTGGTTAATAGGTTTAACCAATTTCTACTGTATATTATGCAAATAAAAGTAATCCTTATATTTGCACATAAATTGTGTTTCCTACCAAGATGAGTGAAAGTGATATACTCATTTTGTTAGCAATTCTATTTCAACAAATACAGTGTAGATAAAAGTGTGTTTCCAATCTTGTACTTTTATTTGTACATAAAACACAAATAAAAGTGTATCTCATGTATTTGTCTTTTTATTTGACAAAACAATGTTAATAAAAATGTTCTTTTATATCTTGTACTTTTATTTAACAAAACAATGGTAAATAAAATGTCTTTTTAACTCTTTTACTTTTATTTAACAAAACAATGACAAATAAAAGTATAATTTTCTTTCTATGCTTTATTTGCATTTAAAAATGCAAATAAGAAATATAACTCTCTTTTTACTTTTCTTTACAATAGAAAATGTAAATAAAATGGTTCACACAATTTTGTTATTTTTCTTTACAATAGAAAATGTAAATAAAAGGATTCACATTATTTTGTTCTTTTTCATCACCATATAAAATGTAAATAAAAAGATTCTCATTATTTTGTTGTTTTTATCACAACTAAAAGACGATATAAATGTACCATTAACATCGCTATTTATATCACATAAAAAAAATGTCGAATAAAATGAATCACTAACATTGTCTATTTCTATCGCACTAAAAATGTCAATAAAAATGAATCACTAACATTGTCTACTTTTATCGCACTAAAAATGTCGATAAAAATGAATCACTAACATTGTCTATTTTTATGGCACCAAGAATGTCGATAAAAATGACAACATTAACCATTCTATTTTCACCGCGTTCAAAATGACGATAAAATATTCAACATTAACAATTCTATTTTTACCGCATTCAAAATGACGATAAAATACTCAACATTAACAATTCTATTTTTACCGCATTCAAAATGACGATAAAATATTCAACATTAACAATTCTAGTTTTCCTACTATAGAAAATGTAAATAAATATGTTTCTAGATTCTATTCTTTTTATTTACATAAGAGAATGTAAATAATTGCATTTTCAATTTCTATTCTTTTACTTACATAAGAAAATGTAAATAAATATATTTCTAAATTTTTTTATCATACCGTTATAACTCGTATATAAATTACATAGAAAAAATGTCATTTTTATGTTATCGTTCTAATTCACCTCTAAATTACATAGAAAAATGTAATCTTCATTATGCGATGGGAATTCATATTTTAATTACATAGAAAAAAAGTAATTCCTATCATACGACATAAATTCATATTTAAATTATATAGAAAAATGTAATTTTTATCCTACAACGCAAATTCACATTTTAATTACATGAAAAAAATGTAATTTGCATTCTACCGTTATTATTCATCTCTAAATTACATAGAAAAATGTAATTTAAATCATGCAAGGTAAATTTACATTTTTATATCATGGAAAAATGCAATTTTTGTCATACAGTGTAAATTCATGTATAAAGCACATATAAAAATGTAACTTTTGTTATGCAAAGAAAATATGTCTTTTTCTATTTTACAATGCAAAAATATGACCTTTTCTATTTTACAATGAAAATAATAACTTCTTTATTCATTCTTTCATTACATATAAATGTAATCTTTTCTATTTATCACAATGAATAAAATTACAATAAAAATGTAATCTTAGCTTAGAACTTTTCATTGCGACAAAATGAAAATAAAAATATAATCTTTTTATTTTCGTCTTTATAGTGAAATCTACATCACATTAAAAATATAATCTTTTTATGCAACATCTTTCTATTGAAAACAATCAACACATAAAAAAATATAATCTTTTACATTGCTTCTTTTATTGAAATCGCTATTACCTTACAAATGAAATTCTTTATATTACTTCTTTAATCAAAAACAATATTTCATTAAAAATAAGATTTCTAATGTTACCGCCTTTATTGAAATTAAAGTGACAAATAGTATGTCATTTTATTGAAATCACTATTATTGAAAACAATAGACAATAAAAAATCAAATCTTTAATTTCAATCCTAATATGAAAAAAAGAAAAAAAATATGTAATCTTTTTAATTTCATTCTTTTTAAAGAAACAATTTCATATTGAAAATAAATGCTTTTTAATTTACTCTTCTTAATGTAACAAATTTACATCAAGAATATATTCTTCTTAATTCATTCCTTTTAATTTAAACAAATAGAAAATGTATTTTATTCATTGTTCAAATTCTATTGTAAATAAACAATAAAAATAATATTTTATTTGTTGTTCTAATTCTATTATTGAATCAATAAATAAAAAATAATATTTAATTTATACAAAATAAATTTCAACATCTAAATCTGAATATATACGATTAAATCTGACATAACTATGTTTTAGATCTAATTTTAGATCTAATTCTCTAACTGAGAATAAATTTAATAATGTCTGCAATTTCAATGCAAATCTAACACATCGTACACAACAAATCACATCACACGCACAATCAATAATTCACACAACACAGAACATTTCAGAATTGAATAAGTATAATAATACAATTATTTTAACGCGAGAAAACAATTTATAATTAATTAAATAATCCAAAATTAGAATTCTCACCTAGATTTTTGGCCAAAATTTTACTGTCTCCTTTTCAACTGCGGTCTGCGCCATCGCGAAGCTCTTAATTTTGTGATTCCAACGCAATTTACGGTTCGTCAAACGGACCTCGTATGAAAGAGTTATGAATTTTTAAAGATCGGGTAATTAAATAATTAAATAATAAAATAATATAAAAAAAAAACACGCACCCTTCTTCCTCGCGTCTCTCTTCCTCACGGCCGAACCCAACTCCCTTCTTCCTCCTTCTGGACGCACGCAACCCGAGGCCACCAGAGACCGATCCGAGACCACCACCCGACCACCTACCTCGACTCCATCTTCACCCATACCCACGGCCATCTCGGTGGGACCCGCGCTCCAGAAATCGAGCCCGAACGCAGCGGCTTTGGCCTCGAAATTCGTGAAATCCGTGAACCTAATGATGATCATAGCCGTATAGATCTGAAGCTCTCGAAATCCTCTTCGATTTGGTACCAAGTTTGCCAATTTTCGTTGAGCGGATCAAAAGATATTAGCATTTGAAATTCGGTGATTTCTGGCCTTCGAAATTAGGGCGGCGGCTGCCATGGTTCTAGGGTTTCGGATTTTTTAATATTTTAATAATATAAATTTCGAAATTCGTGAAATAAAGTGGATTTTCGGACTTTCTCGGATTTGGGCCTACTTACTGTCGATCTTAACGTTTTGAGGCCTTCTGAATGCGATGGGCTATGTCCCAAGGTCCAGTTCTGATGTCTACACGTTTTTTTTTCGGTTTTAATTGAAAATTCAATATTAAATTAATTATTTAATTCCTACTGCACATTTAAATATGCCGGGGCCACATACGACCTCAGAAAATTCTAAAAAAGATATTTTTAGCTTTCTTATGACAATACGGTTCTAACAAAATTATTTTCGTCGAATTCTGAGACTGTTTGAAAAATGGCTATTTTTAAGGCGTTCAAATTTAACTGAAATAGTCAAAACATATTTTATTTTGCCACGCTCACATATTAATTCGAAAAATTCTGAAAATTGAAACCTAGCAATAATTTGACATTCCGGTTCCAACAAAAGTGGTTTCGTCGAAAACAGAGGTCGTTTGAAAAATGACTATTTTTAAGGCCAATATATTTAATAATAAAAATACCAAAAATAGTGGAATTTTTCCGAAACTCAAAAATATAAGTTCTTATAGTCATTTTTATATGTAAACAACATTCTAAAACCAATGGAGATGGTTTCGGGTCCTAATTCCTTATTCTGCAAAATTTAGCATTTTGGCCCTTATAAATTTCATAGCGACCTTTCTAAAAATTGAATTGGTCATAACTTTTGATTTCCGTTATGAAATTTCGATTTTTCAGATTCGTTGGAAAGATATTTTTAAATAGATTCTAATATTTTTGGTTTCACTAAAATTCGTTAAATTTTGCATCCTGTGCGGTCAGTCAAAGTTCAACTTTGACTTTTCAAACTACCGCGTTATTTCTAACTCTTTTGTTAATTAAAATTAAATCATTCATTCTAACTTCGATTTAAATCAAATTTGTGATCATTATTATTTAAATAAATTATTTTATATTGTCAAAATTCATTATAATTTCCTAAAATAAAATTTTTAAATTGGTCCTGATTTTGCGGGTTGTTACAAAAAGAATGAAGCGGCAAACGAAGACGAGTTCAAGGACGAAGGAGAAATATGGATATTAAATGGATTCGAAGCACATCTTAGGATGGCCATTTATTTTGGAGAACATTGATGAAAACTCTAATTTAATAAATTTTAAGTTAGTTAGAACGATTAATTTTAATTAGTTGCTAATTATCATGAGTTAATTGGTTGATAATTGAAATGGTTTAATGTTGGTTGATTGCTTGTGTATGTTGATGGCTATATGAAATGTTTGGATGAACGATTTATAGTTAAAATGACACTGAACACTAAGCGTTACTGGGCATAACACTTTGCCCACAAATGAAATTAGTTGTTTCAGTTATTGTGTTTGCAATGGATCGATAAATGTTTATATGATTGATTTATAGATTCGTTTATGGTTGCAGCACACACCGTAATTGTGGAGATGTACGCTAAATCGATTTAAATCTCCTTTATGTGATAATTTGATTATTTAAATATTAAAATAATAATCAGAAAAGTTAGTTTGAATTTAGATTTTGAGTAGTATGGAAATCTAAGTTACGAATGGTTAAACGACTTTCGTAAAAGATTTAAATAATAAAAAAATGTTTTAACTAATGTTCGACTCTTGTTTTGCAAGTTAATTTAGAACAACGATTTTAGAAGAAACCGGGTTTTGAAATTCAGAAGGAAATGAGATCTTTGAATTATGTATACAAATAATTAATTATATGCAAACAATTGAAACAAATGAGTTTTAAGGAATTATTATTCGATTAATTTGAAATGAAGATTCAAAAATTTAAAAACGATTATTTGAAGAAAAAAATTGAACTAAATGGGAATATAAAATATTTTTTTAAAAGATTTTGAATATGGTTTGGAATTCTAAGAGGAATGATAAAATAATTTTTGTCAAGGACACAGCATGTAATGTCCCGTATTTTCTGACCATTTATTTGAAATATTTTATTTATTTAAATTATTTATTTGAGTTTAAATAATGGGATTTGACCATTTTAATTTGAATATTTGAATTATATTAATATTTTATTTTCGGAATATTGGGAAACTGTTGATTTTGCGGTATAATTTGAACGAGCAAATTAAAGTGGTTTAAATATTGTTTATATTGAATTATATAAATATAATCGTTATTCAAACAACGTCAGAACGTTTAATTAACAATTTTATTATAAACGAACTAGAAATGGCGCAGTAGTTCGTAAATTTCGTTCTGAACTTCAACTGAGTATATAGCATTCGTTTTAAGTCAGAATTCTGTGAAACCAGAAACGATGGGATCGATTTGAGTATATTTTTCTAATGTAAGAGAAAAATCGAGATTCCGTGTTATAATTTGTTAGTTATGTCCAGTTCAAATCTTTGAATAGTCGTTATGGAAATCGTTTATAAACGATAACGTTTATTAAATAAAATATTAGCAATTTATTTATATTTGGATATTTGTTAAACCGAATATTTTTGAATGGTGAATTTAAGAATCCATCTTAGCCTTATTTATAGTTATACGATATTTTATTTGATTATATTCGATAATATCGGTTTATTTTTATTCAATTAAACCGTTTGGAATTTAAATTATATGGTACCAACATTTTATAAGATTGTAAGTAACCCAACCAAAAGCTTGTGTGCGACATACACACACCCTATATTTTCAATACAAATCCCTCTGTGTATATGTATAGATATATTTTTACCTATCACACTTGGTTCGGCAAATCAAATATTAAAAAAAAACATATTCTCATCATGTTTGTCCCTCAAATAAGAGCTTGTTCCATGGATACGAAAACTGAAATGTACCAAAACATGTGAACTTGAATATGGTACCATGGTTAGAGAAAATATATTTCTACTAAAATACTTTTAGAATAATCGGTTTAAACAAAGAGAGCATATGTCGGCCAAACTCTCAGACAAAGGATATTATATAACAGAAGCTGACAAATGACTTTATATATAAGCAATATCATTATTTACATTCATTCGAAACAGTTCTATAAAGTAAAAAAAAAACAATATTCACACATCAAACTTGAACAGAAATCTTTGTTATGGCAAATTCATTGCCGTCCATTCTTTCATTCTTGATCCTATCGAACATGCCTATATATGTAGCCGACCAAATGGTACATGCCAGCATCAAATGAAATGATAAAAGAAAAGTGAATTCAACAGTAATCGAACAGCTAAAGGAAAGAATATTAATACATATATTTTATCGTCAAATCTATACAGATCATTCAAACAGCAATATATATATATATAATATATGAAGCTGAAATTTCAAATGTTGAAGTACAAATAAAAAAAATATAGGAAAATTTAAATTTTTGCATAAAATTGTAACAGCTAAATATTTAGCTGTGGTCAGCAAATCTGTACAAACCTTGCTTTGCCTTATACATATCAAAATTTAAATCTGAAATCGAATCAAACAATAAAATAGCTTCATTGCTTCACCAAATCTTTACCCAAGACAGTCGATCACTGTAGGTATGTATCAGAACAAACTAGCACATGACAATTCAAAATAAAATCTTCATTTTTCTCAGTTAAACATCAGAGAGCCACCAACGCCATAGTAGATCATAGCTGGAATGAAAAGAAAGGTCACATAAGAAATATGTACAGCTAAAATCTATGCAACAGCTAAGAGAAATCAAATATATATATTTACATCAATCTGTACAAACAAGTGAAATTGTTATATATATGTATTCATATATATAAATGTATAGTCGAATCCTTATAAAATGCATACAGTGACTGCCAAAGAAGATACGGTTTCAGAAATCTAATTTAAACAAAATCCCTAGCCTCAATCTAACCTAACCTATGTAAGTTCAATCACTTTTTCTCGAACAGACCAATTGCATTGAAAATAAGATACGAATTCATCAAAATCTTTATGTAACGTCCCGTATTTTTGGCAGCCAAATACTTTATTTATTTTAAATATTTATTTGGAATATAAATGGATTTTAATATTTAAATCTCTATTTAAACGAAGTTGAACGATATATATTCATATATAAAATAAAACGAGCTCAGAACAGCGCTGCAGTTCGTAAAATAGAGTTTTGAACTTCAACTGAATGTACAGAGCCCGTTTTAAATCAGATTTCTGTGAAACAAGAAATGTACGGAGCAAGTGAAGTATATTTTTCTAATGAAAGAGAAAAATCGAGATTTCGTCGTGTAGATTGGAAGTTATGCCCAAATCAATTTGGCTGAAAAACAGCGGCGTAATCATTTATCGACCGTAACGGATTATTGGATATAACTGCATATCGGTTTCGAATTTAGACTAGGTTCTTTTGAGGCGTAGTGATAATTTAATTTTTAGAATTTTATGGTAATTTTTATTTAATTAAATAAGCAATTTTTTTTGTGGAGTATTTTGCACCCTGTAATCAACATTTTGGGATTTCACAATATAAGTTAAACTACCGGTATTATTATATTTTTGGGATCGCGACACCTCACTGAACACGACTGTATTTTTATTTCAGTCTGCAACGCTCATACATGAATACATAGCGGTGTAGGTAACTTTATTTGAATGGTTAACTGGTCAAACGAACTCAAAATTCAACGAAACAAGTTTCATACGAAACCTTAGGAAGAGGTCTAGTGAAATGTCAAGGCCTCATATTTTTAGGATTTTTTCTGAAATTTTTAGGAATTAATGCTCGGTGTTTTTCATCGATATTTTCTAAAGGATTTTCGCAAACGGTGTCGGAATTCAACGAAATCTGTCCCATTGGACCCGGAATATTTTTTTATGTTAGGAATAGGTGTCTTTATCTTGATTTGAGATTTTATGTAGTAATTTCTAATATGATTTCTCCACGACGGAATTTCACACATTAAAACATTATATAAAACTATCCCAACTCTTCTTTTGACCTTTCCTTTTGCTTACGTACAGACTTCCTTGCGCCCCAATCCCTCCTTGCCTTGCACTCCAAACCACCAGTTACCGTGTTCACCAAACCATTGAAATGCCTTGGGCACCAATCCAACTGATACCGTGCCACTCACGTACTCTATCCTATAAATACATTGCTACATCCATTTTGTTTTTCCAGTAAAACGGTGAAAACCGTATTTCCGTTCAAAAGGAAAAAAAAAAAAAACGAAACTGAAATGAGGGATGAAATGAGGGGTAAGCATTGGGAAGCTTACGTTGCAAAAAGAAGAAAAAAACTAGGAAGAATAGAAGATGCGTTAGAAGAGGGAGAGGAAGAAGGCTACTAGAAAGGGTAGTGGATGCGGTTGAGGGATGGACGGTTGGGCTCATGTTCAAAAAAAAAAAAAAAATTAAATAAATAAATAAAGGGTCATAACGTAAGAAGGGGATGGGGGGAGATCTGCGATGGGGATGGGCTTGATGCGGGGTAAGGAGGCGGGAAAGAAATGGTTGCATGTGACAGAGGAAAGATGGGAGGCCGTGAGTTTTGAGTAGGGAGCGGAGCAAAGAAAATAGCAGCGACGAAATTCGATAAAACAGATAATGCTGGAATCGTGTCAACGGGCATAGTAATATGAAATTGAAAGGACGCGACGGGGAGCTTGTAAAACGAACCGTTCTGATAACAAATAGGAATCAAGGTGAGTTAAACTCACTCAGTTCTCCCTTTTTATATTTTATATAAGTCGGGTTTTATAATTTTGTGCTATGCTTGTTTATGGTTATTGTTTTTTCGTTCGTTGTATGGGCTGAAACAGTTAAATTAAACGACGGTTTAATTTAATTGAAAACTAATCGTTATTTCTAACGATTAAATCCAAGTGAGGTAACTTACCTCAGTGGTTACGTTTATAACACTATAAACGTTATGATCAAATAGTTGAATGCTTGAACTGCTGTTATTATCCTAGTATTGACTATTACAGTTATTATTGACTGTTGCTGTTAGACTGTTTTATTTCATCTGTCTAGATGGAAACAAATATTGAACTGAATGGTTTGAATTGTGGTAACCATTGTTTTGTAGGGAATAACAGGTTGGATAATATTGGTAACGTTTATCAATATGATAAAATTATTGTTAGTGAATGTGAAATTAGTTTATATTTCACGGTTTGGTACTACAGTAGTTATTCGCCTCTTTAATACCGTCGACTAAAAGGAATGACTTTTCGAAATCAATAATAAATAGATTTCGAATGTTTTCCAAGATATAAATATATTTTTATACGGTTTTGAAATACGATTTTCATTGTAAAAATAATAGTCGAAGTTAAATTTATCAATTTTATATAAATATAACTAGTAGAGATGCAAGATGTATTAAATGAATGGTTAAACGATATAATTTATCGTGTTGATTATTTAAATATTGAAATGGTTTTGTGAAGGCCTTACAGTCGTAAAAGAAGTTTTAAATTGATTTCATAATAGAAAATGGAATAGTTAAATCATGGGTATGCGAGAACGGGTAAAAGAGTTCAAAGAGAAATGTTTTGTAATAAATGATCATTTTTGACAAACGTCGTTCAAACAAATACGAAATGTGATAACATTCCGTGTATGAGATTAACAAATCAATGGATTGGAAATGAGTGGTGATTTGAGAATGGGGTTTCATATTTTGAATGAAATCGAAGTTGAAAGTCTGAATATGAATTTATAAATGAGATTTGGTTAAATAAATGGAAGCGAGTATATTCCGAGGTTCGGAATGTGGTATTCCGAAGTTCGGAATGATTAATCGAAGTGAGTTCTATTCCGAGGTTCGGAATGTGATATTCCGAAGTTCGGAATGTTAACTAAAGGCGGGATTTTAAATGAGGTTAAGAATGTGAATAACGACAACGAATATTAGTTGTCAATGATGGATTACAAATGAGATTTGTAAACAAAATTAAAGATGCGCAAATGAAAACGAATGGTAAGTATCGTAGTTAATTTACAAAGATTTTTAAATGGAAATTTAAAGTTTTGAAAATGAAGTCGAGTGAGTAAATAAAATTTAGGGTTTGTGAATGGGTTTATAACATGGGTTACAAATGAAATAAGATATGAGATTTTTCATAAAGGGATTATCATATGTTGTAGACAACGAATAAGTGGTTGAGTACGAGTTAAAGAGAACGTGATAAGTGAAATAGTTTGAAATGAAGTTTGTAATGTTTGGCACAAATAACAAGTTGAATCGTCTAGATATATACCAATATAAGGATTTGAAAAGTATATCAATATAAAAATTGTATAAGGTATTAATATGAGATTTATAAAAGTTTTGTTTATATGGTTTTTAAAACAAATGAAATTTGAATTGTCGAAATAAAGGGTAATATTTGTAATAAAGAGATATCAAGAAAGTTTCATAAAGATCCTATTCCTAATAGAATCAAAGTTCGTATATAATATTGTAAATGATTTTTAATATAAATCGAAAGGATTAATGAGAATTTATTAACAATTAGTTAAGTAAACATGGATGAGATTTGGATAGGTTTTCAAAGGGAAAATATGTTGTTAATAAACTTCTATTTATTCTGAAGATATGAATGATGTTGGTCAAGGTCTGAGAGGTAATAAAATACCCCAACTTGAACGACTCCATGATTATTCAGGAATGGTATTAGTTTATAAACGAGGGTAATTGAGGGAAACATAAGTTATGATTTCCGTTAATGATATTATGAAACTGTTTTCGAAAAGTTTATAAGATTGAATAAACTGAATCTGAAGGATATTCTTATTTTATAATAAGAAGTAAAAGCGATGTTTCAAATATTGGAAAATTTGAAGAATATAATCAACGGACGGTTCGTTAAAGAGGCTGAATGATACTGAGTATTGAATTAGTGAATCCATTTTCTTTTATGGATGAATGTTTGTTTTATTTGATAGTTAAATAACCAACTATCAAAATCTGGCCCATACGATTGTTGGTACGGAAAGACCGGGATCGAATATATTCGAAAACCATTCCGTCCAGCAAATACGAATACGTTGAAGATGCTGATTCAAGATGGAGCTATTGAAGACCGTGGATCTTCATAAGCGGAAGGATTACTTAAAATCTCTGACTTGCAAGCAGAGATAAACTATGATTCTGTCGTGGTTGGAATCTACGGATTGCAAGGACTTATCGCTACTGATTCTCAGGGTGATTCCTAGGATGCAGTAGGAGGGTACCTTCGGTTCATCCTGTTCCTGGGTGACTTGTATGGATGAATGTCTGACAGAGTATTTCCAGAAAAGGTCACGTACATTAATTTCTTCAACCATACCAAGAGTGGAGGCGGAGAAGGAAACTTCTTCAGCTAACACGTAATGTATTGTTGTAGACATCAATTAGTGATTGTCGATGGATCTGACTATGTGATATTCGAAGTAAAGACGATGTGCTGATAAAGCGTAGCCTCAAGCCTCATCAACCGGGGAATGACAAAAATCGGGCAGGCAGCATGGCTATGTGGGTCGCTCCCATTAGGGTGTATAATCACCTATCTAGAGAAATTCCTTTTGCTTCTTGAATCTATTTCAATGCTGTCCCTTTTCGGGAAACGCTGGTTTGAGCCCAACCGTTGGTGATATACATTCGATACACTCAAGCGAAATGAGTGGTCGGTCATGTGAGGGCCGGGTTGCAAGACGTTCTTGTTGAACCCAGTGTATTCGCCTCTAGAGATACACTATCGGCAGGTGGTCCCATACCTTGTCAAGGTCGGAATCCAATCTACAATAAGCACCTGCGGTTTTGTTTGTATACTATATATGTGGAGCGTGAGATGCAAGCGTTCTACTAGATTCTATTTACTTGTATTTAGACATTATGATAATATCAGACAAGATATTGATTTCAAAACTGTTTTGGATTATCGTAAGGTAAAAACCGTCCGTATTTATGTGTGGATTCGGTCTTACGATTATCCTTTTCTTTCGAAAAGATTTTTACTTTAAAATCAAGTTGTGTGATACCTTAATACTGTGCGAGTTTATCTCACTCTGGTTCACCAGACTGACCCGGTGTTTTGTAAATGCTCGGGTTAGGCCGGGATGTACAGGTCCAGGTTACCGGATGATGCGAAGTCCAGAGACAAGCTGGAAGAGTTCAAACGTATGGTTATATATATAGCTACTGTTCCGCTGTGTGATTGTATATGAGGACAGGTTATATGACTGTCCAGATATGTTGATGTACTCTGATACTGTAAGTAATTTTGAAAGCTCTCAATAAAGATTTATTTCCATATTATATTTTGTTCCGCTGCGATGTGAGACTCTGATTCTGTGTTGTGTGTTGATTCTTCTTCTTCTTCTATTCTAATATTTCTTTCTTTCTTACCTCACCCTCTAACTTCTTTCTTATAGTAATCCATTTTCCAGTGCACTTTGGGTTGGACTGGTGTGGTTTGGGTTAGCTCAAAGGGTACTGGAACCTGGGTCGCTACAGTTGGTATCAGAGCTATTGGTTTAGTAATAACCTTGGCTCTGTGGTGAAACTCGATAGAGATTGGGTTAGTAATACCCTAGATCGAGATTGAGTGTATATATATGAGAGCGTATTTAAAAATTTTATATACAAAAGTTTTGTGTTTTGAAAAGAGGGTAAATGGAATAATTTTACCCAAAATATATTTTTGTATAGAAAAGAAATTTTTATTAAATTATTGAGATATTAGTGTGTTTGATCGATTTGAATAGGATTCAAATAAAATTAAAAAGTTGAATTGATACTTAACTTGGTTAAATGTAATTAAATTCAGAATGATATTGTAATTAAATTAAATAAATTGGAAATTAAATGAATGAATGGTAATCAAATGTGTGAAGCCAAAATAAATATTAATATTGAATGTGAATTTAATAAATTTTGTTTATTAGGTTGTGTATTGGTTGATGGTTGTGAATTGGTTGTTATTGGATGACAAGTGGTTGAATAGAATTCATTAAATGGTTTAATGAAGGCATGGAAAATAAATTCTAGTGTCAAAAATTGGAATGAAACTGAATATGAATTGAATTGAAACCAATTAGCGGGAAATTGAATTAAGATATAATATATTAAGCAAAATCAGATTTTGAATTGCGAGACAGAAGTCTGAAATGGTGTTGGACTGGTAAGTTAAGAGTTGGAATTGACAATGGATGGAAATTGAGTTAAGAATGGGATTTGGCTTGAATGCGTGAAGGATTTGGTTCTGAGGATAAAATTTGTATTTTGTTTGGATGCATTTGTATATGCTGACAGGGCAGCAGATGGAAAGGATATAATGATATGCCCGACAAAAAGGTACACGTTTATTTCTATATGGGTTTGGTGATTTATGAGCCTGTTTGGCAAGCCACTTGGCTGTTTGATTTTCTTTTGGGTTGAAGGAGGCCTAGAGAGGCGAGTTGGAGTTTGAGCTATTGACCAGTACAAAGGAGGTGCTGGCGAAATTTTTCAGAAATTTCGAGTGTTAGAAAATTTTCAGAATTTTTGAAAATTTTCGTTTATAGAAATAAATTAATAAATTAATTTAAAATAAATTGGTTTAGTGAAACCGGAGTAAACAAATAGTTTTAACCTGGTTATAGGGTTCATTTTTCTACCTTAGCAATTTCGAGGACGAAATTATTTTAAGGGGGAAAGAATGTAACGTCCCGTATTTTTGGCAGCCAAATACTTTATTTATTTTAAATATTTATTTGGAATATAAATGGATTTTAATATTTAAATCTCTATTTAAACGAAGTTGAACGATATATATTCATATATAAAATAAAACGAGCTCAGAACAGCGCTGCAGTTCGTAAAATAGAGTTTTGAACTTCAACTGAATGTACAGAGCCCGTTTTAAATCAGATTTCTGTGAAACAAGAAATGTACGGAGCAAGTGAAGTATATTTTTCTAATGAAAGAGAAAAATCGAGATTTCGTCGCGTAGATTGGAAGTTATGCCCAAATCAATTTGGCTGAAAAACAGCGGCGTAATCATTTATCGACCGTAACGGATTATTGGATATAACTGCATATCGGTTTCGAATTTAGACTAGGTTCTTTTGAGGCATAGTGATAATTTAATTTTTAGAATTTTATGGTAATTTTTATTTAATTAAATAAGCAATTTTTTTTGTGGAGTATTTTGCACCCTGTAATCAACATTTTGGGATTTCACAATATAAGTTAAACTACCGGTATTATTATATTTTTGGGATCGCGACACCTCACTGAACACGACTGTATTTTTATTTCAGTCTGCAACGCTCATACATGAATACATAGCGGTGTAGGTAACTTTATTTGAATGGTTAACTGGTCAAACGAACTCAAAATTCAACGAAACAAGTTTCATACGAAACCTTAGGAAGAGGTCTAGTGAAATGTCAAGGCCTCATATTTTTAGGATTTTTTCTGAAATTTTTAGGAATTAATGCTCGGTGTTTTTCATCGATATTTTCTAAAGGATTTTCGCAAACGGTGTCGGAATTCAACGAAATCTGTCCCATTGGACCCGGAATATTTTTTTATGTTAGGAATAGGTGTCTTTATCTTGATTTGAGATTTTATGTAGTAATTTCTAATATGATTTCTCCACGACGGAATTTCACACATTAAAACATTATATAAAACTATCCCAACTCTTCTTTTGACCTTTCCTTTTGCTTACGTACAGACTTCCTTGCGCCCCAATCCCTCCTTGCCTTGCACTCCAAACCACCAGTTACCGTGTTCACCAAACCATTGAAATGCCTTGGGCACCAATCCAACTAATACTGTGCCACTCACGTACTCTATCCTATAAATACATTGCTACATCCATTTTGTTTTTCCAGTAAAACGGTGAAAACCGTATTTCCGTTCAAAAGGAAAAAGAAAAAAAAAAACGAAACTTAAATGAGGGATGAAATGAGGGGTAAGCATTGGGAAGCTTACGTTGCAAAAAGAAGAAAAAAACTAGGAAGAATAGAAGATGCGTTAGAAGAGGGAGAGGAAGAAGGCTACTAGAAAGGGTAGTGGATGCGGTTGAGGGATGGACGGTTGGGCTCATGTTCAAAAAAAAAAAAAAAAAAAAATAAAGGGTCAAAACGTAAGAAGGGGATGGGGGGAGATCCGCGATGGGGATGGGCTTGATGCGGGGTAAGGAGGCGGGAAAGAAATGGTTGCATGTGACAGAGGAAAGATGGGAGGCCGTGAGTTTTGAGTAGGGAGCGGAGCAAAGAAAATAGCAGCGACGAAATTCGATAAAACAGATAATGCTGGAATCGTGTCAACGTGCATAGTAATATGAAATTGAAAGGACGCGACGGGGAGCTTGTAAAACGAACCGTTCTGACAACAAATAGGAATCAAGGTGAGTTAAACTCACTCAGTTCTCCCTTCTTATATTTTATATAAGTCGGGTTTTATAATTATGTGCTATGCTTGTTTATGGTTATTGTTTTTTCGTTCGTTGTATGGCTGAAACAGTTAAATTAAATGACGGTTTAATTTAATTGAAAACTAATCGTTATTTCTAACGATTAAATCCAAGTGAGGTAACTTACCTCAGTGGTTACGTTTATAACACTATAAACGTTATGATCAAATAGTTGAATGCTTGAACTGCTGTTATTATCCTAGTATTGACTATTACAGTTATTATTGACTGTTGCTGTTAGACTGTTTTATTTCATCTGTCTAGATGGAAACAAATATTGAACTGAATGGTTTGAATTGTGGTAACCATTGTTTTGCAGGGAATAACAGGTTGGATAATATTGGTAACGTTTATCAATATGATAAAATTATTGTTAGTGAATGTGAAATTAGTTTATATTTCACGGTTTGGTACTACAGTAGTTATTCGCCTCTTTAATACCGTCGACTAAAAGGAATGACTTTTCGAAATCAATAATAAATAGATTTCGAATGTTTTCCAAGATATAAATATATTTTTATATGGTTTTGAAATACGATTTTCATTGTAAAAATAATAGTCGAAGTTAAATTTATCAATTTTATATAAAGATAGCTAGTAGAGATGCAAGATGTATTAAATGAATGGTTAAACGATATAATTTATCGTGTTGATTATTTAAATATTGAAATGGTTTTGTGAAGGCCTTACAGTCGTAAAAGAAGTTTTAAATTGATTTCATAATAGAAAATGGAATAGTTAAATCATGGGTATGCGAGAACGGGTAAAAGAGTTCAAAGAGAAATGTTTTGTAATAAATGATCATTTTTGACAAACGTCGTTCAAACAAATACGAAATGTGATAACATTTCGTGTATGAGATTAACAAATCAATGGATTGGAAATGAGTGGTGATTTGAGAATGGGGTTTCATATTTTGAATGAAATCGAAGTTGAAAGTCTGAATATGAATTTATAAATGAGATTTGGTTAAATAAATGGAAGCGAGTATATTCCGAGGTTCGGAATGTGGTATTCCGAAGTTCGGAATGATTAATCGAAGTGAGTTCTATTCCGAGGTTCGGAATGTGATATTCCGAAGTTCGGAATGTTAACTAAAGGCGGGATTTTAAATGAGGTTAAGAATGTGAATAATGACAACGAATATTAGTTGTCAATGATGGATTACAAATGAGATTTGTAAACAAAATTAAAGATGCGCAAATGAAAACGAATGGTAAGTATCGTAGTTAATTTACAAAGATTTTGTAAATGGAAATTTAAAGTTTTGAAAATGAAGTCGAGTGAGTAAATAAAATTTAGGGTTTGTGAATGGGTTTATAACATGGGTTACAAATGAAATAAGATATGAGATTTTTCATAAAGGGATTATCATATGTTGTAGACAACGAATAAGTGGTTGAGTACGAGTTAAAGAGAACGTGATAAGTGAAATAGTTTGAAATGAAGTTTGTAATGTTTGGCACAAATAACAAGTTGAATCGTCTAGATAAATACCAATATAAGGATTTGAAAAGTATATCAATATAAAAATTGTATAAGGTATTAATATGAGATTTATAAAAGTTTTGTTTATATGGTTTTTAAAACAAATGAAATTTGAATTGTCGAAATAAAGGGTAATATTTGTAATAAAGAGATATCAAGAAAGTTTCATAAAGATCCTATTCCTAATAGAATCAAAGTTCGTATATAATATTGTAAATGATTTTTAATATAAATCGAAAGGATTAATGAGAATTTACTTAACAATTAGTTAAGTAAACATGGATGAGATTTGGATAGGTTTTCAAAGGGAAAATATGTTGTTAATAAACTTTTATTTATTCTGAAGATATGAATGATGTTAGTCAAGGTCTGAGAGGTAATAAAATACCCCAACTTGAACGACTCCATGATTATTCAGGAATGGTATTAGTTTATAAACGAGGGTAATTGAGGGAAACATAAGTTATGATTTCCGTTAATGATATTATGAAACTGTTTTCGAAAAGTTTATAAGATTGAATAAACTGAATCTGAAGGATATTCTTATTTTATAATAAGAAGTAAAAGCGATGTTTCAAATATTGGAAAATTTGAAGAATATAATCAACGGACGGTTCGTTAAAGAGGCTGAATGATACTGAGTATTGAATTAGTGAATCCATTTTCTTTTATGGATGAATGTTTGTTTTATTTGATAGTTAAATAACCAACTATCAAAATCTGGCCCATACGATTGTTGGTACGGAAAGACCGGGATCGAATATATTCGAAAACCATTCCGTCCAGCAAATACGAATACGTTGAAGATGCTGATTCAAGATGGAGCTATTGAAGACCGTGGATCTTCATAAGCGGAAGGATTACTTAAAATCTCTGACTTGCAAGCAGAGATAAACTATGATTCTGTCGTGGTTGGAATCTACGGATTGCAAGGACTTATCGCTACTGATTCTCAGGGTGATTCCTAGGATGCAGTAGGAGGGTACCTTCGGTTCATCCTGTTCCTGGGTGACTTGTATGGATGAATGTCTGACAGAGTATTTCCAGAAAAGGTCACGTACATTAATTTCTTCAACCATACCAAGAGTGGAGGCGGAGAAGGAAACTTCTTCAGCTAACACGTAATGTATTGTTGTAGACATCAATTAGTGATTGTCGATGGATCTGACTATGTGACATTCGAAGTAAAGACGATGTGCTGATAAAGCGTAGCCTCAAGCCTCATCAACCGGGGAATGACAAAAATCGGGCAGGCAGCATGGCTATGTGGGTCGCTCCCATTAGGGTGTATAATCACCTATCTAGAGAAATTCCTTTTGCTTCTTGAATCTATTTCAATGCTGTCCCTTTTCGGGAAACGGTGGTTTGAGCCCAACCGTTGGTGATATACATTCGATACACTCAAGCGAAATGAGTGGTCGGTCATGTGAGGGCCGGGTTGCAAGACGTTCTTGTTGAACCCAGTGTATTCGCCTCTAGAGATACACTATCGGCAGGTGGTCCCATACCTTGTCAAGGTCGGAATCCAATCTACAATAAGCACCTGCGGTTTTGTTTGTATACTATATATGTGGAGCGTGAGATGCAAGCGTTCTACTAGATTCTATTTACTTGTATTTAGACATTATGATAATATCAGACAAGATATTGATTTCAAAACTGTTTTGGATTATCGTAAGGTAAAAACCGTCCGTATTTATGTGTGGATTCGGTCTTACGATTATCCTTTTCTTTCGAAAAGATTTTTACTTTAAAATCAAGTTGTGTGATACCTTAATACTGTGCGAGTTTATCTCACTCTGGTTCACCAGACTGACCCGGTGTTTTGTAAATGCTCGGGTTAGGCCGGGATGTACAGGTCCAGGTTACCGGATGCTGCGAAGTCCAGAGACAAGCTGGAAGAGTTCAAACGTATGGTTATATATATAGCTACTGTTCCGCTGTGTGATTGTATATGAGGACAGGTTATATGACTGTCCAGATATGTTGATGTACTCTGATACTGTAAGTAATTTTGAAAGCTCTCAATAAAGATTTATTTCCATATTATATTTTGTTCCGCTGCGATGTGAGACTCTGATTCTGTGTTGTGTGTTGATTCTTCTTCTTCTTCTATTCTAATATTTCTTTCTTTCTTACCTCACCCTCTAACTTCTTTCTTATAGTAATCCATTTTCCAGTGCACTTTGGGTTGGACTGGTGTGGTTTGGGTTAGCTCAAAGGGTACTGGAACCTGGGTCGCTACACTTTGTTAAAATCTATTGTGCGGTTCCATCACCTGTGCGAAAATCTAAATAACCCGATGGCCTAAGAACTAGGCAACCCAAAGTCTAAAACCTAGGATTCGAAATCAGATTGACGTTGTTCTTATCATGATCAAAACCCAAGTATAAATATACATCCACACCACATTCCAGAACAATATAAATCAAAACAGCGAACAAGAAAAACAATTCGAACAATTTAAAATCAAAACAAGATTTTTCCAGCAAACAAAAATCAAATTAATCACTTATCTGGGTTCATAGATACACGCTCTTCATTTCGGAAGTACTGCAGATGAAGTTCTGGTAATTTTGTTCGATGAGGAGACTTAGGGTTCCAATCACATTTTCAAGTGTGTTGTTTTGGGGTTCCAGCGAGTTGTTTGTGGAAGAGGATCGAAGAATAGGAGGCGGAGCGATAGAAGTGGAAGGCGAAGAGGGAGGATCTGGGTTTTCGGTCATGGATCGAAGGAGGGTTTTCTTCTTTTCTTTGTTGTGGCGGCTGATGAAATGATCGGATGGTTTGGACATAAGGGAGGGTTTCATTCGAGGAAAATTGGAAGGAGGCAGGTCAAAACATGTGATGGGCTGAAAGGAATTAAAGTAAGGCCCAATATTTTTATTTTAAAACTTTACTTAGTTAAATATTTTTGTGAACTTTAAATATTAATTTAAAAAGCAAACGTGATCAAAATTCGATGAAACGAAAAACACCGGGACCGTGAAGACAAGTACTACGTGATGGAAGGGAACCAAGCAAGCCAGACAGCAACTGGATTTTTCAGTTAAATTAAACGCCGTTTAATTTGACTGAAACAAGATGATTTAACGATAAAATCAAATCAAGGAGAGTTAAACTCACTTAGTTTCTCCCCGTTTATATTTATAAGTAGGGTTTTTGTTTCTGTGTGCTATGGTTGCTAATGATTGACAGGTTGTTGAAATATATTCATATATTGGTTGAACTGACGAAATTAAACATCGTTTAATTTCAGTGAAACCGAAATCGTTATTTTTAACGATTGGTTCCAATTAAGGTAAGATACCTTATTGGTCACGTTTATTTTATAAACGTGTTATAATAAATGAATTGTTTGGATTGATTGTTGTGGTTGATATTGAATTGTCGTTATCGACTGTTATGAGACCATTATTTATTTGAATTGAATTGTTTTGATTAGATGGTTGATTTGGTTATTGAACATTGACCTGAAATTCACTGTTGGTTTGGTTTGGTTTAAACCAGTGGGTACTATTGGTTGAGTGATTGGCAGTACATGGCCTATGAATTAACCATTTTTAAATATCGATCTACCGTCAGGTAAATCGACGAGATAAAGTTATAAAATTTATTTTATAACTGAAAATATATTTTTAAATCTATTATTTAAATCAAAGTTTGTAAAAAGGAAATAAATATTTATTATTTATTTATTGAGTTTATAATTGGTTTCAAATGATTTGATAAAGGAAATTTCTGATATGTATTAGAGTTATAAGTGAATAAGCAGAGATTAACATAATGTGATAGATTTGAGAGATAAATAAAACGGGAAATTTATTTAAATTAATTTTATAATTAAATTTAACTATTTGGAATTGGGTAACGATGTGATCATATGTTGAATTGACGAGGTCAACTGTTTGACTATGTTAATCAATTGTTTTGAATTAATCCAACAAGATGGGATAAAGAATATTTATGTAAATTTTAAAAAGGGTTAAAGATGAATTGGATTTTTAACAAAAATCCAAGTACAAAATGTATCGTTTAGAGAAGTAAAAAGGGAATGTGATATTTTATAAATAATTTTAATCATGAATATACTCGAGAAGGAAATATTTAAAAAGGTAAGCAGTTTTATAAAATATATTATAAATAACATGGTCAGACGAGTTGATTGGTATTGTAATAAACATTGGTTTTTGAATTACAACTAATGTCTATCTAAAGATAAGACCGATGTTGATCTAGGTCTGAGAGGTAAATAAATACCCCAACTTGAACGACTTCGGAATTTTCCGAGGATGATATTAGTTTGTAGTGGGAAAGTGGAAAAAAATTAATTTATTATTTTTACATGAGAAATAATAACGCGATGTGAATAAAAGAGTAAGAATATATATATAATGAGATTTCCCAAGAAACGGAAGTGGGAAGGTTTAAGCTTTTATATATACACATATATAAAATGATGTTTCCGTTGTAGAAGAACTAAAAGGGGAATGGTGTGAAATTTAAATAATACTTTCGAGGTGAAAGGAATTTGGAAAGTTAAGTTTTTGAAAATGAATTCATTCTACAGAAATAAGAGTGGATTTACATATTCAAGTATTAAAACGGAAAGAGATTTCGTAACACAAACTTATGAATGATAAGTTGAGTTGATTTTTCCAATATGGAAAGGGGGCAATAAAATAGTAAATGGTTTTGAAACGATGATGGTATAAAGAATTGAATTTGATTATAGAATATTTTCTTAATATATGAAAGTAAAATAGTTTGAAATAACCTTATGCCAAAGAAATTATATTTTGAAATGATGAAACATTTAAAGATTTGAGATGAACCATCGTTGATCGTTTTAAAAAGGTCCTGGTAGTGTTAGTACTGAACTAGTAAACTAATGTTATTCTCAAAATTATTTATTTGATAGTTAAATCACCGACTATCAAAACGTGACCAATACGATTGTTGGAGCAGGAAGACCAGGATCGAATTCGTATTCGAAAACCATTCCGACCAACAAATACGTGAAGATATCGGAAGATGATCGAGATGGAGCAATCAAAGACTGTGGATTTGCATAAACGGAAGGACTGCTAATAATCTCTGGGATTGCAACCAGAGATAAACTGTGGTTCTGTCATGGTCGGAATCTACGAGTTGCAAGGACTTCTCGCTACTGATCCATAGGGTGATTCCTATATGAGATGCAGTAGGAGAGTACCTTCGGTTCATCCTGTTCCTGGATGACTAGTATGGACGAAGTCTGACAGAGTATTTCCAAAGGACCACGTACATTGATTTCTTCAAATGTATTATAGTTGGTTAGCTCCCAACTAGAGTATTTTTGTGGACGTCAATTAGTGATATCTGATGGATCTGACGATGTGGCATTAAAAGTGAATGGTGGTCAGATGTTCGAAAGAAATTCTAGCCTCAAGCCTCATCAACCAAGAAATGACAAAAAATCGGGCAGGCAGCATGGCTATGTGGGTCGCTCCCATTAGGGTGTATAATCACCTATCTAGAGGAATTCCATTTGCTTTCGATGCTCTCCCTTTTCGGGAGGCGGTTGCTGATCTTAACCGTCGGTGATATACATTCGATACACTCAAACGAAATGAGTGGTCTGCCATGTGAGGGCCGGGTTGCAAGACGTTCTTGTTGAACCCAGTGTATTCGTCTCTAGAGATACACGATCGGCAGGTGGTCCCATACCTTGTCAGAGTTGGAATCCAATCTCCAATAAGCGCCTGCGGTTTCGATTGTATACTATATATATGTAGTGTGAGATGCAAGCGTTCCACTAGATTGTTATTTATTTGTATTTAGACATTATTTTAATATCAGAAAAGATATTGGTTTCAAAACTGTTTGGGGTTATTGTAAGGTAAAAAACCGTCCGTGTTTATGTGTTGATTTGGTCTTACGATTATCCTTTCCTTTGGAAAATATTTTGAACTTTAAAATCATGATTGGATGATTTACCCTTAATACTGTGCGAGTTTATCTCACTCTGGTTCACCAGACTGACCCAGTGTTTTGTAAATGCTCGGGTTAGCCCGGAGTGTACAGGTTCAGGTTATCGAATGCTGTGAAGAGACGGGCTGGAAGAGTTCAGACGTATGATATTATTCCGCTATGTTGTATATAAGGGCAGATTATTATAACTGTCCAGATGTGTTCATGTACTCTGATATTGTAAGTTATTTAAAGCTCTCAATAAAGATTTATATCAATATTATATTTTGTTCCGCTGCGATGTGAGACTCTATGTTGTGTTGATTCTTCTTCTTCTTCTATTCTAATATTTCTTTCTTTCTTATCTCACCCTCTAACTTCTTTCCATAAACGTTCCAGTGTTCTCGGTGTTTTGGAGGATCGACATGAGAGATGGTAATGTATTTATGTCGATTTTTGGGGCCGAAAACCCTGGGATGTTACAGTGGTATCAGAGCTATTGGTTTAGTGATAACCTTGGCTCTGTAGCGTGACTCGATAGAGATGGGGCTAGTAATACCCTAGATTGAGTTTAAATGTATATATATGTGTGTATATATATATATATATATATATGAGAGTGTATTTGTAAATTTTATGTTTTGTATTGTGTTGTGAGTCGATTCAAGTGTTGAAAAGCATTGAACTGGTAAGGAACACAATAATGTTTGTAGAAAGGGGTAAATGAAATAATTTTACCCGAAATTTATTTTTGTATTGAAAGGAAATAATTTTCTCAAATTATTTAGATATGGTGTGTTGACTGATTTGAATGGAATTCAAAATTTTGTAAAAAAACTTTTTGAATTAAAACTTAACTGGATTAAGTGGAATCGAATTAATAATTAAATAAAAATCAATCAAATAGTAATCGGTTGACGTCCTGATAAATAAAATAGAAATATTGGATGGGGATTCAGTGGATTTGATTAAGTTTGTTGTGCTCTGATTGTTGATTGATTGTCGATTGTTTGTTAGATTGGTTGAATATATTTCATCCATGGATTAATAAAGAGTTAAATAAACTGAAAACCCATAAAATGAAGTATAATGTAGTTGAAATAAAACTGCATATAAGTTAAAACTGAATGATTCAGCTCTATATTTGCAAAGAGTTTGGCGGCACCAGTTTGATTTTGAAAATTCATATAGTTACACTAACCGATAAATGAAGTGTTATTTAAATATATTTCAAAAGTTACTGGGATTTACAACATTTTTCTTACCTTAGCAATTTTGAGGACGAAATTATTTTAAGTGGGAAAGAATGTAATGTCCCGTATTTTCTGACCATTTATTTGAACTATTTTATTTATTTAAATTATTTATTTGAGTATAAATAATGGGATTTGACCATTTTAATTTGAATATTTGAATTATCTTAATATTTTATTTTCAGAATATTGGGAAACTGTTGATTGTGCGGTATAATTTGAACGAGCGATTTAAAGTGGTTTAAATATTGTTTATATTGAATTATATAAATATATTCGTTATTGAAACAACGTCATAACGTTTAATTTAAAATTTTATTATAAACGAACTAGAAATGGCGCGGTAGTTCATAAAATTCGTTCTGAACTTCAACTGAGTATATAGCATTCGTTTTAAGTCAGAATTCTGTGAAACCAGAAACGATGGGATCGATTTGAGTATATTTTTCTAATGTAAGAGAAAAATCGAGATTCCGTGTTATAATTTGTTAGTTATGTCCAGTTCAAATCTTTGAATAGTCGTTATGGAAATCGTTTATAAACGATAACGTTTATTAAATAAAATATTAGCAATTTATTTATATTTGGATATTTGTTAAACCGAATATTTTTGAATGGTGAATTTAAGAATCCATCTTAGCCTTATTTATAGTTATACGATATTTTATTTGATTATATTCGATAATATCGGTTTATTTTTATTCAATTAAACCGTTTGGAATTTAAATTATATGGTACCAACATTTTATAAGATTGTAAGTAACCCAACCAAAAGCTTGTGTGCGACATACACACACCCTATATTTTCAATACAAATCCCTCTGTTTGTATATGTATAGATATATTTTTACCTATTACACTTGGTTCGGCAAATCAAATATAAAAAAAACATATTCTCATCATGTTTGTCCCTCAAATAAGAGCTTGTTCCATGGATACGAAAACTGAAATGTACCAAAACATGTGAACTTAAATATGGTACCATGGTTAGAGAAAATATATTTCTACTAAAATACTTTTGGAATAATTGGTTTAAACAAAGAGAGCATATGTCGGCCAAACTCTCAGACAAAGGATATTATATAATAGAAGCTGACAAATGACATTATATATAAGCAATATCATCATTTACATTCATTCGAAACAGTTCTATAAAGTAAAAAAAACAATATTCACACATCAAACTTGAATAGAAATCTTTGTCCTGGCAAATTCATTGCCGTCCATTCTTTCATTCTTGATCTTATCGAACATGCCTATATATGTAGCCGACCAAATGGTACATGCCAACATCAAATGAAATGATAAAAGAAAAGAGAATTCAACAGTAGTCGAACAGCTAAAGGAAAGAATATTAATACATATATTTTATCATCAAATCCATACAGATCATTCGAACAGCTATATTTATATATATAATATGAAGTTGAAATTTCAAATGCTGAAGTACAAATAAAAAAAAGTATAGGAAAATTTATTTTTTTGCATAAAATTGTAACAGCTAAATATTTAGCTGTGGTCAGCAAATCTGTACAAACTATGCTTTGCCGTATACATATCACAATTTAAATCTGAAATAGAATCAAACAATTAAATAGCTTCATTGCTTCACCAAATCTTTACCCAAGACAGTCGATCACTGTAGGTATGTATCAAAACAAACTAGCACATGACAATTCAAAATAAAATCTTCATTTTTCTCTGTTAAACATCAGAGAGCCACCAACGCCATAGTAGATCATAGCTGGAATGAAAAGAAAGGTCACATAAGAAATATGTACAGCTAAAATCTATGCAACAGCTAAGAGAAATCAAATATATATATTTACATCAATCTGTACAAACAAGTCAAATTGTTATATATATGTATTCATATATATAAATGTATAGTCGAATCCTTAAGAAATGCATACAGTGACTGCCAAAGAAGATACGGTTTCAGAAATCTAATTTAAACAAAATCCCTAGCCTCAATCTAACCTAACCTATGTAAGTTCAATCACTGTTTCTCGAACAGACCAATTGCATTGAAAATAAGATACGAATTCATCAAAATCTTTGTGAAAATCTATTGTGCGGTTCCATCACCTGTGCGAAAATCTAAATAACCCAATGGCCTAAGAACTAGGCAACCCAAAGTCTAAAACCTAGGATTCGAAATCAGATTAACGTTGTTCTTATCATGATCAAAACCGAAGTATAAATATACATCCACACCACATTCCAGAAAAATATAAATCAAAACGGTGAACAAGAAAAACAATTCGAACAATTTAAAATCAAAACAAGATTTTTCCAACAAACAAAAATCAAATTAATCACTTATCTGGGTTCATAGATACACGCTCTTCATTTCGGAAGTACTGCAGATGAAGTTCTGATAATTTTGTTCGACGAGGAGACTTAGGGTTCCAATCACATTTTCGAGTGGGTTGTTTTGGGGTTTCAGCGAGTTGTTTGTGGAAGAGGATCGAAGAATAGGAGGCGGAGCGATAGAAGTGGAAGGCGAAGAGGGAGGATCTGGGTTTTCGGTCATGGATCGAAGGAGGGTTTTCTTCTTTTCTTTGTTGTGGCGGCTGATGAAATGATCGGATGGTTTGGACATAAGGGAGGGTTTTATTTGAGGAAAATTGGAAGGAGGCGGGTCAAAACACGTGATGGGCTGAAAGGAATTAAAGTAAGGCCCAATATTTTTATTTTAAAACTTTACTTAGTTAAATATTTTTGTGAAATTTAAATATTAATTTAAAATGCAAACGTGATCAGAATTCGATGAAACAAAAAACACTGGGACCGTGACGACAAGTACTACGTGATGGAAAGGAACCAAGAAAGGCAGACAACAATTGGATTTTTTAGTTAAATTAAAAACTGTTTAATTTGACTGAAACAAGCTGATTTAACGACAAAATCATATCAAGGTGAGTTAAACTCACTCAGTTTCTCCCTGCTTATATTTTATAGGTAGGGTTTTTATTTTTGTGTGCTATGGTGGCTAATGATTGACTGGTTGTTGAAATATATTCATATATTTGTTGAACTGACGAAATTAAACATCGTTTAATTTCAGTGAAACCCAAATCGTTATTTTTAACGATTGGTTCCAATTAAGGTAAGATACCTTATTGGTCACGTTTATTTTATAAACGTGTTATAATAAATGAATTGTTTGGATTGATTGTTGTGGTTGATATTGAATTGTCGTTATCGACTGTTATGAGACCATTATTTATTTGAATTGAATTGTTTTGATTAGATGGTTGATTTGGTTATTGAACATTGACCTGAAATTCACCGTTGGTTTGGTTTAAACCAGTGGGTACTATTAGTTGAGTGATTGGCAGTGCATGGCCTATGAATTAACCGTTTTTAAATATCGATCTACCGTCAGGTAAATCGACGAGATAAAGTTATAAAATTTATTTTATAACTGAAAATAGATTTTTAAATCTATTATTTAAATCAAAGTTTGTAAAAAGGAAATAAATATTTATTATTTATGTATTGAGTTTATAATTGGTTTCAAATGATTTGATAAAGGAAATTTCTGATATGTATTAGAGTTATAAGTGAATAAGCAGAGATTAACGTAATGTGATAGATTTGAGAGATAAATAAAACGGGAAATTTATTTAATTTAATTTTATAATTAAATTTAACTATTTGGAATTGGGTAACGATGTGATCGTATGTTGGATTGACGAGGTCAACTGTTTGACTATGTTAATAAATTGTTTTGAATTAATCCAAAAAGATGGGATAAAGAATATTTATTTAAATTTAAATAAGATTTAAAAAGGGTTAAAGATGAATTGGATTTTTAACAAAAATACAAGTAGAAAATGTGTCGTTTAGAGAAGTAAAAAAGGGAATGTGATATTTTATAAATAATTTTATTCGTGAATATACTCGAGAAGGAAATATTTAAAAAGGTAAGAAGTTTTATAAAACATATTATAAATAACATGGTCAGACGAGATGTGATTGGTATTGTAATAAACATTGGTTTTTGAATTACAACTAATGTCTATCTAAAGATAAGACCGTTGTTGATCAAGGTCTGAGAGGTAAATAATTACCCCAACTTGAACAACTTTAGAATTTTCCAAGGATGATATTATTTTGTAGTGGGAAAGTGGAAAAATATTAATTTATTATTTCTACATGAGAAATAATAGCGCGATGTGAATAAAAGAGTAAGAATATATATAATGGGATTTCCCAAGAAACGGAAGTGGGAAGGTTTAAGCTTTTATATATACACATATATAAAATGATATTTCCGTTGTAGAAGAACTAAAAGGGGAATGATGTGAAATTTAAAAAATACTTTCGAGGTGAAAGGAATTTGGAAAGTTAAGTTTTTGAAAATGAATTCGTTCTACAGAAATAAGAGTGGTTTTACATATTCAAGTATTAAAACGAAAAGAGATTTCGTAACACAAACTTATGAATGATACGTTGAGTTGATTTTTCCAATATGGAAAGGGGGAAATAAAATAGTAAATGGTTTTGAAACGATGATGGTATAAAGAATTGAATATGACTATAGAATATTTTCTTAATATATGAAAGTAAAATAGTTTGAAATAACCTTACACCAAAGAAATTATATTTTGAAATGATGAAACATTTAAAGATTAACTATCCTTGATCATTTTTAAAAAGGCCTGTAGTGTTAGTACTTAACTAGTAAACTAATGTTATTCTCACAATTATTTATTTGATAGTTAAATCACCGACTATCAAAACGTGACCAATACGATTGTTGGAACGGAAAGACCGGGATCGAATTCGTATTCGAAAACCATTCCGACTAACAAATACGTGAAGATATCAGAAGATGATCGAGACGGAGCAATCGAAGACTGTGGATTTTCATAAATGGAAGGACCGCTAATAATCTCTGGGATTGCAACCAGAGATAAACTGTGGTTCTGTCGTGGTTGGAATCTACGGGTTGCAAGGACTTCTCGCTATTGATCCATGGGGTGATTCCTATATGAGATGTAGTAGGAGAGTACCTTCGGTTCATCCTGTTCCTGGATGACTTGTATGGACGAATGTCTGACAGAGAATTTCCAAAGGACCACGTAAGTTGATTTCTTCAAACTTATTATTGTTGGTTAGCTCCCAACTAGAGTATTTTTGTGGACGTCAATTAGTGATATCTGATGGATCTGACGATGTGGCATTCAAAGTGAATGGTGGCCAGATGTTCGAAAAGTAATTCTAGCCTCAAGCCTCATCAACCGGGAAATGACAAAAAATCGGGCAGTCAGCATGGCTATGTGGGTCGCTCCCATTAGGGTGTATAATCACCTATCCAGAGGAATTCCATTTGATTCTTTAATCTATATTTCGATGCTGTCCCTTTTCGGGAGGCGGTTGCGGATCCCAACCGTCGGTGATATACATTCGATACACTCAAGCGAAATGAGTGGTCGGCCATGTGAGGGCCGGGTTGCAAGGCATTCTTGTTGAACCCAGTGTATTCATCTCTAGAGATACACGATCGACATGTGGTTCCATACCTTGTCAGAGTTGGAATCCAATCTCTAATAAGCACCTGCGGTTTTGATTGTATGCTATATATATGGAGCGTGAGATGCAAGTGTTCCACTAGATTGTTATTTGCTTGTATTTAGACATTATTATAATATCAGAAAAGATATTGATTTCAAAACTATTTGGGGTTATCGTAAGGTAAAAACCGTCCGTGTTTATGTGTGGATTTAGTCTTACGATTATCCTTTCCTTTGGAAAAGATTTTGAACTTTAAAATCATGATTGGATGATTTAACCTTAATATTGTGCGAGTTTATCTCACTCTGGTTCACCAGACTGACCCAGTGTTTTGTAAATGATCGGGTTAGCCCGGAGTGTACAGGTTCAAGTTATCGAATGCTGTGAAGAGACGGGCTGGAAGAGTTCAGACGTATGATATTATTCCGCTATGTTGTATATAAGGGCAGATTATTATAACTGTCCAGATGTGTTCATGTACTCTGATATTGTAAGTTATTTAAAACTCTCAATAAAGATTTATATCAATATTATATTTTGTTCCGCTGCGATGTGAGACTCTATGTTGTGTTGATTCTTCTTCTTCTTCTTCTTCTATTCTAATATTTCTTTCTTTCTTATCTCACCCTCTAACTTCTTTCCATAAACGTTCCAGTGTTCTCGGTGTTTTGGAGGATCGACATGAGAGATGGTAATGTATTTATGTCGATTTTCGTGGCCGAAAACCCTGGGACGTTACATAGCAGTTCCGAAGTAATTCCAATAAAATATATTAAATTTGGTTAGGGTGATTTTGTGTATAAACTAAATTTTGATTTGTGTTTTCATTAATTGAAATTTAAATAATCAACCGATATTCGTGGAAGCGATTTTGAAGTGAATTAGTTTGAATGTAGATCAGTTCATGATTTGGAAAATGTATTCAACATTGGTTCTGTGCCAATGATTTTAGCAATAATTGTGAAAATTGAATGAGTTCTAGAAATTTTGTTTTAAGATTTCAATTTAAATTGAAATAAATATATGAAAATTTGAAATGGGGACTTTTGAAGTAAAGCGATTTTGGAACTCAAATGTAAAAATAAGATATTTTCAGGAATATGGTTTATAAAATTTAAGTTAAGGAATCCAAGTTTATTTTGGAAAGAATTGGCCGACTTGTGTTAATCGTTATATAATGTGAATTGAACGCATCGCGTGGCGACTGTTCATTAATATCGATTTTATTTTTCAAATGACTATAACTTGAACATTTTAAATCAGATTGAAATGAAACGAGAAAAGTCAGAATTCTATGAATAATAGTTTTTGAATAGAAAATAAATTTCCAAATTTCAAATTATGGTTTTCAAATTATGTTTAAAACAAAATTTGAAAAGGTCGCTATATGTGCAGTTCGGCTACCATAGCGTAAAATCGAATAAAACGGGTTTATATAAATATTAAAAATTTGGAAAAATTATGATTAATTATATTTTATTATTTAAACGTTATTCGGGTGAAAATATTTGAATTTCGAATAATTTTGAACAAATTTGATTTAAAAGCTATTTTACAACGTATAAAATTTATTTGAATATTACTGACGTTAAGTAAGATTTTGAAATTGAAAAAAATAAAAGGAATGAGCTTTGTTAGAGTTAGTTGAATAGTCGATGTGAGGAAAAACTATATTTGTTAAGACAATCTAATATTTTCTTGAGCTTGTGAATTGATATCGGGTTTTAAGTCGATAAACGGTATTTGAAATATCAAGTGTTTGAGTTATCGTGAATGGAGTTGAAATCCAAATTTAGATTTGGTAAATTTGAAACTTATGAAAGGGTAACAAAGAAATAAGGAATTATGTTCGAAACATAAAGAGGGAAATTTGAATATTGGATCTCCAAAGAATAGTTGAATGGTAATGGATTTTATGAGATGTAGAATAAATCCAAACTGGATTATAAATGAATTGATAACTATTTTTAAGGAGATTTGAATTGAAAACCCATGTAATTCATAGCTATTGTTTTAAAAATACGCTTATTACTTGGAAAGACTGGGATCGAATATTTCGAAAACCATTCCAAGTAATAATACGACGCTATAAAGAAGGTGAGGACTTGGAAATCGATAAATGAAAACTGAAAATCATCGAACTATTCGGATTGATTGTTGATGTCTCGTTTGGGCCGATCGACCAATACGAGGTTATAAGTGGCATGAGATTTGAAAATATTTGAATATTTTCGGATTGTTGTTCCATTAAGACCTAGAGCAGACTTGTATGGATTATGTGTTTGAAACTGAAATTAACTGCATAGCACTGATTTTTGTTAATATATATTGGAACTGTGGCAATATATTATTCCCGTTTCTAAGACATATGAACTTAGAGATTATGTATTGATAGAAATTAGTGACATGTCGTGAATTGTCATTGTGGCATACTCGAGTTATGGAATGAGCTAGTGATGATCAAAGCATGAATTATTGAAGCGTAGCTTTGTGTATATCGTGACATCGACGAACCTCACACCCCAAATTGATGGTAAACTGGCGGTTAGATTGTATACATAATCTAGAGAAAATCGAAACCTGTGGCGGTAGATCTACCTCGAAACTTGAGGGAATAAAGTATATACTGTGTCCGATGTCTGGATATTAACTAGGATATATACTTTCACGCTATGTATTCGGTGTCCGTTGTCTGGATATTAACAGGGAATAATTACCTTCGTGACCTCCAATGATCTTTCGAGCCAGGAACCATCACGTTGGAAACCCAATAACCGATACGAACAGTTCGATATGTTTGTAAACTATATATGTGAGCATAGTCACTATGCCTGCTAAGATTAATATATTTATTTGCGAAATGGTTTCAACACTATGTACTAACGATAGTATTAAAAGAGAATTTTCGCGTATTAAATCATTTTTTATTATAATAAGATAAAACTCTCTCATCTAGTGTGTGTTGCATTGTGTGATATGGGACGAGCTTATGATAGCTCCATTTTCCAAAGTCATTGTGGATTTCAGTGCATGGGAATTCACATGGAGTAAACCCGTTGTGCATCAACGGCATGGTCCGGCGCATTTTACAAACTTTAAATTAAATCTGAAATAATAATAATGATTGTTTTGAGTTCTCACACTAGTCCCACGACTGACCTGGAGTTTATTGTTCCCTACCTAAACTCTGAGTGCCCATAATTTTGTGCTGGCAGCTAGTTGTTTAGTTTGCAGGTTTAATTTCTAAGCTGGTATCGGATCGGAGCTATAATCTTGTTTTCATTTTACTTCTTCCGCTGAGAGCAAGTTGTTTCCGCTGAGCTTATGGTATACTCTGATCTACTGTAACTTTGATGTAAAATTTTTGTAATAAAATGAAAAGTTATGTTCTTTATATTTAAATATGTTTGTACCCATAACTATCCGTCTTTGTGAACGATTTAAGTTGGTTTAATTACTGACAAAAATCGAGCATAAAGCCGGGTCGTTACATGTGGTATCAGAGCTTTGGTTTTGTACAAAGCTATGAGGTACAACATATCTGAGCTTGAGATGGGACTCATCAGAGTTATAATATCTCATTAGAGATAGGGTAAGAAATGCCTTAGAATGAGATTCTAGAGTATTATGTTTGAGAGAGCATTAAGAATCTAAATTATTTTGAAACTAAGTAAATTGTTTGAAAGTGTGATTATTTTAAAATATAATTTATGATAAGGGTTTTGAATATATTCTTAACTTCGAGATTGAACTATCGAGTATGTAAGGATTTTGAATGTACGCCTAGCTAACGTATATACGAGTCCAATATATACTAGATAGATGTGGAATCACATTCTAGTCGTTGGAGGATAATTCTGTTGATGATCCGGGCATCATCAGTTGTTATTTTCGAGTTTCGAAAGTGGGTTGACCAAATGGTTCCGATTTAAACGTCAAGAATTACTTAAACTGTTTAGATAAACAGTTGAAATGTTTGGATAAAATTTAAATCAAACGTTTTGTTCAATTAGAGTAAGTTGGAAAAGGTAAGAGAAATTTAAATAAGTAACGTGTAAATTGAATTTTCAATTAGACAGGGAGTAACTTGAATAAAATTTGACTGGTAAGTATTTGAAATCTTGCATAGATGACATAATCTAAGTAAGTAAAACCCTTAATAGAGGTAATTAACGAAACGTTGGATTTTGTATTAAAATTTAAGTAAAGTTCATAAACTATTTGGAATAAAATGGTATTGGGTTGGTAATGACTTAGGGAAAACCCTTAACCACTTTTGAATATTTCAAATATTTTGGGTATAAACACTTAACAAGAACTTAACTAGAATAGTTTGGTTAACTTAAGTAAATGATCAATTATCTATAGTTTTTTTTTGATTTAAATAGTTTAAGAAGCTATGATTCAGGAATTTGAAATTTTAAATTTGTACAATCTCGGATTTAAGTTAAATTGCATTGTAAAGTGAAGATTCTGACTTCTAAATAGTGAACGAAGTAGATTTTTTTTCCAAGCATTGGATGTAAAGTTCAACTACTTGAAATCCTGAGATTTTGAAATATGATTTGAAAATATTTGTAAAATACTGTTGCGAAATGATTTATAACTTCAGAATGTGAAATAAAATAATTTAGTACTAAGATTCGAGTAACCCATGCCTAAAGAAAGGTATGACGTGGGTGTAAACCCTATATTGATGATCTTCTCTGGGGACCGGAGAGACATCATTTATCGATACATGTTGGCCGTGCCTAGTGGCCTTGTCATCAGGAGAAAACTCTCGACTTGATACATAAATGTTTATGTCGTTTATTGTAAAATATTTGAAATTTCGAAATGGTTTTGGTTTTGAAATCCCGAAGCAAGTATAATTCGTTATGAAAAGAAAATGATAGTATTTCAAGTGTTTTAGAAATAAAATTGGGATTTCGAGTCGAAGAAATAACTTTGATTTCAAGTTTAATTGAAATTAGATTTTGATAAAAATAGTTTTGATGAGGTTTAAATTCTATTGTTTAATTTATTCATTTAAATGTGGTACTAGTATAGTGTTGTCAAATATATACAGGTATGCTTTTACCGATCTCTCCTTTTCGAGGACGAAATGTTTTATGGGGGGAGATTGTAACGATCTAAGATTTTCAATGTTTTAATATCTGAAATTTATTTGGATTTTCTAAATATAAATTTAAATTAATATTGTGTAAATATTAGTCAATAATATTTTATATATTAGTTAAAATAAATATTTTTTTCTATTTTGTAAATTTGATTGTGTAAAAGAAAACTTATTTTAAGATTTTGTTTAATATACATAAGGTTCAATAAGTGATTATTTTATATGACTCATTCAAATGTTATTTAATATTATAAATGAGACTTTACAAATTTATTTTTATTATTAAGATTTATTGTGTTGGTTAAATATAAATTTGGAAACAGTAATATTTTGATTGAAGTTAATTTAGTTAAACAATATCCATTTGGCAAACTAGTTCGTTATTAATCGAATTGTCAAAACGGCTTGCAATATAGTCACTAAAAAGATCAGTGTTCGAATATAAATTATAATTAAATATTAGTGTAAAATAATCGTTCAGCTTTTGTAGGCGCAGTCTGGAAATATTTTATAGATTTTTTTTGAAAAAATTAATTTGGAAAATAAGAACATATTTTTCTAACGTATTTTAGGGCAATTGCGGTTCTTTTGGCACTTTACAGAACCGATTATCTGGTCTATTTTATTACAGTTTTGGGATTGTGATGCATTTCTGTATATGATTATATTGTTAGTTTGTTGTTGTTGGCTATCGATAAATAAAACCAAAAGAAATTGGAAAATATGTGGTTATGTAACGTGTTCGAATCTCATTTGTGCCTCACAAATATTTACATTCATGTAATTTTCCCTATCACGCAAAAAAAAGAACATAGAGAAATTAAACTTTTTAATAGTTTAAGTAAATAGGGGTTTACATGTGCTTAGTTTAAAGCAATTCAAAGGACACTTGGGGTGTTCTGTGCCAAATACCAACACGTGTCTCCTTTTCCATGTAAACCTCTATCGTGTGTCCATCTCTACTTCAGGCCATCCTCTTTCTTCTTCTTAAGTAAGGAGAAGTGGAATCGAACACTTCTGAGAGATTTTTTTGCATGCATTGAATCAATTGCAAAACAAAAATAAAAGGCAAACTTTTCTTCCCTATTTTCGTGACCATCTTGACCCCTCTTAGCCTAAAGGAAACCGCTACTTAACCATTTTCTTCCGCCAGTTCACCCCCTGACAACAGCCTCTGATGACCTCTTGTTGATAACAAGATTCTGATCGATGCCAAACAAATGAAGTTGCAACGAAGATAACGTCATAGAGAGAAGGTTTTATACATTTTGTCATGTTTAGAAATATGTGAAAATCTATCCTCAAGTATAAACACAAGTATAAAACAAAGTGTGTATATATATATTATAATGGTGTGAAATAGGCTGGCTGGGCAAAAAATGCCTCAACCAGTTGACTGAATGGAAATATACCAGTCGAATGGTCGAGCATTTTTTCTCCAGTAATGGCTGTTTTCTGTATATTTTTAAATATATATGATTTTATAATTCTTTAACCAGTTGACTAATAATTTCAGACCAGTCGACTGATCAGAAACAGCAAGTATTTTCCTGAAGGGTTCCTTCTATTCATGAAGAGATTTCTCTTCATTAATCAAGGGAAATGGACACAACTTTTTGAAGAAACTCTTCATGAAGGATTTCTACTTTTCTACTTCTATATAAACAACTTCAATCATGTTTTACAATCCATTCTACCAATTTTACTGATCATTATTCTATTCTCTCCATATACATTCTTTGTATACAAAAGCTCTCCAAATTCAAACACTTGTTGAATCCTTGAATCGATTTAATATTACTTGATTCAACAAGAAATTTTACTTCCTCAAATCTACGCATTCAAATCATATACTCGAGGATCAGATTATAGGAAGATTGTTCATAAACCGTTGACTATCTGTGTTGATTCAAGAACAAAAGCAAAAGTCAAAACCATTGTATTTGTTGAAGTCCTGTGTGTGATCAGGCGAGAGGCATCCTTGTTGGGGCTCGAGTGTACTGACTTATTCCTCTTGGTTAAGAGAGGGCGTTGTTAGTGAATTCCGAAGAGAAGCTTCGGGACTGGACGTAGGGCGGGAAGTCCGAACCAGTATAAAATTCCTAGTGTGTTTTTATCTTACTTTACTGCATTTTATTATTTTTGATATATCATATTAATCACTATTTATTTGCATAACTATTATAGAATCAACTAGTTTGTATCACATTTATATTCCGCAATATCCATATAGAAAATCCTTAAGTCGTTTACACACCAACTTTTCAATTGGTATCAGAGCCTGGTGTTTTAGAGGTCGTAACAACATCCTAGAACAAATGGCAATAAGAAAGTCTAGTCAAGGAATTAGAAAATGGAAGAGAAACAAAGCAAAATTAGGAGAGCAAGGAAACAAATGTCTCATGGCTAAAGTCGGTCACAATCGGTATGTACAGATTCATTATATAAAGGTCTTTTATTAGACCATGAAAAATTATTGAAAGATTTTAAAACTCTGGGTAAACATAATATAGCCATTTTAGCTAAGTTAAAAAATTGTGAGCAAGAAAATTCCTAATTAAAAGAAGAAAACAATTTTTTTAAAACAAGCCAAATGTTTTGAAAATACCTTAGAAGAGCTTATTTCTCAAAAAGATTTCCTTCAAAAAGAAAATGAGTGACTAGAAAATAAAAACAATGTTCTTTTAAAGGAAATTATAGAAATAAATCATTAGAAGATTCTTTAAATAATTCTATCTCTTTAATTTCATCTCTTGAAAAAGAGAATGGAGCTTTAACTGAAAAGAATGTTGAATTATCTAAAGAATTGAGTTGTTAAAGGTGAGTAATAATATTTTGCAAAATGAAATTTCCGACTCAAAAGAAAATTTTGAAAAATTACAATCTTCTTTAGTTAATTCAGGATCTAAAATTTGTTGTAACACCCCGCCTCCGCTAGGGTCACTCGCAAAGGAATGCACTAGCTTTAGAGGGGCATTATTGGTAAACATGCACAGAAATATCACAAGACAGAACATATATAAATAAATAGCGGAAGTAAAATCAAACTTTCATAAACATGAATACATAAGGTCTAAAGCCTTTTACATCAGAGTACATCAAAACCTGTCTTGCAATAGTAAAGAAGCATAAAGACTTTTTAATAAATTATTCCCCAAGTAAAACCGTAAAGTAGGCATAGCCAAGAGAAGTCAAAGCCATCCATGATGACCTTCAAGCAGAAGAAGTCCGAACTAAACAGCATTGTTTCCTCCCTGAAACCTGGGGGGGGGGGGGGGGGGGGACGGAAGAAAAGAGGCGAAACAAAACGGGTAAGTCAAAAAGACTGAGTACGTCCTATCTACTTCAAGTATAAAAACAGGTAAAGGTAACATGACATGCATAAACTGAAAGTAAACATAAGGATAACTACAAGATAGATAAACCAGGGTAGCCGGCTGAACTACTGCGACAAGGTAAACTAAGGTATCATGATAAACTACGGTGTTATGGTAGGTCAAGGTATCACATCGTCAGATTTCTATCGAGTACATTATCCCAAGGTATCTACCCCGTCTAGCATCCCACGGTATCTATTATGTATATTCTTCCTAGTTCTAACATGTATATTTTCTCTGCACCTCTCGTACTAGTACCCCTACCCGCGTCATGTGTTAACCATGAATGTCCCTTGCTCAAAGTCGTGTAATGGTCCATGTCAACCTAGTATATCGCATATATAGGTTACTCAAATCATATGTTTCTTTCCATGTACATAAGTTCAGTCCTTTGCCGTACCTCTTACGGGCTTCCTCATGTCGTATTATCCTTGAATTCGTTTGGACTGTCACCCTTGTTCTAGCTAGGCTCTTCCATATGAATCATCGTTTGAACTATTAGGACTTACGCCACCTAGCACCACTAGGGATTACGCTAACCTATTGCACGCTTTCGTATTTCGGTTTGGGTTAAACCACCTAGGCCACTAGGGATTACGCTAACCCTCAACCGCGCCCTTTTTCCCACGCATTCATCGTGAATCGTTTTTCTATAACTGTATGCACATGTATCACATCGTGCCATCCGAGTCCTGTCATAGGGCAAACCAAGAAATACAGGACTCGGTCGGGAGCTTTAGATTTATCTGCCGATGCAGATACTAAGGTCTGCTTTTCTACACGTGGCTATGGTCCCACGAGACCCCTCCCTCAACTAGTGAAAGGCAACACAAGAGAAAATCTTGCATGAGAACTACACTCCGGCCAGCCCACATCCTACGGCCTACCTCACCCATAATTAGATAGCAAATCATGGTCTGTTGGGTGTCCCCTGCCTTTCTGTACGTACACGCTTGACTCAAGATGGTAGATGATCGACAAACTTACTATCTCGGGCACCTTATGTATTCGTCGACTCACTGCTATCCACCCCAGTCTTGAGGTCGCTCGCATAGCAACCAAGGCATATTCTTGGTTCTTCTACTGCAGACCTCAACCTCTCGTGAGCCTAGTATAATGACCTGGCAGCTCATAGATGGATCCCAAGAATATCCTCACGTTCCCCGAAGCCGCTGCTTCGTTACCCAGTTCGTTGGAGCCTTTATCTAAATCAGATAGCCTGCTCCTACACGCATACTTAAACGTTGACCTAACGTATCGGGTTACTAATCTATCTAAGAAATTGTCCAAATTTCCTTGACTAAGAATTATTACTTAGTTTCCCTTAACTAAGGTTTACCACTTAGCCTTATTTCCATAATCCTTGTTAACTATGGTTATTTACCTAATCCTCCGAATTAGGGTTTACCTAATGGGTTAAGTGTCACTTAAGTTCATAACTTAGCCCGTCTACAAACCATGTCAAAATTGGCTAAGTATCCAATCCAAGACTAAGTATATTAAGCAATCCATAACTTAACCTCGTCTAATTATCATTTTAGATTGGTTAATTATATAAATTAACTTGACCTTGTCACATTACTGAGTCAAATCGGTCAAGCGTATTCAAGTGATTCGTGACTTAGCCTTATCATGTTTTCACGTTAGATTGGTTAAGTATAGATTAACTTAGCCTCATCAAATTAACGAGTTGGATTGGTTAAGTATAGGTCACTTAACCTCATCAAATCATCGTGTTAAATTAGTTAAGTGTTTAACTTAACCCCATTAAATTACTAAGTTGGATTAAATAAGTCTAGGCTAACTTAACCCCATCCGATTACCATGTTTAGATTAGTTAAGCCTAATCTTAACCCCATCCATTAACTGTATTATACGGTTAAGTGTCATTAAGAAAATTTACTTAACCTTATCACGTTATCGTGTTGGATTGATTAAGTGTTGGTTAACTTAATCCCGTCCACTAGTCGTATAAAAATGGTCAAGTGTCATTAGGCAAATCAAGTTACTTAACCTACCCAAGCTTATCATGTTTTGTTAAGTATCATTAGCCTAATCAAATCACTTAACCCATTTTTCCATATCATATTTGGTTAAGCCTCATTAATCAAATTAACTTAACCCTATCATGTGGCATTAATTTAATTAATGCACCCTCAACCTCTCACATTAGACCTTGTTGTGGTTACTAGTTAAGCCGGGCGGGTCCGGGTAGATTTACACCACAACCTAGTCTAACCTCGGGTCTTAAGCGCGACATGACCAACTTCTCACATTGGGTCCTATTGTTTGCAACTACTAGTTAGGCCGGTCGGTTCCGGGTAGTTTTACGTTGCAAACTCAATCCAACCTCGAGTTGGCCATACTTATATTATCTAAGTTCATCATGTTTCCAAAACATGTTACAAGTTTTCAAGCATTTGGGTAGACCTAACTTAATAGGTAAATTCCCAAAGGGTAGACCTAACTTAATAGGTAAATTCCCAAGCTCATGTTTTTATGCATACTTACATGTCAACTTCCATGTCATTTTTCAAGTCATATTTTCAAGTATAAACACATGTTCATGTTTATCTAACTACCCAAAATCGTGTTTTCCCAACGCTAGCAAAGCGAGTCAACATAGTAAGGATACTATGTCACATATTGGTCTCAAAACATGCATGATGCCAAAAAGGGCTTGGCTTCCACATGCATAACATCATAAAGGGATTGGCCATAAACATGCATAGTGTCATAAGGTAATTTGGCCACAAACATACATATTATCAAAAGGGGTTTGGCCATAAACATGCACAACTTAAAAGGGGGGAATTGGCCACGAGCATGCATAATCTCATAAAGGATTTGGCCACAAACTTGCATGTTAGGATAAGGGGTTTGGGTTCATAAACATGCATAAGCCCCAAAATCTTGTCTTAGCCAATGTTTCATACGTAAAGTGGTTCCTAAAGGTTCATGCTAGCATTTCATGCATAAAGATCCAAACTTGCAAGTTAAACTAGGTTATGCATAGCATGAGAGGCATGATTAAGTCACTCACATGGCCTAAGATCATAAATATGAACACAAGAGGCATGGTAAGGTTCATATAGGTTCGCATAATCATGTTTAGCCTCATTTTATCCCATGTCAACATTAAAAATACCGTTTTGATCCAAAAGTAGCTAGAACTTACATAGTTAGGCCTAGGGAAAGGAGCATGAATCATCTTGGCTAAGAAAGGTGCCTCCTTTGTAGAAGAATCGTCATGGAACTCGCATAGCAATGTTGGTTTGGCCTTGATTTGGTGTAGCAAGCTTGCACCCTTTGATTTGAACTTGATTTGGATGCATAGGCTCTAGGGATTTGAGATGGAGGCCATGATCAAAATTGATTTTGGCAGCATTTAGTTGCTAGGTTTGATTTTTAGGGATTTAGGTTAGGTTTAGGGTCTTTTTATAGAGATTAGGATAGTTTTAGGCCCTTAGATTAACCCTAGGATAGATTAGGACCATCAGATCTTGGAAGTTTCCAGAATCACCCCAAGAACAAGACCAGGTGAGCCAAACAGGTGCGCCAGGCAACTTGCCCCGGCCACCCCCTATCGACAGGCAAGTCGACAGGGCTGTCGACTTGGTCTGGGCCCAAGTCGACAGGCCTGTCGACAGCCCTGTCGACATGGCCTAGGCGGGGAAACTTCCCGCCTAGCCCCAGATCTGATTTCCAAAACTGTTTTCCGAAATTCAAATTCCCAGAAATCTTCTTTGGGCCTTTAACGGGTCATACGGACTCCGATTCTCGAAAACTCGGACTCTATTTTGCGTATTTTTCCGAGACGAACGCAATGGCATAGACCATTTCACTTGATTCAGAATTTATAATTTAATTCTGTCTTGATTCTTGATTTAGCGTGTTATCGAAAAATACAGGTTGTTACATTCTCCCCACCTTTTAGGATTTCGTCCCCGAAATCTCCAAGTTAGGAAGAACATATCCTACCATCCATCATCCATCTACTCAAAACATCATCCACAAGCAACCATTGTCCTTAGATGATTTCTAATGCTGTATGAATATTTGCAAAACGTGTGTGTACATGTTCCTTAGCTAATGCTAATGATTAGGCCTGAAAAATCTTTTGAATGCAAAAATATGTTTAGTGCCATGAATCCAACATGTATGCAAATAGTCCTAGTCATATATATACACTATATGCGTGCACAAACATTCATCCATATGCAACGTCCACATGGTAACCCATTCAATTTCATCCATAAGCAAATATAAATACTCGTGTATATGCAACATGAAATGTGATCGCGTCAATCTAATATCTAACGTGTATTCACGCATCCACGAGCAACCACTTGCAATCATTTGCAACCATATCAACCATAACATGTTTCAAATACATGTTTACATCCATAGGGTTCTACCTAAGATTCCCTAAAATAAGATCGAGAAGATAAACAAAACAAACTCCTTACGGGGTTTGTAACAGAAACAGGACCGAGAGGATATCCATAAAAGATAGCCTACAAGCAAGCTCAACAGAAAACAGGGGTCGAGGATATATTCCCAAAAGAGATATCATGCACGTATTTAGTCTTCAGTCTCCTGCGTCGCATTACCTTGAGCTTAGTTCCATCGTGCCTTGACCGCCCCTTTTTCTTCACGATTTCGCAGCTTCTTTCTTCCTGTTTCCATAACATGAGTTGGAACTCATTTCCTCGTCGCCTCTCGTTCCACTTGCACTTATTCTTTCCCTAGTATACTTGGCTCAACCCTATCTACGTACTCAAGCCAGCTCTCCAAAATTCACTAGTGAATTCTGGATCTCGTTTTCCGATGCCAATCCAAATTGCCAAGAGTCCTTACTAGGGTGATTCCCATAACTCATACTTAATCGAAACGAACCATCCGCCTTAGCGGCGAATTCTATTCAAATGGATTACCAACAACTGCATCCTGGGATTCTAGGTAACTAGCCATGACAGAACCCAAAAGGTTACACGAGACTTCGAGGGTATTACCAAAGCAAGCCAAGAGTCTAACTACCCTCCTTCTAAAACCGAGAGTGGCACCCCTTACTGGATAACCACTTCATCCCTAGAATCCATCCACAACTTATAAACATAAGCATTATTTCCAAGCTCAACACTTAATATAGGCATTCTCAAATCCAAACAAGCCATGAACAAATAGACCGATCTTCCAATAGGACTTGAGACAAAAACGGGATCCTCTATTATACTAGTACTAAGGTGCAGAGACTCAACTATCGAAGCAGACTTAAAAAGATGCGGTGATCAAAACAAAGTCCCGACGGGATGATAGAGAAGAAAAACTAAACCTTTAACAAGATCGTTACCCTCCTTCCGAGGTACCCTAGAAATGAGAGCATACTATTGCCCTCCGAATGATCTTGTCCCTGTTCCATGATACTTAACTATCCGTCCCGTTTCATCATGCCAAAGGTACTCTCTCGTCATGGGTTTCATTGTTCATCTTTCTCCCTCCTTTGAGGACTAAGCCATACCAACAAGTTGCTCATCCTTAAGCTCGTATCCTTTATCCTCTTCTTCACTATCCTTTCTTATAACGCGGCCACTAGTCTCTCGAGAACCACCTCCATCGTAAGGAAAACACTTTCGTAGGTAGAAAAGACTAGTCGCAGTTAAAACTACTGTGACTACAGATGGAGGAAAGAAAGGAAAAGAGACTCAATTAAGGAAACAAGGATAGTGCTAATGGCCTTTGGGGAATAGCCTTTTTCTTTTAAAAGAAAATTTTCTTGAAAAATGCTTCTTTGTAAACGATTTTCAAATAGTTTTCAGAAAGTCTTTAAAAACTTTTGCCCAGTCTGGTAACCTTCTGCTCTGATACCAATGTAACACCCCGCCTCCGCTAGGGTCACTCGCAAAGGAATGCACTAGCTTTAGAGGGGCATTATTGGTAAACATGCACAGAAATATCACAAGACAGAACATATATAAATAAATAGCGGAAGTAAAATCAAACTTTCATAAACATGAATACATAAGGTCTAAAGCCTTTTACATCAGATTACATCAAAACCTGTCTTGCAATAGTAAAGAAGCATAAAGACTTTTTAATAAATTATTCCCCAAGTAAAACCGTAAAGTAGCCATAGCCAAGAGAAGTCAAAGCCATCCATGATGACCTTCAAGCAGAAGAAGTCCGAACTAAACAGCATTGTTTCCTCCCTGAAACCTAGGGGGGGGGGGGGGAACGGAAGAAAAGAGGCGAAACAAAACGGGTCAGTCAAAAAGACTGAGTAAGTCCTATCTACTTCCAGTATAAAAACAGGTAAAGGTAACATGACATGCATAAACTGAAAGTAAACATAAGGATAACTACAAGATAGATAAACCAGGGTAGCCGGCTGAACTACTGCGGCAAGGTAAACTAAGGTATCATGATAAACTACGGTGTTATGGTAGGTCAAGGTATCACATCGTCAGATTTCTATCGAGTACATTATCCCAAGCTATCTACCCCGTCTAACATCCCACGGTATCTATTATGTATATTCTTCCTAGTTCTAACATGTATATTTGCTCTGCACCTCTCGTACTAGTACCCCTACCCGCGTCATGTGTTAACCATGAATGTCCCTTGCTCAAAGTCGTGTAATGGTCCATGTCAACCTAGTATATCGCATATATAGGTTACTCAAATCATATGTTTCTTTCCATGTACATAAGTTCAATCCTTTGCCGTACCTCGCACGAGCTTCCTCATGTCGTATTATCCTTGAATTCGTTTGGACTGTCACCCTTGTTCTAGCTAGGCTCTTCCATATGAATCATCGTTTGAACTATTAGGACTTACGCCACCTAGCACCACTAGGGATTACGCTTACCTATTGCACGCTTTCGTATTTCGGTTAGGGTTAAACCACCTAGGCCACTAGGGATTACGCTAACCCTCAACCGCGCCCTTTTTCCCACGCATTCATCGTGAATCGTTTTTCTATAACTGTATGCACATGTATCACATCGTGCCATCCGAGTCCTATCACAGGGAAAACCAAGAAATACAGGACTCGGTCGGGAGCTTTAGATTTATCTGCCGATGCAGATACTAAGGTCTGCTTTTCTACACGTGGCTATGGTCCCACGAGACCCCTCCCTCAACTAGTGAAAGGCAACACAAGAGAAAATCTTGCATGAGAACTACACTCCGGCCAGCCCACATCCTACGGCCTACCTCACCCATAATTAGATAGCAAATCATGGTCTGTTGGGTGTCCCCTGCCTTTCCGTACGTACACGCTTGACTCAAGATGGTAGATGATCGACGAACTTGCTATCTCGGGCACCTTATGTATTCGTCGACTCACTGCTATCCACCCCAGTCTTTAGGTCGCTCGCATAGCAACCAAGGCATATTCTTGGTTCTTCTACCGCAGACCTCAACCTCTCGTGAGCCTAGTATAATGACCTGGCAGCTCACAGAGGGATCCCAAGAATATCCTCACGTTCCCCGAAGCCGCTGCTTCGTTACCCAGTTCGTTGGAGCCTTTATCTAAATCAGATAGCCTGCTCCTACACGCATACTTAAACGTTGACCTAACGTATCGGGTTACTAATCTATCTAAGAAATGGTCCAAATTTCCTTGACTAAGAATTATTACTTAGTTTCCCTTAACTAAGGTTTACCACTTAGCCTTATTTCCATAATCCTTGTTAACTATGGTTATTTACCTAATCCTCCGAATTAGGGTTTACCTAATGGGTTAAGTGTCACTTAAGTTCATAACTTAGCCCGTCTACAAACCATGTCAAAATTGGCTAAGTATCCAAGTCCAAGACTTAACCCTACAAACCATGCGTCAAGTTGGCTAAGTATATTAAGCAATCCATAACTTAACCTCGTCTAATTATCATTTTAGATTGGTTAATTATATAAATTAACTTGACCTTGTCACATTACTGAGTCAAATCGGTCAAGCGTATTCAAGTGATTCGTGACTTAGCCTTATCATGTTTTCACGTTAGATTGGTTAAGTATAGATTAACTTAGCCTCATCAAATTAACGAGTTGGATTGGTTAAGTATAGGTCACTTAACCTCATCAAATCATCGTGTTAAATTAGTTAAGTGTTTAACTTAACCCCATTAAATTACTAAGTTGGATTAATTAAGTCTAGGCTAACTTAACCCCATCCGATTACCATGTTTAGATTAGTTAAGCCTAATCTTAACCCCATCCATTAACTGTATTATACGGTTAAGTGTCATTAAGAAAATTTACTTAACCTTATCACGTTATCGTGTTGGATTGATTAAGTGTTGGTTAACTTAATCCCGTCCACTAGTCGTATAAAAATGGTCAAGTGTCATTAGGCAAATCAAGTTACTTAACCTACCCAAGCTTATCATGTTTTGTTAAGTATCATTAGCCTAATCAAATTACTTAACCCATTTGTCCATATCATATTTGGTTAAGCCTCATTAATCAAATTAACTTAACCCTATCTTGTGGCATTAATTTAATTAATGCACCCTCAACCTCTCACATTAGACCTTGTTGTGGTTACTAGTTAAGCCGGGCGGGTCCGGGTAGATTTACACCACAACCTAGTCTAACCTCGGGTCTTAAGCGCGACATGACCAACTTCTCACATTGGGTCCTATTGTTTGCAACTACTAGTTAGGCCGGTCGGTTCCGGGTAGTTTTACGTTGCAAACTCAACCCAACCTCGAGTTGGCCATACTTATATTATATAAGTTCATCATGTTTCCAAAACATGTTACAAGTTTTCAAGCATTTGGGTAGACCTAACTTAATAGGTAAATTCCCAAAGGGTAGACCTAACTTAATAGGTAAATTCCCAAGCTCATGTTTTTATGCATACTTACATGTCAACTTCCATGTCATTTTTCAAGTCATATTTTCAAGTATAAACACATGTTCATGTTTATCTAACTACCCAAAATCGTGTTTTCCCAACGCAAGCAAAGCGAGTCAACATAGTAAGGATACTATGTCACATATTGGTCTCAAAACATGCATGATGCCAAAAAGGGCTTGGCTTCCACATGCATAACATCATAAAGGGATTGGCCATAAACATGCATAGTGTCATAAGGTAATTTGGCCACAAACATACATATTATCAAAAGGGGTTTGGCCATAAACATGCACAACTTAAAAGGGGGGAATTGGCCACGAGCATGCATAATCTCATAAAGGATTTGGCCACAAACTTGCATGTTAGCATAAGGGGTTTGGGTTCATAAACATGCATAAGCCCCAAAATCTTGTCTTAGCCAATGTTTCATACGTAAAGTGGTTCCTAAAGGTTCATGCTAGCATTTCATGCATAAAGATCCAAACTTGCAAGTTAAACTAGGTTATGCATAGCATGAGAGGCATGATTAAGTCACTCACATGGCCTAAGATCATAAATATGAACACAAGAGGCATGGTAAGGTTCATATAGGTTCGCATAATCATGTTTAGCCTCATTTTATCCCATGTCAACATTAAAAATACCGTTTTGATCCAAAAGTAGCTAGAACTTACATAGTTAGGCCTAGGGAAAGGAGCATGAATCATCTTGGCTAAGAAAGGTGCCTCCTTTGTAGAAGAATCGTCATGGAACTCGCATAGCAATGTTGGTTTGGCCTTGATTTGGTGTAGCAAGCTTGCACCCTTTGATTTGAACTTGATTTGGATGCATAGGCTCTAGGGATTTGAGATGGAGGCCATGATCAAAATTGATTTTGGCAGCATTTAGTTGCTAGGTTTGATTTTTAGGGATTTAGGTTAGGTTTAGGGTCTTTTTATAGAGATTAGGATAGTTTTAGGCCCTTAGATTAACCCTAGGATAGATTAGGACCATCAGATCTCGGAAGTTTCCAGAATCAGCCCAAGAACAAGACCAGGTGAGCCAAACAGGTGCGCCAGGCAACTTGCCCCGGCCACCCCCTGTCGACAGGCAAGTCGACAGGGCTGTCGACTTGGTCTGGGCCCAAGTCGACAGGCCTGTCGACAGCCCTGTCGACATGGCCTAGGCGGGGAAACTTCCCGCCTAGCCCCAGATCTGATTTCCAAAACTGTTTTCCGAAATTCAAATTCCCAGAAATCTTCTTTGGGCCTTTAACGGGTCATACGGACTCCGATTCTCGAAAACTCGGACTCTATTTCGCGTATTTTTCCGAGACGAACGCAATGGCATAGACCGTTTCACTTGATTCAGAATTTATAATTTAATTCTGTCTTGATTCTTGATTTAACGTGTTATCGAAAAATACGGGTTGTTACATTTGTGGTATCAAAACTGAGAATGCTTTAAAAAGGAAGAACTCTGAATTAAATAAGGAAATCGTTGATTTTCAAAATAACAAAATTTCTTTTGTTAGTCGCGACTTTGGAATTAAATTTGATAAATGTACAAATAAGTTCATGAAATTTAATAAAGGTCAAAATGATTTAAATATGATTTTATCTAGATCTCGACCTTTACATGACAAAAGTGATTTAGGATATAATCATAGAAATAGTACTAGATATGCTTTTATGTACAATAAGAATATCACTGCTAGTACTAATGCACATCCTAGAACCAGTTATTATTCGAATACTTCTATGATTAGAGATGTTTATAATAAATCTAGAAGTACAAAAAGAAATATCAATAGAGATTACTTAAGTATTTGATTTCCAATAAATTGGAGATATAGGGAAAAATATATCAATGATTATTTTGATTTAGTAGTTAATAATGAAAATTTTGTCATTAAAGGTTCCATTAGACCCTCTTGTGTATGGTTACCTTCCATCTAACACTTGGACCCAAACAAAACAAGTGGGTACCAAAGTATATATATTATATTTATTGCAGGTACACACCACAAAGACAAGGCTATTTTCGGTAACTCTAAATATTTGTGAAAAAAAAATTCAATTTTATCGAAATGCACATGATCCAATATCTCCTAAAGGTGCTTTAATTATTTATGTCTTATGATCGATTACTGTTTTATCATGGTATTTAATCTTTTTAATTGATGACAAAGGGGGAGAATTGTCCTGAATATCTCATGGTACTTTACTTTTGAATGTACGTGCTAAGATTTGTTGCGCATGAATTAAATGGTAAGTTTATATATATGCACTAACAAAATATTGCATAGATTCAGGGGGATCTAAACAATCAGGGGGAGAAAACCCAAAGTGTTGTCATCAATCAAAAAGGGGGAGAATGTTGATAATAAGATTTTGATCGATGCCAAACAAATGAAGTTGCAATGAAAATCATGCCATAGAGACAAGGTTTTATACAATGTGTCGTGTTTAGAAATATGTTAAAATCTATCCTCAAGTATAAACACAAGCATAAAACAAAGTATGTATGTATGTATGTATGTATGTATGTATATATTATAAAGGCATGAAATAGGCTGACTGGGCAAGAAATGCCTCAACCAGTCGACTAACTGGAAATATATTAGTCGACTGGTCGAGCATTTTTTTTTCTCCAGTAACAGCTGTTTTTTGTATGTTTTTAAATATGTACGATTTATAATTCTTTAACCAGTTGATTGATAATTTCAAACTAGTCAACTGATCCGAAACAATAAGTATTTTCCTGAAGGGTTGCTTCCATTCATGAAGAGATTTCTCTTCTTTAATCAACGGAAATGGTCACAACTTTTTGTAGAAGCTCTTCATGAAGGATTGCTACTTTTCTACTTCTATAAAAACAACTTCAATCATGTTTTACAAAAATCCATTCTACCAATTTTACTGATCATTGTTCTATTCTCTCCATATACATTCTTTGTGTACAGAAGCTCTCCAAATTAAAATACTTGTTGAATCCTTGAATCGATTTAATATTACTTGATTCAACAAGCAATTTTACTTCCTCAAATCAATGTATTCAAATCATATACTCGGGGATCAGATTATAGGAAGATTGTACTTAAACCGTTGACTATCCGTGTTGATTCAAGAACACAAAGCAGAAGTCAAAACCATCGTATTTGTTGAAGTCCTATGTGTGATCAGGCGAGAGGAATCCTTGTTGGGGCTCAGGTGTACTGACCTATTCCTCCGAGTTAAGAGAGGGCGTTGTTCATAAATTCCGAAGAGGAACTTCGAGACTGGACGTAGGGCGGGAAGTCCGAACTAGTATAAAATTCCTGGTGTCTTTTTAACTTACTTTACGGCATTTTATTATTTGTGATATATCATATTAATCTCAATTTATTTGCATAACTATTGTAGAATCAACTAGTTAGTATTAGATTTATATTCCGCAATATCCATATAGAAAGATCCTTAAGTCGTATACACACCGACTTTTCACCTCTCACCACCACACTGTCGTTGCCCCTTTATTCCACTCAACTTCTTCTCTCCTTTTCTATCAGCCATTGCCCCACCTAAAACCACTCCATCACCTTGCTCCACCACTCACTATTCTCCCCTTTCCTTTACTATTCGCATGCAACTACACTAAGATTCCTGCCCTCCCTAACACGCGAGACGTCATCTCTACTGTAGTCATGGCACCATTTCCAGTCCACTCTCCCTTCCCCTTAAAATCCGTGACCTTCCCACCAGTAGTCAAGCACCCTAGAACCGCTGCCAGTCCCAGTCTTCGCCTCCTCCATACCAAAGCGGTTGTTGTTATTCCATCTGAAACCTCACGTGAGGAAAAAAAGAAAGAAAGTAGACAGTCCGCTCCCTCTCTAAAATAAAATAAAATAAACAACGTTTAGAAGAGAAGGCACGGTTGCCTTCATTTTCATCACAGACAAATTAGTACCTGGTGCATGCATGAGTTTGGACCCTTTTTCCATATTGATGTGGTCCCTTGTAAGTGCGTTTTCTAGGTGATATTTTTAAATGCAGTAATGTTTAGTTTATAGCTTAGTTTAGGATGATATACCAAGATTTGTTTATTAGTTAAGAAAAGAAAGGACTAAAAGAATGAAGCGGCAAACAAAGACGAGTTCAGGGATGAAGGAGAAATATGGATATTAAATGGGTTCGAAGCACAACTTAGGGAGGTCGTTTATATTGAAGAACATTAGTGAGAACTTTAATTTAATAAATTTTAAATTAGTTAGAACGATTAATTTTAGTTAGTTACTAATTATCATTAGTTAATTAGTTGATAATTAAAATGATTTAATGTTGGTTGATTGCTTGTGTATGTTGATGGCTACATGAAATGTTTGGATGAACAGTTTATAGTTAAAATGACACTAAACACTAAGCGTTACTAGCCGAAACACTTTGTGCACAAATGAAATTAGTTGTTTCAGTTGTTGTGTTTGCAATGGATGGATAAATGTTTGTATGGCTGTTTTATCGATTCATTTATGGTTCCAACACACACCATAATTGTGGAGATGTATGGTAAATTGATTTAAATCTCCTTTCTATAATAATTTGATTATTTAAATATTAAATAATAATCAGAAAAGTTAGTTTGAATTTAGATTTTGAGTAGTATGGAAATCTAAGTTACGATTGATTAAACGACTTTCATAAAAGATTTAAATAATAAAAAAATGTTTTAACTAATGTTGGACTCTTGTTTTGCAATTTAATTTAAAACAGCGATTTTAGAAAAGACCGAGTTTTGAAATTCAGAAGGAAATGAGATCTTTGAATTATGTATACAAATAATGAATTGTATGCAAACAATTGAAAAGAACGAGTTTTAAGGAATTATTATTCGATCAAATTTGAAATGAAGATTCGGAAATTTGAAAATGATGATTTGAAATAAAACTATTTTTGAACTAAATGGGAATATAAAATATTATTTGAAAAGATTTTGAATATGGTTTGGAATTCTAAGAGGGATGATAAAATAATTTTTGCAAAGGACGCAGTAGTTCCGAAGTAATTCCAATAAATTATATTAAATTTGGTTGGGGTGAATTTGTGTATAAAATAAATTTTGAATTGTGTTTCCATTAACTGAAATTTAAAATAATCAACCGATGTCCATGGAAGCGATTTTGAAGTTGAATTAGTTCGAAAGTAGATCAGTTCATGATTTGGAAAATGTATTCGACATTGGTTCTGTGCAAACGATTTTAGCAATAATTGTGAAAATTGAATGAGTTTTAGAAATTTTATTTTAAGATTTCAATTTAAATTGAAATAAATATATGAAAATTTGAAATGAGGACTTTTGAAGTAAAGCGTTTTTTTTCGGAACTCAAATGTAAAAATAAGATATTATTTGGAATATGGTTTTTAAAATATAAGTTATGGGAATCTAAGTTTATTTTGGAAAGAATTTGGCCAATTTGTGTGAATCGTTATATAACGTGAATTGAACGCGTCGCGTAGCGACAGTTCGTTAATATCGATTTTAATTTTCAAACGACTATAACTTGAACATTTTAAATCTGATTCACGTGAAATGAGAAAAGTCAGAATTCTATGAATAATAGTTTTTGAATAGAAAAGAAATTTCCAAATTTCAACGTATGGCTTTCAAATTATGTTTAAAACAAAATTCGAAAAGGTCGCTATACGTGCATTTTGGCGACTGTAGCATAAAATCAAATAAAACGGGTTTATATAAATTATTAAAAAGTTGGAAAAATTATGGTTAATCATTTTTTGTTATTTAAAAGTAATTCAGGTGGAAATATTTGAATTTTGAATAATTTTGAACAGATTTGATTTAAAAGGCTATTTTACAGCGTATAAAATTTATTTGAATATTACTGATGTTAAGTAAGATTTTGAAACTAAAATAAATAAATGGAATGAGCTTTATTATAGTTAGCTAAATAGTCGATGTGAGAAAAAAACTATAATTGTTAAGACAATCTAATATTTTCTTGAACTTGTGAATTGATATCGGTTTTAAGTTGATAAACTGTATTTGAAATATCAAGTGTTTGATTTATCGTGAATGGAGTTGAAAGCCAAATTTAGATTTGGTAAATTTGAAACTTATGAAAGGGTAACAACGAAATAAGGAATTATGTTCAAAACATGCAGAGGGAAATTTAAATATTGGATTTCCAATGAATAGTTGAATGGTAATGGGTTTTATGAGATGTAGAATAAATCTAAACTGGATTATAAATGAATTGATAACTATTTTGAAGGAGATTTGAATTGAAAACCCGCATAATCCATAGCTACTGTTTTAAAAATACGTTTATTATTTGGAAAGACCAGGATCGAATATTTCAAAAACCATTCCAAGTAATAACACGACGCTATAAAGAAGCTAATGACTTGGAAATCGATAAATGAAGACCGAAAATCATCAAACTATTCAGATTGATTGCTAATGTCTCATTTAGGCCAATCAACCAATAAGAGGTTATAAGTGGCATGAGATTTGAATATGTTTGAATATTTTCGTATTATGGCTCCGTTCAGACCCAGAACGGACTTGTAGGGATTGTGCGTCTGACATTGAAATTAACTGCGTAGCACTGATTTCTGTTAATATATATCGAAACTGTGGCAATATATTATTCCCGTCTCTAAGACATATGAACTTAGAGGTTATGTATTGATAGAAATCAGTGACATGTCATGCATTGTCAATGTGGCATATTGAGTTATGGAATGAGCTAGCAATGATCAAAGCATGGCTTATTGAAGCATAGCTATGTGTGACAACAAGGAATCTCTCTCGATCCGAATCAGCCGCTAAACCGACCTAGACCGTTCGAAACGCCTGATTGTTTTGAGAACACGACAAAATAGAACGCAGACGGAAGAACATTTCATTGTATATTACAACAATGCATCAGATTACAAGAATATACAGAGTATAAATGAATCAATATTACACAAAAATATCATAGATTTAAATTACATTTAAATACATCGCAGCGGAAAATAATACAATACACAACTAGAATGAGATATATGGATACAAAGCTTTTCGGATATCATTCCAGCTGTAAACCAGGATCCTGTGAATATAAATCTGCAAAACCAAAACTACTAGCTGCCCGTGTCAAAATAAGGGCACCCAGAGTTTAGGTCAAAACAATAAACTCCAGGTCAGTCATGGGACTGGTGTGAGAACTAAAACAGTTAATAATCTTTATTTTAAAGTTAGGTAAATCAAGGGACCACGCCGTATAACACGGAACGGGTTTCCTCCCAAGAATACCAGTGCATAAAATAAACAGCGCAATGCTAAATAAGGAAAAATGAAGCTGTTATAAGACCCAGGTCCTATCACACAATGCAACGCAAGCCGGGGGATAGGGTTTTCACTTATAACAGCCAAAGAATGCTTGATACGTTTTAAAACAAATCATTTGATACTATTATCAGTGTATAGTGTATAAAACAACTTCAAATCATAAGTATCAATCATAGGCGGCATGGGTACCATATATCATGTCGCCATACTAGTTCTACAATTAAAACCGCAAATGTCACGTATTTGGAAATTGGTTTTCCATCTATGAACCGAGGCCAGGGATCGTCCTCTACCGATTCGAGACAATCTAGCCTACCATGTCTCAGGAACAGCCGCAACTGCCCCCTGGATCGTCAGGGCCGGTCCACCGATGTGGATTATTATGCCTGAACAATACGTCTCCCCGCCCTTTGGGGCGCAAATGAGCCAACAAATGACTCCATCGGACCCGGATTGTCCGATCAAACCGAGGCGCCTCGCAACAGCAACAACCCCACAGGTGAAAAGTATATAAATGTCAGGGCTGGTAGGTCACTGACACCACCCTAGCTAGAAAGAAAGGCATGTCCTCCCTGAGGTCCTCTCCCGTTTCTGGTTCACAACCGGGGTGTGAGGCTCGCGAATTCACGTTACACAAAGTTGTGCCACACAGGCTGTGCTTTGATCATCACCACAAGACTTCGCTTTTCAACAGAAGCCTCGATCAATTGCCACTTAGGCATGCCACACAGTCAATTCACTCCATGCGTTTGATATCCATTAATATATAACCCCTGAGCTCGTACGTCTCAGAGAAGGGCGTTAAGCAAAAGAATAAATTCTCCGCCACCAAACAGATATATATTTAATAGAAATCAATCACACAGACTAAAATCCAATGTCAGACACACAGTCCATTTACAAGTCCGTTCTGGGTCCGAACGAAACCGGAGGCACCTAGTACCCCGCATATCCATCGATCTCCAAGTACGTCTGGACGATCACCAACTGATTCCCTCCTCTTGGGTGTACAGCCCAATCAAGATCATCAGTGTTAGACCCAAATGTGGTTCTAACACCCAAATTGATTAGAAACAAGATAAAATAAAACAGAAATAAAAATGAGCACACAAGATTTATAGTGGTTCGGCGAAGAAATGCCTACGTCCACTTAGTTTTCACTATATTCAGTAATTCAGTTACAAATGCAATGTAAGATTCACTCACAACTCCCTTTTGTTCACTCAAATGATTAAAACAAGAAATGAAAGATGGTTTGGATTCTCCGGGAGTAAAGGAATTCGGATGATGGAGGTACTTGGATTCTCAAAAGTGCTGAAAAAGATCCTTCTCTTTGTCTCTAGATGGGGTATTTATAGGTGTAAATTTGCCTGAGATTCAATCCGGGTCGGAACACGTGTCATCCATCGCACTCTCTTCGGGTTCGGGTGAACTATCAAGCTGACAACACATCAAAGAGATGGACGTTAGGGGTAGGAATTAGTCATATCCGGTCCGGTTCTCCAGGCGAATTTATAGGAGATTAACATAGATCATGGGTGCGGGTCGGAGACATGCAGGTAAGGGGTTCGGATCGGGATACCCGATCCGACCCGGATTGGTTTGGGCGCCACTCCTTCTCTAACCTATTCCGCTCCGCTCCTGTGCTATGGCGAGCAGATGAACCTCCGATCCGTTCGAGATTCATTCGTCTTCCGTTCCGATCAGATAAGCTTTGCCAATTTATCCAGTAAGAGACATCCGATCCGAACAGAGAACTCTATCTGATCCGAACCGATATGCTGCTATCAATCTGAATTGTGGTGTTTTCTTCCGATCCGAACCGGAGTCTTATAACTTAAAATACTCTTCAATGGTTGGTTTCTTGACTTTGTGTTGCCTAGTTCACAAAGTAGGCTAACATTTTTCCCCCTCAAAGGATGCTTCTGTTGTACGAAGCGTGCTTTGATGTCGTTTAAATGCTAGTTCTTGAATCAGAACAGTCAGGAATAATGCACAGATTTCCATTCGGTTCAGCGTCCGACCCGAACACATTTTCTTCATTTCTGAGCAAATCTGGGAACTCATCTCGCCATGCAATGCTTCTTGCAGGTATGCTCCTCCTTTACTCTCCTTATCTTCAATTCGAGTCGGATGCTGAATTAACGTGTGAAATTTCCACTCGGTTCGGATTCCGATCCGAAGCGTTTTCGTGGATTTAGCTCTTAGACATTGGGCCTTCAGAGAGAGTTGTGTTTCTGGGCCTTCACTCCGGTCCGAGCGGGTGAGACAAAATAGGAAGACGAGGAGTCAACACCATTCCTTTTATAAACTCGCTACCGTCCTCATTCCTTCCTTCTTCTTTTTTGCTGCCGCTCCCAACCATAACATTGAAAACTCTAAAAACTTCAATATTCCGAACTCATTTGTTGTAGGTTTCTCAAATCAAGCACATAGGTAGCTTTTTAATCTCGAATAGCTTCGTTGTAACCGTTTTCGATTTCAATTCGCGTTGGATTGGGATGGCTTGGCCATAAGCTTCGCTTGAACCCCCCGCCGCTGCTGGTGGATGCGCCATCGCTTCGAGGCGTTGCAAGGCTGGAGAGGGCAAAATATCTGCCCTTAACAATAACTTTGGTGATAAAACGGACTCGCTTGTGAGTAGGGGGGAAAAGAAGAAGAAGATGAGGAGCGTGGTGACCAACTGGAGTCGGTTCGGGTAGAAGACGGAGGACCAAAAAAAGGAAGGAGAAGGAAAGGGGATCGGCTCGGATTGTACATCTTAGAAAAATGGAAAGGAAAGAAAAAGTCGGTTCGGGTCAGAAAAGTGAATGGGAGAAGAGGTTGAAGTAAACGGACCGGTTAAGTGGTGCTGGTTCGGTTCGGATCGGGTTACCCGATCCGATCAGATCAATCCTGCTTCCGAACCCGTTGCTTCCCTTGTCTTGAACTGACCATGCCTTAATGAGTCATCCGAACCGATCGTTATCCGCATTTGTATTGAGCCAGTTGTCATATGCATATCCGAACCGAACCGAACGTACCAAACTTGGCACATAAAGACTACTCAACTAATTCAACTAACACTTACTCTAGACGAATATGTTTCGCGGACAGTTAGGATAGTGCCTTGTGAACATAAACGAGAATTAAGAACAACTCTGATCATCACTTTCTCTTTAAAGCTTCGTCTTACATTGCTGTACTTTTATTTTGTATTTCCCACATTTGCTGCATACACTTTAGTTCACACACATACACAAAAAAGGGGGACACGGGATAATTTACTCTAATTCGTGCTATTGCTTCTTCAATAGTTCCATGACAATGAGGCCCAGACGCTCTTCTCGTCTAGCTGAGAGGAAAGAGGCTCCAGAATCTTCCAACAAAACCACTCTCGAGGATATATCTTCTTCATCTGACCCAGAATGGGACAGCGAGGGTCCGGATTACGGAGTTGGTCATCGGGAAAGTGACGAAATGTCTTCAGAAAATGAAGTTTCCCTAGGCTTTGAGGAGGAAGGAGGGATTGGTGACAATCGAGCACCTGATGAATTTGACTCGGCCATTATATTGGAGTCACCTCCAGATTCCGTAGAATCGACAATTGACAATGACCGACTTGTTCGGATTTGCTTGAAGTATGGAATAATGAAGAGAGACACTTTAGTGCCCTCACGTTCTGACCGTCCCCATAACCCTCCAGAAGGATACATGACGGTTACTCGACTGATGTGCATGGTTGGCGCCATTCCTCCATTCTCGCCTTTCATAGTCGACTTCTTAAGACAAATGCGGATTGCCCCCATGCAGCTGCATCCCAATTCATATGCCTATCTGCATACCTTATTCATAGCATATCGTGAAATTCTAGGCGTGGAGCTTACGTTTGACGATGTTCATTTCTTCTACAATTTCAAACATCGGACTAGAGAAACCCCTTCTTTCTGTTACTTTGAATCAGTCCCAAAGAGGAAGATAATCTCTACGCCGTTTAGCAGCAAAGCTGGAGATTCCAGACTAGAGTGGTTCTATATAAAGCAACAGTCTGGATGCGCCAGAAGATGGACAAAATCAAGTACAGCACTGATTTTCTGATCCTGGACTCTATACACTTGAATCACCACCCTGACCTGTTTTCCTTTTTATTTGCAGTCGACAATCCCAAACAGGTATCAGACCAAGCGTTCTTTGATCGAATGCACCATCTCCTCAACGGCGACCAAAAATTCCTTACTATTGACGAGGTCCTTAAAGATGAGTACCTTCATTTTCACGGGCTGCTATCCGTTTTCCGTAGTATCGGTCATGGGACGGTCCCTTATGCATATATTCCTCCAGTGGAAACAGTTCCAGAAATGGGAGAAGGCTCGGGAATTCCTGCAGCTCCTCTTCAAACTTCACCTTCTCCCTCTTCCACACAAGATGACGAACTGGCTAATCTGGCCGAAAAACATCGTGAAGGGTATATTGCCCCCGAGGAAACTACCTCGCTAGACAAATCAAAATCTCCCCAAGGGTCGCCACTTCACGCTTCCGAAGGGGATGTTCCTAGCACCGACGTGCACATATTTCAGGGTTTGGGGGATCTCCTCTTACCCGAGACTATATATATTTCAGAAGATTTCAGAAAAGACCCTTTAGTCTTCACTTCTTCTGAAGAAACTACTCCTGCTAAGGCCAAAGAGCCTGCCCGCACCAGTCTAGCTTCAGACTCGGGTTGGTTGTGGGGACACACACACCACATAGGATGCACTTTACACCGTAGCACTAGCATTCATTGCACTTCTTTCTCCATGGATCCGTCGATTCTAAACTTCGTTTAATTTATCGTGCAGGTACAATGTCTCGATCCTCTTATGATATAAGAAAGCTTCGCCGCAGCATGTCCAATCCTCCTCAGGATGCCGAGTATAATCGCCGGGATGACCGCGGTAGGGAGGAAAGAAGACCCTATGATCCTTATCGATCTCGATCCTCACGCTCCCGCTCACCAGTTCGACCGGAACAAGAAAAATACAAAAGCTATCAAGGTCGTAGGGAGGAGGATAGACCACAATCTAGGGATTCCACTTCCTCCCATGAAAAGCGGAGTAGAGAGAAAACTCCTCCAAAGGAAACTGGGTCTAGAAGTAAGCAAAAAGTCCCTGCTACTAAGCGACCTCGGACAGACAAGGGTTCTACAGAATCTTCTTCAGGAAGGGACACTGAACTAACAGTCCTCGCTCCTCCTCCACCAGATGCGGGAACTGCAGTAAGGCTGGCATATTTAAAGGAGCAATTTCCCGAGCACTACTTCGAGACTCTGACCTTTCTACCTTCCCTTGAACCTATTTCTTCTAATTTGGCAGAGGAGGCCAGAGCAAAGATTGATTTGGTGGAAAAACAATATACTGAGATGTTCAAGTATTCCCGCACTATTTCTAGAATCATCCGCACTCTAATGACAAATGCTGACTCAATGCAAAAGACTGCAGAGGAGGATGCTAAGGCCCTAAAAACCTTAGGAAAAAATTTAGAAGATACTCAAGCTCAACTGGCTATCGCTCAGAAGAACGCTTCTAACTTCAAACAACAGTTTGAGGACATGCAAAAGCGCTATCATGATTTGCTAGAATCCCACACTCAGGAGCGTTCTGAGTTGAAGAAGCAAGCTGACGAAGCCAAATCAGAGGCTGCTAAGACACGTCTTGCTTATGCTGAGCTTGAGCAGAAAAACGCTGAGTTAGCGAAAAGGAGTGCTGAGTTAGAAAAGAATAACGCTGACTTGGCTTCAAAATTGTTAGAGGCGGAAAACAGGGCTGCTCTAGCTGAGGGCAATGTGGAATGCGCTATTAAATCTGCGGAGGAAACCCGCAAACGACTATCAGAGGCGGAGGCCGATATTCAGGGCTTCGGCGAGCTAATGATCGAATTCTTCGCGCACATTATTCGTCGTCGAAACATTTCCTGGATCGAGGACTATCCATCCACTTTGGTTCATGTGTGGAATCAAATCGTCGAGTGGGAAAAAGAAGAACTTAAGGTCGATTCCCTCGATGAAGATAAGCTGATGGAGAAATACCTAAGGGACGACGAACCGGAGCGCCTAGCTGAAGGGCGCCGCCTAATTGCTGAGGCCATGGAAGAAGAGAGGCGGAAGTCTAAACAGAAAACCATTCCTGAAGCTGGTTCCTCTTCTTCTGCTCCTGTAACTCCCGAAGTAGAAGGGTATGATCCCGAAAACCCGGGAATTCCCCGAACAACTTTGCTATCTCCTATTCCTGAAATAACTCCAGAGGTAGTAGTCACCCCCGCTGAAAAGTCTTCAGAAGGTATCCCTATCTTTTCTCCTCAATTTGTCAAGGCTACTACTACCTTTGGCTACATAACCGAACGTTCGATGAGAAATCCTTTGCTCTCGCCTGAGTTGATAACCAATGTTTCTCATTTTGTAGGCGTTGAATCATCCACGAAGACAGATGTAGCTCAAGGAGCTACCGCTGGGACACAACCCGCTGATAGGGTCAAAGAAGGGGAAGACTAGGCTGCTTCAACAGACTTGGGGGAAAGAAGTGAGCCAACTAAGGTCACTACTCCCCATGATGAAGAAATGATTGCAGCTTTAAAAGACGACGGAGGACACGAGGGGCATGATGAGGAACCGGAGGTTACAATAACCGGGGAGTCAAAAAGCGCCGATGACATTACCTTGGCGGCCATGAAGGCCGATCAAGACAAGCGCTTGCAATTAAAGGCTGAAGAATTAGACCCTGAGGTCCTCAAACCCCTCGCAGTTGTGGATGCAGGTTCAAGGTTAGTTGTTAAGCTCTCGACTAGATCTATTACCGAAGAACTTGCTAAAAAATCTTCTCTTGATTCCAGTGCCCAGCCCTCCGGGAAGAAGTCTGCTGGCTCCAGTACTACACCTTCAGGGAAAAAGAAATCAAAGCGAATCTTGACTGAAGCCGAGAGGGAAGCAAAGGATGCGGAAAAAGCTGCCAAGAAATCGAAGGCTCATCCCAAACCCAAATAGTGGGTTCTCCTGTGTCCTTTTAGCATCTTTGTAAATCTATAAGTGCTGCCACAACAGCAGCCCCCGCACTTTCTTTTTTAGTTATTTCCCTGTACAAATTCATTCATTTGTAAATAAAAATAATTCACTTTCTGCAATGTTTATTTGTTAGCAGTTCCGCACTTATGTAAAAATGCATATCTATAGTTATGAAACAAAGTTGTGGAGAGGGGAGATATGTGTATGTGTATGTGTCCCCAGTCAATCTCCATAAGTTATTCAGTGCTTAACCATGCAATCTGAATGCTCCCGATTCTCTAATGGGATAGCATTTCCTGTATCATCAACACCTGTTGTTTTTCCTGGCATTTCTTTTATACTCTCTCTCATTCTCTTGAGAGTTAGAGTTCGAGTTCAGTTATTTGTTTATTCCCCGGTCGTTCAACGGGAAAAGATTTCTTTCTCGGCGCTCGATCGGAGACGCCTTTATACTCTCTTTCTCTCTGGAAAGTTAGAGTTCAGAGTTGAACCTCTTTCTCAGCGCTCAGTCGGAGACGCTTTTGTACTCTCTCTCTTTCTCTGGAGAGTTAGAGTTCGGAGTTGAACCTCTTTCTCAGCGCTCAGTCGGAGACTCTTTTATACTCTCTCTCTTTCTCTGGAGAGTTAGAGTTCAGAATGTCGTTTTCTCATTCTTTTATGTCTTATTGCACAAATAATCATTGTGCTTCTTTTTATGTCCAAGCTGTTTTCAACCTTTTTTAGGCTCTGAGTTATCCTGTATTTTATAATCACAACAGAGCAACTAATGAATGTAAATGCATAAAAGTAAATAACACACAATATTTTTATAGTGGTTCAGCTAAGTCATAGCCTACATCCACTTTATAGAACTTTATTCATATCATCAGATTTTCCCAAGGCAAATCGTGCCTTATTACAGAGTTTACAGGAAGAACAGCAAAAAGTATAGCATTTCTAATCCAAATATCGCATTAAGTGTTGGGCATTCCATGCTCGAGGGACTTCTTCGCCATCTACGGTCGTTAACTTGAATGTTCCTTTATCAAGTTTCCGTTGGATGACAAAGGGTCCTTCCCATTTTGGGCCGAGGTGAGGAAGAGATGGAAAGACTCTCTTTAGCACCAAATCTCCTGGTTCAAAAGTTCTGAGGCGAACTTTTTTGTCGTAATAGCGTGCCATCTGACGCCGATGTCTTGCTGCACGCAAGTCTGCTTCGTCCCTTTTCTCTTCGACTTCATCAAGAGACTCAAGTAAAAGTGCCCGATTCGTCATCGGGTCATAATACGTAACCCTGTGGGAAGGAACTTCCAGTTCAACTGGAATTACTGTTTCTGAGCCAAAGGAGAGAGAGAAAGGGGTATGACCGGTAGCCGTTTTAAACGTTGTTCGATATGCCCACAAAGCTAGGGGCAATTCATCAACCCATTTTGCCTTTGCACGCTCTAATCGCTTCTTGAGGATGGATTTTATTACCTTGTTTATTGCCTCTACTTGCCCATTAGATTGTGGATAGGCAACTGCAGTATATCGTTTGTCTATCTTATATTTCTGGCAAAAGTTTCTGAATTCAGTGCTATCAAATTGGGTCCCATTGTCGGTAATAATCGTCCTTGGGATCCCGAATCGGCATATAATATTTCGGACCACAAAACTTATCACCTTTCTTGTGGTGATCTTAGTCAAGGGTTCAGCTTCCACCCACTTTGTGAAATAATCCACGGCTACTATGGCATACTTAGCTCCCCCTTTAGCAATCGGTAAAACTCCAATGATATCGATTCCCCATGTGGCAAATGGCCAAGGACTCACCATCGATTTAAGCTGGGTTGACGGTGCCCTGGGGATTTTGGCGAATCTCTGGCACTTATCGCAGCGTCGTGAATAATCAGCTGCATCTTTGTTAATCGTAGGCCAGAAGTATCCGTACCGCAATATTTTCTTCGCTAAAGTTTGACCTCCTATATGATCTCCACACTCACCTTCGTGCACTTCTCTCAGTACACGCTTGATGTCGTCGTGTGCGATACATCGTAACAGGGGCATAGAAAATCCCTGTCTATAGAGGGTATCGTCTTGCATAACATATCTGGCAGCTTTGCGAACTACAGCTCTTTTCGCACTTTTCTTCGATGGGAGTGTCCCATTCTTAAGAAAACTCTTGATTGGAGTCATCCATGACTCCTTCTCTGGTTCTGTTTCAAGAACGAATTCAATTTCCATTGACTCAAAGCTTGGCGACTCCAACGTTTCAATTGGAATTACCTCAGTCTCTTCTGGATTGTCGGAACTAGCCAATTTTGCTATTCTATCCGCTTTCTGGTTTTCTACTCTGGGAATATGTGTTATGTTGTACCGCTCTAAGCTATTTAATAGCTCTTTCACTTTCTTGAGGTAAGCGACAAGTCGAGGTCCTCGAGCCACAAATTCCTCTCGCACTTGACAAACAACAATCTTAGAGTCACAAAATATGTCCATCATTTTTACTCCGAGGTCTTTAGCGAGTTTCAGCCCGGCAATCAGGGCTTCATACTCAGAGTCATTGTTTGTTGCTGAAAATTCTAATCGCAGGGCGTAATATAACGACTGTCCCTCCGGAGTGACTAAGACAATTCCAGCTCCGGATCTTCGGTCATTTTTAGCTCCATCTGTATATAATTTCCACGGATTCATCTCTAGCTTATCCTCGGATTTAACCACTCGGTCATTGATTATTTCTTCCTCTGGAATGGTGAACTCCGCAATAAAGTCTGCTAGAGCTTGCCCCCTGATTGACTTTCGTGGTTGAAAATTCAAATCAAACTGGCTTAGTTCTATGTTCCATTTAATCAACCTTCCCGACGCTTCGGGTCTCTGCAACACCTGTCTTAACGGCTGATCGGTGTATATGGTTATTGGATGGGCTTGGAAGTAGTGACGAAGTTTTCGGGATGCAATCAGGAGGCTGTAAGCGAGCTTCTCGATCTTTGGGTAGTTGCGCTCTGCCGCTGCTAATTTCTTACTCACATAGTATACTGGCCTTTGTACTTTATCTTGTTCTCGAACCAGAACTGTGCTGACAGCGTGAGCCGAGACTGCTAGATAAACAAATAGTTCTTCGTGATCTACGGGCTTTGATAAGATTGACGGTTTCTCTAACAGCTCTAACAGATTTTGAAAAGCCTCGACACAATCGGGAGTCCACTGGAAGTTCTTCTTTCCCCTTTTTATCAAATCAAAAAATGGAACACATTTATCGGTGGCTTTGGAGATGAATCTACTCAGCGCCGCTACCTTCCCTGCCAGACTTTGGACGTCTTTAATTCTCCTTGGTTCTTTGATATTTCTAATCGCCGCTATCTGGCTAGGGTTGATCTCAATTCCTCGGGAACTCACAATGAAGCCAAGGAACTTTCCCGACGCCACTCCAAATGAACATTTTAAGGGATTCAATTTCATACGGTATTTTCGCAAGATACCAAACATTTCTGCTAAGTCTTGCGTATGACTGGAGGACTGCTTTGATTTAACAAGCATGTCATCCACATAAACTTCCATAGTTTTTCCTATTTGATCATAAAACATTCTATTTACCAACCGCTGATAAGTAGCTCCAGCGTTTTTTAATCCGAACGGCATTACAACATAACAATATAATCCCAAATTCGTAATCAAACTTGTATGCTCTTGGTCTGGTACATGCATAGGAATTTGATTGTATCCAGAGTATGCATCCATGAAAGAGAGAAGTTCATGACCTGCTGTCGAGTCTACAAGCTGGTCAATCCTGGGAAGTGGGAAACTATCTTTTGGGCAAGCCTTATTTAAATCCGAAAAGTCAATACAAGTTCGCCACTTTCCGTTTGGCTTCTTTACCAAGACAGGATTCGATATCCAGTCGGGATAAGTCGAATCTCGAATAAATCCATTTTGCTTCAATTTCTCTACTTCCTCTTTGAGAGAAGCCGACCTCTCTGGGCCCAGCATGCGTCTCTTTTGCTTCACAGGCGGATGCTTCGGATTTACATTCAATTTGTGACTGATAATGGAAGGCGATATCCCACACATGTCAGCATGGGTCCAGGCGAACACATCTAAGTTTGCCTTCAAGAAGTCCGTCAGCTCTTCAACACGACGTGGATCCAATTGGGAACCAATCTTCAAAACTTTCGTCGGATCAGCTTTATCAACAGGAATTTCCACTGTCACTTCATTAGGAGTTGCATTCCTAGCCTCTGGTTCCTCGTCTTTTCTAGGATCCAGGTCTTCAGGCATTCCTTTGGGCAACTCCCTTGGGTTCAATCTCTCTAATTGCTATGCCGAGTCCCCCTTTGAGGGAGATGAGGCATCCTTACTCTCAGCATTAACTCCTTTCATCAACATCTTCAGTTCGGCCACATAGCATGCCCGTCCAGAAACCTGATCCCCTCTTATTACTCCAGTCCCGGCTTCGGTTGGGAACTTTAGTAACAAGCACCAAGGGGCGATACAAATTCTAAATTCAGCGAGGGCAGGTCTCCCTAAAAATGCGTTATATGGCGAATCTACGTCCAATACTACGAACTGAAGCATTCGCACTCTTCTACGTTCTCCTTGCCCTAGGGTCACGGGCAACTCTATATATCCCATGGGAGCTGTCGTCGCTCCGTTGAAGCCTCTAATCCATCCTTCACAAGGTTTCAGATCTTCGGGCTCAAGCTTCATCTGATCAAATGACTTCTTGAACAAAATATTAACAGAACTTCCGTTGTCTACTAATACCTTATGGACCAAGGCCGGCCCAATGGTGGTAGTAATAACCAACGGATCATTGGTGGGAGATTGTATCCCCGTGTTGTCTCGGCTGCGAAATACCACGTCATCGAACATGGTTTTTTGTTGTTTTATAGGGGTGACATCTTCCAAGTCGTCACCTTCATTCACATCTAGATGCTTGGCAGCATTCACATATTGGTCCATTGACCTAAAACTTCGGATTGCCGGGTGAGGTCCGCCTACTATGGAGTTGATGACAATTCCTTTACATTTCTGTTGCGCTGTAGGCTTGGGAGCAGGTAGGATCTGTTTTGGAGCCTGCTCTCCTTGCCCCCTGTCCCTCGGGGCAACCTTGTACTCATCCAACTTTCCTTCACGCAGCAGCTTTTCAATTACATCCCTCAAATGCCGACACTCATTGGTCGAATGTCCATGTGTTCCGTGAAACAAGCAAAATTTCCCTGTTGCCATTTCTTTCTCGGTCGAATCACGAGGTGGCGGTCTTTTGTACTGCAACACATTGTACGTATCCAGGTAAATATTTTCCAGGGTGTCATTCAATGGTGTATAGTTCTCGTAGTTCTGGAATCGGGGCCTTTTGTTAGGGTCGCTTCCCCTATTTCTGTTTCTCCTGTTACCGTTCGAATTACGGTTGTTGTTGTTTCCCCCATTTCCAGTATTGCTGTTTCCACCCTTGTTTCCTACATTTACTTCAACCTTGCCAGAACTATCCCCAGACTGCTTCACGGCAATATTACTCTGCACATTCTCCTTTGAAGCTGTCTCAGACTTTCTTTTTCGGTTTGCCCTGGCTTCCTCTCGTCTCAGATAAATATCGGCTTTTTCGTAGAATATCGCCCTTGTGGGGGGTGTCTTCCCAGAAAGGTAGTCTCCAAACTCAGATTCAGGATCGACTCCTTCCTTCAATGCCATCAGAATAGTGGGCTCATGCGGGTCACTGACCTCAGTTACAGCTTGGTTAAAACGATCTAGATATGCCCTTAAAGACTCTCCTGGTGCCTGTTTGATCCTCGACAATTCAATAACACTCTTGGACTTGCGGGCATGTAGTCGGAACTGGTTCATGAAACGCTCGCTTAATTCTTTGTAATTAGAAATTGAACGAGGAGGAAGTCGGGTAAACCAGAATAATGCCACATCTTCTAGATAGATTGGGAATGCCTTGCACTTCACTTCGTCAGGGGCAGCAGCGGCGTTCATGAGCCACGAATACCGCATCAAATGCTGTCCTGGATCAGTCCTTCCGTTATATTTGTCCATCTGTGGCAAGTTAAAGCATCGGGGAAACTGGAAATCTAGGATATCGTCGGTGAACGGAGTATGGCTTCGCTCAATGCCATAGTCTTCATTCGTATAATTCCGGCTCTCGGACATAATTCGGCGAACCATTGCCTGCACATCGGCACTAGTTAGGGGCTGCTCAGGTTCCCTGGCCCTAGTGTCCGAGTTCCTTCGGGGCTCTTGCTCTGGAGATGCCCTTCTTCTTCGAGCTGCCTCTACTCGATTCCTTTCCCTGTGTTCCCGGTCGATCTCGGGAAGAGGGGACTGGAGTCTTTGCCCCCGAGTAGGGCTATCGTTTCCTAATGCTCGTGCGATATCCTCGCGAGATCCCAAAGATCCAAACGTTAGCTGCTCCACGTTCTGAGGTCGTTCGAGTGGCCTTCGTTCACGGGGCCTCTCTTCCTCGGAAGATGAAGATTGATCTACGGGTGTGTGACGAACCGGTGATGGAGTTCTCTGCCGGCGGAGCTCATTGATCTCCCGACTCATGAGCCTCATATTTTCCTGCATCATGAGATTAGTGCGCTCATGAACTCTCATAGCTTCCCTCGTGCTTTCAAGCATATCAAGCAAGCGCGAGAAATCTCCTTGAGTGATGGGAGCAGATGGATTGACCTGGTCTCCAACCCTGGCAGCTGGAATTGGAGCATTCGTGGGGACTCGAGTAGATGTTCCAGCATCACCAAGCATCGGGTCGGATCGGAGGTAGGAAGCCGGGTCGGATCGGAGCTGGGTTGCCTGGTCGGATCGGTGTGCAGCGAGCAACTCGGGTCGGTTCAGATTGGGGGAGTGCACTGCTTCAGAGTCTCCTACCCGGATCGGATCGGAGCTCTCCCCTTGCTGTCGGTTCGCATTTCCTGCATTGATTCTTCCTGCTGCTGAACTCTGCCCCCGAGACCTTGTTACAACAGCATGTTGCTGATCTTCACCAGCTCCATTTCCTTGAACAGACTGAACTTCCTTGCCTTTTCCTTTGGCCATAAGTCTTTGACAATTGCTTCAACAAATGTAAAAAAAAGTGGAGAAACTTAAGGATTCACTTCTTTGAACTCAACGGTCCAAAAAGTAGAAAGAGATCCCGGAAAATAAAGAATTTAGATGAGGATTCTCAGTGAAAGCACCAAAATGTTAGACCCAAATGTGGTTCTAACACCCAAATTGATTAGAAACAAGATAAAATAAAACAGAAATAAAAATGAGCACACAAGATTTATAGTGGTTCGGCGAAGAAATGCCTACGTCCACTTAGTTTTCACTATATTCAGTAATTCAGTTACAAATGCAATGTAAGATTCACTCACAACTCCCTTTTGTTCACTCAAATGATTAAAACAAGAAATGAAAGATGGTTTGGATTCTCCGGGAGTAAAGGAATTCGGATGATGGAGGTATTTGGATTCTCAAAAGTGCTGAAAAAGATCCTTCTCTTTGTCTCTAGATGGGGTATTTATAGGTGTAAATTTGCCTGAGATTCAATCCGGGTCGGAACACGTGTCATCCATCGCACTCTCTTCGGGTTCGGGTGAACTATCAAGCAGACAACACATCAAAGAGATGGACGTTAGGGGTAGGAATTAGTCATATCCGGTCCGGTTCTCCAGGCGAATTTATAGGAGATTAACATAGATCATGGGTGCGGGTCGGAGACATGCAGGTAAGGGGTTCGGATCGGGATACCCGATCCGACCCGGATTGGTTTGGGCGCCACTCCTTCTCTAACCTATTCCGCTCCGCTCCTGTGCTATGGCGAGCAGATGAACCTCCGATCCGTTCGAGATTCATTCGTCTTCCGTTCCGATCAGATAAGCTTTGCCAATTTATCCAGTAAGAGACATCCGATCCGAACAGAGAACTCTATCTGATCCGAACCGATATGCTGCTATCAATCTGAATTGTGGTGTTTTCTTCCGATCCGAACCGGAGTCTTATAACTTAAAATACTCTTCAATGGTTGGTTTCTTGACTTTGTGTTGCCTAGTTCACAAAGGAGGCTAACAATCAGTAATCACCCAAACGACGTGAAGACCTCCGGTCTTCGACCACCGTCTTCACCTTCGACACCACGTCGAATCAGTTATTCAGAATGGGATAAACCCGGTCTTTCTGAACAACTCGCGTATATATATAATAAACACGTGTTACACAAACACAATATACGCCTCATTCCAATTTAGAATATTCTTTTTATTCAAATATTCTTATATTTTGGGAAAGGTTCCCATTAATTTTATCAAAGATAAATTCTTTAAATTTATTCTTTAATCTTCTTTGAATATCAATTCAAACTAGTCGGGATTAACGAACCTTACCGAAGTAATCATTTATTTTATTTCCCAATCCCCACCTATTCGTCCCATGAAGTAAAACTGGTAATACTTCACATCTAACACCACGGTGTTATCGATAAATTCAATTACCATTTCACGTTCAAATCTAATTAAAGATTTAACTATCGCCAGGAGCAAAACTGGTGATACTCCATTCTCGATCTTTTCAATCTAATTAAAGATTCATTAAAACTCCACTTAGTTTTAATCGTTAACTGGGTTAAAAAATCAGTGTCATTTTAAACACGGTTCACGATAAACCCAAAATCACATTCCATTAATTATCGGGTTAAAGAACAAGTGTTATTTAAAGCACTGTTCACGATAAACCCAAAAATCAATACCAATTCAATTCCAATCAAATATTATTTAATTGGTACTCTTCATTAAAGCTAAATAAAAAGATTTAATCTTTTCTCAACTGGGCTTAAGAACAGTATTAATGAAGACACCATTCACGACAAACCCAAATCACATTTGATATTAAATACAAGGCTCTGAATAGAAAATATATCGGCTTATATTCAATATCAAATATTACGACCAACAGATATCGTATTGGAAATAACGATATATATATCTATATCTTTCAAATTTCCATAACAACATCTGTATAATCACGAACTCCAACATCGAAACATTCCGAAGACAATTTCGATTCATATCCACTCCAATGCAATCATTGGAAATTCTGGTTATTTTTAAAACCCTTTTCAAATTCAATTTATTTATTTAAAAACAAATAGAATTTTAATTCTAGTTCAAAACTAGTTTATTTTGATAAAAAACTATTTTTATCTTTTCAAATATGGAGTTTTTCATCCCAATTCTTCACAAATCATTTCTTATGATTTTACACAAATTATTACTATTTTTAATAATTTTATCAAGGCCCGTACAGTCGATTTCCATCAACGGCCATCGAACTGCACTTATAGCGACCTTTTCCAAATTTTATTTGGACATAATTCCAAATCCAAACGTTAGATTTCTAATTTCTAATATTCGTTAGAAAGCTCTTTTCGATACGAACCCAACAGTTCCGGATTTAGGAGAATCCGATGGTCGGATCTCCCGCAATGTCCATTCGAAGTCAATGGTCGAAATTCGCGAACTGCCGCGGCGTGGCGCGTTCTATTCAGGCCATTATATTATATATATAATATATATAATATATACTTCGTCGATTTCCTTTTAAAACGTCCTTTATAAATCGTTTTAAATCCATTTTCAAAACGGTTTCAACTTCATATTCAATTTCAAATCAAAATTGAATATTCCAATATAAATTCGTTTTAAATTCATTTCAAATTGATTTCAATTCAATTTCAATTTAATTCGAATGCCATTCCTTTCGAATTCAATTCTATTCAATTTCAATTCGAATTCCTTTCTATTCAATTTCAATTCGAATTCATTTCTATTCAATTTCAATTTGAATTCATTTCTATTCAATTTAATTCGAATTTCAATTCTTTTCAAAATTTCAGATTTTGAAATAACTTTCGATATTCGTTATAAAATGAATAAAATCGATATAAATATCGTTCACGTCAAAATGGCGTAAATCTAATCAACATGGCTTCATATAATCATTTTTTTTTTCAAATATTCTATTTCAAATATTTCTGTTCAGATATTTCTATTCAAATATTTCTGTTCAAATATTTCTATTCAAATATTTCTATTCCAAATATGGAATGAGGCCCAATCAATTACAATATAATGTTAATTATATGGATTTTCTACAACACATGTATATATCAACAACGATGAATAATCAACCATCATCCAAAGTGCATTCTACACTGTATAAGCATCAAATATAAATATTCAACGCTTATAGCAGCCTGTCAATCAATCGATCGACATACAACCAAACAATCGGGATTAGTGTACGTCAAATATCATCCCAATACCCGTGTGGGGTTTCAAACAATCAAACACATATTTTATTTGTGCAGTTGGCGATGTGTAAAATTTATCGTCCCAATCAATATCAGTCAAATGTGTGTATATAAACAAATCGTCCGATTTGTTTATTTTTATTTCATTTCATATACACGTTAAAAATTCTATTTTTAACTATAAAATATTTTTAACTATATAAATATTTTATTTTATTTCACATCACATCACACAATCAACTACACAGCAAAATCAATCAAACAAGCATACAAGCCGTCCATGGTCTATGGACGACGGGTGTCGGGTGCTACTAGACACCGTCTGCATCCTAGTATAGATTTATAACTAGAAAAATAAAATTAAAAGGTGAGAAGTTCTCACAGAATTGCTAATCCAACGCCATGACTCTTCTTAGGTAGAAATCTTCGTCGTTCTTGCCTCTTGTCACTTTCTCTGCCCGTATCCTCTACATATGTAAAAATCATATTTTTACTTTGCTATTAAATACATAAAAATTGAATTTTTACTTTGCTATTCAATATATAAAAATCGAATTTTTACTTTGCTATTCCATATATAAAAATCGAATTTTTACTTCGCTATTCAATATATAAAAATCGAATTTTTACTTCGCTATTCAATATATAAAAATCGAATTTTTACTTCACTATTCAATATATAAAAATCGAATTTTTACTTCGCTATTCAATATATAAAAATCGAATTTTTACTTCGCTATTCAATATATAAAAATCAAATTTTTACTTCGTTATTCAATATATAAAATTAACATTTTTACTTCGTTATTCAATATATAAAAATCACATTTTTACTTCGTTATTCAATATATAAAAATCACATTTTTACTTCGTTATTCAATATATAAAAATCACAACTTTCAAGTGAAAAAAAATCAAATCTTTTTCAGTTTTAAACTAAACAAACAAAATCAGTTTTTAAACCTAAACAAAAATCTTATCTTTACCAAGTTAAAAATCAAATCTTTGTCTTGGCATTCTTACCTCTAAAAACAATTCCATATTGACCTACACAAATCTGAACTTTAAAAACTGTTTTTAATTAATTTAAACTAATTATTTTAAATAAATTACTAAATGAAATAAATATAAAAACTTACAGTCCAATCAGAAGGGGGGGTGCTGTCGAGGTATGGCGCCGGTCTTGGTTGGCCCTGGCGGCACAACGGAGGTCGGAGGGAGAGCGGAGGGCTTGGGTGTTTAGGGTTTCGAGCTTTGAAATAAAGAGAGGAGGGAATCGCAGAGGTCGCGTCGGGGTCCGGAGGTGGAGGGGAGTCGCCAACGGGGGGGGGGGGGGCGACTGTGGGTGGAAGCAGGAGCGGGTGGCGTTGGTTTTGGGGGAAGAAGAAGAGGATGCGCGAGAAGGGGAGGGAGTCGAGGCTGGAGGAGAACGAAGGGAAGGGGACAACGGTAGGCGCTGATCGACGGTGGTGGGCCCTCCCTAGGTGGCGGCGACGGATGTAGGGGCGAGGCGCTCTCTCCCTTTTCTTTTCTTTTTATTTTCTTTTTTGATTGAAGAGGAAAAGGAGGGGTGTTAAGTATAAATATAATTTAATTATATTATTATTTTAATTTCAAAAAGTTAACTTTTTATTTCGACCCCGAAACGAGGCCCACCGACTGTCGTCCATAGCTAATTACCCCTATTCCGAACACAATGAGATATGTATCATAGGCTGATTCGATCGTTTTGATCAGTTTTCATCAAAATCAACATATAACTCTATATATTGAATTTGAACGCGCATTTCAATTTACTGGGGTCACATACTAACTAGAAAAATTCCCGAAAAATCATTTCTAGCTTCGTATTGACGATACGGTCCTAACAAAACTAATTTCGTCGAATTCCGAGACCGTTCGAAAAATGGTCAATTTCCAGTCGATTAAAATCAACTGAAACTGGTCAAACGCATTTTCCTTTGTCACGCTCACATATTGATTCGAAAAATTATGAAATTTGGAATCTAGCAATAATTTGACATCACGAATCCAACAAAAGTGGTTTCGTCGAAATCCGAGGTCGTTTGCAAAAATTCCATTTTTAAGGGCCTGAATTCCATAGCGACTATTCAGAATTTCCAACTGGGCATATCTTTTTATCCCCGCTATGAAATTTTGATTTCTCAGATTTGTTGCAAAGATATTCTCCATTAGATTCTATTATTTTTAGTTTCACTAAAATCCGGTTTATTTTGCACCCGGTACATTCATTTGAAGTTTGAAATCGAATTATCGAACTACCGCGCCATTTTCAATTCCTTTTATAAACATAAATATAAATAAATATTTATATTCTATCGACGATCTATATAATATATACGTTCGATTTATATTCGAAATAAATTTCTCATCGATATTATTTAAAATAATTCATTTTAAATAATCAAAATCTCGCTAAAATTGCCAAAATAAAAATTTTAAACTCGCCCAGATTTTCGGGTTATTACACTATGTGCATATCATGACATCGACGAACCTCACACCCCAGATTGATGGTAAATTGGTGGTTAGATTGTATACATAATCTCTAGTGAAAATCGAAATCTGCGGCGATAGATCAACCTCGAAGCATGAGGTAATAAAGTGTATACGTTGTCCGATGTCTGGATGTTAACCGAGATATATACTTTTTCGCTATGTATTCGGTGTCCATTGTCTAGATGTTAACCGGGAATACTTAGCTTCGTGTCCTCCAATGATCTTTTGTGCCAAGAACCATAACGTTGGAAACCCAATAACCAATACAAACCATTCGATTTGTTTACAAACTATATATGTGGGCATAGTCACTATGCCTGCTAAGACTAATATATTTATTTAAGAAATGGTTTCAACACTATGCACTAATGATAGTATTAAAAGAGAATTTTCATGTATTAAATCATTTTTGGTTATCATAAGATAAAACTCTCCCATCTTGCGTGCTCTTGCATTGTGTGTATGGGACAAGCTTATGATAGCTCCATTTTCCAAAGTCATTGCGGATTTCTATGCACGGGAATTCACATGGAATAAACTCGTTCCGCATTAGCAGCGTGGTCCGGTGAATTTTTCCAACTTCTAAATAAATTCGAAATAATAATAATAACGATTTTGAGTTCTTACACTAGTCCCACGAATGACCTAGAGTTTATTGTTCCCTACATAAACTCTGGGTGCCCATAATTTTGTGCGGGCAGCTAGTAGTTTAGTTTGCAGGTTTAGTTTCAGAGCTGGTATCGAATTGGAGCTAGAGTCTTGTTTTCAATTTACTTCTTCCGCTGAGAGCAAGTTGTTTCCACTGAGCTTATGGTATACCTTGATTCATTATAACTCTAATGTAAAATTTTTGTAATAAAATGTAAAGTTATGTTCTTTGTATTTAAATATGTTTGTATCCATAACTATCCGTCTTTGTGAACGATTTAAGTTGATTTAATTAGCAGCGAAAATCGAGAAAAAATCCAGGTCGTTACAGAGTGGAAACTAAAAGTGAGAACTCTCACTGAATTTATTTGTATAGTTATTTAATTTTATAACTACATATATATTGTTTGCCTGTGACTACAACATCGATTTGGTGGTTGATGATTGTTTACAGTTTAATGTTATCATTATTAAACTATGATTATAAATATTTATGAATAATAAATAAATTCACATGGACTGTGATGTAAACTCCACACGGGTATTGGAACGATAATTTTACTAATCGCCCAACTGCAGAAATAATAATCAGTATCTATTGGATGAAAACCCCGCACGGGTAATGGGATGATATTTGACACATATTAATCCAAATTGTTTAGTTGCATGTCAATTGATCGAATTGCAGACCGTTGTAAGCGTTATTTATTTAATGCCTATACAGTTGTAGAATGCACTCTGGATGATGTTGGAATGTTGAATGATTATTTATCATTATTTTTGAATACATGCGATGTATGAAATCCATATAACTGAAATTATACGGTAATTGATTTGAGTCACATTCCAATTCGGAAATAACGAATATTTTAAAATAATATTCAGTGAATAATCAAAATATGGTTTTGATGTCCGAATTTGGATGGACACAACAATATTGAAATATGAAGCTGAGTTAAGTAGTTAAACGCCACTTTAACTCGAATGCGTTTATAAATCGATTTTATTCGTTCTAGAAATGGATACGAAGGGGAAATGGATTTCAAAATCAGATATTTTGAAAATAATATCATTCTAATTTTATAATGATATAGAATATTCAATTTTGATTTAAAATTGAAAATGAAGTTAAAATCGTTTTAATACGAATTTATGAATGACTTATAAAATACGTTTTGAATGGAGATCGATGATATTATATATATATATATATATATATATATATATATATATATATATATATATATATATAATGGTTTGAATAGAATGAACTACGCAACGGTCGTTCATGAATTTCAACCATTAACTTCAAATTGCCAGAACCGTTGGGTTCATATCGAAAAGATCTTTCTAATGAATATAAGAGATTTAAATTTGATCGGTTGGATTTCAAATTATGTCCAAATCAATTTTAGAAAAGGTCGCTATGGATGCAGTTCGGTGGTCGTTATTGGAAACCGACTGTAAGGGCCTTAATAAAATTATTAAAAATATGGAAAAATTGTGTAAAATGATAATAAATGATTTATAAGGTTTTTGGATGAAGAAATCCAAGTTTGGAAAGATAAAAATATATTTTTATCGAAATTAACTAGTTATTAACTAGAATAACAATCCAATGTTTTTAAGTAAATAAATTGGATTTGAAATGGTTTTGATATAACTAGAATTTTCCAATGTATGAATTCGAATGGATTGGAATGGAAATAATCTTCGGAATATTTAAATATTGGATCCGTGAGTACACAGATATTGTTGAGGAATTTGGAAGATATAAATATCGTTATTCCTAATACGGTATCTGTTAGTTCCAGAATTTGATATGGAATATAAGCCGATATAATTTCTATTTAGAGCATTGTATTTAATATCAAATTGGGTTTTGGGTTTATCGTGAATGGAATCTTTATTAACAATATTCTTAAACCTCGTTGAGAAAAGAGGAAATCTTTTAATTAAGATTTAAAGAAGTTTTCCAATTTATAAATATAAATTGGAATTAATTGGAAGATTATTTTGGGTTCAATGTGAACGATATTTTAAATAACATTTGTTCTTTAACCCGATTAACAGTGAAGTTATGAGTTGGAATTTATAATCTTTTAAATAAGATTAATGGAATTTTCTAAAGTAAAGTTTTCCAATTTAATATATTAAATTGGAATTGAATGGAATTCGATTTGGTAATAATCGAGATGAACTTCAGTGAAGGAAGACTGTTACTATATATGCAATTTAAAAAGCATCGTAGTTATTCCATTTATATTATTAGTCTGATATGGAAATTCATATTGATTATCACTAATCTGATTTCCGTGAAGATTCCATTTTGATGGAATATGATTTTGGGGTTTATCGTGAATTGTGTTTTAAGTGATATTGGTTCTTTAACCTAATTAAAGACAAGATTGATTTCCTAAAGTTGAACAGTCATTAAATAATAATTTTTCGGAAGATTAAAACCAATTGGAGTTTTAATAAATTTTAATTAGATTGGGATGTGAATGAGGTAATTAAGTTTACCAAATTCAAGAAATGTTTCGAGATGGAGTACCACCAGTTTGACTCCGTGCGATAGTTAAATCTTTAATTAGATGTGAACGTGAAATGGTAATTAATTTTACCAATAACAAAGTGGGTGTTAGATTTGGAGTACTACGAGTTTTGCTCCATGGGATGAATAGGTTGGGATTGGGATAATAACAGAAATTACTTTGGTAAGGCTCGATAATCCCGACTAGTTTTATAAACCTTAATTTGATTTAGAGTTGTTAAAGGATAAAATAAAATCTTTTGAAAATGATATAAAAAGGAAGATTAAAGAGAAAATTTAAAAGAATTTACCTGTGATAAAATTAATGGGAACCTTTCCCTAAAGATGTGAATATTTGAATAAAAGAATATTATGAATTGGAATGAGGCGTATGATGTGTTTTTATAGCACTTGATTATAAAATATGTGAGTTATTCAGAAAGACCGGGTTTAACCCTTTCTGGATAACTGATACGGCGACTAAAGGTCGATGATATGAAGACGGTGGTTGAAGACCAGAGATCTTCACATCATTTGGATGATTACTTATGTCTTCATTGGGATGTACACTCACGACACGATAATAAGTTGTGATCGTCTAGACGTACTTGGAGATCGACTGGATATGCGAGGGCCTCTCTCCTATATTGGACATATGGGACGAGAAATAAGATGCCTGCAGTTTAGTTCAGACCCAAAAAGGACTTGCAAATGGTTGATATGTCTAACATTGTATTCCTTTATACTGTATTCGTTGATCTCTGATAAATATATATCTGTTTTGTGGTGGAGAATTTATTCTCATTATTAACACCCTTCTCTGAGATGTGCGAGCTTAGAGGCTATATATTGGTGGAAATCAGTGGTATGGTATGGTTTGACAGTGTGGCATGCTGAGATGCAAATGATCAAGGGTTTTGTTGAAAAGCAGAGTCTTGTGGTTGATGATCAAAGCACAGCTTTGTGTAGCATTAATTCGCAAGCCACATACCTCAGTATGTGTCAAAAATGGGATAAAGGGGCGTCGAGAAATGGACATCTACTTGTTTATAGCTATGAGTAACGTCATGGTATAGAGCCTAGACTGTTTACTTATGTGTATGTTGGAAAACTTTATTGATGGAAAACGTGGTACCTTGGAATTGATACCAAGACCAATTGAAAGGTCCTAGAGTGGTTAACATACTAACCCATTTCGGAGGTTCGATAGAACAGGCTAACATATAGTTTATGGTATAACTGATCATCGACGGATGACCGACTCTGCAGGATCCAAGGGTTGCCCATAGGTGTTATCCTAGGTCATCTCGCCAGAGGTGATCCGAATCGGTAAGGAGACCATCCCTTGCCTTGACTCATGATGGAATTCCAATTTCCAATACGCGATTTTATGATTTAGTTGTAAACCTATAAGGCGACGTAATATAATGGTACCTAAGCCGCCTATGATTGATACATTTATATTTGAAGTTGATTTCTTCACTTATAGTAATAATAAAAGAAGAAATTTCGCGTATCAAGCATATTTGTCTATTATAAGGTATAACTCTATCTTCGACTGCGTTCATTGTGTGATGGGACCTGATTGTTATAATAGCTCCATTTTTCTGTTTAGCATTACGCTGTTTGTTTTATGCACTGGTATTCATCGGGGATAAACCCCGTTCCGTTTTTTACAGTGTGGTCCCGTGATTTATCAAACTTTAAAATAAAAAGATAATAACTGTTTTAGTTCTCACACCATTCCCATGACTGACTCGGAGTTTATTGTTTCTAACTTAACTCTGGCCCATATTTTCTGCACGGGCAGCTAGTAGTTTTGGTTTTGCTGATTTCTTTTCATCGAATCCTGGATTTACACTTGGAGCTATATTCGGAAAGCTTTGTATCAGTATATTTCTTTCAGTTGTTGTAGTTGATGTCTTTCACTGCACATTGTATTCATGTATTATATTTTCCGCTGCTTTGTAATATGTAAATCTCTGATTTTATTTTCCGCTCTAAATTATTTATCTGAATTCTGATATATTCTTTTATTCTGATGTAAATTGTCATAATAGCAATGAAGTGTTCTACTTTTTGTGTTCTGATGTATCGTGTTCTCAACGCAATCAGCGTTCTCGTTCGGTCTAGGCTAGATGGGGATTTCGGGTCGTTTTAGCTTGGTATCAGAGCTTTTGTTTACAAAGCTCGAGAACAAGGCACGTTAGAACCAAATGAAAGAATTCATCAGAGATAGGATTAGCAACATCCTATAAGAATGACTCGTTCGAGATAGGGTTAGTAATACCCTAGAACGAGGTTGAAGAATTTAATTTTGAAAATTATATCTTATAATACGTATTTGAGTATTCTATTATATATATAGATTTTGGATTATCGAGTACAGGAGATTTTGCATCTACGTCTGATGCACGTGTATATTAAGTCTCAAGTATACCGAACAGATATACACTCTAGTCGGCGGGAGATAATTCTGGTGATGCCCGGGCATCATCAGTATTTATGTTCGAGTTTCAAAAGTAGGATATCTATATATTTCCAATTGACTTGTCTGAGAACCAAAACATATTAAGAATCTATTGCTTGTGATTTGGCCTTGAAATTTTTTTTTTTGAGTATATATAAAAGTTATGCATTTGGAAATTTAATTAACAAATTTATTATTGGTTGTGTTGTGTGATAATTAATTTAACTAATAAAAATATTGGAATGATAAAACCAATAAACGAATGAATGATAAGTAAAGGCAAGTCAAATATAAAGTAGAACTGAATTTAGAATTAATTGGAATTGCATACATAGACAAGTGTGTGTGCATATATATATATATATATATATATATGTGTGTGTGTGTGTGTGTGTGTGTGTGTGTGTGTGTGTGTGTATGTTGAGCAGGTTAATGGCTTCTCGTTGAGTAAAGAATATATTGTGTGCCCGACAAACAGATGCACCTTAATGAGTTGGTTGCGCAATTTTATTATTATATTAACTACCGTGAATGATTTTGGATGCGTTGTGATGGTTGTTCTATGTGAGATTATAAAAATACGCTATAGGATAACAATAAATAAATCATGAACTCCACCGCATGGCATACTACAGGAAGACAACATATAATATCATATTCCATATAAGCATTTGGCGCTTATATGACGAGGTTTGGATTTCCCTACGGGCAAGATGCTTGTATGGCAAGGACTGAATTACAGATTAAACAGAAGAATGCTTATGGACTTAATAAAATACATGTAACGGTGCTCGTGGCAGGATTTAATAAAAACCCTATATAGGTCCGGAGATGACAAAAAATCATGTCTCTCTTGTTTTTAATTAAGGCATATGGATTATTTTATTTCCAACACTGGGGCAAGGTATGAGACTACGACTTTTACACGTCTCCCTTGGGCATAGATAGGTCACAAAAATTGTGTATGCTTTTCATAGATTTATTGTGTGCCTAATACGGCCTAATAAAATTTTCAACCTCTCCCCATACAAAAAAGGTTATGGTGAAATTTTTCAAAAATTTAGGGTGTTAGCCAAATTTGTGAGGAATTAGAAAATTCTTAGAAACTGAAAAGTTGAAGAATGAAAGCCAGAATGAAAGTTGAGTTGGTAAGTTAAACAACTTCAAGCTTCGTTTCTTTTCGAGGACGAAAACATTTAAGTGGGGGAGATGGTAATGACCTGGAATTTCAGAACCAATTTAAAATTTTAATTTAAGCTATTTTAATGGATTTTTAGAATTTAAAATGATTTATTTTAAATAATAACAACTAAAAATTTATTTAAAAAGAAGTTAGAACGTATCTATTTATTTTAATTATAAAACAAACTTGAAATGGCGTGGTAGTTTGAAAATTTGATTTTAATTTCAAAAGAATATACAGAATTCAAAATAAATCGGATTTTAGTAAAACAAGAAATGTTAGAATCTATTTAATTATATATTTCTAATGAATGTGAAAAATTCAGATTTCATAATATAAATTGAAAGTTATATGCAGATTAAAATTTAAAATAGTCGCTATGGAATTTATATAAATTTTAATATATATATAAGCCTTAAAAATAGCCATTTTGCAAACGACCTCCGTTTTCGACGAAACCACTTTTGTTGGATCCGGAATTTAAAATTATTGTTAAGTTTCAAAGTTCATAACTTTAGAAATTAATATGTGAGCATAGTAAATTTAAACGTGTTTAGTAAATTCAGTTTAAATTTAATCGACCAAAAAAAGCCATTTTTCAAACAGCCTCCAAATTTAACGAAACTAATTTTGTTAGGACTGTATCGTCAAAACATAGCTACATTTCAAAATTCTTAATTTTTTGACTCAGTACATGGCCCCAGTAAATTAAAATGTACGTTGGAATTCAATATTGATCGTTATATTAATTTATATTTTAATTTTGATGAAAATTGATCGAAACAGTCAAATTGGCTTATAAAATATATCCCATTGTGTCCGGAATGGGGGTATTTAGTTGGGAACATCAGTTGTTGGGTTTGATTTGGAGTTCGGATGCAAAAACTAACTTTTTGGAATTAAAATAATAATAAAACAAATATATATATATATATATATATTGGAAAATCTCCAAACCCTTCATTTCAGAGGCCGCCGGCCCTAACAAAATAAACGGTCGAAATTTATTGAAACTTCCACTAAATTTTTCACTGAATCCATGATTCAATTCGTAAAAACTTCAACACGGAAATTACAGAGAGAAGTGAGATCTTCAAAATGATGTGGGTTTGATCGAAATTCATGGAGTTTGGGGACTGAAATCTGATCATGAACGGGTGGAGTTCAACGTCGATTTGCATGCGTTGGGGAAGCTCGGGCTCGAAGCTGCTTCTGGCGATGGGTGGTGGCGCGACGGCGAGTTGAGGGAGGTGATTGGATGGTGGTCCGGTCAGCTACTAGAGGCGTGCAGGACGGATTTGCAAACCGACGGGGTTTGAACGACGGGTTCAAGATAATTGGGGAAGACAACGTTTTTAAATGTTGTTTAAGGTTAATTAAAGTTAATTATTTAAATTAATTTCAAGCTTAAATTATCCAATGTATATAATACCACATCTTCTTTATACGAGGTCGGAATATGATGATTTCGGTTGCGTTGTGTTAGTATCAGCGGCCACTACAACATGGAACTACCCCGAAAGGAAATGGAGCAAGTTAGAATTTGAAGCGAATTTGAATTCAAACAGAATAAAATCATCAAATAAAGAACGACGGAGTGGAAACCAAAAGTGAGAACTCTCTAGTGAATTTATTTTTACAGTTATTTATTTTTATAACTGCATATATATTGTTTGCCTGTGACTGTAATATCTATTTGGTGGTTGATGATTGTTTACAGTTTAATGTTATCATTATTAAACTATGATTATAAATATTTATAAATAATAAATAAATTCACATGGACTGTTATGTAAACCCCACACGGGTATTGGAATGATAATTTTACACATTGCCCAAATGCACAAATAATAATCAGTATTTGTTGGATGAAAACCCCGCACGGGTATTATGATGATATTTGGTGTACACTAATCCCAATTGTTTAGCTGTATGTTTGACAATCGATCGACAGACTTTTGTAAGCATTATTTTTTTATTTAATGCTTATACATTTGTAGAATGCACTCTAGATGATGTTGGAATGTTGAATGATTATTTATCATTATTGTTGAATACATGCGATGTATGAAATCCACATAACTGGAATTATACGGTAATTGACTGAGTCACATTCCAATTCGGAAATAACAACTATTTTAAAATAATATTCAATGAACAATCAAAATATGGTTTTAATGTCCGATTTTGGATGGACACAATAATATTGATATATGAAGCTGAGTTAAGTAGTTAAACACCATTTTAACTCGAACGGGTTCATAAATCGATTTTATTCATTCTAGAAATGGATATGAAGGGGAAAAGGATTTCAAAATCAGATATTATGAAAATAATATCATTTCAATATTATAATGATATGGAATATTCAACTTTGATTTAAAATTGAAAATGAAGTTAAAATCATTTTAAAACGAATTTATAAACGAATAACAAAATACTTTTGGAATGGAAATCGACGATATATATTACATAGATATATAATGGTTTGAATAGAATGCACCGCGCAGCGACCATTCGTGAATTTCGACCATTAACTTCAAATTGATTTTACGGGAGATCTGACCGTCGGATTCTCCTAAAACCAGAACCGTTGGGTTCATATCGAAACGGTCTTTGCAATGAATATAGGAGATTTAAATTTGAACAGTTGGATTTAAAATTATTTCCAAATCAATTTTAGAAAAGGTCGCTATGGATGCAGTTCGGTGGCTGTTATTGGAAACCGACAGTAAGGGTCTTAATAAAATCATTAAAATTATGGAAAAATTGCGTAAAATCATAATAAATGATTTGGAAGGTTTTTGGATGAAAAATTCCAAGTTTGGAAAGATAAAAAAATATTTTTATCGAAATGAACTAGTTATTAACTAGAATAATAATCTAATGTTTTTGAATAAATAAATTGGATTTGAAATGGTTTTGATATAACTAAAATTATGAATTCGAATGGAAATAATCTTCGGAATATTTCAATATTAGATTCCGTGATTATACTGATATTTGTGGGGAATTTGGAAGATATAAATATCATTATTTCCAATACAATATTCGTTAGTTTCATAATTTGATATGGAATATAAGCCGATATAATTTCTATTCAGTGCCTTGTATTTAATATCAAATTGGGTTTTGGTTTGTCATGAATGGTGTCATTATTAACACTTTTCTTAAACCCTGTTGAGAAAAGAGGAAATCTATTAATTAAGATTTAAAGAAGTTTTCCAATTTATAAATATAAATTGTAATTAAATGGAAGATGATTTTAGGTTCATTATGAACGATGTTTTAAATAACATTTGTTCTTTAACCTGATTAATAGTGAAGTTATGATTTGGAATTTATAATATTTTAATTAAGATTAATGGAATTTTCCAAAGTAAAGTTTTCCAATTTAATATATTAAAATGGAATTGAACGGAATTCAATTTGGTAATAATCGAGATAAGCTTCTGTGAAGGAAGACCGTTACTATATATGGAATTTTAAAGGCTTCGTCGTTATTCCATTTTAGTCTAATATGGAAATTCATATTGATTATCACTGATTTGACTTCTGTGAAGATTCCATTTTGATGGGATATGATTTTGGGGTTTATCGTGAACTGTGTTTTAAGTGACATTGGTTCTTTAACCCAATTAAAGACATGATTGATTTCCTAAAGTTGAATAATCATTAAATAATGATTTTTAGGAAGATTAAAACCAACTGGAGTTTTAATAAATCTTTAATTTGTGAATGAGGTAATTAAATTTACCAAATTCAAGAAATGTTTCGAGATGGAGAACCACCAGTTTTATTCCATGCGATATTTAAATCTTTAATTAGATTTGAACATGGAATGGTAATTAATTTTACCAATAACACAGTGGGTGTTAGATATGGCGTACTACCAGTTTTGCTCCATAGGATGAATAGGTTGGGGTTGGTATAATAACAGAAATGATTACTTCGGTAAGGCTAGATAATCCCGACTAGTTTTATAAACCTTAATTTGATTTACAGTTGTTAAAGGATAAAATAAAATCTTTTGAAAACGATATAAAAAGGAAGATTAAAGATAAAATTTAAAAGAATTTATCTTCGATAAAATTAATGGGAATATTTCCCTAAAGATGTGAATAATTGAACAAAAGAATATTATAAACTGGAATGAGGCGTGTGATGTGTTTTTATAGCACTTGATCATAAAAAACGCGAGTTATTCGAAAAGACCGGTTTTAACCCATTTTGAATAACTGATACGGCGACTATAGATCGATGATATGAAGACGGTGGTTGAAGATTGGATATCTTCACATCGTTCAGATGATTACTGATGTCTTAATTGGGATGTACACCCAAGATAAGGTAATAAGTGGTGATCGTCCAGATGTACTTGGAGATTGACCAGATATGCGAGGGCCTCCCTCCTGTATTGGACCCATAGGACAAGGAATAAGGTTCCTCTGGTTTCGTTCAGACCCAGAACGGACTTGCAAATGGATGGTATGTATGACATTGTATTCCTTTATACTGTATTCTTTGATCTCTGCTAAACATATATCTGTTTGGTGGTGGAGAATTTATTCTCTTTCTTAACACCCTTCTCTGAGATGTACGAGCTTAGAGGTTATATATTAGTGGAAATAGGCGGTACGGTATGGTTTGACAGTGTGGCATGCTGAAATGCAAATGACCAGGGCTTTTATTGAAAAGCAGAGTCTTGTGGTTGATGATCAAAGCAAACTTTGTGTAATATTAATTCGCAAGCCTCAGATATTAGTATGAGCCAAAAATGGGAGAAGTGGGCGCAAAGAAATGGACATATGTTAGTTTCTAGCTATGAGTAATGTCATGGTATGGATCCCAGACTGTTTACTTATGTGGATGTTGGAAAACTTTATTAATGGAAAGCCAGGTACCTCGGAATTGATATCTGGACCGATTGAAAGGTCCTAGAGTGTTCGGCATACTGACCTATTTTGGATGTTCGACAGAGTGGGCTAACATATAGTTTATGGTATAACTAATCATCGATGGATGACCAGCTCTACAGGATCCAAGGGTTGCCCGTAGGTATGATCCTGGGTCATCTCGCTAGAGGTGATCGAAATCGGTAAGGAGATTGTAATAACCCGGAATTTTAGTATAAAATTAAAATTTTATTCAAGCTATTTTAACAAATTTTGGTTATTTAAAATGATTTATTTTAAATAATAACGACTAAAAATTTATTTTAATCGAAGTTAGAACTTAAAAATTTATATTAATTATAATATGAGCCTGAAATGGCGCGGTAGTTTGAAATTTCAACTTTAAACTTTGAATAAATATGTAAAATTCATTATAAGTTAGAATTGGACGAAACAAGAGACGCTAGGATCGTATTGACAATAACTTTCAATGAATATAGGAAATTGAGATTTCACTTTATAAATTGTAAGTTATAACAAAATTAAAATTTCAGAGAAACGCTATGGAATTTATATATATAATATATATGGCCCAAAAAGCTACTTTTTGCATAAGAATGAATTTGGACTCGAAACCACTTCCATTGAATTCAAAATGACGTTTCTAAATTCGAAAATTATAAACACTGATATATTTCGAGATTCGGAATTTATTTATATAAATATACATTTGTAATATAATATATACACGCCTTAAAAAGGGAAATTTTGTAAACGACCTCCGAATTCAATTCTACTTTTTTTTCTAGATTCGTATCACCAAATAATGGTAAGATTCCAAATTTCATGATTTCTAGAATCAGTATCTGATCGTAATTGATTTTACGGTGTAAGAACAGTAAATATTCTGACTTTAAAAATTCACTATTTGTGCATACGGAATCGAAATTCGATGAGACCAGCTTGGTTGGATCCGTAATGTCAAAGAGTGATTGCATGTCAATTTTCATTGAGAATGGAATCCGTAGGTGACTATACGGATTTTTAAACTATGAAAATAGACCAAAATTGAGAGAAATTAAATACATAAGGGGTTAAAAGGAATATAATTAAATAAATTGAACATACAAGGGGTTTAAAAGAAAATTATCTTCCACCATAAAACATCCTAAACTCCTCCCTAACCCTAACACAAAACTAATTCTTCTCCTTCTTCTCTTCAATGGCAGTAGCCTTTCTATCTTTTCTAATTCATTATTTCCTTCTTCCCCTTTTCTTTCAAAACCCAATTAATGGCCTCCTCCTCCCATTTCACCGCTGCCGCCGCGTCTCCTCCCTCCTCCAGCCGCTGATCAACCCTCCTCCTCTCCTCCTCCTCCTCCTCCTCTTCTCCTTCCTTCTCTCTTTTCCTCCTCCTTCCTTCTCTCTTTCTTTTTCCCTCTTTGAAAACCCTAGACTAAAGCCACCGCCGCCGCCACCATGAACCCCACCACCACACCACCACCACCCCCACGCCTTTCCCACCTCCATTCAGGCCTTCCGCCGCCTCAGCACCACCCATCTCCGGCCGTGGCCCCCACTCCATCAAAAATCCCCTTTTCACAAAATTCCCGATTTGCAAATAACCCCTTGTCCTTCATTCCTCAATAACTTTCAAACCGTGCATTTCTGGCCAAAACTCCTCAAGACCAAAGTTGTAGTTCATAATTTTCTCTTTGATTTGAGTATATGGAAGTCGAATTTTGGAGTTCGGAGCTGCTCGGAAAATGCGATTTACGACGACGGACCTGTTGTGAAGATTCACGATTTCTGGCGAATCAGAGCACTTTTGGAAGAAAGTCCACTAGGCAAAAGTAGTCTGAAATGGCATGTTTGTGCTAGTGAAAGGGTTTGGTGAAGATTGGTGTTCATTTGCAGAAGTTAGAGCAATAACAGTGAAACCGAGTGCGAAAAGCCACAAAATGGCGAGTGCGACGAAAATTAAAGATTGACGGAGTGGAAAAGAAGGTGAGAACTCTTTTCTCACTCAATCTTTTGTACAGTTAATTATTTTTAGAACTGAATACAAATTAATCGTCAGTGATTGAAGTATTTGTTATATCTATTTCATGGATGAATTAGTGTGTTGTTATGTATGTTATGATATGATTGAAATTGGGAATATTTAACATGTTAAAATGAAATGTTAATATATTTATGATAATTTAAATGTGATTACATTTCCATTCACAAGTTACCCGACTTATTTATGTTGATTGGGACGATAAATTTCACACATCGCCCAAGTGCACAAATAATAATTTATTATTTAGTTATTTGTTGGTTGAAGCCCTACACAGTTCTTGGGATGATATTCTGATCACACATCTCCCTTGTGATTAGTTATATGTCAGTCGGTTAACTGACAGGCTATTGTAAGCATTAATTATCTATTTAATGCTTATACAATTTTAGAATGCACTCTGGTTGGATGTTTAATGATTATATATCATGATTATAGAATACATCTGATGTATGAAATCCATATAACTAAAATTATATGGTAATTGATTAGTTCTCAATCCTATTCAGAAATAAACGACTGTTTTAAAATAAAAAGTTATTCTTTTATTCACATTTAGGAACATGTAAATTGACATATTTTGATGAACGATAAAAGTTGTTCTTTTATGGACATTTAGTAACATGTAAATTGACATATTTTGATGAACGATAAAAGTTATTCTTTTATTGACATTTAGGAACATGTAAATTGACATATTTTGATGAACGATAAAATTTATTCTTTTATTGACATTTAGGAACATGTAAATTGACATATTTTGATGAACGATAAAAGTTATTCGTTTATTGACATTTAGTAACATATAAATTGACATTAATTTGTTGATGCTAAAAACTAGTCTTTTATTATCATGTAAAAATATAAAAATTGACATTAATATGTTGACGCTAAAATTTAGTCTTTTATTATCGTGTAGAAATATATAAATTGACATTAGTTTGTTGACGCTAAAAACTAGTCTTTTATTATCATGTAGAAATATATAAATTGACATTAATTTGTTGACGCTAAAAACTAGTCTTTTATTACCATGTAGAAATATATAAATTGACATTAATTTTTTGACGCTAAAAACTAGTCTTTTATTATCATGTAGGAATATATAATTTGACATTAATTTGTTGACGCTAAAAACTTGTCTTTTATTATCATGTAGAAATATATAATTTGACATTAATTTGTTGACGCTAAAAACTAGTCTTTTATTATCATGTAGAAATATATAAATTGACATTAATTTGTTGACGCTAAAAACTAGTCTTTTATTATCATGTAGAAATATATAAATTGACATTAATTTGTTGACGCTAAAAACTAGTCTTTTATTATCATGTTGACAAATATAAATTGACATTAATTTGTTGACGTCAAAAACTAGTCTTTTACTATCATGTAGAAATATATAATTTGACATAGATTTGTTAATGCTAAAAATTAGTTTTTATTATCATGTAGAAACATGAAATATGACATAGATTTGTTGACGCTAAAAATCATGAAAATGATTTATAATTAAATTTCTTCTTTTTATTGAATATAGGAACATTTGTTGAAACATTAGAAATGACAATTTTTAATATATATTTGATTCATTATTAAAATTTACGCATTCATTAAAAACGTTGCATTTTACAAGTTAATTTAGATGAAAAGAATAAATCTTCTAATTAAGATTTAAATGTGATTTTCCAATTAATAAACATAATTAAAATGAAGTGGAAGTTGATTATGGATTGATTGTGAACAATGATTTTAACGACATTCGTTCTTTAACCCGATTAACAGTGAAAATATAATTTAGAACTTATAAATCTTTTATGGAAATTTTCCGAAGTAAGGTTTTCCAATTTAATAAAAGAAATTGGAATTTAAGGGAATTCGATTTAATAATAATCGAGATGAGCTTCTGTAAAAGAAGACCGTTACTATATATGGAATTTAAAAGGCTTTGCCGCTATTCCATTTATATTATTAGTCGGATACGGAAATTTATCTCGTTTATACATTGATCTATATTCCGTGAAGATTCCATTTTTATGGAAAATGATTTGGGTTTATCGTGAACTGTGTTTTAAAGGACATTGGTTCTTTAACCCAAGTAAAAACAAGATTTATTTCTTGAAAAGTTGAATAATCATTAAGTAATAATTTTTGAGACTAAAACTGAACTAGAGTTCTAAGTGAATCTTTAATTAGATTAAAGAATAAATTTAAAAGAATTTTTCTTTGATAAAATTAATGGGGAACTTTCCCTAATAATGTGAATATTTTATTAAAAGAATATTCTGAATTGGAGTGAGTCGTATGATGTGTTTTCACAGTACTTGATTATAAAATACGGGAGTTATTCGGAAAGACCGAGTTTAACCCATTCTGAATAATTAATACGGCGACTAAAGTCGAAGATGAAGACGGTGGTTGAAGACCGGAGATCTTCACATCGTTTGGATGATTACTGATGTCTTGATTGGGCCATACACCCAAGACAAGGTAATAAGTGGTGATCGTCCAAACGTACATGGAGATCGACCGGATAGGCGAGGGCCTCTCTCCTATATTGGACATATGGGACGAGGAATAAGGTGCCTGCGGTTTCGTTTAGACCCACTTGTAAATGGATGGTATGTCTAACGTTGTATTCCTTTATACTATGTTCGTAGATCTCTGCTAAATATATATCTATTTGGTGGTGGAGAATTTATTCTCTTGCTTAACACCCTTCTCTAAGACTAGAGGTTATATATTGGCAGAAATCAATGGTTTGGTATGGATTGACAATGTAGCATGCTAAGATGCATGGATCAAGGCTTTTTTTGAAAAGCAAAGCCTAGTGGATGATGATCAAAGCATAGCTTTGTGTATAGCATAACTTCGCGAGCCTCACAACCCGGTATGAGTCAAAAACAGGATAAGGGAACGCAGGGAGTGCACACGTTTCTTTCTAGCTAGAAGTGGTGATAGGGTTTTGCAAGCCCTGACATTTTTACTTATGTGGATGATGTATTACGAGGCCTCTGTTATATTGGTCGATAGTGGCAAATTTATAGGTTCAATAGGACCGAGAAGCATTTGTTCAGGAATTGCCAATCCACTAGATTATTTGTGGACTATCCCTGCAGGATCCAAGGGTTGCCCGTAGGTGTGATCCTGAGTGTAACGACCCGGATTTCGAGCGACTTTGGTTATCGACATAAGCACGATGTCGATAACCAAAACACCGAAAAATCCTGGTAATTAGTGAAAGAAATTAGAGGGTGAGAAAGATAAGATAGAAAATTAGAATAGAAGAAGAAGAAGAACACAACATCAGAGTAACACGAATCTCACAACGGAATGAATAAATATATTTCATAACATAACTTTGAAATACAAACTTGGGACTTGAATATACATATCATTGTCAAAGTACAGCACTTACAACTCAGCGGAAATAAACTATAGCTATATGAACCTGAAGCCTCCTGCTCCAGCACTTCAACTATATCTGTAAAATCCTGACTACTTGACTGCCCATACAAATTTAGGCACCCAAGAGTTTAGGGAAAACAACAAAGTAAACTCCCGGTCAGTCATGGGACTGGTGTGAGTAAAACAGTTAAAAAACAATTGAACAAGTAAACGATATCTCATAAGACCACGCCGCATAACGGAACGGGTTTTTCCCTTATGAGAATCCAAATATCTTTATATCAAAAACTTTTTGATATTATAATAATGTCTATCAACCACAGTATATATATAATCATCTAGCAGAAACGCTTTCATCTCACGTTCTACATATATAGTATACAATCAAAACCGCAAGCACGTATTGGGTAATGGATTTCCAACTATGACAAGGTATGGATCCACCTTTCGCTCGTGTACCTCTAGAGAGGAATACACTGGGTTCAACAAGAACATCTTGCAACCCGGCCACACATGACCGACCACTCATTTCGCTTGAGTGTATCGAATGTATATCACCAACAGTTGGGATCAGCAACCGTTTCCCGAATGGGACAACATCAACAATAGATTTTTAGAAGTAAATGAAACTCTAGATCAGGTGATTATACACCCTACTTCGGTGCGACCGACTTAGCCATGCTGCCTGCCCGATTTCTGTCATTTACCGGATGATGAGGCTAGAAGCTACGCTTTCATCATACCAGATTCACTTTGAATGTCACATCGTCAAATCCATCAAATCACCGGTTGACGTCTACAACAATACATTATGTGTTAGCTAAAAGAAGTTTCCTTCTCCGCTTCCACTCTTGGTACAGTTGGAGAAATCAATATACGTGATCGTCTGGACATACTCTGTCAGACATCCGTCCATACAAGTCATCCAGGAACAGGATGAACCGAAGGCACTATTCTGTAAACAGGATAGCCCTTGCATAACTCCGTCTTCAATTATATTTGGCATATATGATTCGCAACGCTTATGCCAATACAGAGTGGTTCTTTGGATAATAATCCAACCGGTCTCTCCATATTAACAACGTTAAAATGGTCAAAACTTCGATAGTCTGTGATTTAACTATCGAATAAAAATAGGTGTGCAAACAATGATATTATTTCCAAATGGAAATTATATCGATCAAACATCATTCAACATTCATCTCTTTAGTTCATTAATTTACTTATCTCATGTTTCCCTACGTTCAATATTCCTTATTTTCTAAATTGGGAAAATATACGTTATTAACAATGGAAAACATTTCCATTTCATTGTTTCTTTATTAGAAACATTTCTGGTTTCTTATTTGGAAAACATTTCCAAAGCTTCTTCATTGGACTTAGACAGATGTTTAAACAAACCATCGCGATGCCAACTCAAACCATTTCCTTTACTGTCGAACCTTAACTGTTCCTTAGTTAAAAACGAAGCCAATCAAGTTGGGGTAGAACTACCTCTCATACCTTAACTGAACAACATTTCTAACCTTGAAATAGGCAAAGTTCACTTTATATCCCTTTTCTAACTCCCTTACTTAACCCTCTTCGAATAGCTATATTCGATTGACTCTTTTCACTTAACTCTATTCGATTAACCCTTATCAATTAACTCTATTGGACTAACATTATTGGGTTACTCATTTCACTTAACTCCTTTCGAATAAACTATATTCGATAACTCCTTTTACTTTCTTCGAATAAACTATATTCGATTAACTCCTTTTACTTTAACTCTAATCGATTAACTAACATCGATTAACTCCTTTGCTTTAACTCTAATCGATTAACTAACATCGATTAACTCCTTTGCTTTAACTCTAATCGATTTACTAACATCGATTAACTCCTTTAACTTTCTATTCGAATAAACTATATTCGATTAACTCCTTTTACTTTAACTCTAATCGATTAACTAACATCGATTAACTCCTTTGCTTTAACTCTAATCGATTTACTAACATCGATTAACTCCTTTTACTTTCTATTCGAATAAACTATATTCGATTAACTCCTTTTACTTTAACTCTAATCGATTAACTAACATCGATTAACTCCTTTGCTTTAACTCTAATCGATTTACTAACATCGATTAACTCCTTTGCTTTAACTCTAATCGATTTACTAACATCGATTAACTCCTTTGCTTTAACTCTAATCGATTTACTAACATCGATTAACTCCTTTTACTTTCTATTCGAATAAACTATATTCGATTAACTCCTTTGCTTTAACTCTAATCGATTTACTAACATCGATTAACTCCTTTTACTTTCTATTCGAATAAACTATATTCGATTAACTCCTTTGCTTTAACTCTAATCGATTAACTAACATCGATTAACTCCTTTGCTTTAACTCTAATCGATTTACTAACATCGATTAACTCCTTTGCTTTAACTCTAATCGATTTACTAACATCGATTAACTCCTTTTACTTTACTCTCAAATCGATTAACTAACATCGATTAACTTCTTTTGATAAACTACGTTTTCCGTTACAACTATTTCCTTTTTATAACGTTTACTTACCGTTACAAATATTTCCTATTTATAACTTCTATTTACCGTTACAAATATTTCCTATTTATAACTTCTATTTACCGTTACAAATATTTCCTATTTATAACTTCTATTTACCGTTACAAATATTTCCTATTTATAACTTCTATTTACCGTTACAAATATTTCCTATTTATAACTTCTATTTATTTTCTAAATAAATATCCCTTTTCTACTTCTATTTATTTTCTAAATAAATATCCCTTTTATAAAACCGTGTTCGTTTTATAAATATTTCCTTTTATAAAATCCTATGATTTTATAATATTCCTTTATTTCAATATACATTGAAATACTTCTTTTTACATCCCAGGGTCTTTTATGATATTTAAAATATCAAATAAAAATGATCAACATCATTCCAACGCCCATAATCCATAACAGATTATATAACACATCATATATCACAATATATGAAAACAGTAAAATAAATGTTGAGGAATCCAGTTGGATTCCTCCCTGTTTCCCTGCATCACAGATGTTAAACAATATAGATAACATCATTTTTCAGTTCCATATGATACATTCTGTTAAACAGAATCAATATAGAAATTCAACTAACTGACTAGCAGTTAAATCAAACATTCAACATACAATCAATCAGCCAATATCTAACAGTTCTAAAAATATAACATGAAATTATAAACTGTTCAGAGTTGGTGAGATTTACTCACATTGAACGATCATCGTTAATAACGATAACCATCGCTTGATTCAGACGGACAATTTATTTCACCATAAATTGTAACGAGCTTCGATTCACTCCCTGTTAGTTCCAGTTGTAGCCGCCGACCATACGATCCCAATGGATCCTGTTTTGCCTTATAAATCATAGCCCAATTTTCTATTCCTCCAGCCCAAACCCGCACCGGGCCTTGTCTTCGCAAAACAACCCACTTCCCATTTATATTTTTTTTTCCTATCTCCTCTTTTTTTCTTTTAGATTCGGCCATTTCCCTTTTTGAATATATATGGGCCTTTTACCCTGAAACCAGCCCATTTCCCCACCGCTAGCCCATCTGCTCAAGTCCACAGGCCTACCATAATACACGTCCTTCTTCTTCCTCGATTTTTGTCCACTCCGCCCAGAACAACTCTGTTCCCAAAAATAAACACTTTTTAACACTTCACAGTATCCCACTGTCCTTTCTTCTTTTGAGTTAAAACACCCCTTCTTGTTCCCGTCTTCACATGATACATCACGTACACAAATAAATGGCCACCTCAACAGCCTCATTTCCTTTTGTTACTGGGCTTACCACCTAAAATGCCATCAACGTCCCACTCTTCTCACGTCACGCACATACCAGTTTCCCAAGTGACAACGTCTTCTTCCTCTTAGAACAGAACCCGCAACTCCAGTAATCCACACGAAAACAAAATGGCCATCTCCGATTTTCTTATGCCTTCACAACTCCTCATCATCATCATCGCTTTCCACCTGCTCATCAAATCAGTGCCCTAGGCACGTTGGGAATTTCCCCAAAATCACAGGTGCTGATCGCACCTTGAACCCATCCTACCAGAGTGAAGAGTAAACGAAGGGATCCCACATATCTTTGTTATGATAGTTCTAGTATTTGATTTCAATTCCTACAATTTTTTGAAGATCGTTATTCTCGTTTTGGGGGAAAAGAAACTCACGGCGGAAAGTAGTTGACTTTGAAATTAGGTTTTAAGGGATGGGAGGGGGTACTTATAGGGTTTAATTTGGTCCATTTCTTATTATTTAATTATATAATACTTAGTCATGAAGTACCCCTTTAAAACCCGTTCATACAATCTCTGTTTTTGACAAACTAAATCAATCCTAACATAGAAAAATATTCCGGATCAAATGGGACAGGTTTCGTCGAATTCCGACACCATTTGCAAAAATCCCTTAGAAAATATCGATGAAAAACACCGAGCATTAATTCATTAAAATTACAGAAAAAATCCTAAAAATATGAGGCCTTGACGTTTCACTAGACCTCTTCTTAAGGTTTCGTATGAAACTTGTTTCGTTGAATTTCGAGTTCGTTTGACCAGTTAACCATTCAGTTTAGTTTGTTTCAAGTTAAAAACATAGTGTACCGTACTATGAAATATCTTGTTCACGTACGGACTTCTATGGACAGAAACAAAGATACCGTTTAAATGAGTGACGTGCTCCGATCCCAAAAATGTAATAATACCGGTAGATGGACTCATATTGTGAAACCTCGAAATGTCGATACAGGGTGCCAAATACTCCAAATAAAAAGTTGCTTATTTAATTAATTAAAAATTACCATAAAATTCTAAAAATTAAATTATCACTACTTCCCAAAAGAACCTTGTCTAAATTCAAACCCTGTCTCTAGTTATATCGAATAAACCGAAACGGTCGATAAACGATTCTATAGCGACTATTTCAAAATTTGATTTGGACATGAATCAAAATCTACACGCCGAAATCCTGATTTTTCTCTTCCACTAGAAAGATATACTCCACCAGCTCCACACGTTTCTTGTTTCACAGAAATCCGACTTAAAACGAATCCTGTATATTCAGTTGAAGTTCGAATCGCTAATTTACGAACTGCAGCGCCATTTCAAACTCGATTTTAATTGTACTATAATTATACGTTCAAACTGCCGTTTATATAATATATTCGTTATTCTAATTCAAATTCTGAACTGAATTAAATATCACAGATGATCCAGTTCACACCATATCGTCATTTCGGCCAATTCTGTTTATTTCAGATTTAAATATATTATTTTAATTATTATTTTAATTAAATATTCATCATTATTTAATTCCATGACCATTAAATTCACTAACCTACCATTTATACAATTAAATAAATTAATCATAATACCCCTGCCAATGCGGGTCATTACACTGAGACAATTGCTAGAGTGTCTCGAATCGGTGAGGAGACCATCCCTAGCCTCGACTCATGATGGAAACCCAACTTCCAATACGTGACATTTTGGTTTTAGTTGTAGAACTAGTACGGCGACATTGTAGGATAGGGTACTATGTCGTCTACGATTGATACATTTATATTTAAAGTTGATTTTGACACTATGCACTTATAGTAATATCAATAATAATTTTGTTTTATGCGTATTAAGCATGTTTGGCTATTATAAGGTAAAACTCTATCCTCCGGCTTGCGTTACATTGTGTGATGGGACATGAGTCTTATAATAGCTTCATTTTTCTAAAAACCATTGCGTTGTTTTATTTTAAACTAAGATTCATGCGGAGTAAACCCGTTCCGTGTTATATGGCATGGTCCCGTGATTTACCCAACTTTAAAACAAGTTATTAACTGCTTTAGTTCTCATACATGTCCCATGACTGACCTAGAGTTTATTGTTTCAACCTAAACTCTGGGGGTCCTTATTTTCCACACGGGCAGCTAGTAGTTTTGGTTTGGTAGATATTTCTTTTTCAGGATCCAGGATTTACAGCTGAAGCTATATTCGAAAACTCTGTATCCGTGTATTTCTTTCAGTTGTGTTATGTATTATTGTTCCGCTGCTTTGTAATTTAAATCTTTGATATCGTATTTCCAATGTGTAATATTTATTCATACTCTGTTATATTCGTGTACTTTGATGTAATTGTTGTAATAAACAATGAAATTTTCTTTTGTTTGTGTTCTGATTTGTCATATTCACAATTCAATCCGGGTTTTCCTTTATGGGGAAGTTTAGGTCGTTTTAGCGACCATCCCTTGCCTTGACTCATGATGGAATTCCAATTTCGAACACGCGATTTTACGATTTAGTTGTAAACCTATATGGTGACATAATATAATAGTACCTACGTCGCTTATGATTGATACATTTATATTTGAAGTTGATTTCTTCACTTATAGTAATAATAAAAGATGAAATTTCACATATCAAGATATTTGGCTATAATAAGGTGAAACTCTATCCTCAACTGCGTTTATTGTGTGATGGGACCTGAGTCTTATAATAGCTTCATTTTTCTGTTTAGCATTGCGCTGTTTGTTTTATTCACTGGTATTCATGGGGGGATAAACCCATTCCGTGTTATACGGCGTGGTCCGGTGATTTACCTAACTTTAAAATAAAAAGCTAATAACTGTTTTAGTTCTCACACCAGTGCTATGACTGACTCGGAGTATATTGTTTCTACCTAAACTCGGGGTGCCTATATTTTCCACACGGGTAGCTAGTAGTTTTGGTTATGCAGATTTCTTTTCATAGGATCCTGGATTTACAGCTGGAGCTATATTCAGAAAGCTTTGTATCCGTATATTTCTTTCAGTTGTTGTTGTTGGATCTAGAATAACCATAGAGGGGGTGAATAGGATTTTTCATAGTTTTTCGCTGAGTTAAAAATTTGACAGGATATTAAATAATTAAACAAATCATAGAATATAACAGAAATAAAAAGCAGAGAGGAAATAACACACAGAGATACCTAGCTTCGGCAAAATCCTGCCTACTGCTGCATTCCTAAGGTTTCTACTATGTGTTAATAACAGATCCCGCTTACAGACACTGTAAACTTGTACTCCCTGCTCCTGTACTAACCCTACGCTCAAAACACTAGACTGGTCTAAATCCCCTAGAATAGATTTTCCCGAATTACAAACCCGTAGTCCGTAACCCTAGATTTTAGAGACTCTAGTAATCTGCCTGTTAAACACCTAACTGGTTTCTCCAAGATTTTTACAGAATTCTAGAAACTTTTTCGAACGATTTACAAGTGAAAATGAAAAACAAATCAATAAAAACAAACCCAACACAAAACCCTAGTATTAAAAGTCTAGAATTAAAAATAGGGTCATCCCCTTTGTAATCTTGGTCGGCCCTTTTTAAAGGATAGTTCTACCCTTCTTTTGCTTTGTCCCGTTCATTTCCCTTTTGTAATGAAAAAGGGCAGCGTCGATGTGAAATTGCTAGGGTTTTGCAGAATCACCCAAATCGCAACATGTAAAATCAGGAGCTTCGTTCTTTGATGATCATCGGGGAGTATTACTTCTCGTCGAATGGCTTGTGTCAATGATTTTGGGGATTCCGATCAAAAAAAAGTGAGTATATTGAATTTATTTCTGCTTTTTAAATATTGGCTTGTGTTTTTCAAATTCAATTGTTTGCCTATGATGAGTATGGTTTAATATAGGATAGTAGAATCCTTTTATTTCTCTGATTTCCTCATATGACTTCGATCAGATTTGTCTGTGTTTCCTTTTTGATTTGCGGCTTGATTAAATCAAATCTGATTGAGCTGATAAATTCTGGAGAAAATTTTGTTGCCTTGAATGAATTTGAACATGCTTGATTCATCCCATAATTCGATTATAGAAGTGCTTTCCCAAAATAATTCATAACTGGAAATTATTGAATTTTCTTGCCAAAAAATGTTCTTGTTGCCCAAAACTGTTGCCTGATTTAAATTCCCTGTTCGAATTCCTTAGTTCCTGGAAATTTAAATGCTTTCCAAAATTCTTTTCATAATACCAGAAAACAATTTACAAACTTGAATGTTGATTTTTTTTAATCTAGAAATGTTCATTTTCTGTCTCTTTTAAAATGTTACCAAAAACAGTACTCAGTGGTTTCTTGAATGCTTTTAATCCTCTGTAAAAATGTTTTTATGCCCATAAAAATGGCATGAACAAAACTGGAAACATATTTGTTCACATGCTTGATTTTCTGGAATAATCTTGTTTTCTTTCATTCAAAATTCCACATTTAACAATTGTTTTTGCTAAAACTGTAGCATTGTATGGTGCACCAACATGAATATGTTGAAAGCACTTTTGCTTGTTCTCTTTTATCTACTCACTGACCATTGTGGCACTTCACCGCTGCACATGAATTTGTATTGACATTTCAGCATGCTATGTTGACTCCCTCATGTTATGTTAGCTGGCAAGGTCTGTTTGAACTGAAATACTGTAAGATAGCTACTATACAATTGTGTAAATTTCTGTGCACACCTGTCTGCTATTGATTTCTCCTTCACTATAAACTGAAGCTGTTGTGTGGACCTTTTAAAAAAAACATCCCTTGCTGTTGTACTTATTCATGAACCCATTTGCATCACTGAGTTGCACCAAACTGTACTTGTATTTTCACCACTGTATTGATCCCTGATTTGTGATGAGCTGTTTCCACTTGAAAAACTTCTCCTTTGCAAAGCTATGTCATCTTTTCTTGTATATGAAAATTTACACTTGAAACCATGAATCTGATCTGAACGAGTTTGCTTTGCTCACCATGCTGAATACACATTGACATTTACATTGATCACTTGTTTGCCTGCACTTCAAATTTTTTCACTTGCTCTTGTCCATTTGAAAAAACAGTGTGTCGTTGACACCACCTGTTAAGAAAACTTGATGCTTATCACCATGCTGTTTAATGTTGTATACTGACATGTAAGCACCATCACCATTGTCATACTTGCACACATGCTCTATTCACTTGAACTGCTCCATATTGACATGCTGTGTTGACCATACAACATTGAGTTGACTTGCTCGAACTTGTCCTTGCTTTGATTTTCTGCCATCTTTGCTCGACTTGTAGTTGCACTTGTATGCATGTTCGACCATGTGCATGTGCCTTCTTGATCATTTTGAATTATGTTGAACCATTGCTGTTTAGTTTAGATGCTCGACCACATGATTGACTTTACATTGAGTTATTTTCATGTGTGCACTGAGTCGAGATGGTCCTCGTGGCTACTCCTCAGTTGCTCGCTGATTGGCAAGGCAGTGCACACGTGTATATTTAAACACGTATGTATATGCAGCTATTCAGTATAGATTTTCCTGTCCTTGTACTATAATATGTGTATATACATACACATGTGTGTAAATATATATCGTGCACATGCTACATTCACATATCAAATCAAGTCATGAAAGATGATGAGAAACACACCGAAATTCTAAGGAAAATATATTTTCAAAAATAAAAATTATATACGCTAGAAATTAGAATATTATTTCTGTTCTAGATACTCTATGTGTGTTTCTATTGTGACAGGTAAGCAGATGGTGATTGGACTGACAGTGATTGGATTAACTGTGAAGTGTGAAGACAGAAAAACGAAGACAGAAGATAGAAGACAGAAGATAAAGCAGTGTTGTGTAAGTGTACGTATTGAGTGATGAGTGATGTAGTGAGGAGAAACTGCACAGAATGAAAGAATTGTACTGTTATTTGTAATAACAAATTTGATTGAAATAAAATATTATTTTATTGTGTTCAAACAAACTTGTCTATTATATTCAGTTTATTTACACGTACAATATTCTGTGAATGTATATGAAATGTGTTGTGTTCAAATAGTGGACTTATAAATAGATGCACAATTTGAATGTTTGAAATATAATATTCAATTTAACTAAAATACTGTATGAATATATGAAAATCTGTACAGCCGTATTCTATTTAAATATAAATATTATATTTCTGACTGTGATAAATATATGAAACAGTACAGTAACAAGCGCATTTAAAATAATATTTATTTGGTTGTTATCATCAAACAAAAATCATATAATTGTGTATACAACTACGTCATATACAAAAATCTCCCCCTTTTGATGATGACAAACAAATAAAATATTTTGAACATAAATGTGTTTGAAAAAAATGAAATATATTACTCCCCCATTTGATTGCTCCCCCTACAATAGAAACTCCCCTTAGAAGTGTGAACGAGTGAGAGAATTGAAAATTCAAAATTAAGAATATTTATAAAATATTCACTCATAAATCAAAATCCCAACCCATTCTCCCCCTTTTGTTATCATCAAATGGATACAAAAATTAAAATATAGATGAAAAATTACTAAAAATATAATTTTATCTTAAGAGGAAGAACAGTCATCATAAATCTCAATCAGTCAAACAAAAATCATAATAAACTGAGAACTAGTGGCATATTTCACATTGCAGAGAATGACGGGTTTACGATGAAATTTATATAAAATGGGGAGAGTTATTAAAACATATGATTCCAATTATTTTCCAAAGAAGTTTTTATAATTGAATCACAAAAACAGTGATGGATTTGGACTATACTTATAATTTCAACTTAAGTGACAAAATCAAATAATCTCAAATCCCAATAGCCAATCAACAAATAATAATATGTCATAAGATATTAACACATTTCACAGATTAGAAAATGGATTGATAGGCTGGTTTTTAAACACCAAGGAGAATTTCGTAGAAATTTTTATTTATTCAAATTATTTTCTTTTTCTTTTGATTTAAGAGCACACTGACCACGCATAACCAGATCTTGGATTTTTAAATGAGATCAGTTGCAGCTTAAATTATAAGTTATCTCTTAACCATGCATGACTAGAGCTTGGATTTTTAAATGAGGCTAGAGACACACTTATATATTAATTATATTTATTATTTTCAGCATTTAAAGGAAAAACTCCTCAGTATATAAAACCAATATATGAATGATAGAAAATGGGGTAGGTACAGAGATGGACTATGAAATAAATTTTTAAATTAATTATATTATGAAATATGCTCGACTATACTGGGATCATTGAAAATTTTCAATTATCTCTAATTCTATATAATAACATAGTCCAATTTCTATCACAAATATTTCCACTGTTTATTCAAAAGATTTTTAAAAAAGATCAAACTCTCCACATTAATATAAAATTATCATGGGTGGCAGAATGATGATAGATAAAGGAGATGGTCATGAAATAATTGCTAATTTAAAGATATTATAATAAATGTTCAACCATCATGAAAATCTAAATAAAATCTCCTCTTGTTGTGAAATATACTGCAGTCACAATTCATCACAATTTCAAAATCTATTAATAATTTTGATGAATTATAAATACAGTTCAATTTGGATATAGATTTCAATTTTTGAATAAATAATAAATAAATAATTTTAAAATTGAAAATCAATTACAAGAGGGATATGGAGATCTATACAAAACAAGTGGAAAAAATTTGTACAAGGCAAAAAGAGTGTGTGGATCTATACAAGGTGAAGATTAGAATCTAAGTGCGGATGAGTGAGACAAATGTAAGGCACTTCTGACACCACTTGGTGTCCCTACTAATAAGGATTGTAACAAGACACCAGAGACAAACCAGGATATCATAGACAAATAGAAAACAAGACAAGCAAAATAATTTCAGCAGCGTCAATTTTAATCAAAACAAATAGTTATCTAAGATCATTTTCAAAAGCAGTATCAGAGCAGCACAGAAACCAATAGCACAACAGACTTGTCAGAAGATGTTGCTGATGGTCTCAAAATATATTCCATGATCCAAGATCATAAAATTTAGTTTATTTTAAATCATTTGAGGAAAATTGAAAAATCAAGATTCAATGAATCAATCACACCAGATTATAAATTTCAGATCCGAGATATGTGTGTGATTCAATAAATCAGTAATTTCAAATGATTTTAAACAAACATATATTCAAATCAAGTAACCATGAAATAACAATGAGTTTCAAGACCGGATTTTCAAAGAATTTTTCCAAATTATTTTTGACTGGCCCAAGGAAAATTCAGATCATTTACATCAAGTTTGAGAGGTATTCATGATACAAAAAAATTAAAAATAATTCATTTGAAATCACTTGAATCAGTGTCAAGTTTGAGATATAATGAATCAGTCACACAAGATTGATAATTTCTTATTTAAGAGGTGTGTGATATTCAAAATATCAAGAATTTCAGATGATTTCAAACAAACCAATTTCAACCACTATGATCATGAATATAAGATGCATTTCTAGATGTATCACTGTAATTCAAGAAAAAAATCAATATATCCAAGCCAATTTGAAAAATAATGAAACTGTCACAACTGATAATATTGGTGTGATGTAATGAGTATATTATTTCGAGCCTTTCTAAAATGAATTAGAAGGAACTCAAAACAACAGATGTGTGTGAAATTTCATCAAATATTCGGATCTTCAAAAAAAAATTAGAACTAAAAGTTAACAGTGTTCAAGATATGACATGAATATATCAACACTGTTATGAATTCAGATAACAGAAAATAAACTTCAAAACAATTGCAAATATTTACAAGATTAAACTCAAGATCTGGAAATGATTAAAACATTAGTTTTTTTATTCTAATGAAGCGAATATCCAAAAAGTAATATGAATTATGCAATTGGAAGTTAAGAAAGCCCAAGAAGTTACAAAGATACGATAGTGACAAAATCAAAAATCAAAAAATTGACGAGGTAGAAGAGGGAATAAACAAAGAAAATAAAAACAGAGAGAATATACAAAAATGAGTTTAGAGATCATAACAAATTTGTGGTAGATGATGTGGATCTCCAACCCAGCGGACTAGGATAAGGAACTCTAAATAAATCACAAATGTGGAATAGCTTGAATTCAAATTTTCTTTTCCAAAGCAGTTCCTCAGCCATCACAAATACCTAGAAGTTGAGAGGGTTAAGTGGTCTAACAAAATTTGTATAACCACTCTAAAATGTGTTTACCACTTTTGATACCCAAACCTGTCTGTATAACAAACCATCTGAATTTACCTTTGTACCCTTTGGAACCCAAATCTGTTTGAATTTAAAGAAGTTTGTTTTATTTCTTTTTGGGATCCAAGGTTGTTTAGATGGATTATTATAAAACAAATTCTCATCTCGATTATGATTTAAAAGTCCTTTGAAAGTATCAGTATTTAAAATTTTAAATCGATTCTTTTCAAAACAATCTGAATGATTTTTAAAATCCTTTGAGTTCCGATTTTCAAAAACGTTAATTTTCTCAAAGCCGAGTCCACTTTAATTTCCAGATGAAAATTGATTTTTCAACAACATATTCAGAGATTTTTCACCATTAGAAAATTTAACCAAATTTACTTTAGGTTGTTGAATTTTAAATTTAAGATCACCATTCTCTTTTATTAAGTCTGAACAACTGTTTATAGTGATCTTATTCTTTTCAAAATCAGTTTTCAAAATCAAATTCTCATCTTTAAGAAATTAAATTCTGGCTAGAGATTCCGAGATTTCAAATTCAAATCGTTTTTGTTTTTCAGACTCAAAATTCTTGGATTTTTCAATCTCATTTTCAAGTTCTTTCAAAATCAAATCACTTTTCACCAAATTTTCATTTTCAGCAATTTCAAGTTTGGAATTTATAGCAGTCTTAAAATTTTCAAATTCCTTTTGCAGAAAATTATTTGAACTTGATAACTCAATCTTGTTCTCTTTTAAGATGAAAATTTCATTTTCAAACTTTTGAATATTTTTATTGAGATGAACAAGATTGGTTTCCAATTTCAAACAATTTTTGCAGTCTGAATTCGAAGAGTTTTTAAAATATTCAAGTTATGATTCCAAATCATTAATTTTTTTGGTCAACTCAAGATCTTTAGATTTCAGATTTTTTTTTTTAGATTGGAGTTTATCGACAGACTTAGTTAGATCAGCACACATATAAACTAAATCTTCGTATGAGAAATTTCCTATCTCATTGTCTGTTGAATCTCCATCGACTGATCCATCTGAGTTTTCATTTGTAAATCCTGTTAAGCAGAACTCTAAATCTGAGTTGACTTTCTCGGGTTTTGAGTAGCTGTTGTCGATTTGTCCATACTTCTTATTGAGAATATTCCAAATTTGCTGCATAGTTAAACAATGACAAGCAAAATTAAACTGTTTAGTGCTACGAAAATCAAATATAATTTTCATAGCACGAGCATTGAAAGTAATATCTACACTATCAAACCCATTGATAACAACATCCCAACATTTAATATTAACATATTTTAAATAAAATTTCATTTTGGATTTCCAGATTAAAAAATCTGTTCCATCGAAAATAGCTGGAGATGAACTGGATTGAATCTCTATCGGTTGACAACTAGGATGATCCATGACTCTAGAGTTAAAGAAATAACCTGCTCTGATACCACTTGTTGGGTCTAGAATAACCCTACATGGGGGTGAATAGGGTATTTCACAGTTTTTTGTTGAGTTAAAAATCTGACAGGATATTAAATAATTAAACAGATCACAGAATATAGCAGAAATAAAAAGCAGAAAGGAAATAACACACAGAGATACCCAGCTTCAGCAAAATCCTGCCTACTGCTGCATTCCTAAGGTTTCTACTAGGTGTAAATAACAGATCCCGCTTACAAACACTGTAAACTTGCACTCCTTGCTCTTGTACTAACCCTATGCTCAAAACCATAGACTGGTCTAAATCCCTTAGACCAGATTTTCCCAAATTACAAACCCGTAATCCGTAACCCTAGATTTTAGAGACTCTAGTAATCTTCCAGTTAAACACCTAAGTGGTTTCTCCTAGATTTTTACAGAACGCTAGAAACTATTTCGAACGATTTACAAGTGAAAATGAAAAACAAAACAATAAAAACAAACCCAACACAAAACCCTATTATTAAAAGTCTAGATTTAAAAATAGGGTCATCCCCTTTGTAAACTTGGTAGGCCCTTTTTAAAAGATGGTTCCACCCTTCTTTTGCTTTGTCCCATTCATTTCCCTTTTGGAATGAAAAATGGCGGCATCGATGTGAAATTGCTAGGGTTTTGCAGAATCACCCAAATCGCAACATGTAAAATCAGGAGCTTCGTTCTTTGATGATCTTCGTGGAGTATTACTTCTCATCAAATGGCTTGTGTCGATAATTTTGGGGAGTTCGATCGAAAAAACAATGAGTATTTTGAATTGATTTCTACTTTTGAAATATTAGCTTGTGTTTTTCAAATTCAGTTGTTTGCCTGTGATTATTATGGTGTAATATAGGATAGTAGAATCCTTTTATCGCTCTGATTTCCTCATATTACTTCGATCTGATTTGTATGTGTTACCCTTTTTTATTTTCGGCTTGATTAAATCAAATTTGACTGGGTTGATAAATTCTGGAGAAAATTTTGTTGCCTTGAATGAATTTGAACATGCATGATTCATCCCATAATTCGATTATAGAACTGCTTTCCCAAAACAATTCATAACTGGGAATTATTGAATTTTCTTACCAAAAATTATTCTTGTTGCCCTAAACTATTGCCCAATTTAAATTCCCTGTTTGAATTCCTTGGTTCCTGGAAATTTAAATGCTTTCCAAAATTCTTTTCATAATACCAGGAAATAGTTTACAAACTTGAATGCTGATTTTTGTAAATCTGGAAATGTTCATTTTTTGTCTCTTTTGAAATGTTGCCAAAAACAGTACTCAATGGTTTCTTGAATGCTTTTAATTCTCTGTAAAAATGTTTTTCTGCCCATAAAAATGGCATGACCAAAACTGGAAACATATTTGTTCACATGCTTGATTTTCTAGAATAATCTTGTTTTCTTGCATTTGAAATTCTACATTTAACACTTTCTAAAAAAATTGTTGCCAAAACTGTAGCATTGTATAGTGCACCATCATGAATATGATGAAAGCACTTTTGCTTCTTCTCTTTTATCTACTCACTGACCATTGTGGCACTCCAGCCTGTACATAAACTTGTATTGACATTTCACCACGTTATGTTGATTCCCTCATGTTATGTTGGCTGACAAGGTCTGTTTGAGCTGAAATACTGTAAGACAGCTGCCATACAATTGTGTATATTTCTGTGCACACCTACTTGCTATTGATTTCTCCTTCACTATGCACTGAATCTGTTGTGTGGACCTTTTAAAAAAAACATCCCTTGCTGTTGTACTCATTCATGAACCCATTTGCATCACTGAATTGCTCCAAATTGTACTTGTATTTTCACCACTGTATTGATCCATGATTTGTGATAAGCTGTTTGCACTTGAAAAACTTCTCCTTTGCAAAGTTATGTCATCTTGTTTTGTATATGAAAATTTTCACTTGAAACCATAAATCTGATCTGAACCAGTTTGCTTTGCTCACCATGCTGAATACACATTGACATTTACGTTGATCACTTGTTTTCTTGCATCTGAAAATTTTGCACTTGCTCTTGTCCATTTGAAAAAATTGTGTGTTATTGACACCACCTGTTATGAAAACTTGATGCTTATCACCATGCTGTTTAATGTTGTATACTGACATGTAAGCACCATCACCATTGTCATACTTGCACACATGCTCTATTCACTTGAACTGCTCCATATTGACATGCTGTGTTGACCATGCAACATTGAGTTGACTTGCTCGAGCTTGTCCTTGCTTTGATTTTCTTCCATCTTTGCTCGACTTGTATTTGCACTTGTATGCATGTTCGACCGTGTGCATAAGCCTTCTTGATTATTTTGAAATATGTTGAACCATTGCTGTTGTGTTTAGATGCACGACCACATGCTTAACATTACATATAGTTGTTTTCATGTGTGCAATAAGTCAAGATGGTCCTCGTGGCTACTCCTCAGTTGCTCGCTGATTGGCGAGGCAGTGCACACGTGTATATTTATACACGTATGTATATGCAGCTATTCAGTATAGATTTTCTTGTCCTTGTACTATAATATGTGTATATACATACATATGTGTGTGTAAACATATAAGGTGCACGTGCTACATTCACATATCAAATCAAGTCATGAAAGATGATGAGAAACACACTGAAATTCTGAGGCAAATAAATTTTCAAAAATAAAAATTATATTAGCTGGAAATTAGAATATTACTTCTGTTCAAGATACTGTGTGTGTGTGTGTTTCTATTGTTATAGGTAAGTAGATGGTGACGGGACTGACAGTGACTAGATTAACTGTGAAGACAGAAAAATGAAGACAAAAGATAAAGCAGTGTTGTGTCAGTGTATGTATTGAGTGATGAGTGATGTAGTGAGGAGCAACTGTACAGAATGAAAAAAATTGTACTATTATTTGTAATAACAAATTTGATTGAAACAAAATATTATTTATTGTGTTCAAACAAATTTGTCTATTATATTCAGTTTATTTACAAGTACAATATTATGTGAATGTATATGAAATGTAATGTGTTCAAATAGTGAAGTTATAAATAGATGTACTGTTTGAATGTTTGAAATATAATATTCAATTTAAATAAAATACTGTATGAATATATGAATGTCTGTACAGTTGTATTCTATTTAAATATAAATATTATATTTCTGTCTGTGGTAAATATATGAAACAGTACAGTAACAAATACATTTAAAATAATATTTATTTGGTTGTTATCATCAAACAAAAATCATGTAATTGTGTATACAACTACGTCATATAAAACAGTTGTGGTTGATGTCTTCCGCTGCACATTATATTCATGTATTATATTTTCTCTGCTTTATAATTTGTAAATCTCTGATATTATTTTCCGCTGTAAATTATTTATCTAAATTCTTATATATTATTATATTCTGATGTAAATTGTTGTAATAGCAATGAAGTGTTCTACTTTTTTTGTTCTGATGTGTTGTGTTCTCAACGCATCTGCGTTCTCGTTCGGTCTAGGCTGGATGGGGATTTCAGGTCGTTTCATCAAATAACTTTTCAAATCATCAAATATCTTTTCAAATCATCAAATATCTTTTCAAATTATATTCAAATGACTTTTCAAATTAACTAACTACAATAACATCATAATGGTTTTGTAACATATCCATATATAAAAGAAATCAAAATTTAAAAGATTTCAAAATTCAAAATTTCAAATCTCAAAAATCAAATCATAGTAACTTGATTTTTCAATAAAATTCGAATGCAGACTTTATTTAATATTGATGTAAGGCATGAATTTAAACTAGTGTTCAAAATTTGCCATTTAAAATTTTCAAAAATCAGATTATGAACTTTTTGAAAGACCTTTCTCTGATACCAATTGTTAGGGATTGGGTAATGGATCGTTAGGGCAAAACAAATGCTAAAGGGGGTGAATAGTGTTTTTGAGAATTTAAACAAAATCTAAAACTTATGTGAACTACTATATGGATCAAACACCACAAATACAATCATAGACACAGATTCAAACACAAACACAGAAATAAACAGAAATAAGATGCAAAGAAGGAAAGAACACACCAAATTTTATATTTGTTCGGCATTGCTCCTACGTCCAGTCCCGTGCAACACTGGATTGCGTAGAGTTTTATTACTATATCAATAGTCAATTACAACCTCCTTGATTTCACGTCTACAAGGGATACCATCGATTCCAACCTCCTTGATTTCACATCTAAAAGGGATACCACCAATTACCCTTCCTTGATTTCATGGCTACACGGGATACCACTGATTACTGTACTCAACCCTTATAAACAACCCTATAACTCTTCAATAGCACTTGATTCAGAGAGTAATGAGTAGAGAGTGTAGAGAAAAGAAGACTAATGAAAACAGAATTGAATTTGGCAAAGTATAGGTGTAGAAATCATAAAAATGATAAGTAATAATGGTGTAATGAAAGAGACTGAAAGTGGAGAAGAAGAAGTAATTGAAAATTCGAAATCAACCCCTTTTTATAATATGTGAAAGGTTGCAATGCTTCAGAACCGTCACAAATAGTAAGAAGACACTTCCTTTCAAAATTGAGAAAAATGACAGTTATATGTTGACATGGGTTTAATTGTATGTCGACATACCCTTAGTTCAAAATTGATTTTTGAGCATTTTCAAGTGTTTTGATATAAATTTAATTCTGGAAATTCTTGAACTAAAATATAGTGTTATAAATGAATATTATAAAGTAGGAAATCATATGATAACATAAATATGCACTTTATAAACATATTTATAAAATTATACAATTAAAGCTGTATAAAATGTATTAAAAGTATAAATATATATAAAACTTATAAAACTTGAGTTTGAAAACAAAAGTAAAATAAGAAAGGAAACAAATAATAAAAAATAAAATAAAGAGGATAGAAATTGAAGATAGAATTTGAAAACAGAATTTGAATTTGAACCTGGAGTGCTATTCAGAGTATTACCTAAACTAGACTCTATAACTATATTAGTCTTGACCTCTTGAACTATTGAATACTCATGAGTCTTGAAATATCTCTGATTTCTGAATCTCTAACATCTTTAAAACTGTACAGTCTTCAGTAATAATTCCTGTATATAAATCCTGCATATGTATATGTATATATATTCTAAATAAAGGTGTCAGTATATATTTTATAATCAATTAATATTGAAATAAGGTTGTTGTCTTCAAAACTCCATTCTCCAACATTGTCAATGTGGCATACTCGAGTTATGAAATAAACTAATGATGATTAAAGCTTAGCTTACAAAAGCGTTGTAACAACCCACATTTTTGGAACCAATTTAAAATTTAATTAAAATTGATTTTCATACAAATTAAAAATTTCAGATGAATTATTTTGAGAATAAACCATTTAAAATTTATTTCAATCGAAGTTAGAACGTATAAATTTTAAATTCAATTAAAACGAGCTTGGAATGGCGCGGTAGTTTGAAACTTCAATTTTAAACTTTGAATGAATGTGTAAAATTCAATATTAATTAAGATTTGATAAAACAAAAAACTTTGGAATATTCTAAATTGTAATTTTCTAACAAATGCAAGAAATTGAGATTTCTCTTTATGAATTGTAAGTTATGTCTAAATTAGAATTTAGAATAGTCACTATGGAATTTATATAAATATATATATATTAATATTATATAGATAAATCCTTAATTAGATTTGAAACGTGAGGTGGTAATTAATTTTACCAATAATACAAAGGGTGATTGGTATGGAGTACTACCAATTTTGCTCCATGGGATAAATCAGTTGGGATTGAGATAACAAAATGAGTGATTACTTCGGTAAGGCTCGTATATCCCAACTAGTTTGATAAACCTTGATTTGGTTTAAGTTTGTTAAAAGATAACATAAAATATTTTGCAATGGTTTTCAAAAAAATATTTAAACAAGAGGTTTAAATGAATTAAATCTTTTAAAAGATTTATGGGATTGATTCCCCAATATAATGAATATTTGAATAAAAGAATATTCTAGATTGGAATAAGGTGTATGAAATGTTTATACTTCACATGATTATAAGTTACGCGAGTTATTCGAAAAGTCCGGGTCTAAACCATTCTGAATAATTGTTACAATGATTAAAAGTCGACAATAAAGACGGTGGTTGAAGACCGGAGATCTTCACATCGTTTGGATTATTACTGATGTCTTAATTGGTATGTACACCCAAGATGAAGTAATAAGTGGTGATCGTCCAAACGTACTTGAGGATCGACCGAATATGCGAGGGTCTCTCTCCTGTATTGGACATATGAGACAAGGAATAAGGTGCACCCGGTTTCATTCAGACTATCCAGCCAATCCTGAACATCCGTAGCCGACTCCGTTCCGTGGAACGACTTCCCACCAAGACTAGTATAATCCTTATTCAGCTTGGCGAAGTCGACTCTTGGCGCCTGCACTATTAGACCACCACCATGTCCACCATTGGGAGCTTCCCTCTGTACATCTCTAAGCATCTCTCTCATGAGGTCAGTAAACATCGTCCTCATGTCAGCAGCATTCCCATTATTGGCTCCCCTACCAGCACCTCTAGTATATCGGCTCATCGTCAATCTGAAAAAGGAAACGATTAACGACTCCATAGTGGTGCTAGTGCAGTACGACTTCATCCTAATACTATTAATAGTATATATATATAGCTTTTAAAAACCAAAGTAATCACAAATACTCTCTCTCGTATACGTATATTATCTCTCCCTGATAACTTCCCTAGGTTAACTACGCAACCTAGAGCTCTGATACCAAATGTGACGGCCCGCTCCGCACCAGCCTGCATTTCCTCCGGAAGTGCGCTGTACACATGTCCCGACTAGCACGGAACGGTCGCCAAAGAAAGGAAAGAAGGGAATGAACTAATCAAGGAACCTGTAGAATATCTCACAGCGCATGGAATAAAATATAATAATAACATACTTGACATAAAACAGGTGAGACAGTGCATAAGCTGATAACTAAAATCAACATCAATCATCAGAGCAGCGGAAATTCAAATACAGCTTATTACAATTTTCCAAAATTACTGTCTCTAAACAAAAGAAAGCTAAAGTAGAAGATGCACCACCAATGCCCAAGCAGTGATCTTCAACAACACAAGGAGAATATTATGTATATATTACGTGGAAGCCTCCTGCTCGTCTCCGGATCATCTACCCGTGCATCTCCAGCTAACCTGTCTCTAATCTGCTCGTGTGAGCACCCAGAGTAATAAGAGGAGACATAAAACTCTGGGTCAGACATAAAGCCTGGTATGAGCAATAAGCATCTAAATAGAATGATAACAGGTATACTAAACCATACCTGAACCTGGACTTGCAACCAAAGAGTTAGTACCACATACCATACAATACTCTAAGGTGCCATAATAAATAGTGTAAGAATACGGGGGTGGGGTGTACATGTCACAATGATAGCAAACAAATCATCCATAGCAACCATCCTCACATCTCTCACTCAGTGCGTAAAGCATACGATATCTACCACTTTGGGACACTAGACGACTTGAGGTAACGACGAATCCCGACTTGTAGAAACCCTGCTGTGACCAAGCTAAACATATGGAGTCATGACCAAACATTTCAATGACCCACTTTATTGGTCGTAGCCCTTGGTTCTACCGATGCCATAATGGCCCTGAATCCGCCTTCATACCTCCTACCATAGTGGTCCAAAGCTATAGACGTCGATAACCCCTTGGCACGCGTCCCGCAGCAAAGCCCAACCATGAAGCGAACTCGTTGATTCCCATCTGAATCTTGAGCTCTAACTTCTCATTTGGACTTCCTTTGCATCGCGGGTTTGTTCGAATTGGAGTGGGTCTTCAGAAGAGTTGTCGCGCATTAACAGTCCTAGAATTCGGTTCGGTTCGGTAGTCATCACCTTCGTCGGTTCGGTTCGGTAGTCATCTTTCCATTCGGTTCGGTGCTCCTTCGGTTCGGGCTCTCCACTCGGTTCGGTTCGGAAGTGTAGTGCCTATTCTCTGCTTGGTTCGGTGGTTACTCCCTTCTAAGTTCCTGGATCCGATCCTGTCCTTCTTCATTTGCCCGATCCGCTCCTACTCGCTTGTTTGCTCCGATCCGCTCCACTCCCTAGCTTACTTCGATCCGATCCGCCCTCTAGCTTACTCCGATCTGATCCGCTCTCTAGCTTACTCCGATCCGATCCGCTCTCTAGTCTACTCCGATCCGATCCTGCTCCATGGCTCCGATCCGATCCTCTGCCCAACTCCAACTCTAAGTAAACGGCCTTCCTTCTCGCCAATCCTCCTCCAGTGACAAGTTCCAATCCAGTTCGAATTCCCTTGGTCAGTTCACAAATCCGATCCGACCCCTACTCCGATCCGATCCGGTTCGAAACCTGCACATTTCTGCAACTTTCCAGCGAGCTTTCTACGCCATTCGACGGCGTTTTCAACTAATCTAACTATTCTAATCAATCATAAAACATACCATAGAGTCATATCAACATGTAAGAGCAACCACAAACACCAAACAACAATTCAAATGAATCAAAACGGATCAAAAGTGGCCAAAACTCCTTATTTTCCCTTAAGCATGTTTAAGTAAAACTAATCATAGGGTTAACAAAACTTAATCAAATCGAACCAAATCTCTAACAGAAGCATAAAACATTATTTAAGAATTTCTAAACATTTTTCCAGAATTTATTAGTGTATAAATTCGCTAATCTTCACTAATTACCCTTAATTACCGTAATTAGTGCAAAAACTATGCAAATCACTCACCTTGGCCACAAATGAAACACCAAATCTGAAATACTCTCTGTTTGGGTCGAATTCCTATGTATAGCAACAGCTCCAACCTTGCTCTGATGCTATTTGGCCTTGTTTTGATGTGGTTTAGGCTTAATCTTCACTAAAATGTGTTTTGGAGAGGTTTTAGAGGATGGAAGCCATTACTAAGGTCTCAAGAAGGTTTGTGGCGGCTCAAAACTGAAATGAAAGTGATTTCCTAACCCTAATCAGTCCTCCTATACCTCTAAACCCGAAATTTCCCTCTGGGCCTAGCTGCTAATCACCCGGTTAAGCCTAATTAAGCTGTTTTTCACCATCTGAAACTTGTTTCAGCCATATCTCCCAAACGGTGAGTCCGTTTGGCAAATGTGACCACTCTACGGAAAGAGAAACCATCGTCCGAAGCTAATGGAAGTGGTTTCAGGTCAAAATTCCTTTCCAGTCAGAAGTTATGGCCAAAACAGTACCAACTAGGGGTAAAATGGTCATTTAAAAATCAGGAAAAATCATGAACATGGGAAATGACCCCAATAGTCGTCCCCCAAAGTTACATGATCATACGACTTCGTATGTGAAAGAAATAAATATCCTACGATCCTATGATGCGTAGAATACGGGTCGTTACACTCTCCCCCCCTTAAGAAATTTCGTCCCCGAAATTCCTTAACCCTAAACACACAAAGGATCCCGCATGCCTAACAACCACATACAACAATCAAACATGCAAAACAAGCAAACAAGCCTATCCTAGCATGCGGAAAACTAAATCGAAGTCAAAATCTTACCAGACAAAGAGTTCTGGGTGTGTCTTCCTAATGTCCTCCTCTATCTCCCAAGTACAATCATTTTCGTCCTCGCTCCACTGTACCTTGACTAGCTTCACCGCCTTCCTTCGAAGTTGCTTCATGTCGTGCGCGACAATACGAGTCGGCTTGCGGTTCCCAACCGCCTCGGGTTCTACTTCGAAATCCTCTAACTGATCAGGTGAAATAGTCATATCTGAGTCGTGAACGAACTTCCTTAGTTGGGAAACATGAAATACGTTGTGAACTCCCGCCATCTTCTCTGGTAAGTCAATTCTATATGCCAAATTCCCGACTAGTTCAAGAACAGGGAATGGGCCAACGAATCTTGGTGCCAACTTGCCTCTCCTGCCAAATCGTATTATGCTCTTCAACGGAGAAATCTTGACAAACACCAAGTCACCAACGGAGAATTTTAAGTCTCTTATTCTCTTATCAGCATAACTCTTCTGCCTATCTTGGGCTGCCTTCATTCGTTGTTGAATGATCTTGATCTTATCTGAAGTTTCCCTCACCACATCTGGTCCAAGCATAAACTTCTCGCCAGTCTCTATCCAACATGATGGTGAGTTACACGGTCTTCCGTACAAAGCTTCAAACGGAGCCATACCGATACTGGATTGGTAGCTATTATTATATGCAAACTCTACTAGATGCAAATGGTCATCCCATGATCCACCAAAATCCAATATACATGCTCTCAAGAGATCTTCCAAAATACGATTCACCCTCTCCGTCTGACCGTCGGTCTGAGGATGATATGCAGTACTGAGATGTAACTCTGACCCTAGAGCCTCTTGTAAGCTCTTCCAAAACCCACTAGTGAACAACGGGTCTCGGTCGCTCACAATGCCTTTAGGTACTCCATGAAATCTCACTACCCACTTCATATACAATTCTGCTAACTTAGCTGCCGTTCTGGTCGATTTGACTGGTATAAACCTTGCACTTTTAGTCAGTCGATCCACAACTACCCAAATGCTATCGTGTCCCGATCTAGTCCTTGGTAAACCATCAATAAAATCCATCGAGACTTGCTCCCATTTCTGTAACAGCCCACACCTCCGTTCACGCAAGATATTGTCCCCAACTTAGCCACCGTATAGGTGTGGGGTTTTGTTTCTCAAAAGGCCTCGGCGTTAGTAAGAGATGGGATCTACTATATAAGTACCCACTTCACATAGGCTTTCACGATGTGGGACTTAGGGGTGTTACATTCTCCCCTCCTACAGAGCCCAACGTCCCCGTTGGCTCACAAACACCTCACCCAGGCGCTGCGGTCCACGTAGGAGCCACAATTCCGGCTGGGTATTGGCTCTGATACCACTGTAACAGCCCACACCTCCGTTCACGCAAGATATTGTCCCCAACTTAGCCACCGTATAGGTGTGGGGTTTTGTTTCTCAAAAGGCCTCGGCGTTAGTAAGAGATGGGATCTACTATATAAGTACCCACTTCACATAGCCTTTCACGATGTGGGACTTAGGGGTGTTACATTTTCCATTCGGGAATTTCTAAGGGCTGTAACAACCCACTAGGCTTCTTTTGCTCAGCTTTAACTAGTTGGCAATTCATGCACTTGGATATAAACTTCCCAATGTCTCTTTTCATCCCTTCCCATTAGTAGGTTTGCTTCATGTCTCGATACATCTTATTACCACCGGGGTGTATAGTCAGTTTTGAGTGATGACATTCTCTAAGTACTTCATCTCTCAATCCATTGACATTGGGTACAACAAGCTTTCCATTCTTTCTAAGCCATCCATCTCGATCAAGCCTATACTTGTTCATCTCCTCATCGACACACATCTCTAACTTGGAGATGATTTCCAATAGGTTAGGATCGTCCCTCTGACTAGAGCCGATCCGCTCAATTAAAGTGGGTCTGATCGTCAAACTTGCTAACATTTCTGGATCCAATTCGCACTTTGGTCTGAAATCAAACCCCGCGATATACTCCAGTTGCTTCCATTCAAGGAACATAGCCCCTAAACTGGCCTGTCTTCTACTCAATGCATCAGCCACTGCATTGCCCTTTTCCTGTGTGTATGCGATGTCAAAATCATAGGAAGCTAAGGACTCTAACCATCTCTGCTGACGGATATTCAGATATTTCTGAGAGAAGAGATACTTTAACGACTTATGATCTGTAAACAGATCAAATCTTTCTCCCAAGAGATAGTGTCTCCACATCTTTAACGCGAACACGATCACTGCCAATTCTAAATCATGGGTAGGGTATCTTCTCTCGTGCGGTTTCAATTGCCGACTTGCGTAAGCTACAACCCTACCGCCTGGCATCAATACAGCACCCAGTCCGGTACCACAGGCATCCGTGTATACCGTCATCTCTTCATCCCCCTTAGGAATGACTAACACTGGTGCGCTTGTCAACTTGTCCTTTAGACTTTTGAATGCATTCTCGCACCTTTCATCCCAGACAAAAGCTTGATTCTTCTTGGTCAACTAGGTCAATGGTGCTGCTATCTTGGAGAAACCTTGGATAAACTTACGATAATATCCGGCTAATCCCAAGAAACTTCTTACATCTATTGCGTTCTTGGGCGTAGGCCAATCTTGTACCGTAGCCACCTTCGCCGGGTCCACGGCAATACCATTCTCTGATACAACATGGCCCAAGAACCTCACTTCCCTCTTCCAAAAGTGACACTTAGAAAACTTTGCTTTCAATTGGTGTTTTCTCAACACCTCCATCGCTACTCTTAAATGTTCCTTGTGTTCTTCCTCTGTCCTCGAATAGACCAAAATATCATCAACGAACACAAGGACAAACTTATTTAACTGATCTCTGAATACCCTATTCATAAGATCCACAAAATATGCTGGGGCATTGGTCAGCCCGAATGGCATGACCAACCACTCATAAAATCCGGACGGCGTTCGAAATGCCGTTTTAGCTATACTCTCAGCTTCCACTCTAAGCTGATGAAAACCTATCGCGAGATCTAACTGAGAAAATACTCTCGCGCCACTCAACTGATCGAACAAATCATCTATCCGCGGTAGAGGATACTTGTTCTTCCTCGTCACTTTATTCAACTCGCGGTAGTCTACACACAACCGAAGGGAACCATCCGCCTTGGTAGCAAATACAACTAGTGCTCCCCATTCAGAAACACTCCTTCTGATAAATCCCTTCCTCAAAAGATCGCTGACTTGCACCTTGAGCTCTCGCTGCTCCCTTGGTGCCATACGACGAAGTGGCATCGCTATAGGCCTTGCATCCTTTACCAAATCAATACGAAACTCAATCTCTCGGTGTGGTGGAAGTCCGGTCACTTCTTCGAAAACATCCAGATACTGGCCAACCATGGGCAAACCTGACAACTCACTATGCGGAATGTCGAGGGAGTTTAGAAAACTAGCCAATACCCCCTTACTGGGTAGACCACCAAACACTATCCTCCGCCCATCATCCGCTCTAGCTGTCACTAAAAAGCCCTCACAGTCTACCACCACCCCGTATCTTTGGAGCCAATCTACTCCCAAAATAATGCCAAACCCAGTAAAGCCCAAAACAAAGCAATCACAAACGAACATGCATCCATGACTCGATAAGACCACATTACGACAAATCATGCTAAGGCTAGTCGAACCACCAATCGGGTTCGTCACTACTAAAGGTCTATCGACAATCTTGGGCTCCAATCCCAACCTATCTACCAGGTCACTAGATATGAAAGAACTGGAAGCTCCGGTATCAAACAAAACTCTAACAGGAACATCATAAACAGAAAGCATACCTTGAATGACGACATTCTTTCCCTTCTCCGCCGCTGTTGGGGCATTCGACGAAGAAGGAATAACATTAAGGGCGTAGGCTTTCCCTATTTGCTTTTCTTTAGGGGGCTGCGGACACTTGTCCTTGTGATGCCCCATTTGGCCATAGTTGAAGCACTTCCTATCTGCTGGATTGGCCCGACAATTACTAGCATAATGGCCCTTCTTACCACAGCTGAAGCACTCCACATCTTGCTTATTCTTTTTCTTCTGGCCATCCTTAGTCTGATTCTGCTTTCTCTTATTCTGGGAACCACCCTTGCCTCCACCACTTGCTTGTGGCTTTGGCTCATCTGCGGATGCAACCTCAGTCTTCGGCTTAGGGTAGAGGCTTTCTGATCTTAATGCTTTCCCCACAATCGATTCAAACGTCTCATCGATGTGGTTAATAAGTTTTTCCCCCAGGTACTGATCCAAACCAGTTATGAATTTCTCATTCTTTTTCTCGGTAGTATCAATAAGAGATAACCCATATTTTGACAAAGTGTCAAATTCAGCAATATACTCCGAGATAGCTCTGCCATTCTGCTTGAGCTCCAAGAACTTCTTAAACAGCACTGACTTCTGAGCAGCTGGAATGAACTTCTCGCTAAAGCGAGCCTTAAACTGCTCCCAAGTAATCTGATCTTCGGGAGTAGCTGCCTTTATAGCATTCCACCAATTCATTGCCCGCCCTTGCAACTGACGGGACGCTAGCTTTCTCTTCATCGCATCCTCGATACCCAAATCCTCGAAGATACGTTCACAACTATCCAACCAATCCTGAACATCCGTAGCCGACTCCGTTCCGTGGAACGACTTCCCACCAAGACTAGTATAATCCTTATTCAGCTTGGCGAAGTCGACTCTTGGCGCCTGCACTATTGGACCACCACCATTTCCACCATTGGGAGCTGCCCTCTGTACATCTCTAAGCATCTCTCTCATGAGGTCAGTAAACATCATCCTCATGTCAGCAGCATTCCCATTATTGGCTCCCCTACCAGCACCTCTAGTATATCGGCTCATCGTCAATCTGAAAAAGGAAACGATTAACGACTCCATAGTGGTGCTAGTGCAGTACGACTTCATCCTTATACTAGTAATAGTATATATATATAGCTTTTAAAAACCAAAGTAATCACAAATACGCTCTCTCCTATACATATATTATCTCTCCCTGATAACTTCCCTAGGTTAACTACGCAACCTAGAGCTCTGATACCAAATGTGACGGCCCGCTCCGCACCAGCCTGCATTTCCTCCGGAAGTGCGCTGTACACATGTCCCGACTAGCATGGAACGGTCGCCAAAGAAAGGAAAGAAGGGAATGAACTAATCAAGGAACCTGTAGAATATCTCACAGCGCATGGAATAAAATATAATAATAACATACTTGACATAAAAAAGGTGAGACAGTGCATAAGCTGATAACTAAAATCAACATCAATCATCAGAGCAGCGGAAATTCAAATACAGCTTATTACAATTTTCCAAATTTACTGTCTCTAAACAAAAGAAAGCTAAAGTAGAAGATGCACCACCAATGCCCAAGCAGTGATCTTCAACAACACAGGGAGAATATTATGTATATATTATGTGGAAGCCTCCTGCTCGTCTCTGGATCATCTACCCGTGCATCACCAGCTAACATGTCTCTAGTCTGCTCGTGTGAGCACCCAGAGTAATAAGAGGAGACATAAAACTCTGGGTCAGAAATAAAGCCTGGTATGAGCGATAAGCATCTAAACAGAATGATAACAGGTATACTAAACCATACCTGAACCTGGACCTGCAACCAAAGAGTTAGTACCACATACCGTACAATACTCTAAGGTGCCATAATAAATAGTGTAAGAATACGGGGGTGGGGTGTACATGTCACAATGATAGCAAACAAATCATCCACAGCAACCATCGTCACATCTCTCACTCAGTGCGTAAAGCATACGATATCTACCACTTTGGGACACTAGACGATTTGAGGTAACGATGAATCCCGACTTGTAGAAACCCTGCTGTGACCAAGCTAAACATATGGAGTCATGACCAAACATTTCAGTGACCCACATTATTGGTCGTAGCCCTTGGTTCTACCGATGCCATAATGGCCCTGAATCCGCCTTCATACCTCCTACCATAGTGGTCCAAAGCTATAGACGTCGATAACCCCTTGGCACGCGTCCCGCAGCAAAGCCCAACCATGAAGCGAACTCGTTGATTCCCATCTGAATCTTGAGCTCTAACTTCTCATTTGGACTTCCTTTGCATCTCGGGTTTGGTCGAATTGGAGTGGGTCTTCAGAAGAGTTGTCGCGCATTAACAGTCCTAGAATTCGGTTCGGTTCGGTAGTCATCACCTTCGTCAGTTCGGTTTGGTAGTCATCTTTCCATTCGGTTCGGTGCTCCTTCGGTTCGGGCTCTCCACTCGGTTCGGTTCGGAAGTGTAGTGCCTATTCTCTGCTTGGTTCGTTGGTTACTCCCTTCTAAGTTCCTGGATCTGATCCTGTCCTTCTCCATTTGCCCGATCCGCTCCCACTCGCTTGTTTGCTCCGATCCGCTCTGCTCCCTAGCTTACTCCGATCCGATCCGCCCTCTAGCTTACTCCGATCCGATCCGCTCTCTAGCTTACTCCGATCCGATCCGCTCTCTAATCTACTCCGATCCTGCTCCATGGCTCCGATCCTCTGCCCAACTCCAACTCTAAGTAAACGGCCTTCCTTCTCGCCAATCCTCCTCCAGTGACAAGTTCCAATCCAGTTCGAATTCCCTTGGTCAGTTCACAAATCCGATCCGACCCCTACTCCGATCCGATCCGGTTCGGAACCTGCACATTTCTGCAACTTTCCAGCGAGCTTTCTACGCCATTCGACGGCGTTTTCGACTAATCTAACTATTCTGATCAATCATAAAACATACCATAGAGTCATATCAACATGTAAGAGCAACCACAAAACACCAAACAACAATTCAAATGAATCAAAACGGATCAAAAGTGGCCAAAACTCCTTATTTTCCCTTAAGCATGTTTAAGTAAAACTAATCATAGGGTTAACAAAACTTAATCAAATCGAACCAAATCTCTAACAGAAGCGTAAAACATTATTTAAGAATTTTTAAACATTTTTCCAGAATTTATTAGTGTATAAATTCGCTAATCTTCACTAATTACCCTTAATTACCGTAATTAGTGCAAAAACTATGCAAATCACTCGCCTTGGCCACAAATGAAACACCAAATCTGAAATACTCTCTGTTTGGATCGAATTCCTATGTATAGCAGCAGCTCCAACCTTGCTCTAATGCTATTTGGCCTTGTTTTGATGTGGTTTAGGCTTAATCTTCACTAAAATGTGTTTTGGAGAGGTTTTAGAGGATGGAAGCCATTACTAAGGTCTCAAGAAGGTTTGTGGCGGCTCAAAACTGAAATGAAAGTGATTTCCTAACCCTAATCAGTCCTCCTATACCTCTAAACCCGAAATTTCCCTCTGGGCCTAGCTGCTAATCACCCGGTTAAGCCCAATTAAGCTGTTTTTCACCATCTGAAATTTGTTTCAGCCATATCTCCCAAACGGTGAGTCCGTTTGGCTAATGTGACCACTCTACGGAAAGAGAAACCATCGTCCGAAGCTAATGGAAGTGGTTTCAGGTCAAAAATCCTTTCCAGTCAGAAGTTATGGCCAAAACAGTACCAACTAGGGGTAAAATGGTCATTTAAAAATCGGGAAAAATCATGAACATGGGAAATGACCCCAATAGTCGTCCCCCAAAGTTACATGACCATACGACTTCGTATGTGAAAGAAATAAATATCCTACGATCCTATGATGCGTAGAATACGGGTCGTTACATGATAGGTCCTATAGGACCAGGAAACGTATTGTTCAGGGGTAACTAATCCTCAAATGTAAGAGAGGACCGACAGTGCAGGATCCAAGGGTCATGTGTGTTGATCCTAGGCATCCCGCTTGAGATGGCCGGAAACCGGTAAGGAGTACGTCCCTTGCCTTGGCTCATGACGAAAATCAAATGTTCGAGTTTCGAATGTAGGACATCTGTATAATTCCAATTGACTGGTGTGAGAACCAAAACTTAGTTAAGGTTTATGTTTGTGATTTAGCATTGGAAATACGATTTTTAAGCATATATAGAAGTTATATATTTGAAAAGATAATTAACTAATTGATTGCTGGTTGTGATGGATGATTATTAGGTTAAGTAATAAAAATATTGGAACAATAAAACCAATGTGAAAATGAAAGGGTAAATTTAGCCAAATCGAATTTTATATGGAACTGAATTGAAAATTGATTGGAATCGGATACATATACATGTATATATATTGAGCAGGTCATAGCATGAATGCTAAGAAGAGGAATAAAATTGTATTCCTGACAAATAGATACATATTTACTATCTTGATTGGGTTTGATGATTTTATGAGCCGATTGGCTAGCCACTTGGCTTTTGGATTTTCTTTTGATATACGAGAGCTATAGAGGCCATTTGTAGTTGTACCGATCAACCCGTATAAAGAAGGTTATGGTGAAATTATTTGAAAATTTAACATGTTTGCCAAATTTTGAGAAATTAGAAAGTTCTTAGAAATTGAAATTTTGAAGAACTTGAGTCAAGGTAAGTTTGAGTTGCTTAAGTAAACGACCATCAGTTCCTTCTTCCATTTCGAGGACTAAAAGATTTTAAGTGGGGGAGATTGTAACAACCCGTATTTTTGGAACCATTTTAATATTAAGTTAAAATTGATTTTCATAGAAATTAAATATTTCAGATGGATTATTTTGTGAATAAACGATTCAAAATTTATTTTAATCGAAGATAGAATGTATAAATTTAAAATTTAATAAACGAGCTCAGAATGGCGTGATAGTTTGAAAATTCGATTTTAAACTTTGAATGAATGTATAGAATTCAATATTAATTAGGATTTGATTAAACAAAAAACTTTGGAATATTTTGAATTGTAATTTTCTAACAAATGAAAGAAATTGAAATTTCACTTTATAAATTGTATGTTATGTTTAAATTAAATTTTAGGATAGTCGTTATGGAATTTATATATAGTTTTTAATATTATATATAGCTCTTAAAAATAGCCCTTTTGCAAATGACTTCCGTTTTTGATGAAACCACTTCCATTGGGTTCAAAATGTCGTTTGTGACTTTTAAAACTATAAACATCGATACCTTTGGAGTTAAAGAAATTTGGTCTCTTTCATTGGATGTATGACCAAAATATCACTTTTTACATATGGACGAATTTTTACTCGAAACCACTTCCATTGAGTTCAAAATGTCGTTTGTGTATTCAAAAAGTATAAATTTTGATATATTTCGAGCTTTGGAGTTTTAGCACTTGGGTTGGGTCTTGGTTTGGCTAAACCTAGCCTACCTTATAATCCCCAAATCAGCCCTCTCCTTTCATTCATTCATTTCCACTTAGCAAAAATAGAAAACGGGGGTAGCGAATGGAAAATTAAAACTCCTTAAGCCCTACTTAATCCTAGGTGCTCCAATTCTTGTTGAAATCAAGTGCAAATCAAAGCAAAAGCTTAGGTAAGCTCCTCTCCATCTTCTCCAACTCCATTCCTCTCCAATTTCTTATGATTTCCTATGACCTAATTCTTGGGAAACTTATTTATATGTGCTTAGATTGAAGATTAGCAAGCTATATTGGAAGAGAGGTTGTTCTACCTTGTCATTGGATCGATTTCTTATTATTAAACAACCAAAGGTGAGTTCTTTAGGAACTCACATCTGTGCCCCAAGCTATTGGCTTGTGAAATAGTAAACTAGAATTCATTTGAGTTTGCATATGCTAGTGAATTGGGTAGGCTAGTGTAACTTTGTCGATTTCATATATTTATATTTCATTGAAAGGAAAATTGTGATTAGAATTGTCCACACAATCTAATTCATGTGCTATGAGTGTTTTTGGTTATATTGTGGAGCTCCATTGTCGTACCAGCAAGTTCTAAGTCTTCATAAGTCACTTGAATCGCTTTTTCATGTTTGGTTTGGAATTTAGTTCATTTTTGAACTTGTAATCAAAGCCATTGCAAATCTCTTGTATGAATGTTTGTGCTTGTGCATTTGGGTGTTACAAGTTGTTTCGGCAAGTCCTTGAAGCCTTATAATCATGTATATAACATCATAGGCCTTCGGGCATTTTCCAATATCATTTTGAGCTTGTTTTCTATACCAAATTGTGCTCTGGCCCAAATTCAGACGTATGAATATTTTGGATCATACGTCTGACCTATTATAACTAATTAAAAAACAGGAGCCACAACATTCATATGCCTGAATTTTTAGTTCAGATGTCTGAATCATATTTTAATGTTGTTGACCAGTGAAGACCACGGTCAATAGTTTGGGTCCATCCAAGCTCTTTCCCGGCCGAGTTTCGGCCCATTTCGACTTCGTTTGTGACTTGTCAATTTCTCTGATTCGCGGATTTCAACAACTCAATTTTCACAAAATTGTTTTATAAATCATCAATTAAAGAATGACAGAGTGGAAACCAATGGTGAGAACTCTCTCACTCAAAATTTTGTACAATTATTTATTTTTATAACTGAATATATGTTGATTGCTTGTGATTGCAATATTCGTTTATTGTTTGATGGATATTTATAGTTTTAATATTATCATTATTAAACTATGATTATAAATGTTTATAAATAAAACGTTTATATTATAAAAGATTGGGATGACAATTTATCCACCCGTCTCCCGAATATTAGATAAGTTCACATAGATTGTGACGTAAACCCCACACGGGTGTTGGGATGATTATTTTACACATCGCCTAAGTATACAAATAATAATATTTGTTTGATGGTTGAAAACCCCACACGCTTCTGGGGACGATAATTAATTCACATCTCCCTTGGATTTAATTGTATGTCAACCAATTGATTGACAAACTGTTATAAGCGTTATTTAATTGTTTAATGCTTATGCAGTTTCAAACTGCACTCTGGATGTGAATTGAATGTTTAATAGTTGTTTATCACTATTTTTGAATACATTTGATGTATGGAACCATATAAGTAAAATTATATGGTAATTGATTGAGTTACATTATGATTCAGAATATGAACGAATATTTTAAAATAATATTCAGTGAAGAATCAAAATATAATTTTGATGTCCGATTTTGGATGGACACGAAAGTATTAAAATGATTAACAACTAGAATGAAGATTGATATGGTTTTAATATAACCAAGATTTTTCCAACGTATGAATTGAAAGGATTTGAATGGAAATAATCTACGGAATATTTCGATATTGGATTCCGTGATTATACGGAAATTGTTGGGGAATTTGGAAGAAATATATATATCGTTATTCCCAATACTATATCCATTGGTTTTAGAATTTGATATTGAATATAAATCGATATAATTTCTATTCAGAGTCTTGTATTTGATATAAAATTGGACTTTGGGTTGTAGTGAATGGAAAAATAATTTTCCATAGAGAAACTGACGTCTGCCCCAATAAAAAACAGACGTCTGAAAATGGTTGAAAATAAACTAAACCTTTGTTGTTTCAAATTTTTCTAAAAACAGACGTCTGAGCCTTAAAATTCAGACGTCTGAAATAGAACCAAATTGAACTAAATTCTTGCGTGTTCAATTCAAAGAAAATTCAGATGTCTGAAATTTTAAAATAGACATCTAAATCCTGTTTTTCTTCAGCAATTAACAATGAAGATATGATTTGGACTTTATAATCTTTTAACTGAGATTAATAGAATTTTTCCAAAGTAAAGTTCTTCCAATTTAATAAACGAAATTGGAATTGATTTCAATTCAATTTAGTGATAATCGAAATGAGTTTCTGTGAAGGAAGACCATTACTATATATGGAATTTAAAAGGCCTTACCATTATTCCACTTATAGTATTAATCTAATATGGAAATTTAAATCGATTCTATAATGTTATGGTTTCCGTGAAGGTTCCATTTTTATAGAAGATGATTTTGATTTTATCGTGAATTGTGTTTTAAATGACATAGGTTCTTTAACCTAAGTTAAAGGAAAGATTAATTTCCTAAAGCTGAATAATCATTAAATAATTATTTTTGAGATTAAAACCAAGTTGAAGTTTTAATGAATCTTTAAATTATATTGAATGTGAATAAGTTAACTAAATTTACAAAATTCAAGGAATGTTCGAGAATGGAGTACCACCAATTTTACTCCATGCGATAGATAAATCTATAATTAGATTCGTGAAGTGGTAACTAATTTTACCAATAACACAAAGGGTGTTACTTATGGAGTACTACCAATTTTTCTCCATGGGATGAATAGGTTGGGATTGGGATAACAAAATGAATGATTACTTCGTTAAGGCTCGTAAATCCCGACTTGTTTGATAAACTTTGATTTGGTTTAAGTTTGTTAAAAGATAACATAAAACCTTTTGCAATGGTTTTCAAAAAAAAGATTTAAACAAGAGGTTTAAATGAATTAAATCTTTAATAAGATTTATGGTAATGATTCCCAAATGTAATGAATATTTGAATAAAAGAATATTCTGGATTTGAATAAGGCGTATGATGTGTTTATACTTCACATGATTATAAGTTACACAAGTTATTCGGAAAGTCCGGGTCTAACCCATTCTGAATAACTGTTATGACGATTAAAAGTCGATAATAAAGAGGTAGTTGAAGACCGGAGATCTTCACATCGTTTGGATGATTACTAATGCCTTGATTGGGATGTGCACCCAATACGAGGTAATAAGTGGTGATCGTTGTAACACCCCGCCTCCGCCAGGGTGTCTCTTGCAAGCACTCTGACTTTGGAGGGGCGTTTGAGTCAGGTAAACACGCATAATGATATATCAAGGCAGAACAAGAACATATGTATATATGTAAACAGAGTAAATAACATAGATAAAATAGCGGAAGATTTTAAACCATTTCAAAACAAGTCTGTTACATCATAATGTCAACTTTCCAAATAAACAAGTCTAGATAAAATAACATCAATTGGAAAACTGAAATACATAAGTACTAATCCCCAAAAGAAGTGATAGCCATAGCTAGCTTCATGTCGAACCGTACATGAGCTAAATCCCACAAGCAAGCAATCCGAAATCCAAGCTAAGCTCCAGTATTCCCTCCCTAAGAACCTGGGGGGGGGGGGGGGGAACGGAAGAAAAGAGGCGAAAGAAAATAGGTCAGTCAAAAAGACTGAGTAAGCCCTACTACAATCAATGTAAACTGATAAAGTTAACTGGCATGAGAAGCAGGTACGATCATAAGGATAACAACATACTAGCATGGTGATTAACTAACATGGTAGATAAAGGTGTCATCGCATAATCAGGATTAAGGTTTTGCACCACAGGTGTACTAGCAAACTAACATGACTTGAATAAACAAGTATTGATCCCTTGGCCCAAGTTTTGGCCCAATAACATGAAGTGACCTAACCCGCGGTCCAATAACATGAAATGACCCTAATACAAGGTCCAACCAAACGGTCTAGTCGATCGGCTCCCTAAGCCTAACTCGTCACGTGTTGGTGTCAATACGGCCCAAACATAATTGTAGTCGAACTGTGCCGGGTCCACCCTTCGGGTGTATCAAGCCCTAGGGTGTCAACCCCTGGACACCATGAACATGAGCGCACAGTCCCGATCTACTGGTACCCGTGCATGTTTTCTCCGGCTACGGACTATGTGCACGACCAGAGTCCGCCGGGAACTACACCGGCGTACCGCCCTGCCTTCGCTTTTGGTCGCTTACCTCCAACCCAGTAATCGTGCCCCCTCCCTAGCCTAGTCCCTAGGGTCTTAATGATACAAACTTGGGATTACTGCTGGAGTGGGCCCCCATTGCTAGGATTTTCTAGTGGGTTAACAACGGTTTAACCCCCTTGCTAATCATGGATTAACTTGGTTAAGTGTAACGATGAGTTCACGACTTAACCCCGATTAATCTACCGAGCCCAAATTGGTTAAGTACTAAGTGGACCATGACTTAACCCTAATCATGAGGCATTAATTAATTTAATGCGCCTTAACCTCTCACATTAGACTTTGTTGCGGTTACTAGTTAAGCCGGGCGGGTCCGGGTAGCTTTACACCACAACTTGGTCTAACCTCGGGTCCAAGGTACAACATGACCAACTTCTCACATTGGGTCCTATTGTTCGTAGCAACTAGTTAAGCCGGTCGGTTCCGGGTAGGTTTACGCTACAAACTCAACCCAACCTCGAGTTGGCCACACTTATCTTTTCTAAGTGTCATGTCCATCATGTTTCCAAAACATGTTACAAATTTTCAAGCAATTGGGTAGACCTAACTTAATAGGTAAATTCCCAATGGGTAGACCTAACTTAATAGGTAAATTCCCAAGCTTATGTCTTATGTCTTTTAAGTTTACCCAACCCCAAACGCAATCCCATCGCTTACATATCGCAATAGCGCATAAAGGATAGAAAGAGGGAACTTGGCATAATCATGACATAAAGGTGTTGAAGCCACAAGTTCAACATGGTGGCATATGAAATGTTCATGTGTCCATACACTTGCATATTACATTTTTAGGCCCCAAAAGCATGCATAAAACCAAACTTAGCATATTGGTGATACATGGTGATAAATGACATGTAGAAATGGCCATAAGTTCGCATTTAGCCTCACATGCAAGTTATCATAAGAGATATGATAACTTACATGTTGCCAAAATGCAACCTTTGGCATAAAGCTTGAAGCTTTATGTTCACATACTCAAGATAAGCTTGCATAACATGATAGCATGAACAAAATGTTCAACCCAAACTTGCATAGCATAACTTGCATATCATATGACAACTTGCATATCAAACTTGCATAACATAACATGATGAACTTGCATATCATATCATAGCATACTTGCATAACATGATAAACTTGCATATTACATTATAGAAAACTTGCATAACATGAAAAACTTGCATATTACATCATAGAAAACTTGCATAACATGATAAACTTGCATATTACATCATAGAAAACTTGCATATCATACATTTAACTTTAAAGTTTAAGTATGAAAGTAGAATAGGGCTTACAATGATTATGAAGTCACAAAAATATGACAAATCCCTTATGAAATCAATTAAACCCAAAAATGCAAGCCAAAATGATGTTCATACAAGTTTGAAAACACTTGTATGCATGGAAAATCACTTAGAAATTAGTTTAGGAATTTTATGAAGAGAGCGGAGGCCATGAGAGGATTGATTTTGCCATAGTTTAGTTGTAGGATAGATTAATGATGATTTAGGGTAGGTTAGGGTCTTATTTATAGACTAGGCAAGTGTTTTAGGCCATAGGATTAAACCCTAGTTGCAATCTCAGCCCTCAAAACCGAATCTGGCCCCCAAGCTCAACACAATCTCTAAATGGTGCACCAGGCTAAACAGCCCGGCTGGACCAAGTCGACAGCCAAGTCGACAGGGCTGTCGACTTGGGTCCAACCAAGTCGACAGGGCTGTCGACTTGGGTGCTCTGGCGGGAATTTTCCCGCCTGGCCCAAACTGGCCCAAATTTCCAATTTCAACTTGAATTTGAAATCTGTTTTTACTTAGAAATTTTCTGAAAACTTCGTTGGGCCTTAATCGGGTCATACGGACTCCGATTTTTGAAAAATCGGACTCTATTCCGCGTATTTTTCCGAGACGAACGCAATGGCATAGCCCGTTTCCCTTGATTCAGATTTATAAATTAAATTCTGCCTCAATTTATGTTATAACAGGTTATTGAAAATACGGGTTGTTACATTCTCCCCTCCTTAAAGGATTTCGTCCCCGAAATCTTCAAGTTAGGAAGAACGTATCCTACCATCCAACATTCATCTACTCAAAACATCATCCACGAGCAATCATTGTCCTTACAAGATTCTAAATGTTGTATGAACATATGCAAAGGTGTGTGTATAAGTCCTTATCTAATGCAAATATCATCAATGCAAATTATGTTAGTGAAATGAATCCATATGTATGCAATTCCTAACATAACGTATAACATCTATATGTGTGCACATAACATACATCCATATGCAACATCCATGTGATAACACAAAAATTTTCATCCATGAATAAGCATAAACACTCATGCATATGCAATATGAGGAGTGTGTGAGCCGATCTAGTGCCTAACGTGTATAATGCATCCACGAGTAACCACTTGCAAACACTTGCAACCACTTGCAACCATCAAGCATAACATGTTTCAAACACATGTTTCATCCAAAGGGTTTCTACCTAAGGTTCTCATGACAAGACTAACACGATAAACTAGACAAACATGGATAGCAAAGAGAAAGATATGCTAACAAAGAAAAGAGATTGAGAGTGTACCCTCAAAAAGGAATGGATAAAGCCCACGCATCTTCTCCTCGGTTTCCCAAGTTGCGTCTTCTTCGGCTTCACCCCATTGAACCTTCACCAACTTGACCTCTCGATTCCTTAGCTTCTTGGTCTCCGTACCCAAGATACGAATTAGAGCTCTCCTCAAGGTAGCTTCTTTCTCCACTTCTACATCTTTTAGAACACTTGGCTCAACAACCTCTGCTGATTCATGTAAACATTTTCGGAGATGCGAGACATGAAAAACATCGTGTACTCCGGCAAGCTTCTCGGGCAACTTCACTCTATAAGCCATCTGCCTAATCCTCTCTATAATAGGGAATGGTCCAACAAACCTCGGTGCCAACTTCCCAACGGCTCCAAATCGGACCACATTCCGCAAAGGAGAAACCTTCACGAAAACCATATCCCCAACATCAAACTCCAAATCAGTTCTTCGCTTATCAGCATAGGATTTTTGTCGATCTTGGGCCGCTTTCATCCGTCTCCGAATCAACTCGATCTTCTCGGATGTATCTCTGATCATATCAGGCCCAAGTATAAGCTTATCTATAGTCTCCCACCAACATGTAGGGGACATGCACGACCTCCCATATAAAGCTTCAAATGGTGCCATCCTTATGCTTGCCTGATAACTGTTATTATATGCAAACTCAACAAGAGGAAGATGGTCTTCCCAAGTACCACCAAAATCCAGAATACAAAGCCTCAACAGATCCTCGAGTACCCTATTCACCCTTTCGGTTTGACCGTCCGTCTGTGGGTGATAAGCCGTACTTAGATTCAACCTCGTGCCCATAGCTTCTTGCAAGCTATTCCAAAATTGACTTGTAAAGATTGGGTCACGGTCATTGAAAATACCAGAAGGGACTCCATGTAGTCTCACAATCTCACGAAGATATACAGACGCTAGCCAAGATGCGGTCCTCTTGCTCTTCACCGGAATGAAATGAGCACTCTTCGTAAGTCTATCTACAATAACCCAAATGCTCGTATTCCCTTTCCTTGACCTTGGTAACCCATCGATAAAATCCATGGAAATACTCTCCCACTTCCAAAGTGGAACGTCTAGAGGATGCAATAGCCCACCGGGCTTCTTCGACTCGGCCTTAACTTGCTGGCAAATGATACATCTAGAGACAAATTCTGCCACATCCTTCTTCATCCCAGGCCAAAAGAAAATACGCTTCATATCTTTATACATCTTATCTCCGCCCGGATGTATAGTCAACTTAGAGCGATTCGCTTCCTCAAGAACTTTTCTTACTAAATCTTCTACCATTGGAACACATAACCTTCCGTCTCTCCTCAGCCAACCCTTGTCATCAATAGAATATCGAGCGAGATGACTAGACGTCTCTCCTCGAATCAGCTTATCCATAATCTCAACTATCTGAGGGTCTTCCCTCTGCGAAGCCCTAACTTGATCAAGAAGGGTAGGTCTGAGTTCCATAGATGCTAAAGAACCGGTCATCGACTCAATCGCCAAAGAGAAATCAAATGTTGCCACATACTCTAAATTCTTCATCTCAACGAATAGAGGACTTAGGGTCAACCTTCTTCCACTCAATGCATCAGCAACCACATTTCCCTTGCCAAGGGTATAAGCTATCTCAAAATCATAGGACGCCAAGAATTCCATCCATCTTTGTTGCCTCAGATTCAAATCCTTCTGAGAAAAGAGATACTTCAATGACTTGTGATCGGTATAAAGCTCAAATCTTTCTCCCAGAAGATAATGGCGCCAAGCCTTGAGTGCATATACTATTGCTGCCAACTCTAAGTCATGAGTGGGATAATTCTTCTCATGCACTTTGAGTTGCCTACCGCCAAAGCATATCACCCTTCCCTCTTGCATAAGAACAGCTCCTAACCCCGTGCCACATGCATCGGTGTATACTGTAAATAACTTCCCTCCATCGGGCAAAGCTAGAACAGGTGCTGATGTGAGAGCTCTCTTGAGCTTCTGAAAAGCAAGCTCGCATTCTATGCTCCAAGCAAAAACTAAATTCTTTTTCGTCAATTTAGTGAGAGGAGCAGAAATCTTCGCGAAGTCCTTGATGAACTTCCGGTAAAAGCCTGCAAGACCTAGAAAACTTCTCACTTCGGTTGCATTCCTTGGAGTCTTCCAATCCTGAACTGCAACTACCTTAGCGGGATCCACTGCTAAGCCTTGCTTAGATACTATATGCCCAAGGAATCTAACTTCCCTTCTCCAAAAGTGACACTTGGAGAACTTGGCCTTCAACTGATGCGCTCTAAGCGTATCCATCACCTCCACGAGATGCCTTGCGTGCTCTTCCTCATCCTTAGAGAAGATCAGAATATCATCTACGAAGACCACGACAAACTTGTTCAAGAACTCCCTGAACACCCTACTCATCAAGTCCACGAAATATGCGGGTGCATTAGTCAAGCCGAACGGCATGACAAGCCATTCGAAGAATCCATCTGGGGTTCTGAACGCAGTCTTGTCTATACTATCTTCAGCTACCCTGAGCTGATGGAATCCCGTAGCAAGATCAAGCTGAGAGAAAACAGAAGCACCGACAAGATGGTCAAAGAGATCATCAATCCTCGGTAACGGGTGTCTGTTCTTCTTAGTCAGCTTATTTAACTCTCGATAGTCAACACAAAGTCGGAGAGAACCATCTGCCTTGGTAGCAAATACCATAGGGGCTCCCTATTCAGATATACTTCGTCTAATGAAGTTCTTCTCAAGCAACTCTTTTACTTGCTTACTTAGCTCCCGCCTTTCACGCGGAGCCATGTGCCGAACGGGCAAAGAAACCGGCTTTGCATTATACACCAGATAAATGCGGAAATCAATCTCTCGCTTAGGGGGCAACCCCCTAACTTCATCGAAAACATCCGGATACTCTCGAACCACCCTTACAGACTGAAGAGTTTCCATTGACGAGTCGAGTGATTTAAGATAGCACAACATGAAGGGACCTCTCGGATCACAAAAAATCTCTAGGGTGTTTCCGAGGCGAGTCACGAGCCTCACAACCCTATGCTCACAATCAAGAATGGCTCCATATCTGGACAGCCAATCCATGCCCAATATCAATCCGTATCCCCTAAAACCAAGAACATAAGCACTGCACAAGAACTCTACACTCAGTATAAAGATCCTCAAATCCCCACATATCATAGACAGATGGGCGGAACCCCCAATAGGATTTGAGACACAAACGGGATCATCTACCAAGCTAGTACTAAGGTGCAAACTATCAACAAGATCAGATGAGATAAAGCTATGCGATGCACCAGAATCAAACAAGGTACGAACTGGAAAATCAGAAATATATACAAGGCTCTCAACAGAAATACTACCTCGATCGGGAACTGGAGCGACATTGAGAGCATGAACTTGCCCTCCTGAAGGTCCAGTACGCTGAGTCTGACCCTGGCCTTGCCCTTGCTTCCTCGGGCAATCCTTACTGAAATGTCCAGTCTCACCGCAGAAAAAGCATTCACCATTCTTCCTTTTTCTCTTCTTACAATCCTTAATAAGATGCCCAACTGAACCGCAATAATGGCACTTCCCCTTGTTGTTCTTGCCGTTGTTGTTGTTCCCCTTGTTGCCTTGACTCTTGTTCTTGTTCTTGTTCGGATTGCCTTGACTGCTCTGACCACTTGGATTATTCTGATTTCCTTTACCCTGGGAATCAGTCTTCTTGGCTTGAGTATCATTCACCTTAAACTCTTTCTTGACATCTCCCTGAAGTAACGCCATATCAACCAAGCTCTCAAACGTGGCCCCATGGGGAATATGTGACATAGCCAATCCCTGCAACGGCTCATTCAATTTTCTAGCAAAACGAAGAGCCTTCTTCTGAGGAGTATTTACCATATCCAAGCCAAAACGAACTAACTGATTGAACTTGTTCACATATTCTTTGACAGACATGTCTCCTTGTTTCAGAGTTATGAACCTCTCCATTTGCAGATTCTCCTCAGCAGAAGATAAAAACTTAAGCATGAACCTTGCCCTAAAATCGGCCCAAGTCTCAACAGGCCTAGTACCATTGGTGACTTCCCACCAATAAGCGGCTTCATCCTTCATAAGCCAAACTGCCAACAAGACCTTCCTCTGATCGTCTATACCAAAGATAGCTAATAAATCCTCGGTCTCTTTCAACCAATTTCTGGCCTCTACAAAAGTCTCAGTGCCTTGAAAGTTCTTGCCACCCATTGCTTTGAAATCTTTGCAAGTCTTTGCGAAGTCAGCTTGAGGATGCTGAGGGGGAGGAGGAAGAGGAACCTCAGCGACAGGGGGAGGAGGAACATTAGCGACAGGAGGAGGAATATTAACTACTGGAGGAGGAGGAGGAGGAACATCTGGGGGCCGGCTTCGGTCACCCTAGTCTCCAAAAGTCTCCTATACCAAACAGGTACGTGCACTCCCTCCGGAATAGCAAAATTATCGGCCATGCTGAAAACGAAGAAAAAGACAGATTCAGAATGGCGAAAAAACGAAGGAATTTTGCTAATGGCTTTTTGGGTAATAGCCTTTAAAATAAACTAGACTTTTCTTTGGAAAATACTTTATACTTAGCTTTTGAAAATAGTTTTTCAAAAGTTTTCTAAAAACCTTTTTGTTCCTTCTCGTAAACCATATGCTCTGATACCAAATTGTAACACCCCGCCTCCGCCAGGGTGTCTCTTGCAAGCACTCTGACTTTGGAGGGGCGTTTGAATCAGGTAAACACGCATAATGATATATCAAGGCAGAACAAGAACATATGTATATATGTAAACAGAGTAAATAACATAGATAAAACAGCGGAAGATTTTAAACCATTTCAAAACAAGTCTGTTACATCATAATGTCAACTTTCCAAATAAACAAGTCTAGATAAAATAACATCAACTGGAAAACTGAAATACATAAGTACTAATCCCCAAAAGAAGTGATAGCCATAGCTAGCTTCATGTCGAACCGTACATGAGCTAACTCCCACAAGCAAGCAATCCGAAATCCGAGCTAAGCTCCAGTATTCCCTCCCTGAGAACCTGGGGGGGGGGGGGAACGGAAGAAAAGAGGCGAAAGAAAATAGGTCAGTCAAAAAGACTGAGTAAGCCCTACTACAATCAATGTAAACTGATAAAGTTAACTGGCATGAGAAGCAGGTATGATCATAAGGATAACAACATACTAGCATGGTGATTAACTAACATGGTAGATAAAGGTGTCATCGCATAATCAGGATTAAGGTTTTGCACCACGGGTGTACTAGCAAACTAACATGACTTGAATAAACAAGTATTGATCCCTTGGCCCAAGTTTTGGCCCAATAACATGAAGTGACCTAACCCGCGGTCCAATAACATGAAATGACCCTAATACAAGGTCCAACCAAACGGTCTAGTCGATCGGCTCCCTAAGCCTAACTCGTCATGTGTTGGTGTCAATACGGCCCAAACATAATTGTAGTCGAACTGTGCCGGGTCCACCCTTCGGGTGTATCAAGCCCTAGGGTGTCAACCCCTGGACACCATGAACATGAGTGCACAGTCCCGATGTACTGGTACCCGTGCATGTTTTCTCCGGCTACGGACTATGTGCACGACCAGAGTCCGCCCGGAACTACACGGCGTACCACCCTTCCATCGCTTTTGGTCGCTTACCTCCAGCCCAGTAATCGTGCCCCCTCCCTAGCCTAGTCCCTAGGGTCTTAATGATACAAACTTGGGATTACTGCTGGAGTGGGCCCCCATTGCTAGGATTTTCTAGTGGGTTAACTACGGTTTAACCCCCTTGCTAATCATGGATTAACTTGGTTAAGTGTAACGATGAGTTCACGACTTAACCCCGATTAATCTACCGAGCCCAAATTGGTTAAGTACTAAGTGGACCATGACTTAACCCTAATCATGAGGCATTAATTAATTTAATGCGCCTTAACCTCTCACATTAGACTTTGTTGCGGTTACTAGTTAAGCCGGGCGGGTCCGGGTAGCTTTACACCACAACTTGGTCTAACCTCGGGTCCAAGGTACAACATGACCAACTTTTCACATTGGGTCCTATTGTTCGTAGCAACTAGTTAAGCCGGTCGGTTCCGGGTAGGTTTACGCTACAAACTCAACCCAACCTCGAGTTGGCCACACTTATCTTTTCTAAGTGTCATGTCCATCATGTTTCCAAAACATGTTACAAATTTTCAAGCAATTGGGTAGACCTAACTTAATAGGTAAATTCCCAATGGGTAGACCTAACTTAATAGGTAAATTCCCAAGCTTATGTCTTATGTCTTTTAAGTTTACCCAACCCCAAACGCAATCCCATCGCTTACATATCGCAATAGCGCATAAAGGATAGAAAGAGGGAACTTGGTATAATCATGACATAAAGGTGTTGAAGCCACAAGTTCAACATGGTGGCATATGAAATGTTCATGTGTCCATACACTTGCATATTACATTTTTAGGCCCCAAAAGCATGCATAAAACCAAACTTAGCATATTGGTGATACATGGTGATAAATGACATGTAGAAATGGCCATAAGTTCGCATTTAGCCTCACATGCAAGTTATCATAAGAGATATGATAACTTACATGTTGCCAAAATGCAACCTTTGGCATAAAGCTTGAAGATTTATGTTCACATACTCAAGATAAGCTTGCATAACATGATAGCATGAACAAAATGTTCAACCCAAACTTGCATAGCATAACTTGCATATCATATGACAACTTGCATATCAAACTTGCATAACATAACATGATGAACTTGCATATCATATCATAGCATACTTGCATAACATGATAAACTTGCATATTACATTATAGAAAACTTGCATAACATGATAAACTTGCATATTACATCATAGAAAACTTGCATAACATGATAAACTTGCATATTACATCATAGAAAACTTGCATATCATACATTTAACTTTAAAGTTTAAGTATGAAAGTAGAATAGGGCTTACAATGATTATGAAGTCACAAAAATATGACAAAGCCCTTATGAAATCAATTAAACCCAAAAATGCAAGCCAAAATGATGTTCATACAAGTTTGAGAACACTTGTATGCATGGAAAATCATTTAGAAATTGGTTTAGGAATTTTATGAAGAGAGTGGAGGCCATGAGAGGATTGATTTTGCCATAGTTTAGTTGTAGGATAGATTAATGATGATTTAGGGTAGGTTAGGGTCTTATTTATAGATTAGGCAAGTGTTTTAGGCCATAGGATTAAACCCTAGTTGCAATCTCAGCCCTCAAAACCGAATCTGGCTCCCAAGCTTAACACAATCTCTAAATGGTGCACCAGGCTAAACAGCCCGGCTGGACCAAGTCGACAGCCAAGTCGACAGGGCTATCGACTTGGGTCCAACCAAGTCGACTCCCAAGTCGACAGGGCTGTCGACTTGGGTGCTCTGGCGGGAATTTTCCCGCCTGGCCCAAACTGGCCCAAATTTCCAATTTCAACTTGAATTTGAAATCTGTTTTTACTTAGAAATTTTCTGAAAACTTCGTTGGGCCTTAATCGGGTCATACGGACTCCGATTTTCCAAAACTCGGACTCTATTCCGCGTATTTTTCCGAGACAAACGCAATGGCATAGCCCGTTTCCCGTGATTCAGATTTATAAATTAAATTCTGCCTCAATTTATGTTATAACATGTTATTGAAAATACGGGTTGTTACAATTTTCGAGATGTACTTGGAGATCAACTGGATATGCAAGGGCCTCTTTCCTTTATTGGACATATGGGACGATGAATAAGGTGCCTCTGGTTTCGTTCAGACCAATAACGAACTTGTAAATGAACTGTAACGTTCCGCATTTTTATCAGTTTGCATTTGAATATTTAAATCAGTTTAAATATTGAATTTGTAATATAAGTGGATTTATATATTAATTAAAACGAAGTTGAACGTATAAAAAATATATTAAATATAATCGAGCCCGTAATATCGCGGCAGTTCGTAATTTAATGTTCTAACTTCAACTAAGTGTACAGGATCCATTATTAGTCAGATTTCTCCGAAACAAGAAGCGTTGGAATCTGTTGAACTGTATCTTTCTAACAGAAGTGAAAAATTAAGATTTTGTGTTATAAATTGTGAATTATATCCAAATCAATTATTCAAATTGTCGTTGTAGAATTGTTTATCGACCATAACATTTTATTCGATATAACTAGATATCGGATTCGAATATGGACAAGATTCTTTCAAGACGTAGTGATAATTTAATTTTTAGAATTTTACTGTAATTTTTAATTAATTAAATACGCAATTTTTTATTTGAAGTACTTTGCACCGTGTATCAGTATTTTGGGATTTCAAAATGTAAGTTAATCTACCGATATGACTGTATTTTTGGGCTCGTGACACCTCGCTAAACACGATTGTATATGTATTTCTGTCTGTAGCGACTCGAATATGAACGTGCCATCCATATTTAATAAAGTGTACAACGACTCCCCTTATTTTCAAACTGTGCAGGCAAAGAAAAGAGAACACGGCAGACCCATTCTCCTCTTCACATGCCTATGATTGAAAGATATGACCTACCCGGTACTAGTGAAAACGATCATGTTTATCTCTTTTCCCATTTGTATGCATCTCGCAAGCCAAAAGACCCATATGCATGTTACTACCATATCAACCAGTTAACGGAAAATGCATGAATTTCTGTGCCAGAACCTAGTTCCCAATGCAATAACCAAGAAGAAAAACATACGAAATTCTTAACCAAAGTTATCGCTCACCCTTTTTGTGCATGGATAGGAGCCTATGACTCACATTACTTTAACTTTTTATTCATTAGCTTCTGCATGAAGGAACTCGATACTGTTTCAGTTGGGAAATTGTACACATTTTGTCCCATCAGGTAACGCGCAGACCATACACCTGAAAAGTAAATCTAAAACACTGTCATCAACTCTATAATACTTCATTACAAAGCAATTCAAACCTACCCAAGAAGTACACCATACAGCTAGTTGAAAAACGGAACCTACCTACACAAAGACCATAACCCTATTTTTGCAAAGAACACGCATACCCCCTACTACAGCAGACCTGCCCACGTCCTATTGCTTAATCACTAAGCGATTAAAAACTATAAATATAAGCGGGTTTCAGCTCTTTATTTTCAGGAGATAAACACGTTATTTTCTAGTGTAAGTTTGGCTAAGAAACAGGCGCATGGAGCGGTGGATTCATGGTGTCCTGTGGTTTGTGTTTAAATGAAAACGTTAGTTTTTTTGGGTTCCTTGATTTTGTATTCTCGAGGACTTTAATTCTCTATGCAAATTGAAGAATGCGTTTCATTTCTCTGGAGCCATAAATCATGACAGTCGGCCTAGGGGAGCGTTCACCGTCGCTGGGTCTACTGGATGGTATTTCAAGGGTTGCGGTATAGACCGATAAAGGAAGAGTTGGGTGCCACAGCCTAAAGAGAAGAGGAAGGAGATGGTCAGACGAGAAGAACGATGGAGGTGAAACGCCTTAAGGAGGTAGGAGGTGGAATCTTTAATGAAGGGTGCGTTATTTGTATGTGGTACAGGAGATGATAGTAGTGTGTATAATGGAGCATGCATGGTACAACTGCAATGATGTTTAGCGTGACCTGATGTTTGAACATGAAGACAATGGTTTGCAGTTCATGTGAAGCAATGGGGTCAGGGGTCGTTTAAAACAAAACTAGTAAAGCTAATATTTAATTTGTTTAAGTTAAGTTTAATAAAATATTTTAGTAGCTTTGAAATGTCCTTGGGAGTGGAGACCGTGTAAAGGAAAAAGGTGACCAACCTTTTGGAAATAACAGGAGCAGTTACATGTGATGCTATAAGGTGGTACATGAAATTCATGGAAGAAGTGAACTCTGTCTTTTTCCTCCTGTAGTTCGAAGGATACTGCAGATCATGGATACTGTAGTAGAGCTGCTGAGAGAAATATGAAGTATATGGTGAGAAGGAAGAAGTTATACTGGTGAGTAACGTGGAAGGGAGTTGGATGTTTTGGTGACTAAGTCGGGTATGTGAAGGGAAACAGTGCGGTTCTTCTGGAATGAAATACTGAAGCAGATCTTGGATGAGAAGATGAAAGTGTATATGGTCGGGGGGGTTGCAGTAGATGGTGGGCCGACGAAAACGAAGCCCAGTTTGTATGGAAAGTAAAAGAAAAATTAAAAGAAAGGAAATTTATTGAGAGGTCGTAATAACCGGAAATCCGAGCCAATTTAAATTTTTTATTTTGGCAATTTTAGCGAATTTTGATTATTTAAAATGGATTATTTTAAATAATAACGACGAGAAAATTATTTTGAATTGAATTTGAACGTATAGATTTATTTGAATCGGCGTTAGAATATAAATAATTATTTATAATTATAAAAGGAATAGAAAATGGCGCGGTAGTTCGAAAATTCTATTTCAAATGAATGTACAGGATTCAAAATAAACCGGATTTTAGCGAAACCAAAAATGTAATGACCCGCATCGTCAGCGGTGTAATAATTAATTTATTTAATTATTTAAAAGGTGATTAAAAGGATTTCATGGTCATGGAATTAAATAATGATGAATATTTAATTAAAATAATAAATTAAATAATATATTAAATTCTGAAATAATCAGAATTGGCTGAATGGAGATATGGTGTGAACTGGATCATCTGTGATATTTAATTCAGCTTGGAATTTGAATTTAAATAACGAATATATTATTTGAACGACAGTTTGAACGTAGAGTTATAATACAATTAAAATCGGGTTTGAAATGGCAATTGGCGATTCGAACTTCAACTGAATGTACAGGATTTGTTTTAAGCCGGATTTCTGTGAAACAAAAAACGTGTGGAGCTGGTGGAGTATATCTTTCTAGTGGGAGAGAAAAATATGGATTTCGTCGAATAGATTTTGATCTATGTCCAAATCAAATTTCAGAAAAGTCGCTGTGGAACTCCTTTATAATTTATAAAGGAATTATTTATATTTTAAAAAGAAATTTCAATATAAATCGAATATCGGCTTGACCCAGAAGTGAATATCGAGTTAAAAATTCATATAGGAATATTCTACAGCTATATGTTATTTCACTGTGGATATATATACGATAATATAAATTTATTTATATTTAATTTAATTATATTTAAATATATTTATATATTTAAATGGGTCATCCAGAGCTTTAAAAATAGCCACTTTTGCAAACGAAGTCGGAATTCGACGAAACTAATTTTGTTGGATCCGCAACATCAAATAGTTGTTAGATTTCCAGTTTCGTGATTTTTAGAGTCAGTATGTGGTCGTACGGATTTTTAGAGTGAAAAACAGTCAGTATTTTGACAGTTAAAAATACGCTATGTGAGCATACGAAGTCGGAATTCGACGAAACCAGTTTCGTTAGGACCGTAATGTCGAACTCTAGCTACATGCCCAGTTTCGTGATTTTTGGGTATCGTGTGTGATCACACAGATTTTTAAAGAAAAAAAACGAATATAAAAAGATAAAAATAAAATATCTAAGTCATTCCTAAGGCTAGAATCAGGCCACCCACCATCTTTTACAGCCACACATGAGAATATGTTTCCCTATATAACTTCTTTCAAGCCGCCACCACCAGAAGGTTTCCAACGTGAGAATTCAAAAGAAGATAACCAAGCAAATAAATCAAAGTGAAATCAAAAATAAATCTATAAATTATAGTAAGCATATGTTTGGATTCGTATAAGGATCCTCTACATTTTCGTTTGCTTTTTGATGGGATCGACGAAAATTTTTGTCAATGGTTTTGCGTACATCGTCGGGCTTATGGAGCTAGGGCTGAGGATTTTGGGAAGTAGAGGTTTTGATTCATGAATTAGTTGTGTTAATGGTGATCACGACATCGAGTAGCACCTCGTTTGAATTTGTGGGATTTTTCAAATTTAAAGATGTCGATCCCTGTCCTTGCTCCGTTGAATACTGGAGGAGATCGAAAATCGTCCCTGATGTTCGAACCTTGATCTTTGGGAATGGGATCGGAGAGGAGATGAAGGGGAGTTCAATGGCGTTGGCCTTGAGGGGTTCGGTGGAGAGATGATGGAGCAAGAGGCATGGAAAGGATTGGAAATGGTGGAGTTTGGGTCTGTGAAATTTCTTGAAGCCACGATGGGGATTGAGGAATAAGAGTGCGGGTCTGTTGGAAGGAAGATGGGCCAAGAATATATGGGTGAGGCACAGTATAAAATCTTAAATTTAGTTTAAATTAAAATCTAATATTGTATAAACTTGTTGATAGTATATCTTGGCCATACGGTGTCGGATTTACAAACCGTTAAATCCGTTGGGATCGTATAGACGGACACTACGCACTGGAATTTACTGGGAGTGGATTGGAGTCCGTTCCAATTTATAGCAAAATAAATTGTCCGTCTAAATCAAATCGAGCGATGGTTATCGTTATCAACGATGATCGTCCAATGTGAGTAAATCTCACTAACTCTGAACAGTTTATAATTTCATGTTGTATTTTTAGAACTGTTAAATATTGGCTAATTGATTGTGTGTTGACTGTTTGATTGAACTGCTAATCAGTTAGTTGAATTTCTATATTGATTCTGTTTAACAGAATATAACATATGGAACTGGAAGTGATGTTATCTATATTATTTAACATCTGTGATGCAGGGAAACAGTTTGGAGGAATCCAACTGGATTCCTCAACATTTATTTTACTGTGATTCATATATTGTGATATATGATGTGATATACAATCTGTTGTTGATTATATGTGTTTGGACGATTTTTATCGTTGTTATATGGTATGTTAAATACCATAAGAAATAATAGAAAGATAAAAGGAAACTTTCAGAGTATATTTTGAAAATCATTTATTTAAATAAAATCACTGGATTTTATATATAAAAGGAAAAAGGATTTTTATATAAGGAAATAATTATAAAATCAATAGAGTTAAAGAAAAATATTTGTGAATCAAATATAAAGGAGTTATATTTGTCAGACAAATATAAAGGGAAATATTTGCAAAACAAATAGATTAGAAAAAGGGGATATTTGTAAACCATTAACAAATAGGATTTAAAGGGGAATATTTATCTTGGGATAAATAGATATATATATATATAAGTCAGAACTTATATATGAAGAAAACAGATAAATAGAATAGATAAATTTATAAATGATATTTATAAATTTAGTAATTATTTATCATTCGATAAATGGAATATATAAGTCTGAACTTATATAGATAAGAGATATTGGTTTTAACACCGATAGTTTTAAATAGAATGGGTACACAACACTTGTATAAGTGAAGTAACGTTATTAAAGAGAACATTTATAAAGTGAAGAACCGTTACCAAAAGTAAATCTTTATAAATGAATAAACGTTATCAAATAGGAGTTATTCGAATAAGAGAAATCGGTTAGAGTTAGAAATGATTTGATTAGAGTTAATCAGTGAGGGTTGACCAGTTAGAGTTAGAGTTAACTAAATAGAGTAGATCAAATAGGAGTTAATCGAGATGAGTTAATCGAATCTAGTTATTCGAAAGGAGTTATCGAATCCAGTTATTCGAGAGGAGTTATCAAATCTAGTTATTTGAAAGTAGTTATCGAATAGTTTATTAGAATAGAGTTAGAGTAGTTATCGAATAGTTTATTCGAATAGAGTTAGAGGAGTTAATCGAATACAATTTATTCGAATAGAGTTAGAGGAGTTATCGAATCTAGTTTATTCGACAGGAGTTAAGTGAATAGAGTAAATCAAATAGAGTTTAGTGAAAAGAGTTAATCGAATATAGTTATTCGAAAGAAAGGTTAAGTAAGGAAGTTAGTTAAAGAAATTTAAAAAGAACTTTGCCTATTTCAAGGTTAGAAATGTTGTTCAGTTAAGGTCTGAGAGGTAGTTCTACCCCAACTTGATTGGCTTCGTTTTTAACTAAGGAATGGCTAAGGTTCGGCAGAAAGGATGGTAAAGTGAATTTAGTAATTTAAGGAAATGGTTGAGTTGGCATAGCAATGTTTTATCTAAACATCTGCTTAATCCAAACGTAGGAGTTTTTGGAAATGTTTTCCAAACAAGAATCAGAAATGTTTTCTAATACAGAAAACAAGGAATGGAAATGTTTCCACTATTAATAACGTATATTTTCTAAATATAGAAAATAGCAAATTTTGAATATAGGGAAACAGGAGATGTAAAATGAACTAAAGAGATTAATGTTAAATGATGTTTGTTCGATATAATTTCCAACTGGAAATAATATCGTTGTTTGCACACTTGTTTTTCTTTGATAGTTAACTCACAGACTATCGAAGTTTTGACCATTTTAACGTTGTTAATATGGAGAGACTGGTTGGATTATTATCCAAAGAACCACTCTGTATTGGCATAAGCGTTGCGAATCATATATGCCAAAGATAATTGAAGACGGAGTAAAGTGCAAGGGCTATTGTATAAGTCTTAGATAATAGTGCCTAAGATGGATGTACTGAATAGTGCCTTTGGTTCATCCTGTTCCTGGATGACTTGTATGGACGGATGTCTGACAGAGTATTTCCAGACGATCACGTATATTGATTTCTGCAACCGTACCAAGAGTGGAAGCGGAGAAGGAAACTTCTTTTTGCTAACACATAATGTATTGTTGAGGACGTCAATCGGTGATTTGATGGATTTGATGATGTGGCATTCAAAGTGAATCTGATGTGATGATAAAGCGTAGCTTCTAGCCTCACATCCGGTAAATGACAGAAATCGGGCAGGCAGCATGGCTAAGTCGGTCGTTCCGAAGTTGGGTGTATAATCACCTGATCTGGAGTTTTATTTATTTCTAAAAATCTATTGTCGATACTGTCCCATTCGGGAAACGGTTGCCGATCCCAACCGTTGGTGATATACATTCGATACACTCAAGCGAAACGAGTGGTCGGTCATGTGTGGCCGGGTTGCAAGATGTTCTTGTTGAACCCAGTGTATTCCTTTCTAGAGGTACACTAGCGAAAGGTGGTTCCATACCTTGTCATAGTTGGAAATCCATTACCCAATACGTGCTTGCGGTTTTGGTTGTATAGTATATATGTAGAACGTGAGATGAAAGCGTTTCTGCTAATTGATTATTATATTGTGGTTGATAGACAATATTATAATATCAAAAGGTTTTTGATATAAAGATGTTTTGGATTCTCATAAGGGAAAAACCCGTTCCGTTATACGGCGTGGTCTTATGAGATATTGTTTAATGGCTCAAACTGTTTTTTTAAAACTGTTTTACTCACGCCAGTCCCATGACTGACCCGGAGTTTATTTTGTTTTGTTTCCCTAAACTCTTGGGTGCCCAATTTTGTACGGGCAGTCAAGTAGTCGGGATTTACAGATATAGTTGAAGAGCTGGAGCAGGAGGCTTCAGGATCATATAGCTATAGTTATTTCCGCTGTGTTGTAAGTGTTGTACTTTGATAATGATGTATATTCAAGTACAGATGTATATTTCAAGTTAGTTTATATATATTATATGTTATTCGTTCCGCTGTGAGGTTCGTGTTACTCTGATGTTGTGTTCTTCTTCTTCTGCTATTCTAAGTTTCTATCTTATCTATTCTCACCCTCTAATTTCTTTCATTTATGACCGGTATTGTTGATCCTTGGATGTTCGATATGTGTTGTATATCGGATAACCAAGATCGCCAAAAACCCGGGTCATTACAAAAAATATTAGGATCTATTTAAGAATATCTTTCCAATGAATCCGAAAAATTGAAATTTCATAGCGGGGATAAAAAGTTATGCCCAGTTGAAAATTCAGAATAGTCGCTATGGAAAATTTGGCCCTTAAAAATGGAAATTTTGCAAATGACCTTCGTTTTCGACGAAACCACTTTTGCTGGATCCGTGATGTCAATTTATTGCTAGATTCCAAAATTCATAATTTTTCAAATCAACATGTGAGAGTGGCGAAGTAAAACATGTTTTAACAGTTTCAGTCAATTTCGATCGACCAGAAAATGGCCATTTTTCAAACGGTCTCAGAATTTGATGAAATTAGTTTGTTAGGACCGGATCGTCAATACGAAGCTACAAATAATTTTTCTGGAATTTTCAGAGTCAGTATGTGACCCCGGTAAATTGAAATGTGCGTTCAAATTGAATATATAAAGGTTTATATTTTGAATTCAACGGAAACTGATCGTAACTGTTGAATTGGCCTACGATACATATTCCAAAGCGTTTGGAATGGGGGTAATTAGCTAGAGACGACAGTCGTTGGGTTTTATTTGATGGTAGGATCGATTAACAATTAAATTTCGAATAAAAATAAAATAAAATAATAATTCTTTCCTATTAAAACCTAACCCCCGTTCATTATCGAAGCAGCCTCCCTCGTTCAAATCCGCTCCCCCAAATCGGCCGCCACCGTTACCCTGCCACCACCGCACTCTGTCGCAATCCTCCCCAGGTGGCGCCGCACCACCGTGGCTCCCTCCGCTCCACCCCCATCGCCTCCTTCCCTAATTCGAACCAAATCGAATCCCTAGCCCCCCAAAGCTCCGTTCCACCGCCGTGGACCCTACCTCAACCGCCGCTGGCCATTAGAGCCAGCCCCGCGCCTCCAGCTACCCTCAGATCTCCTCCAGCCGCCACTTGCCACCAAACTCCGCCGGTAAATCCTATTTTCTTTATTTATTTTGTTATGTACTTAAAGACATGATTTTTATATGGAACAAACTTATGTTAAAAACGTAATTTTTATATAATAACATTGTTTTAAATAAGAAGTTTTAAAAATAAAATAGCTTTGATTTGAAAAAGATGAGCTTTTTAGTTGAATAAAAAATATTATTTTTATGTGAATAGAGTAATAAAAATATGATTTTTATATTATAGAAGTAATAAAAATATGATTTTTAGCTCATAGTAAAGATTATATTTTTATCATAGTAAAGATTATATTTTTATCGTAGTAAAGACGATATTTTTAAATAGGAAAGTTTGATATTTCTATATAGGAAAGTCGATATTTTTACATATAGAAAGACGGGATTTTTATATATGTTGTGGCGAAATAAAAATTCGATCTTTATATAAGAAGTAGATATATAAAAATATAATTTTTATATAGAAAGAAGCGATAAAAATATATGATTTCTTATATATGAAATGCCATTGTAAAAATGTGATAGCCCGTAACTTCCCCGGTAAGGAATGCCCGGATTATCTTGAGAACACAACATAATAGAACGCAAATAGAAGAACATATCATTGCTTATTACAACAATTTCATCAGAATAAAAGAATATACAGAGTATGAGTGAATAAAATACATTCGATAAATATCAGAGATTACAATAATTTACATAGCAGCGGAAAAACAATACAAAACACAATTGAAAGTAATACACGGATACCGAGCTTTCCGAGCATCGTTCCAGCTGTAAATCAGGATCCTGCGAATATAAATCTGCAAAACCAAAACTACTAGCTGCCCGTGTGGAAATAAGGGCACCCAGAGTTTAGGTTAAAACAATAAACTCGAGGTCAGTCATTTGACTGGTGTGAGAACTAAGACAGTTATTTAAAACTTTACTTTAAAAATAAGGTAAATCAAGGGACCACGCCATATAACACGGAACGGGTTTCCTCCCGAGAATACCAGTGCTTAGAATAAACAACGCAATGCTTTTTGGAAAAATGAAGCTATTATAAGACCCAGGTCCCATCACACAATGCAACGCAAGCCGTAGGATAGGGTTTTTACCTTATAATAGCCAAACATGCTTGGTACGTTTAAAACAAATCATTTGATACTATTATAAGTGCATAGTGTCAAAAACAATTTCAATCATAAATATCAATCATAGGCGGAATGAATGTCCCATACCACTATGTCGCCATACTAGGTTCTACAATTAAAACCGAAATATCTCATATTGGAAATTGGATTTCCGTCATGAGTCGAGGCAAGGGGTAAGCTCCTCTCCGATTTGAGACACTCTAGCAAATGCCTCAGGACTACACACTCTGGGTAACCCTGGATCCTCCAAGACTGGTTCTCCCTTACGTTTGAGGATTAATTATTCCTGAACACACGTTTCCCGGCCCTATATGACCTATAATCGAGGCGCCTCGCATCCAACAACCACAAAGGTGAAAATAATATAAATGTTAGCCAGTTTAAGCACTGACACCAACGTAGCTAGAAAGAAACGTCGTGCACTCCTTGGGTCCTTATCCCGTTTTTGACTCATACCGAGGTGTGAGGCTCGCGAATCCACGCTATACACAAAGCTAGGCCACGTAGGTCGTGCTTTGATCATCAACCACAAGACTTTGCTTTTCAATAGAAGCCTTGATCATTTGCCACTTAGGCATGCCACACAGGAAATTCACTCCATGCGATTGATGTCCATCGATATACAACCTCTGAGCTCATACGTCTCAGAGAAGGGCGTTAAGCAAGAGAATAAATTCTTCGTCGCCAAGCAGATGTATATTTAATAGAGATCAATCAGCACAGAATAAAATCCAATGTCAGACACACAGTTCATTTACAAGTTCGTTCTGGGTCTGAACGAAACCGGAGGCACTTTCCTCGCATATCCATCAATCTCCAAGTACGTCTGGACGATCATCAACTGATTCCCTCCTCTTGGGTGTACAGCCCAATCAAGATCATTAGTAATCACCAAAACGATGTGAAGACTTCTGGTCTTCAACCACCGTCTTCATCTTCGACATATCGTCGAATTGGTTATTCCGAATGGGTATAAACCCGGCCTTTCTGAATGACCTGCGTATATAATAAACAAATGTTACACAAACACAACATACGCCTCATTCCAATTCAGCAGTCACTAACCGTAAATTAGCAAGAGAACAATTCCCCAAATATTAACCCCGAAGGCCGAAACCAACATCAGATCAATATCCAGGAAACAATCCTCCTTAGCTAACCTACAGTTAGTTTCTAAATTTCACATTCTTAGGGAAAGGTTCCCATTAATTTTATCAAAGATAAATTCTTTTAAATTTATTCTTTAATCTTCCTTTGGATATCATTTCAAACCAAATTAAGGTTTTCCAAACTAGTCGGGATTAGCGAACCACACCGAAGTAATTATTTATTTTATTTCCCAATCCCAACCTATTTATCCCATGAAGCAAAACTGGTAATACTCCATATCTAACACCACGGTGTTATCGGTAAAATTAATTACCATTTCACGTTAAAATCTAATTAAAGATTTAACTATCGCTTTGGAGCAAAACTGGTGATACTCCATTCTCGCTCACTTTCCAAATTTGATAATTTAAATTATCAATTCACATTTCAATCTAATTACAGATTCATTAAAACTCCTTTTACTGGGTTAAAGAACTAATGTCATTTAAAACACAGTTTCACGATAAACCCAAATCACATTCTATTTATTATCGGGTGAAAGAACAAGTGTTATTTAAAACACCGTTCACGTTAAACCCACAAATCAATTCTAATTCAATTCCAATTAAATATATTAATTAATTGGTATACTTCATTAAATCTAAATAAAAAGATTTAATCTTTTCTCAACGGGGTTTAAGAACAGTGTTGATGAAGACACCATTCACGACAAACCCAAATCCCATTTGATATTAACTACAAGACTCTGAATAGAAAATATATCGACTTATATTCAAAATCAAATTCTACGACCAACAAATATCGTATTGGAAATAACGATATAAATATATCTTTCAAATTCCCATAACAATATCTGTATAATCGCGAAATTCAACATCGGAATATTCGAACGCCAATTTCGATCCAAATTCATTTCCACCTTATATATCGGAAATTCTGGTTATTTTCGAAACCATTTCAAATTCAATTTATTTATTTTAAAAATAAATTGATTTTTAATTCTAGTTCAAAACTAGTTCATTTCGATAAAAATCTGTTTTTATCTTTTCAAATATGGAGTTTTTCACCTCAGTTCTTTCCAACTCATTTATTATGATTTTACACAAATTATTAATATTTTTAATAATTTTATCAAGGCCCGTACAGTCGATTTCCACCAATGGCCATCGAATTACACTTACAGCGACCTTTTCTGAAATTGATTTGGACGTATCTCCAAGTCCAACCGTCATATTTCAAATCTCTTGTATTCTTAGAAAGCCCTTTTCGATACGAACCCAACGGTTTTGGTTTTAGGAAAATCCGACGGTCGGATCTCCCGTAATGTCCGTTCGAAGCCAATGGTCGAAATTCACGAACTGCCGCGGCGCGGCGCGTTCTATTCAGGCCATTATTTATATAATATATAAATATTATATATATTTCGTCGATTTCTTTTTAAAACGAATTTTATAAATCGTTTCAAAATTGTTTCAAAACAGTTTCAACTTCATATTCAATTTTAAATCAAAATTAAATTTTCCCTTTATAAATTCGTTTTACATTCATTTCAAATTGATTTCCATTCAAATCGATTTCAATTCGATTTCAGTTCGATTTTCAACTCATTTTCATTTCGTTTTCAATTCGTTTTCATTTCTATTGGAATTCATTTCAATTTGAATTCATTTCAATTTGTTTTCAATTCGTTTTCATTTCAATTTGAATTCATTTCAATTTAATTTCAATTCGAATTCATTTCTATTCAATTTCAATTCGAATTCATTTCTATTCAATTTCAATTCGAATTCATTTCTATTTGATTTCAATTCGAATTCATTTCTATTCAATTTCAATTCAAATCGATTTCAATTCAATTTCAGTTCGTTTTCAATTCGTTTTGAATTCATTTCAATTTTCAATTCTCTTTTCAATATTCATTATAAAAACGAATATAATCGATATAAATATCGTTCGCGTCAAAATAGCGCATCTCTAATCAACACGGCTTTATATTTTTCAATAACTTCATTATTCTATTCAACAAATGAATATTTATTCTATTCAACACATGAATCTATATTTCTTTCAACACATGACTAATCTCAACAAATGAGTACTGTCAACACTAGACTATTTTTGTTATTTAATATATTTTATAAAATTTTGATTTCTATCGTTAAATTTTTAATTAGACTCCAACCGTAAATTAGTAAGAGAACGATTCCCTAAGCATTAACCCCGAAGGACGAAACCAACATCAGATCAATACCCAGGAGACCACTCATCTTATCTATTTTCCAGTTAGTTTCTAATTTTATGTATGATAAAGAAGTAAATTTTATTGTTAAAATATTTCGTTCAACCCATGACTAATCTCAACGAATGAGTACTGTCAACACATGAATCTATATTTTATAATATTCTTTATTTTCCCAATTGGAATGAGGCCCAATCAATTACCATATAATGTTAATTATATGGATTCCATACAACACATGTATATAATAGCAACGATAAATAATCAACCATCATCCAAAGTGCACCACACAACTGCATAAGCATCAAATATAAATAATTAACGCTCACACAGTTTGTCGACCAATCGATTGACATACAACTAAATAATTGGGATTAGTGTACGCCAAATATCATCCCAACACCCGTGTAGGGTTTCAATCCACAACACTGAATATTATTTGTGCAGTTGGGCGATGTGTAAAATTTATCGTCCCAATCAATATTCTTCAAATAGGTGTACATAAACAAACCGTCCGGTTTGTAAATGAATATTTATTTATCCACATTCACGTTAAAAATTATATTTTTAACGATAAAATACTTTTTACCTATATAAATATTTTATTTCCCTTCCCATTACATAATCAATTCAATCAAATTTATCAACAAATAAATCAATCACAAAACAATTAACAAAACAAACAAGCCGTCCATGGTTTGTGGACGACGGGTGTCGGGTGCTACTAAGCACCGTCTGCATCCTAGTATACATTTTAACTAGAAAAGGAAATTTAAAGTGAGAAGTTCTCACCGACTAGCTAAACCAAACGCCACAACTCTTCATATGTAGAAACCTTCATCGTGCTCGCCTTTTGTCAATTTCATTGTCCGCATTCACTACATATATAAAAATCACATTTTTATATTGTTTCTATTTTTATATAAAAATCACATTTTTATACCGCTACTATATAGATAAAAATTCTATTTTTACCTCGCTAGTAATATAATAAAAATTATATTTTTATTACTCTACATGAATAAAAATCATATTTTTATTCTCCCTATGATGTAAAGACCGAATTTTTACCATCTATATAATATAAAAATAATATTTTTATATCTCCTACATAATAAAGATCGAATTTTTTTATCTTACTACACTTATAAAAATTACATTTTTAACCTTTCTATAATATAAAAATTATATCTTTAACCTTTCTATAATATAAAAATTATATATTTTCTTAACTAAAAATCGGATTTTTTCCAAACAAAAAATCTCATCTTTATATGACTAAAAATCAAATCTTTCGTATATTAAAAATCATATCTTTCTAGAATTAAAAATCTAGTCTTTTCTTCTTTAAGAATCTAATTTTTATCTCCATTAAAAAATCTAATTTTTATCTATGATAAAAATCAAAACTTTCACGTATTAAAATTTAAAACTTTCAATTGTATAAAAATCAACACTTTTATTCTATAAAAATTAAATACTCAATTCTGAAAAGAGAATTTAAATAAATAAAAAGCTTGCCGTGGAAGGGGGAAAGGGGATTTGCAGCGCCAGGGGGGACGAACTGCTCGCGGTCTTCATTGCAGAGATGGAGGGAGAAACAAGGGCGGAGGGGAGGTCGGAGTGAGAAGGGGGTGGTCGGCGGTGGGCTATTTTGGGTTGTGGTGGTTTCTGGGGGGGATTAGGGGAAAACACGGTAGGAGAAGGGGAGGAGGGGGTATGGACTAACAGGGGCGCCTCGCACCGGCGGCGCGATGCTGGGTGGAGCGCGACTCCTCCCTCTCCCTCTTTTTTTTTTCTTTTAGTGGTATTGAATCCGAACGGGGGGCTAAGGAAAAGGAAGAGAGAGATTTTATTTTTATTTAATTAATTTATTTAATTCCAAAAAGCAACTTTTATTTTCGAACTCGAAATCAAACCCACCGACTGTCGTCCCTAGCGTATTACCCCTATTCCGAACACAATGAGATATGTATCGTAAGCTGATTCGATCGTTTCGATCAGTTTTCGTCAAAATCAAAATATAACTCTACATATTGATTTTGAACGCGCCGTTCAATTTACCTGGGCCACATTCTAACTCTAAAAATTCCCAAAAAATATTTTCTAGCTTCGTATTGACCATACGGTCCTAACAAAACAAATTTCGTCAAATTCTGAGACCGTTTGAAAAATGGCCATTTTCCAGTCGATTAAAATCAACTAAAACTGGTCAAACGCGTTTTCCTTTGCCACGCTCACATATTGATTCCTAAAATTACGAAATTTAAAACCTAGCAATAACTTGACATCACAGATCCAACAAAAGTGGTTATGTCGAAAACCAAGGTCGTTTGCAAAGTTTCCATTTTTAAGGGTCAGAATTCCATAGCGACTATTCTGAATTTTCAACTGGACATAACTTTTGATTCCCGCTATGAAATTTCAATTTTTCGGATTCGTTGGAAAGATATTCTCAATTAGATTCTAATATTTTTGGTTTTGTCAAAATCTGGTTTATTTTGCACCCGGTGCATTCATTTGAACTTTGAATTCGAATTATCGAATTACCGCGCCATTTTCAATTCCTTTTATATATATAAATAAATATTTATATTCTAACGACGATTCAAATAAATATATACGTTCTATTTCTATTCAAAATAAATTTCTCATCGATATTATTTAAAGTAGTCAAAATTCGCTAAAATTGCCAAAATAAATTTTTTAAACTAACTCAGATTTTCCGGGTTATTACAATCTCCCCCACTTAAAACTTTTCGTCCCCGAAAAGGAACGAAGCCGAAAGTTGTTTAACTAATCGACTCAACTTTCACTATTTCCATTATAGCTTAAGTTCTTCAACTTTTTAGTTTCTAAGAACTTTTCAAATTTTTCAAAAAATTTGGCTAACACCCTAAATTTTCGAAAAATTTCGCTATAACCTCCCCTGCATCGGGGACTTCGGGATATTTCATATAGCCTCCCATGGCCTTCTTCAATCCAAAAGGAAAAGAAAAAGCCAAGCGGCTAGCCAATCGGCTCATAAAATCATCATCACCAAAAGAAATACAATAAACATGTACCTATTTTTCGAGAAAACAATTTTATTCTTCTGCTCTAGCCTCCTTGCTATGACCTGTTCAATGTAAGCACATGTATATGCATGCAAATGCGACTAATTTCAAACAATTTTCAATACCGTTCAATATTCGGTTCAATTAGGCCAAATGGTTCAAAATTGAATTAATCAAACAATAATCAAACAACACAACCAGCAATCAATTAGTTGATTAACGTTTCAAATTCATAATTTGACATATATACAGAAAATCATGTTTTTGATGCCAAATCACAACAATAATCCTATCTAATTTTGGTTCTCGCACCAGTCAATGGAAATATATAGATATCCCACTTTCGAAACTCGAATATGAATACTGATGATGATGCACCATCATCAGAATCATCCCCGGGTGTCTAGAATGTGATCCTGTATCTATCCAGTATATTAAAACTTCGAATATACATTCATGACGCGTATATGCAAAACCTTTATATACTCGATCGTCCAAATCAATATAAATAAAATATTCAAATACGTATAATCTAGTTTAAATTTTCAAAACAAAATTGTTTTCATTTGAAAAATATACTACTCACACTCATTCTAGGATACTACTGATCCTATCTCTAACGAGTCATTCTAATTGGATATTACTAATCCAATATCTAATGAATTCTTTCGTTTGGTTCTAACGTGTCTTGTTCTCGAGCTCTGTAAATCAAATCTCTGATACCAACTGTGATAGCCCGTAACTTCTCCGGTAAGGAAAGCCCGGATTATCTTGAGAACATGAAATAATAGAACGCAAACAGAAGAACATTTCATTGCTTATTACAACAATATCATCAGAATACAAGAATATACAAAGTATGAATGAATAAAATACATTCGATAAATATCAAAGAATACAATAATTTACATAGCAGCGGAAAAACAATACAAAACACAACTGAAAGTAATACACGGATACAGAGCTTTCTGAGCATCGTTCCTGCTGTAAATCAGGATCCTGCGAATATAAATCTGCAAAACCAAAACTACTAGATGCCCGTGCGGAAATAAGGGCTCCCAGAGTTTAGTTTAAAACAATAAACTCCAGGTCAGTCATGTGACTGGTGCGAGAACTAAGGCAGTTACTTAAAACTTTACTTTAAAAACAAGGTAAATCAAGGGACCACGCCGTATAACACGGAACGGGTTTCCTCCCGAGAACACCAATGCTTAAAATAAACAACGCAATGCTTTTTGGAAAAATGAAGCTATTATAAGACCCAGGTCCCATCACACAATGCAACGCAAGCCGGAGGATAGGGTTTTTAACTTATAATAGCCAAACATGCTTGGTACGTTTAAAACAAATCATTTGATACTATTATAAGTGCATAGTGTCAAAAACAATTTCAATCATAAATATCAATAATAGGCGGCATGAATGTCCCATACTACTATGTCGCCATACTAGGTTCTACAATTAAAACCGAAATATCTCGTATTGGAAATTGGATTTCCGTCATGAGTTGAGGCAAGGGGCAAGCTCCTCTCCGATTCGAGACACTCTAGCAAATGCCTCAGGACTACACACTCTGGGTAACCCCTGGATCCTCCAAGACCGGTCCTCCCTTACGTTTGAGGATTAATTATTCCTGAACACACGTTTCCCGGCCCTATAGGACCTATTATTGAGGCGCCTCGCATCCAACAACCACAAAGGTGAAAATAATATAAATGTCAGCCAGTTTAAGCACTGACACCACTGTAGCTAGAAAGAAACGTCATGCACTCCTTGGGTCCTTATCCCGTTTTTGACTCATACCGAGGTGTGAGGCTCGCGAATCCACGCTATACACAAAGCTAGGCCATGTAGGCCGTGCTTTGATCATCAACCACAAAACTTTGCTTTTCAACAGAAGCCTTTATCATCTGCCACTTAGGTATGCCACACAGGCAATTCACTCCTTGCGACTGATGTCCATCGATATACAACCTCTGAACTCGTACGTCTCAGAGAAGGGTGTTAAGGAAGAGAATAAATTCTCCGTCGCCAAGCAGATGTATATTTAATAGAGATCAATCAGCATAGAATAAAATCCAATGTCAGACAAAGAGTCGATTTACAAGTTCATTTTGGGTCTGAACGAAACCGGAGGCACTTTCCTCGCATATCCATCGATCTCCAAGTACGTCTGGACGATTACCAACTGATTCCCTCCTCTTGGGTGTACAACCCAATCAAGATCATCAGTAATCACCCAAACAATGTGAAGACTTCTGGTCTTCAACCACCATCTTCATCTTCGACATATCGTCGAATCGGTTATTTAGAATGGGTATAAACCCGGCCTTTCTGAATGACCCGCGTATATAATAAACAAATGTTACACAAACACAACATACGCCTCATTCCAATTCAGCAGTCACTAACCGTAAATTAGCAAGAGTACAATTCCCCAAATATTAACCCCGAAGGCCGAAACCAACATCAGATCAATATCCAGGAAACCATCCTCCTTAGCTAACCTACAGTTAGTTTCTAAATTTCACATTCTTAGGGAAAGGTTCCCATTAATTTTATCAAAGATAAATTCTTTTAAATTTATTCTTTAATCTTCCTTTGGATATCATTTCAAACCAAATTAAGGTTTTCCAAACTAGTCGGGATTAGCGAACAACACCAAAGTAATTATTTATTTTATTTCCCAATCCCAACCTATTTATCCCATGAAGCAAAACTGGTAATACTCCATATCCAACACCATGGTGTTATCGGTAAAATTAATTACCATTTCACGTTCAAATCTAATTTAAGATTTAACTATCGCTTTGGAGCAAAACTGGTGATACTCCATTCTCGCTCACTTTCCAAATTTGATAATTTAAATTATCAATTCACATTTCAATCTAATTACAGATTCATTAAAACTCCTTTTACTGGGTTAAAGAACTAATGTCATTTAAAACACAGTTTCACGATAAACCCAAATCACATTCTATTTATTATCGGGTTAAAGAACAAGTGTTATTTAAAACACCGTTCACGATAAACTCACAAATCAATTCTAATTCAATTCCAATTAAATACCATTTAATTGCTATACTTCATTAAATCTAAATAAAAAGATTTAATCTTTTTCTCAACGGGGTTTAAGAACAGTGTTGATGAAGACACCATTCACGACAAACCCAAATCCCATTTGATATTAAATTCAAGATTTTGAATAGAAAATATATCGACTTATATTCAATATCAAATTCTACGACCAACAAATATCGTATTGGAAATAACGATATAAATATATCTTTCAAATTAACATAACAGTATATATGTAATCACGAAATTCAACATCGGAATTTTCCAACGCCAATTTCGATCAAAATCTATTTCCACCTTATATATCGGAAATTCTGGTTATTTTCAAAACCATTTCAAATTCAATTTATTTATTTTAAAAATAAATTGATTTTTAATTCTAGTTCAAAACTAGTTCATTTCGATAAAAATCTATTTTTATCTTTTCAAATATGGAGTTTTTCACCCCAGTTCTTTCCAACTCATTTACTATGATTTTACACAAATTATTAATATTTTTAATAATTTTATCAAGGCCCGTACAGTCGATTTCCACCAATGGCCATCGAACTGCACTTACAGCGACCTTTTCTGAAATTGATTTGGACGTATCTCCAAGTCCAACCGTCAGATTTCAAATCTCTTGTATTCGTTAGAAAGCTCTTTTCGATACAACCCAACGGTTCCGGTTTTAGGAGAATCCGACGGTTGGATCTCCCGTAATATCCGTTCGAAGCCAATGGTCGAAATTCACGAACTACCGCGGCGCGGCGCGTTTTATTCAGACCATTAGTTATATAATATATATATATATATATATATATATATTATCTATATTTCGTCGATTTCTTTTTAAAACGAATTTTATAAATCATTTCAAATTTGTTTCAAAACAGTTTCAACTTCATATTCAATTTTAAATGAAAATTAAATTTTCCCTTTATAAATTCGTTTTACATTCATTTCAAATTGATTTCCATTCAAATCGATTTCAATTCAATTTCCGTTCGATTTTCAATTCATTTTCATTTCGTTTTCAATTCGTTTTCATTTTAATTTGAATTCATTTCAATTGGTTTTCAATTCATTTTCATTTCAATTTAATTTCAATTCGAATTCATTTCTATTCAATATCAATTCAAATTCATTTCTATTCAATTTCAATTCGAATTCATTTCTATTTGATTTCAATTCGAATTCATTTCTATTCAATTTCAATTCAAATCGATTTCAATTCAATTTCAGTTCGTTTCAATTCGTTTTGAATTCATTTCAATTTTCAATTCTCTTTTCAATATTCATTATAAAAACGAATATAATCGATATAAATATCGTTCGCGTCAAAATAGCGCATCTCTAATCAACATGGCTTTATATTTTTCAATAACTTCATTATTCTATTCAACAAATGAATATTTATTCTATTCAACACATGAATCTATATTTCTTTCAACACATGACTAATCTCAACAAATGAGTACTGTTAACACGTGAATATTTTTGTTATTTAATATATTTTATAAAATTTTGAATTCTATCGTTAAATTTTTAATTAGACACCAACCGTAAATTAGTAAGAGAACGATTCCCTAAGCATTAACCCCGAAGGCCGAAACCAACATCAGATCAATACCCAGGAGACCACTCATCTTATCTATTTTCCAGTTAGTTTCTAATTTTGTATATGATAAAGATGTAAATTTTATTGTTAAAATATTTCATTCAACCCATGACTAATCTCAACGAATGAGTACTGTCAACACATGAATCTATATTTTATAATATTCTTTATTTTCCCAATTATAATAAGACCCAATCAATTACCATATAATGTTAATTATATGGATTCCATACAACACATGTATATAATAGCAACGATAAATAATCAACCATCATCCAAAGTGCACCACACAACTACATAAGCATCAAATATAAATAATTAACACTCACATAGTCTGTCGACCAATCGATCGACATACAACTAAATAATTGGGATTAGTGTACGCCAAATATCAATCCAACACCCGTATGGGGTTTCAATCCACAACACTGAATATTATTTGTGCAGTTGGGCAATGTGTAAAATTTATCATCCCAATCAATATTCTTCAAATAGGTGTACATAAACAAACCGTCTGGTTTGTAAATGAATATTTATTTATCCACATTCACGTTAAAAACTATATTTTTAACGATAAAATATTTTTACCTATATAAATATTTTATTTCCTTTCCCATCACACAATCAAATCAATCAAATTTATCAACAAATAAATCAATCACCAAACAAACAAGCCGTCCATGGTCTGTGGACGACGGGTGCTGCTATGCACCGTTTGCATCCTAGTATACATTTTAACTAGAAAAGGAAATTTAAAGTGAGAAGTTCTCACCAACTAGCTAAACCAAACCCCACGACTCTTCATATGTAGAAACCTTCATCGTGCTCGCCTTTTGTCAATTTCATTGTCCGCATTCACTACATATACAAAAATCACATTTTTATGTTGTTGCTATTTTTATATAAAAATCACATTTATATACCGCTACTATATAGATAAAAATTCTATTTTTACCTCGCTAGTAATATAATAAAAATTATATTTTTATTACTCTACATGAATAAAAATCATATTTTTATTCTTCCTATGATGTAAAGATCGAATTTTTACCATCTATATAATATAAAAATCATATTTTTATATCTCCAACATAATAAAGATCGTTTTTTTTTATCTTACTACACTTATAAAAATTACATTTTTAACCTTTCTATAATATAAAAATTATATCTTTAACCTTTCTATAATATGAAAATTATATATTTTCTTAACTAAAAATCAGATTTTTTCCAAACTAAAAATCTCATCTTTATATGATTAAAAATCAAATCTTTCGTATATTGAAAATCATATCTTTCTAGAATCAAAAATCTAGTCTTTTCTTCTTTAAGAATCTAATTTTTATCTTCATTAAAAAATCTAATTTTTATCTATGATAAAAATCAAAACTTTCACGTATCTATAAAAATCAACACTTTTATTCTATAAAAATTAAATAATCAATTCTGAAAAGAGAATTTAAATAAATAAAAAGCTTGCCGTGGAAGGCGGAAAGGGGATTTGCTACGCCGGGGGGAAGGGTGGATGAACTGTTCGCGGTCTTCATTGCAGAGATAGAGGGAGAAACGAGGGCGGAGGGGAGGTCGGAGTGAGAAGGAGGTGGTCGGCGGTGGGCTAATTTGGGTTGTGGTGGTTTCTGGGGGGATTAGGGGAAAACACGGTAGGAGGAGGGGAGAAGGGGAGGAGGGGGTACGGGCTAACGGGGGCGCCTCGCGCCGGCGGCGCGATGCTGGGAGGAGAGTGGCTCCTCCCTCCCCCTCTTTTTTTTCTTTTCTTTTAGTGGTATTGAATCTGAACAGGGGGGCTAAGGAAAAGGAAGAGAGAGATTTTATTTTTATTTAATTAATTTATTTAATTCCAAAAAGCAACTTTTATTTTCGAACTCGAAATCGAACCCACCGACTGTCGTCCCTAGCGTATTACCACCATTCTGAACATAATGGAATATGTATCGTAAGCTGATTCGATCGTTTCGATCAGTTTTCGTCAAAATCAAAATATAACTCTATATATTGAATTTGAACGCGCCTTTCAATTTACCTGGGCCACATTCTAACTCTAAAAATTCCCAGAAAATATTTTCTAGCTTCGTATTGACGATACGGTCCTAACAAAACTAATTTCGTCAAATTCTGAGACCGTTTGAAAAATGGCCATTTTCCAGTCGATTAAAATTAACTGAAATTGGTCAAACGCGTTTTCCTTTGCCATGCTCACATATTTATTCAGAAAATTACAAAATTTGAAACCTAGCAATAACTTGACATCACAAATCCAACAAAAGTGGTTTCGTCGAAAACCGAGGTCGTTTGCAAAGTTTCCATTTCTAAGGGTCAGAATTCCATAGCGACTATTCTGAATTTTCAACTGGACATAACTTTTGATTCCCGCTATGAAATTTCAATTTTTCGGATTCATTGGAAAGATATTCTCAATTAGATTCTAATATTTTTGGTTTCGTCAAAATCCGGTTTATTTTGCACCCGGTACATTCATTTGAACATTGAAATCGAATTATCGAACTACCGCGCCATTTTCAATTCCTTATATATATGTAAGTAAATATTTATATTCTAACGATGATTCAAATAAATATATACGTTCTATTTCTATTCAAAATAAATTTCTCATCGATATTATTTAAAATAATCCATTTTAAATAATCAAAATTCGCTAAAATTGCCAAAATAAAATTTTTATACTGGCTCAGATTTTCCGGGTTATTACAAAAAATGTGATTTTTATATAGGGAATGGCAAGAGAAAAATATGATGTTTATTATATGAACATCGATATAAAAATACGATTTTTATATATAGGAAGAAGCGATATATAGATTAGATTTTTCTTTATGTGAATAGAATATAAAAATTGAATCTTTATGTATATGGTAGGAAAGTAAAAATCTGATTTTTATATATATGGCAAAGTTATAAAAATGAGATTTTTAATATAAACTTCGTGAAACAGACTGCATTGGAAACAAGACGAAGATTTCCTACGTATGAAGAGTCGTGGCGTTTGGTTTAGCTCTAGGTGAGAACTCCTCACTTTTAATTTATTTTCTAGTTGAAATATATACTAGGATGCAGACGGTGCTTAACAGCACCCGACACCCGTTGTCCACAGACCATGGACGACTTGTTTGTTTGTTGTTTGTGATGTGAATATTGATTGTATGATGTGGAATGGAATAAAATATTTTATAGTTAAAAATATAATTTTTAACGTGTATATAAAATAAACATTTATAAACAAATCGGATGGTTTGTTTATATACACACATTTGACTGATATTGATTGGGACGATAAATTTTACACGTCGCCCAACTGCACTAATAAAAATCTGTGTTTGTTGATTTGAAATCCCATACGGGTGTTGGGATGATATTTGGCGTACACTAATCCCAATTATTTAGCTGTATGTCGATCGATTGGTCGACAGACTGTGTAAGCGTTAATTATTTATATTTAATGCTTATGCAGTTGTGTGGTGCACTCTGGATGATGGTTGGTTATTTATCGTTGCTATTATATACATGTGTTGTAGGGAATCCATATAATTAACATTATATGGTAATTGATTGGGCCTCATTCTAATTTGGAAAGTAAAGAATATTATAAAACAAAATTCATGCGTTGAATAAAATATATATATTCATGTGTTGAATAAAAGAAAATTCATGTGTTGAATAAAATGAATACTCATGTGTTGAATAAAATAAATACTCATGTGTTGAATAAAATATATATTCATGTGTTGAAGAAAATATTCATTTGTTGAATAGAATAACGAAGCTATTGAAATATATAAAGACGTGTTGGTTAGATATGCGCCATTTTGACGCGAACGATATTTATATCGATTATATTCGTTTTTATAATGAATAAGGAAAAGGAAGTGATTTCAAAATATAATATTTTGAAAATACTATCATTTGTATATCGATGATATGGAATATTCAATTTTGATTTGAAATTGAATATGAAGTTGAGATCGTTTTGAAAACGAATTTAAAACGATTTATAAAATACGTTTTGAAAGGAAATCGATGAAATATATAATATAATATATATATATATATATATAATGGCCTGAATAGAACGCGCCGCGCTGCAGCAGTTCGCGAATTTCGACCATTGACTTCGAATGAACGTTACGGGAGATCTGACCATCGGATTCTCCTAAAACCGGAACCGTTGGGTTCGTAGCGAAAAGAGCTTTCTAACAAATATTAGAGATTTGAAGTCTAACGGTTAGATTTGGAATTATGTCCAAATCAAATTTGGAAAAGGTCGCTGTAAGTGCAGTTCGATGGCCGTTGATGGAAATCGACTGTACGGGCCTTGATAAAATTATTAAAAATAGTAATAATTTGTGTAAAATCATAAGAAATGATTTAAAAAGAATTGGGATGAAAAATTCCATATTTGAAAAGATAAAAATAGATTTTTATCGAAATGAACAAGTTTTAAACTAAAATTATAATCCATTTATTTTTGAAATAAATAAATTGGATTTGAAAGGGTTTTAAAAGTAACCAGAATTTCCAATAATTGAATTGGAATGGATTTGAATCGAAATTGTCTTTGGAATATTTCGATATTGGATTTCGTGATTATACAGATACTGTTATGGAAATTTGAAAGATATATTTATATCGTTATTTCCAATATGATATTTGTTAGTCGTAGAATTTGATATTGAATATAAGCCGATATATTTTCTATTCAGATCCTTGTATTTAATATCAAATGGGATTTGGGTTTGTCATGAATGGTGTCTTCATTAACACTGTTCTTAAACCCAGTTGAGAAAAAGATTAAATCTTTTTATTTAGATTTAATGAAGTATAGCAATTAAATGGTATTTAATTGGAATTGAATTTGAATTGATTTTTGGGTTTATCGCGAATGGTGTTTTAAATAACACTTGTTCTTTAACCCAATAATTAATGAAATGTGATTTTGGGTTGTCGTGAACGATATCTTCAATAATACTGTTCTTAGACCCAACGGAGTTAAGAAAATCAGAAACTAACTGAAGATTAGTTAAGTTGAATGGTTTCTTGGGTATTGATCTGATGTTGGTTTCGGCCTTCGGGGGTTATTACTTAAGGAATTGTTCACTTGCTAATTTACGGTTAAAGGCTGATGGAATAGAATGTGATTTTGGGTTTATTGTGAACCGTGTTTTAAATGACATTGGTTCTTTAACCCAGTTAAAGATATACAGGATATGATTTCCCAAGTTAAACAATCATTAATATAGACTTTTGGGAAGATTAAAACCAAGTGGAGTTTTAATGAATCTTTAATTAGATTGAAATGATCGAGAATGGAGTATCACCAGTTTTTCTCCAGGCGATAGTTAAATCTTTAATTAGATTTGAACGTGAAATGGTAATTGAGATTACCGATAACACCGTGGTGTTAGATATGAAGTATTACCAGTTTTACTTCATGGGATGAATAGGTTGGGGTTGGGAAATTAAAACAAATGATTACTTTGGTAAGGTTCGTTAATCCCGACTAGTTTCGATAAACCATAATTTGGTTTTGAATTGATATTCAAAAGAAGATTAAAGAATAAATTTAAAGAATTTATCTTTGATAAAATTAATGGGAACCTTTCCCAAAGTGTAAGAATATTTGAATAAAAGAATATTCTGAATTGGAATGAGGCGTATGTTGTGTTTGTGTAACACTTGTTTATTATATAAGCGAGTTATTCAGAAAGACCGGGTTTATCCCATTCTGAATAACTGATTCGACGATGTGTCGAGGATGAAGACAGTGGTCGAAGACCGGAGGTCTTCACATCGTTTGGGTGATTACTGATGATTTTGATTGGGTTGTACACCCAAGAGGAGGGAATCAGTTGGTGATCGTCCAGACATACTTGGAGATCGATGGATATGCGAGGTACAAGGTGCCTCCGGTTTCGTTCAGACCTATAACGAAATTGTAAATGAATTGTGTGTCTGACATTGGATTTTATTCTATGTGATTGATTTCTATTAAATATATATCTGTTTTGCAGCGAAGAATTTATTCTTTTGCATAACGCCCTTCTCTGAGGCGTACGAGCTCAGGGGTTATATATTGATGGATATCAATCGCATGGAGTGAATTGCCTGTGTGGCATGTCTAAGTGGAAAATGATCAAGGATTTTGTTGAAAAGCAGAGTCTTGTGGTTGATTATCAAAGCACGGCCTGTGTGGCATAGCTTTGTGTAGCGTTGATTCGCAAGCCACACACCCTGGTTGTGAACCAGAAACGGGAGAGGACCTCAGGGAGGACATGCGTTTCCTTCTAGCTAGGGTATTGTCAGTGACCTACCAGCCCTGACATTTATATTATTTTCACCTGTGTGGTTGTTGGATTGCGAGGCGCCTCGGATATATCAGTGACTATGCGGAGCTGATGGAGTCATTTCGCTCATTTACGCCCCAAAGGGTGGGGAAACGCAATGTTCAGGCATTATAATCCACATCGGTGGGCTCACCTGTGTCTAGGTCCTGAGGCTCGGGCTAGAGAGTCTCGAATTCGGTGAGGACTATCTTTTGCCTTGGTTCATAGATGGAAATCCAATTTCCAATACGAGACATTTCGGTTTTAGTTGTAAACCTATATATGGCGACATACTGGTATGGGGCACTTATGCCGTCTATGATTGATACTTATGATTGAATTTTTTTTGACACTATACACTTATAGTAATAATAAAACATGAAATTTAGCGTATCAAGCATGTTTGGCTATTATAAGGGAAAACCCTATCCCACGGCTTGCGTTGCATTGTGTGATAGGACCTGGGTATTATAATAGCTTCATTTTTCCAAAAAGCATTGCGCTGTTTTGTTATTTGCACTGGTATTCTTGGGAGGGAACCCGTTCCGTGTTATACGGCGTGGTCCCTTGATATATCTGATTTAAAGTAAAGTTTTAAATAACTGTTTTAGTTATCACACCAGTCACATGACTGACCTGGAGTTTATTGTTTTAACCTAAACTCTAGGTTCCCCTATTTTCCGCACGGGCAGCTAGTAGTTTTGGTTTTGCAGATTTATATTCACAGGATCCTGATTTACAGCTGGAACGATATCCGAAAAGCTTTGTATCCGTTTATCTCTTTCAGTTGTGTATTGTATTATTTTTCCGCTGCTATGAAATGTATTGTAATCTCTGATATTTAGTGAATGTGTATTATTGATTTATACTCTGTATATTCTTGTATTCTAATGGAATTGTTGTAATTAACAATGAAATGTTCTTCTGTTTGTGTTCCGATTTGTTGTGTTCTCAAAACAATCAGGGGTTTCGAACGGTCTTGGTCGGTTTAGCGATCGATTTGGATCGAACGAAATTCCTTATCGTTACAGAGGTCACCGATGACTTTAGGGAAGAAATGGGAGGGGCGGAGTACACGACATAAGGAAGGAATTCATTCGAATTTATTTGGCAATGGAGGAAGAAGACTTAGGGTAGAAATAGTGTTTACATACGAGTAGGGTAGTGAAGTTAAAGAATACGGTAATGGCCAATGAAGAGTGCGGTGATGAAAGAGAGTGGAGGCAAGATGTTGGCTGGTGTTGTATGTTCATTCTAGTGGACTATGATGAAGTGACGGTGATGTCACTGCAGCAGCAAAGGTGTGGAATGTTTGGAGAAAAAGTCACGCATGGATTGGTGCACTAGAAGCTTGGCAGGTCATTTTTGGTAAGAGGCCGATATAGAGTAAGCCCAGAAAGAAAGGTACATAGTTCGTGCATAGAAAAAGTTGGGGCGATGCTATATAGAAGATCGAAAATAGTGAATGTATTAACGAAGTAGAAAGGGGGTGGCGCAGCGAATCAGATCAAGACTCCGGGACGATGGAAGGAAACTGGAGCTCGTCATGATTCTAGATGGATTAAAGCGTCGGGTATAATAAACTAACGCAAATCGTTATTTAACGGTTAACGCGCAAAGGTGAGTAAATTCACTAAATCTGATCTATTTTAAATTATTATAGTTATATTTTAATATTTTGTTGAATGCTGTGTGATGGTCGTTTAGGTAGGTTACTATTAAATTGGTTGAATATCGTCGTATATATATACACATCATTGGTTGGATGCTGACTCCATCGATTATAATATTCCCTAGTATGGGATTAGTGAAAATTGTGTGGACTAACATCTGTGGATGCAGGAAACCGGTTGGAGGAATTCAACTGGATTCCGCAATATTTATCTGTACCGTTGGTTTTATATTATTTATATAAGCACTGTTTGAACCCAAATGACATTTAAACCCTGTATGAACATTGATTAATCAATAGACGATATCGATTAAGAAAGTGGCAGCAACTGGCCATAAATCCATCGTCTGGTTAAGAAATTGATTTGCCGTCAGGCAAATCAACGAAGTTAATTATAAAAAATTTTATTTTTATAAATAAAGCAACATTTTAAAATGTAATAGAAGTTATATTTAAAAACTAGTATTTTATAGTTCATTTTTATAAAATAAATATAAACGATTATTTAAATATGTTATGAAGCCGTAATTATCCTAGAGTGAATAATTTGGATAATTATTTTAAAGCAAACAATTAAGAAATATTATTAGATTAATTATATAAATCTAATGGTAAGAAGTAAATAAAACCAGTTAACGAATTTACTGATGGAATGAAGTTGATTTAATCAGCTATTTATTTTGAAAATGATTATTAGATTAATTGGTCTTCAATTAATCTAATGAAAATAACTTAGCGGTAAACTGATCAAAAAGTAATAAGATTCCTTATTAATCACCCTTTCTAATTAATGAGGTATTAAATAATTATTAAACTAATATAATTAGTTAAGGTTGGTTAAAGTAAGCAACCATTCTATTTTAATTAAATAGCAAAGTAAACTATTTTACTTCAGCAATAATGAAGTTAATTACTATTTAATTATTTAATTAAGGTAATTGTTTCTTAAACGGATTTCATTTAAGAGGGAATGAAGTTTGTAATAAAAAGTTACTTGAAGTAAATATAATAATTCAAATAAAGTAAAACACCAGAAGACAAAGAATGCTAATGGATTCTGGTAAAGGGACCATAGACCGAAGTCAAAGCGAAGCATTAATATGTAATATAAATAGTTTTAAACATCCGAGTCTTCAAAGTGAGAATAAGGTATTATAAAAACCATAAAGCAAGAAATACAGTTTAATTGATATTATTAGTAATAGGTAGTTTAGAGTTACAAACTTATATCTGTTCTAAGGTAAGAACGTTGTCGATCACGGTCTAGGAGGTAAATAAAATACCACAACTTGAACGACTTCACTATTATCGAGGGATGGTATTAGTTTGTAACGGACAGAGACATCGAGATTAGTTATAAAGGGGAATATGGCAGCGTATGGCATTAGTTATAAAAGGGAGAATATTACAGCTTATGGCATTAGTTATAAAATGGAGAATATTACAGCGTATGGCATTAGTTATAAAAGGGGGAATATTACAGCGTATGGCATTAGTTATAAAAGGGAGAATATTACAGCGTATGGCATTAGTTATAAAAAGGGGAATATTACAGCGTATTGCATTAGTTATAAAAGGGGGAATATTACAACGTAGTGCAAGGTTTGAACTATAACGATAAATTAACGATGTTGACCAAGCTTAAGCGTGATTTTTATATATAGCACTATTTCCTAGGGAATGAAAACAGTTTGTTTTGAAATCCACTTATTCTAAAGAAAAAAGTAACGATGTTTGTCCAAAGAAGTATAAGAATAATGTTTTAAAAGTGAATGTTTGGCAGATTAAAATATTTATAATGAAATTGGAAATATTTTTCCAATGTAGATAAGGTAAATTATACAAGTGTAGAAAATTTCGAAATGTGTGTATAATCACGGAATCCAATATCGAAATATTCCGAAGATAATTTCGATTTAAATCTATTTCAATTCTTATATTGGAAATTTCTGGTTATATTAAAACCACATCTCAATCCATTTTATTTATTTAAAAATATTGGATTATTTTTCTAGTTAATAATTAGTTCATTTCGATAAAAATCTATTTTTATCTTTTCAAATATTGAATTTTTCATCTCAGTTCTTTCCAAATCATTTCTTATGATTTTACACTAATTATTGATATTTTTAATAATTTTATCAAGGCCCGTACAGTCGATTTCCATCAATGGCCATCGAACTTCACTTACAGCGACCTTTTCCAAATTTGATTTGGACATAATTCCAAATCCAACCGTTAGATTTCTAATTTATCATATTCGTTGGAAATCTCTTTTCGATACGAACCCAACGGTTTTGGTTTTAGGAGAATCCGACGGTCGGATCTCTCGTAATGTCCGTTCGAAGTCAATGGTCAAAATTCGCGAACTGCCGCAACGTGGCGCGTTCTATTCAGGCCATTATATTATATATAATATATATTTCGTCGATTTCCATTCAAAACGTATTTTATAAATCGCTTTAAATTCGTTTTCTAAACAATTTCAACTTCATTTTCAATTTCAAATCAAAATTGAATATTCCACATACACGAAAATTTTATAGTGTATATATATGTTAAAAATTATATCTTTAACCAATCAATATTTATTTCATTCACACTTCATATATCTATATATATATATATTTACATCGCTATATATATATATATATATTATTTTCACATCGCTATATATATAATTTTCACATGGCTATATGTAATTTTCACATCGCTATATATACATTTTTCACATCGCTATATATATGATATTTTCACATCGCTATATATACGATATTTTCACGTTTCAATATATACGATATTTTCACTTTCAATATATATGATATTTTCACTTTCAATATATACGATATTTTCACATTCAATATATATACGATATTTTCACTTTTCAATATATACGATATTTTCACTTTCAATATATATACGATATTTTCACTTTCAATATATACAATATTTTCACTTTTAATATATACAATATTTTCACATTTCAATATATACGATATTTTCACTTTCAATATGTACAATATTTTCGCTTTCAATATATACAATATTTTCACATTCCAATATATACGATATTTTCACTTTCAATATATACGATAATTTCACATTCAATATATATACGATATTTTCACTTTCAATATATACGATATTTTGACTTTTCAATATATATACGATATTTTCACTTTCAATATATATACGATATTTTCACTTTCAATATAAACGATATTTTCACTTTCAATATATATACGATATTTTCACTTTCAATATATAGACGATATTTTCATACAGAATACAATCAAACAAGTCGTCCATGGTCTGTGGACGACGGGGAGCAGTTCATATATGCAGTTATACAATAAATAACTGTACAGAAATAATATAGTGAGAGAATTCTCACTGTGGTTTTTATTTCTGAATTTTTGTTTTGTTTCTGTTCGCGTTCAAATTTTCTTGAAATTCCAACATGCTCCTTTTCCGTTCTGGTCATTTCTAAAGTGTAGCTCTCTTACCCACGAGTCCAACGAACTTTGAATCATTCAATTCTGATTTCATTTGGATAAGATACAGGGGTTTAAACCTTAGTTACATTAATTAAGCAATTAACATATAATTAATTTTAATTAAACCCTAGTTAAACACTTAACCAAAATGGGCTGCCCTTCCTTATGTCTTCCATCGTCTTCTACAGTTGACACATTCGAACCCAACCTCGTATTGAAAATCCAACCACCGCACCTCCTAGGGCCATCGAGACCCCAATCAAACCTGACTACACGATCCGCTGTGGCGGCGCCTCCCCCTGGTCGGCGGTGCTGTCAACTCGCCCGCCCGTATGTGCTAGAAAACACCCACGATCGGCGTGGCTTTAGAGCCAAAATCCCATCTCCTCAGACAACCATCTCTGATCACTACCGTTCATTTACTAGATCTCATACCGTTCCTCGATTTCCCATTTAAAATCATTATCTAATTCATGTTGTTTTGAGAGAAAATGAGTGATCAAATTAGGAGCATCGCAGCCATAAAGGAATTAGGGCCGGCGGGTTCTTAATGAGGGAGAGAGAGTGAGTGGCTCCTTTTATATATATATATATACATTTAATAATTTATTAATTCAAAAAATGCATGTTTATCAATCCTAACTCCAAACCAAACCCAACGACTGTCGCCCCTAGCTAATTACCCCCATTCCGAACACAATGGGATATGCCCCGTAAGCCAATTCCATCTTTCAATCAGTTTTCATTTAAATTAACATTTAAATCAATATATATTCAATTTGAACGCACATTTCAATTTACCAAGGCCACATACTAACTCTAAAAATTCCCAAAAAATATTTTCTAGCTTCGTATTGACGATACGGTCCTAACAAAACTAATTTCGTCAAATTCTGAGACCATTTGAAAAATGGCCATTTTCAGGTCGATCGAAATTGACTTAAACAGTTAAAACACGTTTTCCTTTGCCACGCTCACATATTGATTCGGAAAATTATGAATTTTGGAATCTAGCAATAACATGACATCACGGATCCAACAAAAGTGGTTTCGTCGAAAACCAAGGTCGTTTGCAAAATTTCCATTTTTAAAGGCCAGAACTCCATAACGACTATTCTGAATTTTCAACTGGACGTATCTTTTGATTCCCGCTATGAAATTTTGATTTTTTGGATTCATTGGAAATATATTCTCAATTAGGTCCTAATATTTTTGGTTTCGCTAAAATCTGATTTATTTTGCACCCGGTACATTCATTTGAAGTTTGAAATCGAATTTACAAACTACCGCGCCATTTTCAATTCCTTCTATAATTAAAATAAAATAATTATATTCTAACGACGATTTATATAAATATATACGTTCGAATTCTATTCAAAATAAATTTCTCGTCATCATTATTTAAAATAATTCATTTTAAATATTCAAAATTCATCAAAATTGCCAAAATAAAAATTGTAAATTGGCTCAGAATTTTCGGGTTATTACAATCTCCCCCACTTAAAACTTTTCGTCCTCGAAAAGGAACGAAGCTGAAAGTTGTTTAACAAATCAACTCAACTTCCATTATTTTCCATTACGGCTTAAGTTCTTCAACTTTTCGGTTTCTAAGAACTTTTCAAATTCTTCAAAAATTTGGCTAACACCCTAAATTTCGCCATAACCTCCCCTGCACCGGGGACTTTGGGATATTTCATATAGCCTCCCATGGCCTTCTTCAATCCAAAAGAAAAAGAAAAAGCCAATCGACTCATAAAATCATCCAAACCCAAAGAAATACAATAAACATGTACCTATTTGTCGGGCAAACAATTTTATTCTTCTGCTCTAGCCTCCTTGCTATGACCTGTTCAATGTATACACATGTATATGCATGTAATTTCACACAATTTTCAATACAGTTCAATATTTGATTCAACTGGCTAAATTTACCGTTCATTCACATAATGGTTTAAATGAATAATCACACAACATAACCATCAATCAATTAGTTAATTAAATTTTCAAACATATATCTTTCTATATATTCAAAATTCATATTTTCTAAGATTAGATTATATAGAACCACAAATACGTTATTTATAAACAAATAACTCTCAACTCGTTCTAGGGCATTACTAACCCCATCTCTATTGAGTTACTCATTCTAGAATGCTAATGATTCTATCTCTAATGAGGATTCTTTAATAGGATATTACTAATCCAATCTCTGATGAGCCTTTTATTTTGTTCTAATGAGTTGTACCACAAAGATTTGAGTTTAACCAAAGCTCTGATACCAGCTGTAACGATACGGATTTCGCCAGGTCCTAATCGATCGCTAAACCGACCAAAACCGTTCGAATCCCGCATACGCTAACTCTGGGTATACAACACATGTAACACCCCACCTCCGTTAAGGTCACTAACAAGGGAATGCCTTAACTTTGGTGGAGCATTTCAGTAAACAGAACAGAAACTTACAAGGCAGATAAAACAGTACTTGAAAATTTTATAACTTTATTTCAATAGAAGCTTGGTTACATCCTTTCAAATCACAATATCAGAATTCAAGTACAAAAACTCAGTCTTGTACAAAAGCCTTCAGAATGCATAGTTTTAAATCATAATCCCCACAGAAGAAGACAAGCCATACTTTAAGCACTGCAAGCAGAAGAAATCTGGATCAAGCTAGAGTATTCCCTTCTACAAAACCTGGGGGGAGAAACGGAAGAAAGGAGGCGAAACAACAAGGGTCAGACAAAAGTCTGGCAAGTCCAGTGTGAAGACCCGTAACTTCCCCGTAAAGGAAAGCGTCGGATAGTTCGAGAACAAACCACAACAGAACGCATATAGAAGAACATTTCATTGTATATAACAACAATGCATCAGATTACAAGAATATACAGAGTATAAAAGAATATTACACAGAAATATCAGAGATTTAAATTACATTTAAATACATAGCAGCGGAAAATAATACAATACACAACTAGAATGAGATATACGGATACAAAGCTTCCCGGATATCGTTCCAGTCGTAAACCAGGATCCTGTGAATATAAATCTGCAAAACCAAAACTACTAGCTGCCCGTGTCAAAATAAGGGCACCCAGAGTTTAGGTCAAAACAATAAACTCCAGGTCAGTCATGTGACTGGTGTGAGAACTAAAGCAGTTATAAATCTTTATTTTCAAAGCTAGGTAAAACAAGGGACCACGCCGTATAACACGGAACGGGTTTCCTCCCAAGAATACCAGTGCATAAGACAAACAACGCAATGCTAAATAAAGAAAAATGAAGCTGTTATAAGACCCAGGTCCCATCACACAATGCAACGCAGTCGAGGATAGGGTTTTCCCTTATAACAGCCAAAGAATGCTTGATACGTTTAAAACAAATCATTTGATACTATTATAAGTGCATAGAGTATAAAACAACTTCAAATCATAAGTATCAATCATAGGCGGCATGAATGCCCCATACCACTATGTCGCCATATATAGGTTTACAAATAAAACCGCAAATGTCACGTATTTGGAAATTGGGTTTCCATCTATGAACCGAGGCTAGGGGCAAGATCCTCAACCGATTCGAGACGCTCTAGCCCGCCCCTCAGGAACAGCCGCAACTGCCCCTTGGATCGTCAGGGCCGGTCCACACGGAGTGGATTATTATGCCTGAACAATACGTCTCCCCACCCTATGGGGTGTAAGTCTGGTCCGTCAGCCGACCAGAATGCATTCGGCCGAAACCGATATAACCGAGGCGCCTCGCAACAGCAACAACAACATAAGTCAAACTCGTCAGGGCGTGTAAAACCACTGACGCCACTTCTAACTAGAAAGAAACGCATGCCCTCCCTGAGGTCCGTCTCCCGTTTTTGATTCATACCGGGTGTGAAACTCGCGAATCAAACGTTACACAAAGCTACGCCACAAAGGTCGTGCTTTGATCATCAACCACAAGACTTTGCTTTTCAACAGAAGCCTTGATCATTTGCATCTTAGCATGCCACACAGGCAAGCCATCCTATGCAACCGATATCAGTCACACAGAATGAAATCCGATGTCAGACACACAGTCCATTTACAAGTCCGTTCTGGGTCTGAACGAAACCGGAGGCACCTAGTACCCCGCATATCCATCGATCTCCAAGTACGTCTGGACGATCACTAACTGTTTCCATCTTCTTGGGTGTACAGCCCAATCAAGATCATCAGTTATCACCCAAACGACGTGAAGACCTCCGGTCTTCGACCATCGTCTTCGTCTTCGACTTATCGTCGTATCAGTTACTCAGAATGGGATAAACCCGGTCTTTCCGAATAACTCGCGTATATTTTAAATAAGTGTTACACAAACACAACATACGCCTCATTCCAATTCATTAGTCACTAACCGTAAATTAATCAAGAGAATAATTCCCCAAATATTAACCCCGAAGGCCGAAACCAACATCAGATCAATATCCAGAAAACCATTCTGCTTGGCTAACCGCCAGTTAGTTTCTAAATTTCACATTCAAATCTAATTACAGATTTATCTATCGCCTGGAGCAAAACTGGTGATACTCCATTCTCGATCTTTTCAATCTAATTAAAGATTCATTAAAACTCCACTTAGTTTTAATCATTATCTGGGTTAAAGAATCAGTGTCATTTAAAACACGATTCACGATAAACCCAAAATCACATTCCATTAATTATCGGGTTAAAGAACAAGTGTTATTTAAAACACTGTTCACGATAAACCCAAAAATCAATACCAATTCAATTCCAATTAAATATCATTTAATTGGTACACTTCATTAAATCTAAATAAAAAGATTTAATCTTTTCTCAACTGGGTTCAAGAACAGTGTTAGTGAAGACACCATTCACGACAAACCCAAATCACATTCGATATTCAATACAAGGCTCTGAATAGAAAATATATCGGCTTATATTCAATATCGAATTCTACGACTAACAAATGTCGTATTGGAAATAACGATACAAATATATATCTTTCAAATTTCCATAACAACACCTGTAATGTCACGAATTCCAACATCGAAATATTCCGAAGACAATTTCGATTCAAATCCACTCCAATGCAATCATTGGAAATTTTGGTTATTTTCAAAACCATTTCAAATTCAATTTATTTATTTAAAAATAAATAGAATTATAATTCTAGTTCAAAACTAGTTCATTTCGATAAAAATCCATTTTTTTATCTTTTCAAATATGGAGATTTTCACCCCAAACTTTCACAAATCATTTCTTATGATTTTACACAAATTATTACTATTTTTAATAATTTTATCAAGGCCCGTACAGTCGATTTCCAACAATGGCCATCGAACTGCACTTACAACGACCTTTTTCGAATTTGATTTGGACGTATCTCCAAATCCAACCGTTAGATTTCAAATTTCTAACATTAATTAGAAAGCTCTTTTCGATACGAACCCAACGGTTCCGGTTTTAGGAGAATCCGACGGTCGGATCTCCTGTAATGTCCGTTTGAAATAAATGGTCGAAATTCGCGAACTGCCGCGGCGCGGCGCGTTCTATTCAGGCCATTATATTATATATAATATATATAATATATATTTCGTCGATTTCTATTTAAAACGAATTATATAAATAGTTTTGAATTCGTTTCAAAAACATTTTCAACTTCCATTTCAATTCAAATCAAAATTGAATTCTTCTCTATAAATTCGTTTTAAAATTCATTTCTATTCAATTCGAATTTCAATTCAATTTGAATTCATTTCAATTCGCTTTCTATTCCATTTGAATTCGTTTTCAATTCAATTCATTTCGAAATCGTTTTCAATTCATTTCATTTCGAAATCGTTTTCAATTCAATTCATTTCGAAATCGTTTTCAATTCATTTCATTTCGAAATCGTTTTCAATTTATTTTGAATTCGTTTTCAATTCAATTCATTTCGAAATCGTTTTCAATTCAATTCATTTCGAAATCGTTTTCAATTCATTTCATTTCGAAATCGTTTTCAATTCAATTCATTTCGAAATCGTTTTCAATTCATTTCATTTCGAAATCGTTTTCAATTCGATATAAATATCGTTCACGTCAAAATGGCGTCCATACACGGCTTCATAAATTTCTATTTTCAAATATTCTATTTCAAATATTTCTTTTTCAAAATAGTTGTTATTATCAAAATATTTCGTTCAACACATGACCAATCTCAATGAATGAGTACTGTCAACACATGAACTTTTATTTTATAATATTCTTTATTTTTCAAATTGGAATGAGGCCCAATCAATTACCATATAAAGTTAATTATATGGATTTTCATACAACACATGTATATCATAGCATTGAAAAATAATCAACCATCAACCAAAGTGCACTACACTGCATAAGCATCAAATACAGATATTCAACGCTTATAACAGCCTGTCAATCAATCGATCGACATATTTAATCAATCAGGATGAGTGAACTGCATATTTCATCCTAACACCCGTGTGGGGTTTCAAACAATCAAACACAGATTTTATTTGTGCAGTTGGGCGATGTGTGAAATTTATCGACCCAATCAATATCATTCAAATAAGTGTACATAAACAAACCATCTGGTTTGTAAATGAATATTTATTTATTCACTTCACTATTTTCATATTCACGTTAAAAATTATATTTTTAACGATAAAACATTTTATTTCAACCTATGAATTTCTATTCAATTCATTTATTCAATAAAATGATATTTTTATTTTTCTAACATGTTTTAGAAAATTTCGGCGGCATAACGGCACGATACTAGAAACGGGACAAGGCCTAGCCTTATCCCCGGTCTAGTGAAGGCCCACGCCATTCACACATCAATCAAATCAATTCGTTATGCAAACCGCAAACTTTGGAGTAAGGATCTAACCTAGCCTTACTCCTTCGCCTTATAACGGCGCACGTCTAATCCTAACCAATTTATCGATTCGATTTTTCACACCACAAACCACATTCAAACAATATCGCAATCAATCACCAAACTGTCAAACAAACAAGTCCATGGTCTGTGGACGATTGTGTCGGGTGCTACTAAGCACCGTCTGCATCCTAGTATATATATATAACTAGAAAATAAATAGAAAGGTGAGAAATTCTCACGGATTAGCTATCCTAGCTCCACGGCACTTCATTGATAGAAATCTTCATCGCTATCGCATCTTCGTCATCTTCGCTGCCCGTAGCCACTACATATGTAAAAATCGAATTTTTACTATGCTATTCAATATATAAAATCGAATTTTGACTTCGCTATTCAATATATAAAAATCGAATTTTTTTTCTTTTGCAAGTTCAAATCTTTTTCTACTAAAAGATTAAACTTTTTTTCCTATTTTAAAGTTCAAAATAAAATCAGTTTTTCGCTTTCATAAAAATGCAGTTTTTTCATAACTTAAAAAATAAAAATACAGTTTTTGCCTTATTTAAAAATTCAGTTTAAAAATCATTTAAAAATCAGTTTTCTAATCTAAAATAAAATTCAGTCTTAAACCTAAAATAAAATTCAGTTTTAAACCTACCTAAAATCAGAATTTTAAAAACATAAAAATCGGTTTTTAATATTAACAAAATCAGTTTTATAAATTAAGTAAAAATCAGTTTTATAAATAAAGTAAAAACTTACAGTTCGAAAGGGGGGGGTTCACCACCATCGGAGAGGCTTCGGGTGGCTCTGGGTCGGCGGCAGGAGGAGGCGGAGGGTTGGGGCGGCCTTCAGTTCGTCGGCGGTCATCACTGTGGGGGGGGAAAGCTCTGGCGTTTTCGTCTTCGATTCGAAGGGAGGAAGGAGATGAGCTAGAGGGGAGAGGAAGGCGCGACTTTAGGGGGGAGCGGCGGTCCATCGTCGGCGTCAGCAAGGGGGAGGAAGAGGCGTCGCGATCTGAAACTGGAAGGGGTTTTTTTTTTTTTTTTTTTTTTTATATTTTGACCGTGGTTTGACTTGTGAGGAAAGAGAGAGCTCAAGGGGGTTATATAATATTTTAATTATTTAAATAATTAATTTCTCCATAAAGTAACTTTAAATTTCGATCTCCGAACGAGGCCCAATGACTGTCGTCCCTAGCTAATTACCCCCATTCCGAATACAATGGGATATGTTTCATAAGCCAGTTCGGCTGTTACGCTCAGTTTTCGCTGAAATTAATGTATAAATCTATATATTCAATTTTAAACGTACATTTCAATTTACCGGGGTCACATACTAACTTTAAAAATTCTAGAAAAATATTTTCTAGCTTCGTATTGACGATACGGTCCTAACAAAACTAGTTTCGTCGAAATCTGAGACCGTTAGAAAAATGGCCAATTTCCAGTCGATTAAAATCAACTGAAACTGGTCAAACGCGTTTTCCTTTGCCACGCTCACATATTGATTCGAAAAATTATGAAATTTGAAATCTAGCAATAACTTTACATCACGGACCCAACAAAACTGGTTTCGTCGAAATCCGAGGTCGTTTGCAAAATGTCCATTTTTAAGGGCCTGAATTCCATAGCGACTATTCAGAATTTTCAACTGGACATATCTTTTGATTCCCGCTAAGAAATTTTGATCATTCGGGTTCGTTGGAAAGATATTCACTATTAGATTCCATTATTTTTGGTTTCACTAAAATCCGGATTGTTTTGCACCCGGTACATTCAATTGAAGTTTGAAATCGAATTATCGAACTACCGCGCCATTTTCAATTCTATTTATAATTATATATAATTATTTATATTCTAACGACGACGCGTATAATATATACGTTCGAATATATTCAAAATAAATTTCTCGTCGATATTATTTAAAATAATTCATTTTAAATAATCTAAATTCGCTAAAATGGCCAAAATAAAAATTTTAAACTGGCCCAGATTTTACGGGTTGTTACAATCTCCCCCACTTAAAACTTTTCGTCCCCGAAAAGGAACAAAGTCGAAAGTGGTTTGATTATTCAGCTCCACATTTGATCTGGCTTCCATTCTCCAACTCTTTAGTTTCTGAGAATTTTTAAAATTTCAAAAATTTGGCTAACACCCTAAATTTTTGAAAAATTTCGCCATAACCTCCCCTGCACCGGGAGCATCGGGAAATTGCAAATAGCGTTCCCGGTCCTTCAGATCTCAAAAAGAAAAAGAAAAAGCCAAGCGGCTAGCCAATAGGCTCATAAAATCATCATCACCCAAACAAAACAGTAAATTATGTAATAAACATGTACCTATTTGTCGGGCAAACAAATTTTATTCTCTGCTCTAGCCTCCTTGCTATGACCTGTTCAATGATATATATGTATATGCAAACAAATGCGACCAATTTTCAATAGAGTTCAATATTTGATTCAATTAGGCATAATTGTTCAAAATTAGCAAACAATTAAACAAACAACACAAACTTCAATCAATTAGTGGATTAACGTTTCAAATTCATAATTTCGATATATATACAAAAATCAGATTTTTGATGCCAAATCACAACAATTAGCCCTATCTAATTTTGGTTCTCACACCAGTCAATAGGAAATATATAGATATCAAACCTTCGAAACACGAACATAAATGTTGATGATGCGATCGCTATCATCAATATCATCTCCGGGCGACTAGGGTGTGGTGCTATATCTATCCAATATATTAAAACTTCGAATACACGCTAGCTAGGCGCATACGCAAAAATCTTTATATTTTGGATTGTCCTAATCAATATAAAATAAATAATCAAATACGAATAATTGATTTAAATTTTCAAATCAAAAATCGTTTTCATTTTAAAAATATACTCTTCACACTCGTTCTAGGATACTACTGATCCCATCTCTAACGAGTCATTCCATTGGATATTACTAATCCAATATCTGATGAATTCCTTCGTACGGTTCTAATGTGTCTTGTTCTCTGCTTTGTAAACCAAAGCTCTGATACCAACTGTGAAGACCCGTAACTTCCCCGTAAAGGAAAGCGTCGGATAGTTCGAGAACAAACCACAACAGAACGCATATAGAAGAACATTTCATTGTATATAACAACAATGCATCAGATTACAAGAATATACAGAGTATAAAAGAATATTACACAGAAATATCAGAGATTTAAATTACATTTAAATACATAGCAGCGGAAAATAATACAATACACAACTAGAATGAGATATACGGATACAAAGCTTCCCGGATATCGTTCCAGTCGTAAACCAGGATCCTGTGAATATAAATCTGCAAAACCAAAACTACTAGCTGCCCGTGTCAAAATAAGGGCACCCAGAGTTTAGGTCAAAACAATAAACTCCAGGTCAGTCATGTGACTGGTGTGAGAACTAAAGCAGTTATAAATCTTTATTTTCAAAGCTAGGTAAAACAAGGGACCACGCCGTATAACACGGAACGGGTTTCCTCCCAAGAATACCAGTGCATAAGACAAACAACGCAATGCTAAATAAAGAAAAATGAAGCTGTTATAAGACCCAGGTCCCATCACACAATGCAACGCAGTCGAGGATAGGGTTTTCCCTTATAACAGCCAAAGAATGCTTGATACGTTTAAAACAAATCATTTGATACTATTATAAGTGCATAGAGTATAAAACAACTTCAAATCATAAGTATCAATCATAGGCGGCATGAATGCCCCATACCACTATGTCGCCATATATAGGTTTACAAATAAAACCGCAAATGTCACGTATTTGGAAATTGGGTTTCCATCTATGAACCGAGGCTAGGGGCAAGATCCTCAACCGATTCGAGACGCTCTAGCCCGCCCCTCAGGAACAGCCGCAACTGCCCCTTGGATCGTCAGGGCCGGTCCACACGGAGTGGATTATTATGCCTGAACAATACGTCTCCCCACCCTATGGGGTGTAAGTCTGGTCCGTCAGCCGACCAGAATGCATTCGGCCGAAACCGATATAACCGAGGCGCCTCGCAACAGCAACAACAACATAAGTCAAACTCGTCAGGGCGTGTAAAACCACTGACGCCACTTCTAACTAGAAAGAAACGCATGCCCTCCCTGAGGTCCGTCTCCCGTTTTTGATTCATACCGGGTGTGAAACTCGCGAATCAAACGTTACACAAAGCTACGCCACAAAGGTCGTGCTTTGATCATCAACCACAAGACTTTGCTTTTCAACAGAAGCCTTGATCATTTGCATCTTAGCATGCCACACAGGCAAGCCATCCTATGCAACCGATATCAGTCACACAGAATGAAATCCGATGTCAGACACACAGTCCATTTACAAGTCCGTTCTGGGTCTGAACGAAACCGGAGGCACCTAGTACCCCGCATATCCATCGATCTCCAAGTACGTCTGGACGATCACTAACTGTTTCCATCTTCTTGGGTGTACAGCCCAATCAAGATCATCAGTTATCACCCAAACGACGTGAAGACCTCCGGTCTTCGACCATCGTCTTCGTCTTCGACTTATCGTCGTATCAGTTACTCAGAATGGGATAAACCCGGTCTTTCCGAATAACTCGCGTATATTTTAAATAAGTGTTACACAAACACAACATACGCCTCATTCCAATTCATTAGTCACTAACCGTAAATTAATCAAGAGAATAATTCCCCAAATATTAACCCCGAAGGCCGAAACCAACATCAGATCAATATCCAGAAAACCATTCTGCTTGGCTAACCGCCAGTTAGTTTCTAAATTTCACATTCAAATCTAATTACAGATTTATCTATCGCCTGGAGCAAAACTGGTGATACTCCATTCTCGATCTTTTCAATCTAATTAAAGATTCATTAAAACTCCACTTAGTTTTAATCATTATCTGGGTTAAAGAATCAGTGTCATTTAAAACACGATTCACGATAAACCCAAAATCACATTCCATTAATTATCGGGTTAAAGAACAAGTGTTATTTAAAACACTGTTCACGATAAACCCAAAAATCAATACCAATTCAATTCCAATTAAATATCATTTAATTGGTACACTTCATTAAATCTAAATAAAAAGATTTAATCTTTTCTCAACTGGGTTCAAGAACAGTGTTAGTGAAGACACCATTCACGACAAACCCAAATCACATTCGATATTCAATACAAGGCTCTGAATAGAAAATATATCGGCTTATATTCAATATCGAATTCTACGACTAACAAATGTCGTATTGGAAATAACGATACAAATATATATCTTTCAAATTTCCATAACAACACCTGTAATGTCACGAATTCCAACATCGAAATATTCCGAAGACAATTTCGATTCAAATCCACTCCAATGCAATCATTGGAAATTTTGGTTATTTTCAAAACCATTTCAAATTCAATTTATTTATTTAAAAATAAATAGAATTATAATTCTAGTTCAAAACTAGTTCATTTCGATAAAAATCCATTTTTTTATCTTTTCAAATATGGAGATTTTCACCCCAAACTTTCACAAATCATTTCTTATGATTTTACACAAATTATTACTATTTTTAATAATTTTATCAAGGCCCGTACAGTCGATTTCCAACAATGGCCATCGAACTGCACTTACAACGACCTTTTTCGAATTTGATTTGGACGTATCTCCAAATCCAACCGTTAGATTTCAAATTTCTAACATTAATTAGAAAGCTCTTTTCGATACGAACCCAACGGTTCCGGTTTTAGGAGAATCCGACGGTCGGATCTCCTGTAATGTCCGTTTGAAATAAATGGTCGAAATTCGCGAACTGCCGCGGCGCGGCGCGTTCTATTCAGGCCATTATATTATATATAATATATATAATATATATTTCGTCGATTTCTATTTAAAACGAATTATATAAATAGTTTTGAATTCGTTTCAAAAACATTTTCAACTTCCATTTCAATTCAAATCAAAATTGAATTCTTCTCTATAAATTCGTTTTAAAATTCATTTCTATTCAATTCGAATTTCAATTCAATTTGAATTCATTTCAATTCGCTTTCTATTCCATTTGAATTCGTTTTCAATTCAATTCATTTCGAAATCGTTTTCAATTCATTTCATTTCGAAATCGTTTTCAATTCAATTCATTTCGAAATCGTTTTCAATTCATTTCATTTCGAAATCGTTTTCAATTTATTTTGAATTCGTTTTCAATTCAATTCATTTCGAAATCGTTTTCAATTCAATTCATTTCGAAATCGTTTTCAATTCATTTCATTTCGAAATCGTTTTCAATTCAATTCATTTCGAAATCGTTTTCAATTCATTTCATTTCGAAATCGTTTTCAATTCGATATAAATATCGTTCACGTCAAAATGGCGTCCATACACGGCTTCATAAATTTCTATTTTCAAATATTCTATTTCAAATATTTCTTTTTCAAAATAGTTGTTATTATCAAAATATTTCGTTCAACACATGACCAATCTCAATGAATGAGTACTGTCAACACATGAACTTTTATTTTATAATATTCTTTATTTTTCAAATTGGAATGAGGCCCAATCAATTACCATATAAAGTTAATTATATGGATTTTCATACAACACATGTATATCATAGCATTGAAAAATAATCAACCATCAACCAAAGTGCACTACACTGCATAAGCATCAAATACAGATATTCAACGCTTATAACAGCCTGTCAATCAATCGATCGACATATTTAATCAATCAGGATGAGTGAACTGCATATTTCATCCTAACACCCGTGTGGGGTTTCAAACAATCAAACACAGATTTTATTTGTGCAGTTGGGCGATGTGTGAAATTTATCGACCCAATCAATATCATTCAAATAAGTGTACATAAACAAACCATCTGGTTTGTAAATGAATATTTATTTATTCACTTCACTATTTTCATATTCACGTTAAAAATTATATTTTTAACGATAAAACATTTTATTTCAACCTATGAATTTCTATTCAATTCATTTATTCAATAAAATGATATTTTTATTTTTCTAACATGTTTTAGAAAATTTCGGCGGCATAACGGCACGATACTAGAAACGGGACAAGGCCTAGCCTTATCCCCGGTCTAGTGAAGGCCCACGCCATTCACACATCAATCAAATCAATTCGTTATGCAAACCGCAAACTTTGGAGTAAGGATCTAACCTAGCCTTACTCCTTCGCCTTATAACGGCGCACGTCTAATCCTAACCAATTTATCGATTCGATTTTTCACACCACAAACCACATTCAAACAATATCGCAATCAATCACCAAACTGTCAAACAAACAAGTCCATGGTCTGTGGACGATTGTGTCGGGTGCTACTAAGCACCGTCTGCATCCTAGTATATATATATAACTAGAAAATAAATAGAAAGGTGAGAAATTCTCACGGATTAGCTATCCTAGCTCCACGGCACTTCATTGATAGAAATCTTCATCGCTATCGCATCTTCGTCATCTTCGCTGCCCGTAGCCACTACATATGTAAAAATCGAATTTTTACTATGCTATTCAATATATAAAATCGAATTTTGACTTCGCTATTCAATATATAAAAATCGAATTTTTTTTCTTTTGCAAGTTCAAATCTTTTTCTACTAAAAGATTAAACTTTTTTTCCTATTTTAAAGTTCAAAATAAAATCAGTTTTTCGCTTTCATAAAAATGCAGTTTTTTCATAACTTAAAAAATAAAAATACAGTTTTTGCCTTATTTAAAAATTCAGTTTAAAAATCATTTAAAAATCAGTTTTCTAATCTAAAATAAAATTCAGTCTTAAACCTAAAATAAAATTCAGTTTTAAACCTACCTAAAATCAGAATTTTAAAAACATAAAAATCGGTTTTTAATATTAACAAAATCAGTTTTATAAATTAAGTAAAAATCAGTTTTATAAATAAAGTAAAAACTTACAGTTCGAAAGGGGGGGGTTCACCACCATCGGAGAGGCTTCGGGTGGCTCTGGGTCGGCGGCAGGAGGAGGCGGAGGGTTGGGGCGGCCTTCAGTTCGTCGGCGGTCATCACTGTGGGGGGGGAAAGCTCTGGCGTTTTCGTCTTCGATTCGAAGGGAGGAAGGAGATGAGCTAGAGGGGAGAGGAAGGCGCGACTTTAGGGGGGAGCGGCGGTCCATCGTCGGCGTCAGCAAGGGGGAGGAAGAGGCGTCGCGATCTGAAACTGGAAGGGGTTTTTTTTTTTTTTTTTTTTTTTATATTTTGACCGTGGTTTGACTTGTGAGGAAAGAGAGAGCTCAAGGGGGTTATATAATATTTTAATTATTTAAATAATTAATTTCTCCATAAAGTAACTTTAAATTTCGATCTCCGAACGAGGCCCAATGACTGTCGTCCCTAGCTAATTACCCCCATTCCGAATACAATGGGATATGTTTCATAAGCCAGTTCGGCTGTTACGCTCAGTTTTCGCTGAAATTAATGTATAAATCTATATATTCAATTTTAAACGTACATTTCAATTTACCGGGGTCACATACTAACTTTAAAAATTCTAGAAAAATATTTTCTAGCTTCGTATTGACGATACGGTCCTAACAAAACTAGTTTCGTCGAAATCTGAGACCGTTAGAAAAATGGCCAATTTCCAGTCGATTAAAATCAACTGAAACTGGTCAAACGCGTTTTCCTTTGCCACGCTCACATATTGATTCGAAAAATTATGAAATTTGAAATCTAGCAATAACTTTACATCACGGACCCAACAAAACTGGTTTCGTCGAAATCCGAGGTCGTTTGCAAAATGTCCATTTTTAAGGGCCTGAATTCCATAGCGACTATTCAGAATTTTCAACTGGACATATCTTTTGATTCCCGCTAAGAAATTTTGATCATTCGGGTTCGTTGGAAAGATATTCACTATTAGATTCCATTATTTTTGGTTTCACTAAAATCCGGATTGTTTTGCACCCGGTACATTCAATTGAAGTTTGAAATCGAATTATCGAACTACCGCGCCATTTTCAATTCTATTTATAATTATATATAATTATTTATATTCTAACGACGACGCGTATAATATATACGTTCGAATATATTCAAAATAAATTTCTCGTCGATATTATTTAAAATAATTCATTTTAAATAATCTAAATTCGCTAAAATGGCCAAAATAAAAATTTTAAACTGGCCCAGATTTTACGGGTTGTTACATCCAGTGATTTTCAGTTATGAACAGATAATAATAACATGACATGAAAATAAAACTGGATGAGAGATAACTGTAACAGATGTAGCAGATATGACAGAAGAACATAATGATATAAGCTATTGCTTTACACTTCTCTGCACTAATACTAGTATAACAGAATTAGGTGTCACCCTAATGTCTAAACTGAAACAGAAACAGGTACAGAATAATTTCCACGCTAGTAATGGGCCTTTACCACCCGATCAGAAACAGACAGAAGCAGAATGTAGCATAAGGTGTACACTAGTAATTGGGCCTTTACCCCCCGAACAGACGGTACCACGGAGAAACAGACAGGTGTTGCCACCCAACAGAAATAGACGGTACCAACAGAAACAGACAGAACTAAGTGTACCCTAAAACCCTACCCCAAGCGATCGGCTCCCTAATACATAAATACCCTGTGCCAGCCCCACCGAAGGGTGTATCATTCCCTAAAGTGGCAACCTTTGAATGACACAGACCTATTTATAGATGTCACGGCGTCTTACATCCTCAGAGGCAGACCGGGATCCATGCACGCACATGACCCGGTTGGAACGCACCATCAACACCCCTCGCCATTATCAGAATGAACCGCTTATAATTAGTTCAGTAAGCGTGCCCGGACCCTACCTACTGTTGGGTCAAAGTTTTGATACCAGAAAGGGTTACTGACTAAAATGGGTCCCAAACAACAGAAGACACAAGTAATTCCCCTCCTATCCTTGTGTCCCCAGACTAGCAGATTTCAGATTAACAAGTTCAGACATACAAAATTTAGATCAACTAGTTCACAGGTCAGACAAGTTTTAGACTAACAGATCAGATATACGGATTTAACAGATTTACAGATTTGTCTAACTTTGTAATTGGGCTTACCGATTCACGGAATAGATTTATTAAACTCATCAGTCTAGTTGGTTTAACCCTATCCACCCAACACGTTTTAGACATTATATTTATCTCAGATTTTCATTAATTAAATATTAATGCCCAGACCTCTCACATTAGACTGACAGTTTGCGGCTACTGGTTAGGCCGATTGGTTCCGGGCAGATTTCTACCGCAAACTGAGTCTAACCTCGGGGTTCAAGCACGTTGTGACTAACTTCTCACATTAGAACCTATTGTTTGCGGCCACTGGATGTGCCGGGCGGTTCCGGACAGGATTACGCCGCAAACTCATTCTAACCTCGAGTCGGCCATGTTTATCTTTGCGGCCAATTAATTATTAATTTACCATTTATGCCCACGCCTAATATACATGTCAATTTTCATAATTATAGCCAATTCAGATTATGTCAATAACAAACTAAATATATCAACTCAACAGATATGGCAGATAACAGATTTAGCAGATTAGGCGACTTAACGGATTCAGCAGATTAAGCAGTTTAGCAGATTTAGCATATAACAGTTTAGGCACCTTCAGCAGACTTAGCAGATGACAGATTTGGTATATGAACAAATATAGCAGATTATAGCAGAACTAGCAGATTAGGCAATATAACAGAACTAGCAAATTAGGCAATATAACAGAACTAGCAGATTAGGCCATATAACAGATTTAATCATTCCTTAAAGTTTCATAAATATATCTTGCCTAATTATAAATTTGGCCTATGTTTGCATGCCTAAATAGTTGTCATGATTCACATTATGATCATATACCCCACGTTTGCATTGAATTTACATGGCACAGATTATGGTCATAATTTACCATATAACACACGTCTCAAATTTAGTTAAACTTGCCTAGTACAAAATATTCACATATAAATTATACCAAATATAGCCATCGATTTCAATGCATGTCATATATTCAAAAATCTCCCACTTAGGGGTTATTCACATTTAATAGTTATCAAATCTTAACATAAGTCTTCACACCTAAGTCATATTCCCTTTTTATCCCAAATCATGAATCTCTATATAAACAATACGCCCAACAATCTAGAACTTTAAATTATAACAGATCTTTAATTCAAAAATATGCGTTATGTCCAATGTCTCAAATCACATGTTAACATACAATGGTTCCTCTTCTTCCAATACACAGAATATGCATAGATCTAAATCTAGTTTACAAGCTATGTCCTTTTAGTCACAGATTAGCCATGTCCAATTATGCCATCATTCATTATTTGTCCCAAAGTTTAACGTTTGTGCGTTAATCTCTTATGAGATTTGGCGTAGGCTCGGGGTAGCCTGGCTATAGAACAGAAAGAAGAAAGAGATATAGAATAAAATAGATCAGAACAGAACATACACAATCTCAAATTCAGATTTACAATCATGTCACAATTATAATTAAAGTTTATATCGGAAAATAACTGCACTTGCCTTGGTTGGATTCTAAAAGAAAAAGGTGTTGTAGCTGTTCTCTTTTAATCCTAATCAGAATTGGAGGAAGAAGTAGCACAAGTCCTAGCTTAGGTTTCAGCAGAGTAGAGACGCCATTGATTTATTTATTTTTAGAGAGGAAGAGAGCAATGGAGGCTAGAGAATTGTATATGAGATTTAGGTTTAGGTTAGGGATGTATATATAGGTGTAGGAAGTTATTTAGGACCATTAGATTAACCCTGAATCATGAGAACCATTCAAATGCAAAATCTGCATTTGAGCGAATCGGCCCACGGGATGACAGCCAAACACCCTGGATTAACCCCTAGTCGATCCAGCGAGGCTCGGGTCGACCTCAAAAATGGGCCGGTTCGGTTATTCCCCCTCCCAATTCGCTGTTTTGAACCTTTTTTGCATGTTTATTTATTTAATTTTTATATATATCTATATATATTTCTCTCATATGCATACAAACTTCAAGGCTTAATAACTTCTTCATAATTAACCATTTTTTTTATTCTCAGAAAATACGGGGTGTTACATTCTCCCCTCCTTAAAGGATTTCATCCCCGAAATCTTCAAGTTAAGAAGAATGTATCCTAACATCCAGCATCCATCTACTCAACCATTCAATCACAGGCATCCATTGTCCTTAAAAGGTTTCTAATGCCGTATGAACATATGCAAAGTGTGTGTATATGTTTCTTATCTAATGCAAAATCAGGCGGTCTACTGATCCAGTTGACCTCCTTAATGCGAATCATGTTAGTGTCATGAGTCCAAATATGTATGCAAGAAATCCTATTTGATACACATCATTTCTATATGAGTGCATAACCATTCATCCAAATGCAACATACATGTGAGGAGTCAATCATTCTGCATCCACAAAATTGAAAAATGCACACACATCCATATGCAGTATGAGAGTGTTTTTGAGCCGATCTAGTGCCTAGTGTGTGTATATGCATCCACGAGCAACCACTTGCATCCACTTGCTACCATCAAACATAACATGTCTCAAACACATGTTTACACCCATTAGTTTCTACCTAAAGTTCGAAGATTCGATCGATAGGATACAGTCGAATGATGGAAGCGAGTACAGATAAGACAAAGACTTGGTTCCCATTAGACATTGGTTGAGAAAATAATTCCCCTAAGTATCAACCCCGAAGACCGAAATCAACATCAGATTGACAACCAGAGGATTACCTCCTTTAGACAATGTCAAAACTGGAAAGCAGAATTATTCAAATATTTATAGACTACTGGTACAGATCAGGTTCCCTAATGATTCTTAGGAAGCTAAGCATGATAAAATCATATCCCACAAAAACTCAGAATGTATGCGTCATACTTGACGTCTAACACAGATATCCCTCAAACCCCAATCTATCATAAACAGATGAGTCATAACCCTTATAGGTTTGAGTCTACAACGGAATCAGAAACAATACTAGTATTAAAGTGCAGAGTATCAATTACAAAATCAAAATACCAGAATCAGAAAGAGTCTTAACTCCATAATCAGATAAAGAAATTAAACCTACTATAGGAATTTTCCTACTTCTATCCTAGCCACTATCCTCAAGAGTGTTCGCCTGCCCTCCTTGTCCTCGTCTCTTCGGGCAGTCCCTAGTGAAGTGTCCCATCTCCCCACAGTTGAAGCAAGCGCCCTTCCTTTTTCTGCAATCCTTGTTCAGATGAGTCAAGCTTCCACAAGTAAAGCACTTTTTCCCCTTCTTATCTTCAGACTTCTCATCCTTCCTTTGCGTTTCCTTTTTGGGCCCTGCTTTCTTATTCTGTGGTTCTTCCTTCTTTTTCTCTTTCGGGCCTTTGTCTTCCTCGTGCAGTAGTGCCATATCCACCAATCTCTCGTAAGTCGCTCCCATGGGTACATGAGTCATGGCTAGGCTGTGCAGTGGCTCGTTCAATCCTTTAACAAAGCAGAGAGCCTTTTTATGCTGAGTGTTGACTAAATCCAATCCGAACCTAGCTAGTTGGTTGAACTGGTTGATGTATTCCTTGACCGTCATACTTCCTTGCTTAAGAGATAAGAACTTTTCCAGTTGTAAACTTCGTTCAGCTTGCGAGAGGAATTTTGTCTCAAACCTTGTTCTGAAATCCATCCATGTCTCAACCGGCCTCTCGGCGTTAGTGACTTCCCACCAGTAGGAAGCTTCGTCTTTGAGCAGCCATACCGCCAACTGTACCTTCTGCCTATCGTCCACCTCGAAGATAACGAATAGATCCTCAGTTTCTTTGAGCCAGTTCCTCGCTTCTACGAATGATTCAGTTCTTTTGAAATCCTTCCCACCCATGGCCCTAAAATCTCTATAGATATTTGAAAAAGTAATTGCACGAGGAGGGGTGGAGGAGGAGGATCATTTGCTGGACCTGCGGCGGCGGTCCTAGCCTCAAGATATTGACGAAACCAACCGGGTACATGAACACCCTCTGGTATCTCAGATGCTTCAGGCATGCTGAAACGAAAAAAAAGGAAAGATTCAATACAGAAAAAAGGACTGAAGGAAAGATATATGGCTCTTGGGGATCATGTTTTTCAAAATAAGCTTTATTTTAAAAAATACTTCCTTTCAAAACCTTTTTGAAAATAGTTTTCAAAAACTTTACCCAATCTGGTAACCTTCAGCTCTGATACCAAGCGTAACACCCCACCTCCGTTAAGGTCACTAACAAGGGAATGCCTTAACTTTGGTGGAGCATTTCAGTAAACAGAACAGAAACTTACAAGGCAGATAAAACAGTACTTGAAAATTTTATAACTTTATTTCAATAGAAGCTTGGTTACATCCTTTCAAATCACAATATCAGAATTCAAGTACAAAAACTCAGTCTTGTACAAAAGCCTTCAGAATGCATAGTTTTAAATCATAATCCCCACAGAAGTAGACAAGCCATACTTTAAGCACTGCAAGCAGAAGAAATCTGGATCAAGCTAGAGTATTCCCTTCTACAAAACCTGGGGGGAGAAACGGAAGAAAGGAGGCGAAACAACAAGGGTCAGACAAAAGTCTGGCAAGTCCAGTGATTTTCAGTTATGAACAGATAATAATAACATGACATGAAAATAAAACTGGATGAGAGATAACTGTAACAGATGTAGCAGATATGACAGAAGAACAGAATGATATAAGCTATTGCTTTACACTTCTCTGCACTAATACTAGTATAACAGAATTAGGTGTCACCCTAATGTCTAAACTGAAACAGAAACAGGTACAGAATAATTTCCACGCTAGTAATGGGCCTTTACCACCCGATCAGAAACAGACAGAAGCAGAATGTAGCATAAGGTGTACACTAGTAATTGGGCCTTTACCACCCGAACAGACGGTACCACGCAGAAACAGACAGGTGTTGCCACCCAACAGAAACAGACGGTACCAACAGAAACATACAGAACTAAGTGTACCCTAAAACCCTACCCCAAGCGATCGGCTCCCTAATACATAAATACCCTGTGCCAGCCCCACCGAAGGGTGTATCATTCCCTAAAGTGGAAACCTTTGAATGACACATACCTATTTACAGATGTCACGGCGTCTTACATCCTCAGAGGCAGACCGGGATCCATGCACGCACATGACCCGGTTGGAACGCACCATCAACACCCCTCGCCATTATCAGAATGAACCGCTTATAATTAGTTCAGTAAGCGTGCCCGGACCCTACCAACCGTTGGGTCAAAGTTTTGATACCAGAAAGGGTTACTGACTAATATGGGTCCCAAACCACAGAAGACGTAAGTAATTCCCCTCCTATCCTTGTGTCCCCATACTAACAGATTTCAGATTAACAAGTTCAGACATACAGAATTCAGATCAACTAGTTCACAGGTCAGACAAGTTTTAGACTAACGGATCAGATATACGGATTTAACAGATTTACAGATTTGTCTAACTTTGTAATTGGGCCTACCGATTCACGGAACAGATTTATTAAACTCATCAGTCTAGTGGGTATAACCCTATCCGCCCAACATGTTTTAGACATTATATTTATCTCAGATTTTCATTAATTAAATATTAATTCCCAGACCTTTCACATTAAACTGACAGTTTGCGGCTACTGGTTAGGCCGGTTGGTTCCAGGCAGATTTCTGCCGCAAACTGAGTCTAACCTCGGGTTTCAAGCACATTATGTCTAACTTCTCACATTAGAACCTATTGTTTGCGGCCACTGGATGTGCCGGGCGGTTCCGGGCAGGATTACGCCGCAAACTCATTCTAACCTCGAGTCAGCCATGTTTATCTTTGCGGCCAATTAATTATTAATTTACCATTTATGCCCACGCCTAATATACATGTCAATTTTCATAATTATAGCCAATTCAGATTATGTCAATAACAGACTAAATATATCAACTCAACAGATATGGCAGATAACAGATTTAGCAGATTAGGCGACTTAACGGATTCAGCAGATTAAGCAGTTTAGCAGATTTAGCATATAACAGTTTAGGCATCTTCAGTAGACTTAGCAGATGACAGATTTGGTATATGAACAGATATAGCAGATTATAACAGAACTAGCAGATTAGGCAATATAACAGAACTAGCAAATTAGGCAATATAAAAGAACTAGCAGATTAGGCCATATAACAGATTTAATCATTCCTTAAAGTTTCATAAACATATCTAGCCTAATTATAAATTTGGCCTAAGTTTGCATGCCTAAATAGTTGTCATGATTCACATTATGACCATATACCCCACGTTTGCATTGAATTTACATGGAACAGATTATGGTCATAATTTACCATATAACACACATCTCAAATTTAGTTAAACTTGCCTAGTACAAAAGATTCACATATAAATTATACCAAATATAGCCATCGATTTCAATGCATGTCATATATTCAAAAATCTCCCACTTAGGTGTTATTCACATTTAATAGTTATCAAATCTTAACATAAATCTTCACACCTAAGTCATATTCCCTTTTTATCCCAAATCATGAATCTCTATATAAACAATATGCCCAACAATCTAGAACTTTAAATTATAACAGATCTTTAATTCAAAAATATGTGTTATGTCCAATGTCTCAAGTCACATGTTAATATACAATGGTTCCTCTTCTTCCAATTCACAGAATATGCACAGATCTAAATCTAGTTTACAAGCTATGTCCTTTTAGTCACAGATTAGCCATGTCCAATTATGCCATCATTCATTATTTGTCCCAAAGTTTAACGTTCGTGCGTTAATCTCTTATGAGATTCGGCGCAGGCTCGCGGTTGCCTGGCTATAGAACAGAAAGAAGAAAGAGATATAGAATAAAATAGATCAGAACAGAACATACGCAATCTCAAATTCAGATTTACAATCATGTCACAATTATAATTAAAGTTTATATCAGAAAATAACTGCACTTGCCTTGGTTGGATTCTAAAAGAAAAAGGTGTTGTAGCTGTTCTCTTTTAATCCTAATCAGAATTGGAGGAAGAAGAAGCACAAGTACTAGCTTAGGTTTCAGCAGAGTAGAGACGCCATTGATTTATTTATTTTTAGAGAGGAAGAGAGCAATGGAGGCTAGAGAATTGTATATGAGATTTAGGTTTAGGTTAGGGATGTATATATAGGTGTAGGAAGTTATTTAGGACCATTAGATTAACCTTGAATCATGAGAACCATTCAAATGCAAAATCTGCATTTGAGCGAATCGGCCCACGGGATGACAGCCAAACACCCTGGATTAACCCCTAGTCGACCCAGAGAGGCTCGGGTCAACCTCAAAAATGGGCCGGTTCGGTTATTCCCCCTCCCAATTCGCTGTTTTGAACCTTTTTTGCATGTTTATTTATTTAATTTTTATATATATCTATATATATTTCTCTCATATGCATACAAACTTCAAGGCTTAATAACTTCTTCATAATTAACCCTTTTTTATATTCACAGAAAATACGGGGTGTTACAACACATCAGAACAAATAACAGAAGACTTTTATAAACATCATAATAATGTTACATCAGAGTACATAATATCAGAGTATATCGAAAATAATACACAGCGGAAGATAAATTTACATAAATGTAATACAATGCACAGCGGAAATATAAACTACACAGCGAAAGACTGTAAATGCCTGGACATAGCTTAAAGCTTCAATCCAGAATCCTTCTCAATACATATGCAAAATATAACTACTCGACTGACTGTTTGGAAAATAGGGGCACCCAAGTTTGCAAGGGAAAAGCAAACTACAGGTCTGTCATGGGACTGGTGTGAGAAACTCTACAGTTAAAATCAACATATTTAATCATAAGACAAATGACAGGACCACGCCGCTAACGCGGAACGGGTTTACCCCCATGAATGTCAGTGTATAAACAACAATCAGTAATATATATGGATCTACTATGCATCAATCAACATGCAATATCCTAATCTACCCATTTAGATTAATCATCACACTTAGATTTTCCAAATCCAATTCAATTTACAGAAATTATTCCTTTGGACTTTATTCCCGATTTCTTATTTCAAATCATTTGAAATACATATCTAACTTTCTATATCAAAGTAGATTTCACTTCGGGATCTCAAATCAAATCGTTTGGAAATATGAATTCCAAAACATAACAATGCATACAGACAAGTATGCAACTAAATATCGTGCTCCCCATCGACAAGGCAAAGGGTACGCACCTAGCAACTCGATATATAAATGTGCACATACCCCACATAGGAGCAGGCTACACCGACGATGCACCTCCCACACATAGAGAGCATACCCCGCCCTCTCACCCATAATTTTAGTCTCAGGGTTGCCCGACTCTTTAGCCACATATTAAATCATTTCATATCCCGAAGTAGGGAAAATCATTTCACAACATAATAATCACAAGTACTTTCAAAATATAGTACTTCACATCAGTAATTCACACATATGATCAGTCACTATTAATCACATAACCTTTGAGCTCGTACGTCTCAAAGAAGGGTGTTAAGCAAGAGAATAAATTCTCCGCCACCAAACAGATACATCATTAATGGTAACTAATCGAATTTGTGATGAACTACAATGTAAAACCATAATATATTTCCAAATCATTTCGACAATATCGGGTTTAGGCCCTCGAAATCCTTTCTGTTTTATACAACATTTTTATAAAACATTCCCAGTCCAAAATCGGGAATACATTTCTTTTCACTTAAGAAAAATATATCATTTAACAATCATTCATTAAATTTGAAATGAACACAACATCGCTAAACACCTTATCGTCAAATCGTGAAGTGTTTCACAAGGTGTTAGCATACCAGTATTTCTACCCAACCCAATGCTAAATGTAAAAGCACATTCTGCTCATAAACTTGTCGAGCACCATCCAAACAATCAATCAACCACAATCAATATCAACAACTAAGTAAATTTGGTTTAATCCCATCATGTGCTTTGGTGAATTTAATCACCATTCATTCATCCAAATCTAATTAAAGATTTATTCAAACCCCAATTGGTTTCATCTCTAAAATCATTTCATATTGATTGTTCTACATTTTGGAAATTAATCCTGCTTTTACGCGGGTTAAAGAACTAATGTCATTTAAACACAGTTCACGACAAACCCCAACTCCAATTTGATATTAAATACAAGGCTCTGAATAGAAAATATATCGGCTTATATTCATTATAAAATTCTGAAATCAACAAATATCGTATTGGAATAACGATATATATAGATCTTCCAAATTCCGCCACAATGTCCGTATAATCACGGAATCCAATATCGAAATATTCCGAAGATAATTTCGATTCAAATCTATTTCAATTCTTATATTGGAAATTTCTGGTTATATTAAAACCACATCTCAATCCATTTTATTTATTTAAAAATATTGGGTTATTTTTCTAGTTAATAACTAGTTCATTTCGATAAAAATCTATATTTATCTTCTCAAATATGGAACTTTTCATCTCAGTTCTTTTCAAATCATTTCTTATGATTTTACACTAATAATTGATATTTTTATAATTTTATCAAGGCCCGTACAGTCGATTTCCATCAACGGCCATCGAACTGCACTTACAGCGACCTTTTCCAAATTTAATTTGGACATAATTCCAAATCCAACCGTTAGATTTCTAATTTCTCTTATTCGTTGGAATGCTCTTTTCGATACGAACCCAACGGTTTCGGTTTCAGGAGAATCCTACGGTCGGATCTCCTGTAATGTCCGTTCGAAGTCAATGGTCGAAATTCACGAACTGCCGCAACGCGGCGCGTTCTATTCAGGCCATTAAATTATATATAATATATATTTCGTCGATTTCCATTCAAAACGTATTTTATAAATCGTTTTAAATTCGTTTTCTAAACAATTTCAACTTCAATTTCAAATCAAAATTGAATATTCTACATACACGAAAATTTTATAGTGTATATATATGTTAAAAATTATATCTTTAACCAATCAATATTTATTTCATTCACACTTCATATATATATATATATTTACATCGCTATATATATATATATATATATATAATATTTTCACATCGCTATATATATAATTTTCACATCGCTATATGTAATTTCACATCGCAATATATACATTTTTCACATCGCTATATATACGATATTTTCACATTCAATATAAACAATATTTTCACATTTCAATATATACAATATTTTCACTTTCAATATATACAATATTTTCACATTCAGTATATACGATATTTTCACTTTTCAATATATATGATATTTTCACTTTCAATATATATACGATATTTTCACTTTTAATATATGCAATATTTTCACTTTCAATATATACAATATTTTCACATTTCAATATATACGATATTTTCACTTTCAATATATACAATATTTTCACTTTCAATATATACCATATTTTCACATTTCAATATATACGATATTTTCACTTTCAATATATACGATATTTTCACATTCAATATATATACGATATTTTCACTTTCAATATATATGATATTTTCACTTTTCAATATATATACGATATTTTCACTTTCAATATAAACGATATTTTCACTTTCAATATATATATATGATATTTTCACTTTCAATATATCTACGATATTTTCACACAGAATACAATCAAACAAGTCGTTCATGGTCTGTGGACGACGGGGAGCAGTTCAAATATGTAGTTATACAATAAAAAACTGTACAGAAATAATATAGTGAGAGAATTCTCACCGTGGTTTTCATTTCTGAATTTTTGTTTATGTTCACTTTCAATTTTGCTTGAAATTCCAACGTACTCCTTTTCCGTTCTGGTCAGTTCTAAAGTGTAGCTCTCTTACCCACGAATCCAACGAACTTTGAATCGTTTAATTCTGATTTCATTTAGATAAGATACAGGGGTTTAAAACCTTTGTTACATTAATTAAGCAATTAACATATAATTAATTTTAATTAAACCCTAGTTAAACACTTAACCAAAATGGGCTGCCCTTCCTTATGTCTTCCATCGTCTTCTACAGTTGACACATTCGAACCCAACCTCGTATTAAAAAGCCAACCACCGCACCTCCTAGGGTCATCGAGACCCCGATCAACCCTGATTACACGATCCGCGGTGGCGGTGCCTCCCCCTGGCCGGCGGCGCGGTCAACTCGCCCGCCTGTATATGCCAGAAAACACGCACGATCGGCGTGGCTTTGGAGCCAAAATCCCATCTCCTCAGACAACCATCTCCGATCACTACCGTTCATTTACTAGATCTCAGACTGTTCTTCGATTTCCCCTTTAAAATCATTATCTAATTCATGTTGTTTTGAGAGAAAATGAGTGATCAAACTAGGAGCATTACAGCCATAAAGGAATTAGGGCCGACGGGTTCTTAATGAGGGAGAGAGAGTGAGTGGCTCCTTATATATATATATATATATATATATATATATATATATATATATATTAATCTATTAATTCCAAAAATGCATGTTTATCAATCCTAATTCCAAACCAAACCCAACGACTGTCGTCCCTAGCTAATTACCCTCATTCCGAACACAATGGGATATGCCCCATAAGCCAATTCCATCATTTCAATCAGTTTTCATTTAAATTAACATTTAAATCAATATATATTCAATTTGAACGCACATTTCAATTTACCGAGGCCACATACTAACTCTAAAAATTCCCAAAAAATATTTTCTAGCTTCGTATTGACGATACGGTCCTAAAAAAACTAATTTCATCAAATTCTGAAACCGTTTGAAAAATGGCCATTTTCAGGTCGATCGAAATTGACTGAAACAGTTAAAACATGTTTTCCTTTGCCACGCTCACATATTGATTCAGAAAATTATGAATTTTGGAATCTAGCAATAACTTGACATCACGGATCCAACAAAAGTGGTTTCATCGAAAACCGAGGTTGTTTGCAGAATTTCCATTTTTAAAGGCCAGAACTCCATAGCGACTATTCTGAATTTTCAACTGGACGTATCTTTTGATTCCCGCTATGAAATTTGAATTTTTCAGATTCGTTGGAAAGATACTCTCAATTAGATCCTAATATTTTTGGTATCGCTAAAATCCGGTTTATTTTGCACCTGGTACATTCATTTGAAGTTAGAAATCGAATTTTCAAACTACCACGCCATTTTCAATTCCTTTTATAATAGAAATAAAATAATTATATTCTAATGACGATTTATATAAATATATAGGTTCGAATTCTATTCAAAATAAATTTCTCGTCATCATTATTTAAAATAATTCAGTTTAAATATTCAAAATTCATCAAAATTGCCAAAATAAAAATTGTAAATTGGCTCTGAATTTCCGGGTTATTACAGAAATGCAAGGGTCGTTCTTTTCCAGAATGGTGTTTTCTGTTTGTCCAGTCCCAAGACAACTTGTATGGATGAGTGTCTAACAGAGTATACCTAACAAATCACGTACGATTGATCTCTTAAAGGTATTACGTCTGGTGGCGGAGGAATTCGTTCCTCTTACCTTTTTATACCCGCGATATTTTTCGAAATCGATTTGTGAATTGACTAGTTTGACGATGTGGCATTTAGAGTGAATGGTGATCAGACTTATTGACCCGGATCCTTATGGGTTAATTTTAAATATTTAATATGGATTTAAATATTGGGGGGGATAATATAAAAGGAATTTTTTATTATGTTATTAGTTTAATAATCAATTTCGATTTAAAATCGATATATATTAAATAATCAGAATACGAAAATGGATTTAGTTGAATTCAAATTTTAATTTGAATTAAATACAGTTCAAATAATTTATAGGAAATTTTATTTGAATTTATAACGATAATAATATTAATTTATTATCGAGGAAATAAATTGTTTCGAAATTAATTTATATTGGTTTAAATGAATATCTTCCACAGACGATCGAATTGGACTTCGTGATCTATCCCAGTGTGTCCGGAATAGAGGTATTACCCTAGAACTGACAGTTGTTCGGTTCAGATAGGAGTTCAGAATCAACGTAATAATTTAAATTAGATATCGATATGAAAACCAACTAAAATAAATATATATTTATTTATTTAATTTCTTCTATGACCACAAATCAAAACAAACAGCCGTGCTCCTCTCATGTCCACAATTCAAAACAACACCGTGCTCCTTTCTTCTCCACAACAAAAATCAAAGGGGCGTGTACTCTTCCTTCTCCTCAAGTTCAAAAGGGCTATGAAGCACCACGTCCGCATTCTTCCAGTATAAAATCACGAGAACCCCCATATCCTTCCCATTTGTTTTGGTTCGCAGGTTAATTAAATCAATACCGCTCCTCTCTCAAACACAATCAAATCGAGACCCTTTTTATTCTGGGATTTTTTTGTTCTCTCGATCCTCGGTCCTATCAGCTCCGTTCAAAGGGCGAGCGCTTCATCTGGATAAGAAATTGGAAGTCGCGACCCTCCCTGCTGACGCTCGAACACTGTCGACAGTACAGCTAGGGATCGAGTTTCTACTCGATTTAGGCAATAAAAAGGAAGGAGGTAGCAGTGTCGATACTGGAATTCGACATTGAAGATTGAGGGAGTTCGAAGCTGGAAAACGATTTCCGCGGTGTTGAACCAGAGAAGTGACGCACTGCCACTGAAGACTGGAAGCAGCTCCAGGACTGGATGATTACTGTTGCAGTGATTGAGGTGATAAAAAGGAGAAAGAAGATCGCCTGCAAGGTGTTTGGGAAAATGTCAGAATGGATAAGTTCTGAGTTGAGTAAGGTGATTGTAGGGTCAGTCAATGATGGAGGTAGTGGTAAAGGCCGGTAGAAGTACAAGGTCATCACAGTTTTGATGTGAACGATATATGGTTTCAGAATTTCAATCAGGGAAAGATTAAGGTAAAGTAATTTTTTATTTAGTAAGTTAATGATCAATTGAATTTTATCGAATTTATAACACACATATATATCTCGTACGATATCAGATTAAGGCAAAATCAATCACGTTTAAATCATTTGGAAGAACACTATGGATAGGAATTGATTCGGAACACTTTGAAGCTTCCTGGGATTGGTGTCTAATTTTAAACTATGGTTTAAATTTAGATGTGACGACGATAATCACCAAATAAAACGGTGAGTGAATCTCACCTTTTATTTAGAAATTATTTTTATATAGTTAAAAATAATTGTCTGTGCCTGTTTGAATGCTGTCTGATTTGATTTAAATATATTAGTTATTTAGGATATATATATATATATATATTGGGTTGATGATTGGTTGGATTCCCACAGTCTCATTAGCGGATGCCCGCGGTTTCATTAGCGGATGATTACCCTATACGCCCCACACTATGATAGTGGATGACCTTTATACCGCGATATCCTGCCTCGAAGCAGGATGGGTATTACTATGTTGACTAACGTCTGTGGATGCAGGAAAACAGGTTGGAGGAATCCAACTGGATTCCTCAAAAATATATTATCTGTTTGTTGTTTGTTTGATTTCATATATATTCATATATGATGTGTTAAAAATTAAATGATTGAAAATTGGTTGATTTGATTGTTTAAAAATAACACTAGGGCTTGGGATATTGATTTATAAAATACCCTGAAAGGGTATTTGAGATTTAAAAAGGAAATTCTATTTTTATAAATAGAATTTGAATTTTTAATGAGCTATATAAAATATTAACTTGTTTTGAAGGTATATAAAGAAAGTAATTGAATTTATAAACTTTGTTTATAAATGAAAAGGTGGGTTTTAAATTGAATTTATAAACACTGTTTATAAATGGAAAGGTGGGATTTAAATTGAATTTATAAACTCTTTTTATAAATGGAAAGGTGGGATTTGAATTGAATTTATAAACTCTGTTTATAAATGAAAAGGTGGGATTTGAATTGAATTTATAAACACTGTTTATAAATATATAGTGTGGGATTTTAAGTGAAGTTATAAACGTTGTTTATAAATAATGAATAGAATTTGAATATAGAAATTCAAATGGGAATTTAAACTATAGACTTGAATATAGTATTTCAAATTGGAATTTAAACTATAGATTTGAATATAGTATTTCAAATGGAATTAAACCATAGGATTTGAATATAGAAATTCAAATGGGATTTTTAATATAGAATTTGAATATCGAAATTCAAATGGGATATATAATACAGAATTTGAATAATAGAAGTGAAATAGAATTCAAATAATAGAAGTGGAATATACTAAAGGATTAAATTAACAAATTTAATTAACAAATTTAGTTAAAACGATTGGTATAGTTAAAATAGATTGGGCAGGTATAGATACAGGAGACAGGTTTGGAATAAAATATAGAAGTGATATAAATAGAATGCTCGACAAAAAGGTATGTATTTAATTTCCATATGAGATTTTATGCGCCGTATCGGCTAGCCGCTTGGCTTTTCTTTTCTTTTCTTTTTTTGATTGGAGAAGGCCTGTGTGGCAGTTTGGGGATTTTCCCGAAGCTCCCGGTACAAAGGAGGTTATGGCGAATTTTTCCGGGAATTTAAAGAGTTAGAATATTTTAAAGATAATTTGATAGTTAGAAATCAACGTATCGATATATTTAGAAGTCGATAAGGAAGCGAACTTAAAAATAGAATAGTATAATCAAAAAAGAAGTCTAAGGATAAAATCTAGTAAGAATATAAAGAGAAAGTGTATACATGTTTAAAAGTGAATAAGTAGTTGTATGGTATTGATTATTCGAGTAAGTAGTCATATATGTTTTGACGTTATAAATGTTATTCAGTCAAGGTCTGAGAGGTAGTTATACCCCAACTTGATTGATTTCATTATTTATAAATAAATAGTAATATTTCAGGCTCGAAGATCAATGTTGAATAAGATTTAGTTGAATATAGTATTTGGGTTGTCGTAACGATGTTTTACACAACATCCGTTTTAACCCAAATGAAATGTAAGCTTGGAAATAGAATATAGAATATTTCCTAAGTATAGAAATAAACGAGATCGGAAAGAGATAAGTAAATTGGAATATTTTCCAATTATAAATAACATATATTTTCTAAAGTTTAGAAAATAAAGGAAGGCGATATTCGGAAATGTTTTCCAAATAACGTAACAGGCCAATATGTTTATTGGAAATATTTGGTTAACAAATATTGATAAAGAAATAGAGAAGTGGTTTAATTAATGGAATATTAATTAAGGGCTCAGTGATTGTTTGATAATTGGATGAACACTTGTTTTCTTCAATAGTTAAATCATCGACTATCGAAACACTTGTTTTTATTCGATAGTTAAATCACAGACTATCGAAGTTTTGACCATCGTTGTCAATATGGAGAGACCGATTGGATTATTATCCGAAGAACCACTCCGTATTGGCAGTAGCGTTGCGAATCAGATTATATAAAGATAATCGAAGACGGAGTAGAGTGCAAGGACAATTTCTATTAACAGAAATTGTACCTTCGGTTCATCCTGTTCCTGGGTGACTTGTATGGATGAATGTCTGACAGAGTATTTCCAGAAAGGTCACGTACATTGATTTATTCAACCGTACCAAGAGTGGAAGCAGAGAAGAAAACTTCTTTAGCTAACACGTAATGTACTGTTGTAGACGTCAATTAGTGATTTTCGATGGATCTGACGATGTGACATTCGAAGTGAATCTGGTGTGATGATAAAGCGTAGCTTCTAGCCTCATCAACCGGTAAATGACAGAAATTGGGCAGGCAACATGGCTATGTAGGTCGCACCTATTAGGGTGTATAATCACCTGATCTAGATTTTCGTTTACTTCTAAAAATCTATTGTTGATGCTGTCCCATTCGGGAAACGGTTGCTGATCCCAACCGTTGGTGATATACATTCGATACACTCAAGCCAAATGAGTGTTCTGTCATGTGTGGCTGAGTTGCAAGATGTTCTTGTTGAACTCGGTGTATTCTCCTCTAGAGATACACCAGCGGAAGGTGGTTCCATACCTTGTCATAGTTGGAAATCAAATACCCAATACATGCTTGCGGTTTTGATTGTATATTATATATATGGAACGTGAGATGCAAACGTTCCACTAGATTGTTATCTACTTGATTTAGACATTATTATAATATCAAAAGAGTTTTGATATAAAGATCATCGTTCCTTTCAAAGGGATTTTGAAAGTTAAATCAAGTGTTTGGATTCTCATGAGGGAAAAACCCGTTCCGTGTTATACGGCGTGGTCTTATGAGATATCATTTAGTTTTCTGAAACTATTATAAACTGTTTACTCAAACCAGTCCATGTTGCGTGCTTGGGGCATGTGTCGCATGATAGGGGGTTCTCATTTTTCGTTAGGTGGCGAACGGGAGACTCTTACCCCTACATGTCCCGAAAATGAGGGTTGGTTGTGAAGTCGAAAGGCTGGCCGTAAAATGTGGTGCTGGGGTACCAATGTAAGTCACGGTGGGGTATTACCCTGCTACTATGGGAGGATGTGGAGAGGATGGTTGCAAAGCCTACTTGAAACAAAATCCCGGGTCGTTACAGTTGGTATCAGAGCTTAGGTTGAGCGAATACCTAGGCTTGTTGGAATGTGCTCATTAGAGATAGGATCAGTAGTATCCTAGAATGAGTTGAGTGTATATATATACGAGAGAGCGTATTTGTTATTTGATATAAAAACTATTTTATATTGTGTTGACTATACTGTTGAGTGAATTATGAATTCTGATCGAATCGTGGGACGCCACGATGTCGATAGGAGTTTATAAACACATGAACAGAAGATTGGACACGATATCGTTTTTAATAGTTGAGTTGATTGTTAGGATTATAATCGAATTTGATTATAAAACAGAAATAGTTATATATAACCAATGGAATTTGTATATGAAATCAAATATACAAATGAGATGAATTAGAATTTAATTCAAACCAGAATTAAGAATTCAAAACCCTGGGAGTTTGGGAAAATATTTTTTCAAAATGTATGTTAAGTGATATAGCACTGAACTCACTTCAGTGGCTAGGAAATAATTCTGATGATGGTCGCAACATCATCAGTGTTCATTTTCGAGTTTCTAAGTGATGATTTGCTGCCTTAGAAAAGTTTTTGATGGGAATTTGTTTGAAAAGAAAACAAGTTATTTGAAAATTCAAATGCTTTGAATTTGAGATAGATATAAATATATGTATATATTTATATTACTTCAATGGAATTTTGAAATGGGAATTGGAATATAGAATTTCAAAGAGAATATAAAGTGGAGGTTGAATATTAGAATTCAAAGAAAATATAGAGTTTGAAATAGAATTTTAAATAAAAGGAGTTTAAATAGAATTTGAATTCAAAGTGAAATTAAATAGAATTTGAATTCAAAGGATTTCAAATAGAAATTGAACAAAGGATTTCAAATTGAAATTGAACAAAGGAATTTAAATAGAAATTGAATAAAGAATTTCAAATGGAATTTGAATAAGGGATTTGAAATGGGTTTTGAATAAAGGAATTCAAATAGAAATTGAAGATAAGAAATTCAAATAGAATTTGAAGATTAGGAAGTGAAATAGAATTTGAATTCAAAGGAAATTCAAATATAGAGTTTGAATAAAGAAATTCAAATGGAATTTGAATATTGTAAATATATAGGATTTAAATATTAGAAGTGAAATAGATCGGGAATATTATATGAAATGGATTGGATATATATTAAAAATACATCAGAATGGAGTTGAATTTAGTATAAGCAAAGTTAAAACGTTTATATTTATAAATATAATTAAAACGAGCTCGCCGTAGCGCGGCAGTTCGTATATTGGTGATTCGAACTTCAATTTTGTATACAGAACTCAATTGAAGTCGGAATTCTTTGAAACAAGAATCTTCGGGACTGGTTGAATAATAGTTTTCTAATGAAAGAGAAAAATCTGGATTTCGTCGTATAGATTTTGAGTTATGTCAAAATCAAATTTTTAGAAAAGCAGCGCCAGAACCATTATAAAACCATAACGGTTTAATTAAATAAATAAAAGGATTTTTAGGAAATAAAATCCAAATTGGCATTAGAAAAATCCAGACTGGAGATATAAAATAAATATGAACTCCAGTGAAGTAAGTGAAATGATTTTTAAGGAAAAAATCATATATTAAATGGTTAAATAGAATTAACTAAATTGGAAAATAATTAGTTAAAGGAAATTTGAATCGAAATTGGGTTTTGGATAGGTGAAAGAGATTGAGAATTTATATTCGAAATCGAATATATAACTCGAGTTGAAAATATAATTAGATTAGTTTATAATTAAGTTGACATATATTTGAACAAGTTATATTCAAATAAAAAGGGTGAAATAGGCAAAACGGTTAATTAGCAACTAGTTAATGGGAATTTGAATGATTGAAATTAAATTTAACTTAAGTAAGTTAAATGGATCGAAATGGATAAATTGAGTAAAATCAATGTGAATGAAATATGAATTGGGTGTGAATAAAGGAAAAACCAAAAGAGTTAAAAAGAAAATATATTTGTAAAACATATATAAAGGAAATATATTTGTAAAAAAAATACAAAGGAAGTTATGTGCAAACAAATAGAAGGAGAAATATTTGTAAAAACATTTACAAATAGAATTTAAAAGGGAATATTTGTAAAACATTTACAAATAGATTAAATGGAAATATTTGTATATAGGAAAAAAATAGAATGTTATAAATGAGATATTTATTTGTTAATAAATAGAATTTAATCAAAGGAATATTTAGAAGATGAATAGAAAATGGAAATCTGTTTTTAACAGATAAATAGAAAAGATTAATTTATAAATAATAGTTTATAAATTAAATTAAATATCTATCATTCGATAAATGGAATATATAAGTCTGAACTTATATAGAGAAGAGATATTGGGTTTTTAACACCGATAGTTTTAAATAGAAGGGGGTACACAACACTTGTATAAGTGAAGTAACGTTATTGAAGAGAACATTTATAAAGTAAAGAACCGTTACTAAAAGTAAAATCTTTATAAATGAATAAACGTTATCCAATAGGATTTATTCGAACAGGAGAAGTCGATTAGAGTTAGAAATAATCGATTAGAGTAAGAATTAACCAGTTAGAGTTAATCAGTTAGGGTTAATCCGTAGAGTTAATTGAATATTAGTTATTCAATTAGAATTTATCGAATATTTGTTATTCAAATTAAGAGTTAACCAGATAGAGTTAATTGAACATAGTTAATCGAATTAGGATTTAATTGAATGTTAGTTATTCAATTAAAGTTGATCGAATTTAGGTATTGAGATAGAGTTAGTCAAACATAGTTACTCAGGATAAGTTGCCATTTCGTACGACTGCTAGCGTAATTCGCAGGGCTGCAGATAGCCTAGGACGGTCGGATGTTTCCTGGGGGAATCAGGCGTAACCATTGTGATCGCTGCGATCTAGAGTCAAGCGAATGGAGTTAAATCAAATATAGTTTATTCGAATAGAGTTAAAGGAGTTATCGAATATAGTTTATTCGAATAGAATTAAAGGAGTTAATCGAATATAGTTTATTCGAATAGAGTTAAAAGAGTTATCGAATATAGCTTATTCGGAAGGAGTTAGGTGAAAGGAGCTAATCAAATAGGGTTAATCGATAAGAGTTAAATCCAATATAGTTAATTGATAAGAGTAAAATTGAATAGAGTAAATCGAATATAGTTTATTCGAAGAAGGGTTTTCGAATCTAGTTATTCGAAAGAGAGATTATCGAATATAGTTATTCGAAGGGAGGAGTAATCGAATAGGGATTTATTCGAAAGTGAGTTACGTAAGTAAGTTTGAATGTTGAGTATCAACATAAATAAGTTTTGAAAAGATAAATAGGTTTGTATCACTTTTTCTACCTTAGCAATTTCGAGGACGAAATTATTTTAAGTGGGGAAGATTGTAATGACCCGGATCCTTATGGGTTAATTTTAAATATTTAATATGGATTTAAATATTGGGGGGGATAATATAAATGGAATTTTATATTATGTTATTAGTTTAATAATCAATTTCGATTTAAAATCGATATATATTAAATAATAAGAATACGAAAATGGATTTAGTTGAATTCAAATTTGAATTTGAATTAAATACAGTTCAAATAATTTATAGGAAATTTTATTTGAATTTATAACGATAATAATATTAATTTATTATCGAGGAAATAAATTGTTTCGAAATTAATTTATATTGGTTTAAATAAATATCTTCCACAGACAATCGAATTGGACTTCGTGACCTATCCCAGTGTGTCCGGAATAGGGGTATTACCCTAGAATTGATAGTTGTTCGGTTCAGATAGGAGTTCAGAATCAACGTAATAATTTAAATTAGATATCGATTTGAAAACCAACTAAAATAAATATATATTTATTTATTTAATTTCTTCTATGACCACAAATCAAAACAATCAGCCGTGCTCCTCTCATGTCCACAATTCAAAACAACACCGTGCTCCTTTCTTCTCCACAACAAAAATCAAAGGGGTGTGTACTCTTCCTTCTCCTCAAGTTCAAAAGGGCTAGGAAGCACCACGTCCACCTTCTTCCAGTATAAAATCACGAGAACCCCCATATCCTTCCCATTTGTTTTGGTTCGCAGGCTAATTAAATCAATACCGCTCCTCTCTCAAACACAATCAAATCGAGACGCTTTTTATTCTGGGATTTTTTCTGTTCTCTCGGTCCTCGGTCCCATCAGCTCCGTTCAAAGGGTGAGCGCTTCATCTGGATAAGAAATTGGAAGTCTCGACCCTCCCTGTTGACGCTCGAACCTGTCGACAGTACAGCTAGGGATCGAGTTTCTACTCGATTTAGGCAATAAGAAGGAAGGAGGTAGCTGTGTCGATATTGGAATTCGACATTGAAGATTAAGGGAGTTCGAAGCTGGAAAACGATTTCCGTGGTGTTGAAACAGAGAAGTGACGCACTGCCACTGAAGACTGGAAGCAGCTCCAGGACTGGATGATTACTATTGCAGTGATTGAGGTGATAAAAAGGAGAAAGAAGATCGCCTGCAAGGTGTTTGGGAAAATGTCAGAATGGATAAGTTCTGAGTTGAGTAAGGTGATTGTAGGTTCAGTCAATGATGGAGGCAGTGGTAAAGGCCGGTAGAAGTACAAGGTCAGCACAGTTTTGATGTGAACGATATATGGTTTCAGAATTTCAATCAGGGAAAGATTAAGGTAAAGTAATTTTTTATAAATTTTTATTTAGCAAGTTAATGATCACTTGAATTTTATCGAATTTATAACACACATATGTATATCTCATACGATATCAGATTAAGGCAAAATCAATCACGTTTAAATCATTTGGAAGAACATTATGGATAGGAATTGATTCGGAACACTTTGAAGCTTTCTGGGATTGGTGTCTAATTTTAAACTATGGTTTAAATTTAGATATGACGACGATAATCACCAAATAAAACGGTGAGTGAATCTCACCTTTTATTTAGAAATTATTTTTATATAGTTAAAAATAATCGTCTGTCCCTGTTTGAATGTTGTCTGATTTGATTTAAATATATTAGTTATTTAGGATATATATATATATATATATATATATGGTTGACGATTGGTTGGATTCCCGCAGTCTCGTTAGCGGATGCCCGCGGTTTCATTAGCGGATGATTACCCTATATGCCCCACGCTATGATAGTGGATGACCTTCATACCGTGATATCCTGCCTCGAAGCAGGATGGGTATTACTATGTTGACTAACGTCTGTGGATGCAGGAAAACAGGTTGGAGGAATCCAACTGGATTCCTCAAAAATATATTATCTGTTTGTTGTTTGTTTGATTTCATATATATTCATATATGATGTGTTAAAAATCAAATGATTGAAAATTGGTTGATTTGATTGTTTAAAAATATCACTGGGGCTTGGGATATTGATTTATAAAATACCCTGAAAGGGTATTTGAGATTTAAAAAGGAAATTCTATTTTTATAAATAGAATTTGAATTTTTAATGAACTATAGAAAATATTAACTTGTTTTGAAGGTATATAAAACAAGCAATTGAATTTATAAACTTTGTTTATAAATGAAAAGGTGGGATTTAAATTGAATTTATAAACTCTATTTATAAATGGAAAGGTGGGATTTAAATTGAATTTATAAACTCTGTTTATAAATGGAAAGGTGGGATTTGAATTGAATTTATAAACTCTGTTTATAAATGAAAAGGTGGGATTTGAATTGAATTTATAAACTCTGTTTATAAATATATAGTGTGGGATTTTAAGTGAAGTTATAAACGTTGTTTATAAATAATAAATAGAATTTGAATATAGAAATTCAAATGGGAATTTAAACTATAGACTTGAATATAGTATTTCAAATGGGAATTTAAACTATAGATTTGAATATAGTATTTCAAATGGAATTAAACTATAGATTTGAATATAATATTTCAAATGGAATTAAACCATAGGATTTGAATATAGAAATTCAAATGGGATTTTTAATATAGAATTTGAATATCGAAATTCAAATGGGATATATAATACAGAATTTGAATAATAGAAGTGAAATAGAATTCAAATAATAGAAGTGGAATATACTAAAGGAGTAAATTAACAAATTTAATTAACAAATTTAGTTAAAACGATTGGTATAGTTAAAATAGATTGGGCAGGTATAGATATAGGAGACGGGTTTGGAATAAAATATAGAAGTGATATAAATAGAATGCTCGACAAAAAGGTACGTATTTAATTTTCATATGAGATTTTATGCGCCGTATCGGCTAGCCGCTTGGCTTTTTTTTTTGATTGGAGAAGGCCTGTGTGGCAGTTTGGGGATTTTCCCGAAGCTCCCGGTACAAAGGAGGTTATGGCGAATTTTTCCGGGAATTTAAAGAGTTAGAATATTTTTAAGATAATTTGATAGTTAGAAATCAACATATCGATATATAGAAGTCGATAAGGAAGCGAACTTAAAAATAGAATAGTATAATCAAAAAAGAAGTCTAAGGATAAAATCTAGTAAGAATATAAAGAGAAAGTGTATACGTGTTTAAAAGTGAATAAGTAGTTGTATGGTATTGATTATTCGAGTAAGTAGTCATATCTGTTTTGACGTTATAAATGTTATTCAGTCAAGGTCTGAGAGGTAGTTATACCCCAACTTGATTGATTTCATTATTTACAAATAAATAGTAAGATTTCAGGCTCGAAGATCAATGTTGAATAAGATTTAGTTGAATATAGTATTTGGGTCGTCGTAACGATGTTTTACACAACATCCGTTTTAACCCAAATGAAATGTAAGCTTGGAAATAGAATATAAAATATTTCCTAAGTATAGAAATAAACGAGTTCGGAAAGAGATAAGTAAATTGGAATATTTTCCAATTATAAATAACATATATTTTCTAAAGTTTAGAAAATAAAGGAAGGCGATATTCGGAAATGTTTTCCAAATAACGTAACAGGCCAATATGGTTATTGGAAATATTTGGTTAACAAATATTGATAAAGAAATAGAGAAGTGATTTAATTAATGGAATATTAATTAAGGGCTCAGTGATTGTTTGATAATTGGATGAACACTTGTTTTCTTCGATAGTTAAATCATCGACTATCGAAACACTTGTTTTTATTCGATAGTTAAATCACAGACTATCGAAGTTTTGACCATCGTTGTCAATATGGAGAGACCGGTTGGATTATTATCCGAAGAACCACTCTGTATTGGCAGTAGCGTTGCGAATCAGATTATATAAAGATAATCGAAGACGGAGTAGAGTGCAAGGACAATTTCTATTAATAGAAATTATACCTTCGGTTCATCCTGTTCCTGGGTGACTTGTATGGATGAATGTCTGACAGAGTATTTCCAGAAAGGTCACGTACATTGATTTCTTCAACCGTACCAAGAGTGGAAGCGGAGAAGAAAACTTCGTTAGCTAACACGTAATGTACTGTTGTAGACGTCAATTAGTGATTTTCGATGGATCTGACGATGTGACATTCGAAGTGAATCTGGTGTGATGATAAAGCGTAGCTTCTAGCCTCATCAACCGGTAAATGACAGAAATCGGGCAGGCAGCATGGCTATGTAGGTCGCACCTATTAGGGTGTATAATCACCTGATCTAGAGTTTCGTTTACTTCTAAAAATCTATTGTTGATGCTGTCCCATTCGGGAAACGGTTGCTGATCCCAACCGTTGGTGATATACATTCGATACACTCAAGCCAAATGAGTGGTCGGTCATGTGTGGCTGAGTTGCAAGATATTCTTGTTGAACTCGGTGTATTCTCCTCTAGAGATACACCGGCGGAAGGTGGTTCCATACCTTGTCATAGTTGGAAATCAAATACCCAATACGTGCTTGCGGTTTTGATTGTATATTATATATGTGGAACGTGAGATGCAAACGTTCCACTAGATTGTTATCTACTTGATTTAGATATTATTATAATATCAAAAGAGTTTTGATATAAAGATCATCGTTCCTTTCAAAGGGATTTTGAAAGTTAAATCAAGTGTTTGGATTCTCATAAGGGAAAAACCCGTTCCGTGTTATACGGTGTGGTCTTATAAGATATCATTTAGTTTTCTGAAACTATTATAAACTGTTTACTCATACCAGTCCCATGATTGACCCGGAGTTTATTTTGTTTTGTTCTACCTAAACTCTTGGGCGCCTAAATTTGTACGGGCAGTCAAGTAGTTCAGGATTTTACAGATCTATCTAAAGGAGCTTGGAGCAGGAGGCTTCAGCGTTAGTTATATAGAGTTTTGTTCCGCTGTGTTGTAAGTGTTGTACTCTGATAAGTGTATGTTATACAGTTGAAATTTTGTATTTCAAAAATTTTGATATATTATATTTTGTTCCGCTGCGATGTGAGACTCTGTGTTGTTATTTCTGTTCTTCTTCTACCTCTTTCTTCTAAAAAAATGTTTCGTATTTTCTTGATATTTGGGTTGGACGTATGATGTATATAGTCAACTCCGATGTTGCGGCTCTGCGGGTCATTACATCAAATGTTCTGAAGATGGACGTAGCCTCTAGCCTCACAACCAGGAAGTAACAAAAGTTGGGCTAGGCAGCATGGCTAGTTGGGTCATCCCCAAGCAGGGTGTATTATCACCGATCTAGAGAAAATTCATATTTGTTCTTCTTTTTCGATTCTGTATCTTCGGATTACGGTTGGATGGCCAACAACCGTGGGTGGCAATATATTCGTTACACTCAGGCTAAATGAGTGGACGGTCATGTGTGGTCGGGTTGCAAGACATTCTTGTTGAACCCAGGTGTATACCCTCTAGAGTACACTGATCGGTAGGTGCTCCCATACCTTGTCTGTTGGAATCCAATTCCCAATAAGCGCCCTACGGTTTATGATTTTATACTATATATATGTGGAGCGTGAGATGCAAGCGTTGCGCTACTTGAATATTTATTTGTTCAGACATTATCATAATATCACTGGTTTTGTTATCAAAGTATTTTCGGTTATAGTAAGGTAAAAACCATCCATGTTTATGTATGGGTTGGTCTTACTATTATCTTTTTTTTTCAAAAAGATTTTCAAAGTTAAACAGTATGGTTGGAATTTACTCACATAAGTCCTATGACTGACCCAGAGTTTATTTTGTTTGTGTTTTCCCTAAACTCTTGGGTGCCCAAATTTGTACAGGCACTCAAGTGTTTCAGGCTTTTACAGATACATTTTGGAGAAGCTCGAAGCAGGAGACTTCACCATTAGTTATTTAGAGATTATTTCCGCTGTGATGTATATGAGTTATACTCTGATATGATACGTAAGTACAAAATTCAGACATGTATTTCAAAGTTATGTTATAATAAAATTTATTCGTTCCGCTATGAGTTTCGTGTTTGCTCTGATTCTGTTCAATATGTTCTTCTTCTTTTTCCATTCTATTAGCTCTATCTTATCTTTCTCATCCTCTAAATTCGTTCTATTAATGATCTAAGTTTTTGTGCACTTTGAGTTGAATGTGTAGGATATTAGTCAGCTCAAATTGCCATGGATTTTCCGGCCATCACAGTTGGTATCAGAGCTAAAGGTTAAGTGATTACCTTGGCTCTGTGGCGTGACTCAATAGAGATGGGGTTAGTAATACCCTAGATTGAGTATGAGTGTATATATATGAGCGCGTATTTGTAAATTAATATAAAAACTGTTTTATATTGTATTGACTAGTCAGTCAAGTGGTTTATGAATTCTGGTAGAAACAATAATGCAAACTGTGTCGATAGGTGTTTCTAAACTCGTGAACAGAGTAATTCGACATAGTATGTTTTGAAAAGAGGGTAAATAAAATAATCTTACCCAAACTATATTTTGATATAAAGAAAGCGTATATATTGGAATTATCTAACATATATTGAATGTGTTGGTTGAAATTATAATCGAATAGGGTTATAATTGAATTGGTTATAAATAACCAATAAGAATTTACATGAGTATAATATATAAATCAGGTGAATTAAATCTGAATTTAAAACGAGAATTGAAATAAAAGTCTAGAAACTTGGAAAGGTGTTGCAAATGAATTTTGAATTAAATATATGGAATTTTAAAATCCTGGGAGATTTAAACTCGTTTTCCAAGTGCTGTGAAAGATATTTTGAAGAAATTTTCAAATATAAGTGTTTAAAAAAAATTGAGTTTAAAAAGTAATATAGTATTGAACTCACTTTGATGTCTGAAAAATAATTCCGATGATGACTGCAGCATCATCAGTGTTCATTTTCGAGTTCTAAGTGACAGATTGTGACGATCCCAAAACCCCGTAGCACGGTGTTAAGGATAATCATTGGAATATAACACATTAATCATCATTAGCAGATCACAGATAATAGCATAAACAGAAAATAGAATAATTTACACACATATGACAGCTGAATCATATAGATAACATCACATCAGAGAAGCACAGTACAAGATACAACTTAGTGCATAATGATACATAATCAGTCACCATCGCCTGAGGCGGAATCATACATAAAGAATACACAAAAGGAATATCAGTCTACATCGCCAGTGGCGGAATCATAATATAGATACAATAATGGCGGAGAAAATCCAAGTCAGCATGGTGTAGTCAAGCCTCGCCATGAGCCAAAAGGTGCGTCAGAAACCTGTAACTAGGCTGCCCGTGTGAAAATGAGGGCACCCGAGTTTGCAAGGTGAAACAAACTACGAGTCAGTCATGGGACTGGTATGAGAAATCTATTCAACTTATTAACAACAATAATAAGGCAAATCAAAGGACCACGCCACTTTCGCGGAACGAGTTTACTCCAATGAGTGCTCGTGCATGAAATAAAAAAACGATTAAATCAACGCAATGCTTTTTGTAAAATGAAGCCATTATAAGACTCAGGTCCCATCACACAATGCAACGCAAGCCGGATGATAGAGTTTTTACCTTATAATGGCCAAAGATGCTTCATACGAATAAACAAAGGTGTTTGATATTATTACTAGTGCATATATGTTTCAAAAGCAGATTCAATCATAAATATCAATCCTAGGCGGCATAGCTACCATCTACTATGTCGCCGTACTAGTAATACAATCACAACCGCACATATCGTATTGGAAATTGGATTCCTTCATGAGTCGAGGCAAGGGGCAAGCTCCTCTCCGTTCGAGACACTCTAGCAAATGTCCCAGGACCCCACTATGATCCTTGGAATCGGCTGGGCCGGTCCTCTCTTACTTTTGAGGATTGGCAATTCCTGAACACACGTTTCCCGGTCCTTACAGACCTATAATCGAGGCGCCTCGCATTCCAACAACCACACAGGTGAAAAGTATATATAATGTCAGGGCTGGTAGGTCACTGACACCACCTTAGCTAGAAAGAAACTTCGTGCACTCCCAGCGGTCCGTCTCCCGTTTTTGACTCATACCGAGGTGTGAGGCTCGCGAATTCACGTTATACACAAAGCTACGTCACACAGACTATGCTTTGATCATCAACCACAAGACTTTTCTTTGCAACAAAAGCCTTGATCATATGCCACTTAGGTGTGCCACACAGGCAATCCACTCCATGCGACTGATTTCTATCAATACATAACCTCTAAGCTCGTACGGCTCAGAGAAGGGCGTTAAGCAAGAGAATAAATTCTCCGCCGCCAAACAGATATATATTTAACAGAGATCAATCAACACAGAACAAAATCCAATGTCAGACACACAGTCCATTTACAAGTCCGTTCTGGGTCTGAACGAAACCGGAGGCACCAATTCCTCGCATATCCGTACAATCAACAATATGTTTGGACGGCTACTACTTCAATTCCTTCATGGTAGCTACTCCAATCACGAGTATCAGTAGCGCCCATCCATCCAACGTGGAGATCGTCGGTCTTCAGTCGTCTTCGACTCTTCGACTTCTCAACGTCGATCGATTATTTGAAATGAGATAAACTCGGCCTTTTCAAATAACCCACGTATATTTAGATTTTCAAACCAATTAATCACAGGGTTGAACTATTCAACATTCACACTTCAGTAGTTTAGTTATAATTTTCACGTCAAATACATTCTACCATCACATATCAAGCAAACACAACAAAATTGGTTTATTTTCACTCTATATCGTCTATAGCACTTAATAACGATATATCGCCATTTTTATTTAATTTAAAACGGCCATATTTAATTAAACGACGTTTCAGGTCGTGTCGATGCACTGGCGCTGCTTTCCACTAATTTTGTTTTACACATATAGGAAAATCTAACCGTTGGATCTTCACAAATTTTACATCATTAGGAAGGTCTTTTCAAAACGAACCCAACGGTTCCAGTTTTGGGAAAATCCGACGGTCGGATCTTCCGCACTAACCATTTGAAGTTACGATTTCAATTTACGAACTGCAGCGTCGTTATTCGATTTAATTTAATTATATTTATATATATATAAATATAATCGTTTCTGGCGCTGTTTTTCACTAATTTTGAATTAAACATTCCAGACAATCCAACCGTCGGATCTTCACAAAGTTGGTGCCGTTGGAAAGAAATTTCCAAGGCGAACCCAACGGTTGAGGTTTCAGGAAAATCCAATGGTCGGATCTTCCGCACTAGTCATTTGAAATCACGGTTTCAAAATATGAACTGCACGGCCACGTTTCGTTTTAATTATATTTATATTTATATATTTATATAAATATAGTTCATTCAATAATTTCTATATCGTTTTCACTTCAAATATTTTTCTAACACCCTAAAATTTTGGAAAATTTCGCCATAACCTCCCCTGTAACGGGGGCATCGGGAAATCGCAAATAGCGTTCCCGGTCCTTCTAATCTCAAAAAGAAAAAGAAAAAGCCAAGCGGCTAGCCAATAGGCTCATAAAATCATCACCCAAACAAAACAGTAAATGTGTACCTATTTGTCGGGCACAAAATTTAATTCCTCTTCTCTAGCCCCTTTTTGCTTTAACCTGTTCAATAGATATGCATGCACATATATACAATTTCTAACATTTATCTTTTTCTATTCAACTTCATATTTGATTTGCTTTGGTCTAAAAACACCACTCATTCTAATATCGCATGCATAGGCTAAAATCATATCATTAGCTAGTTAATGTATATTTCAACTCATGCACGTTTATTCGAACCAGTGGCTATTTTTAACACTTCACATTTCAAAGATGATAATTTTGGCAAACTAAAGTAGATTTCAACAAATGACTATTTTATTTAGTTCCTATGCATGTTAAAAATAATATTTCTATCACAAATATTTGTTTCAACGTCTGCATATCTTTAGCATATCACACATATGATAAAAATGATATTTTTATCATTTAAAATATTTATTCAACCAATGTATGGTTTCAACACTTCATAGTTTCAATAAAAATGTAATTTTTATCGTTCAATCTTTTTATTCAACACATGAACTTTTCCACTACACACATTTCTCAACAAATGAGTATTTCCACACATGGACAATTTATTTATGTTGTTCATATTAGAAAGATGAAATTTTTATGATTGAAATTATTTATACAAGGCGAATATTTTTCATACTTCATATATGTATGAAAATGTGATTTTTATTGTTTATACACTTCATTCATTCACAAATGAATTTTATTTTCACACAACACTTTTCAACACATGAATATTTCCACACATGGACATAGTTTCAATATATGACTTTAATTTCAATGCATGTAAAATAATTTCAACATATGAAAATAATTCTAACACACAAAGATTATTCAAAATTTCGGCAGCATAACGGCAGGGTAGTTAAACCGGCACCGTCCCTAGTACGGCTCCTCGCTCTACCTTAAAACCTCGCGGTTTTTGACAATGGGGATCATGTATCTAATTCGCACGCAGGCGGCATGTTTATATTTATTTCATTTCCACAAACTAATCCTATGTGGTTTCAACCAAATATTTTCCAATCACAAACGGGTATTTTTCAACCTTAATCAATTCGATACCATCCACAAACAGTCCCAAACAACCATTTGCCGTCAACCAATTTTCACAACAATTTCAACCAATATATATATCGTCCATGGTTTGTGGACGAGGGGGCGTATATATATATATATAGCAAATCACTTTTATTTCCACACATATATATATATAAAGAAATTGAAGAGTGAGAATTTCTCACCAGTAGCTATCTAATAACACGACTCTTCCTTTATGGAAATCTTCGCCTATTTCGTCTTCTTGTCGCTTTCGTTTCCTGTATTCTCTACATCGGTAAAAATCGAATTTTTACTATGTTATTCAATATATAAAGATCATATTCTAAAAACAAAGATTATATTTTTAATATTCCTATGATGTAAAAATTATATTTTTATTGCTTTAAAAATATAAAAATCATATCTTACTTCTTCTACTTAACAAAAATTCCGTCTTTTCTCTTTTTAAAAATATGATCTTTATTTTTGCAAGTTCAAATCTTTTCTACTAAAAGATTAAACCTTTTTCTATTTCAAAGTTTAAACCCCTTTTTTTTCTATTTTAAACCTTAAAATAAAATCAGTTTTTATTTTCTTTTTAAAAAAATCAGTTTTAAAATTCTTTTCAAATCAGTTTTAAAATTATTTTCAAATCAGTTTTAAAATTCTTTTTCAAAAATTCTGTTTTTACATTCTAAAAAAAAAGAAACAGTTTTAAAAATTCTTAAAAATCAGTTTATAATTCTTAACTAAAATCAGTTTATAATTCTTAACAAAAAATCCAGTTTTTATTTTCTTAAAAAAAAGTTTAGATTTAAATCTTCTCAAAAATTCTGTTTTTATTTTCTTTTTAAATCAGTTTTTATAGCTTAAAAAAAATCAGTTTATAATTCCTAAAAAAAATCAGAAATTAGTTTTAACAAAACAAAAATAAAAATAAAAATAAAAATAAATTAACCTAAATTCTTACCGTGGTATGCGAAGAGGAGGAGGGAAGAAGAGGGCGTCGGCGATGTGGTGCTCGGTGGTTCAGGGAGGTGTCGCGAGGGTTCGAGGGTGGCGGCGCTTCTTCGATTCGATGCGACTGGGGGGGGTGTTCGAGGGTCAGGCGGCTTCGACACTGGAAGGAGGTTGGACGGACGGTGGGGGCTTCGGCGAAGTCTTCGTCGGCGGGTTGTCTGGAGGGCGGCGGCACGATTTAGGTTTTTAGGTTTTTTTTTTTTTCTGAATAATGAATCGGGGGGGGGGGGGCAAGCAGAAGAAAAGGAGGGAGAATATATTTTTTATTTTTATTTTATTTTATTATTTAATTATTTAATTTTGCACAAGGGTTGACTTTTACATACGACCTCGAAACGAGGCCCACCGCCTGTCGTCCATAGCGTTTTACCCCCATTCCGAACACAATGGGATATGTATCGTAAGCTGGTTTGATCGTTACAATCAGTTTCCGTTGAATTTACATTTAAATCCTTATATTGAAATTTAAACGTACATTTCAAATTACCGGGGTCACATACTAACTAGAAAAATTCCAGAAAAATATTTTCCAGTTTCGTATTGACGATACGGTCCTAACAAAACTAATTTCGTCGAATTCTGAGACCGATTGAAAAATGGCCAATTTCCTGTCGATTAAATTCAACAGAAACTGGTCAAACGCGTTTTCTTTTGCCACACTCACATATTGATTCGAAAAAATATGAAATTTGAAACCTAGCAATAGTTTGACATCCCGGACCCGACAGAAGTGGTTTCGTCGAATTCCGAGGCCGTTTGCAAAATATCAATTTTCCACCCTGCATAGTCGGTCAAAGTTCGAATTCAAATTTTCAAACTGACTTACTATTTCTAATTCACTAATTTATTGAAATATTCTATTTCAATGGTTCAAATTGCTTTGAAATAATCAATTTAAAAATTTTAAATTGGCTCGTATTTTCCGGGTTATTACAATCTCCCCTACTTAAAACTTTTCGTCCTCGAAAAGGAAACAAAAGTAAAGTAGGAAATAAAATGTAAATGCAAAGTATGGTAAAGGTACCTTGCACCGGAGTTAGTCAGAGATATCCACTCTGCATTTGGGGTAAGCTTGTTTAATGCTTTCCTCAGTTTCCTAAGTACAGTCTCTAGGATCACTACTCCACTGCACTTTAACTAAATGAACCTTTTTGCTTCTGAGTTCTCTAGTTTCTTTGCCAACAATTTTTAATGGCTCTCTTCTGAGTGCTAATTCTGGAGTTATCTCCACATCCTGTTGCGCTGCTTCTTCTACAACAAGATCCGGATCATGCACATGTCTCCTAAGTTGAGATACGTGAAATACATTGTGCACTCCAGGCAACCAATCTGGCAATTGAACCCTATAAGCAAGAGTTCCAATTCGCTCAAGTATAGGAAAGGGACCAATAAATCTCGGTGCCAACTTCCCAGTCTTTCCAAATCTGATTACCCCTCTCATCGGAGAAACCTTTAAATAAACATGATCACCAACAGCAAATGTCAAATCTCTCCTTCTAGAGTCTGCATAACTTTTCTGTCGGCTTTGGGCGGTTTTCAATCGCTTCTTGATGAAGTCCACTTTATCAGATGCTTCCCAAATCATATCGGGTCCTAGTACAAGTCTGTTGCCAGGTTCTACCAAACATGCAGGAGATCTGCAGGGTCTGCCATATAATGCTTCAAATGGTGACATTTTCAAACTTGCTTGATAGCTATTGTTATATGAGAATTCTGCCAAATGCAAATGATCTTCCCATGACCCACCAAAATCGATTATACAAGCCCGCAATAAATCTTCTAGAATTCTATTCACCCGCTCAGTTTGGCCATCTGTTTGGGGGTGATAAGCGGTGCTCATATTCAGTTTCGTCCCCAATTCAGTCTGGAAAGCCTCCCAGAATTTGCTAGTAAATAGGGGATCTCTATCACTGACTATGCTGATGGGAATTCCATGCAGCTTAACAATTTCTTTGAAATATATCTGTGCTAGACTTTAGGCAGTTCGATTGGACCTGACAGGTATAAAATGGGCAGTCTTCGTGAAGCGATCTACGATTACCCAAATACTATCATTACCTTTCTTGGTTCGCGGCAAACCATCTATGAAATCCATGGAAATCTGTTCCCATTTCCAGCCTGGGACTTCCAATGGTTGCAACAGTCCAGCTAGCTTTTGTTGGTCACTCTTGACCAATTGACAAGTAGGGCATCTGCTAACATACAAAGAAATATCTCTTTTCATTGCCTTCCACCAGAAAGTGCGTTTGATATCGTTGTACATTTTACTCACCCCAGGATGGATGCAAAATTTGGATTTATGGCATTCATCTAGCACTTCTCTTCGAAGGCCTGGAATATTTGGGATGCAAATTCTGTTATTTAACCTGAGAACCCCTTTATTGTCAATACGGAAACTCGTGGTTTCACCTTCCTTGACTCTCTTACTGATTCTCTGAATGAATTCATCTTCTTTCTGAAGGGCTGAAATCCTATCAATCAATCCAGGTGTAATTATAAGATGGGCAACGATTGCGGTCTTTCTACTAAGTGCATCCGCTACTACGTTAGCTTTCCCCGGCGTATACAGGATATCAAGATCATACGCTGCAAGAAATTCTAGCCAACGCTGCTGTCTCAGATTCAGATCTTTCTGGGTATATAAATACTTCAACGATTGGTGATCTGTATACAATATAAATTTCTCGCCCAATAAGTAATGTCTCCAGATTTTCAAGGCAAATACGATGGCTAGCAACTCAAGATCATGAGTCACATAATTCTTCTCATGCGGTTTCAATTGGCGGCTTGCATAAGCGACTACTTGGCCTCTATGCATTAACACTGCACCAAGACCTCTAATAGAAGCATCTGTCCAAACCGTTAAATCTTGATTGCCATCAATAATAGTTAACACTGGAGCGGTGGTCAGTTTCGATTTCAATTCCTGGAAAGCTTCTTCACAGTCGGAAGTCCACTTAAACTTCTCATGTTTCTTTGTGAGCTTCGTTAACGGACCGGATATCTTCGAAAAATCCTTAACGAACTTTCGATAATAACTAGCCAATCCCATAAAACTTCTAACTTCTGTGGGAGTAGTGGGTTGTTTCCAGTCTTGAATCGCTGTTATCTTGCTTGGGTCAACAGAAATTCCTTTCCCTGACACGACATGGCCAAGAAATTTAACTTCTTCTTGCCAGAAGACACATTTAGAGAATTTGGCTTTGAAGACGTTCTTCCTTAGAATCTCCAATACTTGTTCTAAGTGTTTTTCATGCTCGGGTTTTGATTTGGAGTAGATTAAAATATCATCGATGAATACGAGGACAAATTTATTCAGAACTCCCCTGAACACTCTATTCATTTAATCGACAAAGTATGCTGGAGCGTTGCAAAGGCCAAACGGCATTACTAACCATTCATAAAATATGTCTGGGCCTCTGAAAGCGGTCAAAGGAACACACTCTTCTGCTATTCTCAATTGGTGAAAACCTGTAGCTAGGTCCATTCGGGAAAATACTTTCGCCCCATTCAATTGGTCTAGCAAATCATCAATGCGGGGTAATGGATATTTGTTCTTAAGCGTCTGTTTGTTGAGGTCTCGGTAATCAACACATAATCTAAGAGTACCGTCTGACTTCGGGACAAACACGACAGTTGCACCCCAATTGGAAAAACTCGGTCTGATTAGACCTTTCCACAACAGTTGACGAGTTTGATCACCTAATTCTTCTTTTTCTTTCGGAGTCATTCTACGGATTGGATGCACCACTGGTCTGGCATTAGGAATTAGATTGATTCGGAATTCTATTTCTCTTTGCGGAGGTAAGTTTTCAACTTCTTCAAACACATCCGCATAGTTGCTAACAATCGGAATCTTTTCTATGGAAGTGGGGATAAGTTCTAATGCTGACCAAAATTCTTCTCTATTCGGATTCGAACCATGACAAGGAATATATATATGTCCAAGCTCCGTTCGGATTTTAACAATTCTTTCCGCACACCTCACTTCGGCTTCATGTTTCGTTAACCAATCCAGCCCGAGAATAATATCGAATTCGGGAAAATCCATAACGATTAAATCAAAAGGAAACTTGTATCGAGAAAAAGAAATAGGTACTTTACAATATGAACCGAGAGTAACAGGACCCCCTATCGGGTTATGAACTTCAACCGATTCTTTGAGCTTTCGCTGTTTTAACTTTAGTTTGTGCACTGTGTTTTTAGCAATAAAACTACGCGATGCACCTGTGTCAAATAATACAGAAACAGGAATATTTTTAATTGTAAGGGTACCTCCCAAAACATCGGGTTTACCTGCTACATCGGAAGCAGCTGGCGGGCTAGACCCGTCATAGACATGAGCTACAGTAGCTTTCTTCAACAAAGGACAGTCTCTGACCAGATGGTCGGTCTTGCGACAGTTGAAGCACGAGCGAGGGTTCTGAGAGCCTTGGCTCGAGCCTTGAGAGTTTGTTCTCTGCCTCTTCGGAGCTGTGCAGACGTTTGAGTAGTGCCCCGGCTTACCACAATTAAAGCACTTTCCTTTTGGCGGCTTGCCAGTCTGAGGCTTTGAAGATGCTGCTTGGCTTGACTCGACCTGATTTACAGTAGGCTTGCGCTTGTTTCCTGCTTGGCTTCTAGCGCGATCCTGATCCAGATGCCTTTGATCAAGGTCTTCATAGTTGCATGTCATTTCCACTAGCTCGTTGAAATCCAGCTTGACATGGGCCATGGCTCTATCATGATATTGACGTCTTAGTCCAAAGATAAATCTCTTATTTTTGGATTTCGCGGTAGCAACAAGTTCGGGAGCATAGGGCGACAGCATTGTGAATTTGTTCAGATAATCTTGCACGGAAAGATCCCCTTGCTGGAGATTGGCGAAGTCATCGTGCATTCTTTCTAGAGCTTGTTCTGGGACATATTTCTCCTTGAAGAGTTCTTTGAATCCATCCCATGTTCTTCCAGCTTCTCTATTCCCGGCGGTAAGAGAGTCCCACCATAATTCGGCTTGTTCCTGCATAAGCCAGGCGCCCATAGTAGCTTTGTCTTCGCTTCCTAGCCTTAGGCCTTCAAGAATTTTCTCGCATGTTTTGAGCCATGCAAGGGCCTCTATTACGGTGCCAGTCCCCGAGAAGGTCTTGCCTCCTAAGTTCTTATATCTCTTAGCTACACGGTCGAGCTCGAAGTATTGAGCTGCCGGAGGTTGTATCAAAGGTCCTTCTTGAGCTGGGATTTCTCCCCTACCTCGGCCTCGGCCGGCACGGCCTCCTCTAGCAGCGGCTCCTCTGGTAGCCATTTGTCAAGTTCTGTATAAGAAACGAAAAAGTCAGTTAACAGAAATGATAGTCTATTGCATAGTTAAGCAGAAATTCCTACGGAAAGATAACGATGGACTGATCAATTGTTTTTGCTATTCTTCTCAGCTCATTCTAGGACTTTACTAGTCCTATCTCTAATGAGCGACTCGCCTTATAATATTACTGATTCTATCTTGACGAAGTGTTTAATGTGTTAGACTCCAGAACTAAGATTAACCAAAGCTCTGATACCAGCTGTGACGATCCCAAAACCCCGTAGCACGGTGTTAAGGATAATCATTGGAATATAACACATTAATCCTCATTAGCAGATCACAGATAATAGCATAAACAGAAAATAGAATAATTTACACACATATGACAGCGGAATCATATAGATAACATCACATCAGAGAAGCACAGTACAGGATACAACTTAGTGCATAATGATACATAATCAGTCACCATCGCCTGAGGCGGAATCATACATAAAGAGTACACAAAAGGAATATCAGTCTACATTGCCAGTGGCGGAATCATAATATAGATACAATAATGGCGGAGAAAATCCAAGTCAGCACGGTGTAGTCAAGCCTCGCCATGAGCCAAAAGGTGCGTCAGAAACCTGTAACTAGGCTGCCCGTGTGAAAATGAGGGCACCCGAGTTTGCAAGGTGAAACAAACTACGAGTCAGTCATGGGACTGGTATGAGAAATCAATTCAACTTATTAACAACAATAATAAGGCAAATCAAAGGACCACGCCACTTTCGCGGAACGGGTTTACTCCAATGAGTGCTCGTGCATGAAATAAAACAAACGATTAAATCAACGCAATGCTTTTTATAAAATGAAGCCATTATAAGACTCAGGTCCCATCACACAATGCAACGCAAGCCGGAGGATAGAGTTTTTACCTTATAATGGCCAAAGATGCTTCATACGAATAAACAAAGGTGTTTGATATTATTACTAGTGCATATATGTTTCAAAAGCAGATTCAATCATAAACATCAATCCTAGGCGGCATAGCTACCATCTACTATGTCGCCGTACTAGTAATACAATCACAACCGCACATATCGTATTGGAAATTGGATTCCTTCATGAGTCGAGGCAAGGGGCAAGCTCCTCTTCGTTCGAGACACTCTAGCAAATGTCCCAGGACCCCACTATGATCCTTGGAATCGGCTGGGCCGGTCCTCTCTTACTTTTGAGGATTGGCAATTCCTGAACACACGTTTCCCGGTCCTTACAGACCTATAATCGAGGCGCCTCGCATTCCAACAACCACACAGGTGAAAAGTATATATAATGTCAGGGCTGGTAGGTCACTGACACCACCATAGCTAGAAAGAAACGTCGTGCACTCCCAGCGGTCCGTCTCCCGTTTTTGACTCATACCGAGGTGTGAGGCTCGCGAATTCACGTTATACACAAAGCTACGTCACACAGACTATGCTTTGATCATCAACCATAAGACTTTGCTTTGCAACAGAAGCCTTGATCATATGCCACTTAGGCGTGCCACACAGGCAATCCACTCCATGCGACTGATTTCTGTCAATACATAACCTCTAAGCTCGTACGTCTCAGAGAAGGGCGTTAAGCAAGAGAATAAATTCTCCGCCGCCAAACAGATATATATTTAACAGAGATCAATCAACACAGAACAAAATCCAATGTCAGACACACAGTCCATTTACAAGTCCGTTCTGGGTCTGAACGAAACCGGAGGCACCAATTCCTCGCATATCCGTACAATCAACAATATGTTTGGACGGCTACTACTTCAATTCCTTCATGGTAGCTACTCCAATCACGAGTATCAGTAGCGCCCATCCATCCAACGTGGAGATCGTCGGTCTTCAGTCGTCTTCGACTCTTCGACTTCTCAACGTCGATCGATTATTTGAAATGAGATAAACTCGGCCTTTTCAAATAACCCACGTATATTTAGATTTTCAAACCAATTAATCACAGGGTGGAACTATTCAACATTCACACTTCAGTTGTTTAGTTATAATTTTCACGTCAAATACATTCAACCATCACATATCAAGCAAACACAACAAAATTGGTTTATTTTCACTCTATATCGTCTATAGCACTTAATAAAGATATATCGCCAATTTTATTTAATTTAAAACGGCCATATTTAATTAAACGACGTTTCAGGTCGTGTCGATGCACTGGCGCTGCTTTCCACTAATTTTTTTTTACACATATAGGAAAATCTAACCGTTGGATCTTCACAAATTTTACATCATTAGGAAGGTCTTTTCAAAACGAACCCAACGGTTCCAGTTTTGGAAAAATCCGACGGTCGGATCTTCTGCACTAACCATTTGAAGTTACGATTTCAATTTACGAACTGCAGCGTCGTTATTCGATTTAATTTAATTATATATATATATATATATAATCGTTTCTGGCGCTGTTTTTCACTAATTTTGAATTAAACATTCCAGACAATCCAACCGTCGGATCTTCACAAAGTTGGTGCCGTTGGAAAGATATTTCCAAGGCGAACCCAACGGTTGAGGTTTCAGGAAAATCCAATGGTCGGATCTTCCGCACTAGTCATTTGAAATCACGGTTTCAAAATATGAACTGCACGGCCACGTTTCGTTTTAATTATATTTATATTTATATATTTATATAAATATAGTTCATTCAATAATTTCTATATCGTTTTCACTTAAAATATTTTTCCAACACCCTAAAATTTTGGAAAATTTCGCCATAACCTCCCCTGTACCGGGGGCATCGGGAAATCGCAAATAGCGTTCCCGGTCCTTCTAATCTCAAAAAGAAAAAGAAAAAGCCAAGCGGCTAGCCAATAGGCTCATAAAATCATCAACCAAACAAAACAGTAAATGTGTACCTATTTGTCGGGCACAAAATTTTATTCCTCTTCTCTAGCCTCTTTTTGCTTTAACCTGTTCAATAGATATGCATGCACATATATACAATTTCTAACATTTATCTTTTTCTATTCAACTTCATATTTGATTTGCTTTGGTCTAAAAACACCACTCATTCTAATATCGCATGCATAGGCTAAAATCATATCATTAGCTAGTTAATGTATATTTCAACTCATGCACGTTTATTCGAACCAGTGGCTATTTTTAACACTTCACATTTCAAAGATGATAATTTTGGCGAGCTAAAGTAGATTTCAACACATGACTATTTTATTTAGTTCCTATGCATGTTAAAAATAATATTTCTATCACAAATATTTGTTTCAACGTCTGCATATCTTTAGCATATCACACATATGATAAAAATGATATTTTTATCATTTAAAATATTTATTCAACCAATGTATGGTTTCAACACTTCATAGTTTCAATAAAAATGTAATTTTTATCGTTCAATCTTTTTATTCAACACATGAACTTTTCCACTACACACATTTCTCAACAAATGAGTATTTCCACACATGGACAATTTATTTATGTTGTTCATATTAGAAAGATGAAATTTTTATGATTGAAATTATTTATACAAGGCGAATATTTTTCATACTTCATATATATATGAAAATGTGATTTTTATTGTTTATACACTTCATTCATTCACAAATGAATTTTATTTTCACACAACACTTTTCAACACATGAATATTTCCACACATGGACATAGTTTCAATATATGACTTTAATTTCAATGCACGTAAAATAATTACAACATATGAAAATAATTCTAACACACAAAGATTATTCAAAATTTCGGCAGCATAACGGCAGGGTAGTTAAACCGGCACCGTCCCTAGTACGGCTCCTCGCTCTACCTTAAAACCTCGCGGTTTTTGACAATGGGGATCATGCATCTAATTCGCATGCAGGCGGCATGTTTATATTTATTTCATTTCCACAAACTAATCCTATGTGGTTTCAACCAAATATTTTCCAATCACAAACGGGTATTTTTCAACCTCAATCAATTCAATACCATCCACAAACAATCCCAAACAACCATTTGCCGTCAACCAATTTTCACAACAATTTCAACCAATATATATATCGTCCATGGTTTGTGGACGAGGGGGCGTATATATATATATATATATATATATATATATATATATATAGCAATTCACTTTTATTTCCACACATATATATATATAAAAAGAAATTGAAGAGTGAGAATTTCTCACCAGTAGCTATCCAATAACACGACTCTTCCTTTATGGAAATCTTCGCCTATTTCGTCTTCTTGTCGCTTTCGTTTCCCGTATTCTCTACATAGGTAAAAATCGAATTTTTACTATGTTATTCAATATATAAAGATCATATTCTAAAAACAAAGATTATATTTTTAATATTCCTATGATGTAAAAATTATATTTTTATTGCTTTAAAAATATAAAAATCATATCTTACTTCTTCTACTTAACAAAAATTCCGTCTTTTCTCTTTTTAAAAATATGATCTTTATTTTTGCAAGTTCAAATCTTTTCTACTAAAAGATTAAACCTTTTTCTATTTCAAAGTTTAAACCCCTTTTTTTTCTATTTTAAACCTTAAAATAAAATCAGTTTTTATTTTCTTTTTAAAAAAATCAGTTTTAAAATTCTTTTCAAATCAGTTTTAAAATTCTTTTCAAATCAGTTTTAAAATTCTTTTTCAAAAATTCTGTTTTTACATTCTAAAAAAAAAAGAAACAGTTTTAAAAATTCTTAAAAATCAGTTTATAATTCTTAACAAAAATCAGTTTATAATTCTTAACAAAAAATCCAGTTTTTATTTTCTTAAAAAAAAGTTCAGTTTTAAATCTTTTCAAAAATTCTGTTTTTATTTTCTTTTTAAATCAGTTTTTATAGCTTAAAAAAAATCAGTTTATAATTCCTAAAAAAAAAATCAGAAATTAGTTTTAACAAAACAAAAATAAAAATAAAAATAAAAATAAATTAACCTAAATTCTTACCGTGGTATGCGAAGAGGAGGAGGGAAGAAGAGGGCGTCGGCGATGTGGTGCTCGGTGGTTCAGGGAGGTGTCGCGAGGGTTCGAGGGTGGCGGCGCTTCTTCGATTCGATGCGACTGGGGGGGTGTTCGAGGGTCAGGCGGCTTCGACACTGGAAGGAGGTTGGACGGACGGTGGGGGCTTCGGCGAAGTCTTCGTCGGCGGGTTGTCTGGAGGGCGGCGGCACGATTTATGTTTTTAGGTTTTTTTTTTTCTGAATAATGAATCGGGGGGGGGGGGGGGGCAAGCAGAAGAAAAGGAGGGAGAATATATTTTTTATTTTTATTTTATTTTATTATTTAATTATTTAATTTTGCACAAGGGTTGACTTTTACATACGACCTCGAAACGAGGCCCACCGCCTGTCGTCCATAGCGTTTTACCCCCATTCCGAACACAATGGGATATGTATCGTAAGCTGGTTTGATCGTTACAATCAGTTTCCGTTGAATTTACATTTAAATCCTTATATTGAATTTTAAACGTACATTTCAAATTACCGGGGTCACATACTAACTAGAAAAATTCCAGAAAAATATTTTCTAGTTTCGTATTGACGATACGGTCCTAACAAAACTAGTTTTGTCGAATTCTGAGACCGTTTGAAAAATGGCCAATTTCCTGTCGATTAAATTCAACAGAAACTGGTCAAACGCGTTTTCTTTTGCCACACTCACATATTGATTCGAAAAATTAGGAAATTTGAAACCTAGCAATAGTTTGACATCCCGGACCCGACAGAAGTGGTTTCGTCGAATTCCGAGGCCGTTTGCAAAATATCAATTTTCCACCCTGCATAGTCGGTCAAAGTTCGAATTCAAATTTTCAAACTGACTTACTATTTCTAATTCACTAATTTGTTGAAATATTCTATTTCAATGCTTCAAATTGCTTTGAAATAATCAATTTAAAATTTTTAAATTGGCTCGTATTTTCCGGGTTATTACACAGATTACTTCCAAAATTAGTGTTCTTGGAATTGTTTTAAGAAAACAAATTGTTTTGATTTCCAAATGGAAATATTTGATTTTTGGAAAGCAAAGTTGTTTAAACTCCCGGGATGATATTGTTTGAATTAAAAACAAGTATACAAGATGAATTTATAATGATGGGTAAAAACTTAACTTAAGAAAACTATGTAAAAATGTGTGAAAGCAAATAGATATTTAACTAAAACCAGTTGAGGGAATAAATATGGATCTTGAACTATCAGCTGAATATGAACTTATGAAAGTTGAAATGGATTGATATTTAAAATAAAATTGGATTGGATTAGCGATAATTTGAAATGGAAGTAGATCTTCGATTAAGAGTTTGGAATCAAGAATGAAATTGGAGTTGAAATTGGCTTGGATATAAGAAAATAACTGGATTGGACGATAAGCCGACTGGAGAATTAATATCTAGAATGCATAAGTATATGCTGATGGAATATCAAATGGAAGAGTTAGAATTGGATGCCCAACCAAAAGGTTACATGTTTACATTTTATAAGAATATGAGATTTTTATGAGCCGTTTGGCTGTTTGATTTTCTTTTGGATGGGAAGATGCCCAGAGAGGCAAGTGGTAGTAATACCGAATGATCCATTCAGAGGAGATGCTGACGAAATTCTATGAAAATTTAAGCTATTGGGAAATTTCCAGAATTTCTGAAGATATTTGTTAATAAGAAGGAATTAATTTTAATCGGTTCTGTTGAAAACTGAAGTTAAGAAATTAAATAAAAGATTTTTAACCTGGTTATAATGTGAATCGTAGCAATTTCCCTACCTCAGTAATTTCGGGAACGAAACTCTTTTAAGGGGAAAGGAATGTAACGTCCTGCATTTTTATCGGTTTGTATTTGAATATTTAAATCAGTTTAAATGTTGAATTCGTAATATAAGTGGATTTATATATTAATTAAAACGAAGTTGAATGTATAAAAAAAATATTAAATACAAGCGAGCCCGTAATATCGCGGTAGTTCGTAATTTAACATTCTGAACTTCAACTGAGTGCACAGGATCCATTATTAGTCGGATTTCTTCGAAACAAAAAGCGTTGGAATCGGTTGAACTGTATCTTTCTAACAGAAGTGAAAAATCAAGATTTCGCGTTATAAATTGTGAATTATATCCAAATCAATTATTCAAATAGTCGTTGTAGAATTGTTTATCGAATAGTTTACTCGATATAACTAGATATCGGATTCGAATCTGGACAAGATTCTTTTGAGACGTAGTGATAATTTAATTTTTAGAATTTTACTGTAATTTTTAATTAATTAAATACGCAAATTTTTATTTGAAGTATTTTGCACCCTGTACCAGTATTTTGGGATTTCAAAATATGAGTTAATCTACCGGTATTATTGTATTTTTGGGCTCGTGACACCTCGCTGAACACGACTGTATATTTATTTCTGTCTGTAGCGACTCGAATATGAACGTGCCATCCATATTTAATAAAGTGTACAGCGACTCCCCTTATTTTCGAACCGTGCAGGCAAGGAAATGAGAACACGGCAGACCCATTGTCCTCTTCACATGCCTATTATTGAAAGATACGACCTACCCGGTACTAGTGAAAACGATCATGTTTATCTCTTTTCCCATTTGTATGCATCTCGCAGGCCAAAAGACCCATATGCATGTTACTACCATATCAACCAGTTAATGGAAAATGCATGAATTTTCGTGCCAGAACCTAGTGCCCAATGCAATAACCAAGAAGAAAAACATATGAAATTCTTAACCAAATCTATCGCTCACCCTTTTTATGCATGGATAGGAAGGAGCCTATGACTCACATTACTTTAAGTTTTTATTCATTAGCTTCTGCGTGAAAGAACTCGACACTGTTTCAGTTGGGAATTTGTACACATTTTGTCCCATCAGGTAACGCGCAGACAATACATCTGAAAAGTAAATCTAAAACACTATCATCTACCCTATAATACTTCATTACAAAGCAATTCAAACCTACCTAAGAAGCACACCATACAGCTAGTTGAAAAGCGGAACCTACCTACACAAAGACCATAACCCTATTTTTGCAAAGAACACGCATACCCCCCCCCCCCCAACTACAACAGACCTACCCACATCCTATTGCTTAATCACTAAGTGATTAAAAACAATAAATATAAGCGGGTTTCAGCTCTTCATTTTTAGGAGATAAACACATTATTTTCTAGTGTAAGTTTGGCTGAGAAACAGGCGCACGGAACAGTGGATTCATGGTGTCCTAGGGTTTGTGTTTAAATGAAAACGTTAGTTTTTTTGGTTTCCTTGAGTCTGTAATCTCGAGTACTTTAATTCTCTATGCAAATTGAAGAATGCGTTTCATTTCTCTGGAGCCAGAAATCATGAAAGTCGGCCTAGGGGTGCGTTCATCGTAGCTTGGTTGATTGGATGGTATTTCAATGGTTGTAGTATCGACCGATAAAGGAAGCGTTGGGTTCCACATCCTGAAGAGAAGAGGAAGGAGATGGTCAGACAAGAAGACCGATGGAGGTGCGACGCCTTAAGGAGGGAGGAGGTGGAATCTTTAATGAAGGGGGCTTTATTTGTATGTGGTATAGGAGATGATAGTAGTGTGTATAACGGAGCATGCGTGGTACAAGTGCAATGATGTTTGGCATGACCTGCTGTTTGAACATGAAGACAAGGGTTTGCATTTCATGTGAAGGAATGGGGTCAGGGGCCGTTTAAAACAAAACCGGTTAAGCTAATATTTAATTTGTTTAAGTTAAGTTTAATAAAATATTTTAGTAGCTTTGAAATGTCCTTGGGAGTGGAGACCGTGTAAAGGTAAAAGGTGACCAACCTTTTGGAAATAACAGGAGCAGTTACGTGTGATGCTATAAGCTGGTACATGAAATTCATGGAAGAAGCGAACGCTGTCTTTTTCCTCCTGTAGTTCGGAGGATACTGTAGACTCATGAATACTGTAGTAGAGCTGTTAAGAGAAATATGGAGTATATGGTGAGAAGGAGGAAGTTATACTGGTGAATAACGTGGAAGGGAGTTGGATGTTTTGGTGACTGAGTCGGGTATGTGAAGGGAAACAGTGTGGTTCTTCTGGAATGAAATATTGGAGCAGATCTTGGATGAGAAAATGAAAGTGTATACGATCGATCGCGGGGGTTGCAGTAGATGGTGGGCCGACGAAAATGAAGCCCAGTTTGTATGGAAATTAAAAGAAAAATTAAAAGAAAGGAAAATTATTGAGAGGTCACCGCTGACTTTAGTGAAGAAATGTGAGGGGCGGAGTACACGACATAAGGAAGGTAATCATTCGAATTTATTTGGCAAAGAAGGAAGAAGACTTAGGGTAGAAATAGTGTTTACATACGAGTAGGGTAGTGAAGTTAAAGAATACGGTAATGGCCAATGAAGAGTGCGGTGATGAAAGAGAGTGGAGGCAAGATGTTGGCTGGTGTTGTATGTTCATTCTAGTGGAATGTGATGAAGTGACAGTGATGTCACTGCAGCAGAAAGGTGTGGAATGTTTGGAGAAAAAGTCATGCATGGATTGGTGCGCTAGAAGCTTGGCGGGTCATTTTTGGTAAGAGGCTGATGTAGAGTAAGCCCAGAAAGAAAGATACACAGTTCGTGCATAGAAAATGTTGGGGCGATGCTATGTATAACGGATCGAAAATAGTGAATGTATTAACGAAGTAGAAAGGGGGTGGCGCAGCGAATCGGATCAAGACTCTGGGACGATGGAAGGAAACTGGAGCTCATCACGATTCTAGATGGATTAAAGCGCCAGGTATAATAAACTAACGCAAATCGTTATTTAACGGTTAACGCGCAAAAGTGAGTAAATTCACTAACTCTAATCTATTTTAAATTATTATGATTTTATTTTAATATCTGGTTGAATGTTGTGTGATGGTCGTTTGGGTAGGTTACAATTAAATTGGTTGAATATCGTCGTATATATATATGAATCATTGGTTGGATGCTGACTCCATCGATTATAATATTCTCTAGTATGAGATTAGTGAAAATTGTGTGGACTAACATCTGTGGATGCAGGAAACCGGTTGGAGGAATCCGACCGGATTCCGCAATATTTGTCTGTACTGGGTGTTTTATATTATTTATATAAGCACTGTTTGAACCCAAATGACATTTAAACCCTGTATGAACATTGATTAATCAATAGACGATATCGATTAAGAAAGTGGCAACAACTGGCCATAAATCTATCGTTTGGTTAAGAAATTGATTTCCCATCAGGCAAATCAACGAAGTTAATTATAAAAAATTTATTTTTATAATTAAAGCAACATTTTAAACTATAATAGACGGTCTATTTAAAAACTGGTATTTTATAGTTCGTTTTTATAAAATAAATATAAACGATTGTTTAAATAAGTTATGAAGCCGTAATTATCCCGGAGTAAATAATTTGGATAATTATTTTAAAGCAAACAATTAAGAAATATTATTATATTAATTATATAAATCTAATGGTAAGAAGTAAATAAAATCAGTTAACAAATTTACTGATGGAGTGAACTTGATTTAATCAACTGTTTATTTGGAAAATGATTATTAGATTAATTGGTCTTCAATTAATCTAATGAAAATAACTTAGCGGTAAACTGGTCAGAAAGTAATAAGATCCTTATTAATCACCCTTTCTAATTAATGAGGTATTAAATAATTATTAAACTAATATAATTAGTAAAGGTTGGTTAAAGTAAGCAACCATTCTATTTTAATTGAATAATAAAGTAAACTGTTTTACTTCAGCAATAATGAAGTTAATTACTATTTAATTTTTTAATTACGGTAATTGTTTCTTAAATGGATTTCATTTAAGAGGGTATGAAGTTTGTAATAAAAAGTTACTTGAAGTAAATATAATAATTCAAATAAAGTAAAACACCAGAAGACAAAGAACGCTAATGGATTCTGGTAAAGGGACCATAGAACGAAGTCGTAGCGAAGCATTAATATGTAATATAAATAGTTTTAAACATCCGAGTCTTCAAAGTGGGAATATGGTATTCTAAAAACCATAAAGCAAGAAATATGGTTTAATTGATATTATAAGTAATAGGGAGTTTAGAGTTACAGACTTATATCTTTTCTAAGGTAAGAACGTTGTCGATCAAGGTCTGGGAGGTAAATAAAGTACCCCAACTTGAACGACTTCACTATTATCGAGGGATGGTATTAGTTTGTAACGGACAGAGACGTCGAGATTAGTTATAAAGGGGAATATGGCAGCGTATGGCATTAGTTATAAAAGGGAGAATATTACAGCGTATGGCAGTAGTTATAAAATGGAGAATATTACAGCGTATGGCATTAGTTATAAAAGGGAGAATATTACAGCGTATGGCATTAGTTATAAAAGGGAGAATATACAGCGTATTGCAAGGTTTGAACTATAACGATAAATTAACGTCGTTGACCAAGCTTAAGCGCGATTTTTATATATAGCACTATTTCCTAGGGAATGAAAACAGTTTGTTTTGAAATCCACTTATTCTAAAGAAATAAGTAACGATGTTTGTCCAAAGAAAAATAAGAATAATGTTTTAAAAGTGAACGTTTGGCAGATTAAAATATTTATAATGAAATTGGAAATATTTTTCCAATGTAGATAAGGTATATTATCCAAGTGTAGAAAATAAAGAATGTAAAAAGAATGGAATGTTTTCGAACGTAAATAACATATATTTTTTGGAACATCGGAGGATAAGAGTTTATAATAACTGGGATTGTTTTCCCAAGAAGGGTGAAAAAGGCTAAAACGGAATTTGAGAAATATCTGGTAAGATATGGGAATTCGAATAATAAACAAGAATATTAAATAAAAAGTGCCAGTGATTGTGTGATGTTTTGTTATACATTATAAGGGATGTTTGTTTTTACTTCGATAGTTAAATAACCGACTATCAAAGTGTTTTAACCATCGTTGTCAAAACGGAGAGACCGGTTGGATATGTTATCTGAGAACCACTTCGTATGGGCATAAGCGCTACGAATTAGATTGTGCTGAAGAAAATTTAAGATGGAGTGAAATGCAAGGGTCATTCTGTTCCAGAATGGTATTTTATGTTTGTCCAGTCCTAGGACAACTTGTATGGACGAGTGTCTGACAGAGTATACCTAACAAATCATGTACGATTGATCTCTTAAATGTATTACGTCTGGAGGCGGAGGAATTCGTTCCTTTTAGCTTTTTATACCCGTGATATTTTTGGAAATCGATTTGTGAATTGACGGGTTTGATGATGTGGCATTCAAAGTGAATGGTGATCAGATGTTCTGAAGATAGACGTAGCCTCTAACCTCACAACCAGGAAGTAACAAAAGTTGGGCTAAGTAGCATGGCTTGTTGGGTCATCCCCAAGCAGGGTGTATTATCACCGATCTAGAGAAAATTCATATTTGTTCTTCTTCTTCGATTATGTATCTTCGGATTACGGTTGGATGGCCAACAACCGTAAGTGCCAATATATTCGTTACACTCAGGCTAAATGAGTGGACGATCATGTGTGGCCGATTTGCAAGAAGCTCTTGTTGAACCCAGGTGTATACTCTCTAGAGTACACTGATCGGTAGGTGCTCCCATACCTTGTTTGTTGGAATCCAATTCCCAATAAGCACCCTACGGTTTATGTTTTTATACTATATATATGAGGAGCGTGAGATTCAAGTGTTCTGCTGCTTGAATATTTATTTGTTTAGACATTATCATAATATCACTTGTTTTGATATTAAATTATTTTGGGTTGTAGTAAGGTAAAAACCGTCCATGTTTATGTGTGGGCTGGTCTTACTATTATCTTTTTGTTTCAAAAAAAATTTCAAAGTTAAACATCATGGTTGGAATTTACTCACACCAGTCCTATGACTGACCCAGAGTTTATTTTGTTTGTGTTTTCCCTAAACTCTTGGGTGCCCAAATTTGTACGGGCAGTCAATTGTTTCAGGCTTTTACGAATACATTTTGGAGGAGCTCGAAGCAGGAGACTTCAACATTAGTTATTTAGAGATTATTTCCGCTGTGATGTATATGAGTTATACTTTGATATGATATGTAAGTACAAAATTTAGACTTGTATTTCAAAGTTATGTTATAATAAAATTTATTCGTTCCGTTGTGAGTTTCGTGTTTACTCTGATTATGTTCAGTGTGTTCTTCCTCTTCTACTTCCATTCTATTAGTTCTATCTTATCTTCCTCATCCTCTAAATTCTTTCTATTAGTGATCCGAATTTTCATGCACTTTGAGTTGAATGTGTAGGATATTAGTCAGCTCAAATTTGTACGGATTTTCCGGCCATCACAATTTGTATCTGAGCTAAAGGTTAAGTGATTACCTTGGCTCTGTGGCGTGACTCAATAGAGATGGGGTTAGTAAAACCCTAGATTGAGTATGAGTGTATATATATGAGCGTGTATTTGTAAATTAATATAAAAACTATTTTATATTGTATTGACTAGTTAGTCAAGTGGTTTATGAATTCTGGTCGAAACAGTAATGCAAACTGTGTTGATAGGTGTTTCTAAACTCTTGAACAGAGTAATTCGACACAGTATGTTTTGAAAAAAAGGGTAAATAAAATAATCTTACCCAAACAATATTTTGATATAAAGAAAGCGTATATATTGGAATTATCTAACATATATTGAATGTGTTGGTTGATATTATAATCGAATAGGGTTATAAATGAATTGGTTATAAATAACCAATAAGAATTCACATGAGTATAATATATAAATCAGGTGAATTAAATCTGAATTTAAAACCAGAATTGAAATAAAAGTCTTGAAAATTGGAAAGGTGTTGTAAATGAATTTTGAATTAAATATATGGAATTTTAAAATCCTGGGAGACTTAAAATTGTTTTCCATGTGCTGTGAAAGATATTTTGAAGAAATTTTCAAATATAAGTGTTTAAAAAAAATTGAGTTTGAAAAGTAATATAGTATTGAACTCACTTTGATGGCTGGAAAACAATTCTGATGATGACTGCAGCATCATCAGTGTTCATTTTCGAGTTCTAAGTGACGGATTACTACCAAAAGTAGTGTTTTTGGAATTATTTTAAGAAAACAAATTGTTTTGATTTCCGAATGGAAATAATTGATTTTTGGAAAGAAAAGTTGTCTAAACTCCCAGGATGATATTGTTTGAATTAAAAACAAGTATGCAAGATGAATTTATAATGATGGGTAAAAATTTAACTTAAGAAAAATATGTAAAAACGTGTGAAAGCAAATAGATATTTAACTAAAACCAGTTAAGGGAATAAATATGGATCTTGAAATATCAGCTGAATATGAACTTATAAAAGTTGAAATGGATTGATATTTAAAATAAAATTGGATTAGATTAGAGATAATCTGAAATGGAAGTAGAACGTCGATTAAGAGTTTGGAATCAAGAATGAAATTGGAGTTGAAATTGGCTTGGATATAAGAAAATAATTGGATTGTAGGATAAGCCGACTGGAGAATTAATATCCAGAATGCATAAGTATATGCTGATGGAATATCAAATGGAAGAGTTAGAATTGGATGCCCAACCAAAAGTGTACATGTTTACATTTTATAAGAGTATGAGATTTTTATGAGCCATTTGGCTGTTTGATTTTCTTTTGGATGGGAAGATGCCTAGAGAGGCAAGTGGTAGTAATGCCGAATGAGCCGTGCAGAGGAGATGCTGACGAAATTCTCTGGAAATTTAAGCCGTTGGGAAATTTCCAGAATTTCTGAAAATATTTGTTAATAAGAAGGAATTAATTTTAATCGGTTCTGTTGAAAACTGAAGTTAAGAAATTAAATAAAAGATTTTTAACCTGGTTATAATATGAATCGTAGCAATTTCCCTACCTTTGTAATTTCGGGGACGAAATTCTTTTAAGGGGGAAGGAGTGTAACGTCCAGCATTTTTATCCGTTTGTATTTGAATATTCAAATTAGTTTAAATATTGAATTCATAATATAAGTTGATTTATATATTAATTAAAATGAAGTTGAACGTATAAAAAAAAATATTAAATACAATCGAGCCCGTAATTTCACGGCAGTTCGTAATTTAACGTTCTGAACTTCAACTAAGTGTACAGGATCCATTATTAGTCGGATTTCTTCGAAACAAGAAGCGTTGGAATCGGTTGAACTGTATCTTTCTAACAGAAGTGAAAAATCAAGATTTCGCGCTATAGATAGTGAATTATATCCAAATCAATTATTCAAATAGTCACTGTAGAATTGTTTATCGACCGTAACAGTTTATTCGATATAACAAGATATCGGATTCGAATTTGGACAAGATTCTTTTGAGACATAGTGATAATTTAATTTTTTATAATTTTGCTGTAATTTTCATTTAATTAAATATGCAACTTTTTATTTGAAGTATTTTGCACCCTGTATCAGTATTTTGGGATTTCAAAATATGAGTTAATCTACCGATATTATTGTATTTTTGGGCTCGTGACACCTCGTTGAAAACGACTGTATATTTATTTCTGTCTGTAGAGACTCGAATATGAACGTGCCATCCATATTTAATAAAGTGTACAACGACTCCCCTTATTTTCAAACCGTGCAGGCAAAGAAAAGAGAACACGGCAGACCCATTCTCCTCTTCGCATGCCTATGATTGAAAGAGATGACCTACCTGGTACTAGTGAAAACGATCATGTTTATCTCTTTTCCCATTTGTATGCATCTCGCAAGCCAAAAGACCCATATGCATGTTACTACCATATCAATCAGTTAATGGAAAATGCATGAATTTCCATGCCAGAACCTAGTGCCCAATGCAATAACCAAGAAGAAAAACATACGAAATTCTTAACCAAAGCTATCGCTCACCCTTTTTGTGCATGGATAGGAGCCTATGACTCGCATTACTTTAAGTTTTTATTCATTAGCTTCTGCGTGAAGGAATTCGATAATGTTTCAGTTGGGAATTATTACACATTTTGTCCCATCAGGTAACGCACAAACCATACGCCTAAAATGTAAATCTAAAACACTATCATCTACCTTATAATACTTCATTACAAAGCAATTAAAACCTACCCAAGAAGTACACCATACAGCTAGTTGAAAAGCGGAACCTACCTACACAAAGACCATAACCCTATTTTTGCAAAGAACACGAATACCTCCCCCCCCCCACTACAGCGGACCTACCCACGTCCTATTGCTTAATCACTAAGCGATTAAAAACTATAAATATAAGCAGGTTTCAGCTCTTCATTTTCAGGAGATAAACACGTTATTTTCTTGTGTAATTTTGGCTGAGAAACAGGCGCATGGAGTAGTGGATTCATAGTGTCCTAGGTTTGTGTTTAAATGAAAATGTTAGTTTTTTTGGGTTCCTTGAGTCTGTAATCTCGAGGACTTTAATTCTCTACGCAAATTGATGAATGCGTTTCATTTCTCTGGAGCCAGAAATCATGACAGTCGGCCTAGGGGAGCATTCACCGTCGCTGGGTTGACTGGATGGTATTTCAAGGGTTGCGGTATCAACCAATAAAGGAAGAGTTGGGTGCCACAGCCTGAAGAGAAGAGGAAGGAGATGGTCAGACGAGAAGACCGATGGAGGTGCGACGCCTTAAGGAGGGAGGAGGTGGAATCTTTAATGAAGGGGGCGTTATTTGTATGTGGTACAGGAGATGATAGTAGTGTATATAATGGAGCATGCATGGTACAAGTGCAATGATGTTTGGCTTGACCTGCTGTTTGAACATGAAGACTGTGGTTTGCAGTTCATGTGAAGGAATGGGGTCAGGGGCCGTTTAAAACAAAACCAGTAAAGCTAATATTTAATTTGTTTAAGTTAAGTTTAATAAAATAGTTTAGTAGCTTTGAAATGTCCTTGGGAGTGGAGACTTTGTAAAGGGAAAAGGTGACCAACCTTTTGGAAATAACAGGAGCAGTTACGTGTGATGCTATAAGGTGGTACATGAAATTCATGGAAGAAGCGAACGCTGTCTTTTTCCTCCTGTAGTTTGGAGGATACTGCAGACTCATGGATACCGTAGTAGAGCTGTTGAGAGAAATATGGAGTATATGGTGAGAAGGAGGAAGTTATACTGGTGAATAACATGGAAGGGAGTTGGATGTTTTGGCGACTGAGTCAGGTATGTGAAGGGAAACAGTGCGGTTCTTCTGGAATGAAATACTGGAGCAGATCTTGGATGAGAAGATGAAAGTGTATACAGTCGGGGGGGGGGGGGGGGCGATGGTTGCAGTAGATGATGGACCGATGAAAATGAAGCCCAGTTTGTATGGAAATTAAAAGAAAAATTAAAAGAAAGGAAATTTTTTGAGAGGTCACCGCTGACTTTAGTGAAGAAATGGGAGGGGTGGAGTACACGACATAAGGAAGGAAATCATTTGAATTTATTTGGCAAAGGAGGAAGAAGACCTAGGGTAGAAATAGTGTTTACATACGAGTAGGGTAGTGAAGTTAAAGAATAAGGTAATGGCCAATGAAGAGTGCGGTGATGAAAGAGAGTGGAGGCAAGATGTTGGCTGGTGTTGTATGTTCATTCTAGTGGGCTGTGATGATGTGATGGTGATGTCACTGCAGCAGCAAAGGTGTGGAATGTTTGGAGAAAAAGTCACGCATTGGTTGGTGCGCTAGAAGCTTGGCAGGTCATTTTTGGTAAGAGGCCGATGTAGAGTAAGCCCAGAAAGAAAGGTACACAGTTCGTGCACAAAAAATGTTGGGGCGATGCTATGTATAACGGATCGAAAATAGTGAATGTATTAACGAAGTAGAAAGGGGGTGGCGCAGCGAATCAGATCAAGACTCTGGGACGTTGGAAGGAAACTGGAGCTCGTCACGATTCTAAATGGATTAAAGCGCCGGGTATAATAAACTAACGCAAATCATTATTTAACAGTTAACGCGCAAAGGTGAGTAAATTCACTAACTTTGATCTATTTTAAATTATTATGATTATATTTTTATATCTGGTTGAATGTTGTGTGATGGTCGTTTAGGTAGGTTATAATTAAATTGGTTGAATATCGTCGTATATATATACACATCATTGGTAGGATGCTGACTCCATCGATTATAATATTCCATAGTATGGGATTAGTGAAAATTGTGTGGACTAACATCTGTGGATGCAGGAATCCGGTTGGTGGAATCCAACCGGATTCCGCAATATTTGTCTATACTGTTGGTTTTATATTATTTATATAACCACTATTTGAACACAAATGACATTTAAACCCTGTATGAACATTGGTTAATCAATAGACGATATCGATTAAGAAAGTGGCAGCAATTGGCCATAAATCCATCGTTTGGTTAAGAAATTGATTTGACATCAGGCAAATCAACGAAGTTAATTATAAAAAAAATTATTTTTATAATTAAAGCAAATTTTAAGCTGTAATAGAAGTTCTATTTAAAAACTGGTATTTTATAGTTAGTTTTTATAAAATAAATATAAATGATTTTTTAAATAAGTTATGAAGCCGTAATTATCCTGAAGTGAATAATTTGGATAATTATTTTAAAGAAAACAATTAAGAAATATTATTAGATTAATTATATAAATCTAATGGTAAGAAGTAAATAAAATCAGTTACTGAATTTACTAATGGAATGAAGTTGATTTAATCAACTGTTTATTTGGAAAATGATTATTAGATTAATTGGTCTTCAATTAATCTAATGAAAATAACTTAGCGGTAAACTGATCAAAAAGTAATAAGATTCCTTATTAATCACCCTTTCTAATTAATGAGGTATTAAATAATTATTAAACTAATATAATTAGTTAAGGTTGGTTAAAGTAAGCAACCATTCTATTTTAATTGAATAACAAAGTAAACTGTTTTACTTCAGCAATAATGAAGTTAATTACTATTTAATTATTTAACTAAGGTAATTGTTTCTTAAATGGATTTCATTTAAGTGGGTATGAAGTTTGTAATAAAAAGTTAGTTGAAGTAAATATATTAATTCAAATAAAGTAAAACACCAGAAGACAAAGAACACTAATGGATTCTGGTAAAGGGACCATAGAACGAAGTCGAAGCATTATTATGTAATATAAATAGTTTTAAACATCCGAGTCTTTAAAGTGAGAATATGGTATTCTAAAAACCATAAAGCAAGAAATATGGTTTAATTGATATTATTAGTAATAGGGAGTTTAGAGTTACAGACTTATATCTGTTCTAAGGTAAGAACGTTGTCGATCAAGGTCTGGGAGGTAAATAAAATACCCCAACTTGAATGACTTCACAATTATCGAGTGATGGTATTAGTTTGTAACGGACAGAGACGTCGAGATTAGTTATAAAGGGGAATATGGCAGCGTATGGCATTAGTTATAAAAGGGAGAATATTACAGCGTATGGAATTAGTTATAAAAGGGAGAATATTACAGTGTATGGCATTAGTTATAAAAGGGAGAATATTACAGCGTTTGTCATTAGTAATAAAAGGGAGAATATTATAGTGTATGGCATTAGTTATAAAAGGGGGAATATTACATCGTATTGCATTAGTTATAAAAGGGGGAATATTACAACATATTGCAAGGTTTGAACCATAACGATAAATTAAAGATGTTGACCAAGCTTAAGCGTGATTTTTATTTATAGCACTATTTCCTAGGGAATGAAAATAGTTTTTTTTGAAATCCACTTATTCTAAAGAAATAAGTAATGATGTTTGTCCAAACAAATATAAGAATAATGTTTTAAAAGTGAACGTTTGGCAGATTAAAATATTTATAATGAAATTGGAAATATTTTTCCAATGTAGATAAGGTATATTATCCAAGTGTAGAAAATAAAGAATGTAAAAAGAATGGAATGTTTTTTAACGTAAATAACATATATTTTCTGGAACATGGGAGGATAAGAGTTTATAATAATTGGGAATATTTTTCCAAGAAGGGTGAAAAAGACTAAAACGGAATTTGAGAAATATCTGGTAAGATATGGGAATTCGAATAATAAACAAGAATATTAAATAAAAAGTGCCAATGATTGTGTGATGTTTGGTTATACATTATAATGGATGTTAATTTTTACTTTGATAGTTAAATAACTGACTATCAAAGTGTTTTGACCATCGTTGTCAATACGGAGAGATCGATTGGATATGTTATCTGAAAACCACTCTGTATGGGCATAAGCGCTGAGAATTAGATTGTGCTGAAGAAAATTGAAGACGGAGTGAAATGCAAGGGTCGGTCTATTCCAGAATGGTGTTTTCTATTTGTCCAGTCCCAGGACAACTTGTATGGACAAGTGTCTGACAAAGTATACCTAACAAATCACGTACGATTGATCTCTTAAAGGTATTACGTCTGGTGGCGAAGGAATTCGTTCCTCTTAGCTTTTTATACCCGTGATATTTTTGGAAATCGATTTGTGAATTGACTGGTTTAACGATGTGGCATTTAAAGTAAATGGCGATCAGATGTTCTGAAGATAGACGTAGCCTCTAGCCTCACAACTAGGAAGTAACAAAAGTTGGGCAAGGCAGCATGGCTAGTTGGGTCATCCCCAAGCAGGTGTATTGTCACCGATGTAGAGAAATTCATATTTGTTCTTCCTTTTCAATTCTATATCTTTGGATTACGGTTGGATGGCAACAACCGTGGGTGTCAATATATTCGTTACACTCAGGCTAAATGAGTGGACGGTCATATGTGGTCGGGTTGCAAGACATTCTTGTTGAACCCAGGTGTATACCCTCTAGAGTACACTGATCGGTAGGTGCTCCCATACCTTGTCTGTTGGAATCCAATTCCCAATAAGCGCCCTACGGTTTATGATTTTATACTATATATGTGGAGCGTGAGATGCAAGCGTTCTGCTACTTGAATATTTATTTTTTAGACATTATCATAATATCACTGGTTTTGATATCAAAGTATTTTTGGTTATCGTAAGGTAAAAACCGTCCATGTTTATGTGTGGGCTGGTCTTACTATTATCTTTTTGTTTCAAAAAGATTTTCAAAGTTAAACAGTATGGTTGGAATTTGCTCACACCAGTCCCATGACTGACCTATAGTTTATTTTGTTTATGTTTTCCATAAACTCTTGGGTGCCCAAATTTGTACGGGCAGTCAAGTGTTTCAGGCTTTTACCGATACATTTTGGAGGAGCTCGAAGCAGGAGACTTTGCCATTAGTTATTTAGAGATTATTTCCGCTGTGATGTATATAAGTTATACTCTGATATGGTATGTAAGTACAAAATTCAGACTTGTATTTCAAAGTTATGTTATAATAAAATTTATTCGTTCCGCTGTGAGTTTCGTGTTTACTCTGATTTTGTTTAGTGTGTTCTTCTTCTTCCATTCTATTAGTTCTATCTTATCTTTCTTATCCTCTAAATTATTTCTATTAATGATCTTACTTTTCGTGCACTTTGAGTTGAATGTGTAGGATATTAGTCAGCTCAAATTGGTACGGATTTTCCGGCCATCACATGAACCGACAAAGTGGCATGTTAAGATGCAAATAATCAAGGCTTTTGTTGAAAAGCAGGGCCATGTGGATGATGATCAAAGCACGACTTTAAGTAGCAGAGCTTTGTGTATAGCGTTAATTAACAAGCCTCACACCTCGGTATGAGTCAGCAATGGGATAAGGTATGCAGTGAGTGCATACATTTCTTTCTAGCTAGAAGTTGTGTCATGATATGGAGCCTAGACTGTTTTACTTCCATGGATGATGGATTGCGAGGCGCCTCGGATATCGACCTGACTAAAAGGCTCAGTGATAGGTCCTATAGGACCGAAAAATGTATTATTCAGGAATAACTAATCCTCAAAAGTAAGAGAGGACTAGCGCTGCAGGATCCAAGGGTCACGTGTGTTGATCCTAGGCATCCCTTTAGAGATGGCCCGAAACCAGTAGGAGTACATCCCTTGCCTTGGCTCATGACGGAAAGTTTCCGATATGACATTGTGTGATTTTAATTGTAAACCTATATGGCGACATAATATATGGTACCTATGTCGTCTATGATCAGTACATTTATGTTGAAATTGTTTTCGAAACATCTAGACACTAATAATAGTATTAAATGATTTTTTTTCTACGTACTAAGCATGTTTGGCCATTAAAAGCTAAAACCCTATCCTCCGGTTTGTGTTTGCATTGTGTAATGGATCCTGAGTCTTATGATGGCTTTATTTTTCAAAAAGCATCATTGTTTATAAATTGTTTTATTTTAGAGTATCCATGGGAGTAAACCCGTTCCATGACATACAGCGTGGTCCCGTGATGTACCCTATTTTGAAGTAAAAGTTTAATAACTGTTTTGAGTTAACACACTAGTCCCATGACTGACTCGATGTTTATTGTTTTCCACCTAAACTCTGGGTGCCCATATTTTCCACATGGGCAGATAGTAATTTTGGTTTTGCAGATTTCTATTTAGTAGGATCCTAGTTTACAGCTGGAGCTTTATTTGGAAAGCTTTGTATTTGTGTATCTCTTTCAGTTGTTGTAGTTGATGTTTTCCACTGCATATTATGTTTAAATGTAATCTAAATCTCTGGTATTTGTATTTCCGATGTGCATATTACTTATTTGTACTCTAATATTCTTGTACTCTGATGTAAATTGTAGTAATAGAAATAAAATGTTCTCATATTTGTGTTCTGATGCGTCGTATTCACATACAATCCTCGTTTTCCCGTCTCTTCGGAGGCTAGGCAAATTCGGTGCATAACAAGCGTAGCTTTGTGTATACTGTGACATCATCGAACCTCACACCCCAGATTGATGGTAAACTAGCGATTAGGTTGTATACATAATCTCTAGTGAAAATCGAAAGTTGCGGCAGTAGATTTACCTTGAAACCTGAGGAAAAAGTATAAACGGTGTCTGAATGAAAACCGGGATATATACTTCGTGCTATGTATTCGGTGTCCGTTATCTTGATATTAACAGGTAGATACTTAGCTTCATGTCCTCTATTGATCTTTCGTGCTAGGAACCATCGTGTCGGAAAAGCCAATAACCAATACGAGTCGTTCGACTTGTTTGTAAACTACGTATGTGGGCATAGTCACTATGCTTGCTAAGATTAATATATTTATATGTGAAATGGTTTCAACACCATGCACTAATGCTAGTATTAAAAGAGGATTTTCACGTATGAAAGCATTTTTGGTCATCATAAGACAAAACTCGCACATTTGGTGTGTGCTTGCACTGTGTGATTTGGGACGAGCTTATGATAACTTCATTTCCCAAAATCATTTGCGAATTTTTATGCATGGGAATTCACATGGAGTAAACCCATTTCGCGTTAGTGGTGTGATCCGGTGAATTTCACATAACATTTCTTTTGATTATTGCACCCATAGCACTCGTGTTATTTCGTATTTTAATTTGATTAATATGAGAATGATTTAGTTCTGATCTGAGTATTTGTTGTGTTTCTTTTTATGCAATACGCTCGGGTTAGATACGAGTTGCAGTTAGCAAAGATTTCTATGCCTTGGAGAATGAAGATGAAGATTTGGTATTTATATATATTCTATTTATGTATTCCCACTACATTTTGTTCCGCTGCCTTGTTGTATACATCAGTATATGTGTAACTCCGATAATCTTTGTATGTAATAGTCAAATGTATATATTTCATATGTTTTTGAACTGTTAATTATCTATTATATGTTGTCCTTAAAATTCGAGATTCTGTTATTGTTTCCTCTTTTTCTTTATTTTCTTCCATCTTCTCAATGACTAGCTGTATTGGAGATTCGTTTGGGTCGACATGTGTGGATTATTGTCGATTTGAATGGTCAAAAATCCTTGTCGTTACATTGGGCATATTAGTACCCCTTACCATAAGAACCTCAAATTTGTGACTAGCTTAGGAAGTACTTAAGGAAATTTCTTTTGTTGCAATTAAAGGTCTCCTTTGAAGAGTTAGCCGATGCTGAGATTCATCTTGAAGCAGTTGAAAATGAAAAGGAGAGTGGTGATGAAATCAAGTCTCATAGCGATTCGTACAAAAAAATCAACCTTAACAATCCAAGTTTATTCCTCCAAAGAAAAGGAAGAAGCCTTATTCCCATATTTCTCCTTCGAGTGCTAGTCCTCATAAACATAAGCTATGTTATAACTATAAAGCACGAGATTATCTTTTTAGAGACTGCCTGAGTCCACTTGTTTATCAAATCTGCCATCAAGAAGGCCGCTCTTGGTATCCAAAAGATGATAAAGGCCTACAAGGTGGGATGGTTAATATAGTAGAGGGATCAGGTGGTTCACCTCAGTAGTGAATTACAATTTTACCTTGAGAAGTTCATTACTATTTTCAGTTTATTTCTTTAGAGTTCAGTTGGATATGGATGCGTTGTACACATTCGTATCGGAAGGGCTCGATGGTGTTCTTCCTACTTATGGGTGTGTTTTGTATAGTGATTTCTCTTAGGATTTTAAATCCTAAGCATTGAGATGTCTGAGTAGTGAATCTCCTAGGATTTTCCGTGTGTCATTATCACGAGTCTTTCCCAAATTTTGAACAACCCCTGAAATTTTATCTCTGTGTTGGTTTTATTTAGTTGACCCAGTGGCTTAGTGATTTTCCCTAAGTGGAGAAGTCGCCTTGTCGATACTTGAAAAATTAATTAGGTGTGATTGGTTATCCAAGTCAAGTTTGGGTTATAACTGAAACCAAGAGAGAGTAAGTGGAAATTGTTATCTAACGTATGGGTGAACGTGGGTGAATTAATCGGTGTGCATAGCGGAAGCACATTAGTTGTTTCGGTTGAGCATGAAGATTTACTTATATGATAAAAGTTATTTAAGACATATACTGATATAATTGATGAGGAGATAAATATGAGGGGTTGAATTATGATCGGGTCGAAGATAAAAAGCCTTTAAGTTATTTTGGGTTTTAAGAGTAACCTTAAAAAGTAAAAGGGAGATTATTAATCATGTTGATGTGCCTAAACGCAGTTTAAGAATTATGTTCGAGACAAGGGAAGCCTTGGGTCGATACGGATTCCGAAATGACGTATGAGGTTCTATTATCATAAAAAATAATCCAAAAACATGATTTTATTGTGAAGAATTGATTTAGAAAAAAAGTTTAAAAAAAATATTTTGGAAAATTGATTTATAAATCTAGTTAATAAAATGGCTTTAGAGGAGTTGAGCTTTATTAAATATTAAGAAGTGACTTTTAAAATTTATTAATAATTTACAACTTATGTTTGTAGAGTTTAGGACTTTATATAATAATAAAATGGATTTAAAGCATCGATTGAACTTTCAGTTTAATTTCAATCTTAGGATCTTGGAATTTAAAGAAGAAATGATACGCTATTGTGAAATTTTTCATAAGATATGTCTTGTTATTAAAGTTTGAGTAAAAGTTTTATTTTGGGAAATACAGTTATTTCACGACTAATTCCTACTAAGTAAATATTATGGAAACTTTGCTTTTATGGAAAATCAAGAAAAATGTTAACCCAATCTTAGTAATAATTAAAGTCTAAAGTAAACTAGATTTTTATTAACTCAACATCGTTTATAAATAATAAATAAGTGGTTATTTGGTATAAATAATGATTTTTATATTTTTGTAATTCGAGAGATTGAAGTGAAATCCAACTATGTAAGTTGAAACCTAAGACATTTTATCAAGAGTTTTCGGCATTAGTGTCCTTCGTATCTTCACTTTAAATTTTGACTAGTTGTTAAGTGAAACCACTTATTTTTTTCCTATTCCACTCAATCGAACTCTTTATTTTCGTATTCTTTCTTTATTATTGAAGCCCTGAGTTACTGCAAATAGCCTTTCATGCTGTGTGATCATGGTGTGTAGGGTGTCCTTGTAAGCTGACCGAATTCTCAACGGCCCTTGGGGCACACTGTTTAATTTCTAATTTTTTCTTCCGTCATTTGGGTCATCAACCTAAGTTGGTGAATTGTGTGGTCAAAACATATGTGTTGCTAGAATACAAGAATAATTGTTCGAGGAAGATCATTATCTTATGTTGATTGAATACTTCATTGCCTCAACTAGTGTCCTTGTGTAGAAAACCTTATACGAAAATTTGTGCCAATAGTTATTTTGTTGATCTCTATAAATCTAGAAATCTTTGATGTGCTTTTTGACTTTTAAATTGAGGTAATGTTTTTCCAAGTATTAATTATGTGTTATGTCCTTTGGTTGTTGTTGTATTCATCAGTTGTGTCGTACATTTCTCTTATGATTTCTAGAACAATTGTTCGAGGAAGATCATTATCTTATGTTGATTGAATACTTCGTTGCCTCAACTAGTGTCCTTGTGTGGAAAACCTTATATGAAAATTTGTGCCAATAGTTATCTTGTTGATCTCTATAAATCTAGAAATCTTTGATGTGCTTTTTGACTTTTAAATTGAGGTAGTGTTTTTCCAAGCATTAATTATGTGTTATGTCCTTTGGTTGCTGTTGTATTCATTAGTTGTGTAGTAGAGTTCTCTTATGAATTCTCAACAGTCCTTGGAGCACGCCATTTAATTTCTAATTTTTTCTTCCGTTATTTGGGTCATCAACCTAAGTTGGTGAATTGTGTGGTCAAAGCATATAAGTTACTAGAATACTAGAACAATAGTTCGAGGAAGATCATTATCTTATGTTGATTGAATACTTCGTTGCCTCAACTAGTGTCCATGTATGGAAAACCTTATATGAAAATTTGTGCCAATAGTTATCTTGTTGATCTCTACAAATCTAGAAATCTTTGATGTGCTTTTTGACTTTTAAATTGAGGTAGTGTTTTTCCAAGTATTAATTATGTGTTATGTTCTTTGGTTGCTGTTTTATTCATTAGTTGTGTAGTAGAGTTCTCTTATGATTTCTATCTTTCAAACTTAGGAAGGAGTAACTCGGTGTCCGTGCTTACTCACTTTCTTGTTTGCTGCTTGAGTTGATGTAACGACCCGGATTTTTGGTCGAATTATTTTAAATATTTAGTATGGTTTTAAATATTGAATTTATAATATAAATGGTATTTTATTTGGATTATCGATTAAATAATCGAAATACGATTTATTTTGATAATTATCGAAACACGAGAACTGGAATAATTTAATTTAAAGGTAAAACTGAATCGAAACGGTTCAGATGATCAATATATATACTATTTAAATATGAACGATGATAATAGAAATTTATTGTTGAAGAATTTATTTGTTTTGAATTTAAATTGATTTAACATGACTATTTTAAATATACGTTCAAATTAAATTGTATAATCTATTTCGTTGAATTCAAAATATCGTTATAACATTATAACGACGGTCAGTACGCTAAAATAGCGGTTGATGATTTTTAATTATGAACCCCGATTTATTAGATCAGTGGATATGATAAAAATCAAATCGATATCCATATAAAAATAAATAAAAATATCTTTATATCAAATCGTATTTAATACATATCAAATCGCAAATAAAACTCATGTACTATACACGGACCATTCCTTAATGGAGGAGTCTTCACTTTATAAATACGCGACCCTCCTCTGTTAATTTCCTTTGCAAACAGAAATCAAAAGCTTCAGTAAAATGAAACGGGGGATTTCCCTCTTCGATCTCTAAATCAAAATCGATCAACTATGCAAACCAAATATCGCGAGTTCCTTCTACTTATCACTCAGCAAAATCAGTTTCTTCCAAAAAGAGAGGCTCAATCGCTCCTCAGAAGCCTCAAAAAAAAACTTCATTCGATGGTGAATAATCCATTCGATCAGGGCGCGATATCAATTTAAGGGTCGAGTTCGAACATTTGATTTGGGGGTTTTGTCTTTTCGAGGTTTGCAAGTTGGAGGGAGGGTGTGCGCTTATTCCGGGTGGCGATGTGGGTGAATGGAAGGTTGCGCCTTTCCTGTAGCAAGTGGTATTTTGTGCGAATCGTGATCTGTTGAGGGAGAAGGTGCCGAGTTCTTGAAGATGCCAACGCTGTAGTGAATGCATCGATCTATGTTGATAAAGTACGATGGGGATTAATGTGGTCGTTGCTTTTGAACTTTGGGAAGGAAGAGCGTTGGTTTGTCAGACGGGAGTCAATGGGGTTGTGGAGTATGGGGGTCGGACTATCTTTTGGGGATAGCAGAGGCTCGGCAGTGTTTAGAATGGTCTGTCAGTGGGAGGAGATCCCTGGGAAGTATTGAATGCTGGTGGGTGAAGTAAAAGGTCACAGCATTTTCTTTAAACAAGAGAGAAGGTTGTTAAACCTGGATTAAGGAATTTAAGGTATAATTTAATAATTAATCTAATTAGTTTTCTTAAATTTTTATAATCAAAATTCTTATATGCGATGTATAAAATTTATAAAAGGTTGGGAAAATTAATGGATAATGTATTGGAGTCAATCGGAGTGGACGGAGATTTAGTTTTAAATCGAATGATATTAGATTTAATTTAAATTGGAATGGATTGCAGAATAAAGTCACGGTGAGTAAATCTCACTCACCTTTTATTTTGAAAAAAAAAATCATTAAAAATAATTGTTTGATGCTTGTTTGAATGCTTTCTGGTTGTTTTAAATATATTAGTTATTTAGGGTGACTATTACATATATATTTGTTTGGTGATTGGATTCCCGTAGTCTCATTAGCGGATGCCCACGGTACCATTAGCGGATGATTACCCTATACGACCCACGCTATGATAGTGGATGACCTTCATACCGCGATATCCTGCCTCGAAGCAGGATGGGTATTATTTCTGTTGACTAACGTTTGTGGATGCAGGAAAAACAGGTTGGAGGGATCCAACTGGATTCCTCAAAACTATATTATCTGTTTGTTTGTTTGTTTGCCCCTATACTGTCATATATGATGTGTTAGAAACCTTGTCAATAAAAATTGGTTGTTTTGATTGTTTGAAATATCACTGGGCTTAAATGTTGGTATTTTAAAAATATCGAAAAGGGAATTTCCTGAGTTAAAAGGGGAAATTCTATTTTTCTAAAATAGAATTTGAAATTTGAATGGAATAAAAGTATTATCTTGTTTAAAAGGAATAAAACAAGAAATTCATTTATAAACGAAGTTTATAAATGAAGGGAAGAAAATTATCATTGGATAATTCAGAAATAAATTATAAGTTTGAATTTGAAAAAAAGAAAAACTATTTTTCCTAAGTAGGAATATCTATTTCGAAGGAAATTGAAATTGGGACTTGTTTAAATATATAAACAAGTAAAATAAGTAGGGTTTGTAAATAAAAAGGAAAAAAAATTATCATTTGTGTAATTTGATTATCTAAATTCAAATGTGAATTTAAAAATAGAAGTGGGGAAAATCGTTTAAAGAAATAAACGATGGAATTTATTCTGATGTCAGAATATAAATTGTACTAAATAAATACCGTGAGGATTTATGACTTTGAATTCGATTAATTCGAATTTATTTAAATAGAAGCTAAATTGAATATGGAAAAATAAAGGGAATTTAAATAGAATTTGAATAAGAGAACTGAGATAGAAATTGAATAAAGAAAATTCAAATAGAAATTGAATATAGAAAGTGAAATAGAATTTGAACAAAGGAATTTTAAATATAGAATTTGAATAGAATTTTAAATATAGAATTTGAATAGAATTGAAATGGGATTTGAATATTGGAATTTCAAAGAGATTTGAAAATAGAATTTGAAAATAGAATTTGAAAATAGAAATTTCAAAGAGAATTTGAAATAGAAAGTTAAAATCATTTCGAAATGGGAACGACGAAATATATTTCAAAATGTGGATTTTTAAAAAGAATAGAAATAAATCAAAAGGATTTGTAATTTATAAAAGGAAATGAAATTAAATATAGAAGATCGAAGTATAATTGTATTTATTACCGAATAAGGAAAAATCGACAATTTTAGAAAATTGGAAATATTATGTTGAATTGAAAAATTGGATTTGATATATATTAAAAATATATCAGAATGGAGTTGAATTTATTATAGACGAAGTTTAAACGTTTGTATTTATAAATATAATTAAAACGAGCTCGCCGCAGCGCTGCAGTTCGTAAATTGTCGTTTCGAACTTTAATTGAGTACACAGAACTCAATTGAAGTCGGAATTCTTTGAAACAAGAAACGTCAGGACCGATTTGATAATAGTTTTATATGGAGGAGAAAAATCTGGATTTCGTCGAATAGATTTTGAGTTATGTCAAAATCAAATTTTCAGAAAAATAGCGCCATAACCATTTAAAAACCATAACGGTTTATTTAATTTTAGAAAAAGATTTTAAGCGAATAAAATCTGAATTTCTATTTAGAAAATTTCAGATTTGAGTTGTAAATTATATGTGAACTCAAGTGGAGGAATGAATTGATTTTTGAAACAGAAATCAGATTTTTGATTATTGAATATAATTAACTAATTTGAATAGTAATTAGTTAATGAAATTTTGAATTGATATTGGGCTTTAAATAAGTGAATTCGATTTGAAAATTTATATTCGAAATCAAAAAGGAAACTAGAATTGAAATTGAAATTCAATTTGGTTATGAGTAAGTTAAATATTTTGTTTAAACATGTTATGTTCAAACAAAGAAGTGAAATAGGCAAAATAGTTAATTAAAGAATAAATGGGCGAAACTGAATTCAAACGAATGGATTGATTTGAATTGACTTGAAAACAGGTGAGCATGTGTTAGACAGGTATGAGATGAAGTATATGAAGATTTTAATTTGTGCCTGACAAAAAGGTACATGTTTAAATTTATATATGAGATTTTATGCACCGTATCGGCAAGCCGCTTGGCTTTTTCTTTTTCTTTTGGATTGGTGAGGGCCATGGGAGGCTATTTGAAATATCCCGATGCTCCCGGTACAAAGGAGGTTATGGCGAAATTTTCCGGAAATTTGAGGAGTTAGAATATTTTTAAGAAATTTTGATAGATAGAAATAAATGTATCGATATATATATATTGAATTCGATAAGGAAATAAATTTAAAAATAGAATATTATAAACAAAAAAGGAAATCGATAGGCTGGTAATAGAAAGAGAAACATATATTCGTTTAAAAATGAATAATTGATTTTTATAATGTTGATTATTCGAGGTAAGTGGTTTTGTGTGTTTTGAAGATAATGATGTTTTCAGTCAAGGTCTGAGAGGTAGTTATACCCCAACTTGATTGATTTCATTTTTAATCGATAAATAGCAAGATCTAGTCTCGAAGAGAAGTGTTAAATAAGAGTTAGTTGAATAAAATATTTTGGGTTGTCATAACGATGTTTTACACAACATTCGTTTTAACCCAAGTGGTGGAATTTTGGAAATATAAAAGTAAATATTCCCTGAGTATAACTAAAGTAGTTGAGAAAGAGATAAGTGGTTGAAATTGTTTTCAATTGCAAATAGAATATATTTTCTAAATACAGGAAATAAAAGAAGGCGATACATGGAAATGTTTTTCCAAATAGCGTAAGAGACCAATAAGATTACTGGGAATATTTGGTTAACAAATATTGATAAGGAAGTGGAGAAGTGTTTTAATTAATGAAATAAAAATTATAGGGGCCCAGTGATTGATTGATGTTATGGATGAATGGAATGTTTGTTTGTTTTTCTTCTATAGTTAAATAACCGACTATCGAAGTGTTTGCCAATATCGTTGTCAATATGGAGAGACCAGTTGAATTATTACCCGTGAACCACTCTGTATTGGCAGTAGCGTTGCGAATCGGATTATACGAAGGTAATCGAAGATGGAGTGAAGTGCAAGGACTTTTTCTATTAATAGAAATTGTGCCTTCGGTTTCGTTCAATCCCAGGACGAATGTATATGGACGAATGTCTGACAAAGTATTTCCAATGATCGCATGAGTTGGTCTGTATAAATACATATGGTTGCAACGGATTTATTCCCTTAGCATAAAATCCAGAATATTTGTGCAAATCAATTAATGATTAACGGATCTGACAATGTGGCATTCAAAGTGATTGTGCTATAAATGAATGGCAAGAAATTGTAGCCTCAGGCCTCAACAACCGAGAAATGACAAAAATCGGGCAGGCAGCATGGCTATGTGATTCGCTCCCATTAGGGTGTATAATCACCTATCTAGAGATTCATTTAATTCCTTATTCTGTTCGATGCTGTCCCATTCGGGAAACGGTTGCTGATCCCAACCGTTGGTGATATACATTCGATACACTCAAGCGAAATGAGTGGTCGGTCATGTGTGGGCCGGGTTGCAAGATGTTCTTGTTGAACCCAGTGTATTCCTCTCTAGAGATATACTAGCGGAAGGTGGTTCCATACCTTTTCATGTTGGAAATACAATATCTAATAAGCGCCATGCGGTTTTTGATTTTATATTATATATGGAGCGTGAGATGCAAGCGTTCCGCTAAATTCTATTTATTTGATGTAGACATTATTATAATATCATTGGATTTTCGTATCAAAATGTTTTGGGTTATAGTAAGTTAAAAACCATCCATGTTTATGTGTGGGCTGGTCTTACTATTATCTTTCCTTTCGAAAGAATTTTGAAAGTTAAACAAATGATTGGAACTTACTCACACCAGTCCCATGACTGACCCAGAGTTTATTTTGTTTGTTTTCCCTAAACTCTTGGGTGCCCAAATTTGTACAGGCAGTCAAGTAGTCGGGATTTTTCAGATTCACTTGGAAGAGCTGGAAGCAGGAGGCTTCACCAGTTAGCTATAAACTATTATATTTTCGCTGTGTATTGTGTTGGATCTGAAAATAGGTGTTTATAACTGTTCCAGGAATAACTATTGTGCTCTGATGATGGTATGTATATAAAGGTACTAGTTTGTATTTCAAAAGTTATGTTATATAATATATTTTATTCGTTCCACTATGAGATTTGTGTTCTTCGTTTTTCTTCTATCCTAATAATTCTTTCTTTCTATTTCTCATCCACTAACTTCTTTCTAATAATGATTCGTATTTCTGTGCAATTTGGGTTGGACGTGTGGTGTTATTAGTCAACTCAGATAGTACAGATTTGCGGGCCATTACATTTGGTATCAGAGCTTAGTTTGAGCGAACACCTAGGCTTTGGTGGGATGTGATCATTAGAGATAGGGTCAGTAGTACCCTAGAATGAGTTGAGTATATATATACAAGAGAGCGTATTTGTTAATTGATATAAAAATTGTTTTATATTGTGTTGGCTAGTCTGTGGAGCTGTTTATGAATTCTGATCGAATTGTGGGACGCCACGACGTCGATAAGAGTTTGTAAATACTTGAACAGAAGATTGAACATGATATTGTTTTAAAGTGGGTAAATGAAATAATTCTACCCAGTATTCTATTTTGATATAAAACTAATAATTTTCTAAAATTATTGGATGTGTTTATTGTTATCGTTATAATCAAATTTGTTTATAAAAATTGGAATGGTTATATATAACCAAAATAAAATTTGTATATGAATGAAATATACAATTGAGATGAATTAAAATTGAATTCAAACCAGAATTCAGAATTTAAATCCTGGGAAGTTTGAAAATATTTTCTGAAGTATATTAAAATAATATAGCTTTGTTTTGAAAGGGATTTTTGAATAAAAATCATTTTTGAATGGATTCTGAAAGTGATAAAGCACTGAACTCACTTCGGTGGCTGGGAAATAATTCTGATGATGGTCACGACATCATCAGTGTTCATTTTCGAGTTTCAAAGTGATGGATTGCTACCTTAGAAAATTTTTGATGAGAATTTGTTTGAAAGAAAACAAGTTTAGTTGAAAATTCAAATATTTTGAATTTGAAAGAATGATAAATATATGTACATGTTTAAGTGATTTCAAAAGGATTTGAAATGAAAACCTTGGGATTTGGATTCTGGAAGTGGAATTTAACTTAAGCTAGTTAAATGGATTGAAGTGAATCAATCGACTTGACTCAATTTGAATAGGTTTAATGGAATATAGATTGGATATAAATGGATTGATCGTAGATCATTTGAATTAAATGAAGGAAGACCAAAAGTTTTGGTGGAATTAAATTTTTTGAAATATGAGGAGTTGAGTTTCAACATAAGTGAGATGTTGAAAAGTTAATGGGTTTGTACCATTTTTCCTACCTTAGCAATTTCGAGGACGAAATTATTTTAAGGGGGGAAGAATGTAACGACCCGGATTTTTGGTCGAATTATTTTAAATATTTAGTATGGTTTTAAATATTGAATTTATAATATAAAGGGTATTTTATTTGGATTATCGATTAAATAATCGAAATACGATTTATTTTGATAATTATCGAAATACGAGAACTAAAATAATTTAATTTAAAGATAAAACTGAATCGAAACGGTTCAGATGATCAATATATATACTATTTAAATATGAACGATGATAATAGAAATTTATTGTTGAAGAATTTATTTGTTTTGAATTTAAATTGATTTAATATGGCTATTTTAAATATACGTTCAAATTAAATTGTATAATCTATTTCGTTGAATTCATAATAGCGTTATAACATTATAATGACGGTCGGTACGCTAAAATAGCGGTTGACGATTTTTAATTATGAACCCCAATTTATTTGATCAGTGGATAGGATCAAAATCAAATCGATATCCATATAAAAAGAAATAAAAATCTCTTTATATCAAATCGTATTTAATACATATCAAATCGCAATTAAAACTCATGTACTATACATGGACCATTCCTTAATGGAGGAGTCTTCACTTTATAAATACGTGACCCCCCTCTGTTAATTTCCTTTGCAAACAAAAATCAAAAGCTTCAGTAAAATGAAAAGGGGGATTTCTCTCTTCGATCTCTAAATCAAAATCGATCAACTATGCAAACCAAATATCGCGAGTTCCTTCTACTTGTCACTCAGCAAAATCAGTTTCTTCTAAAACGAGAGGCTCGGTCGTTCCTCAGAAGCCTAAAAAAAACTTCGTTCGATGGTGAATAATCCATTCGATCTGGGCGCGATGTCAATTTAAGGGTCGAGTTCGAACATTTGATTTGGGGGTTTTGTCTTTTCAAGGTTCGAAAGTTGGAGGGAGGGTGTGCGCTTATTTCGGGTGGCGATGTGGGTGAATGGAAGGTCGCGCTTTTCCTATAGCAAGTGGTATTTTGTGTGAATCGTGATCTATTGAGGGGGAAGGTGCCGAGTTCTTGAAGATGCCAATGCTGTAGTGAATGCATCGATCTATGTTGATGAAGTACGATGGGGATTAATGGTGGTCGTTGCTTTTGAACTTTGGGAAGGCAGAGCGTTGGTTTGTCAGACGGGAGTCAATGGGGTTGTGGAATATGGGGGTCGGACCGTCTTTTGGGGATAGCAGAGGCTCGACAGTGTTTAGAATGGTCTTTCAGTGGGAGGAGATCTCTGGGCAGTATTGAATGCTGGTGGGTGAAGTAAAAGTTCACGGCATTTTCTTTAAACAAGAGAGAAGGCTGTTAAACCTAGATTAAGGAATTTAAGGTATAATTTAATAATTAATCTAATTAGTTTGCTTAAATTTTTATAATCAAAATTCTTATATACGATGTATAAAATTTATAAAAGGTTGGGAAAATTCATGGATAACGTATTGGAGTCAATCGGATTGGACGGAGATTTAGTTTTAAATCGAATGATATTCGATTTAATTTAAATTGGAATGGATTGCAGAATAAAGTCACGGTGAGTAAATCTGACTCACCTTTTATTTTGAATTATTTTTATTCGTTAAAAATAATTGTTTGATGCTTGCTTGAATGCTTTCTGGTTTTTTTAAATATATTAGTTATTTAGGGTGACTATTATATATATATATATATATTGGTTTGGTGGTTGGATTCCCGCAGTCTCATTAGCGGATGCCCGCGGTACCATTAGCGGATGATTACTCTATACGCCCCACGCTATGATAGTGGATGACCTTCATACCCGATATCCTGCCTCGAAGCAGGATGGGTATTATTTCTGTTGACTAACGTCTGTGGATGCAGGAAAAACAAGTTGGAGGGATCCAACTGGATTCCTCAAAAATATATTATCTGTCTGTTTGCCCCTATACTGTCATATATGATGTGTTAGTAACCTTGTCAATTAAAATTGGTTGTTTTGATTGTTTGAAATATCACTGGGCTTAAATGTTGATATTTTAAAAATATCGAAAAGGGAATTTCCAGAGTTAAAAGGGGATATTCTATTTTTCTAAAATAGAATTTGAAATTTGAATGGAATAAAAATATTATCTTATTTAAAAGGAATAAAACAAGAAATTCATTTATAAACGAAGTTTATAAATGAAGGGAAGAAAATTATCATTGGATAATTCAGAAATAAATTATAAGTTTGAATTTGAAAAAAAGAAAAACTATTTTTCCAAAGTAGAAATATCTATTTCAAAGGAAATTGAAATCGGGACTTGTTTAAATATATAAACAAGTAAAATAAATAGGGTTTGTAAATAAAAAGGGAAAAATTTATCATTTGGGTAATTTGAATATCTAAATTCAAATGTGAATTTAAAAATAGAAGTGGGGAAAATCATTTAAAGAAATAAACAATGGAATTTATTCTGATGTCAGAATATAATTTAACTAAATAAATACCGTGAGGATTTATGATTTTGAATTCGATTAATTCAAATTTATTTAAATATAATTTAAATTGAATATAGAAAAATAAAGGGAATTTAAATAGAATTTGAATAAGCGAATTGAGACAGAAATTGAATAAAGAAAATTCAAATAGAAATTGAATATAGAAAGTGAAATAGAATTTGAACAAAGGAATTTTAAATATAGAATTTGAATAGAATTTTAAATATAGAATTTGAATAGAATTGAAATGGGATTTGAATAAATGAATTTCAAAGAGATTTGAAAATAGAATTTGAAAATAGATTTTTCAAAGAGAATTTGAAGTAGAAAGTTAAAATCATTTCGAAATGGGAACGATGAAATATATTTCGAAATGTGGATTTTTAAATAGAATAGAAATAAAGCCAAAGGATTTGTAATTTATAAAAGGAAATGAAATTAAATATAGAAGATCGAAGTATAATTGAATTTATTATTGAATAAGGAAAAATCGACAATTTTAGAAAATTGGAAATATTATGTTGAATTGAAAAATTGGATTCGATATATATTAAAAATATATCAGAATGGAGTTGAATTTATTATAGATGAAGTTTAAACGTTTATATTTATAAATATAATTAAAACGAGCTCGCCGCAGCGCTGCAGTTCGTAAATTGTCGTTTCGAACTTCAATTGAGTACACATAACTCAGTTGAAGTCGGAATTCTTTGAAACAAGAAACGTCAGGACCGATTTGATAATAGTTTTCTAATGGAGGAGAAAAATCTAAATTTCGTCGAATAGATTTTGAGTTATGTCAAAATCAAATTTTCAGAAAAACAGCGCCATAACCATTTAAAAACCATAACGGTTTATTTAATTTTATAAAAAGATTTTAAGCGAATAAAATCCGAATTTCTATTTAGAAAATTTCAGATTTGAGTTGTAAATTATATGTGAACTTAAGTGGAGGAATGAATTGATTTTTGAAACTGAAATCAAATTTTTGATTATTGAATAGAATTAACTAATTTGAATAGTAATTAGTTAATGAAATTTTGAATTGATATTGGGCTTTAAATAAGTGAATTCGATTTGAAAATTTATATTCGAAATCGAAAAGGAAACTAGAATTGGAATTGAAATTCAATTTGGTTATGAGCAAGTTAAATATTTTGTTTAAACATGTTATGTTCAAACAAAGAAGTGAAATAGGCAAAATGGCTAATTAAAGAATAAATGGGCGAAACTGAATTCAAACGAATGGATTGAGTTGAATTGACTTGAAAACGGGTGAGAATGTGTTAGACAGGTATGAGATGAAGTATATGAAGATTTTAATTTGTGCCCGACAAAAAGGTACATGTTTAAATTTATATATGAGATTTTATGCGCCGTATCGGCAAGCCGCTTGGCTTTTTCTTTTTCTTTTGGATTGGTGAGGGCCATGGGAGGCTATTTGAAATATCCAGATGCTCCCGGTACAAAGGAGGTTATGGCGAAATGTTCCGGAAATTTAAGGAGTTAGAATATTTTTAAGAAATTTTGATAGTTAGAAATAAATGTATCGATATATATATATTGAATTCGATAAGGAAATAAATTTAAAAATAGAATATTATAAATAAAAAAGCAAATCGATAGGCTGGTAATAGAAAGAGAAACATATATTCGTTTAAAAATGAATAATTGATTTTTATAATGTTGATTATTCGAGGTAAGTGGTTTTGTCTGTTTTGAAGTTAATGATGTTTTCAGTCAAGGTCTGAGAGGTAGTTATACCCCAACTTGATTGATTTCATTTTTAATCGATAAATAGCAAGATCCAGTCTCGAAGCGAAGTGTTGAATAAGAGTTAGTTGAATAAAATATTTTGGGTTGTCATAACGATGTTTTACACAACATTCGTTTTAACCCAAGTGGTGGAATTTTGGAAATATAAAAGTAAATATTCCCTGAGTATAATTAAAGTAGTCGGGAAAGAGATAAGTGGTTGAAATTGTTTTCAATTGCAAATAGAATATATTTTCCAAATATAGGAAATAAAAGAAGGCGAAACATGGAAATGTTTTTCCAAATAGCTTAAGAGACCAATAAGATTACTGGGAATATTTGGTTAACAAATATTGATAAGGAAGTGGAGAAGTGTTTTAATTAATGAAATATATATTAAAGGGGCCCAGTGATTGATTGATGTTATGGATGAATGGAATGTTTGCTTATTTTTCTTCGATAGTTAAATAAACGACTATCAAAGTGTTTGCCAATATCGTTGTCAATATGGAGAGACCAGTTGGATTATTATCCGTGAACCACTCTGTATTGGCAGTAGCGTTGCGAATCAGATTATACGAAGGTAATCGAAGATGGAGTGAAGTGCAAGGACTTTTTCTATTAATAGAAATTGTGCCTTCGGTTTCGTTCAATCCCAGGACGAACGTATATGGACGAATGTCTGACAAAGTATTTCCAATGATCGCATGAGTTGGTTTGTATAAGTATATATGGTTGCAACGAATTTATTCCCTTAGCATAACATCCAGAATATTTGTGCAAATCAATTAATGATTAACGGATCTAACAATGTGGCATTCAAAGTGATTGTGCTATAAATGAATGGCAAAAAATCGTAGCCTCAGGCCTCAACAACCGGGAAATGATATAAATCGGGCAGGCAGCATGGCTATGTGGGTCGCTCCCATTAGGGTGTATAATTACCTATCTAAAGATTCTTTTAATTCCTTATTCTGTTCGATGCTGTCCATTCGGGAAACGGTTGCTGATCCCAACCGTTGGTGATATACATTCGATACACTCAAGCGAAATGAGTGGTCGGTCATGTGTGGGCCGGGTTGCAAGTTGTTCTTGTTGAACCAAGTGTATTCCTCTCTAGAGATACACTAGCGGAAGGTGGTTCCATACCTTGTCATGTTGGAAATCCAATCTCCAATAAGCGCCATGCGGTTTTTTATTTTATATTATATATGGAGCGTGAGATGCAAGCGTTCCGCTAAATTCTATTTATTTGATGTAGACATTATTATAATATCACTGGATTTTCGTATCAAAATGTTTTGGGTTATATAGTAAGGTAAAAACCGTCCATGTTTATGTGTGGGCTGGTCTTACTATTATCTTTCCTTTCGAAAGAATTCTGAAAGTTAAACAAATGATTGGAGTTTACTCACACCAGTCCCATGACTGACCCAGAGTTTATATTATTTGTTTTCCCTAAACTCTTGGGTGCCCAAATTTGTACGATCAGTCAAGTAGTCGGGATTTTTCAGATTCACTTGGAAGAGCTGGAAGTAGAAGGCTTCACCAGTTAGCTACAGACTATCATATTTCCGCTGTGTATTGTGTTGTATCTGGAAACAGGTGTTTATAACTGTTCCAGGAATAACTGTTATGCTCTGATGATGGTATGTATATAATGGTACTAGTTTGTATTTCAAAAGTTATGTTATATAATATATTTTATTCGTTCCGCTGTGAGAATTGTGTGCTTCGTTTTTCTTCTATCCTAATAATTCTTTCTTTCTATTTCTCATCCTCTAACTTCTTTCTAATAATGATTCATATTTCTGTGAAATTTGGGTTGGACGTGTGGTGTTATTAGTCAACTCCTATAGTACAGATTTGCGGGCCATTACAGCTGATGGAAAACATTAGGTTGTATAGCTTATGTAACGACACGGATTTCGCCCGGACCTAATCGATTGCTAAACCGACCACGACCGTTCGACTCCCACATACGCTAACTCTGGGTATACAACACATCAGAACAAACAACAGAAGACTTTTATAAACAGCATAATAATGTTACATCAGAGTACATAATATCAGAGTATATCGAAAAATAATTACACAGCGGAAGATTTATTTACAATAAATGTAATGCAATGCAGCGGAAATATAAAATAACACAGCGGAAGACTGTAAATGCCTGGACACAGCTTATAGCTTCAATCCAGAATCCCGCTCAATATATCTGCAAAATAAAACTACTCGACTGCCCGTGTGGAAAATAAGGGCACCCGAGTTTGCAAGGGAAAAGCTAACTACAGGTCAGTCATGGGACTGGTGTGAGAAACTCTAAACAGTTATAATTAACTTATTTAATAATATGGCATATCACGGGACCATGCCGCTAACGCGGAACGGGTTTACCCCCATGAATGCCAGTGTATAAACAACAATCAATATAGATATATGGATCTACTATGCATCAATCAACAGGCAATATCCCAATCTACCCACTTAGATTAATCACTACACTTAGATTTTCCAAATCCAATTCAATTTACAGAAATTATTCCTTTGGATTTTATTCCTGATTTCTTATTTCAAATCATTTGAAATACCTATCTAACTTTCTATATCAAAGTAGATTTCACTTCGGGATCTCAAATCAAATCGTTTGGAAATATGAATTCCAAAACATAACAATGCATACAAACAAGTATGCAGCCAAATATCGTGCTCCCCATCGACAAGGAAAAGGGTACGAACCTCGCAACTCGATATATATATGTGCACCTACCCCACACAGGAGCAGGCTACACCGACGATGCACCTACCCCACACAGGAGTAGGCTACACCGACCTCTCACCCATACTTTTAGTCTCAGGTTTACCCGAATCTTTAGCCACACACTAAATCATTTCATATCCCGAAGTACGGAAAATCATTTCACAACATAATAATCACAAGTACTTTCAAAATATAGTACTTCACATCAGTAATTCACACATATGATCAGTCACAATTAATCACATAACCTTTGAGCTCGTACGTCTCAAAGAAGGGTGTTAAGCAAGAGAATAAATTCTCTGCCACTAAACAGATACATCATCAATAGCAACTAATCGAATATGCGATGAATCACAATGTTACACATAATACAATTCTAAATCATTTTAGAAATCATCGGGTTTTGGGCCTCGAAATCCTTTCTGTTTTATAAAACATTTTTATAAAACATTCCCTGTCCAAAATCGGGAATACATTTCTTTTCACTTGAGAAAAATATCATTTTACAATCATTCATTAAATTTGAAATGAAGTTGAAATCGTTTTGAAAACGAATTTAAAACGATTTATAAAATTCGTTTTTAAAAGGAAATCGATGAAATATATATTATATATATTATATATATAATATAATGGCCTGAATAGAACGCGCCGCACTGCGGCAGTTCGCGAATTTTGACCATTGACTTCGAACGGACATTACGAGAGATCCGACCGTCGGATTCTCCTGAAACCGGAACCGTTGGGATGATTCTCCCCCACTTAAAACTTTTCGTCCCCGAAAAGGAACGAAGCCGAAAGTTGTTTAACTAATCAACTCAACTTTCACTATTTTCACTACGGATTAAGTTCTTCAATTTTTCAGTTTCTAAGAACTTTTCAAATTTTTCAAAAATTTGGCTAACACCCTAAATTTTCGAAAAATTTCGCCATAACCTCCCCTGCACCAGGGACTTCGGGATATTTCATATAGCCTCCCATGGTCTTCTTCAATCCAAAAGAAAAAGAAAAAGCCAATCGGCTCATAAAATCATCCAAACCCAAAGAAATACAATAAACATGTACCTATTTGTCGGGCAAACAATTTTATTCCTCTTCTCTAGCCACCTTGCTATGACCTGTTCACACATATATATATACACATGCATGCATTTCCAAACAATTTTCAATACAGTTCAATATTTGATTCAATTTGGCTAATTGGTTCAAAATCCTAATTAATCAACCAAAAATCAAACAACAACCAACAATCAATTTATTGATTAACTTTTCAAATATATAACTTTATATATACTCAAAAATCCAATTTTTAAAACTAGATTATATATATAATCACAAATACGTTATTTATAAAAATATAAATATCAACTCATTCTGGGGCATTTCTAACCCCATCTCTAATGAGTCACTCATTCTAGAATGCTACTGATTCTATCTCTAATGAGGATTCTCCTATAGGATATTACTAATCCTATCTCTGATGAGTCTTTTGTTCAGTTCTAACGAGTTGTACCCCAAAGATTTGAGTTAACCAAAGCTCTGATGTGACGATTGGGAATCTCGCTCGATCTGAATCAATCGCTAAACTGATCTAGACCGTTCGAAATGCCTGATTGTTTTGAGAACACGACAAAATAGAATGCAGACGGAAGAACATTTCATTGTATATTACAACAATGCATCAGATTACAGGAATATACAGAGTATAAACAAATAAATATTACACAGAAATATCAGAGATTTAAATTACAATTAAACACATAGCAACGGAAAATAATACAATACACAACTAGAAGAGATATACGGATACAAAGCTTTCCGGATATCGTTCCAGCTGTAAACCAGGATCCTGTGAATATAAATCTGCAAAACCAAAACTACTAGCTGCCCGTGTCAAAATAAGGGCACCCAGAGTTTAGTTTAAAACAATAAACTCCAGGTCAGTCATGGGACTGGTGTGAGAACTAAAACAGTTATTTAAAACTTTACTTCAAATCAGATATATCAAGGGACCACGCCGTATAACACGGAATGGGTTTCCTCCCAAGAATACCAGTGCATAAAACAAACAGCGCGATGCTAAATAAAGAAAAATGAAGCTGTTATAAGACCCAGGTCCTATCACACAATGCAACGCAAGCCGGGGGATAGGGTTTTCCCTTATAACAGCCAAAGAATGCTTGATACATTTTAAAACAAATCATTTGACACTATTATCAGTGCATAGTGTATAAAACAACTTCAAATCATAAGTATCAATCATAGGCGGCATGGGTACCATATATCATGTCGCCATACTAGTTCTACAATTAAAACCGCAAATGTCACGTATTTGGAAATTGGATTTCCATCTATGAACCAAGGCAAAAGATAGTCCTCAACCGATTCGAGACGCTCTAGCCCGTGTCTCAGGAACAGCCGCAACTGCCCCTTGGATCGTCAGTGTAATAACCCGGAAATTCTGAACCAGTTTAAAATTTTTATTTTGGCAATTTTAGCGAATTTTGATTATTTAAAATGAATTATTTTAAATAAAATCGACGGTAAATTTATTTTGAATATAATTCGAACGTATATAATATACGCATAGTCGTTAGAATATAAATATTTATATATAATTATAAATAGAATTGAAAATGGCGCGGTAGTTCGATAATTCGATTTCAAACTTCAATTGAACGTACCGGGTGCAAAACGATCCGGATTTTACTGAAACCAAAAACATTAGGATCTAATTGATGATATCTTTCCAACGAATCCGAAAAATCAAAATTTCATAGCGGGGATCAAAAGATATGTCCAGTTGAAAATTCTGAATAGTCGCTATGGAATTCAGGCCCTTAAAAATGGGAATTTTGCAAACGACCTCGGATTTCGACGAAACCACTTTTGTTGGGTCCGTGATGTAAAGTTATTGCTAGATTCCAAATTTCATAATTTTTCGAATCAATATGTGAGTGTGGCAAAGGAAAACGCGTTTGATCAGTTTCAGTTGATTTTAATCGACTGGAAATTGGCCATTTTTCAAACGGTCTCTGAATTCAACGAAACTAGTTTTGTTAGGACCGTATCGTCAATACGAAGCTAGAAAATATTTTTCGAGAAATTTTAGAGTTAGTATGTGACCCCGTTAATTTGAAATGTACGTTTAAAATTCAATATAGTGATTTAAATGTAAATTAAACGGAAACTGATCGAAACGATCAAATCAGCTTGCGATACCTATCCCATTGTGTTCCAAATGGGGGTAAAACGCTATGGATGACAGGTGGTGGACCTCGTTTAGAGGTCGTATGTAAAAGTCAACTTTTTAGAAATTAAAATAATAAAATAATAATTCTTTCTCTCCTCCTTAAATCCTCCTGGCCCCCCCTTCTTCATTCGATTCAGAATAAAAAAAAAATATATATACGAAACGGGGAGGAGCGCAGCCCCCCCCCCCCCCCCCCCCCGCATCGACCATCGCGCCGCCTCTGGCGCGGATCCGCCCTCTCCCTCCCTCCATCTACCTCGCGACAGCCCCTCCCCGTCGCCACCTTCCCCTCCTCCTGCGACCTTCCGCGAAGCCCCTGCCACCAAAAAAAATCGACCGCATCGCGCCCCCCCCCCCGTTGTAAGTTCTTGACCCTTTTTTGTATTTTATTTTATTTTGATTTTTAGTTTATTTAGTTTATTTAAATCCTTTTATGCAATGATCTTTAAAATAAAATCAGCTTTTTTCATTTTCATGAATAGTAAAAGTAAAAGTGAGATTTTTATAGTTCTAGTTTATTAAGAATATGATTTTTGAAAAAATTAGAAAAGACGATATTTTTAAATTAGAAAAGACGATATTTTTAAATTAGAAAAGACGATATTTTTAAATTAGAAAAGACGATATTTTTAAATTAGAAAAGACGATATTTTTAAAAGTGAAAAGTCGATATTTTTAAATTAGAAAAGACGATATTTTTAAATTAGAAAAGACGATATTTTTAAAATAGAAAAGACGATATTTTTAAAAGTGAAAAGACGATATTTTTAAAAGTGAAAAGACGATATTTTTATATAAAGAAAGGCGTGATTTTTATAATGTTTTCATAGAAAAATAATATATTTTGTTCATAGGAAAGATTTGATTTTTATTTGTTTAAAAATTTGATTTTTGTTTGTTAAAGAAAAATGAATTCTTTGCTTTGAAAAAGCGAAATCTTTATATTGAATAGCATAGTAAAAATTCGATTTTTATATATTGAATAGCGAGGTAAAAATTGGATTTTTATATAGAGAATAGCGTTGTAAAAATAGAATTTTATCCATATAGCGAGATAGTAAAAATTCGATTTTTATATATTGAATAGTATAATAAAAATTTGATTTTTATATATTGAATAGTATAATAAAAATTCAATTTTTATATATTGAATAGCATAGTAAAAATTCGATTTTTATATATTGAATAGCGAAGTGAAAATGTGATTTTTATATATATAGTGGCTACGGGCGACGAAAGTGACGAAAGGCGAGAATGACAAGATTTTCTACAATTGAAGAGTCGTGGTATTGGATAGCTATCGGTGAGAATTTCTCACCTTTCAATTTCTTTTTCTAGTTATATATATATATATATATATATATATATACTAGGATGCAGACGGTGTTTAGTAGCACCCGACACAACCGTCCACAGACCATGGACTTGTTTGTTTGGTTGCATAAATTAGTTAGATGATTTGATTTGAATTTGGTTGTTTGGTGAATTTGATTGATGTGTGAATGGCGTGGGCCTTCACTAGACCGGGGACAAGGCTAGGCCTTGTCCCGTTTCTAGTATCGTGCCGTTATGCCGCCGAAATTTTCTAAAATAAGTTAGAAAAATAAAAATATCATTTTATTGAAAGAAGGAACTGAATAGAAATTCATGTGTTAAAATAAAATGTTTTATCGTTATAAATATAATTTTTAACGTGAAAGTGAATAAATAGATATTCATTTACAAACCGGACGGTTTGTTTATGTACACCGATTTGACTGACATTGATTGGGACGATAAATTTTACACATCACCCAACTGCACAAATAAAATCTGTGTTTGATTGTTTGAAACCCCACACGGGTGTTGGGATGAAATTTAAAGTTCACTCATCCTGATTGATTAAATATGTCGATCGATTGATTGACAGGCTGTTATAAGCGTTAGATATCTATATTTGATGCTTATACAGTGTAGTGCACTTTGGTTGATGGTTGATTATTTTTCAATGCTATTATATACATGTGTTGTATGAAAATCCATATAATTAATTTTATATGGTGATTGATTGGGCCTCATTCCCATTTAGAAGATAAAGAATATTATAAAATAAAGGTTCATGTGTTGACTGTACTCATTCGTGAGATTAGTCATGTGTTGAATGTAATATTTTAACAATAAATTTTATATCTTTATCACTATAAAATAAAGGTTCATGTGTCGACTGTACTCATCCGTTGAGATTAGTCATGTGTTGAACGAAATAATTTAACAAAAATATTCACACATGGACAGTACTCATTCGTTGAGATTAGTCGTGTGTTGATAAAAATAAATATTCATTTGAACTGAATAGAAATGAATTGAATATAAAACGATTTCGAAATGAATTGAATATAAAACGATTTCGAAATGAATTGAATATAAAACGATTTCGAAATGAATTGAATATAAAACGATTTCGAAATGAATTGAATAGAAAACGAATTTGATTTCAATTGAATATATAACGAATTTGATTCAAATAGAAAACGAAATGAATTTGATACAAATAGAAAACGAAATGAATTTGATTCAAATAGCAAACGAATTTGAATCGAATTGAATAGAGAACCAATTTGAATCGAATTGAATAGAAAACCAATTTGAATTGAATCAAATAGAAAACGAATTTGAATTGAATTGAAAACAAATTCGAATTGAATTGAAAACGAATTGAATTGAATTCAAATTGAATTGAAATTTGAATTGAATAGAAAAGAATAGGTTGAAATTGTTTTTGAAACAAATTCAAAACTATTTTTATAATTCGTTTTAAATAGAAATCGACGAAATATATATTATATATATTATATATATAATATAATGGCCTGAATAGAACGCACCGCGGTAGTTCGTAAATTTCGACCGTTTATTTCAAACAGACATTACGGGAGATCCGACCGTCGGATTCTCCTAAAACCGGAACCGTTGGGTTCGTATCGAAAAGAGCTTTCTAACAAATATTAGAAATTTTAAATCTAACGGTTGGATTTGTAGTTACGTACAAATCAAATTTGAAAAAGGTCGCTGTAAGTGCAGTTCGATGGCCATTGTTGGAAATCGACTGTACGGGCCTTGATAAAATTATTAAAAATATCAATAAGTTGTGTAAAATCATAAGAAATGATTTGAGAAAAATTGGGGTGAAAAACTCCATATTTGAAAAGATAAAAATGGATTTTTATCGAAATGAACTAGTTTTGAACTAAATTTAAAACCCAATTATTTTCAAATAAATAAATTAGATTTAAAAAGGGGTTTTAAATAATCGGAATTTCTAATATATTTGATTGGATTTGAAATGGGTTTATCGTGAACGGTGTTTTAAATGACACTAGTTCTTTAACCCGATATCAAATAGAATGTGATTTGGGTTTGTCGTGAACTGTGTTTTAAATAACACCTAGTTCTTTAACCCAGTAAAAGGAGTTTTAACGAATCTGCAATTAGGTTGAAATATGAATCTATAATCTAAATTATCAAATTTAGAAATGAGCGAGAATGGAGTATCGCCAGTTTTGCTCCAAAGCGATAGTTAAATCTTTAATTAGATTTGAACGTGGAATGGTAATTAATTTTACCGATAACACCATAGTATTAGATATGTAGTATTACCAGTTTTGCTTCATGGGATGAATAGGTTGGGATTGGGAAATAAAATAAATAATTACTTCGGTGTGGTTCGCTAATCTCGACTAGTTCAGAAAACCATAATTTGGTTTGAAACGACATCAAAAGGATGATTAAAGGATAAATTTTAAAGAATTTATCTTGGATAAAATTAATGGGAACCTTTCCCTAAAAATGTGATTTTATGAATAAAAGAATATTCTGAATTGGAATGAGGCATATGTTGAGTTTGTGTGACATTTGTTTTTAATATACGCGGGTTGTTCAGAAAGTCCGGGTTTACACCCATTCTGAATAACCGATTCGACGATATGTCGAAGACGAAGACGGTGGTCGAAGACCGGAAGTCTTCACATCGTTTGGATAATTACTGACGATCCTGATTGGGCTGTACACCCAAGAGGATGGAAATAGTTGGTGGTCGTCCAGACGTACTTGGAGATGGATGGATATGCGAGGAAAGTGCCTCCGGTTTCGTTCAGACCCAGAACGAACTTGTAAATGGATTGTGTGTCTGACATTGGATTTTATTCTGTGTTGATTGATTTCTGTTAAATATATATCTGTTTGGCGGGGAAGAATTTATTCTCTTGCTTAACGCCCTTCTCTGAGACGTACGAGCTTAGAGGTTATACATCGATAGATATCAATCGTATGACATGAATTGCCTGTGTGGCATGCTGAGTTGCATGGATCAAGGCTTCTGTTGAAAAGCAATGTCTTGTGGTTGATGATCAAAGCACGGCCTACGTGGCGTAGCTTTGTGTATAGCGTGGATTCGCGAGCCTCACACCTCGGTATGAGTCAAAAACGGGATAAGGACCCAAGGAGTGCATGACGTTTCTTTCTAGCTATGGTGGTGTCAGTGACTTACCAGCCCTGACATTTATATACTTTTCACCTATGTGGTTGTTGGAATGCGAGGCGCCTCGATTATAGGTCTGTAAGGACCGGGAAACGTGTGTTCAGGAATAACTAATCCTCTAACGTAAGTGAGGACCGGCCTTGGAGGATCCAGGGTTGCCCAGAGTGCGTAACCCTGAGGCATTTGCTAGAGTGTCTCGAACGCGGAGAGGAGCTTGCCCCTTGCCTCGACTCATGACGGAAATCCAATTTCCAATACGTGTATTGCGGTTTTAATTGTAGAACTAGTATGGCGACATGATATATGGTACCCATGCCGTCTATGATTTATATTTATGATTGAAATTGTTTTGACACTATACACTTATTATAGTATCAAATGATTTGTTTTAAACGTACCAAGCATGTTTGGCTATTATAAGGGAAAACCCTATCCTCCGGCTTGCGTTGCATTGTGTGATGGGACCTGGGTCTTATAATAGCTTCATTTTTCGAAAAAGCATTGCGTTGTTTATCCTATGCACTGGTATTCTTGGGAGGAAACCCGTTCCATGTTATACGGCGTGGTCCCTTGAATTACTCTCTTTTAAAGTAAAGCTTTAAATAACTGTTTTAGTTCTCACACCAGTCACATGATTGACCTGGAGTTTATTGTTTTAACCTAAACTCTGGGTGCCCCTATTTCCGCACGGGCAGCTAGTAGTTTTGGTTTTGCAGATGTATATTCACAGGATCCTGGTTTACAGCTGGAATGATATCCGGAAAGCTCTGTATCCGTATATCACCTTCAGTTGTGCTTTGTATTATTTTCCACTGCTATGTAATATATTGTAATCTCTGATATTTATCGAATGTAATTTATTCATTTATACTCTGTATACTCTTGTATTCTGATGGAATTGTTGTAATAGCAATGAAATATTCTTCCGTCTGCGTTCTGATTTGTTTTGTCCTCACAGTAATTCGTTCTTTCTCATCTCTTCGGAGACCGGGGAAGTTCGGGTCGCTACATTTGGTATCAGAGCTTTGGTTTACAGAGCTCGAGAACAAGACACATTAGAACCATACGAAAGAATTCATCAGATATTGGATTAGTAATATCCAATTAGAATGACTCGTTAGAGATAGGATCAGTAGTATCCTAGAACGAGTGTGAAGAGTATATTTTTCAAATGAAAACAATTTTGTTTCCAAAATTTAAACCATTTTATACGTATTTGAATATTTATTTATATTGATATGGACAATCTAGTATATAAAGGTTTCGCATATACGCGTCCTGAACGTATATTCGAAGTTTTAATATACTGGATAGATATAGAATCACATTCTAGACATCCGGGGATGATTCTGATGATGGTGCATCATCATCAGTATTCATATTCGTGTTTCGAAGGTGTGATTTTCTATATATTTCCATCAGACTGGTGTGAGAACCAAAACTTATATAGCTAGATTTCTTTGTTGTGATTGGCACCAAAACATGATTTTCTGTATATATATCAAAATTATGAATTTGAAATGATAAATTCACTAATTGATTGATGGTTGTGTTGTTTGTTTATTTGTTTGATAATTTTGAACCATTAAGCCTAATTGTACCAAATTTTGAACTATATTGAAGAATAGTCGCATTTGCTTGCATATACATACACTTACATTGAACAGGTCATAGCAAGGAGGCTAGAGCAGAGAATAAAATTTGTTTGCCCGACAAATAGGTACATGTTTACTACATAATTTACTGTTTTGTTTGGGTGATGATGATTTTATAAGCCTATTGGCTAGCCGCTTGGCTTTTTCTTTTTCTTTTTGAGATCAGAAGGCCTATATGGAAATTTCGGGATTTTCCCGTGGCTCCCGGTGCAGGGGAGGTTATGGCGAAATTTTTCGAAAATTTAGGGTGTTAGCCAAATTTTTGAAAATTTGAAAAAACTGAAAAGTTGGAGAATGGAAGCCAGATCGAACGTAGAATTGATTAATCAAACCACTTTCGACTTTGTTCCTTTTCGGGGACGAAAAGTTTTAAGTGGGGGAGATTGTAATAACCCGAAAATTCTGAACCAGTTTTAAATTTTTATTTTAGCAACTTTTGCGAATTTTGATTATTTAAAATGAATTATTTTAAATAAAATCGACGATAAATTTATTTTGAATATAATTCGAACGTATATAATATACGCGTAGTCGTTAGAATATAAATATTTATATATAATTATAAATAGAATTGAAAATGGCGCGGTAGTTCGATAATTCGATTTCAAACTTCAATTGAATGTACCGGGTGCAAAACGATCCGGATTTTAGTGAAACCAAAAACATTAGGATCTAATTGATGATATCTTTCCAACGAATCCGAAAAATCAAAATTTCATAGCAGGGATCAAAAGATATGTCCAGTTGAAAATTCTGAATAGTCGCTATGGAATTCAGGCCCTTAAAAATGGGAATTTTGCAAACGACCTCGGATTTCGACGAAACCACTTTTGTTGGGTCCGTCATGTAAAGTTATTGCTAGATTCCAAATTTCATAATTTTTCGAATCAATATGTGAGCGTGGCAAAGGAAAACGCGTTTGACCAGTTTCAGTTGATTTTAATCGACTGGAAATTGGCCATTTTTCATACGGTCTCAGAATTCAACGAAACTAGTTTTGTTAGGACCGTATCGTCAATACGAAGCTAGAAAATATTTTTCGAGAATTTTTAGAGTTAGTATGTGACCCCGGTAATTTGAAATGTACGTTTAAAATTCAATATAGTGATTTAAATGTAAATTAAACGGAAACTGATCGAAACGATCAAATCAGCTTGCGATACCTATCCCATTGTGTTCGGAATGGGGGTAAAACGCTATGGATGATAGGCGATGGACCTCGTTTAGAGGTCGTATGTAAAAGTCAACTTTTTAGAAATTAAAATAATTAAATAAAATAATAAAATTAAAATTCTTTCTCTCCTCCTTAAATCCTCCTGCCCCCCCTTCTTCATTCGATTCAGATTCAAAATAAATAAATAAAAAAAAAGGAAAAAGAAAGACGAAACGGGGAGGAGCGCAGCCCCCCCACCCCCCGCATCGACCATCGCGCCGCCTCTGGCGCGGATCCGCCCTCCCCCTCCCTCCATCTACCTCGCGACAGCCCCTCCCCGTCGCCACCTTCCCCGCCTCCTGCGACCTTCCGCGAAGCCCCTGCCACCAAAAAAAATCGACCGCATCGCACCCCCCCTGATGACCACTGCCGCCGCAAGCACACCCCCCCCCCCCCCGCTATAAGTTCTTGACCATTTTTTGTATTTTATTTTATTTTATTTTGATTTTTTGTTTATTTAGTTTATTTAAATCCTTTTATGCAATGATCTTTAAAATAAAATCAGCTTTTTCATTTTCATGAATAGTATAAGTAAAAGTGAGATTTTTATAGTTCTAGTTTATTAAGAATATGATTTTTGAAAAAATTATAAAAGACGATATTTTTAAATTAGAAAAGACGATATTTTTAAATTAGAAAAGACGATATTTTGAAAAGTGAAAAGACGATATTTTTAAATTAGAAAAGACGATATTTTTTAATTAGAAAAGACGATATTTTTAAATTAGAAAAGACGATATTTTTAAAAGTGAAAAGACGATATTTTTAAAAGTGAAAAGACGATATTTTTAAAAGTGAAAAGACGATATTTTTATATAAAGAAAGGCGTGATTTTTATAATGTTTTCATAGAAAAAGAATATATTTTGTTCATAGGAAAGATTAGATTTTTATTTGTTTAAAAATTTGATTTTTGTTTGTTAAAGAAAAATGAATTCTTTGCTTTGAAAAAGCGAAATCTTTATATTGAATAGCATAGTAAAAATTCGATTTTTATATATTGAATAGCGAGGTAAAAATTGGATTTTTATATAGAGAATAGCGTTGTAAAAATAGAATTTTATCCATATAGCGAGATAGTAAAAATTCGATTTTTATATATTGAATAATATAATAAAATTTTGATTTTTATATATTGAATAGTATAATAAAAATTCGATTTTTATATATTGAATAGCATAGTAAAAATTCGATTTTTATATATTGAATAACGAAGTGAAAATGTGATTTTTATATATATAGTGGCTAATGGCGACGAAAGAGACGAAAGGCGGGAATGACAAGATTTTCTACAATTGAAGAGTCGTGGTATTGGATAGCTATCGGTGAGAATTTCTCACCTTTCAATTTCTTTTTCTAGTTATATATATATATATATATATATATATATATATATATACTAGGATGCAGACGGTGTTTAGTAGCACCCGACACAACAGTCCACAGACCATGGACTTATTTGTTTGGTTGCATAAATTAGTTAGATGATTTGATTTGAATTTGGTTGTTTGGTGAATTTGATTGATGTGTGAATGGCGTGGGCCTTCACTATACCGGGGATAAGGCTAGGCCATGTCCCGTTTCTAGTATCGTGCCGTTATGCCGCCGAAATTTTCTAAAATAAGTTAGAAAAATAAAAATATCATTTTATTGAAAGAAGGAACTGAATAGAAATTAATGTGTTAAAATAAAATGTTTTATCGTTAAAAATATAATTTTTAACGTGAAAGTGAATAAATAGATATTCATTTACAAACCGGACGGTTTGTTTATGTACACCGATTTGACTGACATTGATTGGGATGATAAATTTTACACATCGCCCAACTGCACAAATAAAATCTGTGTTTGATTGTTTGAAACCCCACACGGGTGTTGGGATGAAATTTGAAGTTCACTCATCCTGATTGATTAAATATGTCGATCGATTGATTGACATGCTGTTATAAGCGTTAGATATCTATATTTGATGTTTATACAATGTAGTGCACTTTGGTTGATGGTTGATTATTTTTCAATGCTATTATATACATGTGTTGTATGAAAATCCATATAATTAATTTTATATGGTGATTGATTGGGCCTCATTCCCATTTAGAAGATAAAGAATATTATAAAATAAAGGTTCATGTGTTGACTGTACTCATTCGTGAGATTAGTCATGTGTTGAACGTAATATTTTAACAATAAATTTTATATCTTTATCACTATAAAATAAAGGTTCATGTGTTGACTGTACTCATCCATTGAGATTAGTCATGTGTTGAACGAAATAATTTAACAAAAATATTCACACATGGACAGTACTCATTCGTTGAGATTAGTCGTGTGTTGACAAAAATAAATATTCATTTGAATTGAATAGAAATGAATTGAATATAAAACGATTTCGAAATGAATTGAATATAAAACGATTTCGAAATGAATTGAATATAAAACGATTTCGAAATGAATTGAATATAAAACGATTTCGAAATGAATTGAATATAAAACGATTTCGAAATGAATTGAATAGAAATCGAATTTGATTTCAATTGAATATATAACGAATTTGATTCAAATAGAAAATGAAATGAATATGATTCAAATAGAAAACAAAATGAATTTGATTCAAATAGAAAACGAAATGAATTTGATTCAAATAGAAAACGAATTTGAATCGAATTGAATAGAGAACCAATTTGAATCGAATTGAATAGAAAACCAATTTGAATTGAATCAAATAGAAAACGAATTTGAATTGAATTGAAAACAAATTCGAATTGAATTGAAAACGAATTGAATTGAATTCAATTTGAATTGAAATTTGAATTGAATAGAAAATAATAGGTTGAAATTGTTTTTGAAACAAATTCAAAACTATTTTTATAATTCGTTTTAAATAGAAATCGACGAAATATATATTATATATATTGTATATATAATGTAATGGCCTGAATAGAACGCGCCGATCCGCGGTAGTTCGTAAATTTCGACCATTATTTCAAACAGACATTACGGGAGATCCGACCGTCGGATTCTCCTAAAACTGGAACCATTGGGTTCGTATCGAAAAGAGCTTTCTAACGAATATTAGAAATTTGAAATCTAACGGTTGGATTTGGAGTTACGTCCAAATCAAATTTGAAAAAGGTCGCTGTAAGTGCAGTTCGATGGCCATTGTTGGAAATCGACTGTACGGGCCTTGATAAAATTATTAAAAATATCAATAAGTTGTGTAAAATCATAAGAAATGATTTTAGAAAAATTGGGGTGAAAAACTCCATATTTGAAAAGATAAAAATGGATTTTTATCGAAATGAACTAGTTTTGAACTAAATTTAAAACCCAATTATTTTCAAATAAATAAATTAGATTTAAAAAGGGGTTTTAAATAATCGTAATTTCTAATATATTTGATTGGATTTGAAATGGGTTTATCGTGAACGGTGTTTTAAATGACACTAGTTCTTTAACCCGATAACAAATAGAATGTGATTTGGGTTTGTCGTGAACTGTGTTTTAAATAACACCTAGTTCTTTAACCCAGTAAAAGGAGTTTTAGCGAATCAGCAATTAGGTTGAAATATGAATCTATAATCTAAATTATCAAATTTAGAAATGAGCGAGAATGGAGTATCGCCAGTTTTGCTCCAAAGCGATAGTTAAATCTTTAATTAGATTTGAACGTGGAATGGTAATTAATTTTACCGATAACACCATAGTATTAGATATGGAGTATTACCAGTTTTGCTTCATGGGATGAATAGGTTGGGATTGGGAAATAAAATAAATAATTACTTCGGTGTGGTTCGCTAATCTCGACCAGTTCAGAAAACCATAATTTGGTTTGAAACGACATCAAAAGGGTGATTAAAGGATAAATTTTAAAGAATTTATCTTAGATAAAATTAATGGGAACCTTTCCCTAAAAATGTGATTTTATGAATAAAAGAATATTCTGAATTGGAATGAGGCGTATGTTGAGTTTGTGTAACATTTGTTTTTAATACACGCGGGTTGTTCAGAAAGTCCGGGTTTACACCCATTCAGAATAACCGATTCGACGATATGTCGAAGACGAAGACGGTGGTCGAAGACCGGAAGTCTTCACATCGTTTGGATAATTACTGACGATCCTGATTGGGTTGTACACCCAAGAGGATGGAAATAGTCGGTGGTCGTCCAGACGTACTTGGAGATGGATGGATATGCGAGGAAAGTGCCTCCGGTTTCGTTCAGACCCAGAACGAACTTGTAAATGGATTGTGTGTCTGACATTGGATTTTATTCTGTGTTGATTGATTTCTGTTAAATACATATCTGTTTGGCGGCGGAGAATTTATTCTCTTGCTTAACGCCCTTCTCTGAGACGTACGAGCTTAGAGGTTATATATCGATAGATATCAATCGTATGACATGAATTGCCTGTGTGGCATGCTGAGTTGCATGGATCAAGGCTTCTGTTGAAAAGCAAAGTCTTGTGGTTGATGATCAAAGCACGGCCTACGTGGCGTAGCTTTGTGTATAGCGTGGATTCGAGAGCCTCACACCTCGGTATGAGTCAAAAACGGGATAAGGACCCAAGGAGTGCATGACGTTTCTTTCTAGCTATGGTGGTGTCAGTGACTTACCAGCCCTGACATTTATATACTCTTCACCTATGTGGTTGTTGGAATGCGAGGCGCCTCGATTATAGGTCTGTAAGGACCGGGAAACGTGTGTTCAGGAATAACTAATCCTCTAACGTAAGTGAGGACCGGCCTTGGAGGATCCGGGGTTGCCCAGAGTGCGTAACCCTGAGGCATTTGCTAGAGTGTCTCGAACGCGGAGAGGAGCTTGCCCCTTGCCTCGACTCATGACGGAAATCCAATTTCCAATACGTGTATTGCGGTTTTAATTGTAGAACTAGTATGGCGACATGATATATGGTACCCATGCTGTCTTTGATTTATATTTATGATTGAAATTGTTTTGACACTATACACTTATTATAGTATCAAATGATTTGTTTTAAACGTACCAAGCATGTTTGGCTATTATAAGGGAAAACCCTATCCTCCGGCTTGTGTTGCATTGTGTGATGGGACCTGGGTCTTATAATAGCTTCATTTTTCGAAAAAGCATTGCGTTGTTTATCCTATTCACTGATATTCTTGGGACGAAACCCTTTCCGTGTTATACGGCGTGGTCCCTTGAATTACTCTCTTTTAAAGTAAAGCTTTAAATAACTGTTTTAGTTCTCACACCAGTCACATGACTGACCTGGAGTTTATTGTTTTATCCTAAACTCTGGGTGCCCCTATTTCCGCACGGGCAGCTAGTAGTTTTGGTTTTGCAGATTCATATTCACAGGATCCTGGTTTACAGCTGGAATGATATCCGAAAAGCTCTATATCCGTATATCACCTTCAGTTGTGCTTTGTATTATTTTTCGTTGCTATGTAATATATTGTAATCTCTGATATTTATCGAATGTAATTTATTCATTTATACTCTGTATACTCTTGTATTCTGATGGAATTGTTGTAATAGCAATGAAATATTCTTCCGTCTGCATTCTGATTTGTTTTGTCCTCACAGTAATTCGTTCTTTCTCATCTTTTCGGAGACCGGGGAAGTTCGGGACGCTACAGTCAGGGCCGGTCCACCGATGTGGATTATAATGCCAGAACACTACGTTTCTCCGCCCATTGGGGCGTAAATGAGCCAACGAATGACTCCATCGGAGCCGGATCGTCCGATCAAACCGAGGCGCCTGGCAACAGCAACAACCACACAGGTGAAAAGTATATAAATGTCAGGGCTGGTAGGCCACTGACACCACCCTAGCTAGAAAGAAAACGCATGTCCCCCCCGAGGTCCGTCTCCCATTTTTGGTTCACCACCGGGGTGTGAGACTCGCGAATTCACGTTACACAAAGCTATGCCACACAGGCGGTGCTTTGATCATCAACCACAAGACTTTGCTTTTCCACAGAAGCCTTGATCATTTGCATCTTAGCATGCCACACAGGCAAACAAATCTATGCAACCGATACCAGTCACACAGAATGAAATCCAATGTCAGACACATAGTCCATTTACAAGTCCGTTCTGGGTCTGAACGAAACCGGAGGCAACTAGTACCTCGCATATCCATCGATCTCCAAGTACGTCTGGACGATCACCAACTGTTTCCATCTTCTTGGGTGTACAGCCCAATCAAGATCAACAGTAATCACCCAAACGACGTGATGACTTCTGGTCTTCGACCACCGTCTTCATCTTCGACTTATCGTCGTATCAGTTATCCAGAATGGGATAAACTCGGTCTTTCCGAATAACTCGCGTATATTTTAAATAAGTGTTACACAAACACAACATACGTCTCATTCCAATTCATCAGTCACTAACCGTAAATTAATCAAGAGAATAATTCCCCAAATATTAACCCCGAAGGCCGAAACCAACATCAGATCAATATCCAGAAAACCATTCTGTTTGACTAACCGACAGTTAGTTTCTAAATTTCACATTCATAGGGAAAGGTTCCCAGTAATTTTATCCAAGATAAATTCCTTGAATTTATTCTCTAATCTCCTTTTGAATTTCGATTCAACTAGTCGAGATTAACGAACCTTACCGAAGAAATCATTTGTTTTAATTTCCCAATCCCAACCTATTCATCCCATGAAGTAAAACTGGTTATACTTCATATCTAACACCACGGTGTTATCGGTAAATTCAATTACCATTTCACGTTCAAATCTAATTAAAGATTTAACTAACGCCTGGAGCAAAACTGGTGATACTCCATTCTCGATTATTTCAATCTAATTAAAGATTCATTAAAACTCCACTTAGTTCTAATCTGTGACTGGGTTAAAGAATCAGTGTCATTTAAAACACGGTTCATGATAAACCCAAAATCACATCACATTTCAATCAGTCCCTAACTGTAAATTAGCAAGTGAGCAATTCCCTAAGTATTAACCCCGAAGGCCGAAACCAACATCAGATCAATACCTCTGAAACCATTCAACTTAACTAACCTCTAGTTAGTTTCTGATTTTCTTAACTCCTTGGGGTCTAAGAACAGTATTATTGAAGATACCGTTCACAACAACCCAAAATCACGTTCCATTAATTATCGGGTTAAAGAACAAGTGTTATTTAAAACACTGTTCACGATAAACCCAAAAATCAATATCAATTCAATTTTAATTAAATATTATTTAATTGGTACACTTCATTAAATCTAACTAAAAAGATTTAATCTTTTCTCAACTGGGTTCAAGAACAGTGTTAATCAAGACACCATCCACGACAAACCCAAATCACATTTGATATTAAACACAAGGCTCTGAATAGAAAATATATCGGCTTATATTCAATATCAAATTCTACGACCAACAAATAACGTATTGGAAATAACGATATATATATATCTTTCAAATTTCCATAACAATATCTGTATAATCACGAAATCCAACATCGAAATATCCCGAAGACAATTTCGATTCAAACCCATTCCAATGCAATCATTGGAAATTCTGGTTATTTTCAAAACCATTTCAAATCCAATTTATTTATTTAAAAATAAATAGAATTATAATTCTAGTTCAAAACTAGTTCATTTCGATAAAAATCTATTTTTATCTTTTCAAATATGGAGTTTTTCATCCCAATTCTTTCTAAATCAATTCTTATGATTTTACACAAATTATTACTATTTTTAATAATTTTATCAAGGCCCGTACAGTCGATTTCCATCAACGGCCATTGAACTGCACTTCCAGCGACCTTTTCCAAATTTGATTTGGACATAATTCCAAATCCAACCGTTAGATTTCTAATTTCTAATAATCTTTAGAAAGCTCTTTTCGATACGAACCCAACGGTTCCGGTTTTAGGAGAATCCGATGGTCGGATCTCCCGCAATATCCGTTCGAAGTCAATGGTCGAAATTCGCGAACTGCCGCGGCGCGACGCGTTCTATTCAGGCTATTATATTATATATATATAATATATATAATTTATACTTCATCGATTTCCTATTTAAAACGTATTTTATAAATCGTTTTAAATTCGTTTTCAAACGATTTCAACTTCCTTTTCAAATTAAATCAAAATCGAATTTTCCCTTACCAATTCGTTTTAAATTCATTTCAAGTTGATTTCAATTCAAATCGATTTTGAATTCAATTTCAGTTCGTTTTCAATTCAATTCAATTCAAACTCATTTCTAGTCAAATTCATTTCTATTCAATTTCAATTCGAATTCATTTCTTTTCAATTCTATTCGAATTCATTTCTATTCAAATTCAATTCAAATTCATTTCTATTCAATTTCAATTCAATTTCAATTCGAATTAATTTCTATTCAAATTCAATTCAAATTCATTTCTATTCGATTTCAATTCTATTTCAATTATATTCGAATTTCAAACCATTTCAGTTTATTTCGAATTTCAAATCAATTCAATTAAATTCAAATTTCAATTCATATTAATATTCACTTCAATTTGAATAAAATCGATATAAATACCATTCACGTCAAAATGGCGTCAATCTATCAACGCGGCTTCATATATTGCGATTTTCAAATATTCTATTTCAAATATTTCTTTTTCAAATATTTCTATTTCAAATATTTCTATTTTCAAATATTTCTATTTCAAAACTGGAATGAGGCCCAATCCATTACCATATAGTGTTAATTATATGGATTTCTACAGCACATGTATACAATATCAACGATGAATAATCAACCATCATACAAAGTGCATTCTACACTGTATAAGCATCAAACGTAAATATTCAACGCTTATAACAGTCTGTCAATCAATCGATCGACATACAACTAAACAATCGGGATTAGTGTACGTCAAATATCATCCCAATACCCGTGTGGGGTTTCAAACAATCAAACAAAGATTTTATTTGTGCAGTTGGGCGATGTGTAAAATTTATCGTCCCAGTCAATATCAGTCAAATGTGTGTATATAAACAAATCGTCCGATTTGTTTATTTTTACTTCATTTCATATACACGTTAAAAATTCTATTTTTAACTATAAAATATTTTAACTATATAAATATTTTATTTCACATCACATCACACAATCAACTATACAGCAAAATCAAACAAATAAGCATACAAGCTGTCCATGGTCTGTGGACGACGGGTGTCGGGTGCTACTAAACACTGTCTGCATCCTAGTATATATTTCAACTAGAAAATTAAATTAAAGAGTGATAGATTCTCACAGAATAGCTAATCCAACGCCACGACTCTTCTTATGTAGAAATCTTCGCCGTTCTTGCCTTTTGTCACTTTCTTTGCCCGTATTCTCTACATATGTAAAAATCACATTTTTATTTCTCTATTCAATATATAAAAATCGAATTTTTACTATGCTATTCAATATATAAAAATCGAATTTTTACTATGCTATTCAATATATAAAAATTGAATTTTTACTATGCTATTCAATATATAAAAATCGAATTTTTACTATGCTATTCAATATATAAAAATCGAATTTTTACTATGCTATTCAATATATAAAATTCGAATTTTTACTATGCTATTCAATATATAAAAATCGAATTTTTTCTTCGCTATTCAATATATAAAAATCGAATTTTTACTATGCTATTCAATATATAAAAATCGAATTTTTACTATGCTATTCAATATATAAAAATCGAATTTTTACTATGCTATTCAATATATAAAAATCGAATTTTTTCTTCGCTATTCAATATATAAAAATCGAATTTTTTCTTCGCTATTCAATGTATAAACATCGAATTTTTTCTTCGCTATTCAATATATAAAAATCATAGTTTTACACCGCTAAAAATCGTATCTTTTCTATTTTAAAAATCTAACCTTTTCCTATTTTAAAAATATAACCTTTTCCTATTTTAAAAATATTTCTAACTTGTGATAAAAAATCCTACTTTGCTTTTGAAATCAAACATATAAAAATCCTACTTTGCTTTAAAATTAAACATTTTATCATTAAAAATTATAACTGAAAATATAAATATAAATAATAAAAGACTTACGGTTTTTTTTTCTGAAGAGGGGTCTCTGGTGCGCAGCAGTCGGAGGAAGGGGGGTAATCGCGGCGTCGCGCGGCAGGAGGGGGGTGTCGCGGTCGAGGCAGACGGTAGGGGGGGTCGCGGAGCAGCAGAGGGTAGGGGGGTCGTGCGGTGGCGTGCCGCCTGGGGGGGGTCGGCGGTAGCTTAGGGTTTTTGTTTTTTTTCCTTTTCGATTTCTGATTTATGAAGAACGGGGGGGGGGGGCAGAAGTTAAAAGGAGAGGAGAGAGGAAGAGGTTTTATTTTATTATATTTATTATTTTAATTTCAAAAAGTTGACTTTTACATACGACCTCCAAATGAGGCCCACCGCCTGTCGTCCATAGCGTTTCACCCCCATTCCGAACACAATGGGATATGTAGCGTAAGCTGATTCGAACGTTTCGATCAATTTACGTTAAAATCAACATATAACTCTATATATTGAATTTGAATGCGTATTTCAATTTACCGGGGTCACATACGAACTCTAAAAATTCTAGAAAAATATTTTCTAGCTTCATATTGATGATACGGTCCTAAAAAAACTAGTTTCGTCGAATTCTGAGACCATTTGAAAAATGGCCATTTTCCAGTCGATTAAAATCAACTGAAACTGGTCAAACGCGTTTTCCTTTGCCACGCTCACATATTGATTCGAAAAATTATGAAATTTGAAACCTAGCAATAACTTGACATCACGGACCCAACAAAAGTGGTTTCGTCGAAATCCGAGGTCGTTTGCAAAATTTCCGCTTTTAAGGGCATGAATTCCATAGCGACTATTCAGAATTTTCAACTGGACATATCTTTTGATCCTCGCTATGAAATTTCAATTTTTCGGATTCGTTGGAAAGATATTTCCAATTAGATCCCATTTTTTTTGGTTTCACTAAAATCCGGTTTGTTTTGCTCCCGGTACATTCAATTGAAGTTTGAAATCGAATTATCGAACTACCGTGCCATTGTCAATTCCTTTTATAATTATATATAATTATTTATATTCTAACGACGACGTATATAAATATATACGTTCGAATTCTATTCAAAATAAATTTCTCTCGTCGATATTATTTAAAATAATTCATTTTAAATATTCTAAGTTCGCTAAAATTGCCAAAATAAAATTTTTAAACTGGCCCAGATTTTCGGGTTGTTACATCTGATACCAGCTGTAACGACACGAATTTCGCCCGGACCTAATCGATTGCTAAACCGACCAAGACCGTTCGACTCTCGCATACGCTAACTCTGGGTATACAACACATCAGAACAAACAATAGAAGACTTTTATAAACATCATAATAATGTTACATCAGAGTACAGAATATCAGAGTATATCGAAAAATAATAACACAGCGGAAGATTTATTTACAATAAATGTAATACAATGCAGCGGAAATATAAAATAACACAGCGGAAGACTGTAAATGCTTGGACACATCTTATAGCTTCAATCCAGAATCCTGCTCAATATATCTGCAAAATAAAACTACTCAACTACCCGTGTGGAAAATAAGGGCACCCGAGTTTGCAAGGGAAAAGCAAACTACAGGTCAGTCATGGGACTGGTGTGAGAAACTCTAAACAGTTATAATTAACTTATTTAATAATATGGCATATTACGGGACCACGCCGCTAACGCGGAATGGGTTTACCCCCATGAATGCCAGTGTATAAACAACAATCAATATAGATATATGGATCTACTATGCATCAATCAACATGCAATATCCCAATCTACCCACTTAAATTAATCACTACACTTAGATTTTCCAAATCCAATTCAATTTACAGAAATTATTCCTTTGGATTTTATTCCCGATTTCTTATTTCAAATCATTTGAAATACCTATCTAACTTTCTATATCAAAGTAGATTTCACTTCGGGATCTCAAATCAAATCGTTTGGAAATATGAATTCCAAAACATAACAATGCATACAAACAAGTATGCAACCAAATATCGTGCTCCCCATCGACAAGGCAAAGGGTACGCACCTCGCAACTGGATATATATATATATATATATATATATGTGTGTGTGTGTGTGTGTGTGTGTGTGTGTGCACCTACCCCACATAGGAGCAGGCTACACCGACGATGCACCTACCCCACACAGGAGTAGGCTACACCGACCTCTCACCCATACTTTTAGTCTCAGGGTTACCCGAATCTTTAGCCACACACTAAATTATTTCATATCTCGAAGTAGGGAAAATCATTTCAGAACGTAATAATCACAAGTACTTTCAAAATATAGTACTTCACATCAGTAATTCACACATATGATCAGTCACTATTAATCACATAACCTTTGAGCTCGTACGTCTCAAAGAAGGGTGTTAAGCAAGAGAATAAATTCTCGGCCACCAAACAGATACATCATCAATAGCAACTAATCGAATATGCGATGAATCACAATGTAACACATAATATAGTATTCTAAATCATTTTAGAAATCATCGGGTTTTGGGCCTCGAAATCCTTTCTGTTTTATAAAACATTGCCTGTCCAAAATCGGGAATACATTTCTTTTCACTTAAGAAAAATATCATTTCACAATCATTCATTAAATTTGAAATGAACACAACATCGCTAAACACCTTATCGTCAAATCGTGAAGTGTTTCACATGGTGTTAGCACAAAGATATTTCTACCCAACCCAATGCTAAATGTAAAAGCATATTTTGCTCATAAACTGGTCGAGCACAATCCAAACAATCAATCAATCAAATTTGACATTAAATATAAGGTTTTGAATAGAGATAGTATCGACTTATATTCAACATCAAATCCTGAAACCAACAGATATCATATTGGGAATAACGATATCGATATCTTTCAAATTCCCATCACAATATCTGTATAATCACGGAATCCAATATAAAAAATATCCAAAGATAATTTCAATTCAAATCCAATCCAATTTATTTATTTATAACCATTGGATTATTTTTCTAGTTAGTAACTAGTTCGTTTCGATAAAAAACTATTTTTATCTTTTCAAAATTGGAATTTTTTATCCCAATTCTTCACAATTCATTTCTTATAATTTTACACAAATTATTGATATTTTTAATAATTTTATCAAGGCCCGTACAGTCGATTTCCATCAACGGTCATCGAACTGCACTTACAGCGACCTTTTCCAAATTTGATTTGGACATAATTCCAAATCCAGCCGTTATATTTCAAATCTCTAATATTCATTGGAAAGATCTTTTCGATACGAACCCAACGATTCCGGTTTCAGGAGAATCCGACGGTCGGATCTCCCGTAATGTCCGTTCGAAGTCAATGGTCGAAATTCGCGAACTGCCGCAGCGCGGCGCGTTCTATTCAGGCCATTAAATTATATATATAATATATACTTCATCGATTTCCTTTTAAAAACGAATTTTATAAATTGTTTTAAATTCGTTTTCAAAACGATTTCAACTTCATTTCAAATCAAAATTGAATTTTTCCAATATGAATTCGTTTTAAATTCATTTCAAATTGATTTGAATTCAAATTCGATTCTATTCAATTTCAATTCGAATTCATTTTCTATTCTATTCAATTCAAATTCATTTTCTATTCAATTTCAAAATCGAATATTTCATATACATGACAATTTTATACAGTGTATATATATATATATGTTAAAAATTATATTTTTAACAATCAAATCATTTTCACATTTCATATATATATATCGTTTTCATTTTATATATATTGTTTTCATTTTTCATATGTATATCGTTTTCATATTTCATATATATATATATATATTATTTCCACCTTTCATATATATAATATTTTTACTTTTCAATATATATATGATATTTTCACTTTCGATATACACGATATTTTCACTTTCAATATATACGATATTTTCACTTTCAATATATATGATATTTTCACTTTCAATATATACTGTAACACCCCGTAATTCTGTCACACTAAGATTCACAAATCAAGGTATTATTAATTCAAAATGAAAAATTAAGGGAAACGGGTGGCGCCATTGCGTTCGTCTCGAAATTCTGCTTAAAAACGAGTCTGAGTTTCGTAAATCGGAGTCCGTATGAAGAAGTTATGACTCTCCGAAGTTTCAGGAATTTTCAGAACAGAAAACAGCGCGAAATTCGAATTCGAAATTCGAATTCAAACCCAGAAGCGGGCTGGGCGGGAAAATTCCCGCCCAGGACCCAGGTCGACTGGGGAGTCGACTGGGTAGTCGACTGGGTAGTCGACCCCCCCCCCTTGACCAGGTCGACTGGGCAGTCGACCTGGACGTCGACCTGGTGCCAGAACCCGGTTTTGAACCTGTTTTCATTTTGATGTTTCTGGCCCAGTTTTCTGACCAGATTCGTGACTCTAATCCTATATAAACAGCCCCTAGTCTCCTTCACTATTGACAATTCTTCTCTAACCTTATGCTGCAAAGATTCTTGGTGGACATGGCTTCTTCTCCTCCACTAAATAAAATAATATATAAAATAAATCAAGACGAGGAAATGCTGCTCAAGACTTTCAAGATGAGATTCAAAACAAGTTAGGATTCAAGTGAAGATTCAAACGACTTCAACGACTGTTTTTCTACGATTCTAATATAATCCCTGTAAGTCGGTTACTTTTTAGATTTGAACGTTTTCTCTATTCGTGACATGAAATTAAAGGAATAAAAGAATATGCCAAATCTTTCTATTTGAATCAGTGCTTATATATTTGGACCTAATTAAGAACTGTTATGATTCGATAAGACTGTGACTATGAAACTAGGGACCTTAAAACCATATGCCTTTTTGACTATGAACATTGCCTATGAACATTTCCTATGACTGTGACTCATGACTGTGAGGATTATTTTCCTTTGACTATGAACATCGCCTATGACTGTGATTCATTAACTGTGAGGATTTATTGCCTATGACTATGGATAAAAGATTATTATTTATGCCCATGACACTGTAGTTACAAAACCATGTTGTACCCCAAACTGGCATTATATTGGATCTAGGCTTGACTTTCTATTTCAATTTATTCTTAGTTATCCTTGGATCTTGATCTTGGGAATTTACCTATTAAGTTAGGTCTACCTGTGTTCTTGAACCTATACTATTCAACCCTTTTCATGTCGTAATATTACTAGATCTATATGCCCGTGAATTATCATCTTATGCAAGTTATTATGTCTATTCTTTCATGGCATTTTGGTTCATTCCCTTTTATCCACGAATCTAGATTTATTTATAATCTAGGTTGAATCACGATTATACGAACGATGGGAATACGTTTTGGGAAAATCATGAAATTGACTAAACTGGGAAATTGGCATAATTTGGGAACATGCATTATAGCATGACTATTAAGATGAAAATTAGAATAACAAGTCTAGTTTTGACATGAACTGAAATTAGAATATTAAATCAGAATTGGGTGGCTAAATTAAGAATGATAAGTATGTTAGCGTAATTGTGAATAATTTATATACATTGGGCGTAAATGGTAAATGGCTAAATGGGCCACATAGTAGGTAGTTGGTATGCAAATTAAGTTTTGGGCATAAACTGTAAACTAGAATATAAAATCTAGTTTTGGCATGAACTGTAAATGAGGATGTTGGATCTAAATTGCTATAAACTGTAAGATAGGCAAATCAAGATTTGGGCCTAGAATATAAGCCCATTAGTGGGCATGGCAAATGAATATGGTATAGGCCAAATTTATTTAAAAAGGGAAAATAGACTTTGAGGATAAATGGTTAAACTTTGAGGATAAATTGTTAACAATTTATATATATACAAAAGAAAGGTTTATTAATGACATCTCTTTTAATAATACATACACCAGAAAGTTCAAGGGTGACAGAGAGGATGGTGTCTAGGCTTGGGTTTGGAAAATACAAGTTTCCTGCACTCCCAGGCTATCCCTAACTGATCCGACGGACGGGATGGTTACTTTCAAAACCCGATTTGAAAATTAATCAAAACCCTTTGAACTTAGAAGACACGAATATGCCTAACCCGAGGTTAGACTGAGTTGCGATATAAACTTGCCCGGAACCCACCGGCACATCCAATAATCGCAACAATATCTGTCTAATGTAAGTGGTCGCGGCTTTAATTTATTAATTAAAGCTAGAACAAGAATGGTAGGGTTAAGTTAACTAAAACACTTAACCAACTCAACATGTTAACTAAATCCGATGAGTGGGGTTCGGCTAATCTGGACACTTAACCACTTAACATGTTAACAAGACAAGACTTGTAGGGGTTAAGTAAATTTAATACACTTAGCAAGTTTAACATGTTAACCAGACTAGAAGGTGGGGTTAAGTAAGTTTAATACACTTAGCCAATTTAACATGTTAACTAAGACTAGAAGGTGGGGTTAAGTAAACTTGGAACACTTAGTCATCATAGCAAGATAAATGAACAGGGTTAAGTTAAAAACATGAAAGGACAATACTTAACCATTAGAACATGTTAATTAAACAGATGTTAGGGTTAAGTTAGCTAAGGGAACACTTAACCGCTATAACATGTCAGTTAAAACAGATGGGCAAGGTTAGGTTAAAGGGAACGTTTAACCAATACAAGATGAATGGGTAGGGCTAAGTAATAAGAAAATACTTAACCAATATAACTCGGATTGTGGTAAGGGTTAAGTCAACATGAACTACTGATAACACTTAACCAGATTTATATGGCAAACGAAAGGGTTAAGTTGACTCGATTTGACTAATGACACTTAACCAACCCAACTTGACAAGAACAAGAACTAAGTAGTAAACCTTAGTTAACATGAACTAAGTCGTAAACCTTAGTTAAGAAAACGACGATTCAATAAACTAAGTGGTAAACCTTAGTTAGAAAAACTAAGTAGTAATCCTTAGTATAACACGAAGAGGAGCGAACGTCCATCTGATCTTAAAGAAGGCTCCAACGAATTGAGTTACGAAGCCCGAAGCTTCGAGGGGACGTAAGGGTACTCTTGGTATCCCTCTGTGAGAATGCAGATGATCCGCCTGGGCTCACAGAGGTTAAGGTCTGCGTGAGAAGAACCAAGGGTATGCCTTGGTTACAATATATGACAACCTAAAGGCTAGGATGGACCAGCGTGATTCGGCGAGACCAGTAGCCCTGTGATAGCGACTCGTCGTCTACCAACCATCTTAAGTCGGTCGAGATACGTAAAGCGGAAAGGCGGAGAACTCCAAAAGACCATATACTTGCTATCTAGTTATGGGTGAGGATGGCCATAGGTTAGTGGGGCATAGAGGGCCTGCGTATAGTTCTCATTTTTCAAGGCGTGCCTTTCATTAGTTGAGGGAGGGGTCGAGTGGGACCATAGCCACTGGAAAAACAGACCTTAGCATCAGCATCGGCAGATAACTTAAAGCTCCCGACCGAGTTCCGTGTTTCTTGATTAGCCCTGCCACGGGACTAGGGCCGCACATATAGAGGACATGTGCAACTAGATATCTAGCACGTTTACGATACGATTGGGACGTAAAGTCTAGGGACACTTATCGCTCTGGGTAGTGTGTCCTAGACTAGGGGCATCGTTCGACAGGTAGCATAATCCCTAATTGGACCTAGGTGGCATAAACCCTGAATTTGAGAAACGTTTAGTAGATAGCATAAACCCTGGTTGAATCTAGGAAGCACTTGATAGAAAAACCTAGATTAGATCTAGGTAATAAATAATAAATGTATGCCTAAAGGAAACCGAAATTACTGGGATTGGGATCACGTTATCATTACTAGTTGGGACACTAGTTAGGTGGTGCAGAGATATAGAAACCAGTATAACAAGGAAATAGTGAAGCGGCGAAAGTATTAGAGAATATCCAGTTTATCTTGTCTTAGCATATCTTGTGTTAATCTTATCTTATCTTGTTGATCCTGTCATCATGGTATTATCTTGTATTCAGTTAATTCATGTCGTTTCGTTTGCCCTGTTCATATGCTAGAAGTAACTGAACTTACCAGACTTTATGTCTGACCCAGTTTTCTTTCGTCTTCTTTTCTCCCCCCCCCCCCCAACCAGGTAGTAAAGGAGGGAATACTATAGCTCAGGTTAAGTTGGACCGTCACCCTTTTCCAGCTTGAAGATTTGTCGAAGTTTTGCTTGGATTCTCTTTTCAGATGCTATGGCTGGCTCTTGCTACATTGGGGAACATAAATGTTGTTTTATGCTTCTTTATTTTGTAGGACAGATGATACTCTGATATTGTAAAGAAATCGTTGTACAAACTATTTTATCAATAAAGCAAAGTTTTATTTTCCGCTGTTTTAATTTTTGTCTATCTTGTAATTCATCTGCACTTTTACCTTAAAATGCTCCACAGAACTTAGTGCATTCCCTTTGTGAGTGACACTAACGGATGTGGGGTGTTACACGTGGTATCAGAGCTGAAGGTTACCGGATCAGATAAAAGATTTGAAAAAAATATATTATTTTTAAACAGTTTTAAAAGAAGCATTTTCAAAAGAAAAGTTTTGTTTTAAAGGCATATTCCCCAAAAGCCATACGCACTATCTTCTGATTCTCTATTTGAATTCTTGTCCCCTTCTTTCTTGAGTCTCTGGGGCTCCTGGCTTTCTGGGAGGTAACCTCATCGAAGGGCGAAGTAGTGCCCGAATTCCATCTATAACCGTAGTAGTTTCACCTGCGGCTAGTTTTCTTTCAAGCTTAGTAGGGTTTTCTGTACGATGGAGGTAGCTTTCGAGAGATTTGTCAACATGATTACACACGAAAGAGGATGAGGAGTTTGGCTAAGGAGCACAACCCAAGGATGAGGAATTCATGGATGTAGACTTGGCTCACGAAGGACGAAGGGATTATAAAACCTAAGACAAGAGGAAGTATCTTTACTATGGCAGAATAGGGCATATAATTAAGAACAAAGGACAAGATTTTCAGAAAGGCAAGTACATGCTTTCACCACTAAGCGTACCTAGGAGAAAGGTAGTAAAGTTCTGTTGAAAGAGTCTAGCTTTTCTGTTTGTACTCTTTCTTTTGGTTTTAGCACTTCGCATTTGTTCATATTTGCTACCATAGTTGAGTCTCTGCACCTTAGTACTTGTCTAGTAAAAGATCCCAACTAGTGCTCAAGTGTTTGGTTGTTTTTGCTTAGATCATCTCACGTAGATCGTCCAAATTCAGAGGAGACATTCCTCGGGTGCTTGTCTGATATTGGTTTAGGCCTTTGGGGCTTGTACTTGAGGGATGTCGAGTTCGACTAGGATGGTTTGCTTAAGAGATGAATAGTTGTGGCAGGCGCTCTATATAGAGAAGGACTAACCTTAAGAGAGGTAAAAAGTACGTAGTGACCTTTTGACTCTCATAGTTATGGCATGATGGATAAGCTAAGAGGAGAGACCTCTGATCATCCTAGTATATACACTCAGTATCATGGTTGACATTTGTTTATTTTGGAAATGGAGGTCAAGAAACTTCGCAATCGTGAAGTTGAATCTGTTAAGGTACAGTTGAGTAAAGCTCAAGAAGACGTGATACGGGAGATTGAAGATAAGGCATACGCGCCTCATACCCATTTTCTTAAGGGTACATCCTTGATTCCTTTTTCTAGGAATTCTATGCATACTAGTTTCTAGTTTTTAAGGTATATCCTCTAGGACGTATCATCGATCCTTAGGTAGAAACCCTTTTGGATGTAAACATATTTGAAACATGTTATTGTTGATGGTTGCGAATCGTTGCTAGTGGTTGCTCGTGAATGCATATACACACGTATTAGGCACTTGATCAGCTCAAACGCCTTCATATTTCATTTACATATATGTATTTGTTTATGAATTGAACTTAATATGTTATCATATGGATGTCGCATTTGAGTGAATGATTGTGCACTCATATAGAAATAATATGTATCATTAGGATTTGCATACATATTGGACGCATGGCACTGACATGATTTGCATTAAGGAGGTCGACTGAATCAGTAGACCGCCTGATTTTTCATTAGATAAAGACATGTACACACACTATGCATATGAACATACAAGCATTAGAAATCTTTTTAGGACAATGAATGCCTGTGATTGAATGGTTGAGTAGATGGGTGATTGGATGGTAGTACACATTCTTCCTAACTTGAAGATTTCGGGGACGAAATCCTTTTAAGTGGGGGAGAATGTAACACCCCGTAATTCTGTAACACTAAGATTCACAAATCAAGGTATAATTAATTCAAAACGAAAGAATTAAGGGAAACAGGTGGCGCCATTGCGTTCGTCTCGAAATTCTGCTTAAAAATGAGTCCGAGTTTGCGTAAATCGGAGTCCGTATGAAGAAGTTATGACTCTCCGAAGTTTCAGGAATTTTCAGAATAGAAAACAACGCGAAATTCGAAATTCGAATTCAAACCCAGAAGCGGGCTGGGCGGGAAAATTCCCGCCCAGGACCCAGGTCGACTGGGAAGTCGACCCCCCCCCCCCCTGACCAGGTCGACTGGGCAGTCGACTTGGGGGTCGACCTGATGCCAGAACCCGGTTTTGAACCTGTGTTCATTTTGATGTTTCTAGCCCGATTTTCTGACCAGATTCATGACTCTAATCCAATATAAACAGCCCCTAGTCTCCTTCACTATTGACAATTCTTCTCTATCCTTAGGCTGCAAAGATTCTTGGTGGACATGGCTTCTTCTCCTCCACTAAATAAAATAATATATAAAATAAATCAAGACGAGGAAATGCTGGTCAAGACTTTCAAGAGGAGATTCAAAACAAGTTAGGATTCAACTGAAGTTTCAAACGACTTCAACGACTGTTTTTCTACGAATCTAATATAATCTCTGCAAGTCGGTTACTTTTTAGATTTGAACGTTTTCTCTATTCGTGACATGAAATTAAAGGAATAAAAGAATATGCCAAATCTTTCTATTCGAATCAGTGCTTATATCTTTGGACCTTATTGAGAACTGTTATGATTCGATAAGACTGTGACTTTGAAACTAGGGACCTTAAAACCATATGCCTTTTTGACTATGAACATTGCCTATGAACATTGCCTATGACTGTGACTCATGACTGTGAGGATTATTTTCCTTTGACTATGAACATCGCCTATGACTATGATTCATTAACTGTGATGATTTATTGCCTATAACTATGGATATAAGATTATTATTTATGCCCATGACACTGTAGTTACAAAACCATGTTGTACCCCAAACTGGCATTATATTGGATCTAGGCTTGACTTTCTATTTCAATTTATTCTTAGTTATCCTTGGATCTTGATCTTGGGAATTTACCTATTAAGTTAGGTCTACACATGTTCTTGAACCTATAATATTCAACCCTTTTCATGTCGTAATATTACCAGATCTATATGCCCGTGAATTATCATCTTATGCCAGTTATTATGTCTATTCTTTCATGGCATTTTGGTTCATTCCCTTTTATCCACGAATCTAGATTTATTTATAATCTAGGTTGAATCACGATTATACGAACGATGGGAATACGTTTTGGGAAAATCATGAAATTGACTAAACTGGGAAATTGGCATAATTTGGGAACATGCATTATAGCATGACTATTAAGATGAAAATTAGAATAACAAGTCTAGTTTTGACATGAACTGAAATTAGAATATTAAATCAGAATTGGGTGGCTAAATTAAGCATGATAAGTATATTAGCGTAATTGTGAATAATTTATATACATTGGGCGTAAATGGTAAATGGCTAAATGGGCCACATAGTAGGTAGTTGGTATGCAAATTAAGTTTTGGGCATAAACTGTAAACTAGAATATAAAATCTAGTTTTGGCATGAACTGTAAATGAGGATGTTGGATCTAAATTGCTATAAACTGTAAGATAGGCAAATCAAGATTTGGGCCTAGAATATAAGCCCATTAGTGGGCATGGCAAATGAACTTAGAAAACACGAATATGCCTAACCCGAGGTTAGACTGAGTTGCGATATAAACCTGCCCGGAACCAACCGGCACATCCAGCAATCGCAACAATATCTGTCTAATGTAAGTGGTCGCGACTTTAATTTATTAATTAAAGCTAGAATAAGAATGGTAGGGTTAAGTTAACTAAAACACTTAACCAACTCAACATGTTAACTAAATCCGATGAGTGGGGTTAGGCTAATCTGGACACTTAACCACTTAACATGTTAACAAGACAAGCCTTGTAGGGGTTAAGTAAATTTAATACAGTTAGTAAGTTTAACATGTTAACCAGACTAGAAGGTGGGGTTAAGTAAGTTTAATACACTTAGCCAATTTAACATGTTAACTAAGACTAGAAGGTGGGGTTAAGTAAACTTGGAACACTTAGTCATCATAGCAGGATAAATGAACAGGGTTAAGTTAAAACATGAAAGGACAATACTTAACCATTAGAACATGCTAATTAAACAGATGTTAGGGTTAAGTTAGCTAAGGGAACACTTAACCTCTATAACATGTCAGTTAAAACAGATGGGCAAGGTTAGGTTAAAGGGAACGTTTAACCAATACAAGATGAATGGGTAGGGTTAAGTAATAAGAAAATACTTAACAAATATAACTCGGTTTGTGGTAAGGGTTAAGTCAACATGAAATACTGATAACACTTAACCAGTTTTATATGGCAAACGAAAGGGTTAAGTTGACTCGAATTGACTAATGACACTTAACCATCCCAACTTGACAAGAACAAGAACTAAGTAGTAAACCATAGTTAACATGAACTAAGTCGTAAACCTTAGTTAAGAAAACGACGATTAAATAAACTAAGTGGTAAACCTTAGTTAGAAAAACTAAGTAGTAATCCTTAGTATAACACGAAGAGGAGCGAACGTCCATCTGATCTTAAAGAAGGCTCCAACGAATTGGGTTACGAAGCCCGAGGCTTCGAGGGGACGTAAGGGTACTCTTGGTATCCCTTTGTGAGAATGTAGATGATCCGCCTGGGCTCACAGAGGTTAAGGTCTGCGTGAGAAGAACCAAGGGTATGCCTTGGGTGCAATATATGGCAACCTAAAGACTAGGATGGACCAGCGTGATTCGGCGAGACCAGTAGCCCTGTGATAGCGACTCGTCGTCTACCTACCATCTTGAGTCAGTCGAGATACGTAAAGCGGAAAGGCGGAGAACTCCAAAAGACCATATACTTGCTATCTAGTTATGGGTGAGGATGGCCATAGGTTAGTGGGGCATAGAGGGCCTGCGTATAGTTCTCATTTTTCAAGATGTGCCTTTCATTAGTTGAGGAAGGGGTCGAGTGGGACCATAGCCACTGGAAAAACAGACCTTAGCATCTGCATCGGCAGATAACTTAAAGCTCCCGACCGAGTTCTGTGTTTCTTGATTAGCCCTACCACGGGACTCGGGCCGCACATATAGAGGACATATGCAACTAGATATCTAGCACGTTTACGATACGATTGGGACGTAAAGTCTAGGGACACTTATCGCTCTGGGTAGTGTGTCCTAGACTAGGGGCATCGTTCGACCGGTAGCATAATCCCTAGTTGGAACTAGGTGGCATAAACCCCGAATTCGAGAAACGTTTAGTAGATAGCATAAACCCTGGTTGAATCTAGGAAGAACTTGATAGAAAACCCTAGATTAGATCTAGGTAATAAATAATAAATGTATGCCTGAAGGAAACCGAAATTACCGGGACTGGGATCACGTTATCATTACTAGTTGGGACACTAGTTAGGTGGTGTAGAGATATAGAAACCAGTATAACAAGGAAATAGCGAAGCGGCGAAAGTATTAGAGCATATCCAGTTTATCTTGTCTTAGCATATCTTGTGTTAATCTTATCTTGTTGGTCCTGTCATCATGGTATTATCTTGTATTCAGTTAATTCATGTCGTTTCGTTTGCCCTGTTCATATGCTAGAAGTAACTGAACTTACCAGACTTTATGTCTGACCCGGTTTTCTTTCGTCTTCTTTTCTTCCGTTCCCCCCCTCCCCCACCAGGTAGTAAAGGAGGGAATAGTATAGCTCAGGTTAAGTTGGACCGTCACCCTTTTCCAGCTTGAAGATTTGTCGAAGTTTGCTTGGATTCTCTTTTCAGATGCTATGGCTGGCTCTTGCTATATTGGGGAACATAAATGTTGTTTTATGCTTCTTTATTTTGTAGGACAAATGATACTCTAATATTGTAAAGAAATCGTTGTACAAACTATTTTATCAATAAAGCAAAGTTTTATTTTCCGCTGTTTTAATTTTTGTCTGTCTTGTAATTCATCAGCACTTTTACCTTAAATTGCTCCACAGAACTTAGTGCATTCCCTTTGTGATGACACTAACGGATGTGGGGTGTTACATATACGATATTTTCACTTTCAATATATACGATATTTTCACTTTCAATATATACGATATTTTAACTTTTCAATATATACGATATTTTCACTTTCAATATGTACGATATTTTCACTTTCAATGTATATAATTATTTTCTTACTTCACATCGTATATATATTTCATACACTCCTAATATATATAATTCATTTCACATCACGATCAATTTTCACACAGAATACAATCAAACAAGTCGTCCATGGTCTGTGGACGACGGGGAGCGGTTCAGATATGCAGTTATAATATAAATAACTGTACAAGAAAATTTAAAGTGAGAGAATTCTCACCTTGATCGGTTATTTCTGAATTTCTATTCGAATTTGAAATTGCTTGAAATTCCAACGTGCTCTATTTTGGACGCGGTCAGTTTGGTTGCGAAGCTCTCGTTGAGACGAATCCCACGCTTCTGAAATCTTCGAATTCCGTTCTAGTATGAAGAAATTATGGTGATTTATAAAGAAATTAATTAACAAAATAATTAATTTTAATTAATTACTCATTAATCCCACTCCAGCCGTTAATCACTCTTCTTCCTTATTTCACGCTTCAGGAAAACGAACTTGAAACCCTCGTCACCGATCTTCCACAAACGCACGCACCCCCAGGCGTTTTGACGCCGATCCAGGACTGCCCCTCCGTTACCCTTCACCAGTGCTTTCACCACCCTCAACCCTAACGAACTCGCCGCAGCCATGAATCCCGAAATCCAGACCAAACCCGGCCACTTTGAGCTAACGATTCGGCCTCCACAGGCGCTTATTTTCGATCTTGACCGTTCATTGTGTAGATCTAGTTGAGATCAACAACTTTGCTTTTATAATTTCTTGAATTAATTTGTAGTTTGGAAGATCGAATGAGGGATTAAATGGGACGATTTCCGCCTTCAAACATTGAAGAGCGGCGGCAGTAAATGAAGTTGACCGGGCTAGTTACTTTGACCTAGGGTTTGACTAGGTTGAGACCTTTTATAGAAAATTCCTTTTTTTTAACATTAATGTCAAAATCACCACGAACTCCAAACCAAACCCAACGACTGTCGTCCCTACCGTAATACCCCCATTCCAAACACATAGGGATATGTATCGTAAGCTGATTTGATCATTTCGATCAGTTTTCGTCAAAATATAAATCTATATATTGAATTTGAACGCGCATTTCAATTTACCGGGGTCACGTACAGACTCTAAAAATTCACAAAAAATATTTTCTAGCTTCGTATCAACGATACGGTCCTAACAAAACTAGTTTCATCGAATTCTGAGACCGTTTGAAAAATGGCCATTTTCCAGTCGATTAAAATCAACTAAAACTGGTCAAACGCGTTTTCCTTTGCCACGCTCACATATTGATTCGGAAAATTATGAAATTTGAAACCTAGCAATAACTTTACATCCCGGATCCAACAAAAGTAGTTTCGTCGAAATCCGAGGTCGTTTGCAAAATGGCTATTTTCAAGGGCCAGAATTCCATAGCGACTATTCAGAAAATTCATTTGGACATAACTTTTGATTCCCGCTATGAAATTTTGATTTTTCAGATTCGTTGGAAAGATATTCTCAATTAGATCCTATTATTATTTTCACTAAAATCCGGTTTATTTTGCACTCGGTACATTCATTTGATGTTTGAAATCGAATTATCGAACTACCGCGCCATTTTCAATTCTATTTATATATATAAATAAAATTTATATTCTAACGACGATTCGAATAAATATATACGTTCGAATTATATTCAAAATAGATTTCTCATTGTTATTATTTAAAATAATTCATTTTAAATATTTAAAATTCAATAAAATTGCCAAAATAAAAAATTTAAACTGGCTCGCATTTCCGGGTTGTTACAGCTTACCACTATGGAAATTGCGAGGATGTAATTTTTGTAAGGGGGAAGTCTATAACAACCCTAGTTTTAGACGATTACCAACTATAGTGATTAACAAATCATAATGTATTAATTATGGAATAAGTGTCATAATAAAACGACTGAAGTTTAAATTTGTTAAATTATGGCAAACTTGAATATAGGTCATTTGATTAAGTGGGGAATTTGACAAAATTTATATAATATAGATTGATGGATTTGATGATGGTTTATGAGAAAATAAGGAAGTTTATTAAAAGATAAGTTTGAATTATGGTTTTGAAAAGAATTGTAATTTCTTAATTAATAAAGGTTGGAAAAATAATAAAAATAAATGTTGGAAAAGTTATAAATGGGTTTTGAGGCAGAAATAAGTTTTTTGTGGTTTTTGAGTTAATTAGTTGTTCGAATTGTAAATGATAAACAATAATACTTTTGTTGTTTCAAATGGCGTTTTTAAACGCATTTAAAATAGAATCCAGAAACACTAATATTGTCTAGTTGCAAATTATAGATATTTCTGTTTAAAAATAAAATAAATAAGTTGTGAAATCCCTTTATGGAAAATTTAAGTTGATTGATTATTACAACACTTAAGTTGCAAGCGTTTTACAAAGGGCATTGTTATTGACACTCCAAATATTGTTAAGGGGGGACCAAAAATTTTAAAAAAAAAAATTGTTAAGGGGGGTACCAATGAGGTAGGTAGCCCCTTAACAAATAAAGGTAATTTTACCTTATTATCCATTTAGCCCCATAACAAATAAAGGTAATTTTACTTTAATAAATATTGCAAGGGCCGTAGTAATTTTTTTCCGATTCGCATATATTGGTTTTTTTAACCCTAAAGGATAATCGTTTTCAGAGGAATATTATCAAACTAATTTTTTTTTTGGATGACATAAATATGCCGAATTTTATTAATACAGAGTAAATGCACCGAACTGATTATTAATTTTCGACATATCACCGTCGAATTCATATATAATTGATTATGTAATGCATTCGGTGTAGTGGTGACGAACTGCTTATTTTAATTCGGTTTCCCTTATCGAATAAGTTTTTTTAATCTAATTTAAAGGGGCAATCCAGGAATATTGAGTAGTGTGAAATAATATGTTTGTGTAGCCCCTTAACAATTTTTCAAAGAGTGGAGTGTTTTTAAAAAATGGCCCTTCCTTAACAATAGTTGGAGTGTCAATAAATCCACCCTTTACAAAAAGAAAACGGAAAATTTATAAGCTTTGTGAAATTTGTAAATTTTCTTTACAATTGTTAATATAGTGCAAAAATATGATAAATGAGTGTTTATCATATTATTAGTTTGTTTTTGTGTAAACTATGTTTAGTAATGAGGTGAGGATGTAATTTGTGTGTAATAACCTTTTAAATACAATATATAATTGAGTATCTAGGCTAAAATGTGGTCACAAAGGTTTAATTACTTTTTTAATGACCTCGCTAGGCCTAAGGGGCCTTAATTCCCTTAATTAAGGAAGAAGGCTCCTATATGAAACATTTGTATGTAGTTTTCCTCCTTCGTAGAACACAGTAAGTGGAAAGTAAAAAAATAAAAAATAAACCATTCCAATCCAAATCTTAGCCTCTTAATTCTACAAACAAGTGAAATTAAGTTATAAATTATTGCCTCCAGCAGGTAATCATCTTACAAACTAGTTTATTCCATCAATTTTCACTCTTGCGATTATTTTGATAACCAAGCCTTGCATGCAGCTAAAATCTTTTCTATAGGCTTGGATAATGTCTCTTGAAGAATCATATTGAACTTTGCCTATCAATCTTGCTGTAAATTTCTATCTTGAATCCAGGTGAGTGTAAATCACAACTTTGTTTGTTGAAATACGGTGTCTGTGTTGAGTTTTTACTGTAACTGTAATGACCCGCATTGGCAGAGGTATTATGATTAATTTATTTAATTATATCAATGGTGGTTTAGTGAATTTAATGGCTGTGGAATTTAATAATGATGAATATTTAATTAAAATAATAAAATTAAATAATATATTTAATTCTGAAATGATCAGAATTGGCTGAAATGACGATATGGTGTGAACCAGATCATCTGTGATATTTGGTTCAGCTTAGAGTTGGATTATATTGACGAATATATTCAATCGACGTCAGTTTGAACGTATAATTATAATATAATTATAATCGAGCTCGAAATGGCGCTGCAGTTCGTAAATTGGCGATTCGAACTTCAACTGAATGTACAGGATTTGTTTTAAATCGGATTTCTGTGAAACAAGAAACATGTGGAGCTGGTGGAGTATATCTTTCTAGTGGAAGAGAAAAATTGGGATTTCGTCATGTAGATTTTGATTTATGTCCAAATCAAATTCTGAAATAGTCGCTATAGAATCGTTTATCGACCGTAACGGTTTATTCGATATTACTAGAGATCGGGTTTGAATTTAGACAAGGTTCTTTTGGGAAGTAGAGATAATATAATTTTTAGAATTTTACTGTAATTTTTAATTAATTTAATAAGCGACTTTTTATTTGAAGTATTTCGCACCCTGAAATCAACATTTTGAAGTTTCACGATATGAGTCAAACTACCAGTATTATTATATTTCTGGGATCGTGGCACATTGATCATCACGATGGTATAGTTGATCCGGTCGATAGCAGTTCGTAATTAACGAAGTTTTGTAAAATGAGATGAACAAAATCTTTTAAAAACTCAAAACAAATATCCTAACATATTCCTTGATCGAAAATAAGGCCACGAATTGTTTTCTCAGCCACCAATGATACCTACCCTTGTTTATTTATAAATACCACCCCTTAACCCTTAAACTAAATTTTCAACTTTAGAAAATCCGCCGTTACTTTTGTTCCTTCAGTAAATTTCTTCGATCATAGAAAATCAAAATCAATCCAAAGAAAAATCAATAAATTCCACTGCTTATGTATTTGAACTCCTGCGATAATCCCCTCCAAGCTTATGGCTATTTTAAGTGGTTCGGTTTCCAATTTTTAATCGCTGAAAATCTACAGCGACGCTAGGGTTTCAAAAATGGTGAAACGCTGGCTTTAATTCAAGTTTTTGGGATTGAATTTGGGTTCACGAGACCGATGGGAGTTCGTTGGCCAAGTGTTGACGATTTTAGAAGTAAACGAGTTCGGTGATGTTGCCAGGCAGCGTCGGTTTTGTGTGGAGTGGCGACGGAGTTGGGGACCGAGTTGATCAGGGAGCGGGTGGCAGGAAAGAGAAGGTGAAGAGAAGGCCAGAGGTGGTATTTGTGTGCGAAACCGTGGAGTGATGGAGGAGGGGTGGTGGATTGAAGTATGGAAATGGTTGTGGTGAAAACACTGGAGCGCGATTTTTGTTGTTGTTTGGGAAAGACGAGATTGTTGAACGGTGGTTAAAGTTTGAGCTGATAATCGGAGATGGCCTGGGATCATTTCGGTGATGGTGACTGACCTGGGATTCATTGCGGTGGAAGTTGAGAATGGTGCAGGTTAGAAATGCTGAAGGAGGAAGATGAAGTAGAGTGGAAAGTCGTGGCAACATAAAGGTGACGTGGAATTAGTTAACGCATGAAGAAATGGTTGTTAGTTTTCTGGACTAGGGATGTTTGAGGTGAAGAATCAGATATGTTTTAGAGGAGGAGCGGGTTCGGTTATGTACAGGACAGGGAGGAGCAGCAGATGATGACATGGCGGATAAGGATGATTAATGTTAATTTATATAATTACTTAATGTTAATGACATCTATATTAAACCAAAACTTATATAATTCATAACTGGGTCATGCGTGAATGGAATTCAACGAAACTGGTCACGTTGGGACTGTATGGACGAGATCTACACACCGGAACTGACAGGAAGTCCATCAGAGCTCGTTACAATTTATGTCGAAATAAATTGTCCGACTGAATCAAATAACGCAAACCGTTATTTAACGGCTAACGCGCCAATGTGAGTAAATCTCACTAACTATGAACAGTTTATAAGTCCATGTTGTATTTTTAGAACTGTTAGATATTGGCTGATTGACTGTGTGTTGATTGTTTGATTGAACTGCTAGTCAGTTAGTTGATTTCTATATTTGATTCTGTTTAACAGAATGTATCATATAGAACTGAAAGTGATGTTATCTATATTGTTTAACATCTGTGATGCAGGGAAACAGGTTGGAGGAATCCAACTGGATTCCTCAACATTTATTTTACTGTTTTTCATATATTGTGATATATAATGTGTTATAAAATCTGTTATGGATTATGGGTGTTGGAATGATGTTGATCATTGTTATTCGATATTTTAAATATCATAAAAGACCCTGGGATGTAAAATGAATTTATTTCAATGTATATTGAAATAAAGGGAGTTTATAAAATCAACAGATTTTGTAAAAGGAAATATTTCGAAAGTAAATAAAAAGGGAAATCTTTTGTAAAGTGAAGAACTGTTACTAAAAGTAAATCTTTATAAATGCATAGTTTATTCGAATAGAAAGCAAAGGAGTTAATCGATGTTAGTTAATCGATGTTAGTTAATCAATGTTAGTTAATCGATGTTAGTTAATCGATTAGAGAATAACGTAAAAGAAGTTAATCGATGTTAGTTAATCGATTAGTGTTAAAGTAAAAGAAGTTAATCGATGTTAGTTAATCGATTAGTGTTAAAGTAAAAGAAGTTAATCGATGTTAGTTAATCGATTATTGTTAAAGTAAAAGAAGTTAATCGATGTTAGTTAATCGATTAGTGTTAAAGTAAAAGGAGCTAATCGATGTTAGATAATCGATTAGTGTGAAAGTAAAAGAAGTTAATCGATGATAGTTAATCGATTAGTGTTAAAGTAAAAGGAGTTAATCGATGTTAGTTAATCGATTAGAGTTGAAGTAAAAGCAGTTAATCGATGTTAGTTAATCGATTAGAGTTGAAGTAAAGGGAGTTAATCGATGTTAGTTTAATCGAAAAGAGTTAATCAAATATAGTTATTCGAATAGAAGAAAATGAGTTAATCGAATATAGTTTAATCGAAGAAAGTAAAAGGAGTTATCGAATAGAGTTAATTGATAAGGGTTAATCGAATAGAGTTAATTGATAAGGGTTAATTGAATAGAGTTAAGTGAAAAGAGTTAATCGAATATAGCTATTCGAAGGAGGGTTAAGTAAGGAAGTTAGTAAAAAGGAATAAAGTGAACTTTGCCTATTTCAAAGTTAGAAATGTTGTTCGGTTAAGGTCTGAGAGGTAGTTCTACCCCAACTTGATTGGCTTCGTTTTTACTAAGGAATAGTTAAGGCTCGGCAGTAAAGAAATGGTTTGAGTTGGCATCACAATGGTTTGTTTAAACATCTGTCTAAGTCCAATGAAGAAGCTTTGGAAATGTTTTCCAAAGAAGAAACCAGAAATGTTTTCTTATAAAGGAAACGAGAAATGGAAATGTTTTCCATTGTTAATAACATATATTCTCCAAATTTAGAAAATAGGAAATATTGAATATAGGGAAACCGGAGATAAGTAAAATTAATGAATTAAAGAGATAAATGTTGAACGATGTTTTATCGATATAATTTCCATTTAGGAAATAATATCGTTGTTTGCACACTTGTTTTTATTCGATAGTTAAATCACAAACTATCGAAGTTTTGACCATTTTAACGTTGTTAATATGGAGAGACCGGTTGGATGATTATCCAAAGAACCACTCTGTATTGGCATAAGCGTTGCGAATCATATATGCCAAAGATAAGTGAAGACGGAGTTATGCAAGGGCTATCCTGTTTACAGAATAGTGCCTTCGGTTCATCCTGTTCCTGGATGACTTTTATGGACGGATGTCTGACAGAGTATTTCCAGACGATCGCATATATTGATTTCTCCAACTGTACCAAGAGTGGAAGCGGAGAAGGAAACTTTTTTTAGCTAACACATAAAGTATGGTTGAGGACGTCAATCGGCGATTTGATGGATTTGACGATGTGGCATTCAAAGTGAATCTGACGTGATGATAAGCGTAGCTTCTAGCCTCATCATCCGGTAAATGACAGAAATCGGGCAGGCAGCATGGCTAAGTCGGTCGCACCGAAGTAGGGTGTATAATCACCTGATCTAGAGTTTCATTTACTTCTAAAAATCTATTGTTGATGCTGTCCCATTCGGGAAACGGTTGTTGATCCCAACTGTTGGTGATATACATTCGATACACTCAAGCGAAATGAGTGGTCGGTCATGTGTTGGCCGGGTTGCAAATTGTTCTTATTGAACCCAGTGTATTCCTCTCTAGAGGTACACGAGCGAAAGGTGGTTCCATACCTTGTCATAGTTGTAAACCCATTACCCAATACGTGCTTGCGGTTTTGATTGTATACTATATATGTAGAACGTGAGATGAAAGCGTTTCTGCTAGATGATTATATATACTGTGATTGATAGGCATTATTATAATATCAAAAGATTTTTGATATAAAGTTATTTTGGATTCTCATAAGGGAAAAACCCGTTCCGTTATGCGGCGTGGTCTTATGAGATATCGTTTACTTGTTCGAACTGTTTTTAAACTGTTTTACTCATACCAGTCCCATGACTGACCCGGAGTTTACTTTGTTGTTTTCCCTAAAATCTTGGGTGCCTAAATTTGTACGGGCAGTCAAGTAGTCGGGATTTACAGATATACTGGAAGAGCTTGGAGCAGGAGGCTTCAGGATCATATAGCTATAGTTATTTCTGCTGTGTTGTAAGTGCTGTACTTTGATAATGATGTATATTCAAATACAGATGTATATTTCAAAGTTATGTTACATATATTATATGTTATTCGTTCCGCTGTGAGATTCATGTTACTCTGATGTTGTGTTCTTCTTCTTCTATTCTAATTTTCTATCTTATCTTTCCTCACCCTCTAATTTCTTTCACTAATTACCAGGATTTTTCGGTGTTTTGGTTATCGACATCGAGCTTATGTCGATAACCAAAGTCGTTTGAAAATCCGGGTCGTTACAGTAACAACTAAATACTGTGAAAATTCTCATTTCACTGGTTTGATGGTTCCACTTTGAGAAAGAACACCTTTCTCAAATTCTATTCGTTCGGGATGATGTTTGCTTTGTTGTGTAACCTGGTAATTTGTCTGTGTTTCTGTAAATTTTTATTGCTTGAAAAAACTAGGATCTTAAATCTTTACTTATTAATATATAGTCCTCTTAGTCAATTATTGTCTAATATTATACATAATATATACTATATTTATCCTGGTAAAACACTAGTATTTATATTTTATATTGTTTACTAAAGTTATTATCTTCAAAATCAATCCCTAGTGTACGAATATGAGGAAGTATATTATTAGTCTATGGATAGAAGAAGTGTAATACCCCAGATTTTCAGGCCTCAAAATCACAAAAAACCATGTACTGCAAACTCAGGAATCCAAAAATCATAAAGTTATGAGAAAGAAATTAGAGGATTGTAGAAGAGTAAGAAGGATAGAATAGAAGAAGATGATGAAGAAGAAAGAAGCTACACATAATATAACCTCACAACGGAATAGATAATCTATACTATATTATAATTACTGAGTTTGCATTCAAGTTCTCATAAGCATCCTCACAATTTTAAACTCAACCGTCTCTTAATAAATAAAATGCTAAAAGGTGAACAATGGTTGCTACTTTAATCAATATTTAATTCCTTTAGTTCTCATTTATTTATTTTTGGCTGATCACTGACGGTAATATTATGAAGCAAATAGTGCTACGTTATATTTTGTGAGGATTGTGCAATGGATGTTGAAATTGCTGCTTGGTTTTTTATACAACACCCCTTTATTTTGTTCACCATTCTTAAATATGTCTAATTTGATCTTTAAACTTAATTCGTAATGAATATATTATTTTGGTTGTTGTAGCTTTCGTTTCTTTCTTTCGATGTTCATCATGCATTTTCAACAATTTCATTTACTTGCATATATTTATGTTGTTATTTAAATTTGTTCAGTCTATTAGACCTCAGTCAGAACATAAGATTTGTAGCATTGTGAAAGAAAAGACAAGAGCGACATTTGTTTGTGTTATGTTAGGCATTTGATTAGACATCCCAAATCAAAACCTCATTTTCCAAAAAAAAAAACATTCCAGAATGATAGAAGAATAAGCAATGTTAGATGTGTTTTTCTTGAGAATTCTGACCTTCAATTTTAATTTGTACATCATGCTATAATTACTGATAACAGTTATATTTTACAAATTAAAAAAGTAATCTACTCATTCTTCTGAAATTAAGATCATTATTTTATCATATTTCTCAGTTTTTCAAATGTCCCACATAATTCTATTATGCAAATATTGGACAAATGCGGAAGCGCAATAAGGAGGATCTAGATTTGCCAATTGAACACCAATCTAATCTGATAGCAATTATTCTATTACATCAACAAAATAGTAAATAACTATAACAGAGAAACAAGGAGACACAATATTTATACTGGTTCCACTATCATCATAGTGTACGTCCAGTCTAACAGAGAGAGATTTTATTCCACATGAGAGAATTACAAGAGATTACAAAATAAGAGTTTACATATCCAAACCTCAATCAGGTTTAACAAGAAGAGACACCATTGGAGATCACTGGCTCCAGGCCAGGATGGGTTTACACTAAAGTCTACCCTTCAATATATAGCCAGTGCAAATCTATGTGAGTCATCAATTAAATTACCAACATATGGTAATGATATAATGGAGGTAAATTACCATAACAACAAATGTGCAAACATAGGAAGTAAATCAATCCGTTTCTTTAGCATAGATGGAAGAAATTAATCCCTTCATTTATTTCTCTACCAACCCATCAAATGCAATCAATGCATTCCCATTATAAAAATATTTACTTTCCATTCTTTGCAAATTTGTTTCAATCAATTTGTGATTTTGTATCACCAAATTTAACACTCCACCTTGATGCAAAATCACATATCTGCAACATCCCATCTCCAATCAAATTCTCTTCACAATATAAAACTCTTCAACAGAACTCCACCTTCAATCAAAATCTCACAACGACATACACCAAAAAATGAATATTTACCAAATGGGTTCCAGCAAAGCCACCCCCCAGCACACAATTGTTAACGAGCTCAGGCTACGTCCCCGCCCGCCAACAAACTGTTGCAAATATCCAAAATAAAAAAAAGGCAGATTCCAAAGTAATCTCAACACCGCCAAGGCCAAAATTAATTCTCTCAATTAAAACCATTACAAACAAAAACCCACCGCCTGCTAAAGATGCATCTTCCCCTCGAGATGCACCACGCAACATTAATGGTCTAAAAGTGCTTGTAATACACATCGACACCCGTCTAACACTTGACCTGAGCTCCTTCCTCGATCACCTCGGATCCCTCGAGCATCATCAACGTGAAGACCCCTATCTAAACCACAATGATCTCTGTCTCGACACCCGTTTATCACTTGACCTGAGCTCCTTTCCTGATCATCTTGGATCCTTCGAGCATCATCAACATGAAGACCCCTGTCAGAAACATGATCAAAACTTCCCTAATCCAATAGTCCCTTCAACATAGTAAACTCCATATCATGTCAAAGTTCCCAGATTGGAACGCTCTTTTCTCTCAGCATAATCTCCTCCACCGAAGTCTCCTTTTCTCCAAAATAGTAATAGCATAATCACCACTGAATCTACCAACCTTTGTAGAAATAATTGATGCACAATTTAAAACAAATCGCCTCGCTCTGATACCAATCTGTTACGCAAAAATTGCACTAATGCGGAAGCGCAATGAGCAAGATCTAGATTTTCCAATTGAACACCAATCTAATCTGATAGCAATTATTCTATTACATCAACAAAATAGTAAATAACTATAGCAGAGAAACAAAGAGAAACAATATTTAACAAATTCACAACGTGATAACCTAAACCATAAAATATCCAACATTCTACTTTACTAATCTGTTTACCAGATCTTTAATTTATTTCACTTTTTAGGTCAATTTTTTTTTCCTATATTCCTTATTTGATGTTCAAATTGATAATGTATGCTCTAATTTTCATAAATTTTTAAAGCACATGTTTTCATATAAATTATAATATCTATTTGGATAGTAGCATTGTTAGTTTGGAAAGTGATGGTATGTTAACATCGGTCAATATGTTTGAATAAAAGTGATGGAGAGCTGTTTTTAATATGTTTATCTTTGTTAAACTGTCTGCAAGCCGTTTCATGTATGTATGCATCTTTAATTTGTTATACCATCTTTATGAAGCTTAAAGAGTTCTCTCACAAGTCACACTAGAAGTCCGGTGTGTTTTAAATACAATTATAAGTTTTTCCACCTTTGTCCCTCAATAATAGAAACCATTTCTAATGGTAGGCCTTTTTTAGTATTAATATGCAATTTAGTTTTTTCTTTTATGAGCTTATCACGATGGCTAAGATACTTATATCCATTTTTTATTACTTATAACTTTTCATGTTCATAAAGTAAACAATAATACCTCTTTACTGATATGAAGTATACACGTTATTTTTTTTTACATATTTCTAACATTTGTTAACTTTCCTACGTGCAATGGGCTTTTTATGTTATTTTATATAGGATAAAATTTGAATATCTATTGGAATCATTGTCTTTCATTTCCTGTCTAACAAAAATGTTTTTAGGGAAAATGGCATTTTCAAATAATATAGTGACAATCTTCAGTTGAGTCGGTAATCACGCAATGGCTATTTATGTATCTTATAGTTGGTAAAAAATTAATTCTTTTAGAATTTATGCCCCTGTCATGATTTCCTGCTATTATGACAAAATTTATTTTACCTCATAAATTATTCCAACAGCTTTTGCTTCAATAACTTGGTGACCTAACCTTTAACTAGCTTATCTTTAGGCTGTGCATGTATAGTGTTTTTTAAATAATTTGACATTAAAAACCCTATAAAATCAAAATTAAAAAGGAATGTTTCGTTTGTTTGTTACTACCTTCGTTTAACATCATGATTTTTATGTAAACCTATTTATATGGATGTTAATAACATTGTTTGATTTAATAATGTAATTTCCACATAGCCTATGTATGTGAATGTTGCTTTGGAAAAATGTCTTTACCAGTAAGTGGCCCCTGGATGCCTTTATTTATTTTTCCGGTTATTCTAAGAGGACAAAATATAAAGAAGTGCATTTTATTTTTATTTTTAAAAAATCCTTCTGGGCAAATCACACGTAAATAAATGTTGATGTTATTATCAACGAATCCATCAATTGCATGTTAAGTACATAAGATTTATATATTCAAAATTAACACACATCTATAATAACATATTCAAATTTTTGAATCCCTTAAATACCACAACAGTTTTTTGCCTTAAGTTCTTCAATGAGATTTTATTGTTTCCATACATATTGCAAGCGTCCTTTGTACGATCTATTAAGGACGTACATATATACGATACGTGATGTGTATAAAGATGTGCGAGTGACTATTTTCGAATACAAAATAGTAATTATTTTTGGATTAGTATTTTGTAGATATGTTTGTTTCTAAAATTGAAGGATTTCACACATAAATTTAACATGGCCAAATAGTTGGATTTGTTTATTTCTCTTATTTTGTTTGGTAACAAATTTTAATAATTTTCTTACATGCTATGTATATTATTTATGATATTTTGTTGTTGTTCATGTATAATGGAAAATAGTTAGCTAAGCATGTGTTATTGGGTATGGTATTAAAGGGCTCATCTTCTTACAATTTGCATGTTTTATGTCAAATTGTTTGCAAATTGTGGATTCATGTGAGTAAAATTTTATTCATTATTTGTAATTCATTTTCAATTGCCAATACTTTATAAGTGATGTATCTTCTGACTATTTATTATGGTGTTGCTAACAATTTTAGATTTTGAGGAGCATGCTTCAGCAAGGCTCCAGTTTTGTCGTTGTTTGCATGTTCTATTGTGATATCAAATTCATAACTGTTGTTCAAATCTTCCAGAAACAACTATAGTCATGTAAGTTATTACATTCAAACATAATTAGATAAGATGCATAACAAGTTTAATATAACTCGTTTCTAATTTTCCGTAACGGTAAGGATAAATATCGATTATTAAATTAAATAATAACTTGGTATCATTTTGTATAGTACATAATTGAATTTTAAGCATGTAAATTGTAACAACCCGGAAAATCGGAACCAATTTAAAATTTTTATTTTGGCAATTTTAATGAATTTTGAATATTTAAAATTAATTATTTTAAATAATAACGACTAGAAATTTATTTTGAATAGAATTAGAACGTATATATATTTTTTAAATCGGAATTAGAATATAATTATTTATTTTAATTATAAAAGGAATTGGAAATGGCACCGTAGTTTGAAATTTCGATTTCAAATTTCAAATTTCAAATGAATGTACAAGATTCAAAATAAACCGGATCTGTTTGAAAATATCTTTCCAACGAATGTAAAAAATCAAAATTTCATAGCGGGAATAAAAAGTTACGTCCAATTGAAAATTCAAAATAGTCGTTATGGGAATATAGCCCTTAAAAGTGGAGATTTTGCAAACGACCTCCGTTTTCGAGGAGACCACTTTTGTTGGATCCATAATGTCAAATTAATGCTTGATACCAATTTTCATAATTTTTGAAATTAATATGTGAGCGTGGCAAAAGAAAACGTGTTTTGTCAATTCCAGTCAATTTGGATCGACTAGAAAATGACCATTTTTCAAACGGCCTTCAAATTTGACAAAATTAGTTTTGTTATGACCGTATCGTCAAAACATAGCCAGATTTATTTTTCTGGAATTTTCGGAGTTCGTATGTGTCCCCGGTAAATTGAAATGCACGTTAAAATTAAATATATATTGATTTATATTTTAATTTCAGCGAAAACTGATCGAAACGATAGAATTGGGTTACGAAACAAATCCCATTGTGTTCGGAATGGGGGTGTTTAGCTAGGGGCGGCAGTCGTTGGGTTCGATTTGGAATTAGAATGAAAAACTAACTTTTTGGAGAATTAATTAAAATAATATAAAAATATATATACCCCTTCCTTCAAGTCTAACCCTAAATTCTCAAGCCCGGTCAAAATAAAAAAAAAACCGCCCCCAAAATGGGAAAACATAGCCGCCCTCCCCCATTTTTCCACCGCCGCGCCTCCCCTACCACCACCGTTCGGAGTTGCGCCTCCCCCTTCGCCGATGGCCGCGACCCCCAGTGTCGTCCCCTCCTTCCCCACCTCCTTTCTCTCCCTTTCTTAACCTTTTCTTCATCCAACCCACTGTTGACCACCGCCATAACCCATTCCCGCTACCTCCGTGCCTGCTGCCACCCTCTCCCACGTCAGCCGCCACCTCAGCACCCCCCTAGGCCTCCTCCGCCACCTCAGCACCTCGTGTACCCCCATTCACCACAACACCCACTGAAACCCCTGCCACCACCACCATTTCACCGCCTCCGACACCCTCTGACCACCCACACCCTCCCCACGCCGCCTGCAGTCACCCCACGGTGTCTTGTAAGTTTATTATTTATTTTATTTTATTTTATTTTTATTTAGTTAGGTAAATAAAAAATATTGATTTTTATATAAACGGTATTAGATTAAAAATACAATTTTTATGCATGAAGTGATATCATGAAATGCGATTTTTATTTACATAAAGATGCAATTTTTATATCATAAAAATGTGATTTCTATATGAATGGTATTATCATAAAAATATGATTTTTATATTCTTAGCATAATAAAAATATGATTTTTATTGTATGATTAGCAAAATAAAAATACGATTTTTATTTAAATAGATTTGAAATAAAAATATAATTTTTATCATATGCATAGCGAATATAAAGGTTTGATCTTCATAATGAGGTAGCGATGTTAAAAACATGATTTTTTAACATATACCGCGTGAAACAAATCTCGTTGGAGACACGGTGAAGATTTTCTACATATGAAGAGTCGCGGCGTCTGGTTTAGCTCCTAGGTGAGAACTTCTCACTAAAATAATTTCTGTACAGTTATTTATTTTATAACTGCATGTATGAACTGCTCTCCGACGTCCACAAACCATGGACGACTTGTTTGATTGTGTTGCATTGTGGTTGTTGATTGTGATGTGAAATGAAAATTATAATATTCATGTGCTGAATAAATTATTTTATCATTAAAAATATAATTTTTAACGTGTAATGAATAAAATAAATATTCATTTACAAATCGGATGATTTGTTTATGTACACCCATTTGACTGATATTGATTGGGACGATAAATTTTACACATCGCCCAATTGCACAAATAATATTCAGTGTTTGTTGATTGAAACCCCACACGGGAATTGGGATGATATTTGACGTACACTAATCCCGATTGTTTAGCTGTATGTCGATCGATTGGTTGACAGACTGTTGTAAGCGTTAAATTATATATATTTAATGCTTATGCAGTTGTAGAATGCACTCTGGATGATGGCTGACTGTGTATGATTATTGTTGTGTACATATGTGTTTGAAATCCATATAAATAATATTATATGGTAATTGGCTGTGTCTGATTCCAATTCAGAACGAACGAACATCTTTAAAATAAGGAATATTTTAAAATAAGGAATATTTTAAAATAATATTCAGTAAAGGAATAAAAATGGAATTTTGTTGTCCGATTTGGGATGGACACAAAAATATTTAAATATATATAGCCGTGTGGATTAGATATGCACCATTTGACGCGAACGATATTTACATCGATTTTATTCATTTTTATAATGAATATTGAAAAGGAATTGATTTTAAAATCTAATACTTGAAAATATTATCATTTATATATTAATGATATGGAATATTCAATTTTGATTTAAAATCGAATATGAAGTTGAAATTGTTTTTAAAACGATTTATAAAATACGTTTTAAAAGGAAATCGACGAAATATATGTAATATATATTACATATATTTAATGGCCTGAATAGAACGTGTCGCACCGCGACCATTCATGAATTTCGACCATTGATTTCGAAATGACGTTTTGGGAGATCCTACCGTCGGATTCTCCTGAATCCGGGACCATTGGGTTCATATCGAAAAGAGGTTTCTAACGAATATGAGAGATTTGAAATCTAATGGTTGGATTTGGAATTATGTCTAAATCAAATTTGGAAAAGGTCGTTGTAAGTGTAGTTCGATAACCGTTTATGGAAATCGACTGTACGGGCCTTGATAAAATTATTAAAAATATTAATAATTTGTGTAAAATCATAATATATGATTTGGAAAGAATTGGGATGAAAAATTTCATATTTGGAAAGATAAAAATATATTTTTATCGAAATGAACTAGTTATGAACGAGAATTATAAATCCAATATTTTTAAATAAATAGATTGAATTTGAAATGGTTTTAAAAATAACCAGAATTTCCAATATATGAATTGGAATGGATTTGGATCGAAATTATCTTCGGAATATTTCGATATTGGATTCCGTGATTATACAGATATTTTGGAGGAATTTGGAAGATATATATATCGTTATTCCCAATACGATATTTGTTGATTTCAGAATTTGATATTGAATATAAGCCGATAAAATTTCTATTCAGAGCCTTGTATTTAGTTTTGAATTGGATTTTGGGTTTGTCGTGCACTGTGTTTTAAATGACACTGTTTTTAAACCCAGTTGAGAAAAGATTAAATCTTTTAAATAAGATTTAGAAGAGTTTACTAATTAATTAATATTTAATTGGAATTGAATAAAATTGGATTTTGGGTTTGTCATGAATGGTTTCTTTTTTAACACCGTTCTTCAACCCAATGTGAAAAGAATAAATCTTTTAACTAAGATTTAAAGAAGAATTACCAATTAATTGACATTTAATTGGAATTGAAAATGGAATGTGAATTGGCGTTATTGTGAACTGTGTTTTTAACGACATTCGTTCTTCAACTTGATTTACAGTGAAATGTGATTTGGAATTTATAAAAAAAATTATTAAGATTTAACGGGAATTGTCCAAAGTAAAGTTTTCCAATTTAATATATTAAATTGGAATTGAATGGAATTCGATTTGATAATAATCGAAACGAGCTTCTGTGGAGGAAGGCTGTTAATATATATGGAATTTAAAAGGCTTTGTCGTTATTCCATTTATATTATTAGTAGGATATGGAAATTGATATCGATTATATATATTGATCAATTTTCCGTGAAGATTCCATGATTAATGGAATGTGATTTTGGGTTTATCGTGAACTGTGTTTTAAATGACATTAGTTCTTTAACCCAGATAAAGACAGGATTACATGTCTAACATTGTATTTCGAATTGTATGGCTGATCTCTGCTTAATACATATCTGTTTGGTGGTGGAGAATTTATTCTCTTGTTTAACACCCTTCTCTGGGACGTACGAGCTCAGAGGTTATATATCGGCAGAAATCAATAGTATGGTGTAGATTGTCGATGCAGCATGTTTGTGTTTCCAAAGTTAAATAATCATTAATATTGATTTTTGGGAAGATTAAAACTAAATGGAGTTTTGATGAATCTTTAATTAGATTGAAATGGGAAATGATTATTTAAATTATCAAATTTGGGAAATGATTGAGAATGGATTATCACCAGTTTTGCTCCTAGCAATAGTTAAATCTTTAATTAGATTTGAACGTGAAATGGTAATTAAATTTACCAATAACACCGTGGTGTTAGATATGGAGTATGACCAATTTTTCTCCATGGGATGGATAGGTTGGGATTGGGAAATTAAACAAATGATTGCTTCGGTATGGTGTGCTAATCCCGACTAGTTCTGAAAACCTTAATAAGGATTGAATTGATATCCAAAGGAAGATTAAAAAATAAATTTAAAGAATTTATCTTTGATAAAATTAATGGGAACCTTTCCCAAAGGATATGAATATTTAAATAAAAGAATATTCAGAATTGGAATGAAGCGTATGTTGTGTTTTATGACACTTGTTTATTATATACGCGAGTTATTCGGAAAGGTCGGGTTTATGCCCATTCTGAATAACTGATTCGACGATAAGTCGACGATGAAGATGGTGGTTGAAGACCGGAGGTCTTCACATCGTTTGGATGATTACTGATGTCTTGATTGGGCTGTACACCCAAGACGAGGTAATAAGTGGTGATCGTCCAGATGTACTTGGAGATTGATGGATACGCGACGGCCTCTCTCCTGTATTGGACATATGGGACAAGGAATAAGGTGCCTCCGGTTTCATTCAAAACCAGAACGAACTTGTAAATGGATGTGTGTTTGACATTGGATATTATTCTGTGATGATTGATTTCTATTAAATATATATCTGTTTGGCGGTAGATAATTTATTCTCTTGCTTAACGCCCTTCTCTGAGACGTACAAGCTCAGAGGTTATATATCGATAGATATCAGTCGCATGGCATGAATTCTCTGTGTGGCATGCTGAGATGAAAATGATCAAGGCTTCTGTCGAAAAGCAAAGTCTTGTGGTTGATGATCAAAGCACGGCTTTAATATAGCATAGTTTTGTGTATAGCGTTAATTCGCGAGCCTCACGCCTCGGTTTGAGTTAAAAATAGGACAAGGGAACCCAAGGAGGACATGACATTTCTTTTTAGCTATGGGTGGTGTCGGGGTTTTGCAAGCCCAGACATTTATATTAATTTTACCTTTTTGGTTGTTGGAATGCGAAGCGCCTTGGATATATCGATTACTACGGAGCCGATGGATAGGTCCTATAGGACCGGGAAACGTGTGTTCAGGAATTGCCAATACACTAACGTAAGTGTGGACCGGTCTTGGAGGATCCAGGGGTTGCCCAGAGTGTGCAGTCCCGAGACATTTGCTAGAGTGTCTCGAAGTGGTTAGAAGTACATCCCTTGCCTCGACCCATGACGGAAATCAAATTTCCAATACGGGACATTTCGGTTTTGATTGTGGAGCCTAGTATGGCGATATAGTGGTATAGGGCACTATGCCGTCTATGATTGATACATTTATATTTGAAGTTATTTTCATACACTTTACACTACAATAGTATCAAAACGATTTGTTTTAAATGTACGAAGCATGTTTGGCTATTATAAGGTAAAACTTTATCCTTCTTCTTGCGTTGCATTGTGTGAGGGGACCTGAGTCTTAAATAGCATCATTTTTCCAAAAAGCATTGCACTGTTTGTTTTATGCACTGGTATTCTTGGGAGGAAACCCGTTCCGTGTTATACGGCGTGGTCCCTTGATTTACTTTATTTTTATAGTAAAGATTAAATAACTGTTTTAGTTCTCACAACAGTCACATGACTGTCCTGGAGTCTATTGTTTTAACCTAAACTCTGGGTGCCCCTATTTTCCACATGGGCGGCTAGTAGTTTTGGTTTTGCAGATGTGTATTCACAGGATCCTGGTTTACAGCAGGAACGATATTCGGAAAGCTATGTATCCGTTTATCTTTTTCAGTTGTGTTTTTGTATTATTTTCCACTGCTAGGTAATGTATTTTAATCTCTGATATTTATCAAATGTATATTATTTGCTCAAACTAGGTATATTCTTGTACTCTGATGTAAATTGTTGTAATAAGCAATGAAATGTTCTTCTATTTGTGTTCTGATTCGTCTTGTTCTCAAAGCAGTCTGCCTTCTTGTTCAGTTTAGGCCGGCTGAGAAGTTCGGGTCGTTATATAAATATAGTAACGAATTTCAATTTGCCAAAATTTAAGCATGTGACACATTTCTGTCAAATCCGCATGATATATGTCATCATAGTGACTCATTGATAGCCTTGGTAATGTACTCTATTGTATCATGTTTAGAGGGAAAAAAAAGAAATTCCCAATAAGGTTTAATACTATAATGAACATTTCTTATTTTCATATGGTTAACCAACTTTGTTTTGTTTAATATATAGCTACTGTACATAGATTCAGATGTGAAAAATGGAATAATTTGGAGATGGATCTTCAGTTATATACTAAAGCGCTAGCCAAGGCTTGAACTTAGCAATTACCGTTAATTTTTTCACTTTAATTATTGTAACCAATATTAAGAAATCCAATAAAATAGTTAGAAGCATGTAAAAAGAACATTTATAAATTCGTATGTTTAAACTTTTCTCCTTTCCAATGGAGTTTGAAGGTAGGTAAGGCAACAACAACATGAATATTTTTAAAATGCTCAATTATAACCTGATTATGGCTGTAAATGCTCAATTATATACCTGATTATGCCAGTAATGAAATTTTCTACTTCAAAATTTAAATCACAAAAATATTCTATAAATTTTCAAAAAGTAATCTAGAATTAAACATATTGCAAATATATATCCAGATATGAAAAGAAGTTGATGGTTCAAGTTTATACTATTAAAGCATAATTCATCAGACTTTAAGTAGGCATAATCGTCATTGCCTTATTTTGAGATATAGAATAATCATTGAAAGTGTATATTCGTTGAAAATAAAGGGTACGAATAAATATTATGTTCCAACTCTAACAAAGAATGCATTGATTTATACATTTCTATAAATAGTTATATGTGCAAAAATAACAAGTTTAAACATGTTCAATCTAGAATTTTAATTTAATGAACTAAAAACTAATTTCACAAATTTAATGGTTTGTCATTTTTAATTAGCTATTTGTATTTTTTACCTCGGACTGTACACATATTAATACCTTTTCAACACCTTTGTTTTGGATATCCATAAGCATGAAATATGTATTACATTATCATATTTGTTTGTATGTTATTATATAGTCCGTTTTTACATTTAGGTCTCCAAGCAGTTCGTTCGTAAGTTGGTGGTTGATGGCCAAGATTTAATCAGGGGTATCCTCTTCTACTGATAATGGTAAGACAAATTCAGTTTTCATGCTTCTTTAGATTGGCATGTGGTTATGCAATTTTTACATGATAAGAAGCAGTGTAAGAAGTGTAACAAACCAACAGAATTTGACGCCCGAATTCTGACAATAATACATGAAACTTGTATTACTTGCCAAAACCCAAGTATCAAAAACATCATATAGTTATTAGAAAGAATATAGATGTGACGGCCCGCCCCGCACCAACCGACATTTACTCCAAAAGTGCGCTGTACACATGTCCAGTTAGCACGGAACGGGTCGTGAGAAGGAAAAGGAAGAAGGAAATGAACATACAAAGAACCTGTAGAATGTCTCACAGTGCATAGGACAAAATATAATAATAACATACCTGACATAAAATAGGAGAGACGGTGCATAAGCTGAAAATCAGAACTAAACATCATAGCAGCGGAAATCCAAAAATACAGCTTATTACAACTTCCAAACTGTCTCAAAGCAAAAGCAAGATAAATGAGGTACACTACTAATGCCCAAGTAGCGACCACCAACGACACAGGGAGAATGCGTATATAGATATAATACGTGGAAGCCTCCTGCCCGCATCCGAACCAGCTACTCGCGCATCACCAGCTAACCTGTCTCTAGTCTGCTCGTGTGAGCACCCAGAGTAATAAGAGGAGGCATAAAACTCTGGGTCAGACATAAAGCCTGGTATGAGCGATAAGCATCTAAAGTGAACAATAACAGGTAGACTAAAACATACCTGAACCTGGACCTGCAACCAAAGAGTTAGCACTACATACTGTACAACACTCTAAGGTATCATATCAATCAATATAAAGATACGGAGGTGGGCGAGGTGTGCATGTCATAATGATGGCAAACAATCAAGCATAGCATCCATCCTCACATCTCTCACTCAGTGCGTAAGGTATACGATATTCACCACTTCGATCGCCCAACATACCTTGCTACGATCACTCTGCCCCATGAAGTCATGAATGGCTTCATTGCACTGATAACGTAGCCACTAATCATTTGCTATGTCCACTTTGCCCCATGGAGTCACAAGAACCCCACTGCACTGACTAATAGCCTTACTAATCCTTACTATGTCCACTTGCCCCATGGAGTTATTCACCCCATCTACGTGGCTCATAGTCTTACTAATCCTTACTATGTCCACTTGCCCCATGGGGTTATTCACCCCATCTGCGCTGGCTCATAGTCTTACTACGCATCACCTTGCCCATCAGGTCATAATGACCCTACTGCACTGATAACGTAGTCTTGCTACCATCACTTTGCCCCTCAGGTCATAATGACCCTACTGCACTGATAAGTAGCCCATCATTCATTCTTAGTGGTGAATCGAAGTTATGAACGTCGACAACTCCTTAGCACACGTCCCGCAGCAAAGTCCAACCATGAAGTGAACTCATTGGTTCCCAACTGGTTCCGGGATCCTGAGCTCTAACTTCCATTTGGACTACCTTTGCATCTCGGGTTATTGGTCATCACCATCGAATCGGATCGGATCGCGCTCCTCCTGCTCGTGGCTCCCTCCTGGTTCGTATCGTGATATGGAGCACGAGTGGATCGGTTTCCTTCATTCCTGGTCGGTCGCATTCCGCTCCTCCCCTGGTCGGTCTGAAACCTCCTCTGGTCGGTCGCATTTCACCCATCCTGGTCGGTCTGAAGTTCCTATGGGGTCGGTCGGTCAGAAACCCCCCCTGGTCAGTCCAAACTCGGTCGTTCGAAACTCCCTTGGTCGTTCCAGACTTGGTCGGTCGAAACCTGGTCGGTCAAGAACCTGGTCGGTCAGAAGCCTGGTCGGTTTTTCCTGGTCCTAAAACCTGCACCATTCCAGCAAGCTATTTTCGCCTCTCGACGGCGTTTTCGACCAATCTAACACTTCTAATCAACCACAAAGCATATCATACAATCATAGGAACATAGGGAATCAACCACAAACACCAAAACAACAATATGACATATCAAAATGGATCAAACATGACCAAAACCCCATATTTCCCTTTAAGCATGTTTTAAGCAAAACTAATGATATGATTAGCAAAACTTAACCAAATGGAACCAAATTTCTAACAGAGGTCTAAAACATCATTCCGAATTTTATAAACATTTTTCCAGAATTTTATCATGTTTAAATTTGCTAATTAACACTAATCAACCCTAATTAGCCATAATTAGTGCAAAACTATGCAAATCACTCACCTTAGCCACAAAATAAACTAAGATCTGAAATAAATATCTGATTTGATGTGAATCTCAATGCCAAACAGCAGCTCCTAAGTTGCTTTAGTGAAGATCTTCCTTGATTAGGGGTTGCTAAGCCAAATCCTTGAACAAAAGATGATTTGGAGGTGATTTAGAGGTTGGAGGCCATTTTTAGGGATCCTTGGTGATAAGTGGAGGCTAGAAAACTGAAATGGAATGATTCTCCATCTCATTTCAGCCCTCCCATAACCCTAATCCCGAAATGGGTTATGGGCCTACTCACTAATCAACTGATTTGGCCCGGTTAAGCAGTTTTTCACCCTCCAAACCTTGTTTCAGCCATATCTCCCAAACGGTAAGTCCGTTTGACTATTATGACCACTCTACGGAAAAAGAAACCATCAAACGAATCAAATAGAAGTGGTTTCAGGTCAAAATTCCTTTCCAATCAAAAGTTATGGCCAAAACAGTACCGACTAGGGGCAAAATGGTCATTCAAAAATCAACAAAAATCATGAACATGGGAAATGACTCTAATAGATGTTTCCCAAAGTTACATGACCATACAACTTCATACGGGAAAGAAATAAATATTCTACAATCCAATGATGTTTAGAATACGGGTCGTTACACTCTTCCCCCCTTAAGAAATTTCGCCCCCGAAATTCCCTAATCCAAACACACACAAAGGTCCCGCATGCCTATCAATCATAAAACAACAATCAACATGCAAAACAAGCAAAACAAGTCTACCCTAGCATGCGGAAAACTAAATCGCAAAGTAAATCTTAACAGGCAAAGAGTTCTGGATGTGCCTTCCTAATGCTCTCCTCTATCTCCCAAGTACAATCATTCTCGTCCTCGCCCCACTGAACCTTGACTAGTTTCACCGACTTCCTTCGAAGTTGCTTTGTATCGTGCCCCACAATACGAATCGGCTTGCGGTTCCCAACCGCCTCGGGTTCTACTTCGAAGTCCTTTAACTGATCAGGTGAAATAGTCACATCTGAGTCGTGAACGAACTTCCTTAGTTGGGAAATATGAAATACATCGTGAACTCCCGCCATTTTCTCTGGTAAGCCAACTCTATACGCCAAATTCCCTACTAATTCAAGAACAGGGAACGGGCCAACAAATCTTGGTGCCAACTTGCCTCTCCTGCCAAATCGTATCACGCTCTTTAACGGAGAGATCTTAACAAACACCAAGTCACCAACGGAGAATTTCAAATCTCTTCTCCTCTTATCAGCATAACTCTTATGCCTATCTTGGGCGGCTTTCATTCGTTGCTGAATGATCTTAATCTTATCTGAAGTTTCTCTCGCCACATCTGGTCCAAGCAAAAACTTCTCGCCAGTTTCTATCCAACATGATGGTGAGTTGCACGGTCTTCCGTACAAAGCTTCATATGGAGCCATACCGATACTGGATTGGTAGCTATTATTATATGCAAACTCTACTGGATGCAAATGGTCATCCCATGATCCACCAAAATCCAATATACAAGCTCTCAAGAGATCTTCCAATATACAATTCACCCTCTCCGTCTGACCGTCGGTCTGAGGATGATATGCGGTACTGAGATGTAATCCTGACCCTAGAGCCTCTTGTAAGCTCTTCCAAAACCCACTAGTGAACAACGGGTCTCGGTCACTCACAATGCTTTTGGGTACTCCATGAAATCTCACTATCCACTTCATATATAATTCTGCCAACTTGGCTGTTGTTCTGGTCGATTTGACTGGTATAAATCTTGCGCTCTTAGTCAATCGATCCACAATTACCCAAATGCTATCATGTCCCGATCTAGTCCTTGGTAAACCATCGATGAAATCCATCGAAACTTGCTCCCATTTCCATTCGGGAATTTCTAATGGTTGCAACAACCCACTAGGCTTCTTTTGTTCGGCTTTAACTAGCTGGCAATTCAAGCATTTGGATATAAACTTCCCAACGTCTCTTTTCATCCCTTCCCAGTAGTAAGTCTGTCTCATGTCTCGATACATCTTATTACCACCGGGATGTATAGTCAGTTTTGAGTGATGACATTCTCTAAGCACTTCATCTCTCAAACCATTCACGTTGGGCACAACTAATCTTCCATTCTTTCGGAGCCATCCATCTCGATCAAGCCCATACACATTCATCTCCTCATCGATACCCATCTCTAGCTTGGAGATGATTTCCAATAGATTAGGATGTTCCCTCTGGCTAGAACCAATCCGCTCTATCAAAGTGGGTCTGATCGTCAAACTAGCTAGCATAACTGGATCCAATTCGCACTTTGGTCTGAAATCAAAACCCGCGATATACTCCAGTTGCTTCCATTCAAGAAACATTGCCCCTAAGCCGGCATGTCTCCTACTCAACGCATCGGCTACTGCATTACCTTTCCCAGGTGTGTATGCGATATCAAAATCATATGAAGCCAAGAACTCTAACCATCTCTGCTGACGGAGATTCAGATCTTTCTGAGAGAAGAGATACTTTAACGATTTATGATCGGTAAACAACTCAAATCTTTCTCCCAAGAGATAGTGTCTCCACATCTTCAGCGCAAATACAATCGCTGCCAATTCCAAATCATGGGTAGGATACTTCTTCTCATGCGGCTTTAGCTGTCGACTAGCATAAGCTACAACCCTACCTCCTTGCATCAATATTGCACCCAGTCCGGTACCACAAGCATCCGTGTATACCGTCATCTCTTCATTCCCTTTAGGAATGACTAACACTGGCGCACGCGTCAACCTCTCCTTTAGACTTTTGAAGGCATCCTCACACACTCCGTCCCAGACGAAGGACTGATTCTTCTTAGTCAACTGAGTCAACGGTGCTGCTATGTAACAACCCGAAAATCTGGGCCAGTTAAAAATTTTTATTTTGGCAATTCTAGCGAATTTTGATTATTTAAAATGAATTATTTTAAATAATATCGACGAGAAATTTATTTTGAATATAATTCGACGTATATATTATATGCGTCGTCGTTAGAATATAAATAATTATATATATAATTATAATAGAATTGAAAATGGCGCGGTAGTTCGATAATTCGATTTCAAACTTCAATTGAATGTGCCGGGTGCAAAACAATCCGGATTTTAGTGAAACCAAAAACAATAGGATCTAATTGATGATATCTTTCCAACGAATCAGAAAAATCAAGATTTCATAGCGGGAATAGAAAGATATGTCCAGTTGAAAATTCTGAATAGTCGCTATGGAATTCAGGCCCTTAAAAATGGATATTTTGCAAACGACCTCGGATTTCGACGAAACCACTTTTGTTGGGTCTGTGATGAAAGGTTAATGCTAGATTCCAAATTTCATAATTTTTCGAATCAATAGGTGAGCGTGGCAAAGGAAAACGCATTTGACCAGTTTCAGTTAATTTTAATCGACTGGAAAATGGCCATTTTTCAAACGGTCCCAGAATTTGACGAAACTAGTTTTGTTAGGACCGTATCGTCAATATGAAGCTAGAAAATATTTTTCGGGAATATTTAGAGTTAGTATGTGACCCCGGTAATTTGAAATGTACGTTTAAAATTCAATATAGTGACTTAAATGTAAATTCAACGGAAACTGATCGAAACGATCAAATCAGCTTACGATACATATCCCATTGTGTTCGGAATGGGGGTGAAACGCTATGGACGACAGGCGGTGGGCCTCGTTTAGAGGTCGTATGTAAAAGTCAACTTTTTGCATTTAAAATAAAAATAAAAATAAAATTTGCCTTTCTCTCTCCCCTCCCCCTTATTTCATTCTGGCCCCCCCTACTTCTTCATTCGCTCAGAAATAAAAAGAAAAAAAAACCGAACGAATGAAGGCGGAGGCCGCCACCACCGCTCCTACCACCATCGCACCATCGCCAAACCGCAACCCCAGCGTCGCCGGTCCCCAGCCCTCCTCCCCGGGCCTCCAGCGACCTCGTCGAATTCCCCCCAGTCCCCAAACCCGCAGACCCCACGCCCCACAGCCAAACCCTAGGCCGCCTCCACCCTTCGACGTCCGACCGCCCCCAAGACCGCCGGTTCGAGCTTGAATCCTGACGTGGGGACCCCACCGAATTCGTATGCGTGAAGGGGGGAGGTGCGGCTCTCTTGGGCCGTCAGGGTGAAGCAATCCGATCATCTCCTAGTGCGTTGTAGTGGGCGCTAGTTTGAGCCCTAGTTTTGAACCATGGTTTGAGCGACGTCGGCCTGTGGTTTTAAAAGAAGAAGAAAGGTAAAATACTGCAGTGTTTTTCTGTTATTATTAGGCTGTAAATAAAAATGATTTATTTTCAGTTTTAAATGTAGTTTTAATTTTTAAAAATCAGTTTTTACATACAATAGTTTATATAAAAATGTGATTTATGTTTATACAAAAAAAAAAAGATTTTTACGAAAAAAAAAAAGAACAGATTTTTATATATGCAAAAGAATAGATTTTTATATATGCAAAAGGATAGATCTTTATATATACAAAAAGAATAGATTTTTATATATTAAAAAGAATATGTTTTTAATATGAAATCTTTATATAAGTAGCGAAGAAGAGAAATAATTTTTATTGTAAATATAGCATGATATAAAAAGGTGTTGCTTTAAATATAGAAATGACAATATATATATATGACGTCTATAGAAATAGACTTGATGTAAAAATAGAAGTTGCAATGTTTTAAAAATAGAAGTTGCAATGTTTTAAAAATAGAAGTTGAAATGTTTTAAAAATTGAAGTTGCAATGTTTTAAAAATAGAAGTTGCATTGTTTTAAAAATATGAATCTACTTTGTCTTAAAAATATGAATCTACTTTGTTTTAAAAATATGAAGAGGTCGAGATTTTTTTTAACATGAAAAAGAAGTAATTTGTAAAATAAAGAAGACTAGATTTCAATATAAGGAAAGTTGAGATTTTGAAATACGTAGAGTTATAATTTTTATAATGAAGCAAAGTAAAAATTCGATTTTTATATATATTGAAGAGCGAAGTAAAAATTCGATTTTTATATATGGAATAGCGAAGTAAAAATGTGATTTTTACATATGTAGTGGCTACGAGCAACGAAAGTGATAAAAAGGCGAGAACGACGAAGAATTCTGCAAAAGAAGAGTCAAGATGATTGGATAGCTTAAAGGTGAGAACTTCTCACCTTTCAATTTCTTTTTCTATTCATATATATATTAGGATGCAGACGGTGCTTAGTAGCACCCGACACAATTGTCCACAGACCATGGACTTGTTTGTTTGATTGCATAAATTAGTTAGATTATTTGATTGGATTGAATTGTTTGGTGAAATTAAATGGATTGATTGATGTGTGAATGGCGTGGGCCTTCACTAGACCGGGGATAAGGCTAGGCCTTGTCCCGTTTCTAGTATCGTGCCGTTATGCCGCCGAAATTTTCTAAAATAAGTTAGAAAAATAACAATATCATTTTATAGAATAAATGAATTGAATAGAAATTCATATGTCGAAATAAAGTGTTTTGTCGTTAAAAATATAATTTTTAACGTGAATGTAAATAAATAAATATTCATTTACAAACCAGATGGTTTGTTTATGTACACCTATTTGTAGGACATTGATTGGGTCGATAAATTTTACACATCGTCCAACTGCACAAATAAAATCTGTGTTTGATTGTTTGAAACCCCACATGGGTGTTGGGATGAAATTTGAAGTTCACTCATCCTGATTGATTAAATATGTCGATCGATTGATTGACAGGCTGTTATAAGCGTTAGATATCTATATTTGATGCTTATACAGTGTAGTGCACTTTGGTTGATGGTTGATTATTTTTCAGTGCTATTATATGTGTGTAATGTATGAAAATCCATATAATTAACATTATATGGTGATTGATTGGGCCTCATTCCAATTTGAAAAATAAAGAATATTATAAAATAAAAGTTCATGTGTTGACAGTACTCATCCATTGAGATTGGTCATGTGTTGAACGAAATATTTTAGTAATAAAATTTACATCTTTATCGATATAAAATAAAAGTTCATGTGTTGACAGTACTCATCCATTGAGATTGGTCATGTGTTGAACGAAATATTTTGGTAATAAAATCTATATCTTTATCAATATAAAATAACGGTTCATGTGTTCACAGTACTCATCCATTGAGATTGGTCATGTGTTGAACGAAATATTTTGATAATAACAACTATTTTGAAAAAAAAAATTGAAATAAAATATTTGAAATAGAAATTTATGAAGCCGTGTTGATTAGATTGACGCCATTTTGACGTAAACGATATTTATATCGATTTTATTCATTTTGAAATGAATTGAATATATAACGATTTCGAAATGAATTGAATATATAACGATTTCGAAATGAACTGAATATATAAAACGATTTCGAAATGAATTGAATATATAACGATTTCGAAATGAATTGAATATAAAACGATTTCGAAATGAATTGAATATATAACGATTTCGAAATGAATTGAATATAAAACGATTTCGAAATGAATTGAATATAAAACGATTTCGAAATGAATTGAATATATAAAACGATTTCGAAATGAATTGAATATATAACGATTTCGAAATGAATTGAATATAAAACGATTTCGAAATGAATTGAATATAAAACGATTTCGAAATGAATTGAATATATAAAACGATTTCGAAATGAATTGAATATAAAACGATTTCGAAATGAATTGAATATAAAACGATTTCGAAATGAATTGAATATATAACGATTTCGAAATGAATTGAATATATAACGATTTCGAAATGAATTGAATTGAAAACGAATTCAAATTGAATTGAAAGCGAATTGAAATGAATTCAAATTGAATTGAAATTTGAATTGAATAGAAATGAATTTTAAAACGAATTTATAATGAAGAATTCAATTTTGATTTGAATTGAAAAGAAAGTTGAAATTGCTTTTGAAACGATTTTAAAACTATTTATATAATTTGTTTTAAATAGAAATCAACGAAATATATATTATATATATATTATATATATAATATAATGGCCTGAATAGAACGCGCCGCGGCAGTTCGCAAATTTCGACCATTGATTTCAAACGGACATTACGGGGGATCCGACCGTCGGATTCTCCTGAAACCGGAACCGTTGGGTTCGTATCGAAAAGAGCTTTCTGACGAATATTAGAAATTAGAAATCTAACGGTTGGATTTGGAATTATGTCCAAATAAAATTTGAAAAAGGTCGCTGTAAGTGCAGTTCGATGGTCGTTGATGGAAATCGACTGTACAGGCCTTGATAAAATTATTAAAAATAGTAATAATTTGTGTAAAATCATAAGAAATGATTTAGAAAGAATTAGGATGAAAAACTCCATATTTGAAAAGATAAAAATAGATTTTTATCGAAATGAACTAGTTTTGAACTAGAATTACAATTCTATTTATTTTTAAATAAATAAATTGAATTTGAAATGGTTTTGAAAATAACCAGAATTTCCAATGATTGCATTGGAATGGATTTGAATCGAAATTGCCTTCGGAATATTTCGATGTTGGATTTCGTGATGATACAGATATTGTTATGGGAATTTGAAAGATATATATATATGTATATATCGTTATTTCCAATGCGATATTTGTTAGTCGTAGAATTTGATATTGAATATAAGCTGGTATATTTTCTATTCAGAGCCTTGTATTGAATATCGAATGTGATTTGGGTTTGTCGTGAATGGTGTCTTCATTAACACTGTTCTTGAACCTAGTTGAGAAAAGATTAAATCTTTTTATTTAGATTTAATGAAGTGTACCAATTCAATAATATTTAATTGGAATTGAATTGATATTGATATTGGGTTTATCGTGAACAGTGTTTTAAATAACACTTGTTCTTTAACCCGATAATTAATGGAATGATTTTCGGGTTTATCGTGAACAGTGTTTTAAATAACACTCGTTCTTTAACCCGATAATTAACGAATGTGATTTTGGGTTTATCGTGAACCGCGTTTTAAATGACACTGATTCTTTAACCCAGTCGAAGATTAAAACTAAGTGGAGTTTTAATGAATCTTTAATTAGATTGAAATAATCGAAATGGAGTATCACCAGTTTTGCTCCGGGCGATAGATAAATCTTTAATTAGATTTGAACGTGAAATGGTAATTGAATTTACCGATAACACTGTGGTGTTAGATATGAAGTATTACCAGTTTTACTTCATGGGATAAATAGGTTGGGATGGGGAAATTAAAATAAATAATTACTTCGGTAAGGTTCGCTAATCCCGACTAGTTTGAATTGAGATTCAAAAATAGAATAAAGAATAAATTCAAGAAATTTATCTTGGATAAAATTAATGGGAACCTTTCCCTATGAATGTGAAATTTAGAAACTAACTACCGGTTAGCCAAGCAGAATGGTTTTCTAGATATTGATCTGATGTTGGTTTCGGCCTTCGGGGTTAATATTTGGGGAATTATTCTCTTGATTAATTTACGGTTAGTGACTAATGAATTGGAATGAGGCGTATGTTGTGTTTGTGTAACACTTATTTAAAATATACGCGAGTTATTCGGAAAGACCGGGTTTATCCCATTCTGAATAACTGATACGACGATAAGTCGAAGATGAAGACGATGGTCGAAGACCGGAAGTCTTCACGTCATTTGGGTGATTACTGATGATCTTGATTGGGCTGTACACCCAAGAAGATGGAAACAGTTGGTGATCGTCCAGACGTACTTGGAGATCGATGGATATGCGAGGTACTAGGTGCCTCCGGTTTCGTTCAGACCCAGAACGGACTTGTAAATGGACTGTGTGTCTGACATTGGATTTTAGTCCGTGTGATTGATCTCTATTAAATATATATCTGTTTGGCGGCGGAGAATTTATTCTCTTGCTTAACGCCCTTCTCTGAGACGTACAAGCTCAGGGGTTATGTATTGATGGATATCAATCGCATGGAGTGAATTGCCTGTGTGGCACGCCTAAGTGGTAATTGATCAAGGCTTCTGTTGAAAAGCAAAGTCTTGTGGTTGATGATCAAAGCACGGCCTTTGTGGCGTAGCTTTGTGTAACGTTGATTCACGAGTTTCACACCCGGTATGAACCAAAAACGGGAGACGGACCTCAGGGAGGGCCTACGTTTCCTCCTAGCTAAAAGTGGCGTCAGTGGTTTTACACGCCCTGACGAGTTTGACTTATGTGGTTGTTGCTGTTGCGAGGCGCCTCGGTTAGATCGGACGATGCGGGTCCGATGGAGTCATTCGTTGGCTCGCTTACGCCCTAAAGGGCGGCGAAACGTAGTGCTCAGGCATTTTAATCCACTCCGTGTGGACCGGCCCTGACGATCCAAGGGTCGATGCGTTCTGATCCTGAGACTCGGGCTAGGCAGTCTCGAATTCGGTAAGGACTATCTTTTGCCTTGGTTCATGACGGAAATCCAATTTCCAAATACGTGATCTTGCGGTTTTAGTTGTAATCCTATATATGGCGACATAGTGGGATGGGGCGCTCATGCCGCCTATGATTGATACTTATGATTTGAAGTTGTTTTATACACTATGCACTGACTATAGTATCAAATGATTTGTTTTAAAACGTATCAAGCATTCTTTGGCTGTTATAAGGGAAAACCCTATCCTCGGCTGCGTTGCATTGTGTGATGGGACCTGGGTCTTATAACAGCTTCATTTTTCTTTATTTAGCATTGCGCTGTTTGTTTTATGCACTGGTATCCTTGGGAGGAAACCCGTTCCGTGTTATACGGCGTGGTCCCTTGATTTACCTAACTTTAAAATAAAGATTAACTGTTTTAGTTCTCACACCAGTCACATGACTGACCTGGAGTTTATTGTTTTAACCTAAACTCTGGTTACCCCTATTTTCGACACGGGCAGCTAGTAGTTTTGGTTTTACAGATTTATATTCACAGGATCCTGGTTTACAGTTGGAACGATATCCGGAAAGCTTTGTATCCGTATATCTCCTTCTAGTTGTGTATTGTATTATTTTCCGCTGCCATGTATTTAAATGTAATTTAAATCTCTGATTTTTCTATGTAATATTCATTCATTTATACTCTGTATATTCTTGTAATCTGGTGCATTGTTGTAATATACAATGAAATGTTCTTTTATATGCGTTCTGTTGTGGCTTGTTCTCGAACTATCCGACGCTTTCCTTTACGGGGAAGTTACGGGTTTTCACAGTTGGTATCAGAGCTTTGGTTTACAAAGCTCAGAGAACAAGACACATTAGAACCATACTTAAGAATTCATCAGAATTGGATTAATAATATCCAACGGGAATGACTCGTTAGAGATGGGATCAGTAGCATCCTAGAACGAGTGTGAAGAGTATATTTTTGAAAGTGAAAACAAATTTTTGTTTTGAAAATTTAAATCGATTATTCGTATTTGATTATCTATTTATATTGAGTTGGACAGTCCAGTATATAAAGATTTTGCGTATACGTCTGATCCTCGTGTATTTGAAATTTTAATATACTGGATAGATATAGAATTCCACTCTAATCGCCCGGAGATGATTTTGATGATGGAGCTCCATCATTAGAAATAATGTTCGAGTGACGAAAGTGGGCTTTCTATATATTTCCTATTGACTGGTGTGAGAACCAAAATTAGATAAGGCCTATTGTTGTGATTTGGCATCAAAAACATGATTTTCTTTATATATATCAAAGTTATGAATTTGGAACTCTAATTCACTAATTGATTGATGTTTGTGTTGTTTGTTTAATTGTTTGATAATTTTGAACCATTATGCCTAATTTGATCAAATAATGGATTGTATTGAAATTGGTTCCATTTGCTTGCATATATATACTTACATTGAACAGGTCATAGCAAAGAGGCTAGAGCCGAAGAATAAAATTTGTTTGCCTTACAAATAGGTACATGTTTACTACATAATTTACTGTTTTGCTTGGGTGATGATGATTTTATGAGCCTATTGGCTAGCCGCTTGGCTTTTTCTTTTTCTTTTTGAGATCTGAAGGACCGGGGAAGCTAATTGAAATTCCCCGATGCCCCCATTGCAGGGGAGGTTATGGCGAAATTTTTCGAAAATTTAGGGTGTTAGCCAAATTTTTGAAAGTTCTCAGAAACTGAAAAGTTGGAGAATGGAAGCCAGATCGAGCGTAGAGTTGATTAATCAAACCACTTTCGACTTTGTTCCTTTTTGGGGACGAAAAGTTTTAAGTGGGGGAGATTGTAACAACCCGAAAATCTGGGCCAGTTTAAAATTTTTATTTTGGCAATTCTAGCGAATTTTGATTATTTAAAATGAATTATTTTAAATAATATCGACGAGAAATTTATTTTGAATATAATTCGACGTATATATTATATGCGTCGTCGTTAGAATATAAATAATTATATATATAATTATAATAGAATTGAAAATGGCGCGGTAGTTCGATAATTCGATTTCAAACTTCAATTGAATGTGCCGGGTGCAAAACAATCCGGATTTTAGTGAAACCAAAAACAATAGGATCTAATTGATGATATCTTTCCAACGAATCAGAAAAATCAAGATTTCATAGCGGGAATAGAAAGATATGTCCAGTTGAAAATTCTGAATAGTCGCTATGGAATTCAGGCCCTTAAAAATGGATATTTTGCAAACGACCTCGGATTTCGACGAAACCACTTTTGTTGGGTCCGTGATGAAAGGTTATTGCTAGATTCCAAATTTCATAATTTTTCGAATCAATAGGTGAGCGTGGCAAAGGAAAACGTGTTTGACCAGTTTCAGTTAATTTTAATCGACTGGAAAATGGCCATTTTTCAAACGGTCTCAGAATTTGACGAAACTAGTTTTGTTAGGACCATATCGTCAATATGAAGCTAGAAAATATTTTTCGGGAATATTTAGAGTTAGTATGTGACCCCGGTAATTTGAAATGTACATTTAAAATTCAATATAGTGACTTAAATGTAAATTCAACGGAAACTGATCGAAACGATCAAATCAGCTTACGATACATATCCCATTGTGTTCGGAATGGGGGTGAAACGCTATGGACGACAGGCGGTGGGCCTCGTTTAGAGGTCGTATGTAAAAGTCAACTTTTTGCATTTAAAATAATAATAAAAATAAAATTTGCCTTTCTCTCTCCCCTCCCCCTTATTTCATTCTGGCCCCCCCTACTTCTTCATTCGCTCATAAATAAAAAGAAAAAAAAACCCGAACGAATGAAGGCGGAGGCCGCCACCACCGCTCCTACCACCATCGCACCATCGCCAAACCGCAACCCCAGCGTCGCCGGTCCCCAGCCCTCCTCCCCGGGCCTCCAGCGACCTCGTCGAATTCCCCCCAGTCCCCAAACCCGCAGACCCCACGCCCCACAGCCAAACCCTAGGCCGCCTCCACCCTTCGACGTCCGACCGCCCCCAAGACCGCCGGTTCGAGCTTGAATCCTGACGTGGGGACCCCACCGAGTTCGTATGCGTGAAGGGGGGAGGTGCGGCTCTCTTGGGCCGTCAGGGTGAAGAAATCTGATCATCTCCTAGTGCGTTGTAGTGGGCGCTAGTTTGAGCCCTAGTTTTGAACCATGGTTTGAGCGACGTCGGCCTGTGGTTTTAAAAGAAGAAGAAAGGTAAAATACTGCAGTGTTTTTCTGTTATTATTAGGCAGTAAATAAAAATGATTTATTTTCAGTTTTAAATGTAGTTTTAATTTTTAAAAATCAGTTTTTACATACAATAGTTTATATAAAAATGTGATTTATGTTTATACAAAAAAAAAAAAGATTTTTACGAAAAAAAAAGAATAGATTTTTATATATGCAAAAGAATAGATTTTTATATATGCAAAAGGATAGATCTTTATATATACAAAAAGAATAGATTTTTATATATGAAAAAGAATATGTTTTTAATATGAAATCTTTATATAAGTAGCGAAGAAGAGAAATAATTTTTATTGTAAATATAGCATGATATAAAAAGGTGTTGCTTTAAATATAGAAATGACAATATATATATATGACGTCTATAGAAATAGACTTGATGTAAAAATAGAAGTTGCAATGTTTTAAAAATAGAAGTTGCAATGTTTTAAAAATAGAAGTTGAAATGTTTTAAAAATTGAAGTTGCAATGTTTTAAAAATAGAAGTTGCATTGTTTTAAAAATATGAATCTACTTTGTCTTAAAAATATGAATCTACTTTGTTTTAAAAATATGAAGAGGTCGAGATTTTTTTTAACATGAAAAAGAAGTAATTTGTAAAATAAAGAAGACTAGATTTCAATATAAGGAAAGTTGAGATTTTGAAATACGTAGAGTTATAATTTTTATAATGAAGCAAAGTAAAAATTCGATTTTTATATATATTGAAGAGCGAAGTAAAAATTCGATTTTTATATATGGAATAGCGAAGTAAAAATGTGATTTTTACATATGTAGTGGCTACGAGCAACGAAAGTGATAAAAAGGCGAGAACGACGAAGAATTCTGCAAAAGAAGAGTCAAGATGATTGGATAGCTTAAAGGTGAGAACTTCTCACCTTTCAATTTCTTTTTCTATTCATATATATATATATATATTAGGATGCAGACGGTGCTTAGTAGCACCCGACACAATTGTCCACAGACCATGGACTTGTTTGTTTGATTGCATAAATTAGTTAGATTATTTGATTGGATTGAATTGTTTGGTGAAGTTAAATGGATTGATTGATGTGTGAATGGCGTGGGCCTTCACTAGACCGGGGATAAGGCTAGGCCTTGTCCCGTTTCTAGTATCGTGCCGTTATGCCGCCGAAATTTTCTAAAATAAGTTAGAAAAATAACAATATCATTTTATAGAGTAAATGAATTGAATAGAAATTCATATGTCGAAATAAAATGTTTTGTCGTTAAAAATATAATTTTTAACGTGGATGTGAATAAATAAATATTCATTTACAAACCAGACAGTTTGTTTATGTACACCTATTTGAAGGACATTGATTGGGTCGATAAATTTTACACATCGTCCAACTGCACAAATAAAATCTGTGTTTGATTGTTTGAAACCCCACACGGGTGTTGGGATGAAATTTGAAGTTCACTCATCCTGATTGATTAAATATGTCGATCGATTGATTGACAGGCTGTTATAAGTGTTAGATATATATATTTGATGCTTATACAGTGTAGTGCACTTTGGTTGATGGTTGATTATTTTTCAATGCTATTATATGTGTGTAATGTATGAAAATCCATATAATTAACATTATATGGTGATTGATTGGGCCTCATTCCAATTTGAAAAATAAAGAATATTATAAAATAAAAGTTCATGTGTTGACAGTACTCATCCATTGAGATTGGTCATGTGTTGAACGAAATAATTTAGTAATAAAATTTACATCTTTATCGATATAAAATAAAAGTTCATGTGTTGACAGTACTCATCCATTGAGATTGGTCATGTGTTGAACGAAATATTTTGGTAATAAAATCTACATCTTTATCAATATAAAATAACGGTTCATGTGTTGGCAGTACTCATCTATTGAGATTGGTCATGTGTTGAACGAAATATTTTGATAATAACAACTATTTTGAAAAAAAATATTTGAAATAAAATATTTGAAATAGAAATTTATGAAGCCGTGTTGATTAGATTGACGCCATTTTGACGTAAACGATATTTATATCGATTTTATTCATTTTGAAATGAATTGAATATATAACGATTTCGAAATGAATTGAATATATAACGATTTCGAAATGAATTGAATATATAACGATTTTGAAATGAATTGAATATATAAAACGATTTCGAAATGAATTGAATATATAACGATTTCGAAATGAATTGAATATAAAACGATTTCGAAATGAATTGAATATATAACGATTTCGAAATGAATTGAATATAAAACGATTTCGAAATGAATTGAATATAAAACGATTTCGAAATGAATTGAATATATAAAACGATTTCGAAATGAATTGAATATATAACGATTTCGAAATGAATTGAATATAAAACGATTTCGAAATGAATTGAGTATAAAACGATTTCGAAATGAATTGAATATATAAAATGATTTCGAAATGAATTGAATATAAAACGATTTCGAAATGAATTGAATATAAAACGATTTCGAAATGAATTGAATATATAACGATTTCGAAATGAATTGAATATATAACGATTTCGAAATGAATTGAATTGAAAACGAATTCAAATTGAATTGAAAGCGAATTGAAATGAATTCAAATTGAATTGAAATTTGAATTGAATAGAAATGAATTTTAAAACGAATTTATAAAGAAGAATTCAATTTTAATTTGAATTGAAAAGAAAGTTGAAATTGCTTTTGAAACGATTTTAAAACTATTTATATAATTTGTTTTAAATAGAAATCTACGAAATATATATTATATATATTATATATATTATATAATGGCCTGAATAGAACGCGCCGCGGCAGTTCGCAAATTTCGACCATTGATTTCAAACGGACATTACGGGGGATCCGACCGTCGGATTCTCCTGAAACCGGAACCGTTGGGTTCGTATCGAAAAGAGCTTTCTAACGAATATTAGAAATTAGAAATCTAACGGTTGGATTTGGAATTATGTCCAAATCAAATTTGAAAAAGGTCGCTGTAAGTGCAGTTCGATGGTCGTTGATGGAAATCGACTGTACAGGCCTTGATAAAATTATTAAAAATAGTAATAATTTGTGTAAAATCATAAGAAATGATTTAGAAAGAATTGGGATGAAAAACTCCATATTTGAAAAGATAAAAATAGATTTTTATCGAAATGAACTAGTTTTGAACTAGAATTACAATTCTATTTATTTTTAAATAAATAAATTGAATTTGAAATGGTTTTGAAAATAACCAGAATTTCCAATGATTGCATTGGAATGGATTTGAATCGAAATTGCCTTCGGAATATTTCGATGTTGGATTTCGTGATGATACAGATATTGTTATGGGAATTTGAAAGATATATATATATATATATATATATATCGTTATTTCCAATGCGATATTTGTTAGTCGTAGAATTTGATATTGAATATAAGCCGGTATATTTTCTATTCAGAGCCTTGTATTGAATATCGAATGTGATTTGGGTTTGTCGTGAATGGTGTCTTCATTAACACTGTTCTTGAACCCAGTTGAGAAAAGATTAAATCTTTTTATTTAGATTTAATGAAGTGTACCAATTCAATAATATTTAATTGGAATTGAATTGATATTGATATTGGGTTTATCGTGAACAGTGTTTTAAATAACACTTGTTCTTTAAACCGATAATTAATGGAATGATTTTCGGGTTTATCGTGAACAGTGTTTTAAATAACACTCGTTCTTTAACCCGATAATTAACGAATGTGATTTTGGGTTTATCGTGAACCGTGTTTTAAATGACACTGATTCTTTAACCCAGTCGAAGATTAAAACTAAGTGGAGTTTTAATGAATCTTTAATTAGATTGAAATAATCGAAATGGAGTATCACCAGTTTTGCTCCAGGCGATAGATAAATCTTTAATTAGATTTGAACGTGAAATGGTAATTGAATTTACCGATAACACTGTGGTGTTAGATATGAAGTATTACTAGTTTTACTTCATGGGATAAATAGGTTGGGATGGGGAAATTAAAATAAATAATTACTTCGGTAAGGTTCGCTAATCCCGACTAGTTTGAATTGAGATTCAAAAATAGAATAAAGAATAAATTCAAGAAATTTATCTTGGATAAAATTAATGGGAACCTTTCCTTATGAATGTGAAATTTAGAAACTAACTGCCGGTTAGCCAAGCAGAATGGTTTTCTGGATATTGATCTGATGTTGGTTTCGGCCTTCGGGGTTAATATTTGGGGAATTATTCTCTTGATTAATTTACGGTTAGTGACTAATGAATTGGAATGAGGCGTATGTTGTGTTTGTGTAACACTTATTTAAAATATACGCGAGTTATTCGGAAAGACCGGGTTTATCCCATTCTGAATAACTGATACGACGATAAGTCGAAGATGAAGACGATGGTCGAAAACCGGAAGTCTTCACGTCGTTTGGGTGATTACTGATGATCTTGATTGGGCTGTACACCCAAGAAGATGGAAACAGTTGGTGATCGTCCAGACGTACTTGGAGATCGATGGATATGCGAGGTACTAGGTGCCTCCGGTTTCGTTCAGACCCAGAACGGACTTGTAAATGGACTGTGTGTCTGACATTGGATTTTAGTCCGTGTGATTGTTCTCTATTAAATATATATCTGTTTGGCGGCGGAGAATTTATTCTCTTGCTTAACGCCCTTCTCTGAGACGTACAAGCTCAGGGGTTATGTATTGATGGATATCAATCGCATGGAGTGAATTGCCTGTGTGGCACGCCTAAGTGGTAATTGATCAAGGCTTCTGTTGAAAAGCAAAGTCTTGTGGTTGATGATCAAAGCACGGCCTTTGTGGCGTAGCTTTGTGTAACGTTGATTCACGAGTTTCACACCCGGTATGAACCAAAAACGGGAGACGGACCTCAGGGAGGGCCTACGTTTCCTCCTAGCTAAAAGTGGCGTCAGTGGTTTTACACGCCCTGACGAGTTTGACTTATGTGGTTGTTGCTGTTGCGAGGCGCCTCGGTTAGATCGGACGATCCGGGTCCGATGGAGTCATTCGTTGGCTCGCTTACGCCCCAAAGGGCGGCGAAACGTAGTGCTCAGGCATTTTAATCCACTCCGTGTGGACCGGCCCTGACGATCCAAGGGTCGATGCGTTCTGATCCTGAGACTCGGGCTAGGCAGTCTCGAATTCGGTAAGGACTATCTTTTGCTTTGGTTCATGACGGAAATCCAGTTTCCAAATACGTGATCTTGCGGTTTTAGTTGTAATCCTATATATGGCGACATAGTGGGATGGGGCGCTCATGCCGCCTATGATTGATACTTATGATTTGAAGTTGTTTTATACACTATGCACTGACTATAGTATCAAATGATTTGTTTTAAAACGTATCAAGCATTCTTTGGCTGTTATAAGGGAAAACCCTATCCTCGGCTGCGTTGCATTGTGTGATGGGACCTGGGTCTTATAACAGCTTCATTTTTCTTTATTTAGCATTGCGCTGTTTGTTTTATGCACTGGTATCCTTGGGAGGAAACCCGTTCCGTGTTATACGGCGTGGTCCCTTGATTTACCTAACTTTAAAATAAAGATTAACTGTTTTAGTTCTCACACCAGTCACATGACTGACCTGGAGTTTATTGTTTTAACCTAAACTCTGGGTGCCCCTATTTTCGACACGGGCAGCTAGTAGTTTTGGTTTTGCAGATTTATATTCACAGGATCCTGGTTTACAGCTGGAACGATATCCGGAAAGCTTTGTATCCGTATATCTCCTTCTAGTTGTGTATTGTATTATTTTCCGCTGCCATGTATTTAAATGTAATTTAAATCTCTGATTTTTCTGTGTAATATTCATTCATTTATACTCTGTATATTCTTGTAATCTGGTGCATTGTTGTAATATACAATGAAATGTTCTTTTATATGCGTTCTGTTGTGGCTTGTTCTCGAACTATCCGACGCTTTCCTTTACTGGGAAGTTACGGGTTTTCACATGCTATCTTGGAGAAGTCCTGGATAAACTTACGATAATATCCGGCTAATCCCAAGAAACTTCTTACATCTGTAGCATTCTTGGGCGTAGGCCAATCCTGTACCGTAGCCACCTTCGCAGGGTCCACGGCAATACCACATTCTGAAACAACATGACCCAAGAATCTTACTTCCCTTCTCCAAAAATGACACTTAGAGAATTTCGCTTTCAATTGGTGTTTCCTCAACACCTCCATCACTATCCTCAAGTGCCCCTTGTGTTCCTCCTCTGTCCTTGAATAAACAAGGATATCATCCACGAACACAAGAACAAACTTATTCAACTGATCTCTGAATACTCAATTCATAAGATCCACAAAATAGGCTGGTGCATTGGTCAACCCAAACGGCATGACCAACCACTCATAAAATCCAGACGGCGTCCTAAATGCCGTTTTCGGAACACTCTCATCCGCTACTCGAAGCTGATGAAATCCTATCGCGAGGTCCAACTGGGAGAACACTCTTTCTCCTTCCAGCTGATCAAACAAATCATCTATCCGTGGTAGAGGATACTTATTCTTCCTCGTCACCTTATTCAACTCGCGATAGTCCACACACAAACGAAGGGAACCATCTGCCTTAGTGGCAAACACAACTGGTGCTCCCCACTCGGAGACACTCCTTCTAATCAATCCCTTCTTCAAAAGATTGCTGACTTGCACCCCAAGCTCTCGCTGCTCCTTTGGTGCCATATGACGAAGTGGCATCACTATAGGTTTGGCATCTTTCACTAAATCAATACGGAACTCAATCTCTCGGTGTGGTGGAAGCCCGGTCACCTCCTCGAAGACGTCCGGATACTGGTCAACCACGGGCACATCTGACAACTCATCCTGCGGGATGTCGAGGGAATTTACAAAACTAGCCATAACCCCATCACTAGGTAGACTACCAAACACTACCCTTCGCCCATCATCCGCCCTCACTGTCACCAAAAAGCCCTCATAGTCTACCACCACCCCGTATCTTTGGAGCCAATCGACTCCCAATATAATGCCATACCCAGTAAAGCCCAAAACAAAGCAATCACATACAAACATACATCCATGACTCGATAAGACCAAATTCCTGCAAATCATACTAAGGCTAGTCGAACCACCAATCGGGTTCGTCACAATCAATAGTCTATCGACTATCTCGGGTTCCAGTCCCAACCTATCTACCAGGTCACTAGATATGAAGGAATGGGAAGCCCCAGTATCAAACAAAACTCGAATTGGTACATCATAAATAGAAAGCATACCTTGAATAACAACATTCTTTCCTTTCTCCGCCGCAGTTGGGGCATTCGACGAAGAAGGAATAGCATCAAGAGCATATGCTTTCACAATCTACTTCTCCTTAACAGGTTGCGGACACTTGTCCTTCTGATGTCCCACTTGACCATAGTTGTAGCACTTCCTTTCCACTGGCTTGGCCCGACATTCTTTAACATAATGGCCTTTCTTTCCACAGCTGAAGCACTCAACATCCTTCTTGCTCTTTTTCTGGCCACTCTTAGATTGGTCCTGCTTCCTCTTATTATGAGAGCTATTCTTGCCTCCACCGCCTGCTTGCGACTTTGGCCCTTCTGCAGATGCAGCCTCAGTCGTTGACTTAGGGTAAAGACTCTCTGATCTCAAAGCTTTCCCCACAATCGATTCAAAAGTCTCATCGATGTGGTTGATAAGCCTTTCCCCCAAGTACCCATCCAAACCAATAATGAACTTCTCATTCTTCTTCTCAGGAGTATCAATGAGAGACAGTCCGTACTTCGACAAAGTGTCGAACTCAGCAATATAATCAGAAACTGCCCTCCCATTCTGCTTGAGTTCCAAGAACCTCTTGAACAACACTGACTTCTGGGCAGCTGGAATGAACTTCTTGCTAAAGCGAGCTTTGAACTGAACCCAAGTAACCTGGTCCTCTGGAGTAGCTGTTCTAATAGCATTCCACCAATTCATCGCTCGCCCTTGCAGCTGACGAGACGCTAGCCTTCTCTTCATCGCATCCTCAAGACCCAAGCCATCGAAGATATGGTCGCAGCTATCCATCCAATCTTGAACATCTGTGGCCGACTCCGTTCCGTGGAACGGCTTCCCACCAAGATTAGTGTAATCTTTGCACAACTTGGCGAAATCGACCCTAGGCGCCTGCACTACTGGGCCAACACCAGCTCCGGGATTGGGAACTGCCCCTTGCACTTCTCTAAGCATGTCTCTCATGAGGTTGGTAAACATCGCCCTCATGTCAGCGGCATTCCCATTATTGGCCCCTCTACCGGTACCTCTAACATATCGGCTCATCGTCAATCTGTAAAAAGGAAACGATTAATGACCCCATAGTGGTACTAGTGCAGTGCAACTTCATTCTTATACTACTAATAGTATATATATACATAGCTTTTGAAAACCAAAGTAATCACAAATACGCGCTCTCGTATACGTACTAACTCTCCCTAGTGTCTTTCCCTAGGTTAACTACGCAACCTAGAGCTCTAATACCAAGTGTGACGGCCCGCCCCGCACCAACCGACATTTACTCCAAAAGTGCGCTGTACACATGTCCAGTTAGCACGGAACGGGTCGTGAGAAGGAAAAGGAAGAAGGAAATGAACATACAAAGAACCTGTAGAATGTCTCACAGCGCATAGGACAAAATATAATAATAACATACTTGACATAAAACAGGAGAGACAGTGCATAAGCTGAAAATCAGAACTAAACATCATAGCAGCGGAAATCCAAAAATACAGCTTATTACAACTTTCAAACTGTCTCAAAGCAAAAGAAAGATAAATGAGGTACACTACTAATGCCCAAGTAGCGACCACCAATGACACAGGGAGAATGCGTATATAGATATAATACGTGGAAGCCTCCTGCCCGCCTCCGAACCAGCTACTCGCGCATCACCAGCTAACCTGTCTCTAGTCTGCTCGTGTGAGCACCCAGAGTAATAAGAGGAGACATAAAACTCTGGGTTAGACATAAAGCCTGGTATGAGCGATAAGCATATAAAGTGAACAATAACAGGTAGACTAAAACATACCTGAACCTGGACCTGCAACCAAAGAGTTAGCACTACATACTGTACAACACTCTAAGGTATCATATCAATCAATATAAAGATACGGAGGTGGGGGAGGTGTGCATGTCATAATGATGGCAAACAATCAAGCATAGCATCCATCCTAACATCTCTCACTCAGTGCGTAAAGTATACGATATTCACCACTTCGATCGCCCAACATACCTTGCTATGATCACTCTGCCCCATGAAGTCATGAATGGCTTCATTGCACTGATAACGTAGCCACTAATCATTTGCTATGTCCACTTTGCCCCATGGAGTCACAAGAACCCCACTGCACTGGCTCATAGCCTTACTAATCCTTACTATGTCCACTTGCCCCATGGAGTTATTCACCCCATCTGCGCTGGCTCATAGTCTTACTAATCCTTACTATGTCCACTTGCCCCATGGGGTTATTCACCCCATCTACGTTGGCTCATAATCTTACTACGCATCACCTTGCCCCTCAGGTCATAATGACCCTACTGCACTGATAACGTAGTCTTGCTACCATCACTTTGCCCCTTAGGTCATAATGACCCTACTGCACTGATAAGTAGCCCATCATTCATTCTTAGTGGTGAATCGAAGTTATGAACGTCGACAACTCCTTAGCACACGTCCCACAGCAAAGTCCAACCATGAAGTGAACTCATTGGTTCCCAACTGGTTCCGGGATCCTGAGCTCTAACTTCCATTTGGACTACCTTTGCATCTCGGGTTATTGGTCATCACCATCGAATCGGATCGGATCGCCTCCTCCAGCTCGTGGCTCCCTCCTAGTTCGGATCGTGATATGGAGCACGAGTGGATCGGTTTCCTTCATTCCTGGTCGGTCGCATTCCTCTCCTCCCTTGGTCGGTCTGAAACCTCCTCTGGTCGGTCGCATTTCACCCATCCTGGTCGGTCTGAAGTTCCTATGGGGTCGGTCGGTCAGAAACCCCCCCTGGTCGGTCCAAACTCGGTCGTTCGAAACTCCCTTGGTCGTTCCAGACTTGGTCGGTCGAAACCTGGTCGGTCAAGAACCTGGTCGGTCAGAAGCCTGGTCGGTTTTTCCTGGTCCTAAAACCTGCACCATTCCAGCAAGCTATTTTCGCCTCTCGACGGCGTTTTCGACAAATCTAACACTTCTAATCAACCACAAAGCATAACATACAATCATAGGAACATAGGGAATCAACCACAAACACCAAAACAACAATATGATATATCAAAATGGATCAAAAATGACCAAAACCCCATATTTCCCTTTAAGCATGTTTTAAGCAAAACTAATGATATGATTAGCAAAACTTAACCAAATGGAACCAAATTTCTAACAGAGGTCTAAAACATCATTCCGAATTTTATAAACATTTTTCCAGAATTTTATCATGTTTAAATTCGCTAATTAACACTAATCAACCCTAATTAGCCATAATTAGTGCAAAACTATGCAAATCACTCACCTTAGCCACAAAATAAACTAAGATCTGAAATAAATCTCTAATTTGATGTGAATCTCAATGCCAAACAGCAGCTCCTAATTTGCTTTAGTGAAGATCTTCCTTGATTAGGGGTTGCTAAGCCAAATCCTTGACCAAAAGATGATTTGGAGGTGATTTAGAGGTTGGAGGCCATTTTTAGGGATCCTTGGTGATAAGTGGAGGCTAGAAAACTGAAATGGAATGATTCTCCATCTCATTTCAGCCCTCCCATAACCCTAATCCCGAAATGGGTTATGGGCCTACTCACTAATCACCCGATTTGGCCCGGTTAAGCAGTTTTTCACCCTCCAAACCTTGTTTCAGCCATATCTCCCAAACGGTAAGTCCGTTTGACTATTATGACCACTCTACGTAAAAAGAAACCATCAAACGAATCAAATGGAAGTGGTTTCAGGTCAAAATTCCTTTCCAATCAAAACTTATGGCCAAAACAGTACCGACTAGGGGCAAAATGGTCATTCAAAAATCAACAAAAATCATGAACATGGGAAATGACTCTAATAGATGTTTCCCAAAGTTACATGACCATACAACTTCATACGGGAAAGAAATAAATATTCTACAATCCTATGATGTGTAGAATACGGGTCGTTACAATAGAGGGTGAGATAAGAAAGAAAGAAATATTAGAATAGAAGAATAAGGAACACAAACACAAAATTTGAGCCTCAAATCGCAGCGGAACAAAATATATTATAGAAATAAATCTTTACTAGAATCTTTAAAAATACTTACAATCATCAGAGTACATCACATATTTGGACAGTTATAATGACCTGTCCTCATATATAACAACACACGGCGGAATAATATATCATACGTCTGGACTCTTCCATCTCGTCTCTTCACTGCATCCGATAACTTAAACCTATACAGCCCAGTCTAACCCGAGCATTACAAACGCACGGATCAGTCTGGTGAACCAGATTGAGAAAAATGCACTAAGTTTATGGGTAACGTCCAAATTGATTTTAAAGTTAAAATCTTTTCGAAAGAAAGGATAATAGTAAGACCAAATCCATGCATAAATACGGACGGTTTTTACCTTACTATAACCTAAAAATTTTTTGAAATCAATATATTTTCTGATATTATAATATTGTCTAATATCAAATAAATAGCAATCTAGCAGAATGCTTGCATCTCACGTTCCACATACATAGTATACAATCAAAACCGCAGGCGCTTATTGGAGAATGGATTTCCAACTATGGCAAGGTATGGGACCACCTTCCGACAATGTACCTCTAGAGATGAATACATTGGAGATTCAACAAGAACATCTTGCAACCCCGGCTAAACATGATCGGCCCCTCACTTCGCTTGAGAGTACCGAATATATCATTACCACGGTTGGGGGCCAGCCAACCGAATCGATAATATACAAATAAAATAAAAGGGATAACCGAAGGCATTTAATTTCACCAGATCAGGTAATGATATACCCTTTTGATGGGTGCAACCCACATAGCCATGCGGCCTACCCAATTTTATACTATTTCCCAGTTGAAAAGGCTTGAGGTCCAAATTAATTAACTAATTTATCATTACGATATTATTATTTAACTCTTCTAAACATCAATCATCATTCACTTTGAATGCCACATCATCAGATCCGCTAGATATCATTTAATTTATTTCCACAAAAATACTCTGAGCATTAAGATAAAAGAAGTGCCCCTCTCTTCGCCACCAACAGGAATACGTTGGTAAAAATCAATATATGTAACTCCTTTGGACATACTCTGTTAGGCACTCGTCCATACAAGTCATCCAGGAACAGGACGAACCGAAGGCACCCTCCTACCACATCCTACATAGGTATCACCCCAAGGATCAGTAGCGAGTAGTCCTTGCAATACACAGATTCCAACCACGACAGAATCACAAATCAAATAACTCCAGTTGCAAGCTAGAGAAATTCGATAGGTAATTCTTCTGCTTATGAAGATCCATGCTCTTCATTTTCTCCATCCTTTATCTTCATGTATTTGCTGGTTCGGAATGGTTTTCGAATATAAATTCGATCCTGGTCTTTCCGTATCAACAATCGTATTGGCCAGATTTGATAGTAGGTTATTTAATTATCAAATAACAAAATAAAATAAAATGAGTTTACTGATTCAGTACTTAGCATTACTTGGCCTTTTTAATAAAAAATAATTAATGAAGGTTAACTGAAAACTCTTTAAAATATCTCGATATTACGAATATCGCTTTTCACCTCTTATCAAACATAAATTTTTTCTTAAACTATTTTGTTTTAATACTTAGGAAAATATCCTATCATTATAACTAATTTTCTAATCTATTATCATTTCAAAACATTTCCTATATCATTTCTTAATACCTATAATTGGGAAAATCAATTCATTTTAACATTCGCAAAATAATGTTACGAATCTCTTTGGTTTCATTAGTTGAAAACAATCACTTATTCTTTCGGAATAACTCATTTCAAAATTCTAGTTTTTATTTCCCTTTAACTCGAACATATCGTTATATTTTCACGCAATCTACTTTATTTCTTTTATTTCGGGAATTCATTTTATATACATATATTCTCATATCTTTCCATTTCTGTTACTTTGGAAATCACATTTTATATTCTTGAATCTTTTTATTTCCTTTACTTTGGAAATCACATTTTATAGTCTCAAATCTTTTTATTTCCGTTACTTTGGAAATCACATTTTATGTTCTCAAATCTCTTTATTTCCGTTACTTTGGAAACCACATTTTTAAATCCTTTACCAAACTCAAATTCAAATTCCTTTTTAATTATTTCATTTTGAAAATCTCATTTCAATCTCGACTATTTTACTTAATTCCACTGTTAAGTATCACTAATTCAAATTAACGCTTTGACTTCACATTCTTTTATAACTTCTTGTTTATAAATCTTAGGTTTAATATAAACCCCTTTTTCATCTCGTTTCTTTTACTTAATTCAAATATTAAGCCAACATTTATTTTAAGCAGTCGTGTTTGTTTAAAATTCCTTTTGTAACTTCGTTATAAAACTCTGTTTTTATATCAAACTCGTTTATATTCTCTTTCCAAAGCTCAATCATATTCCATTTCAAAATCGGTTACTCACTTAAATGTGTTTCATTTAAAAAGTAATTACTTAAACGATTAAAATAATATTTTACTTTATTATTCTAGAATTAGTATTAAATTTCTTTTTAAAATCTTATTCAAGTTAAACCGCTATATTCTAAATTATTTCATTTCTAATTGGCACAAACTAATTTAATTAAATAATCAATTTCAATTTAAATGGTTGACTCGGTCAACTCTAAAACATGATTAACACGTTGATGAACCTTAACTCATCTCTTCATTTAAATTAATTAATAAATTAATTTCAATAATCTCATTTACTTCGATTAATATTCAATAAATAATAATATAATTCCATTTTAATTGTTTCTTAAGAACAATTAATCTCAGTTGTAAATCGTTACATTAATTAAGATGAGGCACGTGCTCCGCACACGACTGATTTCTCTTTTTATAAACTTCATTTTTAAATAAAACATTTCAAAATCTATATTCAGTTATAAAATTAATTTCATAACTTTATTTTTATCGATTTACCTGATGGTAAATCAATATTTCAAAATGATTGATTTATCGGCCAACAACTGCCAATTACTAACCAAATATTTCCCATTGGTTAACACAAAACAATTTATTGAATTTCAAGTCAATAATCATCAATCAAATCAATCATCCAAACAGATAGGTTTAAACAGTTCATATAATGACAATATGAAAATAAATAACATTTACTATATTTGTAACACCCCACCTCCGTTAAGGTCACTCACAAAGGGAATGTATTAACTTCAAAGGAGCGTCATAAGTGTATAGAACAGATAAATTACAAAACAAAGAAAAATTTTAAACAGTGGAAAATATATAAAACTTTACTTCATTGATAAAACAGCAGCTTGGTAAAACAGCTTGTACAAAGATTGTTTTCCAACACCAAAACACCCTTACTGTAAAAACCCGTAACTTCCCCGTAGAGGAAAGCGTCGGATAGTTCGAGAACAAGCCACAACAGAATACAAACAGAAGAACATTTCATTGTTATTACAACAATGCCCCAGATTACAAGAATGTACAGAGTATAAATGAGTATTACACAGAAATATCAGAGATTTAAATTACATTTAAATACATCGCAGCGGAAAATAATACAATACACAACTAGAAGAGATATACGGATACAAAGCTTTCCGGATATCATTCCAGCTGAAAACCAGGGTCCTGTGAATATAAATCTGCAAAACCAAAACTACTAGCTGCCCGTGTGGAAAATAGGGGCACCCAGAGTTTAGGTTAAAACAATAAACTCCAGGTCAGTCATGTGACTGGTGTGAGAACTAAAACAGTTATTTAAAACTTTACTTTAAAAGAGAGTAATTCAAGGGACCACGCCGTATAACACGGAACGGGTTTCCTCCCAAGAATACCAGTGCATAGAATAAACAGCGCAATGCTTTTTCGAAAAATGAAGCTATTATAAGACCCAGGTCCCATCACACAATGCAACGCAAGCCGGAGGATAGGGTTTTACCTTATAACAGCCAAACATGCTTGATACGTTTAAAACAAATCATTTGATACTATAATATGTGTATAGTGTCAAAACAATTCCAATCATAAATATCAATCATAGACGGCATGGGTACGATATATCATGTCGCCATACTAGTTCTACAATTAAAACCGCAATACACGTATCGGAAATTGGATTTCCATCATGGTAGCTCCTGATTCGAAAGATCGATCGCAGAATACAATTCACCACGGCTTACGTCCCCACAAGAGAAAACACCGTCTGCATCCGCACATTTGGGACCAGAGTACCACCGCGGCTTACATCCCAGCGAGAGAAAACACCGCTTACTCTATATATCCCTGAGCACTAGGCTCATCACGGTCGACCGAATCCACGACACCACTAAGGTGCCCATCCACGAAAAAGCATACTGATCAAACCATCAGTTTGCCACCATACCGGGGTGTGAGGCTCGCGGATCAACGCTATACACAAAGCCATGCTATATCAGCTACGCTTTGATCATCAACCACCAAACTTTGCTTTTCAACAAAAGTCTGGATCACTGCATCTCAGCATGCCACACTATCAATCCATATCGTACCACTGATTTCTGCCAATACATAACCTCTGAGCTCATATGTCTCAGAGAAGGGCGTTAAGCAAGAGAATAAATTCTCCGCCGCCAAACAAATATATATTTAGCAGAGATCAACAAATACAATATAAAGGAATACAATGTCAGACACACCATCCATTTACAAGTCCGTTCTAGGTCTGAACGAAACCGGAGGCACTTTCCTCGCATATCCATCCATCTCCAAGTACGTCTGGACGACCACCAACTATTTCCATCCTCTTGGGTGTACAGCCCAATCAGGATCGTCAGTAATTATCCGAACGATGTGAAGACTTCCGGTCTTTAACCACCGTCTTCATCTTCGACATATCGTCGAATCGGTTATTCAGAATGGGTATAAACCCGGCCTTCCCGAACAACCTGTGTATATTAAAAACGAATGTTACACAAACACAGCATACGCCTCATTCCAATTCAGTAGCTACTAACCGTAAATCAACAAGAGAACAATTTCCCAAATATTAACCCCGAAGGCCGAAACCAACATCAGATCAATACCCAGGAAACCATTCTACTTAGCTAACCTACAACTAGTTTCTAAATTTCAATTCTTAGGGAAAGGTTCCCATTAATTTTATCCAAGATAAATTCTTTAAAATTTATCCTTTGATCTTCCTTTGGATGTCATTTCAAACCAAATTATGGTTTTCCAAACTAGTCGAGATTAGCGAACCACACCGAAGTAATTATTTATTTTATTTCTCAATCCTAACCTATTCATCCCATGAAGCAAAACAGGTAATACTCCATATCTAACACCACGGTGTTATCGGTAAAATTAATTACCATTTCACGTTCAAATCTAATTAAAGATTTAACTATCGCTTTGGAGCAAAACTGGTGATACTCCATTCTCGCTCATTTTCTAAAGTCGATAATTTAAATTATCAATTCCCCATTCCAATCTAATTGCAGATTCATTAAAACTCCCTTTACTGGGTTAAAGAACCAGGTGTTATTTAAAACACAGTTCACGACAAACCCAAATCACATTCTATTTATTATCGGGTTAAAGAACTAGTGTTATTTAAAACACAGTTCACGATAAACCCATGAATCAATTCTGCTTTAATTTAATTCAAATATATTAGGAATTCCGATTATTTAAAACCCCTTTTTTTAATCTCATTTATATATTTAAAACAAATCGGGTTTTAAATTTAGTTCAAACTAATTCATTTTGATAAAAATCTATTTTTATCTTTTCAAATATGGAGTTTTTCATCCTAAATTTTCCCAAATCATTTCTAATGATTTTACACAAATTATTGATATTTTTAATAATTTTATCAAGGCCCCTACAGTCGATTTCCATCAATGGTCATCGAACTGCACTTACAGCGACCTTTTCCAAATTTGATTTGGACATAATTCCAAATCCAACCGTTAGATTTCTGATTTCTGATTTCTAATATTCGTTAGAAAGCTCTTTTCAATACGAACCCAACGGTTCTGGTTTTAGGAGAATCCGACGGTCGGATCTCCCGTAATGTCCGTTTGAACTAAATGGTCGAAATTCACGAACTGCCGCGGCGCGGCGCGTTCTATTCAGGCCATTATATATATAATATATATATATTATATATATATCGTCGATTACCTTTTTAAAACGAATTTTATAAGTCATTTCAAATTTGTTTTAAAGACAATTTCAACCTTTAATTCAAATTCAAATTAAAATTGAATTTTCCCTTATAAATTCTTTCTACATTCACTTCTATTTGATTTCAATTCAAATCGATTTTAATTCGTTTTCAATTGAATTCAATTCGAATTCGTTTTCTATTCAATCCAATTCGAATTCGTTTTCTATTCAATCCAATTCAAATTGGTTTTCTAATCGATTCAAATCAAATTCGTTTTATATTCAATTCATTTCGAAATCGTTTTCAATTCATTTCATTTCGAAATCGTTTTCAATTCATTTCATTTCGAAATCGTTTTCAATTCATTTCATTTCGAAATCGTTTTCAATTCATTTCATTTCGAAATCGTTTTCAATTCATTTCATTTTCGTTTTCTATTTGAATCAAATTCATTAAATATTCAATGGAAATCAAATTCGTTTTATAATCAATTCGAATTCAATTCGTTATATATTCAATTCGAATTCGTTTTCTATTCAATTTGATTCAAATTTCATTTCAAAATATGCGTTTTCGAAATCACTTTTCAATATTCGTTTTAAAATGAATAAAATCGATATAGATATCGTTCACGTCAAAATGGCGTCAATCTAACCAACACGGCTTCATATATTTCTATTTTCAAATATTCTATTCAACAAATGAATATTTATTTTTGTCAACACACGACTAATCTCAACGAATGAGTACTGTCCACGTGTGACTATTTTTGTTAAATTATTTCGTTCAACACATGACTAATCTCAACGGATGAGTACAGTCAACACATGAACCTTTATTTTATATTGATAAAGATGTAAATTTTAATATTAAAATATTTCGTTCAACACATGACTAATCTCAACGGATGAGTACAGTCAACACATGAACCTTTATTTTATATTGATAAAGATGTAAATTTTATTATTAAAATATTTCGTTCAACACATGACTAATCTCAACGGATGAGTACAGTCAACACATGAACCTTTATTTTATATTGATAAAGATGTAAATTTTATTATTAAAATATTTCGTTCAACACATGACTAGTCTCAACGGATGAGTACAGTCAACACATGAACCTTTATTTTATAATATTCTTTATTTTTCAAATTGGAATGAAGCCCAATCAATTACCATATAGCGTTAACTATATGGATTTTCTACAACACATATATTCAATAACAACGATGAATAATCAACGATCAACCAAAGTGCACTACACTGTATAAGCATCAAATATAGATATCTAACGCTTATAACAGCCTGTCAATCGATCGATCGACATATTTAATCAATCAAGATGAGTGAACTTCATATTTCATCCCAACACCCGTGTGGGGTTTCCAACAATCAAACACAGATTTTATTTGTGCAGTTGGGCGATGTGTAAAATTTATCGACCCAATCAATATCAGTCAAATCAGTGTATATAAACAAATCGGCCGATTTGTTTATAAATATTTATTTATTCACTTTCACGTTAAAAATTATATTTTTAACGATAAAACATTTTATTCAACCTATGAATATTCTATTCGGTTCATTTATTCAATAAAATGACATTTTTATTTTTCTAACATATTTTAGAAAATTTCAGCGGCATAACGGCACGATACTAGAAACGGGACGAGGCCTAGCCTTATCCTCGGTCTAGTGAAGGCCCACGCCATTCACACATCAATCAAATCAATTTCATTTCACCAAACAATTCAGTTCAAACCAAATAATCTAACCAACTACACAACCAAACAATTTAACAAACAAGCCATCCATGGTCTGTGGATGACGGGTGTCGGGTGCTACTAAGCACCGTCTGTATCCTAGTATATATATATATATATATATATATATATATATGTATGTATAACTAGAATAAGAAATTTAGAGTGAGGAGTTCTCACCCTTTCGCTAAACTGAATGACGCAATTCTTCATGGGTAGGAAATCTTCACTTTGCTTTTCTTTCATGTATTTCGTTGCCCGTATCCACTACCTATATAAAAATCACATTTTTACTTTGCTATTCAATATATAAAAATCGAATTTTTACCTCGTTATTCAAAATATAAAAATCGAATTTTTACCTCGTTATTCAATATATAAAAATCGAATTTTTACTTCGCTATTCAAAATATAAAAATCGAATTTTTTAACCTCGTTATTTAATATATAAAAATCCCACCTTTTCAAAAATAAAGATTTCGCCTTTTCAAAAAGAAAGATTTCACCTTTTCAAAAAGAAAGATTTCACCTTTTCAAAAAGAAAGATTTCACCTTTTCAAAAATGTCATTATAAAAATCATATTTTATTTCAACGTATATAAAATAAAAATCAGATTTTTATTTTGCTACATATACAAAGATGATATTTTTAATATTACTATCATGTAGAAATTATATTTTAAATTCCCTACATAAACAAAAATCATATTTTTACGCCTTCTATATAGTAAAGATTATATTTTTAATACTCTAAAAATATAAAAATCATATTTTTAATTCTTTAAAAATATAAAAGTTATTTTTTTTTCTCGAAGTAAAAATCATATTTTTATACCTCACTAAACCCTCTCTTTATTCAATTAAAAATCTAACCTTTATACAATACAAATCTAATCTTCATTCAAGTTAAAAATCAGATTTTTATTTATGTTTTATATAAAACTGAAAATAAAATAAAATAAAAACTCACAGCGCTAAAAGGGGATTTGCTGGTTGAATCAGAGGAAGGGGCTTCTGCGCGTCGGACTGGGAGGAGGCGCGGTTGGCTGGTGGCCTTCAGGAGGAGGTGCGGCGGATTTTGGGTTCTAGGGTTTGGGTGGCTCGGTGGTAGAAAAGGAGGAAGGGAAGAGGGCGTCGGGGCTAGAGAGGGGCGGTCGGAGTCTGGCGCGGTGGGTGGAGGAGCGGTGGTGGCTGCGACGAGGGCGGCGGCGCGTCTAGGTTAGGGCACGACGATTTATATTTTTTTTCCCTTTTTCTTCTGTTCTGTTCGAAACGAAATCGGGGGGGGGGGGTATATGCAAAGAAGGTTTTAATTTATTTAATTAATTTATATTTCAAAAAGTTGACTTTTACCTACGACCTCGAAACGAGGCCCACCGCCTGTCGCCCATAGCGTTTTACCCCCATTCCGAACACAATGGGATATGTATCGCAAGCTGATTTGATTGTTTTGATCAGTTTCCGTTGAATTTACACTTAAATCACTATATTGAATTTTAAACGTACATTTCAAATTACCGGGGCCACATACTAACTCTAAAAATTCTCGAAAAATATTTTCTAGCTTCGTATTGACGATACGGTCCTAACAAAACTAGTTTCGACGAATTCTGAGACCGTTGGGAAAATGGCCAATTTCCAGTCGATTAAAATCAACTGAAACTGGTCAAACGCGTTTTCCTTTGCCACACTCACATATTGATTCGAAAAATTCTGAAAATTGGAACCTAGCAATAATTTAACATCACGGACCCAACAAAACTGGTTTCGTCGAAATCCGAGGTCGTTTGCAAAATTTCCATTTTTAAGGACCTGAATTCCATAGCGACTATTCAGTATTTTCAACTGGACATATCTTTTGATTCCCGCTATGAAATCTCGATTTTTCGGATTCGTTGGAAAGATATTCTAAAATAGATCCTAATGTTGTTGGTTTCACTAAAATCCGGATTGTTTTGCACCCGGTACATTCAATTGAAGTTTGAAATCGAATTATCGAACTACCGCGCCATTTTCAATTTTATTTATAATTATATATAATTATTTATATTCTAACGACGACGTATATAACATATACGTTCTAATTATATTCAAGATAAATTTTTCGTTGATATTATTTAAAATAATTCATTTTAAATATTCAAAATTCGCTAAAATTGCCGATATAAAAATTTTAAACTGGCCCAGATTTTCGGGTTGTTACAATCTCCCCCACTTAAAACTTTTCGTCCCCGAAAAGGAACAAAGTCGAAAGTTGTTTAACAATTTAACTCAACTTGCATTGTTTTGATTACGGCTTAAGTTCTTCAGCTTTTCAGTTTCTAAGAACTTTTCAAAAATTCCAAAAATTTGGCTAACACCCTAAATTTTGGAAAATTTCGCCATAACCTCCCCTGCAATGGGAGCATCGGGAAATCTCAAATGGCTTCCCCGGTCCTTCAGATCTCAAAAATAAAAAGAAAAAGCCAAGCGGCTAGCCAATAGGCTCATAAAATCATCATCACCCAAACAAAACAGTAAATTATGTAGTAAACATGTACCTATTTGTCGGGCAAACAAATTTTATTCTCTGCTCTAGCCTCCTTGCTATGACCTGTTCAATGTAAGTACATGTATATGCAAGAAATTTCAATCAAATTCCAAAACATTCTAATATGCGGTGCTAAATTTGCCTTAGTTCAACATTCTTTTTACACTAGCTATATTATACAATATCGATACATTTTTAAAACAAAAGCATATTTAAGTTCATACAAGTATCATACACATCCATACGTATATCCAAAATGCTAGTTCATTACATTAAAACTCAACTTTCTAGGAAGTCATGCCTCCTCCTTGCATAATTTCCAAAGTAGATATCTCCTTTCCTTTGGATTTCTTATCACCCTTCTTTAACGGGCAATTTCGGGCTAGACGCCCTATATCTTTGCATCGGAAGCACTTCTTTTCTTTTCCTAATTTTCTGGATTTTTTCTTAACGTTTGGACACTTATCCACAAAATGTCCCGTTTCTTTGCACTTAAAACAAACTATGTCCATTCTTATCTCTTTCTCCTTGATTTTCTTTCTCTCAGGGCACCGAACCGCATAATGCCCTTCTTCTCTGCATATACGACAATAAACACCCACGTATGTTCCTAAGTTCAACTTCCTTTCTTTTTTTGCTTTCTGCTCGGCCCTCCTTGTTTGTTTCGGAGTCATACTGAAGTCAGCATTAGATAAGCCATAGAGAACCATCTCCTACATTATATTTGAGGATTTTATCAAGAGAGTTTGCATTACTTTTCGTTAACAAATATCTTGATTTATGCTTTATATATCATTCCAATATTTCTATTAGTTGAATTAATAATCATCACAGCTAGTAATCAATGTGTTGGCTAACTTTCAAAGGTATAATTTTTTATATATATACTAAAAATCATGTTTTTGATGCCAAATCACAACAATAAACCTATCTAGTTTGTTTCTCACACCAGTCGATGGGAAATATATAAATATCTCACTTTCGAAACTCGAACATAAACACTGATGATGAGATCTCAATCATCAGTATCATCTCCGGGCGACTAGAGTGTGATTCTATATCTATTCAATATATTAAAACTTCGAATACACGTTTGCAAGGCGTATATGCAAAGTCTTTATATATTGGATTGCCCAAATTCAATATAAAACAAATATTCAAATACGTATAAAATGGTTTAAACTTTCAAAACAAAGTTTGTTTAAATGTTTATTTTTAAAAATAACACTCTTTCAACTCGTCCTAGGATACTACTGATCCCATCTCTAACGAGTCATTCTTATTGGATATTACTAATCCAATCTCTGATGAATTCTTTCGTATGGTTCTAATGTGCCTTGTTCTCTGCTTTGTAAACCAAAGCTCTGATACCAACTATAAAAACCCGTAACTTCCCCGTAGAGGAAAGCGTCGGATAGTTCGAGAACAAGCCACAACAGAATACAAACAGAAGAACATTTCATTGTTATTACAACAATGCCCCAGATTACAAGAATGTACAGAGTATAAATGAGTATTACACAGAAATATCAGAGATTTAAATTACATTTAAATACATCGCAGCGGAAAATAATACAATACACAACTAGAAGAGATATACGGATACAAAGCTTTCCGGATATCATTCCAGCTGAAAACCAGGGTCCTGTGAATATAAATCTGCAAAACCAAAACTACTAGCTGCCCGTGTGGAAAATAGGGGCACCCAGAGTTTAGGTTAAAACAATAAACTCCAGGTCAGTCATGTGACTGGTGTGAGAACTAAAACAGTTATTTAAAACTTTACTTTAAAAGAGAGTAATTCAAGGGACCACGCCGTATAACACGGAACGAGTTTCCTCCCAAGAATACTAGTGCATAGAATAAACAGCGCAATGCTTTTTCGAAAAATGAAGCTATTATAAGACCCAGGTCCCATCACACAATGCAACGCAAGCCGGAGGATAGGGTTTTACCTTATAACAGCCAAACATGCTTGATACGTTTAAAACAAATCATTTGATACTATAATATGTGTATAGTGTCAAAACAATTCCAATCATAAATATCAATCATAGACGGCATGGGTACCATATATCATGTCGCCATACTAGTTCTACAATTAAAACCGCAATACACGTATCGGAAATTGGATTTCCATCATGGTGGCTCCTGATTCGAAAGATCGATCGCAGAATGCAATTCACCATGGCTTACGTCCCCACAAGAGAAAACACCGTATGCATCCGCACATTTGGGACCAGAGTACCACCGCGGCTTACGTCCCAGCGAGAGAAAACACCGCTTACTCTATATATCCCTGAGCACTAGGCTCATCTCGGTCGACCGAATCCACGACACCACTAAGGTGCCCATCCACGAAAAAGCATACTGATCAAACCATCAGTTTGCCACCATACCGGGGTGTGAGGCTCGCGGATCAACGCTATACACAAAGCCATGCTATATCAGCTGCGCTTTGATCATCAACCACCAAACTTTGCTTTTCAACAAAAGTCTGGATCACTGCATCTCAGCATGCCACACTATCAATCCATATCATACCACTGGTTTCGGCCAATATATAACCTCTGAGCTCATTTGTCTCAGAGAAGGGCGTTAAGCAAGAAATAAATTCTCCGCCGCCAAACAGATATATATTTAGCAGAGATCAACAAATACAATATAAAGGAATACAATGTCAGACACACCATCCATTTACAAGTCCGTTCTAGGTCTGAACGAAACCGGAGTCACTTTCCTCGCATATCCATCCATCTCCAACTGGACGACCACCAACTATTTCCATCCTCTTGGGTGTACAGCCCAATCAGGATCGTCAGTAATTATCCGAACGATGTGAAGACTTCCGGTGTTTAACCACCGTCTTCATCTTCGACATATCGTCGAATCGGTTATCCAGAATGGGTATAAACCCGGCCTTCCCGAACAACCCGCGTATATTAAAAACGAATGTTACACAAACACAGCATACGCCTCATTCCAATTCAGTAGCTACTAACCGTAAATCAACAAGAGAACAATTTCCCAAATATTAACCCCGAAGGCCGAAACCAACATCAGATCAATACCCAGGAAACCATTCTTCTTAGCTAACCTACAGCTTGTTTCTAAATTTCAATTCTTAGGGAAAGGTTCCCATTAATTTTATCCAAGATAAATTCTTTAAAATTTATCCTTTGATCTTCCTTTGGATGTCATTTCAAACCAAATTATGGTTTTCCAAACTAGTCGAGATTAGCGAACCACACCGAAGTAATTATTTATTTTATTTCCCAATCCCAACCTATTCATCCCATGAAGCAAAACTGGTAATACTCCATATCTAACACCACGGTGTTATCGGTAAAATTAATTACCATTTCACGTTCAAATCTAATTAAAGATTTAACTATCGCTTTGGAGCAAAACTGGTGATACTCCATTCTCGCTCATTTTCTAAAGTTGATAATTTAAATTATCAATTCCCCATTTCAATCTAATTGCAGATTCATTAAAACTCCCTTTACTGGGTTAAAGAACTAGGTGTTATTTAAAACACAGTTCACGTCAAACCCAAATCACATTCTATTTATTATCGGGTTAAAGAACTAGTGTTATTTAAAACACAGTTCACGATAAACCCATGAATCAATTCTGGTTTAATTTAATTCAAATATATTAGGAATTCCGATTATTTAAAACCCCTTTTTTAATCTCATTTATTTATTTAAAACAAATCGGGTTTTAAATTTAGTTCAAACTAATTCATTTTGATAAAAATCTATTTTTATCTTTTCAAATATGGAGTTTTTCATCCCAAATTTTCCCAAATCATTTCTAATGATTTTACACAAATTATTGATATTTTTAATAATTTTATCAAGGCCCGTACAGTCGATTTCCATCAATGGTCATCGAACTGCACTTACAGCGACCTTTTCCAAATTTGATTTGGACATAATTCCAAATCCAACCGTTAGATTTCTGATTTCTAATATTCGTTAGAAATCTCTTTTCGATACGAACCCAACAGTTCCGGTTTTAGGAGAATCCGACGGTCGGATCTGCAGTAATGTCCGTTTGAACTAAATGGTCGAAATTCACGAACTGCCGCGGCGCGGCGTGTTCTATTCAGGCCATTATATATATAATATATATATTATATATATATATATATATATATCGTCGATTACCTTTTTAAAACGAATTTTATAAGTCATTTCAAATTTGTTTTAAAGACAATTTCAACCTTTAATTCAAATTCAAATTAAAATTGAATTTTCCCTTATAAATTCTTTCTACATTCACTTCTATTTGATTTCAATTCAAATCGATTTTAATTCGTTTTCAATTGAATTCAATTCAATTCGAATTCGTTTTCTATTCAATCCAATTCGAATTCGTTTTCTATTCAATCCAATTCAAATTGGTTTTCTAATCGATTCAAATCAAATTCGTTTTATATTCAATTCATTTCGAAATCGTTTTCAATTCATTTCATTTCGAAATCGTTTTCAATTCATTTCATTTCGAAATCGTTTTCAATTCATTTCATTGCGAAATCGTTTTCAATTCATTTCATTTCCGTTTTCTATTTGAATCAAATTCATTAAATATTCAATGGAAATCAAATTCGTTTTATAATCAATTCGAATTCAATTCGTTATATATTCAATTCGAATTCGTTTTCTATTCAATTTGATTCAAATTTCATTTCAAAATATGCGTTTTCGAAATCACTTTTCAATATTCGTTTTAAAATGAATAAAATCGATATAGATATCGTTCACGTCAAAATGGCGTCAATCTAACCAACACGGCTTCATATATTTCTATTTTCAAATATTCTATTCAACAAATGAATATTTATTTTTGTCAACACACAACTAATCTCAACGAATGAGTACTGTCCACGTGTGATTATTTTTGTTAAATTATTTCGTTCAACACATGACTAATCTCAACGGATGAGTACAGTCAACACATGAACCTTTATTTTATATTGATAAAGGTGTAAATTTTAATATTAAAATATTTCGTTCAGCACATGACTAATCTCAACGGATGAGTCAGTCAACACATGAACCTTTATTTTATATTGATAAAGATGTAAATTTTATTATTAAAATATTTCGTTCAACACATGACTAATCTCAACGGATGAGTACAGTCAACACATGAACCTTTATTTTATATTGATAAAGATGTAAATTTTATTATTAAAATATTTCGTTCAACACATGACTAATCTCAACGGATGAGTACAGTCAACACATGAACCTTTATTTTATAATATTCTTTATTTTTCAAATTGGAATGAGGCCCAATCAATTACCATATAGCGTTAACTATATGGATTTTCTACAACACATATATTCAATAACAACGATGAATAATCAACCATCAACCAAAGTGCACTACACTGTATAAGCATCAAATATAGATATCTAACGCTTATAACAGCCTGTCAATCGATCGATCGACATATTTAATCAATCAGGATGAGTGAACTTCATATTTCATCCCAACACCCGTGTGGGGTTTCCAACAATCAAACACAGATTTTATTTGTGCAGTTGGGCGATGTGTAAAATTTATCGACCCAATCAATATCAGTCAAATCAGTGTATATAAACAAATCGGCCGATTTGTTTATAAATATTTATTTATTCACTTTCACGTTAAAAATTATATTTTTAACGATAAAACATTTTATTCAACCTATGAATATTCTATTCGGTTCATTTATTCAATAAAATGATATTTTTATTTTTCTAACATATTTTAGAAAATTTCGGCGGCATAACGGCACGATACTAGAAACGGGACGAGGCCTAGCCTTATCCCCGGTCTAGTGAAGGCCCACGCCATTCACACATCAATCAAATCAATTTCATTTCACCAAACAATTCAGCTCAAACCAAATAATCTAACCAACTACACAACCAAACAATTTAACAAACAAGCCATCCATGGTCTGTGGATGACGGGTGTCGGTTGCTACTAAGCACCGTCTGCATCCTAGTATATATATATATATGTGTAACTAGAATAAGAAATTTAGAGTGAGGAGTTCTCACCCTTTCGCTAAACTGAATGACGCAATTCTTCATGGGTAGGAAATCATCACTTTGCTTTTCTTTCGTGTATTTCTTTGCCCGTATCCACTACCTATATAAAAATCACATTTTTACTTTGCTATTCAATATATAAAAATCGAATTTTTACCTCGTTATTCAATATATAAAAATCGAATTTTTACCTCGTTATTCAATATATAAAAATCGAATTTTTACTTCGCTATTCAAAATATAAAAATCGAATTTTTTTACCTCGTTATTCAATATATAAAAATCCCGCCTTTTCAAAAATAAAGATTTCGCTTTTCAAAAAGAAAGATTTCACCTTTTCAAAAAGAAAGATTTCACCTTTTCAAAAATGTCATTATAAAAATCATATTTTATTTCAACCTATATAAAATAAAAATCAGATTTTTATTTTGCTACATATACAAAGATGATATTTTTAATATTACTATCATGTAGAAATTATATTTTAAATTCCCTACATAAACAAAAATCATATTTTTACGCCTTCTTTATAGTAAAGATTATATTTTTAATACTCTAAAAATATAAAAATCATATTTTTAATTCTTTAAAAATATAAAAGTTATATTTTTTTTCTCGAAGTAAAAATCATATTTTTATACCTCACTAAACCCTCTCTTTATTCAATTAAAAATCTAACCTTTATACAATACAAATCTAATCTTCATTCAAGTTAAAAATCAGATTTTTATTTATGTTTTATATAAAACTGAAAATAAAATTAAATAAAAACTCACAGCGCTAAAAGGGGATTTGCTGGTTGAATCGGAGGAAGGGGCTTCTACGCGTCGGACTGGGAGGAGGCGAGGTTGGCTGGTGGCCTTCAGGAGGAGGTGCGGCGGATTTTTGGTTCTAGGGTTTGGGTGGCTCGGTGGTAGAAAAGGAGGAAGGGAAGAGGGCGTCGGGGCTAGAGAGGGGCGGTCGGAGTCTAGCGCAGTGGGTGGAGGAGCGGTGGTGGCTGCGACGAGGGCGGCGGCGCGTCTAGGTTAGGGCACAACGATTTATATTTTTTTTTCCTTTTTCTTCTGTTCTGTTCGAAATGAAATCGGGGGGGGGGGGGTATATGCAAAGAAGGTTTTAATTTATTTAATTAATTTATATTTCAAAAAGTTGACTTTTACCTACGACCTCGAAACGAGGCCCACCGCCTGTCGCCCATAGCGTTTTACCCCCATTCATAACACAATGGGATATGTATCGCAAGCTGATTTGATTGTTTTGATTAGTTTCCGTTGAATTTACACTTAAATCACTATATTGAATTTTAAACGTATATTTCAAATTACCGGGGCCACATACTAACTCTAAAAATTCTCGAAAAATATTTTCTAGCTTCGTATTGACGATATGGTCCTAACAAAACTAGTTTCGACGAATTCTGAGACCGTTGGGAAAATGGCCAATTTCCAGTCGATTAAAATCAACTTAAAATGGTCAAACGCGTTTTCCTTTGCCACGCTCACATATTGATTCGAAAAATTATGAAAATTGGAACCTAGCAATAATTTAACATCACGGACCCAACAAAACTGGTTTCGTCGAAATCCGAGGTCGTTTGCAAAATTTCCATTTTTAAGGGCCTGAATTCCATAGCGACTATTCAGTATTTTCAACTGGACATATCTTTTGATTCCCGCTATGAAATCTCGATTTTTCGGATTCGTTGGAAAGATATTCTAAAATAGATCCTAATGTTTTTGGTTTCACTAAAATCCGGATTGTTTTGCACCCGGTACATTCAATTGAAGTTTGAAATCGAATTATCGAACTACCGCGCCATTTTCAATTTTATTTATAATTATATATAATTATTTATATTCTAACGACGACGTATATAACATATACGTTCTAATTATATTCAAGATAAATTTTTCATCGATATTATTTAAAATAATTCATTTTAAATATTCAAAATTCGCTAAAATTGCCGATATAAAAATTTTAAACTGGCCCAGATTTTCGCGTTGTTACACTTACCCATTACAACAAAGCATCTATCTTGTTTAACAAAATAAAGAAGCATAAAACGACAATGATATTCCCCAATAAAGCATGAGCCAACCATAGCAGTGGAAAAGAGAGTCCAAAGCAATATATCGTCTATCTTCGAGCCTGGAAAGAAAACTGAGCTAAGTGGTAATATTCCCTCCCTGTGAACCTGGGGGGGAGGGGGGGACGGAAGAAAAGAGAGCGAAACAAAACAGACTCAGACATAAAGCTTGGTAAGTGTAACACCCCACGTCCATTAATGTCACTCACAAAGGGAATACATTAACTTCTATGGAGGTTTTAGGTGAATATAGAACAGTAAAATTACAACAAGACAGATATAAAATAGTACTTGGAAATTTAAAAACTTTATTTCAATTGCAGCAGAAGTCAAAACATGTTTGATTACATCATAACACCATAATCAAAGTCAAGTACAATATCTATCTTGATAAAACAAGTACATAATCCCATTACATAAATAGCCATTAAAAAGAAAGATAACAAGCTGGACTTTACTTCAGCAGTCCAAGCTTTCCAAGAGATAAGCAATCCAATCAGACTCCACTGGAACTTGGCCCAACCTGAGGACCTGAAGGGAGAAAAAGATGGAAAAGAGGGGGGGTCAGACATAAAGTCTGGCGAGTATGATAATTCTACAATACTATTATCAAAATAACTGGACTAAGGCATAAGCTGGAAAACAAGGAAATGTCTATGAAAGAGCAGATTAAGGACATAGACTATCGCTAAAGGAAACGTTATAGGCGCTCCTAAATACTAAAGGATAAACACTATACTGCACCACACCGGTCACCCTAAAGATTGATCCCACTTAGCTTCACTTAGAAACTTTCTTAATGGCTTTACGTACTCCTAGTTGACTACATAGGTGCCGCCTGCCCCTATCACCACTAGGTGTACCCCACTTTCCATTTTTCGATCGGCTCCCTACTCGTAGATACCCGTGCTGGCCCCATAGTGGGGTGTATCATTCCCCTAAAGTGGCAACCCGATATAACGGAGATGCACGGCTTATACCTACACGATGCAACAATGTCTTACCTACCAGCCCGGGTCCACACACGCATATGAAACCCGTTGGACTTGCGTTGCCACCGCTCCCTGTTTTGGCCTCTTATAGTCAAACCCAGTATGCGTGTCCCGTCCTCGACATAGGTCGAGCCCACAATGATACGTTTTGGGATACTGGTTGAAATGGGACCCCATTATTTCCCCTAAGCATTCCACCTAAGTTTGTCCCATTAGTCCATCCACTTAACCCACTTAGTCATGTTCATTTACATGTGTGTTTGGTTAAGTCTAATCGTATTTCAAATGCCTCTAAAGGCAACCACTAGATTCCTAATGCCACCCAAGGCACCTACTTAACCCCCATGTCCCACCTTACATGATTATCTGGTTAAGTATTCCTTAATTCATTAAGGCCATAACCTCATAAAGACCTCTCACATTAGACTGGCATTTATGGCAGCTGGATTTGCCGGGCGGGTCCGGGCAGTCTTACACCATAAAAGAGTCTAACCTCGTGTCTTTACAACTGTTATGCTTTAGTTTGGGCCTAGGAACTCTCACATTGGGCCGACATTTGTGACTACTGGATTTGTCGGGCGGGTCCGGGCAGGTTTATGTCACAAACGGGTCCAACCTCGTGTCCTAAGCATTGATTATTATTAATAATCCACTTTCCCCAATTTTAGTAATTCCCTACTTGAATTATTAATTAATTCCAAATTCAACAATGTCCATAATTGACTCAATTATGGACATCCATTCAAGGCGTGCAAAATCATACAAAATTGCACCCAATTTATTAATTCCTAATATCACCCCTATCCCACGTTTGAATGTTTATTCGCAAAATATATATATTAGACTCGAATAGTCTAACTCATAGCATAAAAGAGATTATTACAATAACAACATGTATATATGACTAAATGAATCATAACAAGGGGTGAAACTCGCATACATCCAAAATTACAACTTGCATAAGGTTGTACATGTCATGGATCTAAGGGTGTCAACTTATTCATAATTCACATAATATGATTTTGATCAAATTTCATAAACTTGTATAGGACATGTGTGAATCAACATCATTAACAATATGGTTTTATATGGGTACACCTAACTCAATAGGCAAATTCCCAAAAATCAAAATTCATTTAATCATAGATTCATGTATATGGGTACACCTAACTTAATAGGCAAATTCCCATAATCAAGATCTATTATAAAAAAAACATAAACTTTAAACATGATCCAATTCGCATAAATAATAACATCATGATTTTACAACTTGTATGATTCAACGCAACATGACATCATTATCATATAACATAAGTATTTCAACATATGTGATAATATGAGATCTACAACATATATAAGATTTACAACATAGCATATCATAATTTGCAACATAGCATGATATGATTTACAACATAGCATAGCATGATTTACAACATGGCATAACATGATTTATAACATAGCATAGCATGATTAATCACATATGACATAGCATAGGATTATTTACAACATAATCACTACAACATAACAACATATATATGATAACATAATAGCATAACAAGAGATCCGCAGCATAATTTACAAATACATAACAATTCATATCACTTTCTTGTGATCCATTCATAACTTAATCAAATTATTTTATAATAATATTGTGAGATTCATCATACTCACTATTTTAAAGAAGAGAAATAGAAAGAGTCTTTGATTTAATTTGTTTGTTGAGTAGATTTAGTTGTAGGCTAGGATTTCTCCTTCTTCTTTAGTTTGTGACGGCTACGCTGAACTCCATGGCAACGGCATGTCGGTAGCTCTCCAATTTTTCAAGTGATTTAGGGTTAGAGTCTACCCACTTATTTATAGATGTTAGGATGCATTTAGGCCATTAGATTTACCCTAGAATAGATTAGAGCCATTAGATTTCGTCCAGCCTTCAAAACACAGCCCGAAAACCCAACCAGATGCACCAAGGTCACCTGGGCTCGACCAGGGAGGTCGACACCCAGGTCGACCCTAGGGTCGACTCCCCAGTCGACCTGGGGGGGGGGGGGGGGAGGTCGACTCCCCAGTCGACCCCCAGGTCGACCCCCTGGGTCTGTGCAGGAGTTTTCCCGCCTGCCTCCATTTCTGTGTTTTTGAAATCTGTTATAAAATTTGAATTTTTTGTGAAACTTCTCGAGGCCATATCTCGGTCATACGAACTCCGATTTACAAAATTTCGGACTCTATTTCGCGTTTTTTTCCGAGACGAACACAATGGCATAGCCCGTTTCCCAATATCCTTATATTTGAAATTAATTATTCTTTCATTTGTGAATATTAGTATTAACTGATTTACGGGGTGTTACATTCTCCCCTCCTTAAAGGATTTCGAACCCGAAATCTTCAAGTCAAGAAGAATGTTTAACCTAACATCCAATCAACCATCTACTCAATCATCAAACACTTGCATCCACTATCCTTATAGACTTCTAATGCTTTTATGTTTAAATGCATAGTGTGTGTATATATCCGTATCTAATGCAAAATCAGGCGGTCCACTGATTCAGTTGACCTCCTTGATGCAATTCATGATAGTGCCTGTGTAGACCCGCAACTTCCCCGTAAAGGAAAGCGTCGGATAGTTCGAGAACAAGCCACAACAGAACGCATATAGAAGAACATTTCATTGCTTATTACAACAATGCATCAGATTACAAGAATATAAAAGAATATTACACAGAAATATCAGAGATTTAAATTACATTTAAATACATAGCAGCGGAAAAGTAATACAAACACAACTAGAAGAAGATATACGGATACAAAGCTTTCCGGATATCGTTCCAGCTGTAAACCAGGATCCTGTGAATATAAATCTGCAAAACCGAAACTACTAGCTGCCCGTGTCAAAATAAGGGCACCCAGAGTTTAGGTTAAAACAATAAACTCCAGGTCAGTCATGTGACTGGTGTGAGAACTAAAACAGTTATTAATCTTTATTTTAAATCATTAGGTAAATCAAGGGACCACGCCGTATAACACGGAACGGGTTTCCTCCCAAGAATACCAGTGCATAAAACAAACAGCGCAATGCTAAATAAAGAAAAATGAAGCTGTTATAAGACCCAGGTCCTATCACACAATGCAACGCAAGCCAGGGGATAGGGTTTTCCCTTTTAACAGCCAAAGAATGCTTGATACGTTTTAAAACAAATCATTTGATACTATAATAAGTGTATAGTGTATAAAACAACTTCAAATCATAAGTATCAATCATAGGAGGCATGGGTACCATATATCATGTCGCCATACTAGTTTTACAATTGAAACCGCAAATGTCACGTATTTGGAAATTGGATTTCCGTCTATGAACCGAGGCAAAAGATAGTCCTCAACCGATTCGTGACTCTCTAGCCCGAGCCACAGGCAAGCGCGCAGGCAAGCCTTTAGATCTTCAGGGCCGGTCCACCGATGTGGATTATTATGCCTGAACACTACGTTTCCCCACCCTATGGGGTGTAAGTCTGGTCCGTCAGTCGACCAGAAGCATCGGCCGAAACCGATATAACCGAGGCGCCTCGCAACCGCAACAACCACATAAGTCAAACTCGTCAGGGCGTGTAAAACCACTGACGCCACTTCTAGCTAGAAAGAAACGCAAGTCCTCCCTGAGGTCCGTATCCCGTTTTTGGTTTATACCGGGTGTGAAACACGCGAGGTAAACGTTACACAAAGCTACGCCACAAAGGCCGTGCTTTGATCATCACCACAAGACTTTGCTTTTCAACAGAAGCCTTGATCATTTGCATCTTAGCATGCCACACAGGCAAACCATCCTATGCAACCGATATCAGTCACACAGAATGAAATCCGATGTCAGACACACAGTCCATTTACATGTCCGTTCTGGGTCTGAACGAAACCGGAGGCACCTAGTACCCCGCATATCCATCGATCTCCAAGTACGTCTGGACGATCACTAACTGTTTCCATCTTCTTGGGTGTACAGCCCAATCAAGATCATCGGTTATCCCCCAAACGACGTGAAGACCTCCGGTCTTCGACCATCGTCTTCATCTTCGACTTATCGTCGCATCAGTTATTCAGAATGGGATAAACCCGGTCTTTCCGAATAACTCGCGTATATTTTAAATAAGTGTTACACAAACACAACATACGCCTCATTCCAATTCATTAGTCACTAACCGTAAATTAATCAAGAGAATAATTCCCCAAATATTAACCCCGAAGGCCGAAACCAACATCAGATCAATACCCAGAAAACCATTCTGCTTGGCCAACCGACAGTTAGTTTCTAAATTTCACATTCATAGGGAAAGGTTCCCATTAATTTTATCCAAGATAAATTCCTTGAATTTATGTTTGAATCTCAATTCGAACTTGTCGGGATTAGCGAACCTTACCGAAGTAATCATTTGTTTTAATTTCCCAATCCCAACCTATTCATCCCATGAAGTAAAACTGGTTATACTTCATATCTAACACCACAGTGTTATCGGTAAATTCAATTACCATTTCACGTTCAAATCTAATTAAAGATTTAACTATCGCCTGGAGCAAAACTGGTGATACTCCATTTTCGATCATTTCAATCTAATTAAAGATTCATTAAAACTCCACTTAGTTTTAATCTTTGACTGGGTTAAAGAATCAGTGTCATTTAAAACACAGTTCACGATAAACCCAAAATCTCATTCCATTAATTATCGAGTTAAAGAACGAGTGTTATTTAAAACACTGTTCACGATAAACCCAAAAATCATTATCAATTCAATTCCAATTAAATATTATTTAATTGGTACACTTCATTAAATCTAAATAAAAAGATTTAATCTTTTCTCAACTGGGTTCAAGAACAGTGTTAGTGAAGACACCATTCACGACAAACCCAAATCACATTTGATATTCAATATAAGGCTCTGAATAGAAAATATATCGGCTTATATTCAATATCAAATTCTACGATTAACAAATGTCGTATTGGAAATAACGATATAAATACATATCTTTCAAATTTCCGTAACAACATCCGTATAATCACAAATTCCAACATCGAAATATTCCGAAGACAATTTCGATTCAAATCCACTCCAATGCAATCATTGGAAATTTTGGTTATTTTCAAAACCCTTTTCAAATTCAATTTATTTATTTAAAAATAAATAGAATTATAATTCTAGTTCAAAACTAGTTCATTTAGATAAAAATCTATTTTTATCTTTTCAAATATGGAGTTTTTCATCCCAATTCTTCCCAAATCATTTCTTATGATTTTACACAAATTATTACTATTTTTAATAATTTTATCAAGGCCCGTACAGTCGATTTCCATCAATGGCCATCGAACTGCACTTACAGCGACCTTTTTCAAATTTGATTTGGACATAATTCCAAATCCAACCGTTAGATTTCAAATTTCTAATATTCGTTAGAAAGCTCTTTTCGATACGAACCCAACGGTTCCGGTTTTAGGAGAATCCGACGGTCGGATCTCCCGTAATGTCCGTTTGAAATAAATGGTCGAAATTCACGAACTGCCGCGGCGCGGCGCGTTCTATTCAGGCCATTATATTATATATATAATATATATAATATATACTTCGTCGATTTCTATTTAAAACGAATTATATAAATAGTTTTAAAATTCGTTTCAAAAACATTTTTTCAACTTCCATTTCAATTCAAATCAAAATTGAATTCTTCTTTATAAATTCATTTTAAAATTCATTTCTATTCAATTCAAATTTCAATTCAATTTGAATTCATTTCAATTCACTTTTAATTCAATTTGAATTCGTTTTCAATTCAATTCATTTCGAAATCGTTTTCAATTCAATTCAAAATATTTGATTTCGAAATCACTTTTCAATATTCATTTTTAAGATGAATAAAATCGACATAAATATCGTTTACGTCAAAATGGCGTCAATCTAATCAACACGGCTTCATAAATTTCTATTTTCAAATATTCTATTTCAAATATTCTATTTCAAATATTTCCTATTATCAAAATATTTGTTATTATCAAAATATTCTTTATTTTCACGATTGGAATGAGGCCCAATCAATTACCATATAAAATTAATTATATGGATTTTCATACAACACATGTATATAATAACATTGAAAATAATCAACCATCAACCAAAGTGCACTACACTGTATAAGCATCAAATATAGATATTCAACGCTTATAACAGCCTGTCAATCAATCGATCGACATATTTAATCAATCAGGATGAGTGAAATTCATATTTCATCCCAACACCCGTGTGGGGTTTCAAACAATCAAACACAGATTTTAGTTGTGCAGTTGGGCGATGTGTAAAATTTATCGTCCCAATCAATGTCATTCAAATAAGTGTACATAAACAAACCATCTGGTTTGTAAATGAATATTTATTTATTCACTTCACTATTTTCATATTCACGTTAAAAATTATATTTTTAACGATAAAACATTTTATTTCAACCTATGAATTTCTATTCAATTCATTTATTCAATAAAATGATATTTTTATTTTTCTAACATATTTTAGAAAATTTCGGCGGCATAACGGCACGATACTAGAAACGGGACAAGGCCTAGCCTTATCCCCGGTCTAGTGAAGGCCCACGCCATTCACTCATCAATCAAATCAATTTCATTTTGCAAACCACAAAATTTGGAGTAAGGGTCTAACCTAGCCTTACTCCTACGCCTTATAACGGCGCACGTCTAATCCTAACCAATTTATCGATTCGATTTTTCACACCACAAACCACATTCAAACCAATATCGCAATCAATCACCAAACAGTCAAACAAACAAGTCCATGGTCTGTGGACGATTGTGTCGGGTGCTACTAAGCACCGTCTGCATCCTAGTATATATATATAACTAGAAAAGAAATAGAAAGGTGAGAAATTCTCACATATAGCTATCCTAGCTTCACGACACTTCCTTTGCAGGAAATCTTCATCGCTATCGCATCTTCGTCATCTTCGTTGCTGCTTTCACTACATACGTAAAAATTGAATTTTACTTCGCTATTCAATATATAAAAATGCTATTTTTCTATCGAAGTTCAATATATAAAAATCGAATTTTTAGTTCAAAGTTCAATATATAAAAATCGAATTTTTAGTTCGCTATTCAATATATAAAAATCGAATTTTTATTTCGCTATTCAATATATAAAAATCGAATTTTTATTTCGCTATTCAATATATAAAAATCGAATTTTTATTTCGCTATTCAATATATAAAAATCGAATTTTTATTTACTAAAAATCAAATCTTTTTGCTGTTGAAAATCACCTCTTTTCAATGAACAAATCCAATCTTTACTAAGACAAAAATCACTTCGTTTTAATCATAATAATCATGGTTTTCTACAAAAATAAATCATAACTTTCATAAGTAAAATTAATCTATCATTTTCTACAATAACAATTATCTCTTTTGGTATATAAAATCCCAACCTATTCATAAATTAAAAACAGATCTCACAAAATATAAATAAACAAAATTAGGTCAAGAACTCACTGTGATACTCGAAGGAAGTGGAAGAAGGGAGGAGTGAAGAGGAGAGGGTGCGCGGGGTGGTTCAGAGGAGGGGGGGTGGCGGCGTCTGAGCCTAGGTGGCCGCGGTCAGGTGGTCTGGCCCTCGGGCGTACTGATTTTGGAGGAGGCGTTGGGCTCGAAGTGGCGCCTGGGAGTGTTCGAGGGGCAAGAGGAGATAGGGGAGATGGAGGGGATTGCCGGCGCTGGTGGGGTCTGGCCAAGGCGCGGCGGTGGTGGCAGGTCAAGATCGACGGTGGGGGGGGGGGGGAAATCGATTCGTCTGGTTTTTTTTTTTTCTGTTTCGAATGAAGAAATAGGGGGGGCCAGAAAGGTAAAAGGAGAGGGGTATTATATTTTTTTTTATTAATTAATTTATTTATTTTATCCTAAAGAGTTGACTTTCACATACGACCTCGAAACGAGGCCCACCGCCTGTCGTCCATAGCGTTTTACCCCCATTCCGAACACAATGGGATATGTATCGTAAGCTGGTTTGATCGTTACAATCAGTTTCCGTTGAAATTACATTTAAATCCTTATATTGCATTTTAAACGTACATTTCAAATTACCGGGGTCATATATTAACTAGAAAAATTCCAGAAAAATATTTTCTAGCTTCGTATTGACGATACGGTCCTAACAAAACTAGTTTCGTCGAATTCTGAGACCGTTAGAAAAATGGCCAATTTCCAGTCGATTAAATTCAACTGAAACTGGTCAAACGCGTTTTCCTTTGCCACACTCACATATTGATTCGTAAAATTATGAAATTTTAAACTTAGCAATAACTTGGCACTGCGGATCCAACAAAACTGGTTTCGTCGAAATCTGAGGTCGTTTGCAAAATGTCCATTTTTAAGGGCCTGAATTCCATAGCGACTATTCAGAATTTTCAACTGGACATATCTTATCATTTCTAATATGAAATCTCAGTTTGTTAACTTCGTTACAAAGATATAGTTATACAAATTCAAATATTTCTTGTTTCGTTCAATTCTGACTTATATTGAATTCTGTATATTCATTTGAAATTAGAAATCGAATTTTCGAACTACCGCGCCATTTTCAATTCCTTTTATAATTATATATAATTATTATATATTCCAACGACGACGTATATAATATATACGTTCTAATTCTATTCAAAATAAATTTCTCGTCGATATTATTCAAAATAATCCATTTTAAATAATCAAAATTCGCCAAAATTGCAAAAATAAAAATTTTAAACTGGCCCAGATTTTACGGGTTGTTATAATCTCCCCCACTTAAAACTTTTCGTCCCCGAAAAGGAACAAAGTCGAAAGTGGTTTGATCATTCAACTCTACGCTCGATCTGACTTCCATTCTCCAACTCTTTAGTTTCTGAGAATTTCCAAAATCTCAAAAATTTGGCTAACACCCTAAATTTTTGAAAAATTTCGCCATAACCTCCCCTGCACCGGGAGCATCGGGGAATTCCAAATAGCTTCCCCGGTCCTTCAGATCTCAAAAAGAAAAAGAAAAAGCCAAGCGGCTAGCCAATAGGCTCATAAAATCATCATCACCCAAACAAAACAGTAAATTATGTAGTAAACATGTACCTATTTGTCGGGCAAACAAATTTTATTCTCTGGCTCTAGCCTCCTTGCTATGACCTGTTCAATGATATATATGTATATGCAAACAATTGCGACCAATTTTCAATACAATTCAATATTTGATCAAATTAGGCATAATGGTTCAAAATTACCAAACAATTAAACAAACAACACAAACATCAATCAATTAGTGAATTAGAGTCTCAAATTCATAATTTTGATCCATATACAAAAATCATGTTTTTGATGCCAAATCACAACAATAGGCTCTATCTAATTTTGGTTCTCACACCAGTCAATAGGAAATATATAAATATCATACCTTCGTTACTCGAAAATAAATACTAGCGACAGTGCCCCATCACCAGAATTATCCCCGGGCAACTAGAGTATGATTCTATAACCATCCAATATATTAAAACTTCGAATACACGTTTGCAAGACACATATGCAAAATCTTTATATATCGGATTGTCCAAATCAATATAAATAAATAATCAAATACGAATAATTGATTTAAATTTTCAAAACAAAACTTGTTTTCATTTGAAAATGTACTCTTCACACTCGTTCTAGGATACTACTGATCCTATCTCTAACGAGTCATCCTAATTGGATATTACTAATCCAATATCTGATGAATTCTTTCGTATGGTTCTAATGTGCCTTGTTCTCTGAGCTTTGTAAATCAAAGCTCTGATACCACGTGTGAAGACCCGCAACTTCCCCGTAAAGGAAAGCGTCGGATAGTTCGAGAACAAACCACAACAGAACGCATATAGAAGAACATTTCATTGCTTATTACAACAATGCATCAGATTACAAGAATATAAAAGAATATTACACAGAAATATCAGAGATTTAAATTACATTTAAATACATAGCAGCGGAAAAGTAATACAAACACAACTAGAAGAAGATATACGGATACAAAGCTTTCCGGATATCGTTCCAGCTGTAAACCAGGATCCTGTGAATATAAATCTGCAAAACCGAAACTACTAGCTGCCCGTGTCAAAATAAGGGCACCCAGAGTTTAGGTTAAAACAATAAACTCCAGGTCAGTCATGTGACTGGTGTGAGAACTAAAACAGTTATTAATCTTTATTTTAAATCATTAGGTAAATCAAGGGACCACGCCGTATAACACGGAACGGGTTTCCTCCCAAGAATACCAGTGCATAAAACAAACAGCGCAATGCTAAATAAAGAAAAATGAAGCTGTTATAAGACCCAGGTCCTATCACACAATGCAACGCAAGCCGGGGGATAGGGTTTTCCCTTATAACAGCCAAAGAATGCTTGATACGTTTTAAAACAAATCATTTGATACTATAGTAAGTGTATAGTGTATAAAACAACTTCAAATCATAAGTATCAATCATAGGAGGCATGGGTACCATATATCATGTCGCCATACTAGTTTTACAATTGAAACCGCAAATGTCACGTATTTGGAAATTGGATTTCCGTCTATGAACCGAGGCAAAAGATAGTCCTCAACCGATTCGTGACTCTCTAGCCCGAGCCACAGGCAAGCGCGCAGGCAAGCCTTTAGATCGTCAGGGCCGGTCCACCGATGTGGATTATTATGCCTGAACACTACGTTTCCCCACCCTATGGGGTGTAAGTCTGGTCCGTCAGCCGACCAGAAGCATCGGCCGAAATCGATATAACCGAGGCGCCTCGCAACCGCAACAACCACATAAGTCAAACTCGTCAGGGCGTGTAAAACCACTGACGCCACTTCTAGCTAGAAAGAAACGCAAGTCCTCCCTGAGGTCCGTCTCCCGTTTTTGGTTCATACCGGGTGTGAAACACGCGAGGTAAACGTTACACAAAGCTACGCCACAAAGGCCGTGCTTTGATCATCACCACAAGACTTTGCTTTTCAACAGAAGCCTTGATCATTTGCATCTTAGCATGCCACACAGGCAAACCATCCTATGCAACCGATATCAGTCACACAGAATGAAATCCGATGTCAGACACACAGTCCATTTACAAGTCCGTTCTGGGTCTGAACGAAACCGGAGGCACCTAGTACCCCGCATATCCATCGATCTCCAAGTACGTCTGGACGATCACTAACTGTTTCCATCTTCTTGGGTGTACAGCCCAATCAAGATCATCGGTTATCCCCCAAACGACGTGAAGACCTCCGGTCTTCGACCATCGTCTTCATCTTCGACTTATCGTCGCATCAGTTATTCAGAATGGGATAAACCCGGTCTTTCCGAATAACTCGCGTATATTTTAAATAAGTGTTACACAAACACAACATACGCCTCATTCCAATTCATTAGTCACTAACCGTAAATTAATCAAGAGAATAATTCCCCAAATATTAACCCCGAAGGCCGAAACCAACATCAGATCAATACCCAGAAAACCATTCTGCTTGGCCAACCGACAGTTAGTTTCTAAATTTCACATTCATAGGGAAAGGTTCCCATTAATTTTATCCAAGATAAATTCCTTGAATTTATGTTTGAATCTCAATTCGAACTTGTCGGGATTAGCGAACCTTACCGAAGTAATCATTTGTTTTAATTTCCCAATCCCAACCTATTCATCCCATGAAGTAAAACTGGTTATACTTCATATCTAACACCACAGTGTTATCGGTAAATTCAATTACCATTTCACGTTCAAATCTAATTAAAGATTTAACTATCGCCTGGAGCAAAACTGGTGATACTCCATTTTCGATCATTTCAATCTAATTAAAGATTCATTAAAACTCCACTTAGTTTTAATCTTTGACTGGGTTAAAGAATCAGTGTCATTTAAAACACAGTTCACGATAAACCCAAAATCTCATTCCATTAATTATCGAGTTAAAGAACGAGTGTTATTTAAAACACTGTTCACGATAAACCCAAAAATCAATATCGATTCAATTCCAATTAAATATTATTTAATTGGTACACTTCATTAAATCTAAATAAAAAGATTTAATCTTTTCTCAACTGGGTTCAAGAACAGTGTTAGTGAAGACACCATTCACGACAAACCCAAATCACATTTGATATTCAATATAAGGCTCTGAATAGAAAATATATCGGCTTATATTCAATATCAAATTCTACGATTAACAAATGTCGTATTGGAAATAACGATATAAATACATATCTTTCAAATTTCCGTAACAACATCCGTATAATCACAAATTCCAACATCGAAATATTCCGAAGACAATTTCGATTCAAATCCACTCCAATGCAATCATTGGAAATTTTGGTTATTTTCAAAACCCTTTTCAAATTCAATTTATTTATTTAAAAATAAATAGAATTATAATTCTAGTTCAAAACTAGTTCATTTAGATAAAAATCTATTTTTATCTTTTCAAATATGGAGTTTTTCATCCCAATTCTTCCCAAATCATTTCTTATGATTTTACACAAATTATTACTATTTTTAATAATTTTATCAAGGCCCGTACAGTCGATTTCCATCAATGGCCATCGAACTGCACTTACAGCGACCTTTTTCAAATTTGATTTGGACATAATTCCAAATCCAACCGTTAGATTTCAAATTTCTAATATTCGTTAGAAAGCTCTTTTCGATACGAACCCAACGGTTCCGGTTTTAGGAGAATCCGACGGTCGGATCTCCCGTAATGTCCGTTTGAAATAAATGGTCGAAATTCACGAACTGCCGCGGCGCGGCGCGTTCTATTCAGGCCATTATATTATATATATAATATATATAATATATACTTCGTCGATTTCTATTTAAAACGAATTATATAAATAGTTTTAAAATTCGTTTCAAAAACATTTTTTCAACTTCCATTTCAATTCAAATCAAAATTGAATTCTTCTTTATAAATTCGTTTTAAAATTCATTTCTATTCAATTCAAATTTCAATTCAATTTGAATTCATATCAATTCACTTTTAATTCAATTTGAATTCGTTTTCAATTCAATTCATTTCGAAATCGTTTTCAATTCAATTCAAAATATTTGATTTCGAAATCACTTTTCAATATTCATTTTTAAGATGAATAAAATCGACATAAATATCGTTTACGTCAAAATGGCGTCAATCTAATCAACACGGCTTCATAAATTTCTATTTTCAAATATTCTATTTCAAATATTCTATTTCAAATATTTCCTATTATCAAAATATTTGTTATTATCAAAATATTCTTTATTTTCACGATTGGAATGAGGCCCAATCAATTACCATATAAAATTAATTATATGGATTTTCATACAACACATGTATATAATAACATTGAAAATAATCAACCATCAACCAAAGTGCACTACACTGTATAAGCATCAAATATAGATATTCAACGCTTATAACAGCCTGTCAATCAATCGATCGACATATTTAATCAATCAGGATGAGTGAAATTCATATTTCATCCCAACACCCGTGTGGGGTTTCAAACAATCAAACACAGATTTTAGTTGTGCAGTTGGGCGATGTGTAAAATTTATCGTCCCAATCAATGTCATTCAAATAAGTGTACATAAACAAACCATCTGGTTTGTAAATGAATATTTATTTATTCACTTCACTATTTTCATATTCACGTTAAAAATTATATTTTTAACGATAAAACATTTTATTTCAACCTATGAATTTCTATTCAATTCATTTATTCAATAAAATGATATTTTTATTTTTCTAACATATTTTAGAAAATTTCGGCGGCATAACGGCACGATACTAGAAACGGGACAAGGCCTAGCCTTATCCCCGGTCTAGTGAAGGCCCACGCCATTCACTCATCAATCAAATCAATTTCATTTTGCAAACCACAAAATTTGGAGTAAGGGTCTAACCTAGCCTTACTCCTACGCCTTATAACGGCGCACGTCTAATCCTAACCAATTTATCGATTCGATTTTTCACACCACAAACCACATTCAAACCAATATCGCAATCAATCACCAAACAGTCAAACAAACAAGTCCATGGTCTGTGGACGATTGTGTCGGGTGCTACTAAGCACCGTCTGCATCCTAGTATATATATATAACTAGAAAAGAAATAGAAAGGTGAGAAATTCTCACATATAGCTATCCTAGCTTCACGACACTTCCTTTGCAGGAAATCTTCATCGCTATCGCATCTTCGTCATCTTCGTTGCTGCTTTCACTACATACGTAAAAATTGAATTTTACTTCGCTATTCAATATATAAAAATGCTATTTTTCTATCGAAGTTCAATATATAAAAATCGAATTTTTAGTTCAAAGTTCAATATATAAAAATCGAATTTTTAGTTCGCTATTCAATATATAAAAATCGAATTTTTATTTCGCTATTCAATATATAAAAATCGAATTTTTATTTCGCTATTCAATATATAAAAATCGAATTTTTATTTCGCTATTCAATATATAAAAATCGAATTTTTATTTACTAAAAATCAAATCTTTTTGCTGTAGAAAATCACCTCTTTTCAATGAACAAATCCAATCTTTACTAAGACAAAAATCACTTCGTTTTAATCATAATAATCATGGTTTTCTACAAAAATAAATCATAACTTTCATAAGTAAAATTAATCTATCATTTTCTACAATAACAATTATCTCTTTTGGTATATAAAATCCCAACCTATTCATAAATTAAAAACAGATCTCACAAAATATAAATAAACAAAATTAGGTCAAGAACTCACTGTGATACTCGAAGGAAGTGGAAGAAGGGAGGAGTGAAGAGGAGAGGGTGCGCGGGGTGGTTCAGAGGAGGGGGGTGGCGGCGTCTGAGCCTAGGTGGCCGCGGTCAGGTGGTCTGGCCCTCGGGCGTACTGATTTTGGAGGAGGCGTTGGGCTCGAAGTGGCGCCTGGGAGTGTTCGAGGGGCAAGAGGAGATAGGGGAGATGGAGGGGATTGCCGGCGCTGGTGGGGTCTGGCCAAGGCGCGGCGGTGGTGGCAGGTCAAGATCGACGGTGGGGGGGGGGGGGAAATCGATTCGTCTGGTTTTTTTTTTTTTTCTGTTTCGAATGAAGAAATAGGGGGGGCCAGAAAGGTAAAAGGAGAGGGGTATTATATTTTTTTTTATTTATTAATTTATTTATTTTATCCTAAAGAGTTGACTTTCACATACGACCTCGAAACGAGGCCCACCGCCTGTCGTCCATAGCGTTTTACCCCCATTCCGAACACAATGGGATATGTATCGTAAGCTGGTTTGATCGTTACAATCAGTTTCCGTTGAAATTACATTTAAATCCTTATATTGCATTTTAAACGTACATTTCAAATTACCGGGGTCATATATTAACTAGAAAAATTCCAGAAAAATATTTTCTAGCTTCGTATTGACGATACGGTCCTAACAAAACTAGTTTCGTCGAATTCTGAGACCGTTAGAAAAATGGCCAATTTCCAGTCGATTAAATTCAACTGAAACTGGTCAAACGCGTTTTCCTTTGCCACACTCACATATTGATTCGTAAAATTATGAAATTTTAAACTTAGCAATAACTTGGCACTGCGGATCCAACAAAACTGGTTTCGTCGAAATCTGAGGTCGTTTGCAAAATGTCCATTTTTAAGGGCCTGAATTCCATAGCGACTATTCAGAATTTTCAACTGGACATATCTTATCATTTCTAATATGAAATCTCAGTTTGTTAACTTCGTTACAAAGATATAGTTATACAAATTCAAATATTTCTTGTTTCGTTCAATTCTGACTTATATTGAATTCTGTATATTCATTTGAAATTAGAAATCGAATTTTCGAACTACCGCGCCATTTTCAATTCCTTTTATAATTATATATAATTATTATATATTCCAACGACGACGTATATAATATATACGTTCTAATTCTATTCAAAATAAATTTCTCGTCGATATTATTCAAAATAATCCATTTTAAATAATCAAAATTCGCCAAAATTGCAAAAATAAAAATTTTAAACTGGCCCAGATTTTACGGGTTGTTATAATCTCCCCCACTTAAAACTTTTCGTCCCCGAAAAGGAACAAAGTCGAAAGTGGTTTGATCATTCAACTCTACGCTCGATCTGACTTCCATTCTCCAACTCTTTAGTTTCTGAGAATTTCCAAAATCTCAAAAATTTGGCTAACACCCTAAATTTTTGAAAAATTTCGCCATAACCTCCCCTGCACCGGGAGCATCGGGGAATTCCAAATAGCTTCCCCGGTCCTTCAGATCTCAAAAAGAAAAAGAAAAAGCCAAGCGGCTAGCCAAGCGGCTAGCCAATAGGCTCATAAAATCATCATCACCCAAACAAAACAGTAAATTATGTAGTAAACATGTACCTATTTGTCGGGCAAACAAATTTTATTCTCTGGCTCTAGCCTCCTTGCTATGACCTGTTCAATGATATATATGTATATGCAAACAATTGCGACCAATTTTCAATACAATTCAATATTTGATCAAATTAGGCATAATGGTTCAAAATTACCAAACAATTAAACAAACAACACAAACATCAATCAATTAGTGAATTAGAGTCTCAAATTCATAATTTTGATCCATATACAAAAATCATGTTTTTGATGCCAAATCACAACAATAGGCTCTATCTAATTTTGGTTCTCACACCAGTCAATAGGAAATATATAAATATCATACCTTCGTTACTCGAAAATAAATACTAGCGACAGTGCCCCATCACCAGAATTATCCCCGGGCAACTAGAGTATGATTCTATAACCATCCAATATATTAAAACTTCGAATACACGTTTGCAAGACACATATGCAAAATCTTTATATATCGGATTGTCCAAATCAATATAAATAAATAATCAAATACGAATAATTGATTTAAATTTTCAAAACAAAACTTGTTTTCATTTGAAAATGTACTCTTCACACTCGTTCTAGGATACTACTGATCCTATCTCTAACGAGTCATCCTAATTGGATATTACTAATCCAATATCTGATGAATTCTTTCGTATGGTTCTAATGTGCCTTGTTCTCTGAGCTTTGTAAATCAAAGCTCTGATACCACGTGTGAAGACCCGCAACTTCCCCGTAAAGGAAAGCGTCGGATAGTTCGAGAACAAACCACAACAGAACGCATATAGAAGAACATTTCATTGCTTATTACAACAATGCATCAGATTACAAGAATATAAAAGAATATTACACAGAAATATCAGAGATTTAAATTACATTTAAATACATAGCAGCGGAAAAGTAATACAAACACAACTAGAAGAAGATATACGGATACAAAGCTTTCCGGATATCGTTCCAGCTGTAAACCAGGATCCTGTGAATATAAATCTGCAAAACCGAAACTACTAGCTGCCCGTGTCAAAATAAGGGCACCCAGAGTTTAGGTTAAAACAATAAACTCCAGGTCAGTCATGTGACTGGTGTGAGAACTAAAATAGTTATTAATCTTTATTTTAAATCATTAGGTAAATCAAGGGACCACGCCGTATAACACGGAACGGGTTTCCTCCCAAGAATACCAGTGCATAAAACAAACAGCGCAATGCTAAATAAAGAAAAATGAAGCTGTTATAAGACCCAGGTCCTATCACACAATGCAACGCAAGCCGGGGGATAGGGTTTTCCCTTATAACAGCCAAAGAATGCTTGATACGTTTTAAAACAAATCATTTGATACTATAGTAAGTGTATAGTGTATAAAACAACTTCAAATCATAAGTATCAATCATAGGAGGCATGGGTACCATATATCATGTCGCCATACTAGTTTTACAATTGAAACCGCAAATGTCACGTATTTGGAAATTGGATTTCCGTCTATGAACCGAGGCAAAAGATAGTCCTCAACCGATTCGTGACTCTCTAGCCCGAGCCACAGGCAAGCGCGCAGGCAAGCCTTTAGATCGTCAGGGCCGGTCCACCGATGTGGATTATTATGCCTGAACACTACGTTTCCCCACCCTATGGGGTGTAAGTCTGGTCCGTCAGCCGACCAGAAGCATCGGCCGAAACCGATATAACCGAGGCGCCTCGCAACCGCAACAACCACATAAGTCAAACTCGTCAGGGCGTGTAAAACCACTGACGCCACTTCTAGCTAGAAAGAAACGCAAGTCCTCCCTGAGGTCCGTCTCCCGTTTTTGGTTCATACCGGGTGTGAAACACGCGAGGTAAACGTTACACAAAGCTACGCCACAAAGGCCGTGCTTTGATCATCACCACAAGACTTTGCTTTTCAACAGAAGCCTTGATCATTTGCATCTTAGCATGCCACACAGGCAAACCATCCTATGCAACCGATATCAGTCACACAGAATGAAATCCGATGTCAGACACACAGTCCATTTACAAGTCCGTTCTGGGTCTGAACGAAACCGGAGGCACCTAGTACCCCGCATATCCATCGATCTCCAAGTACGTCTGGACGATCACTAACTGTTTCCATCTTCTTGGGTGTACAGCCCAATCAAGATCATCGGTTATCCCCCAAACGACGTGAAGACCTCCGGTCTTCGACCATCGTCTTCATCTTCGACTTATCGTCGCATCAGTTATTCAGAATGGGATAAACCCGGTCTTTCCGAATAACTCGCGTATATTTTAAATAAGTGTTACACAAACACAACATACGCCTCATTCCAATTCATTAGTCACTAACCGTAAATTAATCAAGAGAATAATTCCCCAAATATTAACCCCGAAGGCCGAAACCAACATCAGATCAATACCCAGAAAACCATTCTGCTTGGCCAACCGACAGTTAGTTTCTAAATTTCACATTCATAGGGAAAGGTTCCCATTAATTTTATCCAAGATAAATTCCTTGAATTTATGTTTGAATCTCAATTCGAACTTGTCGGGATTAGCGAACCTTACCGAAGTAATCATTTGTTTTAATTTCCCAATCCCAACCTATTCATCCCATGAAGTAAAACTGGTTATACTTCATATCTAACACCACAGTGTTATCGGTAAATTCAATTACCATTTCACGTTCAAATCTAATTAAAGATTTAACTATCGCCTGGAGCAAAACTGGTGATACTCCATTTTCGATCATTTCAATCTAATTAAAGATTCATTAAAACTCCACTTAGTTTTAATCTTTGACTGGGTTAAAGAATCAGTGTCATTTAAAACACAGTTCACGATAAACCCAAAATCTCATTCCATTAATTATCGAGTTAAAGAACGAGTGTTATTTAAAACACTGTTCACGATAAACCCAAAAATCAATATCGATTCAATTCCAATTAAATATTATTTAATTGGTACACTTCATTAAATCTAAATAAAAAGATTTAATCTTTTCTCAACTGGGTTCAAGAACAGTGTTAGTGAAGACACCATTCACGACAAACCCAAATCACATTTGATATTCAATATAAGGCTCTGAATAGAAAATATATCGGCTTATATTCAATATCAAATTCTACGATTAACAAATGTCGTATTGGAAATAACGATATAAATACATATCTTTCAAATTTCCGTAACAACATCCGTATAATCACAAATTCCAACATCGAAATATTCCGAAGACAATTTCGATTCAAATCCACTCCAATGCAATCATTGGAAATTTTGGTTATTTTCAAAACCCTTTTCAAATTCAATTTATTTATTTAAAAATAAATAGAATTATAATTCTAGTTCAAAACTAGTTCATTTAGATAAAAATCTATTTTTATCTTTTCAAATATGGAGTTTTTCATCCCAATTCTTCCCAAATCATTTCTTATGATTTTACACAAATTATTACTATTTTTAATAATTTTATCAAGGCCCGTACAGTCGATTTCCATCAATGGCCATCGAACTGCACTTACAGCGACCTTTTTCAAATTTGATTTGGACATAATTCCAAATCCAACCGTTAGATTTCAAATTTCTAATATTCGTTAGAAAGCTCTTTTCGATACGAACCCAACGGTTCCGGTATTAGGAGAATCCGACGGTCGGATCTCCCGTAATGTCTGTTTGAAATAAATGGTCGAAATTCACGAACTGCCGCGGCGTGGCGCGTTCTATTCAGGCCATTATATTATATATATAATATATATAATATATACTTCGTCGATTTCTATTTAAAACGAATTATATAAATAGTTTTAAAATTCGTTTCAAAAACATTTTTTCAACTTCCATTTCAATTCAAATCAAAATTGAATTCTTCTTTATAAATTCGTTTTAAAATTCATTTCTATTCAATTCAAATTTCAATTCAATTTGAATTCATTTCAATTCACTTTTAATTCAATTTGAATTCGTTTTCAATTCAATTCATTTCGAAATCGTTTTCAATTCAATTCAAAATATTCGATTTCGAAATCACTTTTCAATATTCATTTTTAAGATGAATAAAATCGACATAAATATCGTTTACGTCAAAATGGCGTCAATCTAATCAACACGGCTTCATAAATTTCTATTTTCAAATATTCTATTTCAAATATTTCCTATTATCAAAATATTTGTTATTATCAAAATATTCTTTATTTTCACGATTGGAATGAGGCCCAATCAATTACCATATAAAATTAATTATATGGATTTTCATACAACACATGTATATAATAACATTGAAAATAATCAACCATCAACCAAAGTGCACTACACTGTATAAGCATCAAATATAGATATTCAACGCTTATAACAGCCTGTCAATCAATCGATCGACATATTTAATCAATCAGGATGAGTGAAATTCATATTTCATCCCAACACCCGTGTGGGGTTTCAAACAATCAAACACAGATTTTAGTTGTGCAGTTGGGCGATGTGTAAAATTTATCGTCCCAATCAATGTCATTCAAATAAGTGTACATAAACAAACCATCTGGTTTGTAAATGAATATTTATTTATTCACTTCACTATTTTCATATTCACGTTAAAAATTATATTTTTAACAATAAAACATTTTATTTCAACCTATGAATTTCTATTCAATTCATTTATTCAATAAAATGATATTTTTATTTTTCTAACATATTTTAGAAAATTTCGGCGGCATAACGGCACGATACTAGAAACGGGACAAGGCCTAGCCTTATCCCCGGTCTAGTGAAAGCCCACGCCATTCACTCATCAATCAAATCAATTTCATTTTGCAAACCACAAAATTTGGAGTAAGGGTCTAACCTAGCCTTACTCCTACGCCTTATAACGGCGCACGTCTAATCCTAACCAATTTATCGATTCGATTTTTCACACCACAAACCACATTCAAACCAATATCGCAATCAATCACCAAACAGTCAAACAAACAAGTCCATGGTCTGTGGACGATTGTGTCGGGTGCTACTAAGCACCGTCTGCATCCTAGTATATATATATAACTAGAAAAGAAATAGAAAGGTGAGAAATTCTCACATATAGCTATCCTAGCTTCACGACACTTCCTTTGCAGGAAATCTTCATCGCTATCGCATCTTCGTCATCTTCGTTGCTGCTTTCACTACATACGTAAAAATTGAATTTTACTTCGCTATTCAATATATAAAAATGCTATTTTTCTATCGAAGTTCAATATATAAAAATCGAATTTTTAGTTCAAAGTTCAATATATAAAAATCGAATTTTTAGTTCGCTATTCAATATATAAAAATCGAATTTTTATTTCGCTATTCAATATATAAAAATCGAATTTTTATTTCGCTATTCAATATATAAAAATCGAATTTTTATTTCGCTATTCAATATATAAAAATCGAATTTTTATTTACTAAAAATCAAATCTTTTTGCTGTTGAAAATCACCTCTTTTCAATGAACAAATCCAATCTTTACTAAGACAAAAATCACTTCGTTTTAATCATAATAATCATGGTTTTCTACAAAAATAAATCATAACTTTCATAAGTAAAAAAATCTATCATTTTCTACAATAACAATTATCTCTTTTGGTATATAAAATCCCAACCTATTCATAAATTAAAAACAGATCTCACAAAATATAAATAAACAAAATTAGGTCAAGAACTCACTGTGATACTCGAAGGAAGTGGAAGAAGGGAGGAGTGAAGAGGAGAGGGTGCGCGGGGTGGTTCAGAGGAGGGGGGTGGCGGCGTCTGAGCCTAGGTGGCCGCGGTCAGGTGGTCTGGCCCTCGGGCGTACTGATTTTGGAGGAGGCGTTGGGCTCGAAGTGGCGCCTGGGAGTGTTCGAGGGGCAAGAGGAGATAGGGGAGATGGAGGGGATTTCCGGCGCTGGTGGGGTCTGGCCAAGGCGCGGCGGTGGTGGCAGGTCAAGATCGACGGTGGGGGGGGGGGGGGGGGAAATCGATTCGTCTGGGTTTTTTTTTTTCTGTTTCGAATGAAGAAATAGGGGGGGCAGAAAGGTAAAAGGAGTGGGGTATTATATTTTTTTTATTTATTTATTTATTAATTTATTTATTTTATCCTAAAGAGTTGACTTTCACATACGACCTCGAAACGAGGCCCACCGCCTGTCGTCCATAGCGTTTTACCCCCATTCCGAACACAATGGGATATGTATCGTAAGATGGTTTGATCGTTACAATCAGTTTCCGTTGAAATTACATTTAAATCCTTATATTGCATTTTAAACGTACATTTCAAATTACCGGGGTCATATATTAACTAGAAAAATTCCAGAAAAATATTTTCTAGCTTCGTATTGACGATACGGTCCTAACAAAACTAGTTTCGTCGAATTCTGAGACCGTTAGAAAAATGGCCAATTTCCAGTCGATTAAATTCAACTGAAACTGGTCAAACGCGTTTTCCTTTGCCACACTCACATATTGATTCGTAAAATTATGAAATTTGAAACCTAGCAATAACTTGGCACTGCGGATCCAACAAAACTGGTTTCGTCGAAATCCGAGGTCGTTTGCAAAATGTCCATTTTTAAGGGCCTGAATTCCATAGCGACTATTCAGAATTTTCAACTGGACATATCTTATCATTTCTAAGATGAAATCTCAGTTTGTTAACTTCGTTACAAAGATATAGTTATACAGATTCAAATATTTCTTGTTTCGTTCAATTCTGACTTATATTGAATTCTGTATATTCATTTGAAATTAGAAATCAAATTTTCGAACTACCGCGCCATTTTCAATTCCTTTTATAATTATATATAATTATTATATATTCCAACGACGACGTATATAATATATACGTTCTAATTCTATTCAAAATAAATTTCTCGTCGATATTATTTAAAATAATCCATTTTAAATAATCAAAATTCGCCAAAATTGCAAAAATAAAAATTTTAAACTGGCCCAGATTTTACGGGTTGTTACAGTGCCATGCATCCATTATGTATGCAAAAGATCCTAATTGCTTACATACTACTTCTATATGCGTGCACATCCATTCAACCGAATGCAACATCTATATGATGGTACAACCATTATACATCCATTATACTAAATACATTCATTTATGCAATATGCAATATGTAGTGACTGAGCCGATCTAGTGCCTAAAGTGTGTGTATATATGCATCCACGAGTAACCACTAGCAAACACTTGCATCCACTTTGCATCCATCATACATAACATGTCTCAAACACATGTTTCAACCATAGGATTATCCTAACTAAAGGTTAAAGATACTAATGAGAGGACATACTAAAGATAAGATAAGGTAAGCTAAGCGATAAAGGGGAAATTAAAAGACATAACCTCAAAAAGAAAAGGGTACAACGAGCGCATCTTCTCTTCTGTCTCCCAAGTAGCGTTGCTCTCATCATCTTCACATTGCACTTTAACTAGTCTGACCTCTCGATTCCTCAACTTTTTGATCTCCGACCCAAGAATGCATGTAGGAGCTCGTCTAATTGTTGCATCACGCTCTATTTCCACCTCTTTAAGCAAGCTCGGCTCTACCACCTCTGCGGTCTTGTACAAACACTTCCTCATATGTGAAACATGGAATACGTCATGTACTCCACTAAGTTTCTCAGACAACTCCACCCTATACGCCATCTTCCCAATCCTGTCTTTTATAGGAAACGGCACTACAAACCTTGGCGCTAATTTCCCAACGGACCCAAAGTGAACAACATTCCGTAACGGAGACACTTTGATAAAAACCATGTCCCCAATGTCAAACTCAAGATCTGTCCTCCTCTTATTAGCATACGATTTCTGCCTATCTTGTGCTGCTTTCATCCTCCTTCGAATCAAATCAATCTTCTCCGAGGTTTCCCTAACCATATCGGGCCCATGTAGGATTTTATTGGTAGATTCCCACCAACATGTAGGCGAACGGCAAGGCCTTCCATAAAGAGCTTCGAAAGGTGCCATGCCAATATTAGACTGAAAGCTATTATTATATGCGAATTCTACCAACGGAAGGTGCTCTTCCCATGTACCCCTAAAGTCTAGGATACAAAGCCTTAAAAGATCCTCTAGAATACGATTCAACCTCTCGGTCTGGCCGTCCGTCTGAGGATGATATGCGGTGCTCAAACATAGCTGAGTCCCTACCGCCTCTTGTAAACTCTTCCAAAATTCGCTAGTGAAGATGGGATCACGGTCGTTTACTATACTAGAAGGAATACCGTGCAAACGAACTATCTCTTTAATGTATACAGAAACCAACCACGGAGCAGTCCTCTTACTTTTCACGGGAATAAATTGGGCGCTCTTAGTAAGTCTATCTACTATAACCCAAATCCCCGTATTACCCTTCCTTGATCTTGGTAATCCATCCACAATATCCATTGAGACGCTTTCCCATTTCCATAGTGGAACTTCCAATGGGTGAAGCAACCCACCGGGTTTCTTTTGTTCCGCTTTTACTCGTTGGTACACCAAGCATCTAGCGATGTACTCGGCCACATCCTTTTTCATACCGGCCCAAAAGAAAACCCGCTTCATATCTTTGTACATCTTGTCTCCGCCGGGATGAATGGTCATCTTTGAGCGATGAGCATCATCAAGAATGGCCTTCCTTAGGTCTTCGTCTTGTGGTACACAAAGTCTATTATCCCTTCGTAACCAACCCTTATCGTCTAGGGTATACCTACGAAGATGGCTAGACGACACCCCTCCTTTGAGCTTTTCTACTATCTCAACCAACTGTGGGTCGTCTTGCTGTGCCTCACCAACTCGTCCTAGAAGTGTAGGTCTAACCTCCAAGGATGCTAATAAACCAGGTACTAGATCAACGGAGGGTCTAAAGTCAAACATGGAGATGAATTCTAAGCTTCGTCGTTCAACAAACAACGGACTCAAGGACAACCTTTTCCTACTTAAGGCGTCTGCTACCACGTTACCCTTGCCCGGGGTATATGCTATTTCAAAATCGTAGGAGGCTAAGAATTCCATCCACCGTTGCTGCATTAAATTCAAATCCTTCTGAGAGAATAAGTATTTTAATGATTTGTGGTTAGTGAACAGTTCGAATTTCTCACCAAGAAGATAATGACGCCAAGACTTAAGCGCGAAAACAATTGCGGCTAACTCAAGGTCATGCGTAGGCTAATTCTTTTCATGAACCCTCAACTGCCTTCCACCATAGGCTATTACTCTTCCCTCTTGCTTGAGGACCGCACCAAGTCCCGTCCCACATGCATCAGTATAGACGGTAAACGGTTTATTCCCGTCTGGCAGTACTAAGACTGGGGCTGAAGTTAAGGCTCTCTTTAAACGTTGGAACGCGTCATCACAATCTTCGTCCCACGTAAAAACCAGGTTCTTCTTCGTTAATCGTGTTAATGGAGCTGATATTTTTGCGAAGTCTTTGATAAACTTCCTATAATAGCCAGCCAACCCCAAGAAACTTCTTACTTCGGTTACATTTTTAGGGACCTTCCAATCTTGGATGGCCACCACCTTTGCGGGATCCACTGCTATCCCTTCCTTGGAAACCACGTGCCCTAAGAACCGTACTTCTTTCCTCCAGAAGTGACACTTAGAAAATTTTGCCTTAAGGTTATGCGCTCGAAGGGTTTCCAACACTTCCCTAAGATGTAGGGCATGCTCTTCTTCATTCTTAGAAAAGACTAAGATGTCATCCACAAAGACTACCACGAATTTGTTAAGGTACTCCCTAAACACCCTACTCATCAAATCAACAAAATATGCGAAGGCGTTTGTCAAACCAAAGGGCATCACTAGCCATTCATAGAATCCGTCAGGAGTCCTAAAAGTAGTCTTATCTATACTATCCTCAGCCACTCTCAGTTGATGAAAGCCAGTGGCTAAGTCCAACTGCGAAAACACTGAGGCGCCAACTAACTGATCAAAGAGATCGTCAATCCTCGGCAGTGGGTGTCAGTTCTTTTTAGGAAGCTTGTTTAGTTCTCTATAGTCCACACAAAGTCTAAGGGACCCATCCGCCTTTGTGGCAAATACTACTGGAGCACCCCACTCCGATATACTACGTCTTATGAACCCCTTCTCAAGCAACTCCTTCACTTGCTTATTGAGTTCCCTCCTTTCACGAGGAGCCATGTGGCGCACTGGCAAAGATACGGGTTTAGCATTATCCACAAGATAAATTCGAAAGTCTATCTCCCGCTTTGGAGGTAAGCCCTTCACCTCCTCAAACACATCCGGATATTCCCGATCCACCTCTACCGATCGCAGATTCTCTACAGACGCGTCAAGCGATTCAAGATAACTCAGCATAACGGAATCTATGGGATTACAAAAGATGTCGAGAGTGTTACCAAGGCGAGTCACAAGCCTAACTACTCTCCTTTCACAATCAAGAATGGCCCCATTTCTAGATAACCAATCCATTCCTAAAATTAGCCCATAGCCCGTGAAGCCCAATACATAAACATCACATCTAAATTCAACGCTAAGTATAGAGATTTTCAAATCCAAACATATCATGGTCAAATGAGCCGAACCCCCAATTGGATTTGAAACAACCAAGGGATCCTCTACTAAACTGGTGTTCAAGTGCAGTAATTCAACTAATGATGCAGAGATAAACAAATGAGATGCGCCAGAATTGAATAAGGTACGGACAGGATGATCAAACAGAAAAACTAAGCTTTCAACAGAAATTGTTCTACCTCTTTCTTGCAGCGGTGGGGCCGCAATAGCCTGAACTTGCCCCCTTGCCTGCCCTGGTGCCATAAGAGCCTGCACCTGTCCTCCCGAGGTAGACCCTGCCCTCTGCCCCTTCTTTGGGCAGTCCTTCACCAAATGTCCCGCATCTCCACAAAGAAAACAACCAGTCTTCTTTTTCTTTCTACAATCTTTGCTGAGATGGCCAGGCGTCCCACAATTGAAGCATCTCTTCTTCCCTTTGCCATTATTGTTTTTACCACCCTTTTATTTTGCTGTTGGGGTTTCTTCTGATCCACTTTCTTTTCAACTGCCTTATCCTCATGCATAAGTGCCATTTCTACTAGCCTTTCAAAGGTGGCTCCCATAGGGATGTGGGTCATAGCCAACCCTTGCAACGGTTCATTCAAGCCTCTAACGAACCTCAAAGCTTTCTTCTCTGGCGTGTTCACCAACTCCAAGCTAAACCTTGCTAACTGATTAAATTTATTGACATATTACTTCACTGATAAGCTCCCTTGCTTTAATGTCAGGAAATTTTCCATATTTAAATTCTCCTTTGCCCTTGAAAGAAACTTTGCCTCAAACCTTCGTCTGAAATCCGCCCATGAATCAACTGGACGTTCCCCGTTAGTGACCTCCCACCAAAACGAGGCCTCTCCCTTCATTAACCAAGCAGCTAAACGGACTTTCCTCCCATCTTCCACTTCAAAGATATCCAACAATTCCTCAGTCTCCTTAAGCCAGTCTCTGGCATCCACAAACGTCTCAGTCCCTTGAAAAGTTTTTCCTCCCATAGCCTTAAATTCCTTGCACGTCTTTGCAAAAGTGTCAACACGAGGAGGAGGAGGAGGAGGAATGGGTGCAACTGGGGGTGGAGGAACATCTGCTGGGCCTGCAGTGGTGGCCCTAGCCTCCAAATATCTCCTAAACTACCCTGGAACCGTCACACCTTCTGGGAGATTAAGATCTTCAGCCATGCTGAAACGAAAAAGGAAGGATTCAAAATGGAGAATTCGAAAGATAAAGATAAGGATATGGCTATTTGGGACTATGTTTTTCATAAAAACTCTCTCTAAATAACATGTTTTTGAAAGCACTTCTTCCAAAAATACTTTAGAAAAATATTTTTCTAAATTTTTTTTCTGTTCTGGTAACCTTATGCTCTGATACCACGTGTAACACCCCACGTCCATTAATGTCACTCACAAAGGGAATGCATTAACTTCTATGGAGGTTTTAGGTGAATATAGAACAGTAAAATTACAACAAGACAGATATAAAATAGTACTTGGAAATTTAAAAACTTTATTTCAATTGCAGCAGAAGTCAAAACATGTTTGATTACATTATAACATCATAATCAAAGTCAAGTACAATATCTATCTTGATAAAACAAGTACATAATCCCATTACATAAATAGCCATTAAAAAGAAAGATAACAAGCTGGACTTTACTTCAGCAGTCCAAGCTTTCCAAGAGATAAGCAATCCAATCAGACTCCACTGGAACTTGGCCCAACCTGAGGACCTGAAGGGAGAAAAAGATGGAAAAGAGGGGGGGTCAGACATAAAGTCTGGCGAGTATGATAATTCTACAATACTATTATCTAAGGCATAAGCTGGTAAACAAGGAAATGTCTATGAAAGAGCAGATTAAGGACATAGACAATCGCTAAAGGAAACGTTATAGGCGCTCCTAAATACTAAAGGATAAACACTATACTGCACCACACCGGTCACCCTAAAGATTGATCCCACTTAGCTTCACTTAGAAACTTTCTTAATGGCTTTACGTACTCCTAGCTGACTACATAGGTGCCGCCTGCCCTATCTCCACTAGGTGTACCCCACTTTCCGTTTTTCGATCGGCTCCCTACTCGTAGATACCCGTGCTGGCCCCACAGTGGGGTGTATCATTCCCCTAAAGTGGCAACCCGATATAACGGAGATGCACGGCTTATACCTACACGATGCAACAACGTCTTACCTACCAGCCCGGGTCCACACACGCATATGAAACCCGTTGGACTTGTGTTGCCACCGCTCCCTATTTTGGCCTCTTATAGTCAAACCCAGTATGCGTGTCCCGTCCTCGACATGGGTCGAGCCCACAAAGATACGTTTTGGGATACTGGTTGAAATGGTCCCCCATTATTTCCCCCAAGCATTCCACCTAAGCTTTTCCCATTAGTCCGTCCACTTAACCCACTTAGTCATGTTCATTTACTTGTGTGTTTGGTTAAGTCTAATCGTATTTCAAATGCCTCTAAAGGCAACCACTAGATTCCTAATGCCACCCAAGGCACCTACTTAACCCCCATGTCCCACCTTACATGATTATCTGGTTAAGTATTCCTTAATTCATTAAGGCCATAACCTCATAAAGACCTCTCACATTAGACTGGCATTTATGGCAGCTGGATTTGCCGGGCGGGTCCGGGCAGTCTTACACCATAAAAGAGTCTAACCTCGTGTCTTTGCAACTGTTATGCTTTAGTTTGGGCCTAGGACCTCTCACATTGGGCCGACATTTGTGACTACTGGATTTGCCGGGCTGGTCCGGGCAGGTTTATGTCACAAACGGGTCCAACCTCGTGTCCTAAGCATTGATTATTATTAATAATCCACTTTCCCCAATTTTAGTAATTCCCTACTTGAATTATTAATTAATTCCAAATTCAACAATGTCCATAATTGACTCAATTATGGACATCCATTCAAGGCGTGCAAAATCATACAAAATTGCACCTAATTTATTAATTCCTAATATCACCCCTACCCCATGTTTGAACGTTTATTCGCAAATATATATATTAGACTCGAATAGTCTAACTCATAGCATAAAAGAGATTATTACAATAACAACATGTATATATGACTAAATGAATCATAACAAGGGGTGAAACTCGCATACATCCAAAATTACAACTTGCATAAGGTTGTACATGTCATGGATCTAAGGGTGTCAACTTATTCATAATTCACATAATATGATTTTGATCAAATTTCATAAACTCGTATAGGACATGTGTGAATCAACATCATTAACAATATGGTTTTATATGGGTACACCTAACTCAATAGGCAAATTCCCAAAAATCAAAATTCATTTAATCATAGATTCATGTATATGGGTACACCTAACTTAATAGGCAAATTCCCATAATCAAGATCTATTATAAAAAAACATAAACTTTAAACATGATCCAATTCGCATAAATAATAACATCATGATTTTACAACTTGTATGATTCAACACAACATGACATCATTATCATATAACATAAGTATTTCAACATATGTGATAATATGAGATCTACAACATATATAAGATTTACAACATAGCATATCATAATTTGCAACATAGCATGATATGATTTACAACATAGCATAGCATGATTTACAACATGGCATAACATGATTTATAACATAGCATAGCATGATTAATCACATATGACATCGCATCGGATTATTTACAACATAATCACTACAACATAACAACATATATATGATAACATAATAGCATAACAAGAGATCTGCAACATAATTTACAAATACATAACAATTCATATCACTTTCTTGTGATCCATTCATAACTTAATCAAATTATTTTATAATAATATTGTGAGATTCATCATACTCACTATTTTAAATAAGAGAAATAGAAAGAGTCTTTGATTTAATTTGTTTGTTGAGTAGATTTAGTTGTAGGCTAGGCTTTCTCCTTCTTCTTTAGTTTGTGACGGCTACGCTGAACTCCATGGCAACGGCATGTCGGTAGCTCTCCAATTTTTCAAGTGATTTAGGGTTAGAGTCTACCCACTTATTTATAGATGTTAGGATGCATTTAGGCCATTAGATTTACCCTAGAATAGATTAGAGCCATTAGATTTCATCTAGCCTTCAAATCACAGCCCAAAAACCCAACCAGATGCACCCAGTTCACCTGGGCTCGACCAGGGAGGTCGACACCCAGGTCGACCCTATGGTCGACTCCCCAGTCGACCTGGGGAGGAGGTCGACTCCCCAGTCGACCCCCAGGTCAACCCCCTGGGTCTGGGCGGGAGTTTTCCCGCCTGCCTCCATTTCTGTGTTTTTGAAATCTGTTATAAAAATTGAATTTTTCGTGAAACTTCTCGAGGCCATATCTCGGTCATACGAACTCCGATTTACAAAATTTCGGACTCTATTTCGCATATTTTTCCGAGACGAACACAATGGAGCAGCCCGTTTCCCAATATCCTTATATTTGAAATTAATTATTCTTTCATTTGTGAATATTAGTATTAATTGATTTACGGGATGTTACATTCTCCCCTCCTTAAAGGATTTCGACCCCGAAATCTTCAAGTCAAGAAGAATGTTTAACCTAACATCCAATCAACCATCTACTCAATCATCAAACACTGGCATCCACTGTCCTTATAGACTTCTAATGCTTTTATGTTTAAATGCATAGTGTGTGTATATGTCAGTATCTAATGCAAAATCAGGCGGTCCACTGATTCAGTTGACCTCCTTGATGCAATTCATGATAGTGCCATGCATCCATTATGTATGCAAAAGATCCTAATTGCTTACATACTACTTCTATATGCGTGCACATCCATTAAACCGAATTCAGGATCTATATGATGGTACAACCATTATACATCCATTATACTAAATACATTCATTTATGCAATATGCAATATGTAGTGACTGAGCCGATCTAGTGCCTAAAGTGTGTGTATATATGCATCCACGAGCAACCACTAGCAAACACTTGCATCCATTTTGCATCCATCATACATAACATGTCTCAAACACATGTTTCAACCATAGGATTATCCTAACTAAAGGTCAAAGATACTAATGAGAGGACATACTAAAGATAAGATTAGGTAAGCTAAGCGATAAAGGGGAAATTAAAAGACATACCCTCAAAAAGAAAAGGGTACAACGAGCGCATCTTCTCTTCTGTCTCCCAAGTAGCGTTGCTCTCATCATCTCCCCATTGCACTTTAACTAGTCTGACCTCTCGATTCCTCAACTTTTTGATCTCCGACCCAAGAATGCATGTAGGAGCTCGTCTAATTGTTGCATCACGCTCTATTTCCACCTCTTTAAGCAAGCTCGGCTCTACCACCTCCGCGGTCTTGTGCAAACACTTCCTCAAATGTGATACATGGAATACGTCGTGTACTCCACTAAGTTTCTCAGGCAACTCCACCCTATACGCCATCTTCCTAATCCTGTCTTTTATAGGAAACGGCACTACAAACCTTGGCGCTAATTTCCCAACGGACCCAAAGCGAACAACATTCCGTAACGGAGACACTTTGATAAAAACCTTGTCCCCAATGACAAACTCAAGATCTGTCCTCCTCTTATTAGCGTACGATTTCTGCCTATCTTGTGCTGCTTTCATCCTCCTTCGAATCAAATCAATCTTCTCCGAGGTTTCCCTAACCATATCGGGCCCAAGTAGGATTTTATCGGTAGATTCCCACCAACATGTAGGCGAACGGCAAGGCCTTCCATAAAGAGCTTCGAAAGGCGCCATGCCAATACTAGACTGAAAGCTATTATTATATGCGAATTCTACCAACGGAAGGTGCTCTTCCCATGTACCCCCAAAGTCTAGGATACAAAGCCTTAAAAGATCCTCTAGAATACGATTCACCCTCTCGGTCTGGCCATCCGTCTGAGGATGATATGCGGTGCTCAAACATAGCTGAGTCCCTACCGCCTCTTGTAAACTCTTCCAAAATTCGCTAGTGAAGATGGGATCACGGTCGCTTACTATACTAGAAGGAATACCGTGCAAACGAACTATCTCTTTAATGTATACAGAAACCAACCACGGAGCAGTCCTCTTACTTTTCACGGGAATAAAATGGGCGCTCTTAGTAAGTCTATCTACTATAACCCAAATCCCCGTATTACCCTTCCTTGATCTTGGTAATCCATCCACAAAATCCATTGAGACGCTTTCCCATTTCCATAGTGGAACTTCCAATGGGTGAAGCAACCCACCGGGTTTCTTTTGTTCCGCTTTTACTTCTTGGCACACCAAGCATCTAGCGACGTACTCGGCCACATCCTTTTTCATACCGGCCCAAAAGAAAACCCGCTTCATATCTTTGTACATCTTGTCTCTGCCGGGATGAATGGTCATCTTTGAGCGATGAGCATCATCAAGAATGGCCATCCTTAAGTCTTCGTCTTGTGGTACACAAAGTCTATTATCCCTTCGTAACCAACCCTTATAGTCTAGGGTATACATACGAAGATGGCTAGACGACACCCCTCCTTTGAGCTTTTCTACTATCTCAACCAACTGTGGGTCGTCTTGCTGTGCCTCACCAACTCGTCCTAGAAGTGTAGGTCTAACCTCCAAGGATGGTAATAAACCAGGTACTAGGTCAACGGAGAGTCTAAAGTCAAACATGGAGATGAATTCTAAGCTTCGTCGTTCAACCAACAACGGACTCAAGGACAACCTTTTCCTACTTAAGGCGTCTGCTACCACATTACCCTTGCCCGGGGTATATGCTATTTCAAAATCGTAGGAGGCTAAGAATTCCATCCACCGTTGCTGCCTTAAATTCAAATCCTTCTGAGAGAATAATTATTTTAATGATTTTTGGTCAGTGAACAGTTCGAATTTCTCACCAAGAAGATAGTGATGCCAAGACTTAAGCGCGAAAACAATTGCGGCTAACTCAAGGTCATGCGTAGGGTAATTCTTTTCATGAACCCTCAACTGCCTTCCACCATAGGCTATTACTCTTCCCTCTTGCATGAGGACCGCGCCAAGTCCCATCCCACAAGCATCAGTATAGACGGTGAACGGTTTATTCCCGTCTGGCAGTACTAAGACTGGGGCTGAAGTTAAGGCTCTCTTTAAACGTTGGAACGCGTCATCACAATCTTCATCCCACGTAAAAACCAGGTTCTTCGTCGTTAACCGTGTTAATGGAGCTGATATTTTTGCGAAGTCTTTGATAAACTTCCTATAATAGCCAGCCAACCCCAAGAAACTTCTTACTTCGGTTACATTTTTAGGGACCTTCCAATCTTGGATGGCCACCACCTTTGCGGGATCCACTGCTATCCCTTCCTTGGAAACCACGTGCCCTAAGAACCGTACTTCTTTCCTCCAGAAGTGACACTTAGAAAATTTTGCCTTAAGGTTATGCGCTCGAAGGGTTTCCAACACTTCCCTAAGATGTAGGGCATGCTCTTCTTCATTCTTAAAAAGACTAAGATGTCATCCACAAAGACTACCACGAATTTGTTAAGGTACTCCCTAAACACCCTACTCATCAAATCAACAAAATATGCGGGGGCGTTTGTCAAACCAAAGGGCATCACTAGCCCTTCATAGAATCCGTCAGGAGTCCTAAAAGCAGTCTTATCTATACTATCCTCAGCCACTCTCAGTTGATGAAAGCCAGTGGCTAAGTCCAACTGCGAAAACACTGAGGCGCCAACTAACTGATCAAAGAGATCGTCAATCCTCGGTAGTGGGTGTCGGTTCTTTTTAGTAAGCTTGTTTAGTTCTCTATAGTCCACACAAAGTCTAAGGGTCCCATCCGCCTTTGTGGCAAATACTACAAGAGCACCCCACTCCGATATACTACGTCTTATGAACCCCTTCTCAAGCAACTCCTTCACTTGCTTATTGAGTTCCCTCCTTTCACGAGGAGCCATGTGGCGCACTGGCAAAGATACGGGTTTAGCATTATCCACAAGATAAATTCGAAAGTCTATCTCCCGCTTTGGAGGTAAGCCATTCACCTCCTCAAACACATCCGGATATTCCCGATCCACCTCTACCGATCGCAGATTCTCTACAGACGCGTCAAGCGATTCAAGATAACTTAGCATAACGGAATTTATGGGATTACAAAAGATGTCGAGAGTGTTACCAAGGCGAGTCACAAGCCTAACTACTCTCCTTTCACAATCAAGATTGGCCCTATTTCTAGATAACCAATCCATTCCTAAAATTAGCCCATAGCCCGTGAAGCCCAATACATAAGCATCACATCTAAATTCAACGCTAAGTATAGAGATTTTCAAATCCAAACATATCATGGTCAAGTGAGCCGAACCCCCAATTGGATTTGAAACAACCAAGGGATCCTCTACTAAACTGGTGTTCAAGTGCAGTAATTCAACTAATGATGCAGAGATAAATGAATGAGATGCGCCAGAATCGAATAAGGTACGGACAGGATGATCAAACAGAAAAACTAAGCTTTCAACAGAAATTGTTCTACCTCTTTCTTGCAGCGGTGGGGCCGCAATAGCCTGAACTTTCCCCCTTGCCTGCCCTGGTGCCATAAGAGCCTGCACCTGTCCTCCCGAGGTAGACCCTGCCCTCTGCCCCTTCTTTGGGCAGTCCTTCACCAAATGTCCCGCATCTCCACAATGAAAACAACCAGTCTTCTTTTTCTTTCTACAATCTTTGCTGAGATGGCCAGGCATCCCACAATTGAAGCATCTCTTCTTCCCTTTGCCATTATTGTTTTTACCACCCTTCTTATTTTGCTGTTGGGGTTTCTTCTGATCCCCTTTCTTTTCAACTGCCTTATCCTCATGCATAAGTGCCATTTCTACTATCCTTTCAAAGGTGGCTCCCATAGGGATGTGGGTCATAGCCAACCCTTGCAACGGTTCATTCAAGCCTCTAACGAACCTCAAAGCTTTCTTCTCTGGCGTGTTCACCAACTCCAAGCCAAACCTTGCTAACTGATTAAATTTATTGACATATTACTTCACTGATAAGCTCCCTTGCTTTAATGTCAGAAAATTTTCCATATTTAAATTCTCCTTTGCCCTTGAAAGAAACTTTGCCTCAAACCTTCGTCTGAAATCCGCCCATGAATCAACTGGACGTTCCCCGTTAGTGACCTCCCACCAAAACGAGGCCTCTCCCTTCATTAACCAAGCAGCTAAACGAACTTTTCTCCCATCTTCCACTTCAAAGATATCCAACAATTCCTCAGTCTCCTTAAGCCAGTCTCTGGCCTCCACAAACGTCTCAGTCCCTTGAAAAGTTTTTCCTCCCATAGCCTTAAATTCCTTGCACGTCTTTGCAAAAGTGTCAACACGAGGAGGAGGAGGAGGAATGGGTGCAACTGGGGGTGGAGGAACATCTGCTGGGCCTGCAGTGGTGGCCCTAGCCTCCAAATATCTCCTAAACCACCCTGGAACCATCACACCTTCTGGGAGATTAAGATCTTCAGCCATGCTGAAACGAAAAAGGAAGGATTCAAAATGGAGAATTCGAAAGATAAAGATAAGGATATGGCTATTTGGGACTATGTTTTTCATAAAAACTCTCTCTAAATAACATGTTTTTGAAAGCACTTCTTCCAAAAATACTTTAGAAAAATATTTTTCTAAAAATTTTATCTGTTCTGGTAACCTTATGCTCTGATACCACGTGCAACACCCCACGTCCATTAATGTCACTCACAAAGGGAATGCATTAACTTCTATGGAGGTTTTAGGTGAATATAGAACAGTAAAATTACAACAAGACAGATATAAAATAGTACTTGGAAATTTAAAAACTTTATTTCAATTGCAGCAGAAGTCAAAACATGTTTGATTACATCATAACACCATAATCAAAGTCAAGTACAATATCTATCTTGATAAAACAAGTACATAATCCCATTACATAAATAGCCATTAAAAAGAAAGATAACAAGCTGGACTTTACTTCAGCAGTCCAAGCTTTCCTAGAGATAAGCAGTCCAATCAGACTCCACTGGAACTTGGCCCAACCAGAGGACCTGAAGGGAGAAAAAGATGGAAAAGAGGGGGGTGGTCAGACATAAAGTCTGGCGAGTATGATAATTCTACAATACTATTATCAAAATAACTGGACTAAGGCATAAGCTGGAAAACAAGGAAATGTCTATGAAAGAGCAGATTAAGGACATAGACAATTGCTAAAGGAAACGTTATAGGCGCTCCTAAATACTAAAGGATAAACACTATACTGGACCACACCGGTCACCCTAAAGATTGATCCCACTTAGCTTCACTTAGAAACTTTCTTAATGGCTTTACGTACTCCTAGCTGACTACATAGGTGCCGCCTGCCCCTATCTCCACTAGGTGTACCCCACTTTCCATTTTTCGATCGGCTCCCTACTCGTAGATACCCGTGCTGGCCCCACAGTGGGGTGTATCATTCCCCTAAAGTGGCAACCCGATATAATGGAGATGCACGGCTTATACCTACACGATGCAACAACGTCTTACCTACCAGCCCGGGTCCACACATGCATATGAAACCCGTTGGACTTGCGTTGCCACCGCTCCCTGTTTTGGCCTCTTATAGTCAAACCCAGTATGCGTGTCCCGTCCTCGACATGGGTCGAGCCCACAATGATACGTTTTGGGATACTGGTTGAAATGGGCCCCCATTATTTCCCCCAAGCATTCCACCTAAGCTTGTCCCATTAGTCCATCCACTTAACCCACTTTGTCATGTTCATTTACATGTGTGTTTGGTTAAGATAATCGTATTTCAAATGCCTCTAAAGGCAACCACTAGATTCCTAATGCCACCCAAGGCACCTACTTAACCCCCATGTCCCACCTTACATGATTATCTGGTTAAGTATTCCTTAATTCATTAAGGCCATAACCTCATAAAGACCTCTCACATTAGACTGGCATTTATGGCAGCTGGATTTGCCGGGCGGGTCCGGGCAGTCTTACACCATAAAAGAGTCTAACCTCGTGTCTTTACAACTGTTATGCTTTAGTTTGGGCGTAGGACCTCTCACATTGGGCCGGCATTTGTGACTACTGGATTTGCCGGGCGGGTCCAGGCAGGTTTATGTCACAAACGAGTCCAACCTCGTGTCCTAAGCAATGATTATTATTAATAATCCACTTTCCCCAATTTTAGTAATTCCCTACTTGAATTATTAATTAATTCCAAATTCAACAATGTCCATAATTGACTCAATTATGGACATCCATTCAAGGCGTGCAAAATCATACAAAATTGCACCCAATTTATTAATTCCTAATATCACCCCTACCCCACGTTTGAACGTTTATTCGCAAAATATATATATTAGACTCGAATAGTCTAACTCATAGCATAAAAGAGATTATTACAATAACAACATGTATATATGACAAAATGAATCATAACAAGGGGTGAAACTCGCATACATCCAAAATTACAACTTGCATAAGGTTGTACATGTCATGGATCTAAGGGTGTCAACTTATTCATAATTCACATAATATGATTTTGATCAAATTTCATAAACTTGTATAGGACATGTGTGAATCAACATCATTAACAATATGGTTTTATATGGGTACACCTAACTCAATAGGCAAATTCCCAAAAATCAAAATTCATTTAATCATAGATTCATGTATATGGGTACACCTAACTTAATAGGCAAATTCCCATAATCAAGATCTATTATAAAAAAAAAATAACTTTAAACATGATCCAATTCGCATAAATAATAACATCATGATTTTACAACTTGTATGATTCAACACAACATGATATCATTATCATATAACATAAGTATTTCAACATATGTGATAATATAAGATCTACAACATATATAAGATTTACAACATAGCATATCATAATTTGCAACATAGCATGATATGATTTACAACATAGCATAGCATGATTTACAACATGGCATAACATGATTTATAACATAGCATAGCATGATTAATCACATATGACATAGCATAGGATTATTTACAACATAATCACTACAACATAACAACATATATATGATAACATAATAGCATAACAAGAGATCCGCAACATAATTTACAAATACATAACAATTCATATCACTTTCTTGTGATCCATTCATAACTTAATCAAATTATTTTATAATAATATTGTGAGATTCATCATACTCACTATTTTAAAGAAGAGAAATAGAAAGAGTCTTTGATTTAATTTGTTTGTTGAGTAGATTTAGTTGTAGGCTAGGCTTTCTCCTTCTTCTTTAGTTTGTGACGGCTACGCTGAACTCCATTGCAACGGCATGTCGGTAGCTCTCCAATTTTTCAAGTGATTTAGGGTTAGAGTCTACCCACTTATTTATAGATGTTAGGATGCATTTAGGCCATTAGATTTACCCTAGAATAGATTAGAGCCATTAGATTTCGTCCAGCCTTCAAAACACAGCCAGAAAACCCAACCAGATGCACCCAGGTCACCTGGGCTCGACCAGGGAGGTCGACACCCAGGTCGACCCTAGGGTCGACTCCCCAGTCGACCTGGGGGGAGGTCAACTTCCCAGTCGACCCCCAGGTCGACCCCCTGGGTCTAGGCGGGAGTTTTTCCGCCTGCCTCCAATTCTGTGTTTTTGAAATATGTTATAAAATTTGAATTTTTCGTGAAACTTCTCGAGGCCATATCTCGGTCATACGAACTCCGATTTACAAAATTTCGGACTCTATTTCGCGTATTTTTCCGAGACGAACACAATGGCGCAGCCCGTTTCCCAATATCCTTATATTTGAAATTAATTATTCTTTCATTTGTGAATATTAGTATTAACTGATTTACGGGGTGTTACAGTAAGTCCAATGATTATTCAGCATGTAAACAGGTAAAAGGATCATGACAAGAATAAACTGGATACCAGACCATAACCATGATAATAAGCATAGTAAGACAACAAATGATGATCGTTAGATATGACTAGATAAGATACACTGAATGCGCTTGGGTTCTTTCTCTGATTTCCTATTTTCTCTGCACCACCCAACTAGCATCCTAATTAGTGTCTTTTATAGAACGATTTGTATTCCCTACTAGTGTCCTAGCTAGTATCCCATGAAAAAGGATCTGTATCCCCTACTAATGTCCCAACTAGTATCCTATGTTATAAAATAAGGTGATCCCAAACTCGCAATTATGGTGGCCTTCAGGTGTACATCTAGTATGAGGATCTTACCTCAACCAGCCTAATTGCCATAAAGATATTAGATGTACCCTTACTACCCTATCGATCGGCTCCCTACTTGTATTAACTTTCCTTGTGTCTGTGTCAATCGGCCCTCTCTTGCGTGTAGATACCGTGTGTTGGTCCCACCATAGGGTGTATCAATCCCTATGATAGTAACCCGACACAAATTCTAGATGCACAGTGTATACTACTGAGGCCCAGTGCCTACTTTTCTACTCCGGAGCACGTGCATGCCCATACTCCGTCGGAACTACACTACTGCACCCCGGCCGCTATTTTGACTGCTTATAATCAGCCCAGTAATCGTGCCCCACCCAGCCTAGTTTCAGGGTGCCGTGATACATCTATGTGGGTTACTGCTGAAATGGGTCCCTGTTACGAGGGTTTTCTAGGGTCTATTCATATACCCCCCAAATTGGCTAAGTGTTATCCATCCATTCAAGTTAACTTAACCCATCCACACGCTATGTCATGTTGGTTAAGTGTTTCTGATTAACTTAACCCTTCTAATTCATCGTGTTGTAATTGGTTAAGTGTTTTCTATTAACTTAACCTTGTTCATTCATCATATTATATTAATTAAGTGTTTCCCATTAACTTAACGCCACTCGTTCATTGGTTAAGTGTTAACTTAACCCTACCACTGGTCATGTTACATTGGTTAAGTGTTACCCTCTTGTGCTACTTAATCCTACCACTTGTCATGTTACATTGGTCAAGTGTTTCCCTCTTGTGTTACTTAACCCTATCACACATCATGTTATATTGTTTAAGTGTTGCTTTGATTAACTTAACCCTACCATTCTTAGCCTGTCTGCTTCTTAGCTTTAATTTATTCATTAAAGCACCAACCTCTCACATTAGATCTATATTGTTGCGGTCGCTGGATGTGTCGGGCGGTTCTGGGCAGCCTTACACCGCAACTCAATCTAACCTCGGGTTTTTGGGATTAAATGCGCTAACCTCTCACATTAGATCTATATTGTTGCGGTCCTGGATGTGCCTGGCGGTTCCGGGCAGTCTTACACCGCAACTCAATCTAACCTTGGGTTAGGCATGTTCATCTTTAGCCAATTTACATATTTGTTATATGTGTCCAAATCTATGTGTCAAATTTTTCCACAAGTCGGGCCAATACAAGTTTATGCCACATTCCCATGTTATGCCCAAAATTTACTCAATTAAATTATACCCAATTTTCCCCATGTTATAATCGCACGTACAACGAGATTCAATCTAAGTTCCGAATGGACTTAGTATTCACAAAAGCAAGTAAAAGGGGAAAATAGAGAAGGAGCATAAGAATTGACATAAGGAAAAATAGGCATGTAAAGATGTACCCAATTCAAGAATCATGTTTCAATGTTGTACATTAACAGTATGTGTAGACAAGCTAAGCAATTTACACCATTGGTATAAAGATTAGATAGAATTGGACTTAAGAGAATCACTAATTTTTATGTACAACACGATAAGTCCCACTATATCAATCACAATAGTCTCATAGGCATAGGATGTACAACATGATAGGTTCCATCATATAAATCACAATAGTCTCATAAGCATGATAGGTTCCATTATGTCAATCCAACAGTCTCATAGGCATGATAGGTTCTATTATGTCAGTCCAACAGTCTCATAGGCATGATAGGTTCTATTATGTCAGTCCAGCAGTCTCATAGGCATAATAGGTGTCATTGCATCAATCACAATAGGCTCATAGGCATAAGCGATTCAGATTTGACAAAAGGATAGGAACGAAATCAGAATTAGGCATCATTCTAGATCAAATTATTGCAGTCATGATTTCCATTAGATGTTTAAATCTAAATAATAACTGAACTTACAAAAAAACGACGGATCTTTTATTCTGGGATCTGATTTTTGAATTTGTTAAGATATCCTTTGATGTAGACATTTGATTTAAAGTTCTTCTAATCGATTACTAGTTTTGATTTGATTATCTAGTTTGGAGAAGATGAAGGAGGCTAGCTTGTAGACGAACAGCATGACGACACCATAGTTTAAGGGTTATGATGTTAGTGTTTAGGTTTAGCTACATATATATAGATGTCCAGGATTAATTCTAGCCTTTAGATCAACCTAGGAGTCATTAGAGTCACACAGCTCGAAGACAGGTCATCCAGCAAATCAGTAAAAAGACATGTCATCATGGAACACTCCAAAATGTTGTGCTGTACTGCCCTCGTTATGGGCGCACTTGGTAGGTGCGTCAGTGCATTTTTGTACTGGCGCACTTCACAAGTGCACCAGTGTATTCTGGCCTGTTTCTGGTTTTTCTGCCTAACTTCATTCGTCCATATCTCCTTCATATGGTATCCGTTTTACATAAACTCGGACTCTAGCAGAATTCTGAGACTAACGCAATAGGGTAACCCATTTCACCTAATTTTTCTTTAATAATTAATTATTCTTTAATTACCTCTTATGTCCCATTTCAAAATTACGGGGTGTTACATTCCCCCCTACTTAAAGGATTTCTTCCCTGAAATCTACGAGTTAAGAAGAATGTATATCCTACCATCCATCGTCCATCTACTCAACCATTCAATCATAGGCATCCATTATCCTTAAAATTGTTTCTAATATTTTCATGAACATATGCATGGCGTGTGTATTTGTCCTTACCCAAATGAGAAATGAGGCGGTCTACTGATTCAGTTGACCTCCTTAATGCAATTCATGATAGTGTCATGCGTACATTATATATTCAAAAGAACCCTATTGATACATATCATTTCTATATGAGTGCACAACCATACATTCAAATGCAATATCCATATGATAACACATCAAGTTTCAATCCATATATATTAAAATTCACTCAGGCATATGCAATATGGAAGTAAAGGAGCCGATCTAGTGCCTAGCGTGTATGTATATGCATCCACGAGAATCCACTATCAAACATTTACATCCACTTGCATCCATCAAACATAACATGTCTCAAACACATGTTTACATCCATTGGCTTCTACCTAAGGATCGAGGATAGGACCGAGAGGATATACTTAAAAGATAAAGACTAGCATGCAAATAAACTTTAAAGAAAAAGAGAGATCAAGGATATACCCTCAAAAAGGGTAAGATGCATGTATCTAGTCTTCAATCTTCTAAGTCACATCTTCTTGAGCTTCACCCCATTGTGCTCTAACTGTCTTAACTTCACGATTGCGTAGCTTCTTAATTTCTGTTTCCGAAATATGAGTTGGAACTCATTACACTGTCGCCTCTCGTTCCACCTCTTCTCCTTCTAGTATACTCGGGACTACAACTTCTGTTGTGTCATGTTAACATTTCCTCAAAGGGTCTTCAAAATTCACTAGAGGGTATTCCATGTAGAAGAACTATCTCTTGAAAATAAACAGATGCTAACCATGTTTCCAAGTGTAGTTATTAAGGTGATTAGAGGTCTCTTCTCTACTTAACTTATTCATTGCGTCAACCATCCGAGAGTCTTTTTCTTTGTGAAGTCCATATTTGATCCAAAAGCGTAGGTCTTACTCCTAGCGGTGCCAACTACTAACTTAACCGAAGGTTTTAAAATCAAAGGCTGATATGTATTCTGAACTTTCCCTTCCCACCTAAAGAGGACTTGAAGTCAACCTTTTTTTTCTTAAGGCATCCGCTATGACCTTACCCTTCCTTCTAACATCAAAATGGTGCCTAGTCCCGTGCTGCATGCATCCGTGTATACCGTAAACCTTTCACTACCGTAAGGTAAAAGTCAAAACTGAGGTCGTCGTAAGAGCCCTCTTCGATCATTAGAAAGCGACATCATAATCAATGCCCTGAGCAAACGTTAAATTCTTCTTCATTAATCCAATAAGTGGGACTAATACCTTCGCAAATTCCTTAATGAACTTCCTATATTAGCCCGCTAATTCAAGAAAGCTCCTTACTACTGTTGCATTCCTTTGGACCCTTCAGTCTTGCACCGCAACTACTTTTGCGGGATCTACTGCTATCCCTTCTTTGGATGCCACATGTCCTAGAAACCTTACTTCTTCTCTCCAAAAATGACATTTGGGAGAACTTCGCCTTAAGTTGATGTGCTCTAAGTGTATCCATGACTTCTCTTAAATGCAAAGCATGTTTTCCCTCATTCTTTGAGAAAATCAAGATATCGTCCATGAAGACTACTACAAACTTATTAAGGAACTCCCTAAACACACCCTAATCATAGAGTCAACATAATAAGGGGGTGCATTCGTCAAACCGAAAGGCATGACGAGCTACTCAAAGAAACCATTAGGGGTCCTAAAAGCACTCTTGTCTATACTGTCCTCAGCTTCTCTTAGCTGATGTGTGACGGCCCACCCCGCACCAACCGACATTTAACTCCAATTGTGCGCTGTACACATGTCCAGTTAGCACGGGATGGTCGTCAGAAGAAAAGAAAGAAGAGAATGAACTAACAAAGAACCTGTAGAATGTCTCACAGCGCATGGAACAAAATATAATAATAACATACTTGACATAAAACAGGCGAGACAGTACATAAGCTGAAAAATAAACCATCATAGCAGCGGAAATCCAAAGATACAGCTTACGATCCAACAACATTATTACACTTCAAAATACTGTCTCTAAAGCAAAAGAAAGAAAAGGTGCGCTACTAATGCCCAAAGTAGCGACCATCAACAACACAGGGAGACATATGTATATATAGTACGTGTAAGCCTCCTGCTCGTCTCCGGCATCTACTCGTGCATATCCACCTGACCTGTCTCTAGTCTGCTCGTGTGAGCACCCAGAGTAATAAGAAGAGACATAAAACTCTGGATCAGACAAAAGTCTGGTATGAGTGATAAGCAACTAAACAAAACAATAACAGGTATAATCCAATCATACCTGAACCTGCAACCAAAGAGTTAGCACTACATACTGTACAATACTCTAAGCTGCCACTAACATATGGTGTAATAAATACGGGGGTAGGGGTGTGCATGTCATAGTGATGTCAAACAATCAAGCATAGCAACCATCCTCACGTCTCTCACTCAGTGCGTAAAGCATACGATATCCACTACCTTGGTTACCTAATCCTTTGGGCCATGACGGAATCCCATCCCGTAAAACTATCACTACAAGCCCACTATCCATCTCTCAGTGGTGAACCAAAGTTATGAATACCGACAACCCCTTTGCACACGTCCCGCAGCAAAGCCCAATCATGAAGTGAACTCATTGGTTCCCATCTGGATCCTGAGCTCTAACTTCCATTTGGACTACCTTTGCATCTCGGGTTATTGGTTTCCTCCTGTTCGGGTCGGTCGGTCAAGAACCTTTCATTCTGGTCGGTTTTCATCATCTCTACCCTAGTCGGTCGGTATTGCCCCCTGGTCGGTCGAACACTTCACCATTCCTGGTTGGTCGTACTTCACCATCCCTGGTCGGTCGAACACTTCACCATTCCTGGTCGGTCGTACTTCACCATCCCTGGTCGGTCGAACACTTCACCATTCCTGGTCGGTCGTACTTCACCATCCCTGGTCGGTCGGTATTTCATCATCGTATGGGGTCGGTCGAACATCGCATAATGGTCGGTCTTGCCCAGCCTGGTCGATCTCCCTAGTCGGTCGAACACTTCATACAGGGTCGGTCGTGAGCTCGGGTCGGTCGGTCAAAACCTTCCCCTGGTCGGTCTAACTCGACCCAAAAAAACCTACACCATTTCAGCAAGCTATTTTCGCCTCTCGACGGCGTTTTCAACCATTCCAACTATTCTAAACAATCATAAAGCATACCATACAGTCATAGCAACATGTATAAACATCCACAAACAGCAAAACAACAATATGGTATGTTAAAACGGATCAGACATAGCCAAAAACCCCATATTTTCCCTTAATCCCTCTTAATCATGTTTAAGCAAATCTAATGATAGGATTAACAAAACTTAACCAAATCAGACAAATTTTCTAACAGAGGCCTAAAATAATATTTAGCAATTTATAAATATTTTTCTAGATTTTTAACATGCATAAATTCGCTAATTTCCACTAATCACCCCTTAATCCCCCAAATTCCGGGATTTGCAAAATTAGTCGAAATTTTCCCAAATTCATATCAGAGGCATAAAATGATGATTTAGAATTTTAAGAATTTTTCTAGATTTTTCTGAGTCATAATTTCGCTAATCTTCGCTAATTACCATAATTAGCCGTAATTAGTGAAAAACAATGCAAATCACTCACCTTTGCCACAAAGTAAACTATAGATCTGCAATGATTCTCTGTTTGGGTCAAACTCCAATGCTCAGCAGCAGCTCCTATCTTGATTTGATGCTAATCCGCCTTGATTTGGTGTAGATCTTGCTAATATGTGATTAGGAAAGCCAAAAAGATCTTTTGAAGAGATTTAGAGAGTGGAGGCCATTACTAGGGTTTCAAGAATGAAAGTGGCGGCTCAAAAACTGAAATGAAATGATTTCCCAAACCCTATCAGCCTCCCCATAACCCTAATCCCTAAATGGGTTATGGGCCTATCTGTTAACTACCCGGTTTAGCCCAATTAAGCTGTTTTTCACTTTCTAAACCTTGTTTTAGCCATATCTCCCAAATGGTAAGTCCGTTTGGCTAATGTAACCACTCTACGGAAAGAGAAACCATCATTCAAATCCAATGGAAGTGGTTTCAGGTCAAAACTCCTTTCTAATCAAAAGTTATGGACGAAACAAGATTAGCTAGGGGTAAAACGGTCATTTAAAATCGGCAAAAATCATGAACATGGGAAATGACCCCAATAGTCTTTTACCAAAGTTACGTGATCATACGACTTCGTATAAGAAAGAAATAAATATTCTATGATCCTCCGATGCGTAGAATGCGGGTTGTTACATTCTCCCCCCCTTAAGAAATTTCGCCCCCAAAATTCCCTAACCAAAACACACAAAGGGTCCCGCAAGCCTATCAACCATAAAACAACAATCAACATGCAAAACAAGTCTATCCTAGCATGCGGTTTACTAACAAGGGAAGAAACTATAACTATCAAAACCTTACCAGACAAAGAGTTCTGGATACTTCTTCCTTATATCCTCCTCTGTTTCCCAAGTACAGTCTTTTTCATTCTCACCCCACTGGACTTTGACTAGTTTCACCGCCTTCCTTCGAAGCTGCTTTGTATCGTTCCCAACAATACGCATAGGCTTGCGGTTCTCAACCGCCTCGGGTTCCACCTCGCTATCGTCCAACCGATCTGGTGAAATAGCCACATTAGGGTCTTGCACAAACTTCCTTAACTGGGAAACATGAAATACGTTGTCAACTCCCGCCATCTTGTCTGGTAGCTCTATTTCCTACGCCAAATTCCCAACTTGTTCGAGGACTGGGAATGGGCCAACAAATCTTGGTGCTAACTTACCTCTCCAACCAATCTGAATCACATTCTTAATGGAGAGATCTTGACGAACATCAAGTCGTTAACGAAGAATTCCAAATCTCTTCGTCTCTTATCGAGATAAGTCTTCTTCCTATCTTGGGTAGCCTTCATTCTCTAATATACAATTCACTCAAATACCATCATGACCTGACCTAGTCCTTGGTAAACTATCAATATAATCCATTTGAGACTTGTTCTCATTTCCATTTAGGAATTTCTAATGGTTGTAACAAACCACTAGGCTTCTTTTGCTCGGCTTTTACTAACTGGCAATTTATGCATTTGGACATAAACTTCCCAACCTCTTCCTTTATCCTTTCTCAGTAGTAGATCTGCTCCATGTCTCAATACATCTTGTTACCACTGGGATGTATAGTCAATTTTGAGTGATGATATGCTCTAAGCACTTCATCTCTCAGTCCGTCTACGTTGGGTACAACTAGTCCCTTATTCTTTCAAAGCCACCCTTCTCGATCAAATCCTTACTTGATCATTCTCTTTCCATCGATACCCATCTCTACCGTAGAGATGGTTTCCAATAGATTAGGATCGTCCTTCTAACTGGAACCAATCCACTCAATCAAAATCGATCTAATCGTCAATCTTACTAGTATTTCTGAATCCAATTCACTCTTGGGCCTGAAAGCATATCCTGTGATATACTCTAGTTGTTTCCATCCTAGAAACATTACCTCTAGACTGGCATGTCTCCTACTCAATGCAACTATTACCGCACCCAAATCCTTTACTATGATCACTCTGCCCCATGGAGTCGTGGCGACTCCACTGCACTGATCCATAGCCACTAGTTCTTTGCTATGTCCACTCTGCCCCATGAAGTTATAACAACTCCACTGCACTGGCTCATAGCCTTACTAATCCTTTACTATGTCCACTTTGCCCCTCGAGTCATAATGACTCTACTGCACTGGCTCATAGTCCTACTACAATCACTTTGTTCCCCATCGCTGGAACCCTACAGGTGATAGTCTACTCAAGAGAAGAAAGATAGGAACAAACATAGCAACCATAACATCCATCAAACAAGTCCTACCTATCACCTGCTAAATTCATAAACACATCGACACCTACATGATTGGTCTAACCAATCCCAATATGTCGATTCTAGTATGTCTGGTCCAACCAACATCAATAACTAATGGAAGCCCAGCCTCCATACATGCACCGATGCCTACTTGACTGGTCCAACCAATCCCAGGCCAATGGAAGCCCCGCCTCCATACGGACTACCATACGTCCAACGTACGTTTATCCTCCAAGGATAACTAGATCACGTCCAACGGATCCAAGGTAACGGGCGTCCCCAGATACCCCTGCTTTTAGTCCGCCTAAAATACTTGAGTCCAACCCAAGTCTATCCATTGTCTTGCTGCCCTCTCGAGTCCAACCCAAGCCGAATCCAATTCCTTGCAGCCTTCTCGAGTCCAACTCGAGTCAATCTATAACTCAGACCCAGTCTTGAGTATCCATTAGTGACAAACTCTAGTCCAACGTGAGTCGTCTCCTTATTCGTTGCATCTCCAAGATCAACGAACACCCATTTTCTTTTACGAGTTCAAGTCCAACCTGAATCGCCCTAATCTTCGTTGTATCTTCCATGATCAACGAACACATCCTATTCCTTCAAAGTTCTACTATCCAATAGAGAACATCAACATAGGGTCCTAAACAATCCATTACTTTGCATCTTTCCCGAGTCCCACTCGAGCAATCTCATAACCCTATCGAGTCTAACTCTGGGCAGTCTATACCATTGAACAGTCTCATCATGTTCCGTCTGCCCATCACTCCTCGAGTAAACCAAGATATCATCCAATGAAAAATCACAACAACTATTTACCCCTCACGCAAACCATCCTAGTCGAAATCGACATTCCCCAAGCACAAGCCCCAAAGGCCTAAACCAATATCAGACAAGCACCCAAGGAACATCTCCTCCGAGTTCGGACAATCCACGTGAGGTGATACTAGAAAAACAATCTAACACTGGAGCACTCATTTGCCTCCCAGAGACAACTAGAACTTATTACAACGATAACCTCTTAGCTTCTTAACTCCAGTTTCTATCGCCATCACTAGGTAGGTACCTAATACCATCCTATTCCTTTGGAGTAGATCGACTCCCCAAAATAATGCTAAACCCATTAAAGCCTAAACAAAGCAAACACAAACAAACATACATCCATGACTCGATAAGACCACGTTACGACAAATCATGCTAAGGTTAGTCGAACCACCAATCTGGTTCGTCACAACTAGAGGTCTATCGACTATCTCGGGTTTGTCAAACAATACCCGAACAGAAACATCTTAAATAGAAAGCATACCTTTTATAACGACACCCTTTCCATTTTGCGCCGCACTTGGAGCATTCGACGAAGAAGGAACAGCATTGATAGCATACGCTTTCACAATCTGCTTCTCCCTAGGAGGTTGTGGGCAATCATCCTTGTGATGTCCCGCCTGGCCGCAGTTAAAGCACTTCCTTTCCCCAGGCTTTTCTCGACAATCTTTTGCATAGTGGCCCTTCTTGCCACAACTAAAGCATTCGCCATCTTTCTTACTTTTCTTTTTCTGACCATCCTTAGCTTGGTCTTGTTTCCTCTTGTTCTGAGAACCATTCTTGCCTTCACCGCCTGCTTGCGGCTTTGGCTCCTCTACATATACAATAGTAACCTCAGTCTTTAGCTTAGGGTAAAGACTCTCTGACCTTAATGCTTTTCCCACAATCGATTCAAACGTCTCATCGATGTGGTTTATAAGTCTTTCCCCCAAGTACCCATCTAAACCCGTTATGAACTTCTCGTTCTTCTTTTCGGCAATATCTATAAGGGATAATCCGTATTTTGTTAAAGTATCGAATTCAGCAATATACTCCAAGACAGCTCTACCATTCTGCTTAAGCTCCAAGAAATTCCTAAACAATTCTGATTTATGAGCAGCTGGAATAAACTTATCACAAAAACGAGTCTTAAACTGATTCCAAGTAATCCGATCCTCTGGGGTAGCTGCCTTAATAGCATTCCACCAATTCATAGCCCGTCCTTGCAGCTGTCGGGATGCTAGCTTCCTCTTCATTGCGTCTTCGATTCCCAGATCTTCGACGATGCGCTCACAACTATCTAGCCAATCTTGAACTTCTGTAGCCGACTCCGTTCCGTGGAACGGCTTCCCACCAAGGCTAGTATAATCCTTATTCATCTTGGCGAAATCGGCCCTAGGCGCCTGCACCGCTGCACCACCACCGTTTGTAGCATTAGGAGATGCCCTCTGAACGTCCCTAAGCATCTCTCTCATGAAGGTAGTAAACATCGTCCTCATATCAGGAACATTCCCATTGTTGGCTCCTCTACCAGTACCCCTCACGTACCGGCTCATCGTTCAATCTGTACAGAGAAAACGATTAACCATCTCCATAGTGGTGTTAGTGCAGTGCAACTTCATCCTTAGCTATACTAATACTATATATATATATAGCTTTTGAAAACCAAAGTAATCACAAATACGCTCTCTCATATACGTACTATCTCTCCCTAGTGTCTTTCCTTAGGTGAACTACGCAACCTAGAGCTCTGATACCAAATGTGACGGCCCGCCCCGCACCAACCGACATTTAACTCCAATTGTGCGTTGTACACATGTCCAGTTAGCATGGGACGGTCGTCAGAAGAAAAGAAAGAAGAGAATGAACTAACAAAGAACCTGTAGAATGTCTCACAGCGCATGGAACAAAATATAATAATAACATACTTGACATAAAACAGGCGAGACAGTACATAAGCTGAAAATTAAACCATCATAGCAGCGGAAATCCAAAGATACAGCTTACGATCCAACAACATTATTACACTTCAAAATACTGTCTCTAAAGCAAAAGAAAGAAAACGTGCGCTACTAATGCCTAAAGTAGCGACCATCAACAACACAGGGAGATATATGTATAAATAGTACGTGTAAGCCTCCTGCTCGTCTCCGACATCTACTCATGCATATCCACCTAACCTGTCTCTAGTCTGCTCGTGTGAGCACCCAGAGTAATAAGAAGAGACATAAAACTCTGGGTCAGACAAAAGTCTGGTATGAGTGATAAGCAACTAAACAGAACAATAACAGGTATAATCCAATCATACCTGAACCTGCAACCAAAGAGTTAGCACTACATACTGTACAATACTCTAAGGTGCCACTAACATATGGTGTAAGAAATACGGGGGTGGGGGTGTGCATGTCATAGTGATGTCAAACAATCAAGCATAGCAACCATCCTCATGTCTCTCACCCAGTGCGTAAAGCATACGATATCCACTACCTTGGTTACCTAATCCTTTGGGCCATGACGGAATCCAATCCCGTACAACTATCACTACAAGCCCACTATCCATCTCTCAGTGGTGAACCAAAGTTATGAATACCGACAACCCCTTTGCACACGTCCCGCAGCAAAGCCCAATCATGAAGTGAACTCATTGGTTCCCATCTGGATCCTGAGCTCTAAGTTCCATTTGGACTACCTTTACATCTCGGGTTATTGGTTTCCTCCTGTTCGGGTCGGTCGGTCAAGAACCTTTCATTCTGGTCGGTTTTCATCATCTCTACCCTGGTCGGTCGGTATTGCCCCCTGGTCGGTCGAACACTTCACCATTCCTGGTCGGTCGTACTTCACCATCCCTGGTCGGTCGAACACTTCACCATTCCTGGTCGGTCGAACTTCACCATCCCTGGTCGGTCGAACACTTCACCATTCCTGGTCGGTCGTACTTCACCATCCCTGGTCGGTCGGTATTTCATCATCGTATGGGGTCGGTCGAACATCGCATAGTGGTCGGTCTTGCCCAGCCTGGTCGATCTCTCTAGTCGGTTGAACACTTCATACAGGGTAGGTCGTGAGCTCGGGTCGGTCTGTCAAAACCTTCCCCTGGACGTTCTAACTCGACCCAAAGAAAACCTGCACCATTTCAGCAAGCTATTTTCGCCTCTCGAGGGCGTTTTCAACCATTCCAACTATTCTAAACAATCATAAAGCATACCATACAGTCATAGCAACATGTATAAACATCCACAAACAGCAAAACAACAATATGGTATGTTAAAACGGATCAAACATAGCCAAAAACCCCATATTTTCCCTTAATCATGTTTAAGCAAACCTAATGATAGGATTAACAAAACTTAACCAAATCAGCCAAATTTTCTAACAGAGGCCTAAAATAATATTTAGCAATTTATAAATATTTTTCTAGATTTTTAACATGCATAAATTCGCTAATTTCCACTAATCACCCCTTAATACCCCAAATTCCGGGATTTGCAAAATTAGTCGAAATTAACCCAAATTCATATCAGAGGCATAAAATGATGATTTAGAATTTTAGGAATTTTTCTAGATTTTTCTGAGCCATAATTTCGCTAATCTTCGCTAATTACCATAATTAGCCGTAATTAGTGAAAAACAATGCAAATCACTCACCTTTGCCACAAAGTAAACTATAGATGTGCAATGATTCTCTGTTTGGGTCAAACTCCAATGCTTAGCAGCAGCTCCTATCTTAATTTGATGCTAATCCGCCTTGATTTGGTGTAGATCTTGCTAATATGTGATTAGGAAAGCCAAAAAGATGTTTTGAAGAGATTCAGAGAGTGGAGGCCATTACTAGGGTTTCAAGAATGAAAGTGGCGGCTCAAAAACTGAAATGAAATGATTTCCCAAACCCTATCAGCCTCCCCATAAACCTAATCCCGAAATGGGTTATGGGCCTATCTGTTAACTACCCGGTTTAGCCCAATTAAGCTGTTTTTCACTTTCTAAACCTTGTTTCAGCCATATCTCCCAAATGGTAAGTCCGTTTGGCTAATGTAACCACTCTACGGAAAGAGAAACCATCATTCTAATCCAATGGAAGTGGTTTCAGGTCAAAACTCCATTCTAATCAAAAGTTATGGACGAAACAAGATTAGCTAGGGGTAAAACGGTCATTTAAAATCGGCAAAAATCATGAACATGGGAAATGACCACAATAGTCTTTTACCAAAGTTACGTGATTATACGACTTCGTATAAGAAAGAAATAAATATTCTATGATCCTCCGATGCGTAGAATGCGGGTTGTTACATTCTCCCCCCCTTAAGAAATTTCGCCCCCGAAATTCCCTAACCAAAACACACAAAGGGTCCCGCAAGCCTATCAACCATAAAACAACAATCAACATGCAAAACAAGTCTATCCTAGCATGCGGTTTACTAACAAGGGAAGAAACTATCACTATCAAAACATTACCAGACAAAGAGTTCTGGATACTTCTTTCTTATATCCTCCTCTGTTTCCCAAGTACAGTCTTTTTCATTCTCACCCCACTGGACTTTGACTAGTTTCACCGCCTTCCTTCGAAGCTGCTTCGTATCGTTCCCAACAATACGCATAGGCTTGCGGTTCTCAACCGCCTCGGGTTCCACCTCGCTATCGTCCAACCGATCTGGTGAAATAGCCACATTAGGGTCTTGCACAAACTTCCTTAACTGGGAAACATGAAATACGTTGTCAACTCCCGCCATCTTGTCTGGTAGCTCTATTTCCTACGCCAAATTCCCAACTTGTTCGAGGACTGGGAATGGGCCAACAAATCTTGGTGCTAACTTACCTCTCCAACCAATCTGAATCACATTCTTAATGGAGAGATCTTGACGAACATCAAGTCGTTAACGAAGAATTCCAAATCTCTTCGTCTCTTATCGAGATAAGTCTTCTGCCTATCTTGGGTAGCCTTCATTCTCTAATATACAATTCACTCAAATACCATCATGACCTGACCTAGTCCTTGGTAAACTATCAATATAATCCATTTGAGACTTGTTCTCATTTCCATTTAGGAATTTCTAATGGTTGTAACAAACCACTAGGCTTCTTTTGCTCGGCTTTTACTAACTGGCAATTTATGCATTTGGACATAAACTTCCCAACGTCTTTCTTTATCCTTTCTCAGTAGTAGATCTGCTCCATGTCTCAATACATCTTGTTACCACTGGGATGTATAGTCAATTTTGAGTGATGATATGCTCTAAGCACTTCATCTCTCAGTCCGTCTACGTTGGGTACAACTAGTCCCTTATTCTTTCGAAGCCACCCTTCTCGATCAAATCCTTACTTGATCATTCTCTTTCCATCGATACCCATCTCTACCCTAGAGATGGTTTCCAATAGATTAGGATCGTCCTTCTAACTGGAACCAATCCACTCAATCAAAATCGATCTAATCGTCAATATTACTAGTGTTTCTGAATCCAATTCACTCTTGGGCCTGAAATCATATCCTGTGATATACTCTAGTTGTTTCCATCCTAGAAACATTACCTCTAGACTGGCATGTCTCCTACTCAATGCAACTATTACCGCACCCAAATCCTTTACTATGATCACTCTGCCCCATGGAGTCGTGGCGACTCCACTGCACCGATCCATAGCCACTAGTCCTTTGCTATGTCCACTTTGCCCCATGAAGTTATAACAACTCCACTGCACTGGCTCATAGCCTTACTAATCCTTTACTATGTCCACTTTGCCCCTCGAGTCATAATGACTCTTCTGCACTGGCTCATAGTCCTACTACAATCACTTTGTTCCCCATCGCTGGAACCCTACAAGTGATAGTCTACTCAAGAGAAGAAAGATAGGAACAAACATAGCAACCATAACATCCATCAAACAAGTCCTACCTATCACCTGCTAAATTCATAAACACATCGACACCTACATGATTGGTCTAACCAATCCCAATATGTCGATTCTAGTATGTCTGGTCCAACCAACATCAATAACTAATGGAAGCCCAGCCTCCATATGTGCACCGATGCCTACTTGACTGGTCCAACAAATCCCAGGCCAATGGAAGCCCCGCCTCCATACGGACTACCGTACGTCCAACGTACGTTTATCCTCCAAGGATAACTAGATCACGTCCAACGGATCCAGGGTAACGGGCATCCCCAGATACCCCTGCTTTTAGTCCGCCTAAAATACTTGAGTCCAACCCAAGTCTATCCATTGTCTTGCTGCCCTCTCGAGTCCAACCCAAGCCGAATCCAATTCCTTGCAGCCTTCTCGAGTCCAACTCGAGTCAATCTATAACTCAGACCCAGTCTTGAGTATCCATTAGTGACAAACTCTAGTCCAACGTGAGTCGCCCACTTCTTCGTTGCATCTCCAAGATCAACGAACACCCATTTTCTTTTATGAGTTCAAGTCCAACCTGAATCGCCCTAATTTTCGTTGTATCTTCCATGATCAACGAACACATCCTATTCCTTCAAAGTTCTACTATCCAACAGAGAACATCAACATAGGGTCCTAAACAATCTATTACTTTGCATCTTTCCTGAGTCCCACTCGAGCAATCTCATAACCCTATCGAGTCTAACTCTGGGCAGTCTATACCATTGAACAGTCTCATCATGTTCCGTCTGCCCATCACTCCTCGAGTAAACCAAGATATCATCCAATGAAAAATCACAACAACTATTTACCCCTCACGCAAACCATCCTAGTCGAAATCGACATTCCCCAAGCACAAGCCCCAAAGGCCTAAACCAATATCAGACAAGCACCCAAGGAACATCTCCTCCGAGTTCGGACAATCCACGTGAGGTGATACTAGAAAAACAATCTAACACTGGAGCACTCATTTGCCTCCCAGAGACAACTAGAACTTATTACAACGATAACCTCTTAGCTTCTTAACTCCAGTTTCTATCGCCATCACTAGGTAGGTACCTAATACCATCCTACTCCTTTGGAGTAGATCGACTCCCCAAAATAATGCTAAACCCAGTAAAGCCTAAACAAAGCAAACACAAACAAACATACATCCATGAATCGATAAGACCACGTTACGACAAATCATGCTAAGGTTAGTCGAACCACCAATCTGGTTCGTCACAACTAGAGGTCTATCGACTATCTCGGGTTTGTCAAACAATACCCGAACAGAAACATCTTAAATAGAAAGCATACCTTTTATAACGACACCCTTTCCATTTTGCGCCGCACTTGGAGCATTCGACGAAGAAGGAACAGCGTTGATAGCATACGCTTTCACAATCTGCTTCTCCCTAGGAGGTTGTGGGCAATCATCCTTGTGATGTCCCGCCTGGCCGCAGTTAAAGCACTTCCTTTCCCAGGCTTTTCTCGACAATCTTTTGCATAGTGGCCCTTCTTGCCAAAACTAAAGCATTCGCCATCTTTCTTACTTTTCTTTTTCTGACCATCCTTAGCTTGGTCTTGTTTCCTCTTGTTCTGAGAACCATTCTTGCCTTCACCGCCTGCTTGCGGCTTTGGCTCCTCTACATATACAATAGTAACCTCGGTCTTTGGCTTAGGGTAAAGACTCTCTGACCTTAATGCTTTTCCCACAATCGATTCAAACGTCTCATCGATGTGGTTTATAAGTCTTTCCCCCAAGTACCCATCTAAACCCGTTATGAACTTCTCGTTCTTCTTTTCGGCAGAATCTATAAGGGATAATCCGTATTTTGATAAAGTATCGAATTCAGCAATATACTCCAAGACAGCTCTACCATTCTGCTTAAGCTCAAAGAAATTCCTAAAAATTCTGATTTATGAGCAGCTGGAATAAACTTATCACAAAAACGAGTCTTAAACTGATTCCAAGTAATCCGATCCTCTGGGGTAGCTGCCTTAATAGCATTCCACCAATTCATAGCCCGTCCTTGCAGCTGTCGGGATGCTAGCTTCCTCTTCATTGCGTCTTCGATTCCCAGATCTTCGACGATGCGCTCACAACTATCTAGCCAATCTTGAACTTCTGTAGCCGACTCCGTTCCGTGGAACGGCTTCCCACCAAGGCTAGTATAATCCTTATTCATCTTGGCGAAATCGGCCCTAGGCGCCTGCACCGCTGCACCACCACCATTTGTAGCATTAGGAGATGCCCTCTGAAAGTCCCTAAGCATCTCTCTCATGAAGGTAGTAAACATCGTCCTCATATCAGGAACATTCCCATTGTTGGCTCCTCTACCAGTACCCCTCACGTACCGGCTCATCGTTCAATCTGTACAGAGAAAACGATTAACCATCTCCATAGTGGTGTTAGTGCAGTGCAACTTCATCCTTAGCTATACTAATACTATATATATATATAGCTTTTGAAAACCAAAGTAATCACAAATACGCGCTCTCATATACGTACTATCTCTCCCTAGTGTCTTTCCCTAGGTGAACTACGCAACCTAGAGCTCTGATACCAAATGTGACGGCCCACCCCGCACCAACCGACATTTAACTCCAATTGTGCGTTGTACACATGTCCAGTTAGCACGGGACGGTCGTCAGAAGAAAAGAAAGAAGAGAATGAACTAACAAAGAACTTGTAGAATGTCTCACAGCGCATGGAACAAAATATAATAATAACATACTTGACATAAAACAGGCGAGACAGTACATAAGCTGAAAATTAAACCATCATAGCAGCGGAAATCCAAAGATACAGCTTACGATCCAACAACATTATTACACTTCAAAATACTGTCTCTAAAACAAAAGAAAGAAAACGTGCGCTACTAATGCCTAAAGTAGCGACCATCAACAACACAGGGAGATATATGTATAAATAGTACGTGTAAGCCTCCTGCTCGTCTCCGGCATCTACTCATGCATATCCACCTGACCTGTCTCTAGTCTGCTCGTGTGAGAACCCAGAGTAATAAGAAGAGACATAAAACTCTGGGTCAGACAAAAGTCTGGTATGAGTGATAAGCAACTAAACAGAACAATAACAGGTATAATCCAATCATACCTGAACCTGAACCTGCAACCAAAGAGTTAGCACTACATACTGTACAATACTCTAAGGTGCCACTAACATATGGTGTAAGAAATACGGGGGTGGGGGTGTGCATGTCATAGTGATGTCAAACAATCAAGCATAGCAACCATCCTCATGTCTCTCACTCAGTGCGTAAAGCATACGATATCCATCACCTTGGTTACCTAATCCTTTGGGCCATGACGGAATCCAATCCCGTACAACTATCACTACAAGCCCACTATCCATCTCTCAGTGGTGAACCAAAGTTATGAATACCGACAACCCCTTTGCACACGTCCCGCAGCAAAGCCTAATCATGAAGTGAACTCATTAGTTCCCATCTGGATCCTGAGCTCTAACTTCCATTTGGACTACCTTTACATCTCGGGTTATTGGTTTCCTCCTGTTCGGGTCGGTCGGTCAAGAACCTTTCATTCTGGTCGGTTTTCATCATCTCTACCCTGGTCGGTCGGTATTGCCCCCTGGTCGGTCGAACACTTCACCATTCCTGGTCGGTCGTACTTCACCATCCCTGGTCGGTCGAACACTTCACCATTCCTGGTCGGTCGTACTTCACCATCCCTGGTCGGTCGAACACTTCACCATTCCTGGTCGGTCGTACTTCACCATCCCTGGTCGGTCGGTATTTCATCATCGTATGGGGTCGGTCGAACATCGCATAGTGGTCGGTCTTGCCCAGCCTGGTCGATCTCCCTAGTCGGTCGAACACTTCATACAGGGTCGGTCGTGAGCTCGGGTCGGTCTGTCAAAACCTTCCCCTGGACGGTCTAACTCGACCCAAAGAAAACCTGCACCATTTCAGCAAGCTATTTTCGCCTCTCGACGGCGTTTTCAACCATTCCAACTATTCTAAACAATCATAAAGCATACCATACAGTCATAGCAACATGTATAAACATCCACAAACAGCAAAACAACAATATGGTATGTTAAAACGGATCAAACATAGCCAAAAACCCCATATTTTCCCTTAATCATGTTTAAGAAAACCTAATGATAGGATTAACAAAACTTAACCAAATCAGCCAAATTTTCTAACAGAGGCCTAAAATAATATTTAGCAATTTATAAATATTTTTCTAGATTTTTAACATGCATAAATTCGCTAATTTCCACTAATCACCCCTTAATACCCCAAATTCCGGGATTTGCAAAATTAGTCGAAATTAACCCAAATTCATATCAGAGGCATAAAATGATGATTTAGAATTTTAGGAAATTTTCTAGATTTTTCTGAGCCATAATTTCGCTAATCTTCGCTAATTACCATAATTAGCCGTAATTAGTGAAAAACAATGCAAATCACTCACCTTTGCCACAAAGTAAACTATAGATCTGCAATGATTCTCTGTTTGGGTCAAACTCCAATGCTTACCAGCAGCTCCTATCTTGATTTGATGCTAATCCGCCTTGATTTGGTGTAGATCTTGCTAATATGTGATTAGGAAAGCCAAAAAGATGTTTTGAAGAGATTTAGAGAGTGGAGGCCATTACTAGGGTTTCAAGAATGAAAGTGGCGGCTCAAAAACTGAAATGAAATGATTTCCCAAACCCTATCAGCCTCCCCAAAACCCTAATCCCAAAATGGGTTATGGGCCTAGCTGTTAACTACCCGGTTTAGCCCAATTAAGCTGTTTTTCACTTTCTAAACCTTGTTTCAGCCATATCTCCCAAACGGTAAGTCCGTTTGGCTAATGTAACCACTTTACGGAAAGAGAAACCATCATTCAAATCCAATGGAAGTTGTTTCAGGTCAAAACTCATTTCTAATCAAAAGTTATGGACGAAACAAGATCAACTAGGGGCAAAACGGTCATTTAAAATCGGCAAAAATCATGAACATGGGAAATGACCCCAATAATCGTTTCCCAAAGTTACGTGATCATACGACTTCGTATAATAAAGAAATAAATATTCTACGATCCTCCGATGCGTAGAATGCGGGTTGTTACATGATGAAACCCTGTAGCCAAATCTAGTTAGAAGAAAACAGACGCACCTACAAGCTGGTCAAACAAATCATCTATTCTTGGAAGTGGGTGCCTATTTTTCTTAGTCAGCTTGTTTAATTCTCTAAAATCCACGCATAAGCGAAGTGAACCATCCTCTTTGGTTGCAAACACCACTAGAGCACCCCATTCAGAAATACTTCGCCTAATAAACCCCATCTCAAGCAACTCTTAAACTTTGCTTTCTGGGCTCCTTCCTCTCCCTAGGAGCCATGTATCGTACGGGTAATGCAGCTGGTTTAGCGTTATCAACCAAGTATATGCGGAAATCTATTTCGCATTTTGGGGGTAAACCAGTCACTTCATCAAAGACATCGGGATACTCACGGACTACTTGAATGGATTGCAAATTATCAAAAGATGCATCAAGAGATTCTAGGTAACTAATCATGACAGAACCCTTAGGATTACACGAGATTTCGTGGGTATTATCGAGGTGAGTCAAAAGTCTAACTACCCTTCTGTCACAATCGAGAATGGCACCATTACAGGATAACCAATCCATCCCTAGAATCAACCCACAGCCCATGAAACCAAAAACGTAAGCATTACATCTAAACTCAACGCTTAGTATAGATATTCCCAAATCCAAACAAATCATAGATAAATGTGCCAAACCACCAATTGGATTTGAGACAATAATGGGATCTTCTACTATACAATTACTAAGGTGCAGAGACTCAACTATGGAAGCATATAGAAAAGAAGGTGAAGCGCCAAAATCGAACAAAGTTCTAACAGGATGATTGAAAAGAAAAACGAAACTTTCAACAGAAACATTCCTACCTCTCTTAGGTACACTAGCAGTGAGAGCATGCAATTGCCCGCTAGAAGATTATGTCATTTGCCCTTGTCCTTCGACAATCCTTGATAAGATGCCATGCTTCACTATACTGAAAACAACCACCTGTCTTTTTCTTCCTACAATTAAATGACCCGCTATACCACAGAAAAGACACTTCCTCTTGTTGCGGGATCTATTATTTCTTCAACCCTTCTTATATTCAAATCCCTTGTTTGTGATTCTTCCACTTTGGCCTATTTCTTTTCACCTTTCTCCTTCTACGTGAATTAAGCCATATCAACAAGCTTCTTATCCTTGGGCTCGTGCTCCTTAACCCAAACTCCCTTATTCTCATCCTTACTATCCTTGTATAGCTTGTTGACAAGTTTCTCAAAACTACCTCCATAGCACAACAACCTTCAAAGCTTGAAAGAAGATTAGCCGCAGGTGAAACTACTGCGGCTACAGATGGAGGTTGGGCACTACTTCGCCCTCGACATGTGCCATATGCCTACGAAAATATGGCGGAAAGAAAGGAAGAAGTGATTCAAATAGAGAATCAAAAGGTAGTGCATATGGCTTTGGGGAGTATGCCTTTTAAAAACAATACTTTTCTCTTGAAAAACGCTTCTTTAAAACATGTTTTAGAAAACACCCCTTTTGAAATATGCTTTTGAAAAATCTTTTATCTTTTCTAGTAACCTTTAGCTCTGATACCACGTGTAATACTCCAACTCCATTAAGGTCACTCATAAAGGGAATGCATTAACTTCAGTGGAGCGTCATAAGCATATAGAACAGATAAATTACAAAACAGAGAAAATTTTTAAATAGCGAAAAATATATAAAACTTTGCTTCATTTATAAAACAGCAGCTTGGTAAAACAGCTTGAACAAAGATTTTTTTCCAACACCAAAACACTCTTACCCATTACAACAAAGCATCTGTCTTGTTTAACAAAATAAAGAAGCATAAAACGACAATGATATTCCCCAATAAAGCATGGTCCATCCATAGCAATGGAAAAGAGAGTCCAAAGAAATACATCATCTATCTTCGAGCTTGGAAAGAAAACTGAGCTAAGTGGTAATATTCCCTCCCTGTGAACATGGGGAGGGGGAAACGGAAGAAAAGAGAGGGAAACAAAACAGAGTCAAACATAAAGTATTGTAAGTCCAGTGATTATTCAACATGTAAACAGGTAAAAGGATCATAACATGAATAAACTGGATACCAGACAATAACCATGATAATAAGCATAACAAGACAACAAATGATGATCGTTAGATATCACAAGGTAAGATACACTGAATGCGCTTCGGTTCTTTCTCTGATTTCCTATTTTCTCTGCACCACCCAACTAGCATCCTAACTAGTGTGTTTTATAGAACGATTCATATTCCCTACTGGTGTCCTAACTAGTATCCTGTGAAAAAGGATCTGTATCCCTTACTAGTGTCCCAACTAGTATCATGTGTTATAAAATAAGGTGATCCCAACCCCGCAATTGTGGTAGCCTTGAGGTGTACATCTAGTATGAGGATCTTACCTCAACCAGCCTAATTGCCATGATTACTACCCTATCGATCGTCTCCCTACTTCTATTAACTTTCCTTGTGTCTGTGTCAGTCGGCCCGCTCTTGCGTGTAGATACCCTGTGCTGGTCCCACCATAAGGTGTATCAATCCTTATGATAGCAACCCGACACAAATTCTAGATGCACAGTGTATACTACTGATGCCCAGTGCCAGCTTTTCCACTCCAGAGCACGTGCACGCCCATTTCCACTCCAGAGCACGTGCTGGTCCAATCATTTGAATTCAGTTTCGCTCATTTATTCTTTAATTAGCAATTTTTGCCTATTTCACTTCTTTGTTTGAACATAACATGTTCAAACAAAATATTTAACTTGCTCATAACCAAATTGAATTTCAATTTCAATTCTAGTTTCCTTATCGATTTCGAATATAAATTTTCAAATTGAATTCACTTATTCAAAGCCCAATATCAATTCAAAATCTCATTAACTAATTACTGTTCAAATTATTTAATTCTATTCAATAATCAAAAATCTAATTTCTGTTTCAAAAATCAATTCATTACTCCACTTGAGTTCACATATAATTTACAACTCAAATCTGAAATTTTCTAAATAGAAATTCGGATTTTATTCGCTTAAAATCCTTTTATAAAATTAAATAAAACCGTTATGGTTTTTAAATGGTTATGGTGCTGCTTTTCTGAAAATTTGATTTTGACATCACTCAAAATCTATACGACGAAATCCAGATTTTTCTCCTCCACTAGAAAACTATTATCTAATCGGTCCTGACGATTCTTGTTTCAAAGAATTCCGACTTCAATCGAGTTCTGTATACTCAATTGAAGTTCAAAACGACAATTTACGAACTACCGTGCTATGGCGAGTTCGTTTTAATTATATCTATAAATATGAACGTTTTAACTTCGTTTATAATAAATTCAACTCCATTCTAATATATTTTTAATATATATCAAATCCAATTTTCCAATTCACAATAATATTTTCGATCTTCTAAAATTGTCGATTTTCCCTAACTCGGAAATAAATTTATTTATACTTCGATCTTCTATATTCAAATTCTATTTCAAATTCTATTTTGAAATTCTATTTCAAGTTCTATTTAAATTTCTATATTAAATTTTCATTTCCATTTACAAATTATAAATCCTTCAAATTTATTTCTATTCTGTTTAAAAAAATCTACATTTCGAAATATATTTCGTCGTTCCCATTTCGAAATGATTTCCAATTTTCTATTTCAAATTATCCTTTCAATTCTTTTTGAATTCGATATTCAAATCCCATTTCAATTTATTTGAATTCTATATTCAAACTCCATTTCAATTCTCTTAGAATTCTATATTCAAATCCCATTATTTAAATTCCATCTATATTCAAATTCCATAGTTTAAATTCCATTTGAAGTCTATATTCAAATTCCATATCTAATTCTCTTTGAATTCTACATTCAGAGTCCATATTTAATTTTCTTTGAATTTTCTACATTCAAAGTCCATTTTAATTTCTCTTATATTCAAATTCTATTTGAATTTCTCATATTCAAATTCTATTTGAATTCCTTTTATTCAAATTCCATACTCACATTTCGTTAAAGTTTCTATATTCAATTTCTATTTGAAAATTTTATTTTTTTAAAATTCCTACCTGAATCCTGTACTAAAATTCCAATTCAACTCTATTTGAATTCTATATTTAAACTCCATTTTATTTCTATTTGAATTCCTATATTTAAACTCCATTTGAATTCTATTTTCAAATCTCTATATTTTAAATTTCATTTGAACTTTCTTTATTCAAATACATTTGAATTCCTTTGAATTCAAATTCTATTTGAATTTCTTTAAATTCAAATTCTATTTCAATTCCTTTGAATTCAAATTCTATTTTAAAAATGGAATTTTCCTTCAAAATCTCAAATATCCTTTCCATGATATTTTTAAATTAACACTTAGGCCCAGTGATATTTAACTACCAACCAATTATTTATTTCAGGTTTTCTAACACATCATATATGACAGTATATATGCAAACAAATAAATAAACAGATAATATATTTTTGAGGAATCCAGTTGGATTCCTCCAACCTGTTTTCCTGAATCCACAAATGTTAGTCAACATAAATAATACCCATCCTGCTTCGAGGCAGGATATCGCGGTATGAAGGACATCCACTATCATAGCGTGGGGCATATAGGGTAATCATCCGCTAATGGTACTGCGGGCATCCGCTAATGAAACTGCGGGAATCCAACCACCAAACCAATATATATATAATAGTCACCCTAAAAAACTAATATATTTAAAACAACCAGAAAGCATTCAAATAAGCAACAACAATTATTTTTAACGAATAAAAATAGTTCTAAAGAAAAAGGTGAGTGAGATTTACTCACCGGGATTATTCGTCGAAATAGCGATTCGTTTTCTAATTAAATTAAACTTGTGTTAAATTTAATTGAAACCTCCAGCTGGCACCAATCGAGCGCAACCCGATATCATTCCAAAACATTCATTTTTGCTATCCCATCGTAATTCATTTTTTTTCTTGTGAAATCCTGGTCACATATGAATAAAATATGCGAGTTATAGATTTTGTCACGAATTAAAATATTTAAATTAGTTAACTAAGTACCATTAACCTATAATATCATAATTATATTTAATTACCTTAAATCCAATTCAAGTTTTGCTTCAAAAATTCAAATATAGTAGCTTGCTTCCATTGTCGAACTTCTCCCCATCTCTCATAGTAACCAACACCTCAAAATAAAACCAGTCTCCCTCCGACTGATCAAAATTCCACCCTCGTTTTCCTACCACACAGAACACCATCAGTAAACCGAACAACTCCCAGTCCCCTGACCACTTACGCCAAAACCCCTAACTGACCCTCGATGACTTCTCCTTCACGAGAGTTCTACAAAGCCGCCTCCCTAGTTAGTTTTTCCCCAGTTCAAAAATGCGAACTCAATTAACCCTAAAAATAAACTCATCGCAACTCTAGTACTGTCGATTTCGAGCTCAAGGGTCCCTCATCGTTTCAAGTTGAATCGCAACCCCCAAACTGTGATCGACTTTCACCAACGTCCCTAAATCGAATACCCCATCTCCTTGAGTCGCGAGCCTGTATTGCCTTCGAGCTCTGGATTTCGAGTTTCAGGAAACTGCTTCTTTGATCTGATTAGGAGCTATAGGGGACTTCATAGTTCGAATGCGATTTTTGATTTGTGAGCACTATTGATTTTTGTGGAAAATCATGTAAAAGGGGCAGTGGCCATTTTACTTGGATCTGAGGCTTCTGTTAGATTGCCAAAGAAATTAAAAGGGGGAGTTTGATTTGCAGAAAGTGATGAGGGGAGCGGCTTTGACATGTATTTCGAATGGCAAATTAAAATTGCCTGAGCTCGACTAATTTTTTCCATTGAGAAATTGTTTAAAGATTAAAAGAAACGATTTTTATCAGAGGAAACCAATGAGAAAGGGAGTTGCGTTATTTATAACCGAAGAATATTTGTAGCTGAAGGAGTTAGGTCTGCGTATAGTTATAGGTAAGGTACCATATTTTTAATGTGATTTGATTTCTAATTTAATATGATTTTAAATAAAGAGATCTTTTATTCTTTTTAAACAGATGTCGATTTGATTTTGATCCTATCCACAATCAAATATCTCGGGGTTCATAATTAAAAATCATGAACTGCTATTTTAGCGTACCGACCGTCGTTCCAATGTAATAACGGTGTTCTGAGCTTAACAGAATATATTTTAAATTTTAATGTATATATAAAAAAACCATTTTAAATCGATATAATATACTTTAAATTCAAAAACAAATAAATTCTCTGATAATAAAATATTTTTATTATCATCTATATTCAAATACAATTAATATTGATCATCTGAATTGTTTTTGATTTAATTCTAACTTCGAATTGAATTATTTTAAATTCTCGTATTACGATGATAATCAAATTAATCGTATTTCGATTATTTAATCGATAATCCAATATAAAATACCATTTATATTATAAATTCAATAATTAAAACCATACTAAATATTTAAAATAAATTGACCAAAAATACGGGTCGTTACATTCTTCCCCCTTAAAATAATTTCATCCTCGAAATTGCTAAGGTAGGAAAAATGGTACAATCCTATGTACTTTTCAAAACATACTTATGCTAAAACTCAACTCATCATATTTCTATGACTTTAATTCCAACCAAAATTTTTGGTTTCCATTCATATGCATTCTAATTTCTTCAACTTGATTCTGATTCCATTATTCACTTCGATCCATTTATCTTAAGTTAAATTTAAATTCCAGAATTCAAATACCCGGGTTTCATTTCAAAACAATATTGAAATCCCATAAACACATATATATTTGTCACTATCTCAAACTAAAAACATTTAAATTTCAAAGCACTTGTTTTCTTTCAAACAAATTCCATCAAAAACTTTTCTAAGGTAGCCATTCGTCACTTAGAACTCGAAAATGAACATTGATGAAGCTGCAGTCATCATCAGAATTATTTTCCAGCCACTGAAGTGAGTAAGTGCTTAAACAATTTCAAAACCCATCTAAAAATGTTTTTATTCGGAATCTTTCAAACATAAGCTATATTGTTCTAATATACTTTAGAAAATATTTTCAAACTTCCTAGGATTTAAAATTCCAAATTCTGGTTTTAATTCAATTTTAATTCATCTCATTTGTATATTTCATCCATATACAAATTCTATTTGATTAGATGTAACCATTTCAATTTTATAATCTCATTTGATTATACTATTATCAACCAACACATCTAATAGTTTTCAAAAATTATAATTTCTATATAAAAATAGAATTTTGGGTAAAATTATTTCATTTACCCACTTTAAAATAATATCGTGTTCAATCTTCTGTTCAAGTATTTACAAACTCTTATCGACGTCGTGGCGTCCCACAATTCGATCGGAATTCATAAACAGCTCAACAGACTAGCCAAAACAATATAAAACAGTTTTTATATCAATTTACAAATACGCGCTCTCGTATATACACTCAACTCATTATAGGGTACTACTGACCCTATCTCTAATGAGCACATGCCACACAAGCCTAGGTATTCGCTCAACCTAAGCTCTGATACCAACTGTAACGACCCACAAATCCGTATTATCTGAGTTGACTAATAACTCCACACGTCCAACCCAAATTGCACAGAAATACGAATCATTATTAGAAAGAAGTTAGAGGATGAGAAATAGAAAGAAAGAAATATTAGAATAGAAGAAAACAAAGAAGACAAATCTCACAGCGGAACGAATAAAATATATTATATAACATAACTTTTGAAATACAGATCAGTAACTTCATATACATACCATCATCAGAGCACAAACAGTTATTTCTGGAATAGTTATAGACACCTGTTTCCAGATACCACATAGTACACAGCGGAAATATGATAGTCTATAGCTAACAGGTGAAGTGTAACACCCCACCTCCACTAGGGTCACTCACAAAGGGAATGCACTAGGTTTGGTGAAGCATTATCGAGGTAAACATGCACAGAAATATTACAAGATAGAACATATATAAAACAGCGGAAGTAAAACAAATTTCATTACCTTATAAAATAAGGTCTAAAGCCTTTTACATCAGAATACATCAAAACCTGTCTTGCAATAGTAAAGAAGCATAAAACCTTTTCATAAATTATTTCCCAAAATAAAGCGGTGAAGCAGCCATAGCCAAGAGAAGACCAAGCTATACATGATGACCTTCAAGCATAAGAGGTCCGAACTAAACAACATCATTTCCTCCCTGAAAACCTTGGGGGGGGGGGAACGGAAGACAAAGAGGCGAAACAAAACGGGGTCAGTCATAAAGACCGGTAAGTCCTATCTACTTCCAGTATAAAAACAGGTAAAGGTAACATGACATGCATAAACTGAAAGTAAACATAAGGATGACGACAAGATAGATAAGCTAAACCAAGATAACTGGATGAACTACTGTAGCAAGATAAACTAAGGTATCATGATAAACTACGGTGTCAGGATAAATCAAGGTGTCCCATCGTCAGGTTTCTATCAAGTATACTATCCCAAGATATCTATCATGTATAACATCCCACGGTATTTATCATGTATATTTGCTCTGCACCTCTCGTACTAGTATCCCAACCCGCGTCATGTGTTAACTATGAATGTCCCTTGCCCAATGTCATGTAATGGTCCATGTCAACCTATTATATAGCATATGTAGGTTTTTCACCACTCGTATGTTTCTTTCCATGTATAAGCTCAGTCCTTTGCCGTAGGCCGTACGGGCTTTTCCATGTAAATCTATACCACGTCAACGTAGTACCATTTTATCCTTGAAGTTGTTTTGGACTGCTACCCTTGATCTGGTTATGTTTTCTAACCATGAACTATCGTGTGTTCACTTAGGATTTATGCCACCTAGGACCACTAGGGATTATGCTACCTAATGAACGTTTTCGTGTCTCGGTTTGGGTTCAAGCCACCTAGGACCACTAGGGATTATGCCACCCGTCAACCATGCCCTTTGTCCCACGTATACATCGTGAATCGTTTTCCATGTCTAGACGCACATGTATCTCAATGTGCCATCCGAGTTCCGTGCCAGGGCAAATCGAGAAATACGGAACTCGGTCGGGAGCTTTAAGTCGTCTGCTGATGCAGATATCAAGGTCTGTTTTTGTATCCGTGGCTATGGTCCCACGTGACCCGTCCCTCAACTACTGAAAGGCAATCCAAGAAAAATAATGTATGAGAACTACATCCCGGCCCCACTATTGCCCCACTTTCCTATTGGCCAACCTCACCCATAACTCGATAGCAAGTATATGGTCTGTTGGGAGTTCTCTGCCTTTCCGTTCGTACACGATTGACTAAAGATGGTAGGTAGTCGGCGACGTGCTATCCAGGACAAAAAAAAGTATCGTCGACTCCACGCTAATCCATCCCAGTCTTTAGGTCGCTCGCATAGCAACCAAGGCATACTCTTGGCTCTTCTACCGCAGACCTCAACCTCTGTGAGGCCAGGTTTCATGGACCATATGCCACCTCACAAACGGATACCAAGAGTACCCTCATGTCCCCCGAAGCTACCGCTTCTTCACCCAGTTCGTTGGAGCCTTTATCTAAGTCAGATAATTTGCTCCTCCTCGTTTGTTTAAGCGATGACCTACCGTATCGGGTTACTCATCTATCTGTGAACTGGTCCAAATCCCTTGACTAAGAATTATTACTTAGTTTCCTAAACTAAGGTTTACCACTTAGTCTCCTTTCCCGTTATCCTTGTTAATCCCGGTTTTCCACCTAGTCCCCTGAACTAGGGTTTTGTCTAATGGGTTAAGTATTGTCATTTAAGTTCATGACTTAACCTGCCTACGAATCATGTCAAGATTTGGCTAAGTGTTCAAGTCCAAGACCTAGCCCTACAAGTTGGTTAAGTATACCAAGAAGCTCATGACTTATCCCTATTCAATCATCAAGTCAAATTGGTTAAGTATTTGTTTATCTTAACCCTATCAGATTATCGTGTTAGATTGGTTAAGCATAGATTACCTTAACCTCATCGGATTATCGAGTTGGATTGGTTAAGTATATGTTAACTTAACCTCATCCACTAATCATATTACAATGGTTAAGTATATTTAAAAGGTCTTGTGACTTAACCCTATCAGGTCTGCATATTAGATTGGTTAAGCATAGGTTACTTAACCTCATCAAATCATCATATATAATTGGTTAAGCATAAGTTACTTAACCCCATTAAATTATCTTGTTAAGTTGGTTAAGTATTGGTCACTTAACCTCATTGAATTACCAAGTTTAGATTGGTTAAGTGTTTAACTTAACCTCATCGGATTATCGAGTTGGATTGGTTAAGTATAGGTTACTTAACCACATCTAATTACCGTGTTTAGATTAGTCAAGTGTAGGTTACTTAACCCCATCTAATTACCGTGTTTAGATTAGTTAAGTCTAAGTTACTTAACCCCATCTAATTACCAAGTCGGATTAGTTAAATGTAAATTACTTAACCCCATCCCCTAATTGTCTTATATGGTTAAGTATCATTAAGAAATCAAGTCCGGTTTAACTTAACCTACCCATTCGTGTCATATTGGTTAAGTGTCATTAGTCAGAATTACTTAACATTTTCATGTGGCATTAATTAGATTAATGCACCCCAACCTCTCACATTAGACTTTGTGGTGGTTACTAGTTAAGCCGGGCGGGTCCGGGTAGCTTTACACCACAACCTAGTCTAACCTCGTGTTTTAAGTGCTATATGACCAACTACTCACATTGGGTCCTATTGTTTGTAGCCACTAGTTAAGCCGAGCGGGTCCGGGTAGATTTATGCTACAAACTCAACCCAACCTCGAGTTGGCCACTTTCATGTTTGGTCTAGTGTCATGTTACACTTACAACCCACACATGTCTAGTTCAAGTTCCATGTTTTCCTACGTGTCATGACCACATTTAAATGTATCATGAATGGCATGTTATCATGTAAACCCCATGTCAAGTTTTCGTGTCATATTCACGTTTTTTCCTAAGCTACCCAAACGTATTTCCAACCCAAGTGGAAGCTAGTCACATAGTAAGGATACTATGCTACATATTGGCCCCAACACATGCACGATGTCAAAGAGGGATTGGCCACAAACATGCATGGTATCATAAGGGGTTTGGACTCAAAATATGCATAGCATCATAAGGGGTTTTTGGCCTCAAACATGCATAATGTCACAACGAGATTGGCCACAAACATGCATAGTATCATAAGGGAATTTGGCCACAAACATGCATAGTATCATAAGGGAATTTGACCTCGAACATGCATGATAACATAAGGGGGTTGGGTTCATTTACATGCATAAGCCCCAAAATCAAGTCTTTGCCAATATTTCATAAGTCAAATGGTTCCCAAAGGTTCATGCTAACATTTCATAGATAAAGATCCAAACTTGCAAGATAAACTAGGTGAAACATAACATGAGTGGCATGATTAAGTCGCTAAAACTTAGCCCAAGGTCATAGATCATAGAAAAGGGGCAAAATTAAGTTCACATAGGCTAGCATACTTATGTTTCATCGCATTTTATTCCATGTCACATTAGAACCACCGTTAGAATCTACAAGTAACTAGAACTTACATAGCGAGGCTTAGGGAAGGATCATGCATCGTCTTGACAAAGAAAGGTGGCTCCTTTGTTGAAGAATCGTCATGAAATTTGCGTAGCAACGTTGATCCACTCCCTTAATTTGATGTAGCAAGCTAGCACCTTTGATTCGGATCCGATTTGAATGCATAAGCTCTTGGAGTTGGAGATGGAGGCCATGATCAAGAGGGATTTGGGCAACACTTCGTTGTTAGATTGATTTTGAGTGATTTAGGTTAGGTCCTAGGGTGTTTTTATAGAGGTTAGGAGTAGTTTAGGCCATAGGATAAACCCTAGGATAGATCTGAGCCCTCAAAATCCGTCACAGGCCCATAAAACCGAGCCAAGACAGCAGCAGGTGCACCCAGGACCAAGTGGTCGGACCACCCAGGTCGACACCCGTGTCGACTGGGCATTCGACCTGCCCCCTGGGCGTGTCGACTCCCCAGTCGACACCCCAGTCGACCCGGGGCTTGGGCGGGAATTTTCCCGCCCAGTTCATTTGGCTCCAGATTTGAATTTCGAACTGTTTTTGAATTTGAATTTTTTTTGAAAACTTTGACGGGCCATAACTGGGTCATACGGACTCCGACTTTCGAAAACTCGGACTCTGTTTCGCGTATTTTTCCGAGACGAACGCAATGGCGCAACCCGTTTCTCCTGATTCAGATTTTATAATTAAATTCTGCCTTGATTCTTGTCTTAGCATGTTGTAAAAATCCGGGTTGTCACATGAAGCCTCCTGCTTCCAGCTCCTCCAAATGAATCTGAAAAATCCCGACTACTTGACTACCCATACAAATTTGGGCACCCAAGAGTTTAGGGAAAACAAAACAAAATAAACTCTGGGTCAGTCATGGGACTGGTGTGAGTAAACTCCAACCATTTGTTTAACTTTAAAATCCTTTCGAAGAAATGATAATTGTAAGACCGATCCACACATAAACATGGATGGTTTTTACCTTACGATAACCCAAAATATCTTTGATATCAAATCCAGTGATATTATAATAATGTCTACATCAAATAAATAGAATCTAGCGGAACGCTTGCATCTCATGCTCCACATACATAGTATAAAATCAAAAACCGCAGGGCGCTTATTGGAGATTGGATTTCCAACGTGACAAGGTATGGAACCACCTTCCGATAGTGTATCTCTAGAGAGGAATACACTAGGTTCAACAAGAACATCTTGCAACCCGGCCCACACATGACCGACCACTCATTTCGCTTGAGTGTATCGAATGTATATCACAAACGGTTGGGATCAGCAACCGTTTCCCAAATGGGACAACATCGAATAGAATAAGGAATTAAATGAATCTCTAGATAGGTGATTATACACCCTAATGGGAGCGACCCACATAGCCAAGCTGCCGGCCCGATTTTTGTCATTTCCCGGTTGTTGAGGCCTGAGGCTACGATTACTTTCTATTCATTGATAGCACAATCACTTTGAATGCCACATTGTCAGATCCGTTAATCACTAATTGATTTGCACAAATATTCTAGATGTTATGCTAAGGAAATAAATCTGTTGCAACCATATATATTTATACAGACCAACTCATGCGATCATTGGAAATACTTTGTCAGACATTCATCCATACACGTTCGTTCTGGGACTGAACGAAACCGAAGCCACAATTTCTATTAATAGAGAAAGCCCTTGCAATTCACTCCGTCTTCGATTATCTTCATATAATCTGATTCACAACGTTACTTCCAATACGAAGTGGTTCACGGATAATAATCCAACCGGTCTCAACATATTGACAATGATATTGGCAAACACTTCGATATTCGGTTATTTAACTATCGAAGAAAAACAAACACTCATCCATAACATCAACCAAATCACTGGGCCTTTAATTAGTATTTCATTAATAAATTCACTTCTTCATTTCCCTATCAAATATTTGTTAACCAAATATTTCCAGAAATCTTATTGATCTCTTATGCTAGTTGGAAAAAACATTTCCCTATATCACCTTCTTTTATTTTCTATACTTAGAAAATATATTCTATTCGCAATTGAAAACATTTTCAATCACTTATCTCTTTCCCAACTACTTTAATTATACTCAGGGAATATTTACTTTTATATTTCGAAAATTCCATAACTTGGGTTAAAACGAATGATGTATAAAACATCGTTACAACAATCCAAAATATTTTATTCAACTAACTATTATTCAACACATCTCTTTGAGATTGGTTCTTTCTATTTATCAATTAAAAATGAATTCAATCAAGTTGGGGTATAACTACCTCTCAGACCTTGACTGAAAAACATCCTCAACTTCAAAACGGCAAAACCACTTACCTCGACTAAACACACTATAAAACCCAATTATTCATTTTTAAAATATGTATATGGCTCGCTTTCTATTTCTAATTTATAGATTCTCTTTTTGTTTACAATATTCTGTTTTTTTTTGTTTTCTTTCCTTATCGAATTCTATATATATCGATACATTGATTTCTAACTGTCAAATTATCTTAAAATATTCTAACTCCTTAAATTCCCGGAAAAATTCGCCATAACCTCCCTTGTACCGGGAGCATCGGGATATTTCAAATAGCCTCCCATGACCTTCACCAATCCAAAAGAAAAAGAAAAAGCCAAACGGCTTGCCGGTACGGCGCATAAAATCTCATATATGAATTTAAACATGTACCTTTTTGTCGGGAACATATCTAAAACCTTCATATACTTCATCCCATACCTGTCTAACACATGCTCACCTGTTTTCAAATCAACTCAATCCAATCGTTTGAATTTAGTTTCGCTCATTTATTCTTTAATTAGCTATTTTGCCTATTTCACTTCTTTGTTTGAACATAACACGTTCAAATAAAATATTTAACTTGCTCATAAGCAAATTGAATTTCAATTTGAATTCTAGTTTCCTTTTCGATTTCGAATATAAATTTTCAAATCGAATTCACTTAATCAAAGCCCAATATCAATTGAAAATATCATTAACTAATTACTATTCAAATTAGTTAATTCTATTCAATAATCAAAAATCTGATTTCTGTTTCAAAAATCAATTCATTACTCCACTTGAGTTCACATATAATTTACAACACAAATCTGAAATTTTATAAATAGAAATTCGGATTTTATTCGCTTAAAATCCTTTTATAAAATTAAATAAAACCATTATGGTTTTTAATGGTTATGGCGTCGCTTTTCTGAAAATTTGATTTTGACATCACTCAAAATCTTTACGACGAAATCCAGATTTTTCTCCTCCATTAGAAAACTATTATCTAATCGGTCCTGACAATTCTTGTTTCAAAGAATTCCGACTTCAATCGAGTTCTGTATACTCAATTGAAGTTCGAAACGACAATTTACGAACTGTCGTGCTACGGCGAGTTCGTTTTAATTATATTTATAAATATAAACGTTTTAACTTCGTTTATTATAAATTCAACTCCATTTTGATATATTTTTAATATATATCAAATCCAATTTTCCAATTCAACATAATATTTTCGATCTTCTAAAATTGTCGATTTTCCCTAACTTGGAAATAAATTTATTTATACTTCGATCTTCTATATTCAAATTCTATTTCAAATTCTATTTTGAAATTCTATTTCATGTTCTATTTAAATTTCTATATTAAATTTCCATTTCCTTTTACAAATTATAAATCCTTCGGATTTATTTTTATTCTATTTAAACAAATCCACATTTCGAAATATATTTCATCGTTCCCATTTCGAAATGATTTCCAATTTTATATTTCAAATTCTCCTTTCAATTCTTTTTGAATTCTATATTCAAATTCCATTTCAATTTATTTGAATTCTATATTCAAACCCCATTTCAATTCTCTTGGAATTCTATATTCAAATCCCATTATTTAAATTCCATCTATATTCAAATTCCATAGTTTAAATTCCATTTGAAGTCTATATTCAAATTCCATATCTAATTCTCTTTGAATTCTACAATCAAAGTCCATATTTAATTTTCTTTGAATTTTCTACATTCACAGTCCATTTCAATTTCTCTTATATTCGAATTCTATTTGAATTTCTCATATTCAAATTCTATTTGAATTCCTCTTATTCAAATTCCATACTCACATTTCGTTTAAGTTTCTATATTCAATTTCTATTTGATTTTTTTTTAATTCTTACCTGAATCCTGTACTAAAATTCCAATTCAACTATATTTGAATTCTATATTTAAACTCCATTTTATTTCTTTTTGAATTCCTATATTTAAACTCCATTTGAATTCTATTTTCAAATCTCTATATTTTAAATTTCATTTGAACTTTCTTTATTCAAATTCATTTGAATTCCTTTGAATTCAAATTCTATTTGAATTTCTTTAAATTCAAATTCTATTTTAATTCCTTTGAATTCAAATTCTATTTTAAAAATGGAATTTTCCTTCAAAATCTCAAATATCCTTTCCCGGATATTTTTAAATTAACACTTAGGCCCAGTGATATTTAACTACCAACCAATTATTTATTTTAGGTTTTATAACACGTCATATATGACAGTATATATGCAAACAAATAAATAAACAAATAATATATTTTTGAGGAATCCAGTTGGATTCCTCCAACCTGTTTTCCTGCATCCACAAACGTTAGTCAACATAAATAATACCCATCCTGCTTCGAGGTAGGATATCGCGGTATGAAGGTCATCCACTATCATAGCGTGGGGCGTATAGGGTAATCATCCGCTAATGGTACTGCGGACATCCGCTAATGAAACTACGGGAATCCAACCACTAAACCAATATATATATATATATAATAGTCACACTAAATAACTAATATATTTAAAACAACCAGAAAGCATTCAAACAAGAAACAACAATTATTTTTAACGAATAAAAATAATTCTAAAGAAAAAGGTGAGTGAGATTTACTCACCGGGATTATTCGTCGAAATAGCGATTCGTTTTCTAATTAAATTAAACTTGTGTTAAATTTAATTGAAACTGTAATGACCCAAAAATCCGGTCCAATTTGAGCTGACTAAATAACACAAGTCCAACCCCAAATTTGCACTGGAAATCAGGAAATTAATAGAAAGAAGATAGAGGGTGAGGAAAGATAAGATAGAAACTTGGAATAGAAGAAGAAGAAGAACACAACATCAGAGCAACACGAACCTCACAGCGGAACGAATAACATATAATATATATAACATAACTTGAAATATACATCTGTATTTGAATATACATCATTATCAAAGTACAGCACTTACAACACAGCGGAAATAAACTATAGCTATATGATCATGAAGCCTCCTGCTCCAGCTCTTCAGATATATATGTAAATCCTGACTACTGACTGCCCGTACAAAATTAGGCACCCAAGAGTTTAGGGAAAACAACAGAATAAACTCCGGGTCAGTCATGGGACTGGTATGAGTAAAACAGTTGAACATGTAAATGATATCTCATAAGACCACGCCGTGAATACGTAACGGGTTTTTCCCTTATGAGAATCCAAACATCTTTGAAAAGCAATATCATTCTGATATTATAATAATGTCTAAGTACAAATAGATATCAACCTAGCAGAACGCTTTCATCTCACGTTCCACATACATAGTATACAATCAAAATCGCAAGCACGTATTGGATAATGGGTTTCCAGCTATGACAAGGTATGGAACCACCTTTCGCTAATGTACCTCTAGAGAGGAATACACGGGGTTCAACAAGAACATTTTGCAACTCGGCCACACATGACCGACCACTCATTTTGCTTGAGTGTATCGAATGTACGGTTGGGATCAGCAACCGTTTCCCGATAAGGGACAGCATCGACAATAGATTATAGAAATAAATGAAACTCTAGATCAGGTGATTATACACCCTAATAGGTGCGACCTACATAGCCATGCTACCTGCCCGATTTCTGTCATTTCCCGGTTGTGAGGCTAGAAACTACGCTTTATCAGCACATCAGATTCATTTCGAATGCTACATTGTCAGATCCATCGAAAATCACTAATTGACGTCTACAACAGTACATTACGTGTTAGCTAAAGAAGTTTCCTTCTCCGCTTCCACTCTTGGTACGGTTGAAGAAATCAATGTATGTAACCTTTCTGGAAATACTGTGTCAGACATTCATCCATACAAGGCATCCAGGTTTACATGCCACATCTTCATTCACTTAGAATGTCACATCGTCATACCCGCCAAATCACAAATTGATTTCCTCAAAAATACAACGGGTATACAGCTAAGAGAAACGAATTCCTCCGCCACCAACGTATATACGTTTGAAGAGATCAACTTACGCGATCCATTGGATATACTCTGTCAAACCTTCGTCCATACAAGTTGTCCTGGGACTGGACAAACCGAAGACATTATTCAGTACATCCATCTTAGGCACTGTTATCTAAGACTTATACAATAGCCCTTGCATTTTACTCCGTCTTCAATTATCTTTGGCAAATATGATTCGCAACGCTTATGCCAATACAGAGTGGTTCTTTGGATAAAAATCCAACCGGTCTCCCCATATTAACAACGTTAAAATGGTCAAAACTTCGATAGTCTGTGAGTTAACTATCAAAGAAAAACAAGTGTGCAAACAACGATACTATTTCCAGATGGAAATTATATCGAACAATCATCCAACATATATATATATATATATCCTCATTTTCTATGTTTAGAAAATATACGTTATTAACACTGGAAAAACATTTCCATGGCTTAATTATGTATCACTATTCTTCCACATCTATCAGACTCTAACTATAAACTAACAAGAGAATAACTTCCTAAGTGTAAACCCCGAAGGCCGAAACCAACATCAGATCGATACTCAGGAACCCATTCAACTTACTAATTCTAGTCAGTTTCTAATTTTTGCTTAACTCTATATCTTTAACTCTATACAATTAACTCTAGTTCGTTTTTAACTCTAATCGATTAACTCTATTTGATTACCTCTAACTGGTTAACTCTAACTGATTAACTCCTTTCAAATAAACTATATTCGATTTACTCCTTTAACTCTATTAGAATAAATTATATTCGATTAACTCCTTTAACTCTAACTGATTAATTCAAACTCCTTTTATAATATTGTATTTATTTTCTAAATAAATATTTCCTTTACTCTATTTATTTTCTCAAATAAATATTCCTTTATTCTAATTCTATTTATTCCCTAAATAAATAAATAATCCCTTTTAATCTATTTGTAAATGTTCTACAAATATTTCCTTTCTTATTTGTTTGACAAATATTTCCATTTATATTTGTTTTACAAATATATTTCTTTTATTCAAAATCCTTTTTCTTTAATAATATAAAATCCATTGATTTTATATAAATAAATTATTTTCAAAATATACTTTGAAAATCTCCTTTTTAATCACAGTATTTCTTATGGTATTTAACATACCATATAACAACGATAAATATCATTCGAACACACATAATCAATGTCAGATTATATATCACATTTTATATCACAATATATATATCACACTAGAATAAATGTTGAGGAATCCAGTTGGATTCCTCCAACCTGTTTCCATGCATCACAGATGTTAAACAATATAGATAACATCACTTTCAGTCCATATGATATATTCTGTTAAACAGAATCAAATATAGAAATTCAACTAACTGACTAGTAGTTAAATCAAACAGCCAACACACAGTAAATCAGACAATTTCTAACAGTTCTAAAAATATAACATGAAATTATAAACTGTTCAGAGTTTGTGAGTTTTACTCACATTGGACAGTTATCGTTAAATAACGTTTAACGATCAATCATCCCAGCCATCTGTTTTATCATGAATTTAAAACGAACTCCCCATGACTGCAGACAAACTTTATCGTGTGCTCTACATTCATATGATCCCAATGTGACGAGCGGTGTCCCATTCTCGGCCCATGTTAGTTAAAACCTGCACCATTATGTCTTCTTCCCCAACTTCAACCTGCTCCTCGTTTATTCCCATAGCCGACTACTTCTACTCCATCACGCCTTAAGTCCACCCCTCCTGTAAACTCGCTTCACCAACTAACCCACCTTTCTAGCTTCCATCTCAACAGTTCTTCCTCACAAAAATTATGGGAAACAACTATTAGAAGAACACCCACATAAAGAAAACAATACTTCCAGTAACCATAAAACTGACTTCCTCTCTATTTCACAACTTCCTCGATCAAACATTATCGTCCTTGACCATCTCCCTTTTACCTCGTTAGTTCCTCCCTTCAAATGTTTAAAGACAATAACTGTTAATCCTCTTCATTAGTAAATTACCCTTGAATACCTTAATTAACCTTACCGAGTAAATCCATGTTTTAAAAACAGTTGATCCTTCTTCTTCAATATACAGTCCGATCCCTCAATGCCATCCTCTGCCTCACATCCCTCTTTCCACGGTCCATCGTCCACACCATGAGCAACGCTGACCACTCCAGCAGCTCATCTCGTACACGACTACAGCCTCGAGCTGGAGTTTGAACTCCTCAATCAAAATGCGACAGTAAGCTCTTCAACACCAAGCGGACTTGGCCAGAACCCGCGCTTTGCGATGCTAGACACCACGCCGACCTCAGATGATCTCGTGACATCACGTAGTCGTGCTCCTCCTCAACCTTAGGTCACCGTGTAAAAACACATCAGGTGAGGAATGCGTCGAACCCTTTGAAGCTGAGACCAGATTGGAGTTCGAACTTCATGGAGGCTACGAATCATATAGGGTTCGATTTCGTCAAGTTTTTGAATTACCGTGATTTTCTGAAACTCTCGTTATAAATTTGGGGGTGGCGGCTCAAAGATCATTGACCAGATAAATGGAAAGTTAGGGTTATGAGGGTTTGGATGGAGTATATTTATAGGGGAATTTAAATTATTATTTTAATCAGTATTTATTGTTTTGCTATTTGTACTTCACATCTGAAATCCGTATGACCACACATGATGTCCAAAAATCACCAAACTGGACCTACTGCAAGAGTTCAACATTACGGTCCCAACGAAACTGGTATTGTCGAGATCCGACTTCGTATGCTCACACAGCGTATTTTTAACCGTTAGAATATCGATTGTTTTTCACTTTAAAAATCCGTACGGCCACACAGTGACTCTAAAAATCACGAAACTTGACATCTAGCAATAATTTAACCTTGCGGACCCAACAAAATTAGTTTCGTCGAATTTTGACTTCGTTTGCAAAACCGGCTATTTTTAAAGCTCTGAATGACCCATTTAAATATATAAATATAATTAAATTAAATATTTATAAATAAATATTATCGAATATATGCACAGTGGAATACCATACGACTCCAATGGGATTTACAACTCGATTTTCAAATCTGGGTCAACCCGATATTCAATTTATATTGAAATTCCTTTTTAAAATATAAATAATTCCTTTATAAATTATAAAGGAATTCCACAGCGACTTTTCTAAAATTTGATTTGGACATAAATCAAAATCTACACGACGAAATCCCAATATTTCTCTTCCACTAGAAAGATATACTCCACCAGCTCCACACGTTTCTTGTTTCACAGAAATCCGATTTTAAACGAACCTTGTACATTCAGTTGAAGTTCGAATCGCCAAATAGCGAACTGCCGCGCCATTTCAAGCTCTATTTTAAATTATATTATAATTCTATGTTTCAAACTGACGTTGATTGAATATATTCATCAATAAAATTCAACTCTAAGCTGAATTAAATCCTAGGGACGACCCAGTTCACAGAATATTGTGATTTCCAATATTTATATTATTTCTGAATTAAATATGTTATTCTATTATTTAATTTAATTATATATTCACTATAATTTAATTAACGACGATTTATTTCCCTAAATCACTATTTATATAATTAAATAAATTAATTTTAATACCTCTGACAATACGGGTCATTACGTTCTTCCCCACTTAAAATAATTTCGTCCTCGAAATTGCTAAGTTAGAGGACGACCCTATCTATTGGAATTCCTAAGATTTGTTTACCCCTTATTTCTGATTTCAACTGAACCAATTAATATCGACTAAAATATTAATTCCTTCCGACTACTAAAATTTCCAAAAATTCTGAAAATTTTCTAACACTTTAAATTTTCGGAAAATTTCGCCATAACCTTCTTTGTACAGCCCTATCAGTAAAACCACAACTTGCCTCTCTAGGCCATCTCCAACCTAAAAGAAAATCAAATAGCCAAGCGGCTTGCCAATTCGGCTCATAAATCTCATGCTTATATAAAATGTAAACTTGTACCTTTTTGTCGGGCATATCAACTCTATTACTTACACATGTTGTCAATCCAACATATACCAATGTATTTCCAAACAATATCTGCTCAACACAGCTATTCGCTTATTCCCAAGTCGAATTAAAATTCAAATCGATGCCATTACCTATTTCAATTCTTAACTTACCAGTCCAATATAAATCCAGATTATCTCTAATCAAGTCTAATTCTACTTGACACCAATCTATTCCAATATGATTTTCACTTAACTGGCTTTTAATTCAATTTCAATTCTATTGGATTTTACAAATTCTACTTTGATTTGTTTAAATTCAAACAATCTTTTCTTCCTGGATTTTTTTTTTACAGTTTACCTCTTTCAAAAATCAAATTTTCCTTTTTGAAATTCAACACAACTTGTTTTCCCAAAACAAATTCAAAACAAAATCCTTGGTAGTAATCCGTCACTTACATACTCGAAAATGAACACCGATGATGTCATGATCAACATCGGAATCTATTTTCCAGCTACCGAAGTGAGTTCAATACTATAGCACTTTCAAAACCCATTTTTAAACATTTCCATCTTGAAATTAATTCCAAATATCCTTTTACAATGTTGTAAACAAATTTAAAATCTCCCAGGATCTTAAAATTCACATATATTAAATCCAGATTCATTTACAAACACCTTTCCCATTTCTGGGATTTTAAATTCCAATTCTGATCTAAATTCAGATTTAATTCATTTCAATTTCATATAATTCACTTGTATAAATTCTGATTGGTTATATATAACCATTTCACATTTTATAATCTTATTTGAATATAATTACAACAAATATATCCTATATATGATAATATATCACATATCCATACTGTGGCGGTCCATCGTATTCAAGTGTTTATTTACTCCTACCGATACAGTGGATCAAACCGATCGATCAGAACCCATAAGCAACTCAACCAATGAATCCCCATAATATAAAACCATTTTATAAAATCTACACATACGCTCTCTCGTATATACACTCAACTCAATCTAGGGTATTACTAACCCTCTCTCTACCGAGTCACGCCACAGAGCCAAGGTAATTCTTAACTTAAGCTCTGATACCAACTGTAATAACCCAAAAATCCGGTCCAATTTGAGCTGACTAAATAACACAAGTCCAACCCCAAATTTGCACTGGAAATCAGGAAATTAATAGACAGAAGATAGAGGGTGAGGAAAGATAAGATAGAAACTTAGAACAGAAGAAGAAGAACACAACATCATGGTAACACGAACCTCACAGCGGAACGAATAACATATAATATATATAACATAACTTGAAATATACATCTGTATTTGAATATACATCATTATCAAATTACAACACTTACAACACAGCGGAAATAAACTATAGCTATATGATCCTGAAGCCTCCTGCTCCAGCTCTTCAGATATATCTGTAAATCCTGACTACTGACTGCCCGTACAAAATTAGGCACCCAATAGTTTAGGGAAAACAACAGAATAAACTCCGGGTCAGTCATGGAACTGGTATGAGTAAAACAGCTGAACATGTAAATGATATCTCATAAGACCACGCCATGAATACGGAACGGATTTTTCCCTTATGAGAATCCAAACATCTTTGAAAAGCAATATCATTCTGATATTATAATAATGTCTAAGTACAAATAGATATCAACCTAGCAGAACGCATTCATCTCACGTTCCACATACATAGTATACAATCAAAATCGCAAGCACGTATTGGATAATGGGTTTCCAGCTATGACAAGGTATGGAACCACCTTTCGCTAATGTACCTCTAGAGAGGAATACACAGGGTTCAACAAGAACATTTTGCAACCCGGCCACACATGACCGACCACTCATTTCGCTTGAGTGTATCGAATGTACGATTGGGATCAGCAACCGTTTCCTGATAAGGGACAGCATCGACAATAGATTATAGAAATAAATGAAACTCTAGATCAGGTGATTATACACCCTAATAGGTGCGACCTACATAGCCATGCTACCTGCCCAATTTCTGTCATTTCCCGGTTGTGAGGCTAGAAACTACGCTTTATCATCACATCAGATTCACTTCGAATGCTACATTGTCAGATCCATCGTAAATCACTAATTGACGTCTACAACAGTACATTACGTGTTAGCTAAAGAAGTTTCCTTCTCCGCTTCCACTCTTGGTATGGTTGAAGAAATCAATGTACGTAACCTTTCTGGAAATACTCTGTCAGACATTCATCCATACAAGGCATCCAGGTTTACATGCCACATCTTCATTCACTTAGAATGTCACATCGTCATACCCGCCAAATCACAAATTGATTTCCTCAAAAATACAACGGGTATACAGCTAAGAGAAATGAATTCCTCCGCCACCAACGTATATACGTTTGAAGAGATCAACTTACGCGATCCATTGGATATACTCTGTCAGACCTTCGTCCATACAAGATGTCCTGGGACTGGACAAACCGAAGGCATTATTCAGTACATCCATCTTAGGCACTATTATCTAAGACTTATACAATAGCCTTTGCATTTTACTCCGTCTTCAATTATCTTTGGCAAATATGATTCGCAACGCTTATGCCAATACAGAGTGGTTCTTTGGATAAAAATCCAACCGGTCTCTCCATATTAACAATGTTAAAATGGTCAAAACTTCGATAGTCTGTGAGTTAACTATCAAAGAAAAACAAGTGTGCAAACAACGATACTATTTCCAGATGGAAATTATATCGAACAATCATCCAACATATATATATATATATACACATATTTCCTCATTTTCTATGTTTAGAAAATATACGTTATTAACACTGGAAAAACATTTCCATGGCTTAATTATGTATCACTATTCTTCCACATCTATCAGACTCTAACTATAAACTACCAAGAGAATAACTTCCTAAGTATAAACCCCGAAGGCCGAAACCAACATCAGATCGATACTCAGGAACCCATTCAACTTACTAATTCTAGTCAGTTTCTAATTTTTGCTTAACTCTATATCTTTAACTCTATACGATTAACTCTAGTTCGTTTTTAACTCTAATTGATTAACTCTATTTGATTACCTCTAACTGGTTAACTCTAACTGATTAACTCCTTTCAAATAAACTATATTCGATTTACTCCTTTAACTCTATTCGAATAAATTATATTCGATTAACTCCTTTAACTCTAACTGATTAATTCTAACTCCATTTATAATATCGTATTTATTTTCTAAATAAATATTTCCTTTATTCTATTTATTTTCTCAAATAAATATTCCTTTATTCTAATTCTGTTTATTCCCTAAATAAATAAATAATCCCTGTTAATCTATTTGTAAATGTTCTACAAATATTTCCTTTCTTATTTGTTTGACAAATATTTCCATTTATATTTGTTTTACAAATATATTTCTTTTATTCAAAATCCTTTTTCTTTAATAATATAAAATCCATTGATTTTATATAAATAAATTATTTTCAAAATATACTTTGAAAATCTCCTTTTTAATCACACTATTTCTTATGGTATTTAACATACCATATAACAACGATAAATATCGTTCAAACACACATAATCAATGTCAGATTATATATCACATTTTATATCACAATATATATATCACACTAGAATAAATGTTGAGGAATCCAGTTGGATTCCTCCAACCTATTTCCCTGCATCACTGATGTTAAACAATATAGATAACATCACTTTAAGTCCATATTATATATTCTGTTAAACAGAATCAAATATAGAAATTCAACTAACTGACTAGCAGTTCAATCAAACAGTCAACATACAGTAAATCAGACAATTTCTAACAGTTCTAAAAATACAACATGAAATTATAAACTGTTCAGAGTTGGTGAGTTTTACTCACATTGGACAGTAATCGTTAAATAACGTTTAACGATCAATCATCCTAGCCATCTGTTTTATCATGAATTTAAAACAAACTCCCCATGACTGCAGACAAGCTTTATCATGTGCTCTGCATTCATATGATCCCAACGTGACGAGCGGTGTCCCATTCTCGGCCCATGTTAGTTAAAACCCGCACCATTATGTCTTCTTCCCCAACTTCAACCTGCTCCTCGTTTATTCCCATAGCCGACTACTTCTACTCCATCACGCCTTAAGTCCACCCCTCCTGTAAACTCGCATCACCAACTAAACCACCTTTCTTGATTCCATCTTAACAGTTCTTCCTCACAAAAATTGTGGGAAACAACTATCAGAAGAACACCCACATAAAGAAAACAATACTTCCAGTAACCATAAAACTGACTTCCTCTCAATTTCACAACTTCCTAAATCAAACATTATCGTCCTTGACCATCTCCCTTTTCCCCCGTTAGTTCCTCCCTTCAAATGTTTAAAGACAACAACTGTTAATCCTCTTCATTAGTAAAGTACCCTTGAATACCTTAATTAACCTTACCGAGTAAATCCATGTTTTAAAAACAGCTGATCCTTCTTCTTCAATATACAGTCCGACCCCTCAATGCCATCATCTGCCTCACATCCCTCTTTCCACGGTCCATCATCCACACCATGAGCAACGCTGACCACTCCAGCAACACATCCCGTACGCGACTACACCCTCGAGCTGGAGTTTGAACTCCTCAATCAAAACGCGACAGTAAGCTCTTCAACACCAAGCGGACTTGGCCAGAACCCGCGCTTTGTGATGCTAGACACCACGCCGACCTCAGATGATCCCCTGACTTCACGCAGTCATGCTCCTCCTCAACCCTAGGTCACCGTGTAAAAACACAGCAGGTGAGGAATGCGTCGAACCCTTTGAAGCTGAGACCAGATTGGAGTTTGTACTTCATGGAGGCTACGAATCATATAGGGTTCGATTTCGTCAATTTTTGAATTACCGTGATTTTCTGAAACTCTCGTTTTAAATTTGGGGGTGGCGGCTCAAAGATCACTGACCAGATAAATGGAAAGTTAGGGTTATGAGGGTTTGGACGGAGTACATTTATAGGGGAATTTAAATTATTATTTTAATCAGTATTTATTGTTTTACTATTTGTACTTGACATCTGAAATCCGTATGACCACACATGATATCCAAAAATCACCAAACTGGACCTGCTGCTAGAGTTCAACATTACGGTCCCAACAAAACTGGTTTTGTCGAGATCCAACTTCGTATGCTCACACAGCGTATTTTTAACCGTTAGAATATCGGCTGTTTTTCACTCTAAAAATCCGTACGGCCACACAGTGACTCTAAAAATCACGAAACTTGACATCTAGCAATAATTTAACCTTGCGGACCCAACAAAATTAGTTTCGTCGAATTCCGACTTCATTTGCAAAACCGGCTATTTTTAAAGCTCTGAATGACCCATTTAAATATATAAATATAATTAAATTAAATATTTATAAATAAATATTATCGAATATATGCACAGTGGAATACCATACGACTCCAATGGGATTTACAACTCGATATTTCAAATCTGGGTCAACCCGATATTCAATTTATATTGAAATTCCTTTTTAAAATATAAATAATTCCTTTATAAATTATAAAGGAATTCCATAGCGACTTTTCCAAAATTTTATTTGGACATAAATCAAAATCTACATGACGAAATCCCGATATTTCTCTTCCACTAGAAAGATATACTCCACCAGCTCCACACGTTTCTTGTTTCTCAGAAATCCGATTTTAAACGAACCTTGTACATTCAGTTGAAGTTCGAATCGCCAAATAGCGAACTGCCGCGCCATTTCAAGCTCTATTTTAAATTATATTATAATTCTATGTTTCAAACTGACGTTGATTGAATATATTCGTCAATAAAATTCAACTCTAAGCTGAATTAAATCCTAGGGACGACCCAGTTCACAGAATATTGTGATTTCCAATATTTTGATTATTTCTGAATTAAATATATTATTCTATTATTTAATTTAATTAAATATTCACTATAATTTAATTAACGACGATTTAATTCTCTAAATCACTATTTATATAATTAAATAAATTATTTGTAATACCTCTGACAATGCGGGTCATTACAGAAACCTCCAGCTGGCACCAACCGAGCGCAACCCAATATCATTCAAAAACATTCATTTTTGCTATCCCATCGTAATTCATTTTTTTTCTTGTGAAATCCTGGTCACATATGAATAAAATATGCGAGTTATAGATTTTGTCACGAATTAAAATATTTAAATTAGTTAACTAAGTACAATTAAACTATAATATCATAATTAGATTTAATTACCTTTAATCCAATTCAAGTTCTGCTTCAAAAATTCAAATACAGTAGCCTGCTTCCATTGTCGAACTTCTCCCCATCTCTCATAGTAACCAACACCTCAAAATAAAACTAGTCTCCCTCCGATTGATCGAAATTCCACCCCCGTTTTCCTGTCACACAGAACACCATCAGTGAACCGAAAAACTCCCAGTCCCCTGACCACTTACGCCAAACCCCTAACTGACCCTCGATACCTTCTCCTTCACGAGAGTTCTACAAAGTCGCATCCCTAGTTCTTTTTTCCCCTGTTCAAAAATGCGAACTCAATTAACCCTAAAAATAAACTCATCGCAACTCTAGTACAGTCGATTTCGAGCTCAAGGGTTCCTCATCGTTTCAAGTTGAATCGCAACCCCCAAACTGTGATCGACTTTCACCAACGTCCCCAAATCAAATACCCAATCTCCTTGAGTCGCGAGCCTGTAGCTGCCTTCGAGCTCCGGATTTTGAGTTTCAGGAAACCGCTTCTTTGATCTGATTACGAGCCATAGGGGACTTCATAGTTCGAACGCGATTTTTGATTTGTGAGCATTATTGATTTTTACGGAAAATCATGTAAAAGGGGAGGTGGCCATTTTACTTGGATCTGAGGATTATGTTTGATTGCCAAAGAAATTAAAAGGGGGAGTTTGATTTGCAGAAAGAAATGAGTGGAGCGGCTTTGACATGTATTTCGAATGGTAAATTAAAATTGCCTGAGCTCGACTAATTTTCATCCATTGAGAAATTGTTTGAAGATTAAAAGAAACGATTTTTATCAGAGGAAACAAATGAGAAAGGGAGTCGAGTTATTTATAACCGAAGAATACTTGTAGCTGAAGGAGTTAGGTCTGCGTATAGTTATAGGTAAGGTACCATATTTTTAATGTGATTTGATTTCTAATTTAATATGATTTGAAATAAAGATGTCTTTTATTCTTTTTAAACAGATGTCAATTTGATTTCGATCCTATCCACAATCAAATATCTCGGGGTTCATAATTAAAATCGTGAACCACTATTTTAGCGTACCGACCGTCGTTCCAATATAATAACGGTGTTCTGAGCTTAATAGAATATATTTTAAATTTTAATGTATATATAAAATAAACATTTTAAATCGATATAATATACTTTAAATTCAAAAACAAACAAATTCTCTGATAATAAAATATTTTTATTATCATCTATATTCAAATACAATTGATACTGATCATTTGAATTGTTTTTTATTTAATTCTAACTTCGAATTGAATTATTTTAAATTCTTGTATTACGATGATAATCAAAATAAATCGTATTTCGATTATTTAATCGATAATCCAATATAAAGTAATGTTTATATTATAAATTCAATATTTAAAACCATACTAAATATTTAAAATAAATTGAAAAAAAATATGGGTCGTTACAGCTTTCGAGCCCAAATTCGGTCGACACCGTGAATGAAATCCAATCTCCACCGATCAAAACAATGATCTCGTGTAGCTTAACATATTTTCAGTTGGTGATATTCGATTTAGATGTATGGATTAAGAGATAAAGTTGAGGGAAGGAGACGAAACTCAGTTCGTTCATTCCTTTTGGTGATGGCTGAAATAGTACTGTGACCACGGCTTGTAAAAGTTAGGGCGTTTGTGTAACACCCCACATCCGTTAAGGTCACTCACAAAGGGAATGCCTTAACTTCAATGGAGTATTATGGGTACTAGAACAGAAATATTACAAGACATATATAAAACAGCGGAAGGTAAAGTAGAAGTACTTCAAATCTTATTAAATATAATTGTTTACAATGAAATCTATCAACTTTCAAATACCCAATTTCATAGCTAAAATATCTTTCTTGCTCAAAAACAAAGAAGAATGAAAATAAATTGTAGTATTCCCCAATAAAGCAAAGCAAGCCATAGCCAAGAGAAATCCAAGCAGTACATGAAAGAGCCTTGGAGCTTGGTAAGATCCGAACTAAGCAGTATTCCCACCCTGCGAACCTGGGGGGGGCGAAAGAAAAAGAGGCGAAACAAACTGGGTCAGTCATAAAGACTGAGTAAGTCCTAGTGGCTTTCAGCATAAAAACAGGTGAAGATAATATGGCATGAATAAACTGAAAGTAAACATAAGCATGATGACAATGTAAGCTACAGGCACGATGAATCAAGTATAACATCCCATGCTTCCTATCAAGAGTATCATTACAAGGTTCCTACCAAGTATCACATTGCAAGGTTTCTATTAAGTATAACATCGCATGATTTCTAAGCTTCACCATTCCACTATTTTCTTTGATTTCCTATATTCTCTGCACCAATACTAGTCTAACAAGATTAGGTGTTATCCTAATGTCTAAATAGAAACGGAAATAGAAACAGAAATGGGCCTTTACCATCTGTACTAGTAACCCAACCCGTGTCATGTATTAACTATGAAATGATCCCTTGCCCAATATCATGAAATGACCCATTACTTGGTCCCATGAAATGATCTATTAATCGATCGGATCCCTACAAGTTCTAGCTCGTCATGTGTTTGTGTCATACGGCCCTATCACGAATGTAGTTACCTGTGCTAGGTCTACCATAGGGTGCATAAGGCCCTAGGGTGCCAACCACCGACACGAATCAAGCACGCACAGTGTAAACCTACCGGTGGCCAATGCCTGCTTTTTCAACTCCGGACTACATGCACGACCATAGTCTGCCTGAACCTACAATGGCGCACCAACTCAGCCGTTGTTCTGGTCGCTTACAATCAGCCCAGTAATCGTGCCCCACCCTGCCTAGTTCCAGAGTACCATGATACATCTATTGTGTTACTGCTGAAAAGGACCGCCCAACTAGGGTTTCCGTCCAGCAGGTTAAGTGTTATCATTTAAATTCGAGACTTAACCCGTCTACGTGTCATTTCAAATTGGCTAAGTGTTGTCGTTCAAGTTCATGACTTAGCCCTACGAATCATGTGTCAAGTTGGTCAAGTATGTTCATGCGGTTCATGACTTAACCCTACCAAATCATTGTGTCAAATTGGTTAAGTATATTCAAGCGGTTCATGACTTAACCCTATCAAATCATCGTGTCAAATTGGTTAAGTATATTCAAGCGGTTCATGACTTAACCCTATCAAATCATCATGTCAAATTGGTTAAGTATGTTCAAGCGGTTCATGACTTAACCCTATCAGTCTAGCATGTCAAGTTGGTTAAGTATGTTCAAGCGGTTCATGACTTAACCCTACCAAATCATTGTGTCAAATTGGTTAAGTATATTCAGGCGGTTCATGACTTAACCCTATCAAATCATCGTGTCAAATTGGTTAAGTATATTCAAGCGGTTCATGACTTAACCCTATCAAATCATCGTGTCAAATTGGTTAAGTATGTTCAAGCGGTTCATGACTTAACCCTATCAGTCTAGCATGTCAAGTTGGTTAAGTATGTTCAAGCGGTTCATGACTTAACCCTATCAGTCTAGCATGTCAAGTTGGTTAAGTATGTTCAAGCGGTTCATGACTTAACCCGCCCACGTATCATGCTAAGTTGGTTAAGTATTATCTATATGTTCAAGTTGACTTAACCCTGCCACGTGTCATGTTATATTGGTTAAGTGTCATTAGTCTAGTTATATTACTTAACCCACCCATTGGTCTTATTAACAGTTATGTTGGTTAAGCCTACATTTATAAGTTTTACATGTTCTTAACTCATACCGGTTAGGTCCACATTTACATGTCTAATTTCCATGTCATCCCACCTAACCCTCTAACCATACCCACGTCTTATTATGGTTAGTATTCCTTAATTCATTCATTATGACGAGCGAATCATGACCTCTCACATTAGACCGTGCATTTTGTGGCCACTGGATTTGTCGGGCGGTTCCGGGCAGATTTACACCACAAACTGAGTCTAACCTCATGTCATAAATCGTTGCGCCTACAATTTTACCTTCGACCTCTCACATTAGACTGACACTTTGTGGCTACTGGATTTGTCGGGCGGTTCCGGGCAGATTTACACCACAAACCGAGTCTAACCTCGTGTCAAAAGTTCATTAATGGTCGTATTTCCCCCAAAACCCCAATATCAGTTCATGTGTTTAACATATAGAAATGTTCATGTTCGTGTTCAAGTCAATTATCCAATACACAGTCATTTTCATGTTTCAAATTCCCAACTTTACATATTAATAAACATATGCCCAAGTTCCAAAATTACATGCCAATTTATATATATGTGTATATATATATATATATATATATATATATATATATATATATATATATATATATATATATATATATATATATATACCCAATTCTAGTCAGTTTACATACGCCCAATTCTTGCCTATTACATGTATGCCAGGTTTATGCTATTTTACCCATATCAAGTTCTAGCCAAGATTACATGTATCAAGTTTCATGTCCAAATAAACCCAAATCATGATTCATGATGTAGTTATCCCAAACTATAATTTTTTTATTACAACACACTCTAACTACCCAAGTTCATAATACATATTTATGCCAATTATCAAGTTTACAATTGCTTTTAGGTTCAAAGTCCCAATTCTACTTATGCCCAATCATAAACCTAATCTTTTTATTTAATTTACATAGGCCCGAACTCGTGATTTGATTTACATGCTAATTCATTATGCCCACTTCATGCCAATTTAATTATGCCAATGGCCAGACTTGCAATTTCAATTATATTGACAATACCCCAAATTTCCAATTTTATGTTATGCCATCAATTTTACCAAACATGTATATCCAATATAGACAACATTCCCATATTTCCCCGTATTCAATCGTACGCAAATCGCGGTTTAGGCCTAGGTCCGAAATTGTCCTAGGTTCATCGAAAGAAAATAAATAGGGGAAGGTAGAATTTGTATAACAATCAGCATAGAGAGAAAACTGGCATAAAAACATCATCTCTGGCATAAAAGATAGATCTTGATAATAATATCAATATAAATCAAGAAAAACTGATTTACAACAGGCTGAATAGATCATAAGCTTGACATGAGAACGAACATAGAAAAGTCCCAAAACTCAAGATTCAAAAAGCAATAGAAATAGATCTAAATCAATAAACATACTTAAATTCAATTCCACTTTATTCCATGGCCATATTATAATTAAATGTTTAAATCTAAAAACAACTAGAACTTACCGAGCATGGCTAATGAATAAAGAACTGAATTTGTTGTAGAATGTTGCAGTGACGTTGTTGATTTATTGTCTTGAATCATTGTAGAAGCCTTAATCTTCGAATTGGATTGTGTATGAAAGCTTAGGAAATTGATTAGAGACGGCGGCCATAATCAAGAGGGACCTGAACAGCATTTTGGTGTAAGAATGATTTGTTGTGAATTAGGTTACGTCTAAGGGCGTTTTTATAGGTGTAGCAACTAGTTTAGGCTCTTAGATTAACCCTAGAATCAATCCGGACCATCAAAACACGTCTCAGGCTTCAAAAATGAGTTCTGGGTCAAAACAGGCCGACCCGGTCGACCTGTAAGGGGGGAGGTTGACCAAATGGTCGACCTGGGGGGTAGGTCGACCCTAAGGTCGACCACATGGTCGACCTGGCCCCCAGGTCGACCTGGCCCCCAGGTCGACCTGCCTTGTCCTGTGTTGCCTAAAATCTGCTGAATCTTCTATAGGCCATAACTTCTTCATCCGAACTCTGATTTTCGAAAACTCGGACTCTATTTCATGTAAAATTTCGAGACGAACGCAATGGCGTAACCCGTTTCCCTTAATTCTTATTTTAAAAATTAATTATACCCTGATTTCTAGTTTCAACATGTTATTAAAATTCGGGTTGTTACATTCTCCGCTCCTTAAAGGATTTCGTCCCCGAAATTTTCAAGTTAAGAAGAATGTGTCCTACCATCCAATCATCAATCACAGGCATCCATTGTCCTTAAGAGATTTCTAATGTTGTATGAACATATGCAGAAAGTGTGTGTATATGTTCCTTATCTAATGCAATTGATCAGGCCTGATTGATCTTCTTAATGCAAAATATGTTTTAGTGCCATGAGTCCAACATGTATGCGAATAGTCCTAGCCATATAAACACTATATGTGTGCACAACCATTCATCCATATGCAACATCCACATGATAACACATTTAATTTCATCCGTAAACAAGTATAAACACTCATGCATATGCAATATGAAAGGTGACGGAGCCGATCTAGTGTCTAAGGTGCGTGTATATGCATCCACGAGCAACCACTAGCAACCACTTGCAACCATCAATCATAACATGTCTCAAACACATGTTTACACCCAATTGTTCCTACCTAAAGATATAGTCGAACGATAGAAGCAAGTAAAAACTTTGTGCCCATTAGGCAATGTCAAAACTGGAAATCTATGTCATATATATACTGGTTAGGAGAAGAAATCCCTAAGCACCATCCCCGAAGACCGAAATCAATATCAAACTGATACCCAAGGAATTAACCAACCAATATATATGTTTCTAGGAAACTAAGCATGATGGACTCCTTTTTGGTCACAAGAAATCCCTTCCTAAGACCAACCCATATCCTATAAAACCCTAAAAATTTAGTCAACCTAACGGACACCCTCAAGCCCCAACATGTATTACTAACAGATGAGTCATACTCCCTATGGGGTTTGCAACAGAAATAGGATGGAGAATAGGACCGAGAGGTTATACTTAAAAGATAGCATGCAAATAAGCTCTGCAGGAAAAAGGGATCAAGGATATACTCTTAAAAAGAGATATGATGCGCGTGTCTAGTCTTCAATCTTCTAAGTCGCATTTCCTTGAGCTTAACTCCATTGTTCTTTGACCGTCTTTAGCTTCACAATTACTTAGCTTCTTAATTCCTATTTCCAAAATATGAGTTGGAACTCATTTCACTGTCGCCTCTCGTTCCACTTTCACTTATTATTATTTTCTAGTATACTCGGCTTAAACATAATTGTGTACTCATGGTTTCATGCAAGCTCTCCAAAATTCACTAGTGAATCTCGGATCTCGTTCACTTACTAAAAGGTATTCCACATAAATGAATTATCTCTTGAAAATAAACAAATGCCAACCATGTTGCCAAGTGTACTTGCTAAGGTGATTTTCTATAACTCATGCATAAGCGAGATGAACCATCCGCCTTGGTGGCGAACACTACTCGAGCGGATCAATAAATATATCAAGAGATTCTAGGTAACTAAGCATGGCAGAACCCTAAGGGTTACACTAGACTTCGAGGGCATTACCGGGGCAAGCCAAGAGTCTAACTACCCTCTTTTCATACTCGAGAATGGTATCATTTTTGGAAAACCACTCCATCCCTAGAATCAACCCATTGCCCAAAAACATAAGCATTACTTCTAAACTCAACACTTAGCATAGACATCCTCAAATCCAAACAAGTCATGAATAAATGAGCCGATTCCCCACAGGATTTGAGACAAAAACGGGATCCTCTACTACGCTAGTACTAAGGTGCGGAGACTCCAACTATCGAAGCAGAATTAAAAGGATGCGATGTATAAAAACAAAGTTCTAACGGGATAATGGAAAAGAAAATCTAAACCTTTGACAGAAACGTTACCACCTCTCTTAGGTATGCTAGTAGTGAGAGCATACAATTGCCCTCTCGACGATCTTGTTCTTTGCCCTTGTCCTTGTCCTATAATACTTAACTACATGTCCCTTTTAACCATACTAAAGATACACTCTCTTGTCATGGGTTTTATTATTCTCTCACTTTGGCCTCTTTCCTTTCACCTTTTCCTCCTTCGTGGATTAAGCCCTATCAACAAGTTTCTTATCCTTAGGCTTGTGTTCTTTTATCCTCGTTCTTACTATCCTTGTATAGCTTGTTGACAAGTTTCTCAAAAGCTACCTCCATCGCATGGCAACCCTACAAAGCTTGAAATAAGATTAGTCGTAGATGGAACTATTGCGGCTCTTGATAGACGTTGGGCACTTCTTTGCCCTCCTACATGCGTTGTATGCCTACAAACTATGGTGAAAAAGAAAGAGAGAAGAGACTCAACGAGAGAATCAAAAGATAGTGCATATGGCTTTGGGGAATATGCCTTTCGTAAAAAAAAACTTTTCTTAGAAAAATGCTTCTTTGTAAACGTTTTGCAAAAAATTTCAGAAGGTTTTTTTTTAAAAGCTTTTGCCCAGTCTGGTAACCTTCGGCTCTGATACCAAATGTAACACCCCACGTCCGTTAAGGTCACTCACAAAAGAAATTCCTTAACTTTAATGGAGTATTATGGGTACTGGAACGTAAATATTACAAGATATATATAAAACAACGGAAGGTAAAGTAGAAGTACTTCAAATCATTTATTAAATATAATTGTTTACAATATAATCCCATCAACTTTCAAATACCCAATTACATAGCTAAAATATCTGTCTTGCTCAAAAACAAAGAAGCATGAAAATAAATTGTAGTATTCCCCAATAAAGCAAAGCAAGCCATAGCCAAGAGAAATCCAAGCAGTACATGAAAGAGCCTTGGAGCTTGGTAAGATCCGAACTAAGCTGTATTCCCACCCTGCGAACCTAGGGGGGAACAAAAGAAAAAGAGGCGAAACAAACTGGGTCAGTCATAAAGACTGAGTAAGTCCTAGTGGCTTTCAGCATAAAAACAGGTGAAGATAATATGGCATGAATAAACTGAAAGTAAACATAAGCATGATGACAAGGTAAGCTACAGGCACGATGAATCAAGTATAACATCACATGCTTCCTATCAAGAGTATTATCACAAGGTTCCTACCAAGTGTCACATTGCAAGGTTTCTATTAAGTATAACATCGCAAGATTTCTAAGCTTCACCATTCCACAATTTTCTTTGATTTCCTATATTCTCTGCACCAATACTAGTCTAACAAGATTAGGTGTTATCCTAATGTCTAAACAGAAACGGAAACAGAAACAGAAATGGGCCTTTACCATCTGTACTAGTAACCCAACCTGTGTCATGTATTAACTATGAAATGATCCCTTGCCCAATATCATGAAATGACCCATTACTTGGTCCCACGAAACGATCTATTAATCGATCGGCTCCCTACAAGTTCTAGCTCGTCATGTGTTTGTGTCATACGGCCCTATCACGAATGTAGTTACCTGTGCTAGGTCCACCATAGGGTGTATCAAGCCCTAGGGTGCCAACCACCGACACGAATCAAGCACGCACAGTGTAAACCTACCGGTGCCAAATGCCTGCTTTTTCAACTCCGGACTACGTGCACGACCATAGTCCGCCTGAACCTACAATGGCGCACCAACTCAGCCGTCGTTCTGGTCGCTTACAATCAACCCAGTAATCGTGCCCCACCATACCTAGTTCCAGGGTACCATGATACATCTAGTTGGTTACTGCTGAAAAGTACCGCATAACTACGGTTTCCGTCCAGCAGGTTAAGTGTTGTCATTTAAATTCGAGACTTAACCCGTCTACGTGTCATGTCAGATTGGCTAAGTGTTGTCGTTCAAGTTCATGACTTAGCCCTACGAATCATGTGTCAAGTTGGTTAAGTATGTTCAAGCGGTTCATGACTTAACCCTACCAAATCATTGTGTCAAATTGGTTAAGTATATTCAAGCGTTTCATGACTTAACCCTATCAAATCATCGTGTCAAATTGGTTAAGTATATTCAAGCGGTTCATGACTTAACCCTATCAAATCATCATGTCAAATTGGTTAAGTATGTTCAAGCGGTTCATGACTTAACCCTATCAGTCTAGCATGTCAAGTTGGTTAAGTATGTTCAAGCGGTTCATGAGTTAACCCTATCAGTCTAGCATGTCAAGTTGGTTAAGTAGGTTCAAGCGGTTCATGACTTAACCCGTCCACGTATCATGCTAAGTTGGTTAAGTATTATCTATATGTTCAAGTTGACTTAACCCTGCCACGTGTCATGTTATATTGGTTAAGTGTCATTAGTCTAGTTATATTACTTAACCCACCCATTGGTCTTATTAACAGTTATGTTGGTTAAGCATACATTTATAAGTTTTACATATTCTTAACTCATACCGGTTAGGTCCACATTTACATGTCAAATTTCCATGTCATCCCACCTAACCCTCTAACCGTACCCACGTCTTATTATGGTCAGTATTCCTTAATTCATTCATTATGACGAGCGAATCATGACCTCTCACATTAGACCGTGCATTTTGTGGCCACTGGATTTGCCGGGCGGTTCCGGGCAGATTTACACCACAAACTGAGTCTAACCTCCTGTCATAAATCGTTGCGCCTACAATTTTACCTTCGACCTCTCACATTAGACTGACACTTTGTGGCTACTGGATTTGTCGGGCGGTTCCGGGCAGATTTACACCACAAACCGAGTTTAACCTCATGTCAAAGGTTCATTAATGGTCGTATTTCCCCCAAAACCCCAATATCAGTTCATGTGTTTAACATATAGAAATGTTCATGTTCGTGTTCAAGTCAATTATCCAATACACAGTCATTTTCATGTTTCAAATTCCCAACTTTACATATTAATAAACATATGCCCAAGTTCCAAAATTACATGCCAACTTATATATATATATATATATATATATATATATATATATATATATATATATATATATATATATATATATACCCAATTCTAGTCAGTTTACATACGCCCAATTCTTGCCTATTACATGTATGCCAGGTTTATGCTATTTTACCCATATCAAGTTCTAGCCAAGATTACATGTATCAAGTTTCATGTCCAAATAAACCCAAATCATGATTCATGATGTAGTTATCCCAAACTATAATCTTTTTATTACAACACACTCTAACTACCCAAGTTCATAATACATATTTATGCCAATTATCAAGTTTACAATTGCTTTTAGGTTCAAAGTCCCAATTCTACTTATGCCCAATCATAAACCTAATCTTTTTATTTAATTTACATAGGCCCGAACTCGTGATTTGATTTACATGCTAATTCATTATGCCCACTTCATGCCAATTTAATTATGCCAATGGCCAAACTTGCAATTTCAACTATATTGACAATACCCCAAATTTCCAATTTCATGTTATGCCATCAATTTTACCAAACATGTATATCCAATATAGACAACATTCCCATATTTCCCCGTATTCAATCGTACGCAAATCGCGGTTTAGGCCTAGGTCCGAAATTGACCTAGGTTCATCGAAAGAAAATAAATAGGGGAAGGTAGAATTTGTATAACAATCAGCATAGAGAGAAAACTGGCATAAAAACATCATCTCTGGCATAAAAGATAGATCTTGATAATAATATCAATATGAATCAAGAAAAACTGATTTACAACAGGCTGAATAGATCATAAGCTTGACATGAGAACGAACATAGAAAAGTCCCAAAACTCAAGATTCAAGAAACAACAATAATAGATCTGAATCAATAAACATACTTAAATTCAATTCCACTTTATTCCATGGCCATATTATAATTAAATGTTTAAATCCTAAAACAACTAGAACTTACAGAGCATGGCTAATGAATTAAGAACTGAATTTGTTGTAGAATGTTGCAGTGACGTTGTTGATTTATTGTCTTGAATCATTGTAGAAGCCTTAATCTTCGAATTGGATTGTGTATGAAAGCTTAGGAAATTGATTAGAGACGGCGGCCATGATCAAGAGGGACCTCAACAGCATTTTGGTGTAAGAATGATTTGTTGTGAATTAGGTTAGGTCTAAGGGTGTTTTTATAGGTGTAGCAACTAGTTTAGGCCCTTAGATTAACCCTAGAATCAATCCGGACCATCAAAACACGTCTCAGGCTTCAAAAATGAGTTCTGGGTCAAAACAGGCCGACCAGGTCGACCTGTAACGGGGGGAGGTCGACCAAATGGTTGACCTGGGGGGTAGGTCGACCCTAAGGTCGACCACATGGTCGACCTGGCCCCCAGGTCGACCCCCAGGTCGACCTGCCTGGTCCTGTGCTGCCTAAAATCTGCTGAATCTTCTACAGGCCATAACTTCTTCATCCGGACTCCGATTTTCGAAAACTCGGACTCTATTTCATGTAAAATCTCGAGACGAACACAATGGCATAACCCGTTTCCCTTTATTATTATTTTAGAAATTAATTATACCCTGATTTCTATTTTCAACATGTTATTAAAATTCGGGTTGTTACAGTTTGACTAGTTAAAGGATATTATATAGAACCCTAAGAATATTTTATTAATATTTTTACTTAACAATGAATTAATGTATAAAAACACTACAAACAATCTTCAAATCGAGATGTAATATCTATTCCTACCATAAAAAAATATTTTGGACCTAATGGGATAGGTTTCGTCGAATTTTGAGGTCGTTTATGAAAAGTACTTTATAATTATCGATGAAAAATCATGCGTTTGAATTTCCTATAATTATAAAAAAAATCAAAAAAAAAATATGAGACCTTGACATTTTACTAGACCTCTTCCTAACGGATCCAACGAATCTTGTTTCGTCAAATTTGGAGTTTATTTGGCCAGTCGTTTATTCGTTAAAAGTTACCCCTATCTAAATAGTCTAAACAATTAAATAGAATCAAAGGCGATTTTGGCCACCGAAGTCACATACGACATCGGTTTGCTACGAAGTTTGATTTTCTTACAGTAGTTTGATGATACGATTCCAATGAAATTGATTTCATTGAATACTGAGACCGTTCGCAACAATGGCTATTTTTAACGCTTAAATAATATTAATAAAATATTATATAAATTTCCAAATAAATCATAATAAATTATTTTTATCATATATATCCAAACAGAATATATATACAACACCAAATATAATTTACACTACTCAATATCATCAATTTTGAGTTAAACGATTTAAATTCCTCTTTTAAATATATTAAATAAACGTTATAATTAATAACGATTTCCATAGCGACTATTTTAAAAATTGAATTAGAAATAACTAAAAAATTATAACATGAAATCTGGATTTTTCTCTTCCATATGAAAATTATAATCAATACGATTCAAACATTTCTTGTTTCACAGATATCCGACTTAAAACGGATTCTGTATATCCAATCAAAGTTCAAAACTCCATATTACGAACTACGGCGCCAAGTCGAGCTCGTTTATAATTAAATAAAATTTATATATATTCAATCATCATTTTATTAATGAATTCAATATTAATATCGATTAATATTCCAAATAAAATATTTAAAATATTAAATTAAATTAAATATTTGACTACAAAAAATACGGTACATTACAAGAAGCAAATACACACATTGTTTACTTTCGCCTGCTTAATTTAACGAGTAAATTTCGACATCTCTTGGAATTAGATATATGGGTGCAGTCAGAAATGCATTTAGTTTTGAAAGCAATATGTTTACCTAGGGGTGTGCACATGCACAAAACAGTTTCAACACCTCTTGAATATCCGTTAACATGAATATGTATTACATAATCATATTTGTTTCTATTTTATTATTTAGCCTCTCTTTGCATTTAGGTCCCTATGTAGTTCTTGAGTAAGTTGGTGGTTGATGGCCAATATTTAGTTAGGGGTATCATCTTCCTCTTATAATGGTAAGACAAAATTATTTACCATGCTTCTTTTGACTAGCATTTGGCTATGTTATTTTTACATAATATGAATCGATGTAAGAAGCAAATACGCAATCTACAGCATGGTTCTAAAACATATTTTATTACTTATGTTTGTTATTACTTTTTAGTTTAAATGTTAATATCTATTTTGTCAGGTTTTTTATAATATTCATGACTGTATTGTAAAATTTGAGTGGCTAATGATAGAGAACCAATGTAAACATACGTACAACAATCCCTGGTATGAAAGCTTAAGGTCGCCCAAAATTTCATTAACTTATACCACAGAGCCACCACAACGGAAAGTTTTTTGCAAAACTTCTTCAATAAAGCACTAAGAACTTGAATCATATCTTAACATTTAAATAAATTAATTTCAATAGTTAACATATTTAAATATCTTTACTTTAATATCACTTAAAATATACATTCATTAATCATTTCATATGTGATATAAAAATATTTAGTAACATTGCTTTGTTCCATTATGATATTCCTTCGTTGTGCTAAATATAAATCTTATAAATTGTTTTCTTATAATTCAATAATCTGTGAATCTTAGAAAATGGATATGGTTATTATGCTTATGGAGCTTTGAAGGTATAATTTATTTATTTGTTGTGCTGGTTTGCTTATATTCTGAAGTAGCATGTTGTTTTGTTTTATGTGTACCTTCAGTGGGACACTAGTTAATTTTATTGTTGACAAGTATATCTCTAGCTTACACAATCGCAGTGCATAATGCATAGAATCATCTTCGCAATAATTTTGGTATTATATTCCTATACATGTTAATCATTATTATACTATAAGGCAAATCCCAAATTGAAGCTTATCTTGATGTTTGTAGGTGAATTGTGGCTAAGTGTGACAATGCCAATACTCTATGAGAAGAGTTAAATTTTCAAACTTGACTATATGTCAAATTCTCAGTTTATTTAGTTTACCTTATGCAACTCTATAAGAAACATGTAAGGCTATAACATAGATATACATATACATATACATACACATATACATATACATATATATATATATATATGTACATATAAATATATATATATATATATATACCAGTATTAGAAGTGGAATGTATAACGATATTTTGATATTTTCTTTATTTTTCATATGGTCTTATATATTTTGAACTTCAATTGTGCGCAACTCACATAAATGTATTAAATCATTTTGAACTTGAATTATGGTCAGCTGGAACAAGTAATAATGCATATATAACATAACGACAATGTCAAATCCCATATATTTATTGCCAGCATGTTGTGAATATAATGGCTATGTTAAATTTCATGTTGTTCGACTTTTTTATGATCTTTCGCCTCATAATATTATTACATGGTTTTTTGGTTTACCTCGTTGTCGACCGAACTTTTATGACGTATCTTTGTCGCCTCACGGTAATATTGCATGGTTTGTCGGATTACCTCACTGTTGACAAACACTTTTATGATTTATCTTTGTTGCCTTAGGTAACATTACATGGTTTGTCAGGTTGGCATCAATAGGTGGTCAAGTAGATGACTAGTTCATCTTCTTTTGTAAGCAATTATTATGTTTTCACTTTATTTTAATTGTGCTCCTTATATATATACATATATATATATACATATATGTGTGTGTATATGTATGATTATTTGTTATTGCAATGATAGATGTTTACCCAAGTACGGTGTAAGTTGTTCTTATAGATTAATCTAATATTTTTTATTTGGAGTAAGCCTAAATACATATGCAGATCGATCCAATATTTTTGATTAGTCTGTTGAAGTAATACTGCAGTAACATGAACAAAATGTAAAGTCCCGTATGTTTATTGTCAGCATGCAATGAGTATGATAGCTATGTTAACTTTTATGTTGAACGCTGCATTAGTCTCTGTGTCTGCATTCATTATAAGATTTTAAATTTATCATAAAAGCTAGAATGCACTATGCTTTCCTTCCACTATGGTTTTTTACTTTTGTTAAAAGGCTGTTTACATTTCCAGCATATATTTTGATATGGACACACCTTGTGCCCAACTATTTGTGAAAAAGGTTGCTTAGCATATATTTTTGAAAAGGACAGTAATCAGTCACATGTGATTGCAAACTGTTAAAAGTGACCGGTTGTAATACAATGCCACTGAACTTGACCTTTTTTCTTGAACAATGTTTTTCCCAGCCTAATAACATGATATATGCATTCCATTTGGGATAAGCTATTCATTTTTCTATATATTGCACCAGTCAGATCCGTACGAACCGTATAACTGTAACAACCCCAATTTTAAGTGTATTTTATTTAATGATTTAAGTTAAATTTTTTTGTATTTGTTTGAACTTTTTTGAAATATTTATGATATATAACTAAATTATTTGGATTTCATATAGTAAATGATTTTGTTTGATATGGATATAATTTATAATACAAATCAATATTAAATAATTTAGAATCTTATTTATGGTAAATTTTAATTGAGTAATTTAATTGAATGTGAATTCTTGAATTTTATTTAAATATTTAAAACTCGTATAAGTATACAATATGTTCTCAATATTTATGAAATTATATTTTTGATTTGATTTTGAATTATCTCTCTTTTAGATCTTCCATGCGTATTGATTGTTATTGATGCAAACATTTTGATCGACGCTAGTCTATGAATTAGAAAAGCGCGACATTTGTAATAAATTCTGCAAGCATACAGGTGTGTAGCATACAGGTCGAACACAGGGAGGAAAGTTAAATTTTATTATTTATATGTTTCGTGGGCGTGTTAGACGAACTTTGGAGGTTGATTTTGAAAATAAAACAAAACAAAATTAAAAATGTGATTTGATTCAGAACAGATCTAACTGAACCGACGATCAGATCACAATTTCAATGGAAAAGAAATAAAACTATGAATTAGATTTGAATCTAATCAAATCCAATTTGACCTAAGAAAATAATAAAAGCAGAAATTGAAATTGCAGAAATTGAAATAACAAACAAGAATTAAAATTAGGATTTCCGCTGAATCTATTCAGACGGTAAATCACTAATACAAATAAGTGCAAAATACAAATAGTGTTCTACCGAGTCTAATCGTATAGACAACACTAGTTGCTAAGAAAACAAAAAAATGCAGAAAATAAAAGAGAAAGAAGAACTTTTATTAGAACAATGGAATAAGAGATGAGATGGTGGCTACAAGGTTATTACAGGGGTATATATAGGGTAGATAGCCAAACCCTAACCCTAATGATAAATGGGCCTGGTCATTACATCACTAATTAGTTTACAATGAAAAATATAAATGGGCCTTTGATAATTAAAGCAAGTTTGGGCCTTTTCTCTTTTTCCTCTTGCTTCCTTGACATTTCTTCATTGATTTGTGATGTTCAAAGCCTTTTTATCAATCCTTTTCTTGTCCAACAGCAACTAGATGTGAGATCTTCATCTACAATTCTTCAAACTGCAAGTACACAGCAAATTGATCTCTATTTCTCTACATTTCTGGTTGCATGCGGGCTGGGTTGGAATATCTGTAAAAGTAACAAAACAATACCCAAGTAATATTCATTTATATACAAAAGATAAGAAATAAGAGCATAAAATAAACACATTTCTATGTCAATCACATTTCCAATTTTATTTGTCTGATTTATTTTCCTTTGATATCGTCTATTACTTATTTGATTTGCAAAATTATTTGTTAATTATATATTGCCAAAATCCGTTGGTTTCTTTGAATTTAATATTTATATTTTTCCTTTTATTTTAAATCAATGTTTAACATTATAGAATTCAACGTCCATTTATTAGTATAATTCCTTTGCTTATACGTTCAATGTTTTCTAATTTTAAATTGTTCATTTATTGCAAAATCTCCAATTAATTCGTGCCCTTAATTTGGCCAAACATTTTTCCTCTTTTACCATTTCTAAGTATAACTTTCGTTTTAATTCCAAAGGACCATTTCTTTTCATAAGTGAATATTGGGAAGTAAATTAATACGTCAGTCGTTCAGAAATTATACTTTTCATATTTATTTAAGGAGAATACTGGAAAGTAAATTAATACGTCAATCATTCAGAGTTTTTTTTTTTGAACTAGACGGTTGTGTAGAGCGGATCTACATACCCGATTAATATTATATATATAAGGATAGATTTAAGCGATCAACAAGCCTGATCACTGACCAAGAAACGACAAAATGTGCATGCAAATGTAGCACGTAGCACCTAGCGCGAGTACACAAACTGACCAACTACAAGTTCAACAAATATACACATACGATAACAGCTACCAGACTGAAAGTACCACTTAGCAAACCAAAATGAACACCCACATGCTGTGTTTGACTGTACTAACCAAAATACAACAGATAAAGCGAGCGAGCTAAAAAAGTAACCGGAGCTGGAAGACGTTACCATGGCCGAGGGAACTAGTGCTACTGATGCACACCATCTGATTGAACACTGCCAACCGACTCATCCCAAAGCTGCGTGACATCCAGGATCAATGGCATGAAAGGTTGCATCTGGGTATTTATCCATAGATGGTAAAATAAGTGACCTTGTTGGTTAATCCTAAAAGAGTGGTGAATCGTCCATTGAAGCTTATGTTGTATCTTTCGTGCCAAATGGTCGAAGCAAAAGCAGCGAAAAGAACGTCTATAGTTGGGGAGGGGGTAGTATTGCCAGTAGTCGTAGTGATGCAGTTGTGGCGAGATATGTCCCGGGATGTGACTGGACGATGAGACCCAAACGCAGAAGCTAATGTAACACTCACAGAAGAGATGATTGATGTTCTCGTTATCCAGCTGACACAAGATGCATGACGGAGAGACAGGGAATCCTTTACGGATTAGACTATCCTTGGTGTTCACTTTGCCATGTTCCAAACTCAAAAGGAAGCAGCGGACTCTCGGAGGCACTTTTACTTTCCAGATTCTAGCGAAAAAAACAGCCTACCGGAATCAAATAGAAAGTGGCAGCAGGATTTGACTGAGAATGTGTGAGAGAAATTTAGAGGCCAAAAGACTGAGTTCGAGGATGAAGAAAGAAAGATGTGGTTCGAATAATGGATAGAAGCTCCAAAGTTCATGTAAGGTGTGGGTCTGGAAATATGTATTAGGGATGAGGTCAGACGCACCTTGCTGCTTAGCATCGTGGATTGAAATGGTCGGGTTAGGGAGGATAGAGAAAAGTTCAAGGAAGAAGTGAGTTAGGGGATAACTAAAGATCTAGGAGTTAAGCCAGTGACTGCAGTACTGCCCATTGCCAATCGAGATAGAAAAGATATGCTTAATACGGGGCAGGGATCTGAGGACACCGGTCCAAAAAGGAGATGACCGGGTGAGGGGTGAGCGTGAAGGATAGCTAGGGGTTAGTGATTATAGTCGGAGGAGAGAATGAGGGATTTCTAGGTAGCAACACCAAGTGTTAGGCCTTTCCAAATCCATTTGGCTAGGAGCGCATGGTTCAGAATGCAGATGTCCATGTAACCCAGGCCTCCGGCATTGATGCTCAAGCAAGTCGTCTTCCAGTTGACGAGAGATTTTATAGCACCACCATTCCAGAGGAAGGAACGTCGAGCATGGTCGATGTGATTTATAACCCAGCAAAGAGCTCTGTGAATGGAGAGTCAATAAATAGGAAGATCAGATAAGACGGCCTTCACCATAACCAGCCTGCCAGCTGCTGAGAGGAAGGAGGCCTTCTAGCAGGCGAGCCTGTGATCGATCTTAGAGGTTAAAGCAGTCCAGTCACTGCGGTGCAGCTTTGTGGGTCTAATAGGAACACCAAGATAGGTCATTGGGAAATGTTGAACCTTGCAGTTGAGCATACCAGCAACCCAGGGACCCAGGTGAGATAAGTCACCCAACATGTAAACCGAACTTTTGGCAAAGTTGATGGAGAGACTAGAAGTTAGCTCAAAGAGGTAGAGGATTAGCTTGAGGCAGTGAAGATTTTGCAGAGTGGGGGTGGAGAAAATAATAGTGTCATCGGCGAATTGGATGTTGACTGTGTGGGGGGGAGAGTTGGAGATGATGGGAGAGAGATGGTTATTGAGAAGCGCGAGTCTAACCATCTGGTTAAACGAGTCGGCAACAAGGATGAAGAGGAACGGGGATTGGGGGTCTCCTTGACGTAGTCCTCTCCTAGATTTTATGACACTGCCGTCCATGCCATTCGTGTGCATAAAGGACATACTAAAGTTGATAATCGCATCTATCCAATGGCACCAGTGTTGAGGGAAACCCCTAGCAGAGAGGATCTGAAGGATAAAGTCCCAACTGACGGTACCAAAAGCCTTACGGAAGTCCAGCTTAAGGACAAAGCCATCCGTCCTGGTTCGGTGATAGAAAGAGGTGAGCTCTTGAACAGAAGCAATACAGTCATGAATGTTTCTGCCTCAACGAAGACATACTGCTCAGCGCCAATCAGGGATGGGATAAAAGATTGAAGGCGGTTGGACAGGACCTTAGTGATAAGTTTAAAGGAGCAGTTGAGAAGGCTTATGGATCTAAAGCTATTAGGATGGGTAGCCCCTTCATGCTTAGGGAGGAGGAGGATTTTGGCGTAGTTAAGGCGGTTGATGGTATTAGGGGTAGAGTAGAAGGTGTTGAAGAGATTAAGAATACAAGACTTCACCCAATCCCAGAAAGCACAGTAAAAGGCTGGTCCAAAGCCATCAGGGTTGCAGGCTTTGTTGACATCCATTCCTTTGAGGGCCGACAGAATCTCGCTTTTAGAGAAAGGAGAGCCTAGAGGTAGTGGGGTTTGGTTGGGGTAAAGGAGTGACCAATCAATGGTAGGAGGAGGAGGGGACCTTTGGCCAAGGAGGAACCTGAAGAACTCGGTGAAGTGAGAGTTAATGGTGGAAGGGTCAGAAGTGTGAAAGTCCATCTCGTTAACATGTAGCTCCATGATAAAAGAGTTGCGCCTCTTACCATTGGCATATCTATGAAAGAACGACTTATTCAAATCCCTTTTTGCAAGCCACTTGGCTTTCACACGTTGCTTCCATCCAAGCTCTTCCTGACGGAGGAGCCTCTGAAGCTCATCACGCAGAGTAGAGAGTCTGCCAGAGTCGTCTACACTAAGGGGGAAGATTCCTCCAAGATGTTGAGTTCAAGAATGTCACTCTGAATCCCAATGATACGTCTCTTGATGGAACTCCAAATATTGTTAGCCCAGGGCTTGATAAGTCTCCTAAGGCAGCGGAGTTTATAAACCAGAGTGGCAGAAGGTTCAAGCTGCAAAAGGAAGCAATTCCATGCGAGGTTAACGAACTCCACGAAGCCAGGTTCCTCCATCCAGATTCTCTTGAAGCGGAATTTCCTGGGGGAGGGGGGAGATGGTGACTAACCATGGTTAGAAGGATGGGGAAGTAGTCAGATAGAGTAGAAGCCAGGCCTTTGACGTTGGACAACGGGAAAAGGTCATCCCATATAGCACTGAAAAGGAAGCTATCAAGATTAATGAGCATGGCAACCTCCCTGTTACTACACCAAGTATACCTTCTTCTACTGATGGGTGTTCAAGAAGCGCACAAAAGTCGATGAAACTGTTGAAGTCAGCAGTTTTAGGAGTCTGGGTCAGGGTATTATGTTCAGAAGGTCCTCTGGTGATGTTGAAGTCAACCCCCAACAGCTAGGGACCATTGTGGGTGGATCCGACATTAGCACACGCCGCCCAGAGATCATTCTTATCAGTCCTACCAGGGGGGCCGTAGATATTGGAGAAGAGGAAAAACTCGTCGGAAGGGATTCTCTTAAGGAAGATGTGAAGAGCAGAGTTGCCTTTAAGGGTATGGAAGGGAGACCAACAGTTATTATTCCAAGCAGTGATGAGTCCCCCCCTGCGAACCTTTAACGTTAACAAAATCCCAGTTTGAAAAGGAGGAAGACAAACACGAGCCAAAAGCTTAGATTCTCGAATTAGAAGAACATCCAAATGTAAGTACTGGAGAAGAAACTTGACAACAAATCTCTTAGAGGGGTCACCCAGCCCCCTAACATTCCAAGAAAGAATCTTCATAGGAGAGAGGATGCTCTCTCCAATTTTAGAGTTCGCATGTTAGAGTAGAGGTCCTGAGAGAGAGTAATGCCCAAGCTATGAGCAAGCTTCTTGTTTAAGGAGTAGTTATTGCTATTAAAAATGATTAGCTGAAAAAAGATGCCAGTGTTAGGAGAGGGTTTACCCAAAGAGGAGGCATTTAGCCTGGCACTGCGTCTAACTGCTGAAGAGGACAAGGCTGGTTCAATCAAAGGAGTATCTCCGCTGCTAAGCTGCGGTGGTAGAGGTGGTGGTGTTGAAGCCTGAGGGACAATCCGCATGTCTGAGGAACTGGAGATGGCTACCAATGGAAAGGCTCTGATAGGTCCAAGTCTGAAAAAGTGTCCCACCTGGGCTCAGGGTAAGGCCAAGGGTCCCATCCCATGGGTCCGATGACCTCGAAGGATTTATCTGGTGTGACAGAGGGATCTGGGTTGGCCGGAATGGGAATCGAGGGTTCTGGAATGGAGGATTCAACAATCATGGCATCAAAGCGGTTGTCTATCTCAAAAGAGTTGGAAGGTACAGGGAAGGGAAACTGGAATGGTTCCATCGTGAACTCTCTTTGTTCTCCTAGTGGTTTCTAAGCAGTAGGTCGTTGGGGTTCAGCGTAGGATGGAAATGATCCCAGTTCTCCACTATGATGAAAAAGTGGTTGCCGTTGAGGTAAATAGAGTAAGTACAAGGTAAGGTCACTGCCTTAAGCAGCCTAATTCTAGCAAAGACGTACCTAAAGTCCACTTGAGCCCAGCTGCAGTCATCAGCACGAAGAAAAAGTCCAACTGGGTAAATAGCGGCGGTGAGGCAGTCATGAAGATGCCAGAGGTGAATTGGAAAGCCCCTAATTCTGACCTAAGTGATGGGCCAGAATTCTCTGACAATGATAGTTGAAATCGGGTCCCAAGCTTCTAAGGCAAGCACGGCGCCTGGTTTCTTAAGACTGCAACGGTTGAGGGCATCATGGTAAAGCTCCGCTGAAGGGAACTGGATGAGGTATTTCTGATCACTGATGATGAAAACGTTCCAGTTGTAATGGCGGTAGAGGTTGGAGAGGGTGGCGCGAATGGAAGTGAGGGTCCAGTAGCCAACGAGAATGGAAGCTTTTACGAGGTGAGCAACATCAGCGGAAAGCGACATTTGAAGAAAATGGAAAATTGGAATTTTCTGGGGCAATGGGAGTGATTGGGGAAGGAGCAGTGGATTTAATGCGAGTGGCTGATTTGACGGAGAGGGAATGCTGAACGTCGATTGCCGGCACGTGTTGAGAGAGAGGTTGCGATGTGATAGATGGAAGATTTGCTTCAAAGGAATGCGCAGGGACTTTTGCAGAAACTGAAGCTGTCGTTGTTTGTTTTCTGTTAACCATTCGTGTGCAGCTTTTGTTGTCATGACCGAAAAAACTACATCTATAACAAATCCTAACATTCCTGCAATTTCTCGCCATGTGTCCCTTCGATGCACAGTGATAACATTGGCGGTTAATTGTCAAAAATTGAACTGTGCAAGCAAAAGATTTGAAGGAATGAAGGAGACCCCTTTTGAACGCCGATGCCAGCTACGGTGCGCGAGCGGACGAACTGGACCCTCTTTCTTTACGCAACAACACTTCCGCGTAAGATAGTCACTCAGACTCAGGTGGCGTAGGCAGCAGCGGTGGAAGCTTACCGGATGGTACTGGAAGTAGAGGCTCGGACACTGGGATGATTAGAAGTTGTTGCTTGGAGGATGAATCGGAAGCCGGTGAAGATGACTGTTGGCACGGCGGTGATGGGGTGTAGCTGATGAGAGACTCGCTGATCACCGGGTCCAGGAGAAGCTCAACACTAGGTTGGGCAAGGAGGTGGGCCGTGGAAGTTAACGGCCGCGAAAGAGGAGGAGGAGGAGGATGAATGGAGGGGTGGATAGGAGGCGCCAATGGCGGATCAGCGAGGTAGTGGAAGCCATTAGTGGAAGCCATTAAAATCAACTGCCTGTTAAATAAACACTAATTGGGTGGAGAATCGTTAGAGGAAATTTAAAATAAATAATGTAACACCCCACCTCCGTCAGAGTGGCTCTTGCAAGCAACTCTGACTTTGGTGGGGCGTTTTAAAACAAGGTAAACATGCATAATGATATATCAAGGCAGAACAAGAACATGTATATATATGTAACCAGAGTAAATAACATGGATAAAACAGCGGAAGATTTTCAAACCATTTCAAATCAAGTCTTAGTACAACATCATGTCAATTTTCCAAATAAAATAAGTCTAGTACATAAACAACCTCATCTGAAAACTGAAAAGAAAACATAAGTAGCTATCCCCAAAGCAGAAAAACCATAGCGAGCTCAAGTCCGAAGCATACATGAGCTATCCAAGTAAGCGGGTAGGATCCAAGCTAAGCTCCTGTATTCCCTCCCTGAGAACCTGGGGGGGGAACGGAAGAAAAGAGGCGAAAGAAAACAGGTCAGTCAAAAAGACTGAGTAAGCCCTACTACAATCAATGTAAACTGATAAAGTTAACCGACATGAGCAGCGGGTATGAACATAAGGATAACAACATGATGATTAACTATCAAGGTAGACAAAGGTGTCATCGCATAATCAGGATTAAGGTTTTGCACCACGGGTGTACTAGCAAACTAACATAACAGGTATTGATCCCTCAGACCAAACTTTTTCCCAATAACCTGAGGTGACCTTAATACAAGGTCCAGCCCAACGGTCTAGTCGATCGGCTCCCTATAAACCTAACACGTCAAGTGTTGGTGGCCATACGGCCCACATATGGTTGTAGTCAGACTGTGCTGGGTCCACCTTCGGGAGTATCAAGCCCTCGGGTGTCAACCCCAGACACTGAAGCAATAATGCACAGTCTAAACCTACTGGTACCCGTGCCTCGAGTTTGTCCAACACTGGATTACGTGCACGTCCGTAGCCCGCCTGGACCCGCACCGCTGTACCACTCAGCCATCGCTTTGGTCGCTTACATCAGTCCAGTAATCGTGCCCCGCCCTAGCCTAGCCTCTAGGGTTGTGATGATACCAAACTGGGATTACTGCTGGAACAAACCACGTTGCTAGGGTTTCCTAAGAGGGTTAAGTGCGATTTAACCCTTCACTAATTATGGATTAAATTGGTTAAGTGTAACCAACAGTTCACAACTCAACCCCATTTCAATCCCTCGAACCCCCAAATGGATTAAATTGGTTAAGTGTAACCAACAGTTCACAACTTAACCCCATTTCAATCCCTCGAACCCCCAAATAGATTAAATTGGTTAAGTGTAACCAACAGTTCACAACTTGACCCCATTTCACTCCCTCGAATCCCCAAATTGGTTAAGTATTAGTGGGCCATGACTTAACCCTAATCATGAGGCATTAATTAATTTAATTGTGCCTTAACCTCTCACATTAGACTTTATTGCGGTTACTAGTTAAGCCGGTGGGTTCCGGGTAGATTTACACCACAACTTGGTCTAACCTCGGGTCTTGGCATCACATGACCAACTTCTCACATTGGATCCTATTGTTTGTAGCCACTAGTTAAGCCGGTAGGTTCCGGGTAGAATTACGCTACAAACTCAACCCAACCTCGAGTTGGTCACACTTATGTTTTCTAAGTGTCATGTCCACCATGTTTCCAAAACACATTACAAATTCAACAAATACTTGGGTAGACCTAACTTAATAGGTAAATTCCCAAGGGGTAGACCTAACTTAATAGGTGAATTCCCAAGCTCATGTTTTTATGTCCTTTAAGTTTACCCAACCCCAAACGCAATCCCATCGCTCACATATCGCAATAGCGCATAAAGGATAGAAAGAGGGAACTTGGCATAATCATGACATAAAAGTGTTAGAGCCACAAGTTCAACATGGTGGCATATGAAAGATTCATGTGTTCATACACTTGCATATTACATTTTTAGGCCCAAAAGCATGCATAACATGTTAACATGAACCACATGACCATCCCAAACTTGCATAAGCATACTTGCATATCATATGACAACTTTGCATATCAAACTTGCATAATAAAACTTGCACAACTTATGGCAACTTGCATATCATACTTGCATAACAAACTTGCATAAACAAACTTGCACAACATATGACACTTGCATATCATTCTTGCATAAATAAACTTGCATAACTTATGGCAACTCGCATATCATACTTGCATAACAAACTTGCATAAACAAACTTGCACAACATATGACACTTGCATATCATACTTGCATAAATAAACTTGCATAACTTATGGCAACTCGCATATCATACTTGCATAACAAACTTACATAAACAAACTTGCACAACATATGACACTTGCATATCATACTTGCATAAATAAACTTGCATAACTTATGGCAACTCGCAAATCATGCATTTAACTTCAAAGTTCAAGTATGAGAGGAATAGGGCTTACAATGCTTTTGCGGACTCAAATGAGTATAGTAAATGTAAGAAACCCCTTTTGCAACAAATTAAAACCCCAAAAATGCAAGCAAACTTGATCAAGATTCCTCCTTTTTGATGACAATAGAGAAACAAGACTTTAATGCAAGCTAAAGAGGATCATACAAGCCTAAATACACTTGTATGCATGGAAATCTCTTAGGAATTTGTTTAGGAATTGTATGAAGAGAGTGGAGGCCATGAGAGGTTGAATTTTGATATAGTTTAGTTGCTAGAATGAATAATGAGTGATTTAGGGTAGGTTAGGGTCTTATTTATAGATTAGGCTAGTGATTTAGACCATAGGATTAACCCTAGGTTGAATTAGGTCCATCAGATTTCGGAATTCTCCAGAACCAAGCCACAAACCAGACCCAGACCCAAAATGGTGCGCCAGGCAAAACTGCCCGGCCACCATGTGTCGACAGGGCTGTCGACACCCTGGGGACCCTGTCGACATGCCTGTCGACATGGGGGTCCTGGCGGGAATTTTCCCGCCTGACGCCAGTTAGCCCTAATCCTTGTTTTTAATTTAAAATTTAAATCTTTTTTTAATATGGAAATTTCTAAAAACTTCAATGGGCCTTAACTGGGTCATACGGACTCCGATTTTCGAAAACTCGGACTCTATTTCGCGTATTTTTCTGAGACGAACGCAATGGCATAGCCCGTTTCCCTTGATTCAGATTTTAGAATTAAATTCTGCCTCGATTTATGTTATAACAGGTTATTGAAAATACAGGTTGTTACAAATAAGAAGAAGAAAGGAACAAAAGGGAAAATATCATTTATCCCACATTCATTAAGAAAATTTTACTTTTCATATTTACATTATGGGTAATATTTAGGAACCAGTAGATTATATATATACTTGAATACCATACAATGACTATATAAGGTATGCACATCTTCCTGTTCCACAAATATAACTTTAAATAATGTCGATTTAAATAAGGTAATGATTTCAAGGATCATTTGGAAAAATACAATCATCTGTTTAAGAAAAGAACAAATTAGTAGTACAGATTTTGGGCCTAAAATATATTATTGTTATATGCACACATCACTACTAGAAATTCGTCTATTTTACACCTGTAGGCAAACAAGGCTAAACAAGGGATATTTATCCACTAGTATATAGAACGCGTGCTACCCACATCAGTTCACTTTTATTTGCACCCATCGCCTATACTTTTGTTTCTCCTTCTCTGCTGTATTTCTTCTCACCGTGTTCATGAACCTATGCCTATTCTTCTCCACTGTAAAACTCCTTCTCCCCAACTTTTCTAGCTTCCGCCCGTTTTAATTTGGGAAAACAAAAACAAAACAAAAACATGGAAGCCTGCATGCATTGCTTCTGCTGGTCCAGACCCTTCCATTACGCGATACCGTTCCTTTGCATGCATGCGCATGTATTTTCTTTTGTTGATTTAAAAGCCTAGCTTTTATAATAGAAAGAAAGAAAGAAACGCAAGAAGAAAAGAGGAGACGAAGAGAAAGGAAAGACCGAGAGAGAGAGAGAGCGTGGACATGGGGAACATAAGACAGAGAAGCAGATATCAGTTGGTAAGACCATGAAGCATTATTGGCGAGAACACTCGAATTTAATTTTATTATTTAATATGATTAAAAGTTATGATATACTGAGTAGTTGATGGATGGTAATTAGCTGCATGAATGGTTAATTACTAATTAGTTGATGATATTGCCATTCGAATATGGTATGGATGTTGTCATGGTTACTAATATATACATATCAGGGCGCGTTAGTGGTATAACGCATGTTCATAAATTGTTTATGGTGTGCTTTAAAGTACTGGATGCATAAATGTTTGTTGAGTGTGTGAATACCATGTGTACAGATCTTCAAAAGAAAATTTTTTAGTTTATTAAATTTATATAAAGAGCGAGTTATGGATTAAATGACATTTAAAGGATTATGTGGTATTTTTATTAACTTAATACTATCAATTTGTTAATGTTTATTGATTTAACAATGTTATTAAGATTCTTTGATTCGATAATAATTTGCTAGTTAAGCAATATTTGACTATTTAAATAATCTTTCTAGTTAACACTTTATAAAAGATATTGAATTGATAATGTTGATCTAATTATATGATGTTATTTAAAACGATTTATTAACTAAGTTTAGTTAAGAATATTCTAAATATTGAATTAAATAATGGTTTGAGTATAACTTGGGGAAAGCTTTTAATTTGATTTAATAGCATAATAAATTGAATTTGAAAAAAAAACTAATTAAAATGTTATGTTCAATATGAATTGATATCATAACGTATTATAAAAGGGGCATTGAATTAAAATTGTTGATTTTGAACTTAACTGTCGCTTTGATTAATGAATTGTTGTATACATTAGGCAAACTCGAACTTTTTTATTTTGAAATCTAATATGACTATAGATAACAATTTGAAATAATATTATAATAATATTATAAAAAATAAAATTTGGTTGAAAACATATATAAACCTGCATTATTTAGTATGAAGTTTGATATAAGTTCAGATAAATTTTTATTAATTACTTTGGATAATAATTTGAATTTAATAAGGAATATAACTTAAGTTTCGGGTTCACAAATAGGTTTGTTCCGTTATCAATTCTGGAACGGTAAACGGGGTGTGTAACTAAGGCAAGGGATGTAGCAACCAGTGCACTGAACTTAACTGGCCAATGTTTACTTATCTAGTGTGACGGCCAGCCCCGCACCATTCTGCAATATACTCCGAGACTACACTACCATTCCGCCTAAGCTCCAAAAACTTCCTAAATAATTTTGATTTCTGAGTTGCTGGAATAAACTTATCACTGAATCATGTCTTAAACTGATTCCAAGTAACTTGATCCTCGGGAGTAGCCGCTTTGATAGCATTCCACCAATTCATTGCTCGTCCTTGAAATTGAAGCAATTATAGCTTTCTCTTCATTGCATCATCGATCCCCAAATACTTGAATATGTGCTCACAGCTATCAAGCCAATCCTGAACCTCCATAGCCAACTCCGTTCCATGGAACGGCTTCCCTCCAAGACTAGTATAATCCTTGCAGAGCTTGGCGAAATCGACTCTAGGCGCCTGCTGAAACACCCCACCTCTGTTAAGGTCACTCACAAAGGGAATGTCTTAACTTCGATGGAGCATTTTAGGTAAAAGATGCAGATAAATTACAAGACAGACAAATAAAGCAGCGGAAAATAAAGTCATTTTATAAACAATGTGATTCAGTCAAGCTTTTACAATAGTTGCCTCAATCATACTTAAAAGTAATACATAGAAATTCTGTCTTGATTCAAAAACTTCCAAATATAAAAGAAGCATGATATTCCCCAATAAAGCATGAACCAGCCATAGCAGTGGAAGAGAGAGTCCAAAGCAATACATCGACTATCTTTGAGCTGTAAAGAAAACTGAGCTAAGTGGTGACATTTCCTTCCTGTGAACCTGGGGGGGGGGGGGGGACGGAAGAAAAGAGGCGAAACAAAACTAGGTCAGACATAAGTCTGGCAAGTCCAGTGGCTTTCAGCATATAAACAGGCAAAAGCATCATGACATGAATAAACTGAATATAAGACAATACCGTGATAACAGGGATAATATGATAACATAGGATTAGTATAGAAATGATAAGTCAAGATAAACTGAATGCGCTTCTACTCTTGCTCTGCTTCGCTACTACCCTGTTATTATGATTTCTATATCTCTGCACCACCTAACTAGTGTCCCAACTAGTAATCTGTATAAAATGATAATATGATCCCAATCCCCCGCAATTGTGGTAGCCTTCAGGTGTACATCTAGTATAAGGATTCCACGTCAACTTGCCTAATTTCCATTAGTATGTTAGATGTACCCTTACTACCCTATCGATCGGCTCCCTACTATATTAACTTTTCTTGTGTCTGTGTCAATCGACCCTCTCTTGCGTGTAGATACCCTGTGTTGGTTCTACCATAAGGTGTATCATTCCCTATGATAGCATCCCGACACGATTCAAGATGCACAGTGTATAACTACTGGTACCCAGTGCCTGCTGTTTCCCACTCAGGAGTATGTGCACGCCCGTAAACCGTCGGAACCTACACTGACGTAACCCCTGCCGCTGTTTTGACCGCTTATAATCAGCTCAGTAATCGTGCCCCACCCTGCCTAGTTTCAGGGTACCATGATACATCTATCCAGGTTACTGCTGAAATGGGTCCCCGTTACTAGGGTTTCCTATTGGTTAAGTTTGTGGGCCTATATATACAAATATTACCCACCTACACGAGATGTACTTAACCCTCCCACTGATTCTAGCATGTTTATTTAACGATTAAGTTTTGTAGGCCTATATTTACTAATATTACCCACCCAACTCGATATGTACTTAACCCTCCCACCGATTCAAGCATGTCTATTTAAAGGTTAAGTTTGTGGGCCTATATGTACTAATATTACCCACCAACTCGATATGTACTTAACCCTTCCACTGATTCAAGCATGTTTATTTAATGGTTAAGTTTGTGGGCCTATATTTACTAATATTACCCACCCAACTCGATATGTACTTAAAACTCCCGCACATTATGCCATATTGGTTAAGTGTTGTCCATTCATGTTAACTTAACCCACCCATTCATCATGTCATGTTGGTTAAGTGTTTCTTGACTCTCCTTACTTATCCTTTGGATTGGTTAAGTGTTTCCTATCAACTTAACTCCGTTCGTCCATTAAGTTATATTGGTCAAGTGTTTCTTGTTAACTTAACCCCATGTGTTCATCATGTTGCATTGGTTAAGTGTCATCAATCAATTTAAGTTAACTTAACCCACCTACTTGTCATGTTACTTTGGTTAAGTGTTTCCTTCTTTTGTTAATTTAACCCTACCACAAATCAAGTTATATTGGTTAAGTGTTGCCGTCTCGTGTTAACTTAACCTTACTACAAATCAAGCTATATTGGATAAGTGTTGCCCTCTCGTGTTAAGTTAACGTTGCCAAAAATCAAGTTATATTGGTTAAGTGTTTCTTATTACTTAACCCTACCCATTCATCGTGCTATACTGGTTAAGTGTTTCCTATTAACTTAACCCTAGTCATTCATCTGGTTATATTGGTTAAGTGTTTCTCATTTACTTAACCCTAGTCATTCATCTTGTTCATTAGCATTAATTGATTTATTAATGCACCAACCTCTCACATTAGATATGTGTTGTTGTGGTTACTGGATGTGCCAGGCGGTTCCGGGCAGTTTTACATCACAACTCAATCTAACTTTGGGTTTTTCTTGGGCATGATGCACTAACCTCTCACATTAGATAGGTGTTGTTGTGGTTAATGGATGTACCGTGCGGTTCCGGGCAGTTTTACACCACAAATCAATCTAACCTCGGGTTAGGCACATTCGTCTTTTCACTAATTTACATATTTACAGTTTATATGTAAATTATTCACAATTGTTGTCAATTTCACATTTTCCATAAATGTCCAAGTCCAGATTTATATGCTAATTATCCTGTCCAAGTCTAGATTTATATGCTAATTATCCTGTCCAAGTCTAGATTTATATGCTAATTATCCTGTCCAAGTCTAGATTTAATGCTCAAGTTACCCCAAATTCGCAACAATAACAATTATGCCCAAAACTTGATTTATATGCCAATTTCATACTTTGTCGTTCATGCCAATTCTAGGTTCAATATGTCAAATTACATATTACAAAATTCATGTCAAATTACCCCAAATTGCATCTTAACGATCATGCCATACTACATGTTCCAAATTATGCCAAATAATGTCAATTTCATGTTATACCCAAATACCCCCGCATTCATAACGTACGTATTTCGAGTTTTAACTAAAGATTCATAAAATAAGGGGAGAAGCAAGATGGAACATCGTAAGGATAGGCATAGTCATATGATGATAAGAACTATTGGTCCAATAAAGTTGATGTACAAAAAAGACAATTTTTGCATAGAATACATCGCAGGCATATAGATATGATATGAATATCATCATAAATCATCACAGGCATATGAACTTAAAGAGGATTACAATTCCGATATACAACAAGGAGAGATATGATGGACCAATTTCATAGTCAAAAATGATTCCCAAAGATATATATATATATTCAAGCACGGATTCAATGAATGGATAGCTTACATCAGGCATATTCTCATATTCATTTTATTACATGTCACGATTAGATTTAGGTGTTCAAATCTAAAAAGTAAGTGACTTACAAAACAAAGGCAATTCTTTTTTTCTAGGACCTGTTTTCTGAAACTGAATAGCTCTCCTTTAATGTAGACTAATTGTTCTTCTAATTTAGATTTGATTTGATTTGATTCGAAGCTTTAATATTGCTTTCTATTTTGAGAAGAAATGGTGGCTAGATTAGGATGATCATTGATAGCATGGTGGCTCGTTGGAATGAATTTATGTGGTTTAGGGTTTAGATTTAGGTTGCTTATATAGAAGTTTGATTTAATAAGAGCCGTTAGATCAACCTAGGACCAATCAAAGCCATTCAAACCTAAGAGAACCAACCAGAACTTGCCATACAAGCCCTAATGACTCAGAAAATCGTCACACAAAGAAACACGTCAGGTTTCATATCTAGCCCGAGGGGGTGGTCGACCCACAGGTCGACCCCTAGGTTGACCCCCTGGTTGACCAATGTACCCAGGTCGACCCCTGGTCGACCTGGTCTCTGGGCGGGAAATTTCCCGCCCAGCCTGCTTCGGGGTTTTTGAATTTCGAAACTTAAAATTTGAATTTCGGGTTGGTTTTATTGTTTAAATTCTTGAATCTTCTGAAGGTCATAACTCCTTCATACGGAGTCCGATTTACGCAAACTCGGACTCTATCTCAAGAAGAATTCCGAGACGAATGCAATGGCCTAACCCGTTTCCCTTAATTCTTCTTCCAAAAATTAAGTATACTTTAATTTGTTAGTTTGACGTTCACAGAATATACGGGGTATTACATTCTCCCATCCTTAAAGGATTTCATCCTCGAAATCATCAAGTCAAGAAGAATGTATATGCTACCATCCAATCGTCCATCTACTCAACCATCAAATACAGGCATCCATTGTCCTTAAAAGGTTTCTAGTGCCGTATGAACATATGTAGAGTGTGTGTACATGTTTCTTATCTAATGCAAAATCAGGCGGTCTACTGGTCCAGTTGACCTCCTTAATGTGAATCATGAGAGTGTCCTGCATCCAATATGTATGCAAATATTCGTAATCATGTAAATACCATTGTGTGCATATTCACTCATCCATATGCAACATCATATGATAACACATCTAGTTTCAATCCATATACAAATACATTCATATGCATATGCAATATGAAAGTAACTGAGCCGATCTAGTGCCTAATGTGTGTGTGTGTGTGTATGCATCCCTGAGCATGCACTAGCAACCACTTGCATCCACCAAACATAACATGTCTAAAACACATGTTTACATCCATTTGCTTCTACCTAAGGATCGGGAATAGGACCGAGAGGATATACTTAAAAGATAAAGACTAGCATGCAAATAAACTTTACAAAAAAAGAAAGATTAAGGATATACCCTCAAAAAGGGTATGATGCGCGATCTAGTATTCAGTCTTCTAAGTCGCATCTTCTTGAGTTCACTTCATTGTGCTCTGATTGTCTTGACTTCACAATTTCGTAGCTCCTTAATTTCTGTTTCCCAAATATAAGTTAGGACTCATTTCACTGTCGCCTCTCGTTCCACCTCTTCTCCTTCTAGTATACTCGGCACTACAACTTCTGCTATGTCATGCTAACATTCCCAGAACTATCTCTTGAAATTAAACAGATGCTACCCATGTTACCAAGTGTATATACTAAGATGATTAAAGGTATCTCCTCTACTTCGCTTATCCTTCATGTCACAAATCTGAGGGTCTAAAGCTAAAGGTTGCTATGTACTTTTTACCTCTCTTAAGGTCAGTCTTACTTAGGGCGCCTGCCACAACCATTTATTTCTCACACAAACCATCCTAGTCGAACTCGACGTCCCTCAAGTATAAGCCCCAAAGGCCTAAACCAATATCAGACAAGCACCCAAGGAATACCTCCTCCGAATTTGGACGATCTATGTGAGATGATACTCGCAAAACAACCAAACAATTGAGCACTTAACCGACTCTGGCTATCCTCGCCAATCTTGCTCCAAAACTATCGTTGATCACATAACTGGCTTTGCATTGTCAACTAGATATATGCGGAAGTCTATCTCGAGTTTTAGGGGGAAAACCCCACACCTAATCAAAAACATCTGTGTACTCATGGATTATTCTTAACGGATCGCAAATCATCGATAGATGCATCAAGTGATTCTAGGTAGCTAAGCCTAACCGATCTCCTTAGGATCGCACGAAATCTCAAGGGTATTCCCAAGGCAAGTAAAAAGTCTAAGTACCATCCTTTCGCAATTACTAGCTAACCAATCCATGCCTAGAATCAATCCTTAGCCCATGGAACCAAACACTTAGACTCAACACTTAGTATAGTTATTCTCAAATCCTCACAAATCAAAGATAAATAAGCCGAACCACCAACTGGATTTGAGACAGTAATGGGATCTTCAACTATACAAGTACTAAGGTGCAGAGACTCAACTAGGGAAGAAGATATGAACGAATGTGAAGCGCTAAAATCAAAAGAGTACTAACAGGATGATCAAAAGAAAACTAAACTTTTTCAACCGAAGCTTTACTACCTTTCTCTCAGATACGCTGGCGGTGAAAGCATGCACTTGCCTTCCTGAAAATCATGTCTTTTGTCCTTGTCCTCCGGGCAATCCTTGATAAGATGCCCTACCTCACCATGCTGAAAACAACCACTTGTCTTTTACTTCCTACAATCAAATGACCCGCTATACCGCAGAAAAGATACTTCCTCTTGTTACGGGATCTATTATTTCTTCCGCCCTTCTTATATTCCAATCCCTTGTTCGTAATTCTTCCCCTTTGGCCTCTTTCTTTTTTTACCTCCTTTGTGAACCATGTTGACAAGTCTCTCGAACGTTACCTCCATCGCTGTAAAGACCCGCAACCTCCCCGTAAAGGAAAGCGTCGGATAGTTCGAGAACAAACCACAGCAGAACGCATACAGAAGAACGTTTCATTGTATATTACAACAATGCATCAGATTACAAGAATATACAGAGTATAAATGAATATTACACAGAAATATCAGAGATTTAAATTACATTTAAATACATAGCAGCGGAAAATAATACAATACACAACTAGAAGGAGATATACGGATACAAAGCTTTCCGGATATCGTTCCAGCTGTAAACCAGGATCCTGTGAATATAAATCTGCAAAACCAAAACTACTAGCTGCCCGTGCGGAAAATAGGGGCACCCAGAGTTTAGGTTAAAACAATAAACTCCAGGTCAGTCATGGGACTGGTGTGAGAACTAAAACAGTTATAATTCTTTATTTTCACGATTGGAATGAGGCCCAATCAATTACCATATAAAATTAATTATATGGATTTTCATACAACACATGTATATAATAACATTGAAAATAATCAACCATCAACCAAAGTGCACTACACTGTATAAGCATCAAATATAGATATTCAACGCTCATAACAGCTTGTCAATCAATCGATCGACATATTTAATCAATCAGGATGAGTGAACTTCAAATTTCATCCTAACACCCGTGTGGGGTTTCAAACAATCAAACACATATTTTATTTGTGCAGTTAGGCGATGTGTAAAATTTATCGACCCAATCAACGTCATTCAAATAGGTGTACATAAACAAACCGTCTGGTTTGTAAATGAATATTTATTTTATTCACTTTCACTATATTTATATTCACGTAAAAAAATATATTTTTAACGATAAAACATTTTATTCTATCATATGAATTTCTATTATTCATTTACACAATAAAATGATATTTTTATTTTCTAACATATTTTAGAAAATTTCGGCAGCATAACGGCACGATACTAGAAACGGGACAAGGCCTAGCCTAATCCCCGGTCTAGTGAAGGCCCACGCCATTCACATATCAATCAAATTCACTTTCGTTATGCAAACCACAAAATTTGGAGTAAGGGTCTAACCTAGCCTTACTCCTTCGCCTTATAACGGCGCACGTCTAATCCTAACCAATTTATCGATTCGATTTTTCACACCACAAACCACATTCAAACCAATATCGCAATCAATCACCAAACAGTCAAACAAACAAGTCCATGGTCTGTGGACGATTGTGTCGGGTGCTACTAAACACCGTCTGCATCCTAGTATATATATAACTAGAAAAATTAAATTGAAAGGTGAGAAGTTCTCACATATAGCTATCCTAGCTCCACGGCTCTTCATTTGCAGAAACTTCGTCGTTCTCGCCTCCTTGTCACCTTCGCCCGTAGCCACTATATATATAAAAATCGAATTTTTATTTCGCTATTCAATATATAAAAATCGAGTTTTTATTTCAAAGTTCAATATATAAAAATCGAGTTTTTATTTCAAAGTTCCATATATAAAAATCGAATTTTTACTTCAAAGTTCCATATATAAAAATCGAATCTTTACTTTTGCTTTCAACATATAAAAACCTGATTTTTATCTCGACTTTCAATACATAAAAATATGATTTTTCTTTCTAAAGAAATCAGTTTTTAAACCTTTTAAAAATCTGTTTTATATCTTTTTTTTTTAAAAAAAACTGTTTTAAACCTTTTTAAAAAAAACTGTTTTAAACCTTTAAAAAAACTGTTTTAAACCAAAAAAAAAAAACTGTTTTAAACCTTTAAAAAAACTGTTTTAAATCTTTTTTTTTTTAAAAAAAAAACTGTTTTAAACCTTTAAAAAAACTGGAAATTAGTTTTAACGAATTAAAATAAAAATAAAATAAAAACCTAAACTTACAGTGCTCGATAAAAAAAAAGGGGGGGAAGGGAGTCGAGATCCTCGCTGGAGGAGGGGGGGGGAAATCGGAGAAGGGGGAAGGGCGTCTGGGCGGCGCCAGGGGGGAGTGCGGTGGCGATTTGGTGGCGGTCTACGGGGTTAGGGCGCGGCAGCGTCTTTGGGCGATTTGGGATATAAGAGGAGAGAGAAGGGACCGCAGGGGAGGGCGGCGAGGTGGAGAGGAGGAGAGAAGCGGCGGTGGAAGGGGAAGCTGAGGAGGGAGTCGCGGCGAGCAGCGGTGGTGGTGGTTGGACGGTGGGGCGCGCCTCCGTCTCTTTTTTTTTTCTTTTTTTTTCTTTTTCTTCTGATTCAAAATGGATCGGGGGGGGGGCCAGAGGGAAGTTAAGGGAGGAAAGAGAAAATTTTATTTTCTTATTATTATTTTTTTTTTTTTTTATTATTATTATTTTAATTTCAAAATGTTGACTTTTACATACGACCTCGAAACGAGGCCCACCGCCTGTCGTCCATAGCGTTCTACCCCCATTCCGAACACAATGGGATATGTATCGTACGCTGATTCGGCTGTTACAATCAGTTTCCGTTGAATTAACATTTAAATCACTATATTGAATTTTAAACGTACATTTCAAATTACCGGGGTCACATACGAACTTTAAAAATTCCAGAAAAATATTTTCTAGCTTCGTATTGACGATACGGTCCTAACAAAACTAGTTTCGTCGAATTCTGAGACCGTTTGAAAAATGGCCAATTTCCAGTCGATTAAAATCTACTGAAACTGGTCAAACGCGTTTTCCTTTGCCACGCTCACATATCGATTCGAAAAATTATGAAATTTGGAATCTAGCAATAACTTGACACTGCGGACCCAACAAAACTGGTTTCGTCGAAATCCGAGGTCATTTGCAAAATGTCCATTTTTAAGGGCCTGAATTCCATAGCGACTATTCAGAATTTTCAACTGGACATATCTTTTGATTCCCGATATGAAATCTTGATTTTTCGGATTCGTTGGAAAGATATTCACAATTAGATCCCATTATTTTTGGTTTCACTAAAATCCGGATTGTTTTGCACCCGGTACATTCAATTGAAGTTTGAAATCGAATTATCGAACTACCGCGCCATTTTCAATTCTATTTATAATTATATATAAATATTTATATTCTAACGACGACGCGTATAATATATACGTTCGAATTATATTCAAAATAAATTTCCGTCGATATTATTTAAAATAATTCATTTTAAATAATCAAAATTCGCTAAAATTGCCAAAATAAAAATTTTAAACTGGCCCAGATTTTCGGGTTGTTACAATCTCCCCCACTTAAAACTTTTCGTCCCCGAAAAGGAACAAAGTCGAAAGTTGTTTAACAATTCAACTCAACTTCCATTGTTTTTGATTACGGCTTAAGTTCTTCAACTTTTCAGTTTCTGAGAATTTTCAAAATTTCAAAAATTTGGCTAACACCCTAAATTTTTGAAAAATTTCGCCATAACCTCCCCTGCACCGGGAGCATCGGGGAATTTCAAATAGCTTCCCCGGTCCTTCAGATCTCAAAAAGAAAAAGAAAAAGCCAAACGGCTAGCCAATAGGCTCACAAAATCATCATCACCCAAACAAAACAGGAAATTATGTAGTAAACATGTACCTATTTGTCGGGCAAACAAATTTTATTCTCTGCTCTAGCCTCCTTGCTATGACCTGTTCAATGTAAGTATATGTATATGCAAGCAAATGCGACCAATTCTCAATATAGTTCAATATTTGGTTTAGTTAGGCATAAAGGTTCAAAATTAGCAAACAATTGAACAAACAACACAAACATCAATCAATTAGTGAATTAGAGTTTCAAATTCATAATTTTGATACATAGTCAAAAATCAGATTTTTGATGTCAAATCACAACAATAGGCCCTATCTAATTTTGGTTCTCACACCAGTCAATAGGAAATATATAGAAATCTCACTTTCGTTACTCGAAAGTAAACACTGGCGACAGTGCCCCATCACCAGAATTATCCCCGGGCAACTAGAGTATGATTCTATATCTATCCAATATATTGAAACTTCGAATACACATTTGCAAGACGCATATGCAAAATCTTTATATATCGGATTGTCCAAATCAATATAAATAAATGATCAAATACGAATAATTGATTTAAATTTTCAAAACGAAATTTGTTTTCATTTGAAAAATATACTCTTCACACTCGTTCTAGGATACTACTGATCCCATCTCTAACGAGTCATTCCATTGGATATTACTAATCCAATATCTGATGAATTCTTTCGTATGGTTCTAATGTGTCTTGTTCTCTGAGCTTTGTAAACCAAAGCTCTGATACCACGTGTAAAGACCCGCAACCTCCCCGTAAAGGAAAGCGTCGGATAGTTCGAGAACAAACCACAGCAGAACGCATACAGAAGAACGTTTCATTGTATATTACAACAATGCATCAGATTACAAGAATATACAGAGTATAAATGAATATTACACAGAAATATCAGAGATTTAAATTACATTTAAATACATAGCAGCGGAAAATAATACAATACACAACTAGAAGGAGATATACGGATACAAAGCTTTCCGGATATCGTTCCAGCTGTAAACCAGGATCCTGTGAATATAAATCTGCAAAACCAAAACTACTAGCTGCCCGTGCGGAAAATAGGGGCACCCAGAGTTTAGGTTAAAACAATAAACTCCAGGTCAGTCATGGGACTGGTGTGAGAACTAAAACAGTTATAATTCTTTATTTTCACGATTGGAATGAGGCCCAATCAATTACCATATAAAATTAATTATATGGATTTTCATACAACACATGTATATAATAACATTGAAAATAATCAACCATCAACCAAAGTGCACTACACTGTATAAGCATCAAATATAGATATTCAACGCTCATAACAGCTTGTCAATCAATCGATCGACATATTTAATCAATCAGGATGAGTGAACTTCAAATTTCATCCTAACACCCGTGTGGGGTTTCAAACAATCAAACACATATTTTATTTGTGCAGTTAGGCGATGTGTAAAATTTATCGACCCAATCAACGTCATTCAAATAGGTGTACATAAACAAACCGTCTGGTTTGTAAATGAATATTTATTTTATTCACTTTCACTATATTTATATTCACGTAAAAAAATATATTTTTAACGATAAAACATTTTATTCTATCATATGAATTTCTATTATTCATTTACACAATAAAATGATATTTTTATTTTCTAACATATTTTAGAAAATTTCGGCAGCATAACGGCACGATACTAGAAACGGGACAAGGCCTAGCCTAATCCCCGGTCTAGTGAAGGCCCACGCCATTCACATATCAATCAAATTCACTTTCGTTATGCAAACCACAAAATTTGGAGTAAGGGTCTAACCTAGCCTTACTCCTTCGCCTTATAACGGCGCACGTCTAATCCTAACCAATTTATCGATTCGATTTTTCACACCACAAACCACATTCAAACCAATATCGCAATCAATCACCAAACAGTCAAACAAACAAGTCCATGGTCTGTGGACGATTGTGTCGGGTGCTACTAAACACCGTCTGCATCCTAGTATATATATAACTAGAAAAATTAAATTGAAAGGTGAGAAGTTCTCACATATAGCTATCCTAGCTCCACGGCTCTTCATTTGCAGAAACTTCGTCGTTCTCGCCTCCTTGTCACCTTCGCCCGTAGCCACTATATATATAAAAATCGAATTTTTATTTCGCTATTCAATATATAAAAATCGAGTTTTTATTTCAAAGTTCAATATATAAAAATCGAGTTTTTATTTCAAAGTTCCATATATAAAAATCGAATTTTTACTTCAAAGTTCCATATATAAAAATCGAATCTTTACTTTTGCTTTCAACATATAAAAACCTGATTTTTATCTCGACTTTCAATACATAAAAATATGATTTTTCTTTCTAAAGAAATCAGTTTTTAAACCTTTTAAAAATCTGTTTTATATCTTTTTTTTTTAAAAAAAACTGTTTTAAACCTTTTTAAAAAAAACTGTTTTAAACCTTTAAAAAAACTGTTTTAAACCAAAAAAAAAACTGTTTTAAACCTTTAAAAAAACTGTTTTAAATCTTTTTTTTTTTAAAAAAAAAACTGTTTTAAACCTTTAAAAAAACTGGAAATTAGTTTTAACGAATTAAAATAAAAATAAAATAAAAACCTAAACTTACAGTGCTCGATAAAAAAAAAGGGGGGGAAGGGAGTCGAGATCCTCGCTGGAGGAGGGGGGGGGAAATCGGAGAAGGGGGAAGGGCGTCTGGGCGGCGCCAGGGGGGAGTGCGGTGGCGATTTGGTGGCGGTCTACGGGGTTAGGGCGCGGCAGCGTCTTTGGGCGATTTGGGATATAAGAGGAGAGAGAAGGGACCGCAGGGGAGGGCGGCGAGGTGGAGAGGAGGAGAGAAGCGGCGGTGGAAGGGGAAGCTGAGGAGGGAGTCGCGGCGAGCAGCGGTGGTGGTGGTTGGACGGTGGGGCGCGCCTCCGTCTCTTTTTTTTTTCTTTTTTTTTCTTTTTCTTCTGATTCAAAATGGATCGGGGGGGGGCCAGAGGGAAGTTAAGGGAGGAAAGAGAAAATTTTATTTTCTTATTATTATTTTTTTTTTTTTTTATTATTATTATTTTAATTTCAAAATGTTGACTTTTACATACGACCTCGAAACGAGGCCCACCGCCTGTCGTCCATAGCGTTCTACCCCCATTCCGAACACAATGGGATATGTATCGTACGCTGATTCGGCTGTTACAATCAGTTTCCGTTGAATTAACATTTAAATCACTATATTGAATTTTAAACGTACATTTCAAATTACCGGGGTCACATACGAACTTTAAAAATTCCAGAAAAATATTTTCTAGCTTCGTATTGACGATACGGTCCTAACAAAACTAGTTTCGTCGAATTCTGAGACCGTTTGAAAAATGGCCAATTTCCAGTCGATTAAAATCTACTGAAACTGGTCAAACGCGTTTTCCTTTGCCACGCTCACATATCGATTCGAAAAATTATGAAATTTGGAATCTAGCAATAACTTGACACTGCGGACCCAACAAAACTGGTTTCGTCGAAATCCGAGGTCATTTGCAAAATGTCCATTTTTAAGGGCCTGAATTCCATAGCGACTATTCAGAATTTTCAACTGGACATATCTTTTGATTCCCGATATGAAATCTTGATTTTTCGGATTCGTTGGAAAGATATTCACAATTAGATCCCATTATTTTTGGTTTCACTAAAATCCGGATTGTTTTGCACCCGGTACATTCAATTGAAGTTTGAAATCGAATTATCGAACTACCGCGCCATTTTCAATTCTATTTATAATTATATATAAATATTTATATTCTAACGACGACGCGTATAATATATACGTTCGAATTATATTCAAAATAAATTTCCGTCGATATTATTTAAAATAATTCATTTTAAATAATCAAAATTCGCTAAAATTGCCAAAATAAAAATTTTAAACTGGCCCAGATTTTCGGGTTGTTACAATCGCATGGGAAACCCTACAAAGCTTGAAAGAAAATTAGCCGTAGGTGAAACTACTGCGGCTATAGATGGAAGTTGGGTGCTTATTTGCCCTTTGACAAGTGTCGTAGTCTCATCAAGCCTACAGAACCATGACGCGATGAGGTTACCTCCCAGAAAGCCAGGAGCCCCGGAGACTCAGGAAAGAAGGAAAAAAGGATTCAAACAGAGGATCAAAAGATAGTGCATATGGCTTTGGGGAATATGCCTTTAAAAACAAAACTTTTCTTTAGAAAATGCTTCTTTTAAAACTGTTTTGAAAATAATTTTTCAAATCTTTTATCTGATCCGGTAACCTTCAGCTCTGATACCAAGTGAAACACCCCACCTCCGTTAAGGTCACTCACAAAGGGAATGCCTTAACTTCGGTGGAGGATTTTAGGTAAAAGATGCAGATAAATTACAAGACAGACAAACAAAGTAGTGGAAAATAAAGTCATTTTATAAACAATTTGATTCAGTCAAGCTTTTACAATAGTTGTCTCAATCATACTTAAAAGTAATACATAGAAATTCTGTCTTGATTCAAAAACTTCCAAATATAAAAGAAGCATGATATTCCCCAATAAAGCATGAACCAGCCATAGTAGTGGAAGAGAGAGTCCAAAGAAATACATCGACTATCTTCGAGCTTGGAAAGAAAACTGAGATAAGTAGTGACATTTCCTCCCTGTGAACCTGGGGGGCGGAAGAAAAGAGGCGAAACAAAACTTGGTCAGACATAAGTCTGGCCAGTCCAGTGACTTTCAGCACATAAATAGGCAAAAGCATCATGACATGAATAAAATGAATATAAGACAATACCATGATAACAGGGATAACATGATAACATAGGATTAGTATAGATTTTATAAGGCAAGATAAACTGAATGCGCTTCTACTCTTACTCTGCTTCGCTACTACCCTGTTATTATGATTTCTATATCTCTGCACCACCTAACTAGTGTCCCAACTAGTAATCTGTATAAAATGATAATATGATCCCAATCCCCCGCAATTGTGGTAGCCTTCATGTGTACATCTAGTATGAGGATTCCACCTCAACTTGCCTAATTACCTTGAGTATGTTAGATGTACCCTTACTACCCTATCGATCAACTCCCTACTATACTAACTTTTCTTGTGTTTGTGTCAATCGGCCCTCTCTTGCATGTTGATACCCTGTGTTGGTCTCACCATAAAGTGTATCAGTCGCTGTGATAGCAACCCGACACGATTCAAGATGCACAGTGTATAACTACTAGTACCCAGTGCCTGTTTTTCCCACTCTGGAGTACGTGCACGCCCGTAAACCGTCGGAACCTACACTGACGTACCCCATGCCACTGTTTTGACCGCTTATAATCAGCCCAGTAATCGTGCCCCACCCTGCCTAGTTTCAGGGTACCATGATACGTCTATGTGGGTTACTACTGAAATGGGTCCCTGTTACTAGGGTTTCCTATTGGTTAAGTTTGCGGGCCTATATATACAAATATTACCCACCTACACGAGATGTACTTAACCCTCCCACCGATTCTAGCATGTTTATTTAACGGTTAAGTTTTGTGGTCCTATATTTACTAATATTACCCACCCAACTCGATATGTACTTAACCCTCCCACCGATTCAAGCATGTTTATTTAAAGGTTAAGTTTGTGGGCCTATATGTACTAATATTACCCACCAACCTGATATGTACTTAACACTTCCACTGATTCAAGCATGTTTATTTAATGGTTTAGTTTGTAGGCCTATATTTACTAATATTACCCACCCAGCTCGATATGTACTTAACCCTCCCTCACATTATGCCATATTGGTTAAGTGTTGTCCATTCATATTAACTTAACCCACCCATTCATCATGTCATGTTGGTTAAGTGTTTCTTGACTCTCCTCACTTATCATGTTGGATTGGTTAAGTGTTTGCTATCAACTTAACCCCGTTATTCCATCAAGTTATATTGGTCAAGTGTTTCTTGTTAACTTAACCCCACGTGTTCATCATGTTGCATTGGTTAAGTTTCATCAATCAATTCAAGTTAACTTAACCCACCTACTTGTCATGTTACTTTGGTTAAGTGTTGCCTTCTTGTGTTAACTTAACCCTACCACAAATCAAGATATATTGGTTAAGTGTTGCCCTCTCATGTTAACTTAACCTTACCACAAATCAAGTTATATTGGTTAAGTGTTGCCCTCTCATGTTAACTTAACCTTACCACAAATCAAGTTATATTGGTTAAGTGTTTCTTATTACTTAACCCTACACATTCATCATGCTAAAGTGGTTAAGTGTTTCCTGTTAATTTAACCCTAGTCATTCATCTGGTTATATTGGTTAAGTGTTTCTCATTTACTTAACCCTAGTCATTCATCTTGTTCATTAGCATTAATTGATTTATTAATGCACCAACCTCTCACATTAGATATGTGTTGTTTGTGGTTACTGGATGTGTCGGGCGGTTCCGGGCAGTTTTACACCACAACTCAATCTAACCTTGGGTTTTTCTTGGGCATGATGCACTAACCTCTCACATTAGATAGGTGTTGTTGTGGTTACTGGATGTGCCGGGCGATTCCATAAATGTCCTAATCTAGATTTATATGCTAATTATCATGTCCAAGTCCAGATTTATATGCTAATTATCCAGTCCAAATCTAGATTTATATTCTAATTATGCTGTCCAAGTCTAGATTTATATGTTAGTTATCCTGTCCAAGTCTAGATTTAATGCTCAAGTTACCCCAAATTCGCAACAATAACAATTATGCCCAAAACTTAATTTATATGCCAATTTCAAACTTTGTCATTCATGCCAATTCTAGGTTCAATATGTCAAATTACATATTCCATAATTCATGTCAAATTACCCCAAATTGCATCTTAATAGTCATGCCACACTACATGTTTCAAATTATGCCAAATAATGTCAATTTCATGTTACACCCAATTACTCCCGCATTCATAATGTACGTATTTCGAGTTTTAACTCAAGATTCATAAAATAAGGGGAGAAGCAAGATGGAACATCGTAAGGATGAGCATAGTCATACGATGATAAGAACTATTGGTCCAATATAGTTGATGTACTAAAAAGACAAGTTTTACATAAAATACATCGTAGGCATATAGATATGATATGAATATCATCATAAATCATCACAGGCATATGAACTTAAAGAGGATTACAATTCTGATATACAACAAGGAGAGATATGATTGGACCAATTTCATAGTCAAAAATGATTCCCAAAGATATATATATTCAAGCATATATTCAATGAAAGGATAGCTTACATCAGGCATATTCTCATATTCATTTTATTACATGTCACAATTAGATTTAGGTGTTCAAATCTAAAAAGTAACTGACTTACAAAACAAAGGTAATTCTTGTTTTCTGGGATCTGTTTTCTGAAACTGAATAGCTCTCCTATGATGTAGACTAATTGTTCTTCAAAATTAGATTTGATTTGATTCGTAGCTTTAATTTTTCTTTCTAGATTGAGAAAAAATGGTGGCTAGATTAGCATGATCATTGACAGCATGGTGGCTCCTCGGAATGAATTTGTGTGGTTTAGGGTTTAGATTTAGGTTGCTTATATAGAAGTTTGATTTAATAAGAGCCGGTGGATCAACCTAGGACCAATCAAAGCCATTCAAACCTAAGAGAACCAACCAGAACTTGCCACACAAGCCCTAATTACTCAGAAAATCGTCACACAAAGAAAAACGTCAGGTTTCAGATCTGGCCCGAGGGGGAGGTCGACCCATAGGTCGACCCACAGGTTGACCCCCTGATCGACCTATGTACCCAGGTCGACCCCCTGGTCGACCTGGTCTCTGGGCGGGAAATTTCCCACCCAGCCTGCTTCGGGGTTTTTGAATTTCGAAACTTAAATTTGAATTTCGGGCTGGTTTTATTATTTAAATTCTTGAATCTTCTGAAGGTCATAACACCTTCATATGGAGTCCGATTTATGCAAACTCGGACTCTATCTCAAGCAGAATTCTGAGTCGAACGCAATGGAATAATCCGTTTCCCTTAATTATTCTTCTAAAAATTAAGTACACTTTAATTTGTTAGTTTGACGTTCACAGAAAATACGGGGTGTTACACCTACTCTACTGCACCACCACTGTTAGCAGCATTAGGAACTGCTCCCTGGGTATCCCTAAGCATCTCCCTCATTAAGGTAGTAAGAATCGTCCTCATATCAGGGACATTCCCATTATTGGCTCTTGAACCCGAACTCATCGTATTTCGGCTCATCGTTCATTCTATAAAGAGAAAACGATTAACAATCTCCTTAGTGGTGCCAGTGCAGTGCGACTTCATCCTTAGATATACTAATAGTATATATATATATTTTTTGAAAACCAAAATATCACAATTACGCGCTCTCATATACGTATCCTATCTCTCCCTGATGTCTTCCCCTAGGTTAACTACGCAACCTAGGCTCTGATACCAAGTGTGACGGCCCTCCCCGCACCAGCCGACATTTCCCTCGAAATGCATTGCCAATGCCCGACTAGCATGGAACGGTCGTCAAAAGAAAAGGGTTGGAACGATGAATCACCAAGAACCTGTAGTATATCTCACAGTGCATGGAATAAAATATGATAGTAACATAACTTGATATAACATAGGCAAGACAGTACATAAGCTGAAAATAAACCATAACCATCAGAGTATCAGAATCCAAAATACAGCTTATGATCCAAATCATAATTACAAATTCAAAATATTGTCTCTAAAAAGGAAATAAAGAAGGTACACCACTAATGCCCAAAGCAGTGACCATCAACAACACGGGGAGAATATATGTATATAGTACGTGGAAGCCTCCTACTCGTCTTCGGATAGCTACTCGTGCATCACCACCTAACCTGCATCTAGTCTACTCGTTTAGGAGCACCCAGAGTAATAAGAACAGTCATAAAGCTCTAGGTTAGACGAAAGTCTGGTATGAGCGATAGCAGCAAAATGAAGCAATAACAGGTATACGTAATCAAACCTGAACCTGGACCTGCAACCAAAGAGTTAGCACAATAAGATGTACAATACTCTAAGGTAAACACTAACATAGAGTGCAAAATGGGAATGTGTGTAATGGTTATAGCAAACATCGAACATAGCAATCATCCTGACATCTCTCGTTCAGAGCGTAAAGCATACGATATCCACCGCTTTGATCACCAAATCCATTTGGGGCCATGACGGGTCCATGCCCTTCTGGACTTAGTACAACTAATTGCCATGACCATGCCCTTCTAGTCTATAACCAATAACCCTTCCCGGTACATGCATCCTCTGGCTTTGGTTCGTCTATATGCCCCTCCCTCAATGGTGAACCAAATTTATAGATATCGATAACCCCTTTGCACACGTCCCGCAGCAAAATCCGACTCTAGAAGTTAACTCATTGGTTCCCATGTGGATCCTAAGTAATAACTTCGCATTTGGACTTCCTTTGCATTTCGAGTTTTAGTCGGAGTGGTTTTGATCTTTAGAAGAGTTCGCAATCATGGTCGTAGACGTTTGAATCTGGTTTGGTTCGGAGTCATCATCTCTGTTCGAGTCGTGGTCATCGTCGAGGATAGGTCTCCTTCCTGGTCGCCCCACCCCCCGGCTCCCACACCCCCCTCTCCCCCCCCCCCCGGCTCCCCCCGGGGCCCCCCTATGTCGCGATTCGCTGGACACCCCCCTCCCCCGCTTCGCGGTGCTCCTTCTGGTCGGTTCGTGACCCTTTCCTGGTGGCAGTTCGTGACCCTCTCTCGGTGGCGGTTCGTAACCCTCTCCTGGTGGCGGTTCGTGACCCCTACCCCCTTCAAGAACCGAATTTCTGCATACGAGCTAATTTAGACAAACGATGGCGTTTTCAACCATTCTAATCTTCCTATGACATCACAAGACGTACCAAGCAGCACTAACAACATATAGAATCAACCAAAAACATTAAAAATTCATTCACATGAAATATTTTAGATCAAACATACCTAAAAAGCATGATTTTCCCCTTAATCCCCTTAAGCATGTTTTAAATATAGGATTAGCAAACTTAATCCAAATTAACCCAAATTTTCACCAGTGACACAAAATAATATTTTAGAATTTCTACATATTTTTCCATATTTTTCTGATGTCTAATTTTACTAATTATCACCAGTCACCCCTAATTAGTCGTAATCAGCGTTAAAAGTGCAAATCACTCACCTTAGCCCAAATGAAATCTTAGATATGAAACTTTACTGTGGATCTCTATGTATTGGAGCAGCTCCTACCCTGATTTGGTGCTAATTTGACTTGATTTGGTGTAGTTTTGGTTAATTAGTGATTAGAAAGCAATTAGGGTGAAATTTAGAAGATGGAGGCCATTTTTAGGGTTTAAATGAGGTTAGTGCCGGCTGGAAAAATGAAAGGGAATGTTTCTCCAAACCCTTTTAGTCCTCCCATAACCCTAATCCCGAAATGGGTTATGGGCCTAGCCGCTAATTACCCCTTAAGCCCAATTATGTTGTTTTTTCCATCTTCAAATCTTATTTCAGCCATATCTCCCAAACGGTAAGTCCGTTTGACTATTCTGACCACTCTACGGAAAGATAAACCATCATTCGACTCCAATGGAAGTGGTTTCAAGTGAAAACTCCTTACCAATCAAATGTTATAGACAAAACAAGATTCGCCAAGGGTAAAATGGTCATTCAAAAATCGGCAAAAATCGTGAACATAGGAAATGACCCCAATAGTCGTTTTCCAAAGTAACCGGACCAAACGACTTTGTATGAAAATAAAATAAATATTCTATGATCCTCCGATACGTAGAATGCGGGACATTACACTCCCCCTCCCCCTTAAGAAATTACTCCTCCGAAATTCCTTAAGTAAGAAAACAACAATGGGTCTCGCATGTCTATCTACCATTTGCAACAATCAAATATACTGTAAACCCGCAAATTCTGAACCAATTTAAAATTTTTATTTTAGAAATTTTAGTGGAATTTTAGATATTTAAAATGATTTATTTTAAATAATAGCGACGAAAAATTTATATTAATCGAGGTTAAAACGAATAAATTTAATAAAAATATAAAAGGAGTTTGAAATGGCGCGGCAGTTCGAAAATTCGATTTCTAATTTCAATTTAATATACAAGATTCATTTTAAATCAGAATTGAATGAAACAAGAAATATTTTAATCTGTTTAATCATATATTTCTAACGAATATAAGAAACTGAAATTTCACTTTAAAAGTTGAAAGTTATGTCCAGTTTAAAATTCAGAAAAGTCGCTGTAGAATTTATATGTATTTTAATATAATATATAACCCTTAAAAATAGCCATTTTCAAACGATCTCAGTTTTCGACGAAACCACTTTTGTTGGAACCGAAATGTCTAATTATTGTTTAGTTTAATTTTCCAGAATTTTTCGAATTAATATGTGAGTGTGGCAAAGGAAAGCGTGTTTTGTTCATTTCAGTCAAATTTAATCGACTGGAAAATAGTCATTTTACAAACGGTCTTAGAATTCGACGAAATTTGTTTTGTTAGGACCTTATCGTCATAACAAAGCCAAATATAATTTTTCTGGAATTTTTAGAGTTAGTATGTGGCCTTGGTAATTTAAAATGTACGTTTAAATTAATAATTGAATGTTTTATATTTTAAAATAAAGAAAAGTAGGCTGAGACGATCAAATGGGCTGACGAAACATATTACATTGTGTTCGGAATGGGGGTAATTGGCTAGGGGCGACATTCGTTGAGATCGATTTGGAGTTCGGGATATTAAACAGGTAATTTACGAATTAAAAGATTTAATAAATAAAATAAAATACGCAATAAATACGGTATACTATACTCTAACCCTAACTTCATTTCGTGGCCGCCGTATACACAATTCCAATGGCCATAAAGCACCGAACCTTCTTCCTCTTGATCTCCCTCTTCTCTTAATAAAAATCAACACTTCCAAAAGCAAGTTGAAGGACGCGACGAGGACACCATAATCAACGGTCAAGATTGTATTTAGTGGTGTAAAATGACCAGAATTTGGTCAGGAAGGCGCGGTTTTCAATGCCAGTTTTCGGTTGTTAGGGGGCGTCGCACCTGGTGCTACTCACGGCGGCGGTATCCTTTGTGATGGGCTTCGGGATGGTGGTGGTGCATCGGCCTGGAACGCCTAGAAGTGTGTGCGATGGGTGGAAGTTTGCACGATGGTTTGGGTTTCGGTTTGACAGAAAAACAACGATGAAGAGGAAAGGTTTAAGGCCTTAACTAATTTAATTAAATATTATTTAATTATGCTAAGTTTGTAATTAACCTATAAAATGTAATAACTCCTTCGTATGAAATCGAAATTCGATGATTTTAGTTTTGTTGGGATCGTCCTTCCCAGATCTACAGCATGGAACAGGTCAGGACTGAAACGGAACGATCTACAATTTTGAGGAATTTCAAAGCTAGGTGAGAACTCTATTTCCTTTTAAATAATTAAAATAAATTAATTATAATTATGTTATTATTCCTCTACTGTTAAATTTAGTATATGATTGTACGTGATTTGATAATAAGTACGATTGTCGCTGTTATGATGGTCTGTTAATTCGATTGATTATTGTGTTGAAATCAAGTTGTCATTTTGTTGAGTTGGATTAGACAATAATCAAATTGTCATCTTTGTTGAGTTGTGTTAGACAATAATCAAATTGTCACTTTTGTTGAGTTGGATTAGACAATAATCAAATTGTCATCTTTGTTGAGTTGGATTAGACAAAACCAAAATTTCATATTAGTCGAAATAAAATATTAAGAACCGAATTATTCTATTAGTTGAAATAAAACAGTTAAAACCAAAATATCATTTTTGATTAATTAGTAATTGTTAACAAATAAAATTATCGTTTTATTTGTTATGTTAAATTAGAAATTGTGACAAATAAAATTGTTATTCTTTTATTTGTTATGTAGAATACAAATTGTACACAAATAAATCATTTTGATTTGTCATTAATATACATTGAAAATTGTTTATAAATAAAATATGCATTTATGTGTCGTTAATATACATAGAAAATTGTTTATAAATAAAATATGCATTTATGTGTCATTAACATAAATAGAAAATTGTTTATAAACAAATGTTCATTTATTTGTCATTGGATTACATAGAAAACATGTCTAGCAAATAAATTATACTTTTATTTGTCATTAGTATAAAATCGACATTTTAGTTAAAATGTTGCATTAACAATAAAATCACACTTTTGATTAAAATGTTGCATTTAAAAAGAATTAACATTTTAGTTAAAAATGTTGCATTAGAAATGAAGTTACATTTTAGTCGAAAATGTCACATGAATAAAAAGAAAGAATATTTTATTTGCATCTTTATATGCAAATAAAAACATGAGAAAAGGAAGCATATTTTATTTGCATCCTTTATATGCAAATAGAAACATAAGAAAAAAAATACATTTTTATCTGCCCTTTTTATATGCAAATAAAACTTAGATATAAAAAGAATACATTTGAAGTCATACTTTTGTTCGCATTTTAGTTGAAAGCTAAAACATAGAAATGAAAGAAATGTTTTTATTTACATAGCCCATGTAAGTAAAAGACATGAATGAAAGAAATATTTTTATTTACATTATCCATGTAAATAAAAGACATGAGAAATAAAAGACACATTTTAATTTACATTTTAGATGTAAATAAAAAGAATATATTTAAAGTACATTTTCATTTACATTTTAGATGTAAATAAAAAGAATGAATTTGAAGTTACATCTTTATTTACATTTTAAATGTAAATAAAAGGATAGATTAAAAGTTTAATTTTTCATTTACATTTTGATGTAATTAAAAGAGTAGATTTTAAAGCGACATTTTTATTGACAAGTTATATTCAATAAAAAAGATTAAATTTATAAGAAGCAATTTTATTATCATTTTAGGGACAATAAAAAGAGTAGAATTAAAAGTGACATTTTATTTACATTTTGGATGTAAATAAAACATAGCTTAAAAGTGAACATCTCTATTTACATTTTAGATGCGATAAAAGGATAGATTTTAAAATTACATTTTCTATGTAATTAAAGAATGAAAGGAAAAATTGCATTTTTCAATATATGTAATTAGAAATGAAATAAAAATATTTCATTTTTAACGTAATTAAAGATGAAATAAAAAAGATTTCATTTTTCAATGTAGATAAAGAATGAAAGTGGAATATTACATTTATTATGTAATAGAAGAATGAAGGAAGAATATTACATTTCTCATGTAAATAAAGGAAGAATAGAAAAGTTTCATTTTTTTAGAATGTAATTTAAAGAATAGAAAAGTCACATTTTTGATGAAATATAAAGGAATAGGAAAATGTAAAGAAATAGGAAAAGAGTAGAAATAAAGATTATATTTTTATCGTCATTTTTGATGCGATAAAAAGAGTAGAAATAAAGATTATATTTTTATCTTCAATTTAGATGCGATAAAAAGAATAGGAATAAAAGTTGCACTTTTATTGACATTTCATACAAAAGAATAGGAATCAAATACATTTACATTAAAAAGCTACACTTTTAATGCTAGGTGAAGAATTATAGAAATGTTCATGTTTTAGGATTTAAACATGATTTTATAAAAATGGGATTTGCCAAAAATAAACTAGAACTGTCAACAAAGGTGAAAGAATCATTTTTGTGGTATATACATACATTAGAATTTTTATGCGAAATGAAATATTATTTTGTATGTAAAGTTAAACGCATTAGCAGATTCGCCAAACGATTTATATTTATAATTATATATAAAAAATAGCGATAGTTCGTTATAAATAGATTTGAACGGTATGAAATGATTAAAATGATAATTATTCGAGGATTATTTGAAAAGACCGAGTTTGACTCATTTCAAATAATTACTACGACGATTTAAGTCGAAGATTTGAAGATGGTGATTGAAGACCGACGATCTTCACATCGAATGGATGTGTTGCTACTGAGGCCCATGATTGGAATTTGGAGTAGCTACCTTGAAGGGGAGTCATGGGTAGCCGTCTGGACGTACTTGTTGATTTTTCGGATATGCGAGGAATAAGGTGCCTTCGGTTTTCAAACCCAGAACGGACTTGTAAATGGATGGTATGTCTGATGTTGTATTCCTTTATATTGTATTCGTTGATCTCTGCTAAATATATATCTGTTTGGTGTTTAACACCCTTCTCTAAGACATACGAGCTTAGAGGATATATATGGGTAGGAATCAATGGTATAGTACGAATTGACAAAGTGGCATGCTAAGATGCATGGTCAAGGCTTTTGTTGAAAAGCAGAGCCTTGTGGTTGATGATCAAAGCATAGCCTGTTTAGGCGTAGCTTTGTGTATAGCGTGACTTCACGAGCCTCACACCCCTGTATAAGTCAAAAACGGGATTAGGACTGAAGGGAGTGCACACGTTTCTTTCTAGCTAAGAAGTGGTGTTAGTGACCTACCAGCCCTAACATTTTTACTTATGTGGATGATGGATTATGAGGTACCTCGGTTTTATAGTTTGTTAGTGGCCATATAAAGGTTCAAAAGAACCGGGAAGCGTGTGTTCAGGAATTGTCAATCCACTATGCGTTAAAGTGTGGACCGGCCCTGAAGATCCAAGGGTTCGCCAGAGTCCAAATCCTGAGGCATTTGCTAGAGTTTCTCGAATCGGAGAGGACGATCCCTAGCCTCGATTCATGATGGAAACCTAATTTCCAATACGACACCATGCGGTTTTGATTGTAGAACTAGTATGGAGACATGATATATGGTACCCATGCCGTCTATGATTGATACATTATGATTGAAATTGTTTTTGAAAACATATATACACTAATAATAATATCAAAATCTGTTTTCATCGTATCAAGCATTTTTTACCATTATAAGGTAAAACTCTATCCTCCGGTTTGCGTTGCATTATGTGATGGGACTTGAGTCTTATAATGGTTTCATTTTTCTAAAAAGCATTGCGTTGTTTAACGATTTACTTTATGCACTGGCAATCCAATGGAGTAAACCTGTTCCGCGTTAGCGGCGTGGTCCTATGATTAGCCTTATTATTAGCTAAGTTAAGTTAGATTTCTCATACCAGTCCCATGACTGACCTGTAGTTTGTTTCACTGGAAAACTCGAGTGCCCTCTTTTCCACACGGGCAGTCAAGTAGCTTTTGCAGATATCTATTCTCTAGATCAGGATTCTGGATCGAAGCTTAAAGCTGTGTCCAGAGCATAGAATGTCTTCCGCTGCAATGTATTAAATTTATTGTAATTTATCTTCCGATGTATTATTTCTTTATTCGATGTACTCTGATATTCTGTACTCTGATGTAACATTATTATGATGTTTATAAAAGTCTGTTGTTATTATTCTAATGTATTGTATTCCCAAAGTTAATGTATGCGGGTTTCGAACGATTTTGATCGATCTAGCGATCGATTAAGGTCGGGCAAAATGCGTATCGTTACGGATACACAACAAACACAACAAGCCTATTCTAGCATGCGAAATAACTATATCTCGACTAAAAATCTTACCAGGTAAAGAGTTCTGGATATGATTTTCTTATGCTTTCCTCGGTTTCCCAAGTATAGTCGTTCTCATTATCGCCCCACTGGATCTTAACCAGTGTCACCGTCTTCCTCCGAAGTTGCTTCGTATCGTGTCCGACAATACGAATCGGTCTGTAGTTCGCAACTGCCTCGGGTTATACCTCGATATCATCCAACTGATCTGGTGAAATAGTCATATCAAAATCGTGCACAAACTTCCTTAACTGAGAAACATGAAATACGTTGTGCACTCCTGCCATCTTGTCAGGTAATCCAACTTTATACGCCAAATTCCCAACTTGTTCGAGAACTGGAAATGGACCAACAAACCTTGGTGCCAACTTAACTCTCCTACCAAAACGAATCACACTCTTCAATGGAGAGATCTTGATGAATACCAAGTCATCAATGGAGAATGTCAAATCTCTTCGCCTTTTATCAGCATAACTCTTCTGCCTATCTTGGGCGATCTTCATTCGCTGTTGAATAACCTTGATCTTATCTGAAGTTTCTCTTATTACATCTGGCCCAAGCACAAATTTCTCACTGGTTTCCAACCAACATGATGGTGAGTTGCACGGTCTTCCGTACGAAGCTTCAAATGGAGCCATACCAATACTGGACAGATAACTGTTATTATATGCTAATTCAACTAGATGTAAATAGTCATCCCATGGCCCTCCAAAATCCAGTATACAAGCTCTCAAGAGGTCCTCTGTTACACGATTCACCCTCTCTGTTTGACCGTCGGTTTGGGGGTGGTACGCGGTATTGAGATGTAATTCTAACCCTAAAGCCTCTTGTAAGCTCTTCCAAAACCCACTATTAAATATTGGATCTCGTTCACTCACAATACCTTTAGGTACTCCATGAAATCTCACAACCCACTTCATGTACAGTTCCGATAACTTAGTTGTCGTTCTATTCGACTTGACCGGTATAAACCTTGCACTTTTGGTCAATCGATCCACAATCACCCAAATGCTATCATGACCTGATCTAGTCCCTGGTAAACCATCTATAAAATCCATTGAGACTTGTTTCCATTTCCATTCGGGAATTTCCAATGGTTGCAACAAACCACTAGGCTTCTTTTGCTGGCTTTAACTAACTGGCAACTCATGCGCTTATATATAAACTTCCTAACGTCTCTCTTTATCCATTCCAGTAGTAGGTCTGCTTCATGTCTCGATACATTTTGTTACCACGAGGATGTATAGTCAGTTTTGAGTGATGACACTCTCTAAGCACTTCATCTCTCAATCCATTAACATTAGGTACAACTAGTCTCCCATTCTTTCGAAGCCATCCTTCTCGATCAAGAACATACTTATTCATTCTCTCGTCGTCGATACCCATCTCCACCTTGGAGATGATTTCCAATAAATTAGGATCGTCCCTTTGACTGGAACCAATCGGCTCAATCAAAGTCAGTCTGATCGTCAAATTTGCTAACATCTCTGGATCTCATTCGCACTTAGGTCTGAAATCATATCCCATGATATACTCCAGTTGCTTCCATTCAAGAAACATACCCACCAAACTAGCATGTCTCCTACTCAATGCATCAGCTACCGCATTGCCTTTCCCGGGTGTGTATTCGATATTGAAATCATATGAAGCCAAGAACTCTAACCATATCTGCTGATAGAGATTTAAATCCTTTTGAGAGAAAGGATACTTTAACGACTTATGATCGGTACATAACTCGAATCTTTCTCCTAAGAGATAATGTCTCCGCATCTTTAACGCGAACACGACCGCTGCCAATTCCATATCATGGGTGGGATAACTTTTATCTTTCAGTTTCAATTGTCGGCTAGTATAAGCTACCACCCCACCTCCTTGCATCAATACAGCATCCTGTCCGGTACCACAGGCATCCGTGTATACCGTCATCTCTTCAATCCCTTAAGGAATAACTAACACTAGTGCGCACGTTAACTTTTCCTTTAGGAACATAAATGCATTCTCACACCTTCCGTCCCAGACGAAAGTTTGATTCTTTTTGGTTAACTGAGTTAACGGTGTCGCTATCTTCGAGAAGTCCTGAATAAACTTATGACAATTTCCAGCTAATCCCAAGAAACTTCTCACGTCTTTGTATTTTTGAGCGTAGACCAATCCTACACCATGGCCACCTTCGCAGGATCCACAACAATACCATTTTCTGAAACAACATGGCACAAGAATCTCACTTCCCTCCTCCAGAAGTGACACTTAGAAAATTTTGCTTTCAGTTAGTGCTTCCTCAACACCTCCTCACTGTCCTCAAGTGTTCCTTGTGTTCTTCGTCTGTCCTCGAGTAAACCAAGATATCGTCCACGAACACAAGAACAAACTTATTTAATTGATCCCTGAAAACCTTATTCATAAGATCAACGAAATATGCAGGTGCATTGGTCAACCCGAATGGCATGACCAACCACTCATAGAACCAGACGGCGTCTGAAATGCCGTTTTAGGTACACTCTTAGTTGTTACTTGGAGCTGATGAAAAACTATCGCAAGATCCAACTGGGAGAACACTCTTGCTCCAATTAACTAATCAAACAAATTATCTATCCATGGAAGAGGATACTTATTCTTCCTAGTCACCTTGTTCAACTCGCAGTAGTCCACACATAAGTGAAGGGAACCATCAGCCTTAGTAGTAAATACAACTAGTGCTCCCCACTCAGAAACACTTCTTAGGATAAATCCCTTCTTCAAAAGATTGCCCATTTTCACTTCGAGCTCTCGCTGCTCCCTTGGCGCCATACGACGAAGTGGCATCACTATAAGTCTAGCAGCTTTCACTAAATCAATCTGAAACTCGATCTCTCGGTGTGATGGAAGTTTGGTCACTTCCACGAAGATCTCTGGATACACACTAGTAACAGGCACATCTGATAACTCATCATGAGAGAAGTCGAGGGAATTTAGAAAACTAGCCATCCCATCACTAGGTAGGCAACCCAATACTACCCTTCGCCCATCATCCTCTCTAATATTCATCGAAGAACCCTCACAGTCTACCACCATCCCATCCCTTTGGAGTCAATCGACTCCCAAAATAATGCCAAACCCAGTAAATCCCAAAACAAAGCAATCACAAGCAAACATACATCCATCACTCGATAAGACCAATTTACGGCAAATCATACTAAGGCTAGTCGAACCACTGATCGGGTTCGTCGCAACTAAAGGTCTATCGACTCTCTCGGGTTCCAATTCTAACCTATCTACCAGGTCACTAGATACGATGGAATGAGAAGCCCCGGTATCAAATAATACTCGAACAGGAACATCCTAAATAGAAAGTATACCTTGAATAACGACACCCTTTCTCTTCTGCGCCCTAGTTGGGCATTCGACGAAGAAGGAACAACGTTGATAGCATATGCTTTCACGAACTGCTTCTCATTAGGTCGTTGTGGACATTTATCATTGAAATTTCCCACTTGGTCACAGTTGAAGCACTTTCTTTCCGCTGGCTTTGCTCAACAATCTTTGATATAATGACCTTTATTGCCGCAACCAAAGCACTGGACTTCTTTCTTATTCTTCTTTTCCTATCCATCCGTGGTTTGGTCATGTTTCCTCTTATTCTTGGAATTATTCTTGCCTCCACCGCTCGCCTACGACTTTGGCTCCTCTGCAGATGTAATAGCAACCTCGGTCTTCAACTTAGGGTAAAGGCTCTCAGATCTCAATGCCTTTCCCACAATAGACTCAAAAGTCTCGTCGATGTGGTTTATAAGTCTTTCCCTAAGTACTCATCCAAGCCAGTTATGAACTTCTCGTTCTTCTTCTCGACAGTATTGATAAGGGACAATCCATATTTCGATAAGGTATTGAATCCAACAATATACTCCGAGACTGCACTACCATTCTACCTAAGCTCCAAAAACTTCCTGAACAATTCTAATTTCTGAGAAGCTGGAATAAACTTGTCACTGAATCGGGTCTTAAACTGATTCCAAGTAACTTGATCCTCGGGAGTAGCCACTTCAATAACATTCCACCAATTCATTGGTCGTCCTTGACGTTGACGCGGTGCTAGCTTTCTCTTCATCCCATCATCGATCTCGAAATCCTAGAAGATGCGCTCACAACTATAAAGCAAATCCTGAAACTCCGTAGCTGACTTCGTTCCGTGGAACTGCTTCCCACCAAGATTAGTATAGTCCTTGCAGAGTTTGGCGAAATCGGCTCTAGGCGTCTGCTCTACTACACCACCACCGTTAGCAACATTAGGAACTACTTCCTAAGCATCCCTAAGAATCTACCTCATGAAGCTAGTAAACATCGTCCTCATATCAGGGACATTCCCATTATCGGCTCCTGAACCCGTACTCCTCGTATTTTGGCTCATCGTTCAATCTGTAAAGAGAAAACGATTAACCATCTCCTTAGTGGTGCCCTTGCAGTGCGACTTCATCCTTAGATATACTAATAGTATATATATATAGTTTTTGAAAGCCAAAATATCACAAATACGCGCTCTCATATACGCATACTATCTCTCCATGATATCTTCCACTAGGTTAACTACGCAACCTAGGCTCTGATACCAAGTGTGACGACCCTCCCCGCACCAACCAACATTTCCCTCGAAATGCACTGCGAATGCCCGATTAGCGCGGAACGGTCATCAAAAGAAAAGGGTTGGAACGATGAATCACCAAGAACATGTAGTATATCTCACAGCACATGGAATAAAATATAATAGTAACATAACTTGATATAACACAAGCGAGATAGTACATAAGATAAAACTAAACCATAACCATCAGAGTAGCGGAATCCAAAATACAGCTTATGATCTGAATCATTATTACAACTTCAAAATACTGTCTCTAAAACGGAAATAAAGAAGGTACACTACTAATGCCCAAAGCAGTGACCATCAACAACATAGGGATAATATACGTATGTAGTACGTGAAAGCCTCCTGCTCGTCTCCAGACAGCTACTCGTGCATCACCACCTAACCTGCCTTTAGTCTGCTCGTTTAGGAGCACCCAGAGTAATAAGAAGAGACATAAAACTCTGCGCCAGACGAAAGTCTGGCATGAGCGATAGCAACAATACGAAGCAATAACAGGTATAATAATCATACCTGAAGCTGAATCTCCAACCAAAGAGTTAGCACAACAAGATGTACAGTACTCTAAGGTAAACACTAACATAAAGTGTAAAATGGGAGTGTGCGTGTCATGGTGTTAGCAAACATCGAACATAGCAATCATCCTCACATCTCTCACTCAGTGCATAAAGCATACGATATCCACCACTTTGATAACCAAATTCATTTGGGACCATGATGGGTCCATGCCCTTCTGGACTCCGTACAACTAATTGCCATGACCATGCCCTTCTAGTCTATAGCCAATAATCCTTCCCAGTCCATACATCCTCTGGCTCTAGGTCGTCCACATGCCCCATCTCTCAACAGTGAACCAAAGTTATAGATATCGATAACCCCTTTGCACACGTCCCGCAGCAAAATCCAACTCTAGAAGTTAAGTCGTTGGTTCCCATCTTGATCCTAAGTAATAACTTCATATTTGGACTTCCGTTGCATTTCGGGTTTTAGTCAGAGAGGTGTTGATCTTCAGAAGAGTTCGCAATCGTCGTCGCAAAGTAGAAGTTCGAATCCGGTTTGGTTTGGAGTCATCATCTTTGTCCAAGTCGTGGTCATCGTCGATGACAGGTTGCCTTCCCGGTCCCCTGCCCCCCCCCCCCTTCGGGCCACCCTCTGAGGGTCCCCCCCCCCCCAGATCGCAATCCCTTGGTCACCCCCCATCTACTTCGCGGCGCTCCTTCTAGTCAGTTTGTGACCCTTTCCTAGTGGCGGTTCGTGACCCTCTCTTGGTGGTGGTTCGTGACCCTCTCTTGGTGGTAGTTCGTGACACTCTCGTGGAGGCGGTTCGTGACCCCTACCCTCTTCAGGAACAAAATTTCTCCAGTTTTTCCTGCGAGCTAATTTCTCCAAACGACGACATTTTCAACCATTCTAATCTTCCTATGACATCACAAAACATACCAAACAACAGTAATAACATATAGAATCAATCAAAAACATTAAAACATCATTCACATGAAATATTTTAGATCAAACGTACCCAAAAAGCATGATTTTCCCCTTAATCCTCTTAAGAATGTTTTAACTATAGGATTAGCAAACTTAATCCAAATTAACCCAAATTTTCACCAGTGACATAAAATGATATCTTAGAATTTCTACAAATTTTTCCATATTTTTCTGATGTGTAATTTCGTTAATTATCACTAATCACCCCTAATTAGCTGTAATTAGCGTATAAAAGTGCAAATCACTCACCTTAGCCACAAATTAAATCTTAGATCTAAAACTTTACTGTTATGGCATGGAACTCTATGTATTGCAGCAACTCCAACCCTAATTTGGTGCTAATTTGACTTGATTTGGTGTAGTTTTGGTTAATTAGTGATTAGAAAGCAATTAGGGTGAGATTTAGAAGATGGAGGCCATTTTTAGGGTTCAATGGAGGTTAGTGGCGACTAGAAAAATGAAAGGGAATGTTTCTCCAAACCCTTTCAGCCCTCCCATAACCCTAATCCCGAAATGGGTTATGGGCCTAACTACTAATCAACCGTTAAGTCCAATTATGTTGTTTTTCCATATTCAAATCTTATTTCAGTCATATCTCTCAAACAGTAAGTCCGTTTCATTAATGTGACCACCCTACGAAAAGGGAATCCATCATCTGAATCCAATGGAAGTGGTTTTAGGTCAAAACTCCTTACCAATCAAATGTTATAGGCAAAACAAGATTCACCAGGGGTAAAATGGTCATTTAAAAATCGGAAAAAATCGTGAGCATGGGAAATGACCCCAATAGTTGTTTCCCAAAGTTACACGACCATACGGCTTCATATGAAAATAAAATAAATATTCTACGATCCTCCAATACGTAGAATGCGGGTCGTTACATCTAAGCTGGTAAAAGAGCAAATTGAAAGTGAATCTCAAATATTGTGAAACTGCAACTATAATAAATAGTTTTCCAATTTAAAATTAGGTTAAATTGGTTAGAAGTGATCTTAAGATATTTAATATAAGTTCTGCAGATGATGACTAATACTATTTGAGGAATTAAACGGTGGAAATATCGTAATTCCGCTTATAGTATCAGTTTAATACGGAAACATATACTGGATATAAGAAGTTTTGATTTCTAACTAATTGTATATTAATATAAATAGTTTGGATTTAGCTTGAATTCTATGGTGATAATATTGTTTACCCAAGCAAGATTTAGGTAAATTATGGAAGTTAATATGGAACTAAGTGAACGAAAGTAAATAAGTTGAATGTCTTTGAGATTGATTGGATGAACTCAAGATTATCTAAACCAGTTATACTTTTCGAATATGAATATAAATTCATGTCATCGGCATGGAAAGGATACAATTCCAATTTAAAGCATTTGTATATTTATATAGGTTTTCAACTATATAAAACATGGTATGTTAATTACAAAAATATTTAAATAAGACTTATTTGATTTAAAGGATATGTATATGTTTAAATCATTTTATTTACTTCTTCAAACTTTAATGTACAGTAGGTAGTTGTTTTAATCATTTTTAGTTCAAGATTTTCAAATATATATATATATATATATAAGTTAGTTTATAACAAAATTTATTATTTCAAATATTTTATTTAATTAAAATGGGGAATTGTTCCAGTCCTCAATCCATTGATTCGAATATAACCAATCCTTGATTGAATAAACACAACGAGTTCGAATTAAAGAAATAATGTAAATCTTGTTTGACTATCATTCTAAATTTAGAATGAATTAAGTTATGCATGTATATGATGGAAAAAACTTAATTTCAAATTTTACAGTCCAAAGAATGTGTTGGTTATTTGGAAAGACCGAAATCAGGATTTAATTCTCGAAAACCATTCCAAGTAATTGTTCGATGAAATAAATGAAGACATATAAACGGCTATTGAAGATCGTGGTTCTTCACATCGAATGGGTTGCCTGCTTATTTATTTCTTCACTAAATAGATAGAGTAGAGAGATGACCCTATTACTGGAGTAGCAAAAAGTCTGCATATATTTGGAGAAATTTCGAATTGCAAGGGCCTTCGCTCTCAAACCTTAGTCATAGAATAAGGCACCTTCGGCTTCGTTCGAACGCGGAACGAACTTGTATGGATTTGTGTTTGACACTGTATCTTATAATGTATTAACTGATTATTACTAAACATATTTCTGTTTAGTAATGGGAATATATTCCCTTGGCTAAAGGTTATTTGGTTAATGGTTATCAGTTGTAGATTATAAAATGACAGTGTGGCATGCGAGGTGCTGCAGTTGATGAAATGATCGAAGCATGGCTTAGTGTAAGAGCGTAGCTTTGTGGTACGAAACCTCACGAACCTCACAACCTAAAATGATGGGAAACTGGCGGTTAGGTTGAACTTAATCTCTATTGAAACTCAAAAGCTTCGGTGGTAGATCTACTTGTGAAAACTGGGGAAATAAAATATATATGGTGTCCAATGTCTAAATGAAAACCGGGATATATACTTTGCGCTATGTATTCATTGTCTGATGTCTGGATGTTAACCAGGAGACACTATGTAACGACCCGTGTTTTTCGACCATTTGAATATGAATATTTAATTAAATTTATTCATATTAAATATCTTATTGGAAATATTAATGGAATTTTATATTTAATTCATTATTTAAACGAAGTTCGAACGTTATATATTTATATAGTTATAAATAGAGTTTGAAAATGGCGTGCAGTTCGTAATATTTGGTTTTGAACTTCAACTGAGAATACAGGATTCGATATAAGTCGGATTTCTGTGAAACAAGACACGTTGGAACCATATTGACGATAATTTTCATATGAAAGAGAAAAATCCAGATTTCGTGTTGTTGATAGTAAGTTATGGCCAAATCAAATTTTGAAATAGTCGCTATGGAAAATCGTTATTTAATATTAGGCCCTTAAAATGGCCGTTTTGCAAACGGACTCAGATTTCGACGAAATCAGTTTCATTAGAACTGTATTGTTAAATTATTGTACGGTGGTGAGTGGCGTGGAAAACCGATATCATATGTGACCACGGTAGCCATAAACGCCCGTTTAATTTCTATAGCGCATATTTAAATAAATAAAAGGGTATTTGAGTGTAACTTGAGCAGATGATCGAATTAGGCCACGAAACCAGTTCCGTTGAGTTCGTATCGTCGATTTGAGTCAGGATATGTATATAGTTTGTTATTTTTAGAGATCGAGAAATTTGGCGTTAAAAAGGGTAGGGCGGTTCGAGGTAAAAACAGCCTACCGGGGCAACAGTCTCAGAATGCGACGAAATTAGTGCCGTTGGGTTCGTATCGAAAAGTTATTGTCGATGTTCGCAGTTCCAAGTGGATTTGATTTATCTGGTGACCGTGGAAAAATTAAAAGCGTGTTCATTTCCGGTTTCATAAAGGAAATTTTTCCATACGACCTCGGAATTCGACGAAACTTGTCCCATTAGGACCGGAATACCTTTTTACACCAAGATTAGCTTTTTATCAGTAAACAGAAACCATTTATAGTAATATTATCGCGTTACTTGGGGATGAAGTATCGGCTAATACTAGTTAATAAAAACCGTACTCTCTCAACTAAAAAAATAAATTGTTCTATACATCATTGAAGTGAAAGCACTGCCATAAATCTTCCATCTTCCATCGAATTGAAAACTCAATGCCTGATCCGTCTGTTCAAACTCTCTAACCTATGCATATATTTTGGTCAAAGCAGCCGATACCCTACCCATCTACCCATCAATAGACATGCACAGCTACCATATGGTACAAGGCAGGACACGCACATGCAGCTACCTATTTCCTCCTCTCCGGTAATACTTCATTTCGCTTTCACCTCGGCAGACCTAAGTCATCCCACAGACCTAAGAAATGAAGACATGACAAGCTAAGAAATGCAAAGCCCACAGCTACACTGTCGTGCAACCTACCATAAAACGTGACGGCCACATTTACTCCTTGTACTGTTTCTTTCGTGATCCCCAAACCATCTTTGCCTATAAATAGCACCATGTAGTTGTTCTTTCTAGGGAAGCAACTCTTCCTCTCAACCGTAATACTCATGAATATCCTTTTCTTCCCAGCAAATACAACGCTAGCCATGTTTTCTTTTAATCAAAATCCACAAACAACGTCAGGGTATATGCTGTCTCGGGTGTGATGAGTTCGATCGCGACATGGGCTGAGCAGACGCTAGTGACCTGAAGCGGCTACATGCGGAGTGTGGCGAGCCGAGCCGCTAGCTGTGGGTACGCTGCATGGAGGAGAATGACGTGAAGCGGGGATTTCGATGCTGTCGGATCGAGGAGGGAGTAGATTGGCGCAAGCATGACCCAGGGGTTCGAGAGTGGGATCTGGTATGGTGGTATGTAGGGATGGACGGAACACTGGTGGTGGGGCTGGATCCGTTCAGCAGAAGAGGTGGCGCGCGTCTTCGGGGAGCATCAGATCTGACTCCGATGGGGTTGAGGGCCACGTCGATCGAATGTTTGGTGGGTGTTTATGGTATGCGGGGTAGGGACTTCAACGAACTGGAGCGAGACAAGGCAGTAGCCTGGAAGATGAGATCAAAGAAAAGGGTCCAGTGTTTAATTCGAATTCAAGGAACGAAGTGCTGAAACGAAGGAACCAGAATTTTCATAGTAACTAATTTTAACTTGTGTTGATTAAATGATAAATTGATTAATTATATTATATTATTATTTAGTAACACTATTTTACTCAATATAGGATAACGTGTGAACTGGGATGAACAAGAGATAGAAACCAAAACAAAGTAGTCGTCATATACTTGTGCTTAACAAAGTAATTAGTTATAGTTAATTTTTAATTAAAGAAAATAGATTGATTAAAATAAAACGTAGAAACCGTAAACTTATATCATTTATTATTTATGTCTGTGATATCAGAATTGGATCAAAGAAGCTATGCCGGTACCGTTACAATGAACATTACATTCTGGATCCAGTCTGGACAGTCCTGGAATTATCCGAGAATTTTAATTAAATTAAACATTAGTTTAATTTAATTAAACAAATCGCTCAGCGACAAGTAAATCAAGGTGAGTTAAACTCACTCAGTTACCCTTTTTATATTTTATATAAATTGGGTGTTTTTATTTTGTGTACTCTGCTTGCCAATGGTTGACTGCTTTGCTAGTTATCTATTTAACTGTTAATTTAAACGATGAAATTAAACTGTGTTTAATTTCAGTGAAATACCAAATCGTTATTTTTAACGGTTGGTTCCAATAAAGGTAACTCACCTTGGTTGGTCACGTTTATAAAACGTGTTTTCGTTTGAACTGGAGGAACTGATGAAAATGTTTTGTTGATTAGTTGATGTAAAATGGTTGCTAATTGTTATGATATATCAGTTAAATGGAATTGTTTGACCTGGTTGATGATAACCATTTGAATACAGGGAAGAACAGGTTGGAGGAATCCAACCGGATTCCTCAAATGTATTATTTATTTTCATATGATCATATATGAACTAATCTGTTTGTGTGATTGATTTGATGATTGATTATTGACTGAATATTCAACCTCTGTTTGGTTTGAACCAATAGGTGATATTGGTTAAGTGTTTGGCAGAGTATGGCCTTTAAAACCAATCGAGTTATCGATATTGATTCACCGACAGGTGAATCGATAGAGTTGAGGTTATAAAAATTTATTTTTATAACCAGAGTTAGATTTGAATTATGTTATTTGAATAAAAGTTATTTAAGAGAAATAAATAAATATTTTTATTTAAGACTTTGATTTGTTATGAAGTTATTTTGCAAAGATGTTAATCAGATTTACCAGTTGAAGAATAAGAAATGAATTAAATGGTTAAACCTTGGAAATTTGTTTTGTAAGAAAACAAATAATTAGAATCTATCTAAATTAATTATATTTTTAATTAATTTTAAAGTGAGGATTGTTGAAATCGGTTAATGGGATAATCAAGTTTTGAATTAATTAAACCGACCGTTTGGAATTAGAATTGTTTATCAAGTTAATGTGTTTTGACTAAAATGGTTAACGAATATTGTTTGAATTTAAATAAGGATTTAAAAAGGGATTTAGTAGTTAATTTAGTTAATAAAGGGATTAACTACTAAAGTAATTAATGTTTGAAATAAGTTATCATTTTAATTAATGATAAAGTTAGAAATATATTTTTAAATGGGAATTCATTTAAAAAGTTACCGAATGTGAGATGCAAGCCAATTGAATGGTGAAAGGAAATAAACATACTCAATTATATGAATTAAGTGGAAGGAGATTACGATAAAAGGGTTTATTACAAACCAGAGGTTTAAGTGAGATTTAAAGTGTAAGACGTTAATTTTACATTAACGTTATGTGGAAATGAAATCAAGTAACAAGCGGGTTTTGAAATGAGATTTCAAAAGTGGGAAAAGGTTATATATATTTGAAAGGGGATTGGAAAATGTGAATTTGGGGTTAAATAAGGGGTCATAAGGTTGTATAACCAAACCAGAGTTAAATGGAATTTGTTTGGAGATTGAATGGAATGTTGAGTTCCTGATTACAACTTATATTTATCTGAAGATTTGAACGTTGTTGATTAAGGTCTGAGAGGTAACTGAAATACCCCAACTTGAACAACATCGGGATTATCTGAAGATGGTATTAGTTGGTAATCGTATGAGAGATTAGCGATAATCGATTAGTTCCATTGTGAAATAATAAAGCAACATTGGTGGAATCTTGGAAAATATATATGTATATATAACAAGAGACCCCAAAGTAAAGTAAATCAGCATGCAAGGATATAGTTATTCGAGATAGAATTAGCCAAACGTAATTATTCGGCTAAGCTGCCATTTCATACGACTGCTAGCGTAATTCGCAGGGCTGCAGATAGCCTACGGCGGTCGGATGTTTCCTGAGGGAATCAGGCGTAACCATTGTGATCGCTGTGATCTAGAGTCAAGCGAATGGAGTTAAGACGAATGTTAGTTAATCAAATTAGAGTTATTCAAATATCATACTTTTGAATATTAAAAGAATTGGAAGTTTCAATTTAACAAAAAGGAAATCAGTTTGTCAAAGGCCAAATGATGCTAAATACTGATCCAGTGAACTCATTGGAGTGTCATGATTGAAACACTGTTTATTTTGATAGTTAAATCACCGACTATCAAATATGTCCAATGCGATTGTTGGTATGGAAAGACCGGGATCGAATTTATATTCGAAAACCATTCCGACCAACAAATACGTGAAGATCTCAGAAGAGGTTCAAGATGGAGCATTGAAGACCGTGGATTTTCATAAACGGAAGGACCACTAATGTTCTCTGCCTGGCAAGTAGAGATAAGTTGTGATTCTGTCGTAGTTGGAATCTACGGGTTGCAGGGACTTCTCGCTACTGATCCATGGGGTGATTCCTATATTGGATGCAGTAGGAGAGTGCCTTCGGTTCATCCTGTTCCTGGATGACGTATATGGACGAATGTCTGACAGAGTATTTCTAAAGGATCACGTACGTTGATTTCTTCAAACGTGCTATGGTTGTTGGCGGGGAATCGCCGTTCTCTTAGCTTCCAGCTAGAGTATTTTTGTGGATATCAATTAGTGATATCTGACGGATCTGACGATGTGGCATTCAAAGTGAATGGCGACCAGATGTCAAGAGTTAATTCTGGCCTCAAGCCTCATCAACCGGGAAATGACAAAAATCGGGCAGGCAGCATGGCTATGTGGGTCGCTCCCATTAGGGTGTAGAATCACCTATCTAGAGAAATTCCATTTGTTTCTTAAAGTCTATATTCGATGCTGTCCCTTTTCGGGAGACGGTTGCTGATCCCAACCGTCGGTGGTATACATTCGATACACTCAAGCGAAATGAGTGGTCGGTCATGTGAGGGCCGGGTTGCAAGAAGTTCTTGTTGAACCCAGTGTATTCGTCTCTAGAGATACACTATCGGCAGGTGGTCCCATACCTTGTCAAGGTCGGAATCCAATTTCCAATAAGCGCCCGCGGGTTTGTTTGTATACTATATATGTGGAGCGTGAGATGCAAGCGTTCCACTAAATTGATATTTACTTGTGTTTAGACATTATTATAATATCAGACAAGATATTGGTTTCAAACTGTTTTGGGTTATCGTAAGGTAAAAACTGTCCGTGTTTATGTGTGGATTTGGTCTTACGATTATCCTTTTCTTCTGAAAAGATTTTGAACTTTAAAATCATGATTGGATGATTCACCCTTATTACTGTGCGAGTTTATCTCACTCTGGTTCACCAGACTGACCCGGTGTTTTGTAAATGCTCGGGTTAGACCGGGTTGTACAGGTTCAGGTTATCGACTGCTATGAAGAGACGAGCTGGAGTTGTTCGGACGTATGATATTACTACTATTCCGCTGTGTGTTGTATATGGGAACAGACTATTATAACTGTCCCATGGTATGATGTACTCTGATACTGTAAGTATTTTCAAAGCTCTCAATAAAGATTTATTTCTGTATTTTATTTTGTTCCGCTGCGATGTGAGACTCTGTGCTGTGTGGTGTTCTTCTTCTTCTTCTATTCAATATTTCTACCTTATCTATTCTCATCCTCTAACTTCTTTCTATTAATGATCTGGAATGTTCGATGTCTGAATGGTCAACACAGTAGTTTGATGTTGATTTTCGGAGTCGAAAATCCCGGTTCGTTACACACTAGCATTGTGTCCTCGATTAATCTTTCATGCCAGGAACCAACTTGTTGGAAATCCAATAGCCAATACGAGCCTTTCGCATTATTTGTAAACTATGTATGTGGGCATAGTCACTATGCTTGCTGGAATTGTAAATTTATTTGCAAAATGTTTTAACATGTTATTAGTAGTAATAATACACACCGTTGACGTACATCATTGATTTGGCTTTATAAGGCTAAAACTCGTCCATGTGTGCACTTGCATTTGCATTTATTGTTTGGTGTTTATTGGGGTGAGCCTTATAATAGTCTCATTTTTCAAAACTCATGTACGACTTATGCACTGGTGGTCATAGGAGTAAATCCGTTCCATTTTATACGGCGTGGTCCTTTTATTTACCTTAATATAAAATAAAATGTTTTATGTTCTCACACTAGTCCCATGACTGACCTAGAGTTTATTGTTCCTTCCTAAACTCTGGGTGCCCACAAATTTTCACACGGGCAGCTAGTGGTTTAGTTTTACATTTATAGATACTTAGAGCAAGATTCGAAGCTCTTTTGGGTTGGAGCTTCGAGCTAGAGTTTGAGTTCTTCCGCTATATCATATTGTTTCTTCTGTTATAGTTTTCTTTTCCACTATGTATTTTATTATAACTCTAATAATGTAAACTCTCTTATAATCAAATGTTGAGAAATAAAAGTTTATTTTATTCTATTCTAATGTGTATTACCTCGTCGAATCCGATTTTCAAATGTTTGGAGTTGGTTTAAACATTGACTTGAGGCGGTTGGAAGTTTGGTCATTACATGTGGTATCAGAGCTGTGGTTGAACCTAGCTCAAGGGGTATAGTCATTAGTATCATAATAACAGAGTAAGAAACTCATTAGAGATAAGGTAGTGATACCCTAGAATGAGTGGAATCAGTTGCAGAATCCTTCTTCAAAGAGAGGTATTTTGAAAGCATAAATAGTTTTTAAAATGGTTTAGAATGTTTCTAAAACAAATGTTTTCGAAAATAAAATTTTGTTTAATATTTAAATCTTTTTCTGAATTTCCTTTCTATTTGAATCAATCTTCCTTCATAGAATGTCTTTGATTATGTTCTTTCATTTGTTCAGCTTTTACCTCGAATTCTATAACTTATCCTTATCTATAACAAGGTAAGAAGTAGAAGAAGAGTATAAGACTTCAAGCTACTCCATTCTTACTTAATATGGATTTGAAATTGTTAAATTTAAAGGTATTATAATATATGATTTCTTGATACATTATTAAAATTTTGATATATAAATATATATATATATATATATATATTATGTATTGGTAATGCCAAAATTTTGAAAAGATTTAATGTTTACACTTCAAGATTTTATATTTTATAAATTATATACTTTGAATAAGATTTAAAGATGTAGATTTTGTAAGAAAACAATATTATCTTAGTTGGAATCTATAATGATATAGTTTATAAATATAGGAATTTATAAATTTAAATTGGTTATAAATATTTTAGTTTGTAACGTATATATATATATATATATATATATATATATATATATATATATATATATATATATATATATATATGACTGAACCTATGGAAGTTAACAAGTTTATAAATTGAATACAGGTAACATGGATTTGAAAATATTAGGTGTAGTATAGAATAATATTATTTTGTATTTGATTTAATAATAATATTGTTTGTATATTTATCAAGGATTGATGTTCAAATTTTAATAAATAAATGAGTGGGGGAGAGAAATAAAATTTTCCCTACTTAAATTTTTAATGATTTGGAATATATAATTTATAATATATGATTGAAAATTTGGTATATATATTCTGTTTAAATATAAAAAGATGTTTTTAGTACTTATCCGACAGTATCGAATACCTAGTGATTTGAGTATATGTCTGATCAACGTATATGTTAAATCCTATATGTATTAGATAGATACAGAGTCACACTCTAGTCTCTTGAAATTGATTCTGATGATGACCGTGGCTTCATCTATATCTATTTTCAGGTTTCAAAAGTGAGATAGATATATACTTCCAATCAACATGTCGAGTGAATACTTAAAACTATTTTTAAATATGTTCGAAAATATTTTAACTTTGATTTATACATACATATATTTTTAGAATATATATAGGTATGAATATAAGTATGAAACATTTGGGTTAAATATATTAATTATTTAATTACCATTTCTTCACCTCGTTCCTTTTCGGGAATGAAAAGTTTTGAGTAGGGGAGATTGAAACAACCCAATTTTAAGTGTATTTTATTTTAGTTAAATTTTTTATATTTGTTTGAATTTTTTTTTTTCAAATAACTATTTTGATTTATGATTTATAACTAAATTATTTGGATTTCATATAGCAAATGATTTTGCTTGATATGGATGTAATTTATAATACAAATCAATATTAAATATTTTAGAATCTTATTTATGGTAAATTTTAATCGAGTTATCTATTTGAATGTGAATTCATTCTTGAATTTTATTTAAATATTTAAAACTTGTATAAGTGTACAATCTGTTCCCAATAGTTATGAAATTATATGTTTGATTTGATTTTGAATTATCTCTCTTTTAGATCTGCTATGCGTATTGATTATTGTTGATGCAAACATTTCCAATTTTATTTTCTGATTTATTTTCCTTTGATACCGTCTGTTACTTATTTGATTTGCAAAATTGTTTGTTAATTATATATTCCCGAAACATGATGGTTCCTTTGAATTTAATATTTATATTTTTCCTTTTGTTTGCAATCAATGTTTACCTTTATAAAATTCAACGTCCATTTGTTAGTATAATTCCTTTGCTTATACGTTCGATGTTTTCAAATTTTAAATCATTCATTTATTGCAAAATCTCCATTTAATTTGTGCCATTAATTTGGCTAAACATTTTTCCTCTTTTACTGTTTCTAAATATAACTTTTGGTTTAATTCCAAAGGACCGTTTCTTTTCGTCAGTGAATACTGGGAAGTAAATTAATACGTCAGTCATTCAAAAGTTATAATTTTCATATTTATTTAAGGAGAATACTAGGAAGTAAATTAATACATCAGCCATTCAGAAAATTTTACTTTTCATATTTACATTATGGGTGATATTTAGGAAGCAGTAAATTATATATATACTTGAATACTATACAATGACTATATAAGGTTGTTGGATCTAGATTAAACCTAGAGGGTGGGTGAATAGGGTTTATCACAGTTTTTAAACTGAATTGAAAAAAACTGAAAGGATATTAAAATAATAAACAGATCACAGAATGCAGTAGAAATAAAAGTGCAGAAAAATAAATCACACACAGATATACCCAGCTTCGGCAAAACCCTGCCTACTGCTGCATTCCTAAGGTTTCTACTAGGTGATAGAATAGATCCCGCATACAAGACCATGTACACTCGCAAACCCTGCTCCTATTCTAACCCTATGCTCAAAATCCTAGACTGAACGATATCCCCTCGATCAAATTTCCTGTATTACAAACCTTTAACGACCCGCCTTTTTGCCCAGTTCTTGCCGGCAATTAAACCGACTCAAACCGTTCAAAAAGACGAATTGTTATGGGTGCATACATATATTGAACAAAATAACAGAACTTTTCATTGCGAAATACAATGTTACATCAGAGTTACATAGAATATCAGAGTTACAACACATACAGCGGAAGAAAAGAAAATATACTCTCAGCGGAAGAAAACCGTATGATATAGCGGAAGCTCCAAACTCCATCGTGTACTCCAACTCAGAAAGTGCTCCGAACTTTGCTCCAGCGAACTATAAACTGCAAAACTAAACTACTAGCTACCCGTGTGAAAGTTTATGGGCACCCAGAGTTTAGGAAGGAACAATAAACTCCAGGTCAGTCGAGGGACTGGTGTGAGAACTCAAAACAGTTATTATTAGGTTCATTTTAAAGTTGAGAATTTCACCGGACCACGCCGCTAACGCGGAATGGGTTTACTCCATGTGAACACCCGTGCATATAAATGCGCAATGACTTTTGAAAATGAAGCTATCATAAGCTCGTCCCACATCACACAATGCAATGGCACACACCAGATGGGCGAGTTTTATCCTATGATAACCAAACATGCTTTCATACGTAAAAATCCTCTTTCAAAAACATAACACATATATATAATGTGGAAAACATTTCGCAAATAAATGTATTAATCCTAGACGGCATAATACCCCATAATATTATGTCGCCATATATATATGCAATCAAAATCGTATGGCTCGTATTGGAGATTTGGGTTTCCAACTTGATGATTCCTGGCACGAAAGATCAATCGGAACACAAATGAAATGTAATCAAGGGTTTTTCATCCAGACGCAGACACCAATACAAATCGCGAGGTAGATCAATGGTTTTCGACCAGACGCCCCCCGCCCCCCAACATACCCTATTCCATAAGTCATAAGTGGTTTCCCACTGCTACAGCGGTCATCATCAATTCATATATATACACAACCTAACCGCCAGTTTCTCATCATCCGGGGTGTGAGGTTTGTCGATGTCACGTCATACACAAAGCTATGCTTCGATAAGCCATTCTTTGATCATCACCATCTCGTTTCATAACTCAAGTATGCCACATTGACAATTCACGACATATCACTGATTTTCAATCAATGCATACCCTCTAAATTTATATGACTTAGAGATGAGGAAAATATATTGCCACAAATCCGATATACATTAACGGAAATCGGTGTTATGTGGTCAATTTCAATGTCAGACACACCATCCATACAAGTCCGTTCTGGGACTGAGCAGAACAACAACCCGTAAATACTTAAATATGTTCAGGTCTCATGTAACTCATACCTCGTATCGGTGGCCTACCTAACCGAGATATCAATTAACAATCAATCTAAACAAACTCAAATACTCCCGATCTCCATTCGTCATTTACCGAGTCTTGAATTGCTTCGTAACGTCGTAATATTACTTGGAATGGTTTTCGAACATATACTCGATCCCGGTCTTTCCAAGTAATAAGCGTACTTTAAAATAGTAGCTATGGTTTACACGGGCTTTTCAATTCAAATCTCCTCCCAAATATTTATCGATTCATTTACGACTCAAGATTTGAATTATTTAAATTTCATTATCATCTTATCTCTTCTTTGAAATCAAAGATTATACCTTCGCTTCAATTTCTTACCTTTAATTCCTTCAAATCAAAGATTTGATTAAATCTCGAATTACGATATAAATTTCCACAACTCAATCTCATTGGGTTCCAAGAATGATGTTATTGAAGATACGATTCATGACAAAACCCAAATCAATTGATATTGAATTATAAGTTACACAGAAATTGTATCCACTTATATTTGATATAAATTCTCAAAATCAACGAATACTATAAGTGGAATAACGATATAATAATATCTTCCAAATTCCTCAGATAGTATACGTTTAAATTATGAAATTTTATACCAAATAACGAATATTATTCCTATCCAACTTACTTCAATCAGGTTGAAACCCATATCTTAATTAGAAGATTTATTCAACTCTTTGACATTAGATCTGGATAGAAATGACATCAACTTATCTTCAATATTAATTTTCGTATCCAACTCATATTATAAGCGGAATAACGGTGAGTTACCTTTTAAATTCCACAAATAATAAGAGTTTTCATCTACCAAATTAATATTAAACATCCGAAGATTTATCTCCAACCATATCCAAATCATAAAACCCATTTTAACATTAAATAAATCAATTTAAATTCCATATAAAGTATTTCCAATACTTTTGAACTTTTGAAAAAAATTCCACCAATCATTTAAAAATGATTACTTATAGTTCAGAAAATAGTTTGCAGGTTAACACTTCAAAATAGATTATTTTCGAAGGAAGCGTTACAATAGCATTTCAAAAGTGTTACAAAAGCGTTACAAAACAGTTACCTTAACTATTTTGATCAAAATATCATTTATCTTAGCCAAAACTTAATCTTTACAATTCAAAACACCTTTTCATAATTTGTAATGATTTTACAATTTTTTTCCATATTTTTAAAACATTTAAAAATAGTTGTTTATAGTTATGGTCAACAATTGTTCTTACATCGATCTTTTCCAAAACGGTTTCATACATAACTTGAAAATTATAACCCGAATTTAAAATCTGCTTTCACTCATTTGAAAGTTCTTGTTAATATAAATCAAATGTTTTTCATTTCATTGAAATCCGATTTAGATTGCAAAAGTTATAAGCGTTTAAACTTTGCATCTAAAATACGTAAATTATCGTTTTGCGACAAGCTCTATTTTTACCATAATAACCATTATTCTACGATACTTCAAAATATCTTAGAAAATCATTATATCCTTATATAACCCTTTTAAAATCATTTAAATTTACTTTCCAAATTATTTTGGATCTAAAATTCAACTTTCATAAATTCCAATTCATTTCTGAATTCGAATAACTACAAATTAACCTTCCCATTCGTCGGATCAGTTAGGGATAGCCAGGGAGAGCAGGAAACTTCATTTCCAAACCCAAGCCTAGACACTATCCTCTCTGTCATCCTAGAACGTTCTGGTGTATATTATATTATTAATATAAAGAGACATCGTTCATATTCAAATTTCAAAATCTCATTTCGAATTTAAATTGAAATTAATATATTTTACCAAAACTGGTTTCAAATAGATAAAAAGATCGTTGTACAGAATCAATACATAATTCAAATCATTTCCAATCCTAATTCAATATTTAAAAAGTTAATGTTTAATTCAAAACTAACAATTTAAATATTATTTAATGATTAAATAAAATCGTATATAGGAAGGAGATTTTAAATCAATCACCCATATATTTCCACAACTACGGGGTGTGTGTGTAATATCATGCAATGCAATCATATTTATCCAAATGAACCATATGACCAGATGGATACGAATTCATTCATCATAAACAAACAGTTTAACGATGCACAAGTGTTACGGTCAATAACGCTTACCAGTGTTCAGTGTATTATCTAACTACATGCACATCCATTCACATAATAACATCCATCACACAATCATCATCATCAAATTTTAATTATCTTAGCTAATTATAATTAACTAATTTAAACAAATAAATTTAAATTAGAAGTTCTCACCTAACAGCTTTCCAAAACTTCACGGTAGACGATCCTAGCTGAACGAACCCTCAGACAGTATTTATGCGCACCATCTTCTTTGCCAATATATATATATATATATATATATATATATTAATCTTATCTCATTATAAGAGGAGGAGGAAAAAGGCTAAGCAAAAAATGGTGAAAGGAAGAGGAGAGGTGAATGGCGTAGGAAGTCATGGATAAGAAGGGGAGAAGAATGAAAGAAAATGGAAGAAATGAGAAATGGAGAAGGATGGTGAAAAGAGAGGGTTAAGGTAGGTTTATATAGGAAACTTAAATGTATAAGGAGCTTACACCTCATAGGACACTTGTCCTTTCCTTGTGTCTTTGATTCACGCATGTTAACACATGTTCCTTAAGTGAATAAGGTGGTGACACCTCTTTAGGACACATGTTACATCCATATTAAATCATTTTGCGAAATTATTTCTAACACTTATTTTATGTTACTAACTTGAAATGCTTTTCTAACACTTATTTAAGTCACAAATAAATAGATAACAATGCTTATACAATTTTTATAAATACCATTATAATTTATCAAAATAAATAAGATAATGATCATTCTTGTAAAATCATAAAATAAATTATCCTTTACCAAATTCATATTTTACAAATCAATATTATCAAAATTAGAAAATATTATTACTTAAACATAAATCTTATAAATTAAAAATAAGTTTATTTTTCTTATACAAAATCATATTTAATAAAACAAAATACTTATTCAAAGTTAAAATTTATATTCAAATATTATAAAAATCAATTTACATTCAGAAAATAAAATTTATATAAATAAAAATACAAATCAAACTTAGTTAAAATTATGGGATGTTACATTCACCCCCCCTTAAGAACTTTTCGTCCTCGAAAAGGAAGTCGGGTAAATTTAAACTCCCTAACCAATTTTAAATTCCCATTTCTATCTTAATATATCGGAGATGTAATGGTCAAAGCCACAGCTCATATCATTCTAATTTACACTAAAGGTAGAGTCTAAGGAAACATCTATGATCTTGTGATTAGTAGGGTCGTCACTGGTCATGATTAAAATCAAATTATCTGAGTTAGATCCAGAGTTGCTACCATTACCACAAAAGAGAAACTGGGATAGATATTGTCTAGTACTTAGAGGTCTATGACCCTAAGAAAATTATCTTTCTAACTTACTCTTACGGAACCCATGGTTTTCTTATCAATTATAAGACTAAGTGCTTAAATTAGAAATTTAAATCCAAGTTCTCAAATAAATCTTTTCCCCTAATCATTCAATTATCTTGCAAAATAACATCTTGGCTAAATTCAGTATTAGAAATTTTATTGCACTCAATACAATTTCAAGTTCAATTTAAGAGATAATTCAAAATACTGGTTTCAAATCTAAATTAGTTCACTTATCCAAGGCTTTATCTGAGCAGGGCAAAAGGAAGAATTCCGAAATAAAGTTGAATAATGACAATTCGGGGTGATATTCAAAATATGACAATGGGTCGAGCAAAACCCAGTGACTAGGGAAGAGATAGAATTATATTTCCGAAATACTCATTCTATTTCAAATTTTTATTTCAATCGTTTCCAATACAATCCCATATTAACCCATTTATAAGTTAACTTTTATACTCATTTAATATTCAAATTTTTGTTTTCATATTCACCTAATCGAACTCTAAAATTCAAAATATATAAAATCTCTTTTTCATTCTTGTTAAAATATCTTGTCTTGTTTAGAAAAAATTTCTTACTTAACTAGCCGGAAAATATTTTAAAACAGTTTTATTTAAAATTGCCATTACGCTTCCTCTGCGCACTCTGATCATGCGTATATTCGAACTAGTATTGGTAATAACATCCCAAAACATTGATTTCAAAATTTCCGGAACAAAATCCTCAAAATTAATATTTAAAAATCCAAATTTTCTTGCATAAGTTGGATTCTATATTTCAAAGAAAGCTCATTTATTGAGGTTCTGTTACAAAATATCTTGGATAAATTAAAGTTATCTACATGGTTTCACACGGTACAAAGAGACACACATAGATCAAGTCAAAATTCCATGTGCTCAAGTCAAGTAAAGATGCATAGAAGTTCCATGCTAATTTGTGCATGAAAGTTATACATAGACCAAATCAGGTTTCATGAGCTTGGAATAGAAATCAACATCTAATGAGCATCAACAGGTGCAAAGGTTCGAATTAAATACTTGGCCAAATGCACATGATACAAAGGTACGAATGACACTACTCAATAGCAAATGGTTGGAATTTAAATGGACAGTCTAGCCCAAGATGGGAACTCACATGCAAACAAGGATACAAATTCTAACAGTTTAATCATGGGATACTCGTTAAATTTTCATAATTTTCCTCTTGAATAAATCTTACTTTAACAACTTCATTTTCTTCCTTTGTGCTTCAAGTGAATACATGTTGAGAAATTTTCGTTTGACCCACTCGTTCATGCCGGTTAAGATTCTCTTAACAAGGGAAAATATAAAATTCAATCGATTTGTTCAATACATATCCCATTTTATCATATTAATCTTGTTGCTCAAAATTCGTATAGCTTCAAGTGGGAAAATCGGTCTTCTCCCCCACTTAAGACATTTACCATAATTTGATTAAATTGTATCTTCAAAATCGAAATATGGGGTGAACCAAGCTCGCTTACATGCATTTTCAAAATTTCACTTTTCAGTTCTTCAAGTGAGATTAGCTTCTAAAATATATCCTTGCGGTTTTGACAAAATAGTCTGATTCACACTTCTAATTATCAGTTAAGTATGCGTTTAACTTAACTACCTTATGTTAAATTCATTTTTCGCATATCCCATTTCATAACGTAATACATTCAATACTTCGAAAGTCATTTGCGAAATCAATTTTACAATTGTGAGGACGTCGCAAAACACTTTCAATTGTTTATCTATATAGCTTTAAGTACTTCTCGACGTCTCGATCAGAAACATATAGTCATCCCACTTTCGAAACCCAAAAATAAGACTGATGATGATCGATCAATTACCAGAATTATCCCCAAGCGACTAGAATGTGATTCTATATCCATCTAGTATATATTGGCCTTCGTATATATGTTAGCTAGGTGTATATGCAAAATCCTTACATACTTGATCGTCCAACCTTGACGTCAAATAAATACTCGCAACCGTTTTTATTACACGCTGATTATCTTTCAAATCTATAGCTTTGAATTAACGATCTTCTTATATAAATCTTTAATATATAGGTTGCAAAATATTTTGAGATTCTCATTCCAAGCTCGAAGTTTTTTTTTTCAATACGCTTGTTAAAGCCAATTCATTAATCGCTTATTTCTCGATAACTCTGAACAGATCGACGCTGGATTTTCGATGTCTTATCACAAAGAGCCCTTTTTATTTTGAAAGTATTTCCTTTAAAAATATTATTTTCAAATCTTCTTCAAAATATTTTATTTCAAATAATTATTATTTTCAAAAATGATTTACTTGTTCAAAAATACCTTATATAAATTTCAAAAATACGCTCTCTCATCATAATATTCCGAAATCTCATTCTAGGGCATTTCTAACCCTATCTCTAATGAGATACTATAGCTCTGATGAGTCCTATCCTTTGTTCAAAATATGTTGTACCCGATAGCTTTGTATAACCAAAGCTCTGATACCAACTTTAACGACCCGCCTTTTTGCCCAGTTCTTGCCGGTAATTAAACCGACTCAAACCGTTCAAAAAGACGAATTGTTATGGGTGCATTCATATATTGAACAAAATAACAGAACTTTTCATTGCGAAATACAATGTTACATCAGAGTTACATAGAATATCAGAGTTACAACACATACAGCGGAAGAAAAGAAAATATACTCTTAGCGGAAGAAAACCGTATGATATAGCGGAAGCTCCAAACTCCATCGTGTACTCCAACTCAGAAAGCGCTCCGAACTTTGCTCCAGCGAACTAAAAACTGCAAAACTAAACTACTAGCTGCCCGTGTGAAAGTTTATGGGCACCCAGAGTTTAGGAAGCAACAATAAACTCCAGGTCAGTCGTGGGACTGGTGTGAGAACTCAAAACAGTTATTATTAGGTTCATTTTAAAGTTGAGAATTTCACCGGACCACGCCACTAACACGGAATGGGTTTACTCCATGTGAACACCCGTGCATATAAATGCGCAATGACTTTTGAAAATGAAGCTATCATAAGCTCGTCCCACAACACACAATGCAAGCGCACACCAGATGGGCGAGTTTTATCTTATGATAACCAAACATTCTTTCATACGTAAAAATCCTCTTTCAAAAACATAACACATATATATAATGTGGAAAACATTTCGCAAATAAATGTATTAATCCTAGACGGCATAATACCCCATAATATTATGTCGCCATATATATATGCAATCAAAATCGTATGGCTCATATTGGAGATTTGGGTTTCCAACTTGATGATTCCTGGCACGAAAGATCAATCAGAACACAAACGAAATGTAATCAAGGGTTTTTCATCCAGACGCAGACACCAATACAAATCGCGAGGTAGATCAACGGTTTTCGACCAGACGCAGCCCCCCCGAACATACCCTATTCCATAAGTCATAAGTGGTTTCCCACTGCTGCAGCGGTCATCATCAATTCATATATATACACAACCTAACCGCCAGTTTCTCATCATCCGGGGTGTGAGGTTTGTCGATGTCACGTCATACACAAAGCTATGCTTCGATAAGCCATTCTTTGATCATCACCATCTCGTTTCATAACTCAAGTATGCCACATTGACAATTCATGACATATCACTGATTTTCAATCAATGCATACCCTCTAAGTTTATATGACTTAGAGATGAGGAAAATATATTGCCACAAATCCGATATACATTAACGGAAATCGGTGTTATGTGGTCAATTTCAATGTCAGACACACCATCCATACAAGTCCGTTCTGGGACTGAGCAGAACAACAACCCGTAAATACTTAAATATGTTCAGGTCTCATGTAACTCATACCTCGTATCGGTGGCCTACCTAACCGAGATATCAATTAACAATCAATCTAAACAAACTCAAATACTCCCGATCTCCATTCGTCATTTACCGAGTCTTGAATTGCTTCGTAACGTCGTAATATTACTTGGAATGGTTTTCGAACATATACTCGATCCCGGTCTTTCCAAGTAATAAGCGTACTTTAAAATAGTAGCTATGGTTTACACGGGCTTTTCAATTCAAATCTCCTCCCAAATATTTATCGATTCATTTACGACTCAAGATTTGAATTATTTAAATTTCATTATCATCTTATCTCTTCTTTGAAATCAAAGATTATACCTTCGCTTCAATTTCTTACCTTTAATTCCTTCAAATCAAAGATTTGATTAAATCTCGAATTACGATATAAATTTCCACAACTCAATCTCATTGGGTTCCAAGAATGATGTTATTGAAGATACGATTCATGACAAAACCCAAATCAATTGATATTGAATTATAAGTTACACAGAAATTGTATCCACTTATATTCGATATAAATTCTCAAAATCAACGAATACTATAAGTGGAATAACGATATAATAATATCTTCCAAATTCCTCAGATAGTATACGTTTACATTATGAAATTTTATACCAAATAACGAATATTATTCCTATCCAACTTACTTCAATCAGGTTGAAACCCATATCTTAATTAGAAGATTTATTCAACCCTTTGACATTAGATCTGGATAGAAATGACATCAACTTATCTTCAATATTAATTTTCGTATCCAACTCATATTATAAGCGGAATAACGGTGAGTTACCTTTTAAATTCCTCAAATAATAAGAGTTTTCATCTACCAAATTAATATTAAACATCCGAAGATTTATCTCCAACCATATCCAAATCATAAAACCCATTTTAACATTAAATAAATCAATTTAAATTCCATATAAAGTATTTCCAATACTTTTGAACTTTTGAAAAAATTCCACCAATCATTTAAAAATGATTACTTATAGTTCAGAAAATAGTTTGCAAGTTAAAACTTCAAAATAGATTATTTTCGAAGGAAGCGTTACAATAGCATTTCAAAAGTGTTACAAAAGCGTTACAAAACAGTTACCTTAACTATTTTGATCAAAATATCATTTATCTTAGCCAAAACTTAAACTTTACAATTCAAAACACCTTTTCATAATTTGTAATGATTTTACAATTTTTTTCCATATTTTTAAAACATTTAAAAATAGCTGTTTATAGTTATGGTCAACAATTGTTCTTACATCGATCTTTTCCAAAACGGTTTCAAACATAACTTGAAAATTATAACCCGAATTTAAAATCTGCTTTCACTCATTTGAAAGTTCTTGTTAATATAAATCAAATGTTTTTCATTTCATTGAAATCCGATTTAGATTGCAAAAGTTATAAGCGTTTAAAGTTTGCATCTAAAATACGTAAATTATCGTTTTGCGACAAGCTCTATTTTTACCATAATAACCATTATTCTACGATACTTCAAAATATCTTAGAAAATCATTATATCCTTATATAACCCTTTTAAAATCATTTAAATTTACTTTTCAAATTATTTTGGATCTAAAATTTAACTTTCATAAATTCCAATTCATTTCTGAATTCGAATAACTACAAATTAACCTTCCCATTCGTCGGATCAGTTAGGGATAGCCAGGGAGAGCAGGAAACTTCATTTCCAAACCCAAGCCTAGACACTATCCTCTCTGTCATCCTAGAACGTTCTGGTGTATATTATATTATTAATATAAAGAGACATCGTTCATATTCAAATTTCAAAATCTCATTTCGAATTTAAATTGAAAATAATATATTTTACCAAAACTGGTTTCAGATAGATAAAAAGATCGTTGTACAGAATCAATACATAATTCAAATCATTTCCAATCCTAATTCAATATTTAAAAAGTTAATGTTTAATTCAAAACTAACAATTTAAATATTGTTTAATGATTAAATAAAATCGTATATAGGAAGGAGATTTTAAATCGATCACCCATATATTTCCACAACTACGGGGTGTGTGTGTAATATCATGCAATGCAATCATATTTATCCAAATGAACCATATGACCAGATGGATACGACTTCATTCAACACAAACAAACAGTTTATGGTGCACAAGCGTTACGGTCAATAACGCTTACCAGTGTTCAGTGTATTATCTAACTACATGCACATCCATTCACATAATAACATCCATCACACAATCATCATCAACAAATTTTAATTATCTCAGCTAATTATAATTAACTAATTTAAACAAATAAATTTAAATTAGAAGTTCTCACCTAACAGCTTTCCAAAACTTCACGGTAGACGATCCTAGCTGAACGAACCCTCAGACAGTATTTCTGCGCACCATCTTCTTTGCCAATATATATATATATATATATATAAATATATTAATCTTATCTCATTATAAGAGGAGGAGGAAAAAGGCTAAGCAAAAAATGGTGAAAGGAAGAGGAGAGGTGAATGGCGTAGGAAGCCATGGATAAGAAGGGGAGAAGAATGAAAGAAAATGGAAGAAATGAGAAATGGAGAAGGATGGTGAAAAGAGAGGGTTAAGGTGGGTTTATATAGGAAACTTAAATGTATAAGGAGCTTACACCTCATAGGACACTTGTCCTTTCCTTGTGTCTTTGATTCATGCATGTTAACACATGTTCCTTAAGTGAATAAGGTGGTGACACCTCTTTTGGACACATGTTACATCCATATTAAATCATTTTGCGAAATTATTTCTAACACTTATTTTATGTTACTAACTTGAAACGCTTTTCTAACACTTATTTAAGTCACAAATAAATAGATAACAATGCTTATACAATTTTTATAAATACCATTATAATTTATCAAAATAAATAAGATAATGATCATTCTTGTAAAATCATAAAATAAATTATCCTTTACCAAATTCATATTTTACAAATCAATATTATCAAAATTAGAAAATATTATTACTTAAACATAAATCTTATAAATTAAAAATAAGTTTATTTTTCTTATACAAAATCATATTTAATAAAACAAAATACTTATTCAAAGTTAAAATTTATATTCAAATCTTATAAAAATCAATTTACATTCAGAAAATAAAATTTATATAAATAAAAATCCAAATCAAACTTAGTTAAAATTATGGGATGTTACGAAACCCGTAACACGTAACCCAGATTTTACAGACTCTGTCAACTGTCAGTCAACACCCTGACTGATTCCCTAGAATTTTACAGACTTCTAGAAACTGTTCGTTTGACGGTTTTACAAAAACAAATTAAAATACAACAACAACAAAAATAAACAACAAAAACCCTATAATAAAAACAATTTAATTTCCCCTTTTAAATATAAGCTTGGCTTAGCCAAGTGAAACATAGGCCGGCCTCCTCCTATTCTTTAGCCTGATGCTTTTCTCTTTTGCTCTGGAGATTAAAAAAAATGGCGGCGTTGAAAATTGGGGATTAGGGTTTCTCAATCTTCAAATCACAGTCTTGAATTGCTGGAAAGATTGATTCACTGATGCTCAAACTCGTTTGTCTCTTTGCTTGGCGATTTGAAGAGTTTGCGATCGAAAAAGAATGTGAGTATCTTCAATTTGATTTTTTGGATTTTTTGTTGTTGCTTGTTTCGATCTGCATTGCCAGTGATGATAGATGTGTATAAATAGGGTAATTCGATCCCTAATTCACTCTGATTTCATATGAATGACTCGATCTGATTTTATTGCTTTCCCTCTTTTGGCTGGTTCCTTGATTGTTGCCTGCGTGATTTTGGCTTTGAAAAGCATGTGATAATTGCTGCCTTTTGTTCTCCTTGAAATGATACTATCGAGATTCAAAAAGCAGGAAACAAAAAAATGTTTTCCCTGCATGATATTTCTTACCAAAAACTGATTTGCCATTTCTGGAATCCCATGCACTGAATTGTTTTTCAAAAAAAAAATGTTTCTTGCCTTTACAACACTTTGTGCAAAAACGGGATCAATCTTGTATGCTTGAAAAACAGGAAAGAAATAAGTGATTCCTTTGCAGATCACATTGATTTCATTCTTGTAAAAAAAATGTTCCTTGCTTGAACGAATTCATTTCTGGAAAACAATATAATCTTGCCTAAAAAGAAATTTCTTGCATGTTTATATGCTGTCATGTATGCCCTCCATTAATTCTTGTTCATGTAGAAAAATATTTTCTTGCCAAATTTAATTCTTTGCAGAAAATTACTTGCTCAAATTTGGAGTGCTTTAAAACTTGCCAAACATTGTTTCCTTGCGAGATTACTAAATGAATCTTTCCCCAAATTGGTCACGTGCATTTCAGAAAATGGTTTGGTCATAAACTGGAAAGAGATATTCAATGAATTTCCAAATTTGATGAATTTAATGTTTTCCAAAAATCTTTCTCTTAGAATAAAGAAATGAATGTTAAGATTAAAACAGGAAACAACAAATTTGTTTCCAATAGCTCCTTGCTTGATTTCTGGAAAACATATTAAGTTTGCCAATTTTTTTTTTTTTTTGGTATCAGAGCTGGTATAAGGTTACAACATGATAGGGAGTTCTCGCTCTATGATCTAGTGGCGAAGTAGTGACTCTTATCCCTACATGTAACACCCCGTATTTCTGTTAATACTAATATTCACAAATTAAAAGAATTAATATTGAGAATTTGCACGAAATAGCCTTAAAAAGGCATATAACAAATTTGAGATATGTGAATTGCCTTAAAAGGCGAAAAATGGAATTAAGACATTAATTGGAAAATTAATGTGTAGAAATGGTCATAAGTTAATTATGGATTAATTTGAATTCATGAATAGGTGCGTGTGTATATATGTTTATATATTTATATATATATGGGCAGTTAATGTAAACATGAATAGAAGTTTATTAATTTGCTGAGTGTTTGCTGAGTCACTTCTGACTCATTGCTGAGTCAATAAGATAAACCCCATCTGGTCTGAATGGCTGCGGTTATTTCTAGGTTAAATCTAATGGCCTAAATGAATCCTAACATCTATAAATAAGTGGGTAGACTCTAACCCTAAATCATTTGAAAAATTGGAGAGCTACCGACATGCCGTTGCCATGGAGTTCAGCATAGCCGTCACAAACTAAAGAAGAAGAAGGCCTAATCTACAAACTAAATCTACTCAAATCAAATCAAAAGCTCTCTCTCTTTCTATTTCTCTTCTTTAAAATTGTGAGTATGATGAATCTCACAATATTATTATAAAATAATTTGATTAAGTTATGAATGGATCACAAGAAAGTGATATGAATTGTTATGTATTTGTAAATTATGTTGTGGATCTCTTGTTATGCTATTATGTTATCATATATATGTTGTTATGTTGTAGTGATTATGTTGTAAATAATCCTATGCTATGTCATATGTGATTAATCATGCTATGCTATGTTGTAAATCATATCATGCTTTGTTGCAAATTATGATATGCTATGTTGTAAATCTTATATATGTTGTAGATCTCATATTATCACATATGTTGAAATACTTATGTTATATGATAATGATGTCATGTTAAGTTGTGTTGAATCATACAAGTTGTAAAATCATGATGTTAGTATTTAAGCGAATTGGATCATGTTTATGGTTTTTTTATAATAGACCTTGATTATGGGAATTTGCCTATTGAGTTAGGTGTACCCATATACATGAATCTACAAATTAATTGGATCTTGATTATGGGAATTTGCCTATTAAGTTAGGTGTACCCATATACATGAATCTATGATTAAATGAATTTTGATTTTTGGGAATTTGCCTATTGAGTTAGGTGTACCCATGTAAAACCATATTGTTAATGATGTTGATTCACACATGTCCTATACAAGTTTATGAAATTTGATCAAAATCTTATTATGTGAATTATGAATAAGTTGACACCCTTAGATCCATGACATGTATAACCTTATGCAAGTTGTAATGTATGCAAGTTTTACCCCTTGTTATGATTTATTTAGTCACATATATATGTTGTTGTTGTGAATATTTTCTTTTATGCTATGAGTTAGACTAATCGGGTCTAGCATACATTTTGCGAATAAACGTTCAAACGTGGGGTAGGGGTAATATTAGGAAATTAATAAATTGGGGTGCAATTGATATGATTTTGCATGCCTTAAATGGATGTCCATAATTGAGTCAATTATGGACATTGTTAAATTTGGAATTAATTAATAATTCAAGTAGGGAATTATTAAAATTGGGGAAAGTGGATTATTAATAATAATCAATGCTTAGGACACGAGGTTGGACCCGTTTGTGACGTAAACCTGCCCGGACCCGCCCGGCAAATCCAGTAGTCACAAATGTCGGCCCAATGTGAGAGGTCCTAGGCCCAAACTAAAGCATAACACTTGTAAAGACACAAGGTTAGACTCTTTTATGGTGTAAGACTGCCCGGACCCGCCCGGCAAATCCAGCTGCCATAAATGCCAGTCTAATGTGAGAGGTCTTTATGAGGTTATGGTCTTAATGAATTAAGAAATACTTAGCTAGATAATCATGTAAGGTGGGACATGGGGGTTAAGTAGGTGCCTTGGGTGGCATGAGGAATCTAGTGGTTGCCTTTAGAGGCATTTGAAATACGATTAGACTAAACCAAATACACATGTAAATGAACATGACTAAGTGGGTTAAGTGGATGGACTAATGGGACAAGCTTAGGTGGAATGCTTGTGGGAAATAATGGGGGCCCATTTCAACCAGTATCCCAAAACGTATCTTTGTGGGCTCGACCCAAGTCGAGGACGGGACACGCATACTGGGTTTGACTATAAGAGGCCAAAACAGGGAGCGGTGGCAACGCAAGTCCAACGGGTTTCATATGCGTGTGTGGACCCGGGCTGGTAGGTAAGACGTTGTTGCATCGTGTAGGTATAAGCCGTGCATCTCCGTTATATCGGGTTGCCATTTTAGGGGAATGATACACCCCACTATGGGGCCAGCACGGGTATCTACGAGTAGGGAGCCGATCGAAAAATGGAAAGTGGGGTACACCTAGTGGAGATAGGGGCAGGCGGCACCTATGTAGTCAGCTAGGAGTACGTAAAGCCATTAAGAAAGTTTCTAAGTGAAGCTAAGTGGAATCAATCTTTAGGGTGACTGGTGTGGTGCAGTATAGTGTTTATCCTTTAGTATTTAGGAGCGCCTATAACGTTTCCTTTAGCGATTGTCTATGTCCTTAATCTGCTATTTCATAGACATTTCCTTGTTTTCCAGCTTATGCCTTAGTCCAGTTATTTTGATAATAGTATTGTAGAATTATCATACTCGCAAGACTTTATGTCTGACCCCCCCCCCCCCCCCTCTTTTTCATCTTTTTTTCCCTTCAGGTCCTCAGGTTGGGCCAAGTTCCAGTGAAGTCTGATTGGATTGCTTATCTCTTGGAAAGCTTGGACTGCTGAAGTAAAGTCCAGCTTGTTATCTTTCTTTTTAATGGCTATTTATGTAATGGGATTATGTACTTGTTTTATCAAGATAGATATTGTACTTGACTTTGATTATGGTGTTATGATGTAATCAAACATGTTTTGACTTCTGCTGCAATTGAAATAAAGTTTTTAAATTTCCAAGTACTATTTTATATCTGTCTTGTTGAAATTTTACTGTTCTATATTCACCTAAAACCTCCATAGAAGTTAATGCATTCCCTTTGTGGGTGACATTAATGGACGTGGGGTGTTACACTACATGTCCGTGGGTGGTTGTCCATGTCGAGAGGCAGGACGTGAAATCAGTCTCTGAGGTGCCATTGTAGGCCACCGGGGTGTGATTAAAATCCTCGAGAAGGAGACTACAAGTGGTATCAGAGCCAGGTATTCGGTTAACTCTAGAGCAATGGTGATTCCTAGTTATCAGTCCATAGAGAGTCAGTCCAGTCACATTCCAAATATTTTTGATGGTACAGATTTTTTAAACTGGAAATCCAAAATGGAATTTTATTTAAAATCTGTTAATATTAAATGTTGGAATGTTGTTATCCATGGATTTGATAGTTTAGATATTACTTTCAATACCCGTGCTATGAAAATTATATTTGATTATCTTAGTACTGAACAGTTTAATCTTTTCTGCCATTGTTTATCTGCACAGGAAATCTGGGATACTCTCAATACGAAGTATGGAAAATCTGACAACAGCTCAAAACCCCAGAATGTCCACTCAGATTCAGAATTCTGTTTAATAGGATTTACAAATGAAAATTCAGAAGGATCAGATGATGGAGAATCAACGGATGCTGAAGTCGAAAATTTCTCATACGAAGATTTGGTTTATATGTGTGTTGATTTAACTAAATCTGTTGATGAACTCAAATCTAAAAACAAAACCCTAAAATCAAGGAATTCTGAGTTGACGAGCAAAATTAATGATTTGGAATCACAACTTGAATATTTTAAAAACCTTTCAGATTCAGATTGTAAAAATTGTTTGAAATTGAAAACCAATCTTGTTCATCTCAATAAAAATATTCAAAAGTTTGAAGATGAAATTTTGATCTTAAAAGCAAACAAGATTGAGTTATCAAATTTGAACAATCTTCTACAAAAGGAATTTGAAGTTTTTAAAACTGATATAAATTCCAAATTTGAAATTGCTGAAAAAGAAAATTTGTTGAAAAGTGATTCGATTTTAAAAGAGCTTGAAATTGAGATTGAAAAATTCAACGAACTTGAATCTGAAAAGCAAAATCATTTTGAACTTGAAATTTCTAAATCCCAAGTCAAAATTAAATCGCTTGAAAATGAGAATTTGGTTTTGAAACAGTCTAATGCTGAACAGAAGATCGCTATAAATAACTGCTCAAATTTACTAAAAGAAAATAGCGATCTAAAATCAAAAATTCAATGATTAGAATCAATTTTGGATAAATTTTCTAATGGGGAAAAATCGTTGAATATGCTGTTACAAAACCAAGTTTCTATTGGAAATAAATCTGGTCTTGGCTTTGGGAAAAATGATGTTTTTGGGAAACAAAATTCAAATGTTTTGAAAAAATTCTCAAACTTCTTTAAAAAGGACTCCTTTGAAAATTTGAACTCTGAAGATTTCGAAGGATTTTTGAATCAAAATAGTAATGAGAAATCGTTTTATAATAAACCATTTAAACATTCTTGGATCCCAAAAAATAAAACAGGCTTTGTCAAGTTCAAACAGATTTGGGTTTCTAAGGGTACAAAAGTTAATTCTAATGGTTTGTTATATAAACAAGTCTGGGTACCAAAACATATGAATACAACTGTAAGTGGTTTTACAAACTTTGTTAGACCACTCGATCCTATAAACTATTAGGTACCGAAGGAGGCTGAGGAACTGCTGTGCAGAAAGAGAAACTGGCTTCAAACTGCTTCATATCATTGAATCACTTTCAGTTCCTTTAACCAAACTAGTTGAGTCAGAGATTCTGGTTTACACTGATCTCAGGTATGATCTCTGAACTCATCTTTGTAAATATCTTTTTAATTTTCTTGTTTATTTCTTATTCTATCTCCTTTTGTCTCTTCTGTTTTTTTTTTTTGGTTCAACTTGTCACTACCATATATCCTTTCTCTTGGGATTCTTTAACGTCCAGTTGCAGAACTCGTGACTGTCTGGAAATTTGCTTTACTGAAAGTATGATATTGTTAATCTTTTCCAGATCTTAAATTTAAACTTGTATATATCTGCAATTGTTTTTTGAAGCTCACCTTCCGTTTTCTGAATTCCTAACAGTGTTAACGTATTCTTCTTATATCTTGAACACTGTTAATATGAATTCTATTTTTTTTAAGATCTAAAATATTATTGAAATATCACACATCTCTGCTATTATGGGTTTCTTCTAATTCAGTTTAGAATGGACTTGAAAATTTACTCATTATAGCACTCTATTATTTGTCAGTTGTGATAATTTCAGAATTGTTCAAATTGGTTTGAATATTTTTGATTCATCTTGAATCAGTAATACATCTAGAAATCCATCTTTTATTCATGATCATTTTTTGTTGAAAATTATTTGTTTGAAATCATTTGAAATCCCTGATATTTGAATATCACACACCTCCTAAAATTGAAATTATCAATCTTGTGTGAATAATTCATTATATCTCAAACTTGACATTGATTCAAGTGATTTCAGATAAATTATTTATTTATAAATCATGAATATCTCTTAATTATTTGATGTAAATGATCTGAAATTATCCTTAGAAATTATTGTGAAAAATTCCTTTGAAAATCTGGTCTTGAAATTCACTCTTATTTCATGATTATTGGATTTAAATATTTGTTTGTTTAAAATCATTTGAAATTATTGATTTATTGAATCTCACACATATCTCGAATCAAAAATTTATATTCTGGTGTGATTGATTCATTAAATTCTGATATTTTCATATTCCTCAAATGATTTCAAGTAAACAGTATTTTAATCATTAGATCATGAATCATCATATGTGGCCTTCATCTTGACAAGTATGATTTGAAACTATGTTCTGTGTTGCTCTGATATTGTTTTGAAAAATGTTTGTTCTGAAATCACATGCTTTCTGCTCTGATACATGTGCATAATCTGTTATCTCGTCTGTTTGGGCTTGGTACTTAATAATTCTTTTGTCTATGATATTCTTGTTTAGTATCATGTTAAAATTCCTCGTAAATAGAGACACCAAGTGGTATCAGAAGCGCCTTATATTTGTCTCATCCATCCGTACTGAGATTCAAATTTTCACCTTGTATAGACACCATACACATTTTTTTCCCTTGTATAAATTCTTCTTGTAATTGATTTTCAATTTTAAAATTATTTATTGATTATTCATTCAGAAATTGAAACCAATATCCAAATTGAACTGTATTTATAATTCATCAAAATTATTATTAGATTTTGAAATTGTGATGAATTGTGACTTCAGTATGTTTCACAACAAGAGGAGAATATATTTGGATTTTCATGATGGTTGAATATTTATTATAATATCATTGAACTGGCAATTATTTCACGACCATCTCCTTTATCTATCACCCGTCTGCCATCCATCATGATTTAATATTAATTTGGAGAGTTTATTTTTTTTAAGGAAAATCATCTTATTTTAAAACAGTGAAAATTATTTGTGATAGAAAAGGGACAATATTATTTTTCAAAATTAGTGATAATTGAAAATTTTCAATAATTCCGGTACAGTCGAGCTTATTTCATAATATAATTAATTTAGAAATTTATTTCACAGTCCATTTCTGTACCTACCACATTTCTATCATCCATATTGGTTTCATATACCGAGGAGTTTTTTTTTCCTTTATAAAGCTGAAAATGATAAAAATATAATTAATTTATAAGAGTGTCTCTAACCTCATTTAAAAATCCAAGCTCTGGTTATGCATGGTTATGAGACGTCTTATAATTTAAGCTGCGACTGATCCCATTTAAAAATCCAAGCTCTGGTTATGCATGGTCAGTGTGCTCTTAAATAATAAAAAAAATGGGAAATAAAGTGCTAAAAATAGAAATAAATTTGAAATTCTCCTCTGAGTATAAAAACCAGCCTATCAATCCATCTTCTAATCTGTGAAATGTGTTAAAATCTTATGATGTATTATGATTTGTTGATTGTTAGGTATTGGGATTTGAGATTATTCGATTTTCTCACTTAAGTTGAATTATTAATTATAGTCCAAATTCGTCACTGTTTTTTGTGCTCTTTTTTAATAAAATTCTTTGAAAATAATTGGAAATGAATTGTTTTTAAAACTCTCTCCATTTTATGTAAAATTCATCGTATATCCGTCATTTTCTACAATGTGAAATATGCCACCAGTTGTTAGAATATTATGATTTTTGTTTGACTGATTGAAATTTATGATGAGCGTTCTTCCTCTTAAGCTGAAATTATATTTTTAGTCAATTTTCATCTGTATTTTAATATCTGTATCCTTTTGATGATAACAAAAGGGGGAGAATGGATTAGATTTTGATTTATGAGTGAATATTTTATAAATATCTTTAATTTTGAAAATTTATTCATACATTTCACTCATGCACAGTTATAGGGGGAGTTTCTGTTGTAGGGGGAGCATTTAAATAGGCGGAGTTCAAATATTCACGAACAAACACATTTAATCCATTCAAAATCTTTTATTTGTTCGTCATCATCAAAAGGGGGAGATTGTTGTATATAACGGTGTTGTATACACAATTATATGATTTTTGTTTGATGATAACAACCAAATATATTTTATAAATGTGTTTGTTACTGTACTATTCTATATTTACATCACAGACAGGAATGTAATATTTATATTTAAATAAAATACATCTGTACAGAAAATCAAATATTTACTGTATTTTATTTAAAATATGAATATTATATTTCTAACATTCAAACAGTACATCTATTTTAACACCCTTATTTAATCACTTCACATATTTGTACTTATAAATAAACAGAATAGAATAGACAAGTCTGTTTGACAACAATGAAACAATATTTTTTTTAAACAGATTTTGTTTATTACAAATAATAAGTACAATCATATTAGCTCCTCACTATTTACATTTCAATATGCTTTTTTATTTCAATATACAGGTTTTTTTTGACACATTCATACTGACTTCTATACTTTCTCCAACACTGTCCTTTCTGCCTTCTGTCTTCTTGTCATCTGTTTTTTTACAACTTTCAGTCCAGTCGCTTCAGTCCAGTCATCATCACCTGTCACATGAAACAGAAACACACAGTACACTGCAATAGAAATAAAACTGTATACATGCAAATATAAATTTTATTTTAAAAAAAAAATTTATTTGACTCAGAATTTTGGTGTGTTTCACATCATTTTTCATGACTTGATCTGATTCATCTGTGTCTAGTCAATTTGTATATATATAGTACAGGGACAGGAAAACTCGTCTGATGGCTACATGTACACACGTGCATGAATATACACGTGTGCACTGCCTCGCCAATCCGAATGTAGGGAGCAACTGAGGAGCAGCCGCGAGGACCAACTCGACTCAGTGCCACAGCAAACATTCAAGTGAAAGATCAAAACAGCTCAAAGTTCAAACATGGTGCAACAAGCTTCAACATTTATTTAATTATTTTTTTATCAGCAAAGCGAGCTCGACATAGAAATGGTCAAGCCAAAGGTTCAGCATAGTTCAGATGGTCACATGTTTCATGAGTACAAAAAGAATCAAGCTAGTGGTTCAATTTACAAAGTGTACAAGCAGCTTCTTACAAATGTGAAGTAAATGAAACTGAAGTGCTCAAGACAACAAATGAATATGCATTACATGTACAAGCCATTGCATGACCACAAATCATAGAAGGTACAAGTAAAGTCATATTCAGGTTAACCCAGGCAAGTACACAATGGTGCAGATCAGGCCAGCACACATGAATGTGTTTTGGAGACACACATGCAAATATATATTTTGACAAACATGGCAGCAACTAATGGCAATATAGTGGTGACTAAGCAAAATTAAAACTTGGCAACAAATCTGTTTTTGAAGGACACAAATTGTTTCCAAGTTTTTTTTACAATGTTGGAAAGTGCTTAGTGTTAATTTCAGATTAGCACAAATCAATCTCGAGTCAAAAAAAAAATGGCAAACTTAATATGTTTTCCAGAAATCAAGCAAGGAGCTATTGGAAACAAATTTGTTGTTTCCTGTTTTAATCTTAACATTCATTTCTTTATTCTAAGAGAAAGATTTTTGGAAAACATTAAATTCATCAAATTTGGAAATTCATTGAATATCTCTTTCCAGTTTATGACCAAACCATTTTTTGAAATGCACGTGACCAATTTGGGGAAAGATTCATTTAGTAATCTCGCAAGGAAACAATGTTTGGCAAGTTTTAAAGCACTCCAAATTTGAGCAAGTAATTTTCTGCAAAGAATTAAATTTGGCAAGAAAATATTTTTCTACATGAACAAGAATTAATGGAGGGCATACATGACAGCATATAAACATGCAAGAAATTTCTTTTTAGGCAAGATAATATTGTTTTCCAGAAATGAATTCGTTCAAGCAAGGAACATTTTTTTTACAAGAATGAAATCAATGTGATCTGCAAAGGAATCACTTATTTCTTTCCTGTTTTTCAAGCATACAAGATTGATCCAGTTTTTGCACAAAGTGTTGTAAAGGCAAGAAACATTTTTTTTTTTTGAAAAACAATATTATCTTGCCTAAAAAGAAATTTGCCAAACATTGTTTCCTTGCGAGATTACTAAATTAATCTTTCCCCAAATTGGTCACGTGCATTTCAAAAAATGGTTTGGTCATAAACTGGATAGAGATATTCAATGAATTTCCAAATTTGATGAATTTAATGTTTTCCAAAAATCTTTCTCTTAGAATAAAGAAATGAATGTTAAGATTAAAACAGGAAACAACAAATTTGTTTCCAATAGCTCCTTGCTTGATTTCTGGAAAACATATTAAGTTTGCCTTTTTTTTTTACTCGAGATTGATTTGTGCTAATCTGAAATTAACACTAAGCACTTTCCAACATTGTAAAAAAACTTGGAAACAATTTGTGTCCTTCAAAAACAGATTTGTTGCCAAGTTTTAATTTTGCTTAGTCACCACTATATTGCCATTAGTTGCTGCCATGTTTGTCAAAATATATATTTGCATGTGTGTCTCCAAAACACATTCATGTGTGCTGGCCTGATCTGCACCATTGTGCTCTTGCCTGGGTTAACCTGAATATGACTTTACTTGTACCTTCTATGATTTGTGGTCATGCAATGGCTTGTACATGTCATGCATATTCATTTGTTGTCTTGAGCACTTCAGTTTCATTTACTTCACATTTGTAAGAAGCTGCTTGTACACTTTGTAAATTGAACCACTAGCTTGATTCTTTTTGTACTCATGAAACATGTGACCATCTGAACTATGTTGAACCTTTGGCTTGACCATTTCTATGTCGAGCTCGCTTTGCTAATAAAAAATATATTAAATAAATGTTGAAGCTTGTTGCACCATGTTTGAACTTTGAGCTGTTTTGATCTTTCACTTGAATGTTTGCTGTGGCACTGAGTCGAGTTGGTCCTCGCGGCTGCTCCTCAGTTGCTCCCTACATTCTGATTGGCGAGGCAGTGCACATGTGTATATTCATGCACGTGTGTACATGCAGCCATCAGACGAGTTTTCCTGTCCCTGTACTATATATATACAAATTGACTAGACACAGATGAATTAGATCAAGTCATGAAAAATGATGAGAAACACACCAAAATTCTGAGGCAAATAAAATAAAATTTTATTTTTTTAAAAAAATAAAATTTATATTTGCATGTATATAGTTTTATTTCTATTGCAGTGTACTGTGTGTTTCTGTTTCATGTGACAGGTGATGATGACTGGACTGAAGTGACTGGACTGAAAGTTGTAAAAAAAACAGATGACAAGAAGACAGAAGGCAGAAAGGACAGTGTTGGAGAAAGTATAGAAGTCAATATGAATGTGTCAAAAAAAATCTGTATATTGAAATAAAAAAGCATATTGAAATGTAAATAGTGAGGAGCTAATATGATTGTACTGATTATTTGTAATAAACAAAATTTGTTTAAAAAAAATATTGTTTCATTGTTGTCAAACAGACTTGTCTATTCTATTCTGTTTATTTATAAGTACAAATATGTGAAGTGATTAAATAGTGGAGTTAAAATAGATGTACTGTTTGAATGTTAGAAATATAATATTCATATTTTAAATAAAATACAGTGAATATTTGATTTTCTGTACAGATGTATTTTATTTAAATATAAATATTACATTCCTGTCTGTGATGTAAATATAGAACAGTACAGTAACAAACACATTTATAAAATATATTTGGTTGTTATCATCAAACAAAAATCATATAATTGTGTATACAACACCGTTATATACAACAAAGGTATGCACATCTACCTATTCCATAAATATAGCTTTAAATAACGCTGATTTAAATAAGGTAATGATTTCAAGGATCATTTGGAAAATAAAATCATTCTGTTTAAGAAAAGAACAAATAAGTAGTACAAATTTTATGCCTAAAATATATTACTGTTATATGCATATATCACTACTAGAAATTCATCAATTTCACACCTATAGGCAAACAATACTAAATAAGGGACATCTATCCAGTAATACATATAGTACGCGTGCTACCCACTTCAGTTCACTTTTATTTGCACCCATTGCCTATACTTTTGTTTCTCTTTCTCTGCTGTATTTCTTCTCACCGTGTTCATGACCCTCACACCTATTCTTCTCCAATATTAAACTCCTTGTCCCCAACTTTTCTAGCTTCTGCACATTTCAATTCGAGAAAAAAAAACATGGAAGCCTGCATGTACTGTTTCTGCTAGTCCAGACCCTTCGATCAGCGACATCGTTCCTTTGCATGCATGCGCATGTATTTTCTTTTGCTGATTTAAAAGCCTAGCTTTTATTAAAAAAATGCAATAGGAAAAGAGGAGACGAAGAGAAAGGAAAGACCAAGAGAGAGCGTGTGTAGACATGGGGAACACTAGATAGGGAAGCGGATAGCAGTTGGGAGGACCATTTCTAGAAAGCATTATTGGTGAGAACACTCGAATTTAATTTTATTATTTAATATGATTTAAAGTTATGATATACTGAGTAGTTAATGGATGGTGATTGGTTGCATGAATGGTTAACTACTGATTAGTGGATGATATTGCCATTCGAATTTGGTATGTGATGTTGTCATGGTATCTAAAAATACATATTAGGGCACGTTAATGGTATAACGCGCGTTCATAAATTGTTTGTGGTGTGCTTTTAAGTACTGGATGCATAAATGGTTGTTGCACGTGTGAATATCATATGTACTGATTTTCAGAAGAAAATTTAGTGATTTCTTAAATTTAATTAAAGAGCGAGTTATGGATTAAATGACATTTAAAGGATTATGTGGTATTTTTATTAACTTAATACTACCGATTTGTTAATGTTTATTGATTTAACAATGTTATTATGATTCTTTGATTCGCTAATAATTTGTTAGTTAAGCAATATTTGACTATTTAAATAATCTTTCTAGTTAACACTTTATAAAAGATATTGAATTGATAATGTTGATCTAATTGTGTGATGTTATTTAAAACGGTTGATTAACTAAGTTATGTTAAGAATATTCTAAATATTGAATTAAATAATGGTTTGAGTAGTACTTGGGGAAAGTTGTTAATTTGATTTAATGGCATAATAAATTGAATTTGAAAAAAAACTAATTAAAATGTTATGTTCAATATGAATTGATATCATAACTTATGTTAAAAAGGGAATTGAATTAAAATTATTGATTTTGAACTTAATTACCGCTTTTATTAATGAATTGTTGTACAAATTTTTGAAACTTGAACGTTTTTATTTTGAAATATAATATGAATTTATATAATAATTTGAAATAATATTATAAAAATAAAAATTGGTTGAAAAGATATTTAAACTTGCATTATTTAGTATGAAATTTGATATAAGTTTAGATAAATTTTTATAAATTGCTTTGGATAATAATTTGAATTTGAAGTTAAATAAGGAATGTAACTTAGGTTTCGGGTTCACAAACAGGTTTGTTCCGTTGTTTATTCTGGAACGGTAAACGGTGTGTGTAACTAAGGCAAGGGATGCAGCAACTAGTGCGCTGAACTTACCTAGCCAACGTTTACTTATATAGGCTGGTAAAAGAGCAAATTGAAAGTGAATCCCGAATATTGTGAAATGAAAATTATAATAAATAGTTTTCCAATTTAAAATTAGGTTAAATTGGTTAGAAGTGATCTTCAAATATATAATATAAGTTCTGTAAATAATGACTAATATTATTTGAGGAATTAAATGGTGGAAATATCGTAATTCCGCTTACAGTATCAGATTTTAAATCATTCTATTTACTTCTTCAAACTTTAATGTATTGTACGTAATTGTTTTAATCATTTTTTGTTTAAGATTTTATAAATATATATAAATTAGTGTACAACAAAATTTATTATTTCAAATAATTTATTTAATCAAAATGGGGAATTGTTCCTGTAACAACCCAGAATTTTTAGTGTATTTTTATTTGATTATTTAATTTAAATTTTGATTTTTATTTTATTCGTTTAAAACTCACTTTGTGTGTATTTTTATAATATTTTGAATTTAAAACTAAATTTTATTTTGGTTTTTATACAACGAATGAATTTGATTTGATAGAAATATATTTTAATAATATTTCCAATTTCGATCTTATTTAGCATATAAATTAAATCGAGTTTATTTAGTTGAATTTGAATTATTCTTATATTTTAATTTTAAACAGTAAAGTCATATTATATAATTTGTTTTCGATATTAATGAAAATTATATTCTTGATTTAATTTCATAATATTCTATAATTTCTCGTAATGGGAATTTGAAATTTGAAATACGTACAGTGAGGCGTAGCAACAGCGAAAATTTCCTCAGAAAATTTGAGTGTTTTGCCGTTCGCGCTATTTTCATTGCAAAGCTGCGCATAACAGTTCAAATTTTAGCAAATTTAAAATCTCTCCAAATCCAGTTCGAACAACATGAAAAATATTCTATTCATTGTCACGAATCCAACGGTAAAATTCATTTCGGAAACTTCGGATGTTTTGATCTTCATTTAATTGTTTTCTCATGCCATTTTTCATTTCAAAGGGGGTCCGTAATTCCATTTTGAACGGAGCATCCTAACACTATAAATTTTATACCGTCGCGTCCATCTCGTCGTGCTGATTAGCACAATATATTCAATTGTCAGTTTCAGTGCCCGGTTCGTGCCAGAATTGTGAAAAGGCTTGCGCAATTCATTTTTGAAACAAAGCCATTTGAGTTCAACGTGTCTCTTTTTGGATCCTGCATATTTTTTTAGTCATTTTAGGTCTGCAAATCTAGCTCGAAAAGACGCTAATGTCAATAGACATATTTTGTTTCTCAAACCGTAAATGGCTATACATTCCTTGTTTCTAATCCCACTTTTCAAGCAATGTTCATCATTTTTTCTAAAACCATGCATTTATTTCCATTTTGTTCCCATGGCCCTTGCATGCATTACATGCATTTCATTGCAATATGGCCCTTCATTCCAACCATATTCACGTTCACAAAATCATTTTGTTTTATGCATGCATGTTTTAATGTTTCAAAGTCATGCATTAATCCTTTTGTCCTCCATTTGTTTTCAAAGCTTTTCACCCTGTAGCATCTTTTTGTATATCCAAAATAAAAAAACGAATTGGTTTTACGGAAAATGCAGCCCTTTATTTCCAATGCCAACTTTATTATCATTTGTTTCCAATGCCATGCGTTTTCTTTATTTATTTTCCAATTCAAAAGCCATGCGGTTACTTTCTCTTCATTTCTAAGCCATGCTCGTTCATATTTTCAATGCCATCCTCCTTTTATTTGTCTTTCGTCTTACTTCTAAAAGCAGCAACTTCATGGACCATGTTGTTTCCCTCTTTACAGTCCCCGCGCGCGCCTTGTCTTTGCTCATTAACTCGTGTTCCCCTCACCTTCACGCAGACCGATGATCAAACCCCTTCTCCTCCCCCATTTCGTCTCTCCGTATTACTACTCCGCCCATGCTGAGCCATCCCGAAGCCTACAACTCCCCTTGTTGACCGTCCTGCCTTACTACAGCTCGCCCCGCACCTGCTGCCCATCCGAACCCACTGTGTTGACACCCTGAAGCCCGTTTGTCCACATGTTTCTCCCTGCTCCTTGTGTGCTTTCTTACACAGCATGTGGGATGTTTTTGCGTTAGGATCTGAGTGTGCGCGTGTGGCGTGTGTATATGTTTGAGTGTTATTTGTAATGTATGTGTTGTCTGTGGTTTATCATGTTTGTGTGATAATATTGTGTATGTATTTGTTCGTATGTGTATGAGTTAGTTTGTGTGCGTGTATGGTGTGTATCATATATAAAAATATATATTATAATAAATATATGGTTTTGTGTGAGTAGTTTGGAAATTTATTGTTTTGAAAAAAAAAATGTTTACATATGTACTGTTTAAATGTTATATATATATAAACAGTTTTGATGTGCGTGTTAATATATGAATAATTTATATTATATCTATTTATAATGGTTTTGTGTGTGTGTTATTTATATAATACGATTTTGGTGTAATTTATAAAATATTTTTGCAAAAAAATTATTGTGTCTATTTTTTGTGTCGTGTGGTGTTGAGTTCGGGAATCTCCCCAAACTCCATAGTTGTACCGATCCATTATGACTTTACCAGGCTTTCTCTCATAAATTAAATTATAATATTGAGTGATTGTCAAGCGGAAATCATTCCGAGTCATGTCTAGAAGTTGTCGTCTCATTCATTGTCAATCCGTCAATCTTCGTCTCCATTTTGTGCTACGAAAGGTGAATTTACCTCACATCTAACTTACATTTATCATGGATGTTAGATCAATAATGAACTGTTATATAAAATGTATAGGATTACTGATAGAAATTGTTTGATTTGATATCTATGCACATTTCATATGCGACATGATATATTCAGATAACATGTAGTTGCACTATTAATATATATGATGTGATTGATACTATGTGATTGTTGGTACCCCTTAGTTTAGGAAAAATCGTTATGGGTTGAAATGATAGACCTGAACGATTTTTTACTAAATTTGGTATTGCGGGTCGAATTGTTATATACCCATAGAATGTTAAATTTGCGGATTGAAATGATAAATATCTGTATCATTTGACCATAGGGTAGAAACTATATACGGACACCGTTGGTCATATTGTTGAAGTAAAATGATTTGGAACTTGATATTAAAATAATAATTTAAGATTATATATATATATATTAAAACTTAAATTTTATAGATTTTAAATTATATGTTTAAAAATGATTTTATAAGTAAAAATATATTTAATGTTTATTTAAGATTTTTCTTATAATTTTTTTATTGTAAACTATATATTTGAATTAATTCTTCAAACTTGTTTTTATATTATTTTAATCCTATATATGTTTATAATCTATTTTCTAATTTATTTTAGAATTTTACAAACTTATATATATATTTATTTTCAAAGTTAATTTTTATTTTAAATATATATATATATATATATTCAAACTTTAATAATAAACTTAAAAGGGTAGATAAGTAAAGATTTCGTGATTTGAATTCGAGGTTTAAGATGAAAATTTATCTAGTGAAATTTGATTTAAATGAATGAACTGATAGAAGATATGAATTTGAATTCGAATTGATTTAGACTTACAAAGGATGAACTTGAATTGTGAAATTGTTTGAAATTGAATTTCCAAATTTAGGAATGAATTTGATTTTTAAAAATAACCTAAATGTAGACTTGAATGATTTAAGTATTGAAAGAAATGAACTTGGATTTTTGTAAAAGGATGTTTAATTGGAATATGATACGATTTATTGAAATTGAAATATGATATTTGATTTGAATTATATAAACCGAATTTGAACCTAAAGGATTGGATTTTAAAAATTGACCTAAACAACTCTTATAAAACTAAAACTCGATTTTATGAATTGATTTGAGTATATAATAATGACTTCGAATCGTATGTTCGGAATTATAAAACACGATATGATTTATTCAAATTGAAAAGCAAATTTCAACTTGAAATTGTAAATATGACATGATTTGTTTAATTTGAAATATAAGATTTGTTATGAAATATACCAACGGTGTAAGCACAGTAATTCCGCCTACGCTATTTTGATATTTGCTTAATTGATAGACACTGTTGCATATAGTGTATTAGTTTGACGGATCCTTAGAGGATGGTGATCCCAAATATCCTTTAAGTTATTGAGTGCATTTCATCGAACATTTCATTTGAATAGATTTACTTCCATGAGAATGTTAGTCTTGATCCGAATTAATTTGTTTTGCATTATGGTTTGGGTCAAATTGATTATTACTGCTTTTGAGATTCACTTTGGAGTCTGAAGTTATATTGGGCTTTGCTCATCCTATATCCACCCGTTGATCGGTTGTTCCACTTCAGCTGTTTCTTGTCATTTCTGTTTTCGAACTGTTATCATTTATTTATGTATCTGAAATTCATTATAATAGATTTCTATTGTATTATTTATGTAAACTCTAATGTAAAATTTTTATTTAGTAGCTTCATGAACTACTGTTGTGCTATTTATTTTCCGCTACGAGATATTATTTTGCTCTGTATTTGTGTCTGTGATTTTGTGATTTGTTCTATTTACCTCAGAAGCTAATAACAATCTATTGTTTTGGACAGTTCGAGTTGACATGTTTTGTCGACTCGGCACGGTCAAAATGGCGGGTTGTTACAGTTGGTATCAGAGCTTTGGTTTATCAAAGCTTTAGCATAAGCTCATTAGAGATAGGGTAGTGATACCCAAGAATGAGTGGACTCAGTCACATAATCCTTCTTGTGAGAGAGCGTATTTTAAAAAATATAAATTATTTTGAAACATAAAGTATTTTGAAATTTAATTCCTTTCGGAATTCCAACTCTTCGAATTCTCCTCGATAGCTTCTTTGTTAAGTTCTCCTTCGATTTGAATCTTGATCCCGTATGAAATCCATCTTCGGGTTGTTGCTATTTTCCGAGATTATGAGAGTAAAGTAAATATTGCAAATAAAATTAAGATGTGGAATTAAATGATTTAGTTATAAGTAAGGAGATCGTTTGACTACACCTTGAGAATTTTGTTTTGGAATACTTTGAAATTGATTTCTAAGGTTTTGGAAATAGTACTACTAGTATATATAAGTATTTTCGAATAAAAAGTTTGAAATGATTTTATGAAATATTTTCAAAAGGAAAATCTATGAATGGAGACCACTTTCGTAGATTTGGTACACGTTTATCCAAGGAATTTTGATTTGTGAAGCATAATTTGATATACACATATATGTATTTTTTGAATAATTGAAAGAAAATCCGAAACTGATTCTCGAGTTTGGTCGAATGATAATCCTATGTATTAGGATAGTGTAATTGTACATCCTAATGTTTTGATTAAAAAACGATTGAACTCATGATTTCCAGCTATTGAATTGAAAAATATATTTTCAACCATTTGAATGATCCAACCTTTTGTGAACTAGATTTAGAATGATATTGAATATTCAAATTTATTATAAAATCAAAAACTGAATTGGTATTGAAATGAAATTTCAAGAATCTTTGATATCGAATATTTGATATGAGTTTTGAACCTTATATATATGGAAGATTAATATAAAATGATTATTAATTCAAAAACTGTTGAATTGGAAGGTAATTAATGAAACCTTATATAATGGAATTTATATAAGAACGATATATCTAAAACATGATGTTGAAAAGAAAATCTTATGTAAATTGATATTTATGTAAGTGCAATATGCATGAAACGTGAAATGAAGTACTGTATATATATAGTATATATGTTTTCGAAATAAAGATATAGGAAGTACCTTCCATCGAAATCGCAATTCTTGAGAGAGGGATTGTGTTGGCGCTCGTCGAGAGCATCCATCGAAAATTGGAAATCGTAGCTACATTGGTGCTTCGTCGATTGGAGTATCCATCGATATTGGAATCTCACTCACTGATATCACGTTGATTATCATTATTACTTATCTATTCTAGAGTAATTCTGGGGCGAGATGCCTACAGTTACAAGCGATTCCATTGGGATAGTGGCATAACCGCCGCGTAACTGCGATCTAGACGCCATAGCGTAATCCGGGGGCGGGATGCCTACAGTTACAAACAATTTCACTGGGATAGTGACGTAACCGCCACTTAACTACGATCTATGGAAACAACCATGGCGTAATTCAAGGGGTTTGATACCTATGGTTACAAGCGATTCTACTGGGATAGTAGCGCAACCGCCGAGTAACCGTGATCCATGGGGGAAGTATTTTCCATATCTATTTTAAATGTTTTAAGTATTTTCATTGGGAGTTGAAACAAGTATATTTAGTACTTAGAGATTTTGGTCATGCGCCCGGCCAGCGTATGCCTAACGTCTGTAAGAACAACAATAAACTTGTTAAACTTCGAGTAATCAAGTATTTTCAAACATTAAATAACAAACCAATAACCTGCAATTAAATTTATATAACCTCAACATAATAAACTAAGAAAGAGATTTTAAATGTTTTTAAAACAAATATTTCTGGATATAAAATTTTGTTAGCGGTTTTTTCCTTCCATTTGATTCCTTCTTCTGTCATAAATCCTCCTTGATTGGGTTCTTTCGTTCATTCAGCATTTAACTCGAATTCTATCATTTATCTTTCCCATAGCACGGTAAGAAGTAGAAGGAAAGTATAAGTCTCCTAGCGAGTTCATATTTATTAAAGGTTGATTTCTAATAAGCATTTTGAAAGGTATTTTAATATATAATTTCCTTAGTATAATATTGAAATTTTGATATATGTATTTGTGAAAGATTTTATGTAGGTAAACATCTACAGGTTCTAGAAATATTTTGGAGTACTAAAGGATAATATTATGTATATTGTCATATATTTGTTATAGATTGAAGTTGAATTTTAATAAATAAATGAGTGGGAAGAAATAAATATTTTCTATTTAAAATTTTAATGATTTGAAATATATTATTTATAATATGTGATTTGGAAATTTTGATATATATATATTCTGTTTAAGATAGGAAGATGTTGTGAGTATTTACCTGACCTTAAAATTGGCATATCGAATACCTAGTGATTTTGGTATACGTCTTATCAACGTATATGTTAAATCCTATAAGTATTTGATAGATATAGAGTCACACTCTAGTCGCTTGAAAATGATTCTGGTGATGACTGCGCAGCATCATCGATATCTATTTTCGGGTTTCGAAAGTGGGATTGATATATATCGCCAATCGAGACGTCAAGTGAATAATAATTTTTTTTTTGAAATGTTAGAAAATATTTTAACATTGATTTAAATATATATTTTTTCAAAGTATATATGGATATGAAATAAATTTGAACTATTGTTTTAAATATATTAATTATTTAATTACATTTTCCTACCTTGCTCCTTTTCAGGGACGAAAATGTTTAAGTAGGGGAAATTGTAACAACGCTGAATTTTTAGTGTATTTTTATTTGATTATTTAATTTAAATTTTGATTTTGATTTTATTTTATTCGTTTAAAACTCAGTTTGTGTGTATTTTTATAATTGTGATTTTGAATTTAAAACTAAATTTTATTTTGGTTTTTATACAACAAATGAATTTGATTTGATATAAATATATTTTAATAATATTTTCAATTTCGATCTTATTTAGTATATAAATTAAATCGAGTTTATTTAGTTGAATTTGAATTATTCTTATATTTTAATTTTAAACAGTAAAGTCGTATTATATAATTTAATTCGATATTAATAAAAATTATATTCTTGATTTAATTTCATAATATTCTATAATTTCTCGTAATGGGAATTTGAAATTTGAAATACGTATAATGAGGCATAGCAATTGGGAAAATTTCATCATAAAATTTGAATATTTTGTCGGTCGCACTATTTTCAGTGCAAAGCTGCGCATAACAGTTCAAATTTTAGCGATTTTAAAATCTCTCTGAATCCAGTTCGAACAAACATGAAAAATATTCAATTCGTTGTCACGAATCCAAGGTAAAATTCATTTCGGAAAATTCGGATGCTTTGATCTTCGTTTATTTGTTTCTCATGCCATTTTTCCTTTTAAAAGGGGTCCGTAATGCCTTTTTGAACGGAGCACCCTGACACTGCAAATTTTATACCGTCGAGTCCATCTCGCCGCGCTGATTAGCAAATATATTCAATTATCAGTTTCGGTGCCTGGTTCGCGCCGGAATTGTCAAAAGGCTTGCACAATTCATTTTTGAAATAAAGCATTTGAGTTCGACGTGTCTCTTTTTGGATCCTGCATATTTTTTTAGTCATTTTGGGTCTGCAAATCTAGCCCGAAAAGACGCTAATGTCAATAGACAAATTTTGTCTCTCGAACCATACATGGCTATACATTCCTTGTTTCCAATCCCACTTTTCAAGCCATGCATGTCATTTTTTCTAAAACCGTGCATTTATTTCCATTTTGTTCCCACGACCCTTGCATGCGTTACATGCATTTCATTCTAATATGGCCTTCATTCCAACCATATTCACGTTCACAAAATCATTTTGTTTTATGCATGCACGTTTTAATGTTTCAAAGTCATGCATTAATCCTTTTGCCCTCCATTTGTTTTCAAAGCTTTTCACCCTGTAGCATCTTTTCGTATATACAGAATAAAAAAACGAATTGGTTTTATGGAAAATGCAGCCCTTCATTTCAAATGCCAACTTTATTATCGTTTGTTTCCAATGCCATGCGTTTTCTTTGTTTATTTTCCAATTCAAAAGTCGTGCGGTTACTATCTCTTCATTTCTAAGACATACTCGTTCATATTTTCAATATCTTCCTCCTTTTATTTGTCTTTCTATCTTACTTCTAAAAGCAGCAGCTCCATGGACCATGCCGTTTCCCTCTTTACAGTCCCCGCGCGCGCCTTGTCTCTGCCCATTAGCTCATGTTCCCCTCGCCTTCACCCACACCGATGATCAAACCTCGCTCCACCAGTTCCACCGAAGCCGCAGCCTCCCCAAGCCTCCACCGAACCATGCTGCTCGCCTCCCCTTCAGATGAACCTCATCAACAACCGCACCTTAGTAGCATGCCAACCCACAAAGACCTGCTCCGCCCCACTTCGTCTCTCCGTATTACTACTCCGCCCATGCCGAGCCTTCCCGAAGCCCGCGACTCCCCTTGTTGATCATCCTGCCTTTCTATAGCTCGCCCTGCACCTGCTGCCCATCCGAACCCACTGTGTTGACACCCTGAAGCTTTTTTGTCCACATGTTTCTCCCTGCTTCATGTGTGCTTTCTTATATAGCGTGTGGGATGTTTTTGTGTTAGGACCTGAGTGTGCACGTGTGGCGTGTGTGTATATTTTTATGTTTGAGTGTTATATGTAATGTATGTGTTCTGTGTGGTTTATCCGTGTTTGTGTGATAATATTGTGTATTTAGAGTGTGTTTGTGGGTATGTATTTGTTTGTATGTGCATGAATTAGTTTGTGTGTGTATATGGTGTGTATCATATATAAAAATACATATTATAATAAATATATGGTTTGGTGTGAGTTGTTTGGAAATTTATTGTTTTGAAAAAATATATGTTTACATATGTACTGTTTAAATGTTTTATATATATAAACAGTTTTGATGTGTGTTTATATATGAATAATTTATATTATATCTATTTATAATGGTTTTGTATGTGTGTTATTTATATAATACGATTTTGGTGTAATTTATAAAATATTTTTGCAAAAAAATTATTATGTCTATTTTTTTGTGTCGTGTGGTGTTGAGTTCGGGAATCTCCCCAAACCTCATAACTGTACCAATCCGTTGTGACATTCCCTGACCTTCTCTTATAAATTAAATTATAATATTGAGTGATCGTCAAGCTGAAATCATTCCAAGTCATGTCTGGAAGTTGTCGTCTCATTCATTATCAATCCGTCAATCGTTGTCTCCATTTTGTGCCATGAAAGTTGAGTTTAACTCACACCAGACTTACATTTTTCATGGATGTTATATCCATAATGAACTGTTGCATGAAATATATAGGATTACTGATAGAAATTGTTTGATTTGATATATATGCACATTTCATATGTGACACGATATATTCAGATAACATGTAGTTGCACTGTTAATATATATGTTGTGATTGTTGATACCCATAGTTTAGGAAAAATCGCTAAGGGTTGAAATGATACATACCCGAATGGACATTAGATTAGGGAAAAATCGTTATGGGTTGAAATGATAGACCTGAATTATTTTTTACTAAATTAGGAATTTCGGGTTGAAATGACATATACCCGTAGAATGTTAAATTTGTGGATTGAAATGATAAATACCCGTATCGTTTGACCATAGGGTAGAAACTATATACGGACACCATTGGTCTTATTGTTGAAGTAAAATGATTTGGAACTTGATTTTAAAATAATAATTTAAGATTATATATATATATATAAAAACTTAAATTTTATAGATTTTAAATTATATGTTTTAAAATGATTTTATAAGTAAAAATATATTTAATGTTTATTTAAGATTTTTCTTATAATTTTTTTATTTTAAACTATATATTTGAAATAATTCTTTAAACTTGTTTTTATATTATTTTAATCCTATATATGTTTATAGTCTATTTTCTAATTTATTTTAGAATTTTATAAACTTATATATATATATTTATTTTCAAAGTTATTTTTTATTATATATATATATATTCAAACTTTAATAATAAACTTAAAAGGGTTGATAAGTAAAGATTTCGTGATTTGAATTCGATGTTTAAGATGAAAATTTAAATAGTGAAATTTGATTTAAATGAATGAACTGATAGAGGATATGAATTTGAATTCGAATTGATTTGGACTTATAAAGGACGAACTTGAATTGTGAAATTGTTTTGAAATTGAATATCCAAATTTCAGAATGAATTTGATTTTTAAAAGTAACCTAAATGCAGACTTGAATGATTTAAGTATTGAAAGAAATGAACTTGGATTTTTGTAAAAGGATGTTTAATTGGAATATGATACGATTTATTGAAATTGAAATATGATATTTGATTTGAATTATATAAACCGAATTTGAACCTAAAGGATTGGATTTTAAAAATCGACCTAAAGAACTCTTATAAAACTAAAACTCGATTTTATGAATTAATTTGAATTTATAAATAATGACTTCTAATCATTTGTTTAGGATTATAAAACACGATATGATTTATTCAAATTGAAAAGCAAATTTCAACTTGAAATTGTAAATATGACATGATTTGTTGAATTTGAAATATAAGATTTATTATGAAATATACCAACAGTGTAAGTATAGTAATTCCGCCTACGTTATTTTGATATTTGCTTAATTGATAAACACTATTGCATATAGTGTATTAGTTTGACGGATCCTTAGAGGATGTTGATCCCAAACATCCTTTAAGTTATTGAGTGCATTTCATCGAACATTTCATTTGAATTGATTTACTTCCATGATAATGTTAGTCCTGATCTGAATTAATTTGTTTTGCATGATGGTTTAGGTCAGATCGATTATTACTGCTTTCAAGATTCACTTTGGAGTCTGAAGTTATATTGGGCTTTGCTCATCCTATATCCACCTTTTGATCGGTTGTTCTACTTCAGATGTTTCATTTCATTTCTATTTTCGGACTGTTATCATTTATTTATGTATCTGAAATTCATTATATTAGATTTCCACTGTATTATTTATGTAAACTCTGATGTAAAATTTTTATTTAGTAGCTTCATGAACTATTATTGTGCTATTTATTTTCTGTTGTGAGATATCATTTTGCTCTATATCTGTGTCTGTGATATATGATTCTTTGATTTGTTCTATTTACCTCAGAAGCTAATAACAATCTCTCGTTTTGGACGATTCGAGTTGACATGTTTTGTCGATTCAACACGGTCAAAATGGCGGGTTGTTACAGTTCCAATCCTGAAACCTTTGATTTGAATATAACCAATCCTTGATTGAATAAACATGAGTTCGAATTAAAGAAATAATGTAAATCTTGTTTGACGATCGTTCTAAATTTATAATGAATTAAGTTACGCATATATATGATGGAAAGAACTTAATTTGAAATTTTATAGTCAAAAGAATGCATTGGTAATTTGGAAAGATCGGAATCAGGATTTAATTCTCGGAAACCATTCCAAGTAATTGTACGACGAAATAAATGAAGACATATAAATGGCGATTTAAGACCGTGGTTCTTCACATCGAACGAGATGCCTGCTGATTTTTTTCTTTACTGAATAGCTACAATAGAGAGATGACCTTATTACCGGAGTGGTAGAAAGTCTACATGTATTTGGAGAACTTTCGGATTGCAAGGGCCTTCGCACTCAAACCTAGTCGTAGAATATGGCGCCTTCGGATTCGTTCGAACCCAGAACGAACTTGTTTGGATGTGTGTCTAACACTTTATCTTATAATGTATTAATTGATTATTACTAAACATATTTCTGTTTGGTAATCATAATTTATTCCCTTGGCTAAAAAAAAATTTGGTTAGTGGTTATCAGTTGTAAATTATAAAATGACTGTGTGGCATGTGAAGTGTTGCAGTTGATGAAATGATCGAAGCATTGCTTAGTGTAAGAGCGTAGCTTTGTGGTACGAAACCTCTCGAACATCACAACCCGAAATGATGGGAAACTGGAGGTTAGGTTTTACTTAATCTCTATTGAAACTCGAAAGCTTTGCTAGTAGATCTACTTGCGAAACCTAGGGAAAATGAAGTATATACGGTGTCCGATGTCTGGATGAAAACCAGGATATATACTTCGCGCTCTGTATTTGATGTCCGATGTCTAGATGTTAACCGGGAGATACTTAGCTTCATGTCCTCAATTAATCGTTGTGCTAGGAACCATCTTGTTGGAAATCCAATAACCAATAAGAGCCTTTCACATTGTTTTTAAACTATGCATGTGGGCATAGTCACTACGCTTGCTAGATTTGTAAATTTATTTGCAAATTGTTTTAAAATGTTATTAGTAGTAATAATACACACCATTGACATATATCATTAATTTGGCTTTATAAGGCTAAAACTCGTGCATATGTGCGTTTGCGTTTTTTGTTTGGTTTGTATTGGTGTGAGCCTTATAATTGTCTCATTTTTCAAAACTCATGTACAACTTATGCACTGGTGACCATAGGAGTAAACCCGTTCCGTATTAATATAAAATAAAATGTTTTATGTTCTCACACTAGCCCCATGACTGACCTAGAGTTTATTGTTCCTTCCTAAACCCTGGGTGCCCACAAATTTTCATACGGGAAGCTAGTGGTTTAGTTTTATAGTTATAGATCCTTGGAGCAAGATTTGAAGCGCTTTTGGGTTGGAGCTTCGAGCTATGGTTGGAGTTCTTCTGCTATATCGAATTGTTTCTTCTGCTTTAGTTTTATTTTGCACTGTGTATTTTATTGTAACTTTGATCATGTAAACACTGTTGTAATCAAATGTTGAGAAATAAAAGTTTATTATTCTGTTATAATGTGTATTACCCCAGAGAATCCGACTTTCAAACGTTTGGAGTTGGTTTAAACATCGACTCGAGGCAGTTGGATGTTGGGTCGTTACAATAACCGATTTATCAACATCTATAATCATTCCATACTATACTATAACTACTGTAGAAGCCACGTATATGGGTTTAAATGATGTAAGATTTATAATTAGTAAGTAAAATAGTTTTTCATAATAATACATAAATAATTAGTAATACATTCTGTCTGCAGTTGTAGCTCAGCTGGTAAGAACATGCGGCGCTCACCCAAAAGGTCGAGGGTTCGATTCTCACCAACTATAGTTATAGCTGAGATTTACCAGGAGTATGTGGAGGGGGAATTTGCATACTTCTTTAGAGTTTACAAGCAAAGATTGGTTCTCTAGGTATTCAATAAAAATAGTAATACAATCCTATTTATATATGTTAAGCGTATAATATTTTCCTATAAAAAATTATTAGAAATTCATCTTTATGCAAGTGTTGAAATCAGTAATTATTAATAATACATATACGTACATACAATCCTATTTATTAATATTGATTATTAAAATGAAAATACAACTATATTAAAAAGTTGCACCTTCGAACCATAAGACATCGGCATAGTAGGTAAAGAAGTAGCACAATGAATGTGAGGGTCATTTGGCTACTTAATTTCCAGACTTTAGCCAGGTTTGAAAATAATTATAATTTTTCACTCACATATGATTTTATTGTATTTTCTCAACTTAAAAAATTTCTTTCATGCATCTTTCAGTTCAAAGAAAAAAAATTCTCAAGATAGTATGTACAAAAAGTCTTTAGCTAAGTTTCGGGTTTGAATCCTAAAAAAACAAGGACTTTTCGTAAAAAGGAAAAGAAATGTTAAAATTGGAGTTAAACATGCATGTTTATTTCTTCAAATTGATGTTACATTCAATTTTTCTTAGTTTATTTTAATTATGTGTCATGCATGTTGGATATTATGAAACAGTGATTTAGCTTCATGTACTTTAGCTTCATTGGGATTATTACATTTTCCATTGTTTTTGCCCTGTTATTTTAAGATCATTTACTCTGTTATTTAACCCTATACTTGTTTACTTTATATGTTTCACTTACATATCATTACTTAAAACAATATGAGGCTATTGAAGTGGGATTCTTTTTTGTTACAGATAAGGAAGTTTCATTTTATATAACATTGTATTGAGGGCTTCAAAATTCGAGTTTTACTGCGCATTCGAGAGTAAGATAAACTTCAGATTAGATTCCACATTGGGTACGTTGAACTTAAAAAGTAGCATTTTACATTATGCTGTAAATATTAAATTATAATTTCTATCATAAATATTTTTACTTCTGTTTCTTTATTGAATTTTATGGTTGAACATGTTATATCCAAGTGTTACAGGCTTGGACTTGGATTCGAATTGCTATACTAAATGATGGGTGGTTATTCTAATTCGGTCTAAAGAATTTAATTACCATGTTCTTTTGGTGTAAATAATGAGATTACTAATATAATTTAGAATTTTAAACTCATAATTAAGCTATGCAAATTTTTGGTCACTTAGTATATATAGTATAAAATCTAGCAACTTGTTACTGAGCAACGTAATGTTGTACAACTTATTACACTAAATTTAACTGAATGTTTTCGCACTGGTGTTTTATAAAAACCAACTATGAGAATATTGTTTCTTCTCTCCTATATTGGTTGACACAAGAATAGGGAATTCCACCACTGGATCAATGTGTGGTTCTGGAAACACTTTAGAACAGTTAAGGATTGACATATTCTAAGTCAATCCCTGCATATGGTATGCCGTAATATGAGCAAATAATATAAATATCATTATTGATATTATTTCGTAACTGTAGCAGTACATATAAATGGTATGCCATAATATGAGGAAATAGTATAAATATTATTAATGATATTATTCCATAACTGTATATGAGGGAATAGTATAAATATCATTAATGATATTATTCCATAATTATAGTGTAACGACCCGGAAAATCGGAACCAATTTAAAAATTTAAATTGGCTAAAATAATAGATTTTAAATATTTAAAATAAATATTTTAAATAATAGCAACGAAAAGTGAGTTTGAATCGACGTTTGAAAACGAATATAATTAATTCTAATTTTAAACGAGGCCTGAAAAGGCGATGCAGTTTCAAAAATTGAATTCAAACTTTGTCGGACTGTACCGGGTGCAAAACAAAACGGATTTGAGTGAAACCAAAAATATTTAAATCTGTTAGTGAATACCTTTCTAACGAATCGGAAAAATCGAAGTTTCATAGCGGAAAGCAAAAGTTATGTCCAATTGAATTTTCAGAAAGGTCGCTATGGAATTTATATAGCCCGTGAAATTGACCATTTTGCAAACGACCTCGGAATTCGAAGAAACCACTTTTGTTGGATCCGGGATGAGAAGTTATTGCTAGGTTTCAAATTTCATAATTTTTGAAGCTAGTATGTGAGCGTGGCAAATGAAAACGTGTTTTGGTCAATTACAGTTAAATTGGATCGACCAGAAATGGGCCTTTTTGCAAACAGTCTCAGAATTCGACGAAACTAGTTTTGTTGGGACCGTATCATCAAAACATAGTCAGATTTATTTTTCTGGAATTTTTCGAATCAGTTTGTGGCCCTGGCAAATTGAAATGTACATTCAAATCGAATATTGAATGTTTTATATTTTAATTTGAGTGGAAACTGACTGAAACAGTCGAATGGGCCTGCGAAACATATCCCATTGTGTTCGTAAAGGGGGTAAAATGCTAGGGACGACAGTTGTTGGGTTTAGATTGGTGGTCGTGTCAGAAAACACCTTTTAAAACCCACCGGCCAATCAGAATTTAATAAAAAAAAAGGAAAAATCCCTTTTCTCTCTCCTCGATCGAAGGCGGAAGAGACCTCCAACCTTCCAGCTCCGATTCCGACCAAACCAAGAGGAATTAGACCCCCCTCCAGTTAAACTTTTTGAAGATCTCGATCCCCTCTCCACATCCGTACCTGACTCGACTCCTATAGCTGCGCCATCGTCGAGATCCAATGCTTCAAAGTTCACGACTTTCAACCGCCGTCGAGCCCGCCAGGAACCACCGAACTGGACCTCCTCCCTGGCGCACGTGCGCCTCTCCAGGCCCTACCCCGTGGTGAAATCCGATCGAGCAACCGCTACACGGATTTCGAGAAAAGCCGAAACCTAGTTTTGAACAAATCAGAGAGGTAACGGCTGAAATTATATTAAACTATATTATAGCAGTTTAAAGCGCTACCATTTATGATTTCACTGTAAAAATCATATCTTTTTCGTTTGTTGACGAAATTCAGTGAAACAAGAGGCAGTGGACTCGTGTGGACGTCTTCTACATTCTAGAAGAGACCGCATATTTTTCTGAGCCTTCTGCTATTTTTGATGGAGTGGAACCCAATGTGAGATTTCTAATTTATAAACGATATGGAAAATGACGATGTATAAATTATATAGTCGATGTATGATTTATATAAGCGTTGTACACCTCTTGTATAAGTGTTGTATAAGTTGTACGTTCGATGTATAAGTTATATATGCGTTGTAAAAATTATATATGTGTTGAAATAGAAGTGAATTGCTATATATAAATATATATATATACACGCCCCTCGCCCACAAACCATGGACGATATTTATTGGCTGTGATTGGTGTGAAAATTGATTGATAGAGAATGGTTGATTGGGATTGTTTGTGGTTGATATTGATTGATTGTGCTTGAAAAATACCCGTTTGTGGTTGAGAAATATTTGGTTGAAACCGCGTAGGATTAGTTTGTGGAAATGAAATAAATATACATGCCGCCTGCGTGCGAGCTAATGCATGATTCCCCATTGTCAAAAACCGCGAGGTTTTAAGGTAGAGCGAGGAGCCGTACTAGGGACGGTCCCAGTTTTAACTACCCTGCCGTTATGCTGCCGAAATTTTGAATTATGTTCATGTGTTTGAATTATTTTCATTGGATGAAACTATATTTTTTCGTTGAATAGAAAACCTTCATGTGTTCAATTGAAACTCATTCGTTGATTAGAAATTCATGTGTTGAATGGTATTCATGTTTTAAATATAAAAATCACCTTTTTATCTATATATATAAACTATAGAAAACCTTCATGTGTTGAAACGATATTCGTTCGCTGAATTGAAATTCATGTGTTGAATGGTATTAATATTTTGAAATAAATTGTTTTATACTAAAAATCACATTTTTTTTATCATCTACACGAACTATATAAAATAATCTTGTTTTGAAAGAAATTGTTTTATAATAAAAATCACATTTTTTTTATCATCTACACGAACTATATAAAATAATCTTATTTTGAAAGAAATTGTTTTATAATAAAAATCACATTTTTTTATCATCTACACGAACTATGTAAAATAATCTTGTTTTGAAATAAATTGTTTTATAATAAAAATCACATTATTTTTATCATCTACACGAACTATATAAAATAATCTTGTTTTGAAAGAAATTGTTTTATAATAAAAATCCTATTTTTATTACCTATATGAACTATATAAAATAATAGTGTTTTGAAATGAATTGTTTTACAATAAAAATCCCATTTTTATTACATACATAAATTGTTAAATATAGTGAAGTGTTGAAATAGAATACAGTTAGATAAAAATATCATTTTTATCAAATGTATGAAAAGAATATAGCTTTGAAATCGAAGAATCGATATATATATATATATAGAATTAAAATATATCGAATAACGAAGCTGCAGTTCGTATTTTGAAACCGTGATTTCAAACGATTAGTGCGGGAGATCCGACCATCGGATTTTCCCGAAATCACAACCGTTGGGTTCGCTTTGGAAATATCTTCCCAACGACACCAACTTTGTAAAAATCCAACGGTTGGATTGTCTGGAATGTTTAATTCAAATCTGAAGAAAAAAAGCGCCAGAATCGATTATATATATATATATATATAATTATATTTAATCGAATAACGATGCTGCAGTTCGTATTTTGAAATCGAAACTTCAAACGATTATACCGGGAGATCCGACCGTCGGATTTTCCCGAAACTGGAACCGTTGGATTCATTTTGAAAAGATCTTTCTAATAATATAAATTTTTTGAAGATCCAACGGTTAGATTTTCAGATAAGTGTAAATCAAATCTGAAGAAAAACAGCTCCACGGTCACGTTATGGCCCGAAGCGTCGTTTGGAATAAATTGGCTATTTTAAAATAAATAAAAATAGCGATAAATCGTTATAAAATATTATAAATGATATGGATGTGAAATATAGAAAATAACTGAAGGTTGGCTAAGTCGAATGGTTTCTCGGGTATTGATCTGATGTTGGTTTCGGCCTTCGGGGTTAATATTTGGGAAATCGTTCCCTTACTGATTGACGGTTAGTGACTAATGAATTGAAATGATGCGTGTGTATGTTAGTGTTGCACTTATTTATTATATACGCGAGTTGCTCAGAAAGACCGGGTTGATCCCATTCTGAATAACTGAATCGACGATAAGAAATCGAAGATGAAGACGATGGTCGAAGACCGGAGATCTTCTCCTCGTTTGGATGGTAACCGAGGTCCTGATTGGGAGGCATCCTGAAATATAGATAATGAGTAGTGATCATCCAGACGTACGTGGTGATCGATGGGTTTGCGAGGTATATAGTGCCTCCGGTTTCGTTCAGACCCAGAACAGACTTATAAATGGACTGTGTGTCTGACATTGGATTTTATTCTGTGTTGATTGATCTCTATTAAATATACATCTGTTTGGCGGCGGAGAATTTATTCTTTTGTTTAACGCCCTTCTCTGAAATGCACGAGCTCAGGGGTTGTACATTGATGGACATCAGTCGCATGGCATGAATTGCTAGTGTGGCATGCCTAAGTGGCAAATGATCAGGGCTTCTGTTGAAAAGCAAAGTCTTGTGGTGATGATCAAAGCACCGCCTGTGTGGCGTAGCTTTGTGTATAACGTGAATTCGCGAACCTCACACCCGGTATGAACCAGAAACGGGAGAAAGGACCTCAGGGAGGGCATGCGTTTCTTCCTAGCTAGAAGTGGCATCAGTGGTTTTACACACCCTGACGAGTTTGACATATATGGTTGTTACTGTTGCGAGGCGACTTGGTTTGATCGGACGATCCGGGTCCGATGGAGTCATTCGTTGTCTCACTTACGCCCCATAGGGCGGGGAAACGCATTATTCAGGAATTTTAATCCACATCGGTGGACCGGCCCTGACGATCCAAAGGCTTGACTGAGTATGTAACACCCCGAATTTCAGATTAACACTGATATTCACTAATTACAGAATTAATAATCTCAGATGTGAGAATTAGGGGAAACGGGTTACGTCATTGTGTTCGTCTCGGAATAATACGTGAAATTGAGTCCGAAATTTTGTAAATCGGAGTCCGTATGACCCGGTTAAGGCCCAAAGAAGTTTTCGGGAAATTTGAATTTCGAAACATGCAGAAATGGGGGCCAGGCGGGAAAACTCCCGCCCAGCCAAGTCGACTTGGCTGTCGACAGGGCTGTCGACTTGCCTGTCGACATGCCTGTCGACTTGGCAGTCGACAGGGCTGTCGACTGGCCCTGTCGGCTGATTCTGGCCTGGGTGCACCTGGTTGAGTTTTGGGCTGGGTTGGAGGGCTTGGGACGAAATCTGACGGACCTAAACTAACCTAGGGTTAATCTAAGGGTCTAAAACACAACCTAATCCTATAAATACACCCTAAGACTACCCTAATCCGTACTAAAAATAGAATCTATGCCATCATGCCTCCAAAATGCAACTTAGAAGGAGCCTCCACTAATTAGAGAAGAGGATTGCAAGCTAATCAACTACTAATCCACCTCTACTTCAACTCTTGCAACTATCTAAGGAGATAATCTTGGAGTTTGTGAGTTTCTATCACTTTAATAACCAATTTCTAAACTAAGTAGATGAGATATGATGAGATCATATGGTTTTGCTTGCGGATCAATGGGTTTTAGGTCATATGTATGATGCTAGTTTGCTAATCACTATGTTTAACACTTATTCATGATGACACTATGTTTATGCAAGTTAAGTGTTTGGGTTTATGCATGTTAAGTGGTGGGTTTTATGCATACTAAGTGTTTGGTTTTATGCATGCTAAGTGTTTGGTTTTATGCATGCTAAGTATGTGGTTTTATGCAAGTTAAATGCTTGGTTTTATGCTAGAATCATGTGTGAAATAAGTGACATGACATGCAAGTTTAACCTATGAGTTTGGATCTATAATATGCATAATCTATGCAAGTTGTTTGGATTAGTGATATGCATAACATATGCGAGTTTACCTTTGTATGTCATACATACATATGCAAGTTCATATGTAACATGTAATGCAAGTTATGTGCATGATTATATGCAAGTTCATATGTAACATGTTATGCAAGTTATGTGTTTGGTTATATGCAAGTTATGTGCATGATTATATGCAAGTTCATATGTAACATGTTATGCAAGTTATGTGTTTGGTTATATGCAAGTTAACATGTGACATGCTATGCAAGTTCACACCTTTGTATGACATAAAAATCATATGCAAGTTACCCCCTTGTGACATATGTGCTTCATGCAAGTTTGGGTTAAATGCTAGTTGGGTTTAATGTATGCTCATATATGCAAGTTGATACCTTTTAAACCCATGATAAAGTTATATGCTATGTTGGTTAAACCCATGACATTTGTGATGAATCTTCCCTTTATTATGTCATGTTATGAGAACGAATTACGTGGGGAACGATGGGGTTAATATGCCTGTTAATAAAATGGTGTGAAATGGGTATGCTTAAGCATAACATAAAGTGAATGGACATAATTGGGAATTTACCTATAAAGTTAGGTCTACCCATATTATGGAATTGGGAATTTACCTATTAAGTTAGGTCTACCCATATTATGGAATTGGGAATTTACCTATTGAGTTAGGTCTACCCATATTCTTGAAATTTGTAATTAATTAGGGACAATTAATACAAATTATGGGGGTGATTAATAGGTGTAATTAATCGACTAAGACACGAGGTTGGACCCTTTTGTAGCATAAGACTGCCCGGAACCGACCGGCAAATCCAGCGGCTACAAATGATTGGCCCAATGTGAGAGGTCTTAGTCATAAACTATATACGTGACAAGTGTAAAGACACGAGGTTAGACTCTGTTATGGTGTAAGGCTGCCCGGAACCAACCGGCATGTAACGACCCAGCAGATTTCGGCCCGGAAATCGACATAAATACCTTTACTGTAACTCTTGTCGATCCTCCAAACACCGAAACACTGGATAGTTATTAGAAAGAAATTAGAGTGTGATATAAGAAAGAAAGAAATATTAGAATAGAAGAAGAAGAACACCACACAGAGTCTCACATCGCAGCGGAACAAAATATAATACAGAAATAACCTTTATTGAGAGCTTTTGAAATACTTACAAGATCAGAGTACACATCTGGACAGTGATACTAATCTGTCCTCATATAACACACAGCGGAATAATAATATCATAAGTCTGGACTCTTCCAGCTCGTCTCTTCACAGCAGTCGATAACCTGGACCTGTACACTCCGGGCTAACCCGAGCATTTACAAAACACCGGGTCAGTTTGGTGAACCAGAGTGAGATAAACTCGCACAGTAATAAGGATGAACCATCCAATCATGATTTTAAAGTTCAAAATCTTTTCAGAAGAAAGGATAATCGTAAGACCAAATCCACACATAAACACGGATGGTTTTTACCTTACGATAACCCAAAACAGTTTTGAAACCAATATCTTGTTCTGATATTATAATAATGTCTAAGCACAAGTAAATAGAAATTTGGTGGAACGCTAGCATCTCACGCTCCACATATATAGTATACAATCAAAACCGCAGGCGCTTATTGGAGATTGGATTCCAAACTTGACAAGGTATGGGTCCACCTTCCGATAGTGTATCTCTAGAGGCAAATACACTGGGTTCAACAAGAACTTCTTGCAACCCGGCCCTCACATGACCGACCCCTCATTTCGCTTGAGAGTATCGAATGTATATCACCGACGGCTGGGATCAGCAACCGTCTCCCGACAAGGGACAGCATCGAAACATAGATTTAAGAAGCAAATAGGATTTTCTCTAGATAGGTGATCATACACCCTAATGGGAGCGACCCACATAGCCATGCTGCCTGCCCGATTTTTGTCATTTCCTGGTTGATGAGGCTTGAGGTCAGAATACTTCTGAACATCTGGTCATCATTCACTTTGAATGCCACATCGTCAGATCCGTCAGATATCACTAATTGACGTCCACAAAAAATACTCTAGCTGGAAGCTAAGAGAACGGCAACTCCCCGCCAACAACTATCGTACGTTTGAAGAAATCAACGTACGTGACCCTTTGGAAATACTCTGTCAGACATCCGTCCATACAAGTCATCCAGGAACAGGATGAACCGAAGGTACTCTCCTACTGCATCCAATATAGGAATCACCCCATGGATCAGTAGCGAGAAGTCCTTGCAACCCGTAGATTCCACTACGACAGAATTACAGCTCATCTCTTCTTGCCAGGCAGAGAATATTAGTGGTTCTTCCGTTTATGAAAATCCACGGTCTTCAATGCTCCATCTCGAACATCTTCTGAGATCTTCACGTATTTATTGGTCGGAATGGTTTTCGAATATAAATTCGATCCCGGTCTTTCCATACCAACAATCGTATTGGACAAATTTGATAGTCGGTGTTTTAACTATCAAAATATACAGTGTTTCAAACATGACACTCCAATGAGTTCACTGGTTCAGTATTCAGCATCACTTGGCCTTTAACAAACTGATTTACTTTTGTTAAATTAAAAACTTCTAATTCCTTAAATATTCAAAAATACGATATTTGAATAACTCTAATTCGATTTAACTCTAATCGATTAACTCTAATAAATTAACTTTAAGCGGTTAATTCTAATTGACCAATTCGACTTAATTAACTCCTATTGATTAACTAATATTCGATTTAACACCATTCGCTTGACTCTAGATCACAGCGATCACAATGGTTACGCCTGATTCCCTCAGGAACATCCGACCGCCGTAGGCTATCTGCAGCCCTGCGAATTTCGCTAGCAGTCGTACGAATTGGCAACTCATCCTGAATAACTATGTTTGACTAACTCTATCTTGGATAACTATATTTTTAAATACTAGGTAAAATAACTTATAACTCTAATCAATTTCCCACTTAATACTTCCTTCCAACATATTTGTTACGCCATTCTTTATTTTTTTTAAATCCGGGAATCCATTTGTTTTTAATAAGGAAATTTATAGCACCTATGTGATAACAATAGCGTTATAATTACTATTTAGATTTACAAAACAACAGCGCTATAATCGCTGTTTAGATTACAAAACATATATTATAACTACAGCGCTAAAATCGTTGTTTACACAACAATTATCAAAGTTTATCCATTCATCTCATTTCTTATGCTCATAATTGTAAACCTGATTAACATCAGAACAAATCGAAGTCTTGAATAAATAAAATATTTATTTATTTACTTTTATTTTATAAAACTTTATTCAAAATAATACATTCAAAATCCAACTCCAGTTATAAAGTAAATTTTATAACTTCATCTTTATTGATTCACTTGACGGTAAATCAATATTTATAACACAATTGATTTTATAGGCCATACGCTGCTAAATACTCGACCAATACCGCTCATTGGTTTAAACACAACACAGGTTGAATTCCCAGTCCAAATCAATAATCAAATCAATCAACCAAACATGACAGTTCATATGTGAAAATATGAAATAAATAATATATTTGAGGAATCCGGTTGGATCCCTCCAACCTGTTCTTCCCTGTATTCAAATGGTTTTCTCAAATCAGGCTATTCAGTTTTGTTTAACTGATAAACCGAATAACGACCATTTAACATCAACCACAAGCAATTCAAACAGTTCAACCATTTAAAACACGTTTATAAATAAACGTGACCAACCAAGGTGAGTTACCTTTATTGGAACCAATCGTTAAAAATAACGATTTTGTATTTCACTGAAATTAAACACAGTTTAATTTCATCAGTTAAATCAACAAACAAGGGCATAACTAGCAACACAGTCAACCATTGGCAAGCAGTGCACACAAAATAAAAATACCCAATTTATATAAAATATAAATGGGAAAACTGAGTGAGTTTAACTCACCTTGATTCCTGTTCGTCGAGATATCGACCGTTTCCAATAACATTTAATTTAACTGGAAATCTTGCTATGTTCCGCGCCTTGGTTCCAACATAGGCATATGGATGGGCTGATATAATTACTTCGGTTTTGACTTATCAGGTCCGATGTTTTTATTCTGCAACTTTCTTCGTTCAAGCCTCTTCAGCAAATTATTTCTTCAAACCGATTGTTGTGTGCCACGTATGCACTGCTTCGTTTCACCATTGAAACCACCCCTCCTTTCATTTGTTTAAAAGAAATCTGTCAACCCTTTTCTTTGCCATTATAAACTGTTGCTTCCTTCGAAGCTTCTCCCTCCACGCACTGACTAAACTCTTCACCGCCTGCTACTGTTTTGTAGTCACACCATACACACACGCCTCCGTCCACTTCTCCATCAATCCCACTCAACGCAAGTCCCTCCTCTTCTTCCATTGCCTCTCCACTTTCGGACACCCACTGCCCTCCTCCACGCAACTTCAACCCACCGAACTGACAAGTGCCCAACTCCAGTCCGACAGTACGGACCTCCTCCAGTTCATGGTTCCACCTCACGGCTCCCCATATGCGATCAGACAAAACTCCTACTGCTTCACCATTGAGGACACCGCCCCTTCTCTATTTCTCCTATTTCTGGTCTGCCCTTTCCCATTTACACGTACTGACCCTCCTTTCCTATGCACCAGTATGCCACGTCCCACTTCTTGTGTTCATCAGTTCTTATAGAAGAGAGCGGTTTTCATCTTTGGCTAGCATGAATAAGAGGAGCTGCGTTTTCTTTTTTTCTTTTTTTTTTTGTTTCGATTACACTCGTGGGAAAAGGGAAGACAAAGCACAGATATATATATAGGAGAAGGATGTGTGGGTAGCACGCTACTGGGGTGTCGCTTTCACTGGGGGAAACTTTGTCGCCAAGGTTCTTGTTTCCTAGGTGAAAAGAAAATACGCTGAGACTGAAAAGAAAAGACGTGGGGGCGGTTCAAATGACTGCTGAGGTGAAATACAACAGCGGTAATACTTGGGGAGGTTTATACACATGTACAGGTTGGCTATGTTAAGTCTTAGGTTGGCAGGGTATTGTCTTGCCTGAAAGGGACGTGTACTTCATTGTAGATGGCATGGCATGTGTTTTCAATCCTTATCATAGGGAGCTAGGCCTGGTCACAGCTGCTGATGGGTGAACAGAAGCAATTAGTGATTTTCGAATGTTGTTCGTTACAATGGCATCTCTAACGGCAAAATCACCACAAACGATTTCTGTCTACTGATAAAAAGACTATTCTTGATGTAAAAAGATATTCCGGACCCAATGGGACAAGTTTCATCGCAATCCGAGGTCGTATGAAAAAATTTCCTTTATAAAACCAGAAATGAACACGCGTTTAATTTTTTCACGATCACCAGATAAATCAAATCAACTTGAAACCTGTATATCTTACAATAACTTTTTGATACGAACCCAACGGCACTAATTTCATCGCATTCTGAGACTGTTTCCCCGATAGGCTGTTTTTTACCCCGAACCGCAATACCCCTTTTAACACCAAATTTTCCGGTCTCTAAAAATAACAAACTATATACTTATTCTGACTCTAATCGACGATACGAACTCAACGGAACTGGTTTCGTGGCCTAATTCGATCGTCTGCTCAAGTTACACTCAAATGCCCTTTTATTTATTTAAATACGCGCTATAGAAAATGAACGGGCATTTACGGTTACCGTGGTCACATACGACATCAGTTTTCTACGCCATTCACCACCGTACAATAATTTAACGATACAGTTCTAATGAAACTGGTTTCGTCGAAAACAGAGTCCGTTTGCAAAACGGCTATTTTAAAGGTCTATAATTAAATAACGGTTTTTCCATAGCGACTATTTCCAATTCTGATTTGGCCATAACTAACTATTTATAATACGAAATCTGAATTTTTCTCTTTCATATGAAAATTATCATTATTACGGTTCCAACGTTTCTTGTTTCACAGAAATCCGACTTATATCGAATCCTGTATTCTCAGTTGAAGTTCAAAACTCCAATTTACGAACTGCACGCCATTTTCAAGCTCGAATTTATATTATATATAAATTATAACGTTCAACTTCGTTTCAATAACGAATTAAATATTAAATTCCATTAATATTCCCAACATAATATTTAAAATAAATAAATTAAATTAAATATTTGACGGCCAAAAACACGGGTCGTTACATTCTTCCCCCCTTAAAATAATTTCGTCCTCGAAATTGCTAAGGTAAGAAAGAACGTTATAAACCCATTAATTTCAAATCTAATTTTATATTAAATTAGAAACCAATTCAATACTGTAAATAAATATTTTCAAAAATATCAAAAAATTTCTAACACTTTAAATTTTCGAAAAATTTCGCCAGCACCTCCTCTGTACGGCTCAATCAGTACAACTACAACTCGCCCTTTCTAGGCCTTCTCCAATTCAAAAGAAAATAAACAGCCAAGCGGCTTGCCCAATAGGCTCATAAATCTCCAAACCCATATAAAAATAAACGTGTACCTTTTTGTCGGGCATATCATTATATCCTTTCCATCTGCTAACCGGTCAGCATATACAAATGCATCCCCAAAATTCCAACTTTATCCTCAGAACCAAATCCTTCACGCATCCAAGCCAAATTCCATTCTTAACTCAATCATCATCCATCATCAATTCCAACCAACACTATTTCAGATTCTTGTCTCACAAATTTCAAAATATGATTCTACTCGATATATTATCTCCCGATTCAATTTCCAGTTAATCGGTTTCAATTCAATCCATATTTGCTTTCACAAACTTTTATTTAATTTTGTTTTTGTTCCAACAATTTCCCTGGGAGTTTTCAAACAGTTCAGCTCTTTCAAAAATCAAATAATCCTTTTCAGGATTCAAAACAACTTTTTCTCAAAGCAATTCAAAACAAGATTTTTAGTAGTAATCCGTCACTTAGAACTCGGAAATGAACACTGATGACGCGGCCGTCATCATCAGAATTATTTTCCAGCGATCGAAGTGAGTTCAATACTATATCATTTCAAAACTCCAATTTTGAACACTCTCATTCTGAAATCTCTCCAAATATAAATGCTTGGAAAATATTTTCAAATTCACCCAGGATCTTAAAATTCACATACATTTAATCCAAAATTACTTTTCACACTCTTCTAATTTTTCACAATTTCAATCTAAATTCTGGTTTAACTTCAAATTTAATTCATCTGATTCCATATATTATATCCATAGGAATTCTGATTGGTTACTTACATAACCATTCCATTATAACACATCCAATATACTATAATACTCCAAATATTAATCATTCTTTTATATCAAAATATAATTTGGGTAAAATTATTTCATTTACCCTCCTTCAAAAACATACTGTGTCGAATTATTCTGTTCAAGAGTTTAGAAACACTTATCGACACAGTTTGCATTACTGTATCGACCAGAATTCATAAACTACTCGACAAACCAATCAACACAATATAAACAGTTTTTATAACAATTTACAAATACGCGCACATATATATACACTCAAACTCAGTCTAGGGTATTTCTAACCCCATCTCTACTGAGTCACGCCACAGAGCCAAGGTAATTACTCAACCTTCAGCTCTGATACCACTGTAACGACCCAGCAGATTTCGGCCCGGAAATCGACATAAATACCTTTACTGTAACTCATGTCGATCCTCCAAACACCGAAACACTGGATAGTTATTAGAAAGAAATTAGAGTGTGAGATAAGAAAGAAAGAAATATTAGAATAGAAGAAGAAGAAGAAGAACACCACACAGAGTCTCACATCGCAGCGGAACAAAATATAATACAGAAATAACCTTTATTGAGAGCTTTTGAAATACTTACAAGATCAGAGTACACATCTGGACAGTGATACTAATCTGTCCTCATATAACACACAGCGGAATAATAATATCATACGTCTGGACTCTTCCAGCTCGTCTCTTCACAGCAGTCGATAACCTGGACCTGTACACTCCGGGCTAACCCGAGCATTTACAAAACACCGGGTCAGTCTGGTGAACCAGAGTGAGATAAACTCGCACAGTAATAAGGATGAACCATCCAATCATGATTTTAAAGTTCAAAAACTTTTCAGAAGAAAGGATAATCGTAAGACCAAATCCACACATAAACACGGACGGTTTTTACCTTACGATAACCCAAAACAGTTTTGAAACCAATATCTTGTTCTGATATTATAATAATGTCTAAGCACAAGTAAATAGAAATCTGGTGGAACGCTTGCATCTCACGCTCCACATATATAGTATACAATCAAAACCGCAGGCGCTTATTGGAGATTGGATTCCAAACTTGACAAGGTATGGGTCCACCTTCCGATAGTGTATCTCTAGAGGCAAATACACTGGGTTCAACAAGAACTTCTTGCAACCCGGCCCTCACATGACCGACCCCTCATTTCGCTTGAGAGTATCGAATGTATATCACCGACGGTTGGGATCAGCAACCGTCTCCCGACAAGGGACAGCATCGAAACATAGATTTAAGAAGCAAATAGGATTTTCTCTAGATAGGTGATCATACACCCTAATGGGAGCGACCCACATAGCCATGCTGCCTGCCCGATTTTTGTCATTTCCTGGTTGATGAGGCTTGAGGTCAGAATACTTCTGAACATCTGGTCATCATTCACTTTGAATGCCACATCGTCAGATCCGTCAGATATCACTAATTGACATCCACAAAAAATACTCTAGCTGGAAGCTAAGAGAACGGCAACTCCCCGCCAACAACTATCGTACGTTTGAAGAAATCAACGTACGTGACCCTTTGGAAATACTCTGTCAGACATCCGTCCATACAAGTCATCCAGGAACAGGATGAACCGAAGGTACTCTCCTACTGCATCCAATATAGGAATCACCCCATGGATCAGTAGCGAGAAGTCCTTGCAACCCGTAGATTCCACTACGACAGAATTACAGCTCATCTCTGCTTGCCAGGCAGAGAATATTAGTGGTTCTTCCGTTTATGAAAATCCACGGTCTTCAATGCTCCATCTCGAACATCTTCTGAGATCTTCACGTATTTATTGGTCGGAATGGTTTTCGAATATAAATTCGATCCCGGTCTTTCCATACCAACAATCGTATTGGACAAATTTGATAGTCGGTGTTTTAACTATCAAAATATACAGTGTTTCAAACATGACACTCCAATGAGTTCACTGGTTCAGTATTCAGCATCACTTGGCCTTTAACAAACTGATTTACTTTTGTTAAATTAAAAACTTCTAATTCCTTAAATATTCAAAAATACGATATTTGAATAACTCTAATTCGATTTAACTCTAATCGATTAACTCTAATAAATTAACTTTAAGCGGTTAATTCTAATTGACCAATTCGACTTAATTAACTCCTATTGATTAACTAATATTCGATTTAACACCATTCGCTTGACTCTAGATCACAGCGATCACAATGGTTACGCCTGATTCCCTCAGGAACATCCGACCGCCGTAGGCTATCTGCAGCCCTGCGAATTTCGCTAGCAGTCGTACGAATTGGCAACTCATCCTGAATAACTATGTTTGACTAACTCTATCTTGGATAACTATATTTTTAAATACTAGGTAAAATAACTTATAACTCTAATCAATTTCCCACTTAATACTTCCTTCCAACATATTTGTTACGCCATTCTTTATTTTTTTTAAATCCGGGAATCCATTTGTTTTTAATAAGGAAATTTATAGCACCTATGTGATAACAATAGCGTTATAATTACTATTTAGATTTACAAAACAACAGCGCTATAATCGCTGTTTAGATTACAAAACATATATTATAACTACAGCGCTAAAATCGCTGTTTACACAACAATTATCAAAGTTTATCCATTCATCTCATTTCTTATGCTCATAATTGTAAACCTGAATAACATCAGAACAAATCGAAGTCTTGAATAAATAAAATATTTATTTATTTACTTTTCTTTTATAAAACTTTATTCAAAATAATACATTCAAAATCCAACTCCAGTTATAAAGTAAATTTTATAACTTCATCTTTATTGATTCACCTGACGGTGAATCAATATTTATAACACGATTGATTTTATAGGCCATACGCTGCTAAATACTCGACCAATACCGCTCATTGGTTTAAACACAACACAGGTTGAATTCCCAGTCCAAATCAATAATCAAATCAATCAACCAAACATGACAGTTCATATGTGAAAATATGAAATAAATAATATATTTGAGGAATCCGGTTGGATCCCTCCAACCTGTTCTTCCCTGTATTCAAATGGTTTTCTCAAATCAGGCTATTCAGTTTTGTTTAACTGATAAACCGAATAACGGCCATTTAACATCAACCACAAGCAATTCAAACGGTTCAACCATTTAAAACACGTTTATAATTAAACGTGACCAACCAAGGTGAGTTACCTTTATTGCAACCAATCGTTAAAAATAACGATTTTGTATTTCACTGAAATTAAACACAGTTTAATTTCATCAGTTAAATCAACAAACAAGGGCATAACTAGCAACACAGTCAACCATTGGCAAGCAGTGCACACAAAATAAAAATACCCAATTTATATAAAATATAAATGGGAAAACTGAGTGAGTTTAACTCACCTTGATTCCTGTTCGTCGAGATATCGACCGTCTCCAATAACATTTAATTTAACTGGAAATCCTGCTATGTTCCGCGCCTTGGTTCCAACATAGGCATATGGATGGGCTGATATAATTACTTCGGTTTTGACTTATCAGGCCCGATGTTTTTATTCTGCAACTTTCTTCGTTCAAGCCTCTTCAGCAAATTATTTCTTCAAACCGATTGTTGTGTGCCACGTATGCACTGCTTCGTTTCACCATTGAAACCACCCCTCCTTTCATTTGTTTAAAAGAAATCTGTCAACCCTTTTCTTTGCCATTTCAAACTGTTGCTTCCTTCGAAGCTTCTCCCTCCACGCACTGACTAAACTCTTCACCGCCTACTACTGTTTTGTAGTCACACCATACACACACGCCTCCGTCCACTTCTCCATCAATCCCACTCAACGCAAGTCCCTCCTCTTCTTCCATTGCCTCTCCACTTTCGGACACCCACTGCCCTCCTCCACGCAACTTCAACCCACCAAACTGACAAGTGCCCAACTCCAGTCCGACAGTACGGACCTCCTCCAGTTCATGGTTCCACCTCACGGCTCCCCATATGCAGTCAGACAAAACTCCTACTGCTTCACCATTGAGGACACCGCCCCTTCTCTATTTCTCCTATTTCTGGTCTGCCCTTTCCCATTTACACGTACTGACCCTCCTTTCCTATGCACCAGTATGCCACGTCCCACTTCTTGTGTTCTTCAGTTCTTATAGAAGAGAGCGGTTTTCATCTTTTGCTAGCACGAATAAGAGGAGCTGCGTTTTCTTTTTTTTTTTCTTTTTTTTTGTTTCGATTACACTCGTGGGAAAAGGGAAGACAAAGCACAGATATATATATAGGAGAAGGATGTGTGGGTAGCACGCTACTGGGGTGTCGCTTTCACTGGGGGAAACTTTGTCGCCAAGGTTCTTGTTTCCTAGGTGAAAAGAAAATACGCTGAGACTGAAAAGATGTGGGAGCGGTTCAAATGACTGCTGAGGTGAAATACAACAGCGGTAATACTTGGGGAGGTTTATACACATGTACAGGTTGGCTATGTTAAGTCTTAGGTTGGCAGGGTATTGTCTTGCCTGAAAGGGACGTGTACTTCATTGTAGATGGCATGGCATGTGTTTTCAATCCTTATCATAGGGAGCTAGGCCTGGTCACAGCTGCTGATGGGTGAACAGAAGCAATTAGTGATTTTCGAATGTTGTTCGTTACAATGGCATCTCTAACGGCAAAATCACCACAAACGATTTCTGTCTACTGATAAAAAGACTATTCTTGATGTAAAAAGATATTCCGGACCCAATGGGACAAGTTTCATCGCAATCCGAGGTCGTATGAAAAAATTTCCTTTATAAAACCAGAAATGAACACGCGTTTAATTTTTTCACGATCACCAGATAAATCAAATCAACTTGAAACCTGTATATCTTACAATAACTTTTTGATACGAACCCAACGGCACTAATTTCATCGCATTCTGAGACTGTTTCCCCGATAGGCTGTTTTTTACCCCGAACCGCAATACCCCTTTTAACACCAAATTTTCCGGTCTCTAAAAATAACAAACTATATACTTATTCTGACTCTAATCGACGATACGAACTCAACGGAACTAGTTTCGTGGCCTAATTCGATCGTCTGCTCAAGTTACACTCAAATGCCCTTTTATTTAATTAAATACGCGCTATAGAAAATGAACGGGCATTTACGGTTACCGTGGTCACATACGACATCAGTTTTCTACGCCATTCACCACCGTACAATAATTTAACGATACAGTTCTAATGAAACTGGTTTCGTCGAAAACAGAGTCCGTTTGCAAAACGGCTATTTTAAAGGTCTATAATTAAATAACGGTTTTTCCATAGCGACTATTTCTAATTCTGATTTGGCCATAACTAACTATTTATAATACGAAATCTGAATTTTTCTCTTTTGTATGAAAATTATCATTATTACGGTTCCAACGTTTCTTGTTTCACAGAAATCCGACTTATATCGAATCCTGTATTCTCAGTTGAAGTTCAAAACTCCAATTTACGAACTGCACGCCATTTTCAAGCTCGAATTTATATTATATATAAATTATAATGTTCAACTTCGTTTCAATAACGAATTAAATATTAAATTCCATTAATATTCCCAACATAATATTTAAAATAAATAAATTAAATTAAATATTTGACGGCCAAAAACACGGGTCGTTACACGGCATATCCAGCTGCCATAAAAGACAGTCTAATGTGAGAGGTCTTTACAAAGGTTACGATCTTAATTAATTAAGAAACACTTAACCAAATTAGCATGTAGTGAGGCATGAGGGGTTAAGTGGGTGCCTTGGGTGGCATGTAGTAACTAGTGGGGTGCCTTGGGTGGCATAAGGAAACTAGTGGGTTGCCTTGGGTGGCAATAGAAAATACGATTAGAATACTTAACTAAAGTGGAACATGTAATTAAACATGATTAAAGGGTTAAGTAAGTGCCTTGGGTGGCATGTGGGAATCAAGTAAGTGCCTTGGGTGGCATGTGGAAATCTAGTGGGTGCCTTAAGTGGCAATTGAAATATGATTAAATGACAAGCTTAAGTAGTAGCTTGTGGGGGCCTTAAGTGGCAATTGAAATATGATTAAATGACAAGCTTAAGTAGTAGGTTGTGGGGGCCTTAAGTGGCAATTGAAATATGATTAAATGACAAGCATAAGTAGTAGCTTATGGGGGCCTTGAGTGGCAATTGAAATATGATTAGATGACTTAACCAAACCTTAACATGTAAGTGGGCATGATTTTAAAAAGGGGTTAAGTGGGATGCACTAGATAAAAGGACAAGCTTAAGTAGTAGCTTGTGGGGGCCCATTTCAACCAATATCCCAAACGTATCTTTGTGGGCTCGACCCAAGTCGAGGACGGGACACGCATATTGGGCTTGACTGTAAGAGGCCAAAACGGGGTAGCGGTGGCAACGCAAGTCCAACGGGTTTCATATGCGTGTGTGGACCCGGGCTGGTAAGTAAGACGTTGTTGCATCGTGTAGGTATAAGCCGTGCACCATTGATATTATCAGGTTGCCACTTTGGGGAATGATACACCCCACTGTGGGGCCAGCAAGGGTATCTACGTTAGGGAGCCGATCGCTTGGGAAGTAGTGGGTACACCTAGCGGAGATAGGGGCAGACGGCACCTATGTAGTCAGCTAGGGGTACAAGAAGCTACTGGGTAAAATTACAAAGTACACTTAGTGGGATCAACCTTTAAGTAGGAATTACCCTTGGTGGGTAGAACTGGTGTGGTGCAGTGTAGGAAATACCCTTGGGTGGGTAGATCTGGGGTGGTGCAGTGTAGTAATTATCCTTGGGTGGGTAAATGCGTCTTTACGGTTATCTTAGTTCATCCTAAGTCTAGTTGGCTGCTTAGTGTAGCCATTCATCCCTAGTCGTTACCGTATATCAAGCTTATATCTTACTCTGGTTACTTTAATGATTGTATTGTTAAAGTTATAGGACTCGCTCAGACTTATGTCTGACCCCGTTGTTTTTATCTTTTTTTCCCAACCCTCATGTTATCAGAGTGGGCCTAGTGCTAGTGGGCTTTGATCAAACTGCTTTATCTACCTTTTGGAGCTTGGACCGTGGATGTAAAGCTCAGTTTATCTTTTCTATTATGGCTACTAGTTTATGTAGTGGGATTATGTACTTTTATTTTATCAGAATGGATATTTTGTACTTGACTCTTGTTATGATTTTGTGATGTAACCAAACATGTTTTAGTTTCCGCTGTAATGAAATGATGTTTTAAATTTTCAAGTATTCTTATATCTGTCTTGTTGTAATTTTTCTGTTCTATATTCACTTAAAATACTCCCCCGATGCTATGGCATTCCCTTTGTGAGTGACCGTAGCGGGCGTGGGGTGTTACACGTGGTATCAGAGCTTAAGGTTACCAGAACAGATAAAATTTTTAGAAAAACTAGTTTCTAAGAATAGTTTTGAAAGGAGTATTTTCAAAAACATGTCTTTTAAGAGAATAGTTTTTGAAAGAAAAGCATAATCCCCGATAGCCATATCTTTATCTTTCGAATTCTCCGTTTTGAATCTCTTCCTCTCTCGTTTTGAGTTTCCCCTCCGTGTACAGATGATCTTTCTAAGATAGATAAGAATGGAAAACCACTTCAAGGGACTTAGACATTTGTCGGATTAGAAGTTGGTTTAAGAGGGAGGAGGACTTGTAGGTACCTATGGGATAGACGATGGGAGGAAGGCTCAAATAGTTGTTTGGTTAATGAAGGACGAAACCTCATTTTGATGGGAGGTTACGAGTGGAGAATGGGAAGGAGAGGGCTAGTAGTTATCCTTTTGAGAGGAATAGGACACCTTATTAGGATTGTCCAAAGGGGCATGGGCAAGGTATGGAATCTCCTGGAGGGTAGTTGTATTCCCTCACTGCTAGTGTACCAGATGGGGATAGGACCGTCTAGGTTGGAATTTGGATTTCTTTATTATCCGGTTCGAACTTTATTTGATTCTGACGCATCGAGTTCGTTTATCTCATCATTGTTAGTTGAGTCACTGCACTTAGACACCAGTTTAGTAGATGATCCCTTAGTTGTTTCAAACCCAATTGGGGCTCCATGATGTGTTTGGGTTTGAAAGTTTTTATACTTAGCGTTGAGTTTAGATGTGATGCTTTTTGGGCTTCACGGGCTATGGGTTAGTTTTGGGCATGGACTGGTTATCCAGTAGGGGTGCCGTTCTTGATTTTGAAGGGAGAGTTGTTAGGCTTATGACCCGCTTTGGTAACACTCTCGAGATCTCTTGTAATCCCATGGAATCTGTTATGCTAAGTTATCTAGAATCGCTTGACACGTCGGTCAAGAGTTTGCGATCTGTTAGAGTGGTCCGGGAATACTCGGATATGTTTGAGGAGGTGAAGGGCTTACCTCCGGAGCGGGAGATTGACTTCCGAATATATCTGGTAGACAATGCCAAACCAGTATCTTGGCCAGTGTGCCACATGGCTCCTCGTGGGAGGAGGGAACTCCATAAGCAAGTAGGCGATTTGCTTGAGAAGGGGTTTATAAGACGAAATATATCGGAGTGGGGTGCTCCAGTAGTTTTTGCCACGAAGGCGGATGGGTCCCTCAGACTTTGTGTAGGCTAAAGAGAACTAAATAAACTCACAAAGAAGAATAGACACCCATTGCCGAGGATTGATGATCTCTTTGATCAGTTAGTTGGCGCCTCAGTATTTTCGCAGTTGGACTTAGCCACGGGGTTTCGTCAGTTGAGAGTGGCTGAGGATAGTATAGAGAAGACTGCCTTTAGGACTCCGGATGGTTTTTTTTATGAGTGGCTGGTGATGCCATTTGGTTTGACGAACGCCCCCGCATACTTTGTTGATTTGATGAGAAGGGTGTTCAGGGAGTACCTAAATAAGTTCGTGATGGTCTTTGTAAATGACATCTTGGTCTTTTCTAGGAGCGAAATAAGTTTTCGTATGTGCTCAATAGGTTGAGCAAAGCCAGTTATGGGATAAACGGTGGTTTTGGAGCGAGACTGGCGAGGACATCCAGAGTTGGACAAGGGCTTAATTATTCAGCCGTTTTTACTAGTATCATCTCACGTAGGTCGTCTGAATTCGAAGGAGGTATCCCTTGGGTGTTTGTCTGATATTGGTTTAGGCCTTTGGGGCTTGCATTTGGGGGATGTCGAGTTCGACTAGGGTGGTCTGCGTGAGAGATGGACAGTTGTGATGATTTTTGAAGGGGTAATATCCTGGTTTTCTCTAAAAGTGGAGAAGAGCATGCCCTACATCTTAGGGAAGTGTTGGAGACTCTTCGAGCGCATAGTCTTAGGACAGCAAAAGTGGATGGGATTCTTAGCATCCTATGAGTTTGAGATAGCGTATACCCCTGGCAAGGGTAACGTGGTAGCGGACGCCTTAAGTAGAAAAAGGTTGTCCTCGAGTTCATTGTTCGTTGAACGATGGAGCTTAGAGTTTATTTCTATGTTTGACTTTAGACCTTCCGTTGACTTTGTACCCAGTTTGCTAGCCTCCTTGGAGGTTAGGCCTACTCTTTTGGGACGGATTGGCGAGGCACAGCGAGACGACCCACAGTTGGTTGAGTTAGTAGAGAAGCTCATAAGGGGGGGAGTCGTCCAGCTATTTGAGTAGGTACACCCTAGATGGTAAGGGGTGGTTGTGTAGAGACGGTAGACTTTGTGTATCGCAAGACGAGGGTTTGAGGAAGGCTATACTTGATGATGCACATCGGTCGAAGATGACCATTCATCCCGGTGGGGACAAGATGTACCAAGACATGAAGCGAGTTTTCTTTTGGGCCGGTATGAAGAAAGACGCGGCCGAGTATGTCGCTAGATGCTTGGTGTGCCAACAAGTAAAAGCGGAGCAAAAGAAACCCGGTGGGTTGCTTCACCCATTGGAGGTTCCGCTATGGAAGTGGGATAGTATCTCGATGGATTACCGAGATCGACGAAGGGTAATACGGGAATTTGGGTTGTGGTAGACAGACTTACTAAGAGCGCCCATTTTATACCCGTGGAGAGTAAGAGAACTGCTCCATGGCTAGCTTCAGTTTACATTCGAGAGATCATTAGATTGCATGGTGTACCTTCCAGTATAGTGAGCGATCGAGATCCTATCTTCACTAGAGAGTTTTGGAAGAGTTTGCAAGAGGCGGTAGGGACTCAGTTGTGTTTGAGTACCGCATATCATCCTCAGACGGACGGCCAGACCGAGAGGGTGAATCGTATTTTGGAAGACCTTTTGAGGCTATGTATCTTAGATTTTGGAGGTACATGAGAAGAGCATCTTCCATTGGTGGAGTTGCCCGACAGACTTAGTGGTGTACATGATGTATTCCATGTGAGGAAGTGCCTACATGAGACCGCAAAGGTGGTAGAGCCGAGCTTGATTAGAGAAGTAGAGATAGAGCGTGATGCGACTATTCGACGAGCTCCTACACGCATCCTTGGGTCAGAGATTAAGAGGTTGAGAAACAGGGAGGTTCAACTAGTCAAAGTGCAATGGGGAGAAGATGAGAGCAACGCTACTTGGGAGACGGAAGCGAAAATGCGTTCATTATACCCATTCCTTTTTGAGGGTGTGTCTTTTAACTTCTCCTTTATCGTTTGTCTAGTACTTATCTTATCTTTAGTGTGTCCTCTTGTTAGTGCCTTTGACCTTTAGATAGGGTAAACCTATGGTTGAAACATGTGTTTGAGACATGTTATGATTGATGGATGCATGTGGATGCAAGTGTTTGCTAGTGGTTGCTCGTGGATGCATATACACACACTCTAGACACTAGATCGGCTCAATCACTTCATATTGCATATTGCATATAATTGTGTGTAGGTAGCTATATTTATGGATGTATAATGGTTGTGTTATCATATGGATGATGCATTTTGGTGAATGATTGTGCACTCATGTAGATATAGTATGTGTCGATAGGGTTCTTTCGCATACATATTGGATGCATGGCACTATCACGGTTTGCATATGTTCATACATTAGATAGGGAACATATACACACACTTTTTGCATATGCTCATACATCAGTAGAATTTGTTTTAAGGACAATGGATGCCCGTGTTTGATGGATTGAGTAGATGGTTGTTTGGATGGTAGGATATGCATTCTCCTTAACTTGGAGATTTCGGGGACGAAATCCTTTAAGGAGGGGAGAATGTAACACCCCGAATTTCAGATTAACACTGATATTCACTAATTACAGAATTAATAATCTCAGATGTGAGAATCAGGGGAAACGGGTTACTTCATTGTGTTCGTCTCGGAAAAATACGTGAAATAGAGTCCGAAATTTTGTAAATCGGAGTCCGTATGACTCGGTTAAGGCCCAAAGAAGTTTTCGGGAAATTTGAATTTCGAAACATGCAGAAATGGGGGCCAGGCAGGAAAACTCCCGCCCAGCCAAGTCGACTTGGCTGTCGACAGGGCTGTCGACTTGCCTATCGACATGCCTGTCGACTTGGCAGTCGACAGGGCTGTCGATTGGCCCTATCGGCTGATTCTGGCCTGGGTGCACCTGGTTGAGTTTTGGGCTGGGTTGGAGGGCTTGGGACGAAATCTGACAGACCTAAACTAACCTAGGGTTAATCTAAGGGTCTAAAACACAACCTAATCCTATAAAAACACCCTAAGACTACCCTAATCCATACTAAAAATAGAATCTATGCCATCATGCCGCCAAAATGCAACTTAGAAGGAGCCTCCACTAATTAGAGAAGAGGATTGCAAGCTAATCAACTACTAATCCACCTCTACTTCAACTCTAGCAACTATCTAAGGAGCTAATCTTGGAGTTTGTGAGTTTCTATCACTTTAATAACCAATTGCTAAACTAAGTAGATGAGATATGATGAGATCATATGGTTTTGCTTGCGGATCAATGGGTTTTAGGTCATATGTATGATGCTAGTTTGCTAATCACTATGTTTAACACTTATTCATGATGACACTATGTTTATGCAAGTTAAGTGTTTGGGTTTATGCATGTTAAGTGGTGGGTTTTATGCATACTAAGTGTTTGGTTTTATGCATGCTAAGTGTTTGGTTTTATGCATGCTAAGTATGTGGTTTTATGCAAGTTAAATGCTTGGTTTTATGCTAGAATCATGTGTGAAATAAGTGACATGACATGCAAGTTTAACCTATGAGTTTGGATCTATAATATGCATAATCTATGCAAGTTGTTTGGATTAGTGATATGCATAACATATGCGAGTTTACCTTTGTATGTCATACATACATATGCAAGTTCATATGTAACATGTAATGCAAGTTATGTGCATGATTATATGCAAGTTCATATGTAACATGTTATGCAAGTTATGTGTTTGGTTATATGCAAGTTATGTGCATGATTATATGCAAGTTCATATGTAACATGTTATGCAAGTTATGTGTTTGGTTATATGCAAGTTAACATGTGACACGCTATGCAAGTTCACACCTTTGTATGACATAAAAATCATATGCAAGTTACCCCCTTGTGACATATGTGCTTCATGCAAGTTTGGGTTAAATGCTAGTTGGGTTTAATGTATGCTCATATATGCAAGTTGACACCTTTTAAACCCATGATAAAGTTATATGCTATGTTGGTTAAACCCATGACATTTGTGATGAATCTTCCCTTTATTATGTCATGTTATGAGAACGAATTACGTGGGGAACGATGGGATTAATATGCATGTTAATAAAATGGTGTGAAATGGGTATGCTTAAGCATAACATAAAGTGAATGGACATAATTGGGAATTTACCTATTAAGTTAGGTCTACCCATATTATGGAATTGGGAATTTACCTATTAAGTTAGGTCTACCCATATTATGGAATTAGGAATTTACCTATTGAGTTAGGTCTACCCATATTCTTGAAATTTGTAATTAATTAGGGACAATTAATACAAATTATGGGGGTGATTAATTAGGTGTAATTAATCGACTAAGACACGAGGTTGGACCCTTTTGTAGCATAAGACTGCCCGGAACCGACCGGCAAATCCAGCGGCTACAAATGATTGGCCCAATGTGAGAGGTCTTAGTCATAAACTATATACGTGACAAGTGTAAAGACACGAGGTTAGACTCTGTTATGGTGTAAGGCTGCCTGGAACCAACCGGCATATCCAGCTGCCATAAAAGACAGTCTAATGTGAGAGGTCTTTACAAAGGTTACGATCTTAATTAATTAAGAAACACTTAACCAAATTGGCATGTAGTGAGGCATGAGGGGTTAAGTGGGTGCCTTGGGTGGCATGTAGTAACTAGTGGGGGTGCCTTGGGTGGCATAAGGAAACTAGTGGGTTGCCTTGGGTGGCAATAGAAAATACGATTAGAATACTTAACCAAAGTGGAACATGTAATTAAACATGATTAAAGGGTTAAGTAAGTGCCTTGGGTGGCATGTGGGAATCAAGTAAGTGCCTTGGGTGGCATGTGGAAATCTAGTGGGTGCCTTAAGTGGCAATTGAAATATGATTAAATGACAAGCTTAAGTAGTAGCTTGTGGGGGCCTTAAGTGACAATTGAAATATGATTAAATGACAAGCTTAAGTAGTAGCTTGTGGGGGCCTTAAGTGGCAATTGAAATATGATTAAATGACAAGCTTAAGTAGTAGCTTGTGGGGGCCTTGAGTGGCAATTGAAATATGATTAGATGACTTAACCAAACCTTAACATGTAAATGTGCAATAACTAACATCAGAAGGGGCATTTGTCCAGAAAATGTAAATCTTTAAACAAACGAAGCAAGGGTGGATCTAAGCCCACTAAGAAACAAAAGAACCCACATGGGGAAAGGAGATGCCATAAGTGCCACCAAGCAGGTCATATTGCACGGGAGTGCCAACTCTCAAAGAAATCTGAAGCAGCACAGGTAAATGAAATAGCCGAAGTGCCTGCACCTTCGTCTGCTCAGGAAAGGCCAGATGTTTTGGAAGGCATGCTTACTGTCAAAGATATTCCAGTTAGAGTATTGTTTGACACAGGCGCCTCACGAAGCTTCATTTCCAAAAATGCAGCTAAGAAGCTGGATTTGAATTTGAAGAAGCTCAAGGAACCAATGACTGTCCAGAATCCGGTTGGGGGTTCCATTGATCTCAGTTCGGTTTGTGGAGTGTCGGTTTCTTTCTCTCCTTATCGATTTCCTACCATCGCGGTCGTCATGAATTTTATAGAGTTTGATCTTATCTTGGGGTTATACTGTTGACCAAATATGAAGCTAAAGTTAAATGCCCCGATAGAGTCATAAAGGCGAAGATTAAATCAGGTGATTATATAACCATTCCCTGCGAAGGTCAGAATGCTAATAGAAAAGACTTCTGGGCAACTCTCGATGTTTCTCCAGCCCAAATAGAAAATGTCCCTGAAATCACAGAGAATATTCCCGACCTAGTGAAAGATATTCCTGTCGTCAAAAACTATGCGGATGTGTTCGAGGAAGTTGTTCGCTTACCTCCGCAGAGGGAAATTGATTTCAAGATCGCTTTGATTCCCAATGCAAGGCCGGTAGTTCACGCTATTCAAAGAATGTCCTTGAAAGAGAAAGAGGAATTAGACAATCAAACACGAAAGCTAGTATGGAAGGGTCTGATCAGGCCTAGTTTCTCTGATTGGGGTGCAGCAGTGGTGTTTGTCCCGAAATCTGACGGTACTCTACGTCTATGTGTGGATTATCGTGATTTGAACAAGCAGACGATAAAGAACAAATATCCATTGTCGCGGATCGATGATTTATTGGATCGTCTGAATGGAGCACAAGTATTCTCAAGGATGGACCTTGCTACAGGCTTCCATCAACTTCGAATTGCCGAAGAGTGTGTTCCAATGACAGCATTCAGAGGTCCCGACTTATTCTACGAGTGGTTAGTAATGTCGTTCGGCTTATGTAACGCTACTGCTTACTTTGTCGATCTGATGAATAGAGTGTTCAGAGGGGTTTTGAATAAATTTGTTCTGGTTTTTATTGACGATATTCTAATCTTCTCTAAATCAAAGGCCGAACATGAAAACATTTGGAACAGGTTCTGGAAATCCTCAGAAGGAATGTATTAAAAGTCAAACTATCCAAATGTATATTCTGGCAAGATGAAGTAAAATTTCTGGGCCATGTTGTATCAAAAGAAGGAATTGCTGTGGATCCAAGTAAAATCACAGCTATTCAAAATTGGAAACAGCCCAGTACTCCTACAAAAGTCCGCAGTTTTCTCGGATTGGCTAGTTATTACCGGAAGTTTGTTAAAAACTTTTCGAAGATATCTGGTCACTTAACGAAGCTTACAAAGAAGCACTCTAAATTCAAATGGACTCCAGAAAGTAAGGAGGCTTTTGAAGAGCTAAAGTTAAGATTAACGACAGCTCCAGTGTTAACCATCATTGATGGCAATCAGAATTTGAAAGTCTGGACTGATGCATCTAGAGAAGGCCTTGGCGCAGTGTTAATGCAAAGAGGCCAAGTGATTTCTTATGTTAGCCGTCAACAGAAGCCGCACGAGAAAAACTATGTAACTCATGATCTTGAGTTGTTGGCTATCGTATTCTCTTTGAAAATCTGGAGACACTATCTTCTGGGTGAGAAATTTGAACTGTATACAGACCATCAGTCGTTAAAGTATCTGTTCACTCAGAAAGACCTGAATCTAAGGTAGCAACGTTGGCTAGAGTTCCTTGCAGCATATGATTTTGAGATTCTATACACTCCAGGGAAAGCCAATGTCATGGCCGATGCATTAAGCCGAAAGAATGAAATGATCGCCAGTTTTATCATTGCGACTTCGTTAATTGACAAGATATCGGCTCTCCAAAAAGACGACCAATTTATTAAAGGAATGAGTCAGCGAATTCGTGAAGGCAATGCTTCGGATTTCCAGCTCGACAGCGAAGGGATTCTGAGGTTAGAAGGACGAATTTGTGTTCTATAAATTCCTGAACTCAGAAGAGATGTGCTTGATGAATGCCACAAATCTAAGCTCAGTATCCATCCGGGTGTGAGTAAAATGTACAATGATGTCAAGCGAACATTCTGGTGGAAGTCGTTAAAAAGAGACATCTCGATATATGTTAGTCGATGCCCTACTTGCCAGCTAGTCAAAAGCGACCAACAGAAACTGGCTGGATGGTTTCAACCGCTAGAAGTTCCTGGTTGGAAGTGGGAACATATTTCCATGGATTTCATTGATGGTTTGCCCAGAACCAGAGAAGGAAATGACAGTATTTGGGTGATCGTAGATCGCTTCACGAAGACCGCCCATTTCATACCTGTCAGATCAAACAGAACTGCTCAGAGTCTGGCGCAGATATACTTCAAGGAAATAGTTAGACTACATGGAATGCCGCTCAGTATAGTCAGTGATAGAGATACAATATTTACTAGTAAATTCTGGGAGGAATTTCAAGTAGAGCTGGGAACAAAGCTGAATCTATGCACCGCTTATCATCCTCAGACAGACGGTCAGACTGAGAGGGTGAACCGTATACTAGAAGATCTATTGCGGGCTTGTGTTCTAGATTTTGGTGGATCATGGGAAGACCATCTACATTTGGCTGAATTCTCATATAACAACAGCTACCAGGCGAGCCTGACAATGTCTCCATTCGAAGCATTATATGGTAGACCGTGCCGATCTCCTGCTTGTTCGGTCGAACCCGGTAGTAGACTTGTGTTAGGTCCCGATATGATCCGAGAAGCTGTCGACCAAGTCGATTTTATTAGGAAGCGATTACTCGCCGATCAAAGCCGACAAAAGAGCTATGTCGATAGGAGGAGAAGAGATATATCCTTCGCTGTTGGCGACTATGTATATTTAAAAGTATCGCCGATGAGAGGAGTTATCCGGTTCGGTAAAACTGGAAAGTTGGCGCCCAAATTCATTGGTCCGTTTCCTAATCTGGAACGGATCGGAACTCTCGCTTATAGGGTTAAATTGCCTGATTGGTTACCTGGAGTTCATGATGTATTTCACATATCTCAACTCCAAAAGCACGTTCATGATCCAGACTTGATCGTGGAAGAAGCAGCTCAACGGGATATTGAAATTACTCCAGAATTAGCTATGAGAAGAGAGCCGCTAAAGATTATCGGCAAGGAAACCAAAGAGCTGAGGAACAAGAAGGTTCACTTAGTCAAAGTGCAATGGAGTGGGGATCCGCGAGATTGTACTTGGGAAACTGAGGAGAGCATTCAGAAAGCCTATCCTAGATGCCGAGTGGATATCTCTGATTGACTCCGGTGCAAGGTACATTTACCATACTTTGCATTACCAATCAGTTCTCTACTTTGTTGTTATTTTCTTTCCATGGATGTGCACTTTTAATTATATAGTCTGCTTAATTTAAAAGAATATAGAAATTGATTAGTATATTTTTGAAAAGTTAAAAACAATTTGATTGATTGTTTGTGTTGTGTGATAGTAGATTTGATTAATTAAATTATTAAAATGATAGTTAATTTAATCAATAATGGAATAATGGTAGAATTTATTCATTTAAATCACACATTGAACTGAGGTAAAAATAGATAGAAATATATATACTTGTGCATTATATATGTTTGAACAGGTAAATGGATTAGCTGTTGAGTAAAGATTTTATTTGTGTGCCCGACAAATAGGTAAACCTTAATGAGTTGGATGCGAAATTTTATTATTATATCAACTCCTGTGAATGCCATTGGATGTGGAGTGCTGGTTATTCTGTGTGAAATAATAAATGCCGCCATAGGATAGTAACAACTAATTTTGAACTACATTACATGGCATACTTCTGGAAGAAAGGCATACTTCATCATATACCACATAAGCATTTGGAGCTTGTGTGACGAGGTGGAAGATTTACCATACGAGCGAGAGGCTTGTATGGCGATGACTATATTTAACAGGTTGAACTGATGACTGATATGGACTATTTAAATTGTAACGATAAAATTGCCAGATTAATAAAAAAACCCACATGGGTCTGGAGTTGACAATAACCACGTCTCTCTAGTTATTAGATACGGCACATGGACTATTAATTTCCCACACGGGACGAGGTGATGAGGATTTATCCTCTGGAGCATTTAAAATACACACTCCCTCAGGCTTTGACAGGGTGACGAGAATTTATTCTCTGGAGTTATTATCAATACACGCTCCCCTGTAAACACCAGAATATATCACTATAAATATGTGTATGCTTTATAGGATTTATTGGGTACCTAATACGGCCCAATAAATTTCCAAACCTCTCCCCGTACAAAGGAGGTTATGGCGAAATTTTTCGAAAATTCCGGGTGTTAGCCAAATTTTTGAAGAATTTGAAAATTCTCAGAAACTGAAAAGTTGGAGAATGGAAGCCAGATTGAATGTAGAGTTGATTAATCAAACCACTTTCGACTTTGTTCCTTTTCGGGGACGAAAAGTTTTAAGTGGGGGAGATTGTAATGACCCGGAAAATCGGAACCAATTTAAAAAATTTAAATTGGCTAAAATAATAGATTTAAAATAAATATTTTAAATAATAGAAATGAAAAGTGAGTTTGAATCGATGTTTCAAAACGAATATAATTAATTCTAATTTTAAACGAGGCCTGAAAAGGCGCTGCAGTTTCAAAAATTGAATTCAAACTTTGTCGGACTGTACCGAGTGCAAAACAAAACGGATTTGAGTGAATCCAAAAATATTTAAATCTGTTAGTGAATACCTTTCTAATGAATCTGAAAAATCGAAGTTTCATAGCGGAAAGCAAAAGTAATGGCCAAATGAATTTTCAGAAAGGTCGCTATGGAATTTATATAGCCCGTGAAATTGACCATTTTGCAAACGACCTCAGAATTCGACGAAACCACTTTTGTTGGATTCGGGATGAGAAGATATTGCTAGGTTTCAAATTTCATAATTTTTGAAGCTAGTATGTGAGCGTGGCAAATGAAAATGTGTTTTGGTCAATTACAGTTAAATTGGATCGACCAAAAATGGGCCTTTTTGCAAACAGTCTCAGAATTCGACGAAACTAGTTTTGTTGGGACCGTATCGTCAAAACATAGCCAGATTTATTTTTCTGGAATTTTTCAAATCAGTTTGTGCCCGTGGCAAATTGAAATGTACGTTCAAATCGAATATTGAATGTTTTATATTTTAATTTGAATGGAAACTGACTGAAACAGTCGAATGGGCCTACGAAACATATCCCATTGTGTTCGGAAAGGGAGTAAAACGCTAGGGACGACAATCGTTGGGTTTAGATTGGTGGTCGCGTCAGAAAACACCTTTTAAAACCCACCGGCCAATCAGAATTTTATAAAAAAAAAGGAAAATCCCTTTTCTCTCTCCCCGATCGAAGGTGGAAGAGACCTCCAACCTTCCAGCTCCGATTCCGACCAAACCAGGAGGAATTAGACCCCCCCCCCCCTCCCTCCAGTTAAACTTTTTGAAGATCTCGATCCCCTCTCCACATCCATACCTGACTCGACCCCTGTAGCTGCGCCATCGTCGAGATCCAACGCTTCAAAGTTCACGACTTTCAACCGCCGCCGAGCCCGCCAGGAACCACCGAACTGGACCTCCTCCCTGGCGCACGTGCGCCTCTCCAGGCCCTACCCCGTGGTGAAATCCGATCGAGAAACCGCTACACGGATTTCGAAAAAAGCCGAAACCTAGTTTTGAACAAATCAGAGAGGTAACGGCTGAAATTATATTAAACTATATTATAGCAGTTTAAAGCGCTACCGTTTATGATTTCACTGTAAAAATCATATCTTTTTCGTTTGTTGACGAAATTCAGTGAAACAAGAGGCAGTGGACTCGTGTGGACGTCTTCTACATTCTATAAGAGACCGCATATTTTTCTGAGCCTTCTGCTATTTTTGGTGGAGTGGAACCCAATGTGAGATTTCTAATTTATAAACGATATGGAAAATGACGATGTATAAATTATATAGTCGATGTATGAGTTATATAAGCGTTGTACACCTCTTGTATAAGCGTTGTATAAGTTGTACGTTCGATGTATAAGTTATATATGCGTTGTAAAAATTATATATGTGTTGAAATAGAAGTGAATTGCTATATATAAATAAATAAATATATATATATATATATATATATATACACACCCCTCGTCCACAAACCATGGACGATATTTATTGGTTGTGATTGGTGTGAAAATTGATTGATAGCAAATGGTTGATTGGGATTGTTTGTGGTTGATATTGATTGATTGTGGTTGAAAAATACCCGTTTGTGGTTGAGAAATATTTGGTTGAAACCACATAGGATTAGTTTGTGGAAATGAAATAAATATACATGCCGCCTGCGTGCGAACTAGATGCATGATTCCCCATTGTCAAAAACCGCGAGGTTTTAAGGTAGAGCGAGAAGCCGTACTAGGGACGGTCCCGGTTTTAACTACCCTGTCGTTATGTTGCCGAAATTTTGAATAATGTTCATGTGTTTGAATTATTTTCATTGGATGAAACTATATTTATTCGTTGAATAGAAAACCTTCATGTGTTCAATTGAAACTCATTCGTTGATTAGAAATTCATGTGTTGAATGGTATTCGTGTTTTAAATATAAAAAACACCTTTTTATCTATATATATAAACTATAGAAAACCTTCATGTGTTGAAACGATATTCATTCGCTGAATTGAAATTCATGTGTTGAATGGTATTAATATTTTGAAATAAATTGTTTTATAATAAAAATCACATTTTTTTATCATCTACACGAACTATATAAAATAATCTTGTTTTGAAAGAATTTGTTTTATAATAAAAATCACATTTTTTAATATTTTAAACGAACTATATAAAATAATCTTGTTTTGAAAGAAATTGTTTTATAATAAAAATCACATTTTTTTTATAATCTACACGAACTATATAAAATAATCTTGTTTTGAAATAAATTGTTTTATAATAAAAATCACATTTTTTTATCATCTACACGAACTATATAAAATAATCTTATTTTGAAAGAAATTGTTTTATAATAAAAATCCTATTTTTATTACCTATATGAACTATATAAAATAATAGTGTTTTGAAATGAATTTTTTTACAACAAAAATCACAATTTTATTATATACATAAATTGTTAAATATAGTGAAGTGTTGAAATAGAATACAGTTAGATAAAAATATCATTTTTATCAAATGTATGAAAAGAATATAGCTTTGAAATCGAAGAATCGATATATATATATATATAAATAGAATTAAAATATATCGAATAACGAAGCTACAGTTCGTATTTTGAAACCGTGATTTCAAACGATTAGTGCGGGAGATCCGACCATCGGATTTTCCCGAAATCACAACTGTTGGGTTCGCTTTGGAAATATCTTCCCAACGACACCAACTTTGTAAAAATCCAACGGTTGGATTGTCTGGAATGTTTAATTCAAATCTGAAGAAAAACAGCGCCATAATCGATTATATATATATATATATATATATATATATATATATATAATTATATTTAATCGAATAACGACGCTGCAGTTCGTATTTTGAAATCGAAACTTCAAACGATTATACCGGGAGATCCGACCGTCGGATTTTCCCGAAACTGGAACCGTTGGATTCGTTTTGAAAAGATCTTTCTAATGATATAAATTTTTTGAAGATCCAACGGTTAGATTTTCATATATGTGTAAATCAAATCTGAAGAAAAACAACGCCACGGTCGCGTTATGGCCCGAAGCGTCGTTTGGAATAAATTGGCTATTTTAAAATAAATAAAAATAGTGATAAATCGTTATAAAATATTATAAACGATATGGATGTGAAATATAAAAAATAACTGAAGGTTGGCTAAGTCGAATGGTTTCTCGGGTATTGATCTGATGTTGGTTTCGGCCTTCGGGGTTAATATTTGGGAAATCGTTCCCTTACTGATTGACGGTTAGTGACTAATGAATTGAAATGATGCGTGTGTATGTTAGTGTTGCACTTGTTTATTATATATGCGAGTTGCTCAGAAAGACCGGGTTGATCCCATTCTGAATAACTGAATCGACGATAAGAAATCGAAGATGAAGACGATGGTCGAAGACCGGAGATCTTCACCTCGTTTGGATGGTAACCGAGGTCCTGATTGGGAGGCATCCCGAAATATGGATAATGAGTGGTGATCGTCCAGACGTACGTGGTGATCGATGGGTTTGCGAGGTATATAGTGCCTCCGGTTTCGTTCAGACCCAGAACGGACTTGTAAATGGACTGTGTGTCTGACATTGGATTTTATTCTGTGTTGATTGATCTATATTAAATATACATCTGTTTGGCGGCGGAGAATTTATTCTTTTGCTTAATGCCCTTCTCTGAAACGCACGAGCTCAGGGGTTGTATATCGATGAACGTCAGTCGCATGGCATGAATTGCTAGTGTGGCATGCTTAAGTGGCAAATGATCAAGGCTTCTGTTGAAAAGCAAAGTCTTGTGGTGATGATCAAAGCACCGCCTGTGTGGCGTAGCTTTGTGTATAACGTGAATTCGCGAACCTCACACCCGGTATGAACCAGAAACGGGAGAAAGGACCTCAGGGAGGGCATGCGTTTCTTCCTAGCTAGAAGTGGCGTCAGTGGTTTTACACACCCTGACGAGTTTGACTTATGTGGTTGTTACTGTTGCGAGGCGCCTCGGTTTGATGAGACGATCCGGGTCTGATGGAGTCATTCGTTGGCTCACTTACGCCCCATAGGGCGGGGAAACGCATTATTCAGGAATTTTAATCCACATCGGTGGACCGGCCCTGACGATCCAAAGGCTTGACTGAGTACTTGCCTGAGGCTCGGGTTAGGCAGTCTCGAATTCGGTAAGGACTATCTTTTGCCTTGGATCATGATGGAAATCCAATTTCCAAATACGTGACTGTGCGGTTTTGATTGTACACCTATATTTGGCGACATAGTGGCATGGGACGCTCATGTCGTCTATGATTGATAGTTATGATTGGAAATTGTTTTTGAAACATATTTACACTAGTAGTAATATCAAATGGTTTTGTTTTATTCGTATCAAGCATATTTTGGCCATTATAAGGTAAAACTCTATCCTCCGGTTTGCGTTGCATTGTGTGATGGGAACTGAGTCTTATAATGGCTTCATTTTTATAAAAAGCATTGCGATGTTTAAAAGAAAGATTTGTTTTAGAGCACTGGCGATCCAATGGAGTAAACCCGTTCCACGACAGTGGCGTGGTCCTGTGATTAGCCATATTTTAAATGTGTTGAGTTGATTTCTCATACCAGTCCCATGACTGACTCGTAGTTTGTTTCACTTTCAAACTCGGGTGCCCCTTTTTCTACATGGGCAGCCTTGTATTCAGGTTTTAGATGGCTTTCTCTGGATAGCTGGAGCTGAAGATGGATTCTATCATTTATCTCTTTTATGCTGTTCAGCTCCTATTGTACATTATGTTTGTTTTTCCACTGTAGACATATATGTATAGTTGAACTGTATTTGTATTAAGTAAGATCCTGTATACTGTGTAACTCTGATGATTACTTTTATCCAGTATATTCTATTTGTTCATTATCTGGTGTATTTATTTAATTCTGTTCTGCTATTATCTGTTTCTGTGTTATATTCCAAAGATTACCCTTGTCTCCGTCTGTACGGGAAATGGGGTCGTCACATATAGCGGCACGTATGACTGCGTGTATCTTGTAACTTTATATATTTGTGATCACTGAATGGAAAAGTGTCCTCTTCAACTCTTCATCATGGTATCAGAGCTCTGATCTAAAATAATTTAACTTCCTCTTCTTCAATGGCCCTCATTAACCAAACTTCATCCTGTCAGATTCTTAATGGAAGTGATCCCACAAAGCCCTATGCTTTTCTAGGCAAATGTCAATGGTGCCAGGAACAAGGACATCTGATTGCTCATTTTCCTTTATTTAAGATAAAGTTTCCTAATGTCATTCCTCCTTCTTCAAACTCTCAACCTCCGTCAAATCGATTCAGACCAAAACCTCAAGCAAACATCGTGAATCCCTCTATCTCTTCATCCTCTTTAACATGGCTTCTCGACAGTGGTGCTACCCACCATGTCATGAAAGATCTGAACAATCTATCCCTCTATGCTCCTGAAGATGGAACCGAAGAGTTGATCGTCGGTGATGGCAAAGGCCTTAAAATCACTCGCGTCGATTCTTGTTTTTTTTATCATCATTCAAACTAAATAATGTCTTAGTTGTTCCTGCCATGTCTAAAAATATAATTTATGTTTCTCAACTTTGTCATGATAACAATATCTCAATTGTCTTTTCTTCCACCTCTTTTCATATAAAGGATCTCAAAATAGGGAAATCTCTATTCCAGGGGCTGGTTGCAGCAGGCATCTATCAGCTCAAATCCACAACCCCTGTAGTCTACGCAAGCACAACTAGTTCACTTGATTGGTATCATTGTTTAGGGCATTCGTCTCGTAATGTTTTTAGGCAAATTGTTTCCAAAAATAAACTTCATGCTCCTAGTATCTCCACTATAGATTATAATTCGTGTTCTTGAAATAAAAGTCAAAAACTTCCTTTTTCTACTTCCTCTATTATGCCTACTGCCCCACTTGAGTATGTTTATTCTGATCTTTGGACATCACCAATTTACTCTCATGATGGCTTTAAATATTATCTTATTTTCATTGATCATTTTTCTAAATATATTTTGTTGTATAATTTGAAACGAAAATCAAATGCTCGCTACAAAACTCTAATTGAAAAATACTTTCAACTGCCTCTCAAAACTCTCTACTCGGACAATGGTGGTGGTGAGTAGGAAAGTATACATAACTACCTGTCTATCGATGGAATTTTGCATCTCACAACTCCACCCCACACCCCTCAACACAATGACTATTCGGAGCGATGACATTGAGACATTTCTATCACTCTTAACTCATGCTAAAATGCCCCTTAAATATTGGACAAATGCTTGATCAACAGCTGTTTACTTGATTAGTCAAATTCCCATCCTAACTCTAAACAATATATCACCCTACTTTAAATTATTCGACCAACATCATAATTATTCCAAGCTTCGAAGTTTTGGATGTCTTTGCTACCCATGGCTTAAACCCTACAATTCTCACAAACTTGAACTCAAATCTCAACCATGTATTTTTGTTGGTTATTCACCTACTCAAAGTGCATATTATTGTCTCGAATTAAACACTATTCATGTCTATGTTTCCCGTCATGTTCACTTCAAAGAGAACATTTTTCCTTTTTCTGAACTTAATAATTCAACTACCTCCTTTTCTGACCTAGTGGAACAATGGGCACCTCTCACATTATCTATATTATCAATTACTCAATCTTCCACTTCTCATTCATTGCAAACTAACTCGCCTTCCAGCACATCTCCTACCTTATTCCCCACTTCACCTTTTTCATCTCCTATATCTGCAACAAACTCATCTCAACCTCCTAATACCACTGCTCAGCTTTCCTCTACTTCATCTCAGTCAAACCTTGATATATCCACATATACAAATTTAACACCCAACAATCCTGTACATTCTCCTCAAATGACCACGAGATTACAATATGGCATTAGGAAACCAATTAGTAAACTGAATTTAAATGCGGAGGTCCATGAAGTGGAGATCCCAAAGAATATCACCCAAGCATTAAAAAGCCCGGTTTGTTGTAAAGTTATGGATGAAGAGATTAATGCATTGGTGAAAAATAGAACTTAGGATCTTATACCTACATCTATGTCACAAATTGTAGTGGGATGCAAATGGATTTTTCGGATTAAAAAGAATAAGGATGGTAACAATATTATTCAGTACAAGGCTCTCTATGTTGCAAGAGTTTTTAATCAGAGAGCTGGCATCGACTACAATGAGACTTTTAGCCCAGTAGTTAAACCTGCCATGGTTCGGCTTGTGCTCTCACTTGCGGTTAGTCAAGGTTGGTCATTGCACCAACTTGACATAAACAATGCTTTTCTACAGGGCACACGCACTGATGATGTATACACCATACAACCTCCTGGCTGCACTTATCCTATACATCCAACACATGTATGTAAATTTAACAAGGCACACTATGGGTTAAAACAAGCTCCAAGAGCTTGGTATAAAGAATTACGGCAATAGTCAATTGAGTTGGACTTCAAAAATACGGTCTCTGATTCATCCGTGTTCACATTGCATAAAAATGGTGACATCATTTATCTGTTGGTTTATGTGGATGATATTATTGTTACAAGTAATGCAACTCATGCTCTGTAAGCTTTTATAAAAAAATTAGCAGCATGTTTCTCACTCAAAGACCTCGGAGAATTGTCTTACTTCTTGGAAGTGGAAGTAGTGCCTCATCCAAAAGGCATTTTCTTGAGACAAAAGAGGTGTATTGCTGATATTTTTTGCAAAGCTAATATGGACGATGCAAAACCAGTTGCAACACCATTAACAACTCATCCCCCGTTAGCTATACATGGAAATCTTCTCAACGATCCTTTTGAGTATCGTACTCTGATAGGTATTTTACAATAATTAAGTCTCACAGGGCCTGATGTGGCATTCGCAGTGAACAATTTAGCTCAATACATGCAACGTCCAACTGAGAAGCAAATGCAATCTCTACATCGTCTTCTTCGGTATCTAAGTGGTATATCTAATATGGGTTTAATTATATACAAAGATTCACATCTCACTCTCCATGCTTACTCTGATGTGGATTAGGCACATAACAAAGACGACTACATTTCTAAAACACATATATAGTCTATTTGGGCAATAATCTTATCTCCTGGACATCAAAGAAGAAGCGTACAAGAGCTAGATCATCTACCGAGGCCGAGTACAGGGCAGTGGAAAATGCTATTGCCGAAATTCTTTGGATAGAAAATTTATTCAAGGAGCTTGGTCATAACTTCACTCTCGGGCCAGTCATCTATTTTGATAATGCCGAAGCTACATATGTGAGTACTAATCCAGTTTTTCATTTTAAAATGAAGCGTCTGAGATTGGATTACCATTTTGTCAGAGAGAACATGCAAAGTGGAAATTTGAGGATCTCTTACATCTCCACTAATGACCAGCTTTCAGATGCCCTCACTAAGCCACTACAATGTACCTCATTCACAACATTGGTTAGCAAAATAGGTCTTTCATCTTAGCCGCCCGTTTTGAGGGAGCATGATAAGAATTGGCATATTCTAAGTCAACCCCTACAAATGGTGTGCCATAATATGAGGGAATAATATAAATATCATTAATGATATTATTCCATAACTGTAGCAGTACGTATAAATGGTATGCCACAACATGACGAAATAGTATAAATATCATTAGTGATATTATTCCATAATTGTATATAAGGGAATAATATAAATATCATTAATGATATTATTCCATAATTGTAGCAGTACGTATGACTACATGTATCTTATAACTTTACATAGTTGTGATCACTGAATGGAAAAGTATCCTTCTCTTCAACTCTTCATCATCGTTATGTTTTGTAGAGGACAGATGACATGTCAAAAATGCAATCTCAATCGTCGATAATTTTTTATGAACCTATATTCATAGAAATATTTTAAAAAGACATATTTGTTGCACATTGCAAATATGCTTTATCATTGTTCATTACAACCATCTTGATTAGAATATTAAACACCCCGTTAATGAAGTTATTATTAATCCAGGTATTTTAAGAGTTAACACTTTTATCAGTTGAAAATAAATATTGATATCGGACATTAAAAAAGTACCATAGTCCATTGAGCCGCTCAAAAGTGTGATCACAAATGGCCCTTTTGAGTATGTTGAGTAAAATAGTACATGCATTATTGAATCCACATTTGTGAATTACATGCATGTCATTCGAATCGATCTTATTTTCCATTTTGATGCAATAATTAGGCATGTTTCACCAAAATATTTAGGAAAAGAACTCATACTTTTTGGTAGTGGTTTCCTGTAACAACCCGTAAAATGCGAGCCAGTTTGAAATTTTTATTTTGGCAATTTTAGCGAATTTTGATTATTTAAAATGAATTATTTTAAATAATATCGACGGAAAATTTATTTTGAATAGAATTCGATCGTATATATTATACGCGTCGTCGTTAGAATATATAATAATTATAAATAATTATAAAAGGAATTGAAAATGGCGCGGTAGTTCGAAAATTCGATTTCTAATTTCAAATGAATATACAGAATTCAATATAAGTCAGAATTGAACGAAACAAGAAATATTTGAATCTTTATAACTATATCTTTGTAACGAAGTTAACAAACTGAGATTTCATCTTAGAAATGATAAGATATGTCCAGTTGAAAATTCTGAATAGTCGCTATGGAATTCAGGCCCTTAAAAATAGCAATTTTGCAAACGACCTCGGAATTCGACGAAACCAGTTTTGTTGGGTCCGGGATGTAAAATTATTGCTAGATTCCAAATTTCATAATTTTCTGAATCAATATGTGAGCGTGGCAAAGGAAAACGCGTTTGACCAGTTTCAGTTGATTTTAATCGACTGGGAATTGGCCATTTTTCAAACTGTCTCAGAATTCGACGAAACTAGTTTTGTTAGGACCGTATCGTCAATACGAAGCTAGAAAATATTTTTCTGGAATTTTTCTAGTTAGTATGTGCCCCCGGTAAATTGAAATGTCCGTTTAAATTGAATATATAAAGAATTATACTTTAAATTCAACGGAAACTGATTCAAACAGTCAAACTGGCCTATGAAACATATCCCATTGTGTTCGGAATGGGGGTGAAACGCTATGGGCGACAGGCGGTAAACCTCGTTTAGAGGTTGTATGTAAAAGTCAACTTTAAAAAAAAAATTATAATAATAATAATAATAATAATAATAAAAAAAAAAAAAGGTATCTTCTCTTTCCCCCTTATTAACCGCTGCCCCCCCCCCCCCCGTTTTCCCTCATTCATCCGATCCAGGAAAAAGAAAAAAAAAAAAAAAGAGACAAAGACAAAATCGAAATCGCACGCCACCAGCCGCCCCCCCCCCCCCAACCTCCGATCTTCCCGCCGCCGCCTGGGTGCGAACCCCCCCCCCCCCCGTTGCGGACTGCGACTTCCCCCCCCCCCCTCTCTCCCTCATCAATCGACGCGCAGCTACACCCCCCCCCCCTCCCCCTTCATCCGCCACGCCAGAGAAGCCCTTCCCCCTGAGAGCACCACCCCTCCGACATCCGACGCCAGCAAACGCCCAAGCCCCCCGATTGGAAAGGTAAGTTTTGATTTAGGTCTTTTATTTATTTTTCATATTTAAATTCAGTTTAAAATCATAAGTGAAATCAGTTTAAAATTATTTAGGGAATGTATTCGCTGTTTTGAAAATAGGAAATGCATTGTTTTTGAAAAACATAAAGAACATTGATTTTAGAAAATCAATAGAATTGATAGAGAAAAAAACATACTTTGTTTTGAAAATAGAAAAAACATACTTTGTTTTGAAAATAGAAAAAAACATACTTTGTTTTGAAAATAGAAAAAACATACTTTGTTTTGAAAATAGAAAAAAACATACTTTGTTTTGAAAATAGAAAAAAACATACTTTGTTTTGAAAATAGAAAAAAACATACTTTGTTTTGAAAATAGAAAAAACATACTTTGTTTTGAAAATAGAAAAAAAACATACTTTGTTTTGAAAATAGAAAAAAACATACTTTGTTTTGAAAATAGAAAAAAAACATACTTTGTTTTGAAAATAGAAAAAAAACATACTTTGTTTTGAAGATAGAAAGTAAAGAAGAGTCATGAGAAAGAAAAATTCGATTTTTATATATTGAATAGCGAACTAAAAATTCGATTTTTATATATTGAATAGCGAACTAAAAATTCGATTTTTATATATTGAATAGCGAACTAAAAATTCGATTTTTATATATTGAATAGCGAACGAAAAATTCGATTTTTATATATTGAATAGCGAACGAAAAATTCGATTTTTATATATTGAATAGCGAACTAAAAATTCGATTTTTATATATTGAATAGCGAACTAAAAATTCGATTTTTATATATTGAAAAGCAAAATAAAAATATGATTTTTATTTATTGAACTTCGAACTAAAAATTCGACTTTTATATATTGAATAGCGAAGTAAAAATTCGATTTTTACATAGGTAGTGAAAGCGGACAACGAAGATGCGATAGCAATGAAGATTTCTATCAATAAAGAGCCGTGGAGCTAGGATAGCTATATGTGAGAACTTCTCACCTTTCAATTTTATTTCTAGTTATATATATATATACTAGGATGCAGACGGTGCTTAGTAGCACCCGACACAATCGTCCACAGACCATGGACTTGTTTGTTTGATTGTTTGGTGATTGATTGCGATATTGGTTTGAATGTGGTTTGTGATGTGAAAAATCGAATCGATAAATTGGTTAGGATTAGACGTGCGCCGTTATAAGGCGAAGGAGTAAGGCTAGGTTAGACTCTTACTCCAAATTTGGTGGTTTGCATAACGAAAGTGAATTTGATTGATGTGTGAATGGCGTGGGCCTTCACTAGACCGGGGATAAGGCTAGGCCTTGTCCCGTTTCTAGTATCGTGCCGTTATGCCGCCGAAATTTTCTAAAATATGTTAGAAAAATAAAAATGTCATTTATTGAATAAATGAACTAAAAAGAAAATTCATGTGTTGGAATAAATATTTTATCGTTAAAAATATAGTTTTTAACGTGAATGTGAATAAAATAAAATATTCATTTACAAACCAGACGGTTTGTTTATGTACACTGAGTTGACTGATATGGATTGGGACGATAAATTTTACACATCGCCCAACTGCACGAATAAAATCTGTGTTTGATTGTTTGAAACCCCACACGGGTGTTGGGATGAAATTTGAAGTTCACTCATCCTGATTGATTAAATATGTCGATCGATTGATTGACAGGCTGTTATAAGCGTTAGATATCTATATTTGATGCTTATACAGTGTAGTGCACTTTGGTTGATGGTTGATTATTTTTCAATGCTATTATATGTGTGTAATGTATGAAAATCCATATAATTAACATTATATGGTGATTGATTGGGCCTCATTCCAATTTGAAAAATAAAGAATATTATAAAGTAAAAGTTCATGTGTTGACGGTACTCATCCATTGAGATTGGTCATGTGTTGAACGAAATATTTTGATAATAACAACTTTTTTGAAAATAGAAATTTATGAAGCCGTGTTGATTAGATTGACGCCATTTTGACGTGAACGATATTTATATCGATTTTAAAACGATTTCGAAATGAAATGAATTGAAAACGATTTCGAAATGAATTGAATATAAAACGATTTCGAAATGAATTGAATATAAAACGATTTCGAAATGAATTGAATTGAAAACGATTTCAAATTGAATTGAAAACGAATTGAAATGAATTCAAATTGAATTGAAATTTGAATTGAATAGAAATGAATTTTGAAACGATTTTACAAAGAAGAATTCAATTTTGATTTGAATTGAAAAGGAAGTTGAAATTGCTTTGGAAACGAATTTAAAACTATTTATAAAATTCGTTTTAAATAGAAATCGACGAAATATATATTATATATATTATATATATAATATAATGGCCTGAATAGAACGCGCCGCGCCGCGGCAGTTCGCGAATTTCGACCATTGATTTCAAACGGACATTACGGGAGATCCGACCGTCGGATTCTCCTAAAACCAGAACCGTTGGGTTCGTATCGAAAAGAGCTTTCTAACGAATATTCGAAATTAGAAATCTAACGGTTGGATTTGGAGATACGTCCAAATCAAATTCGAAAAAGGTCGCTGTAAGTGCAGTTCGATGGCCATTGTTGGAAATCGACTGTACGGGCCTTGATAAAATTATTAAAAATAGTAATAATTTGTGTAAAATCATAAGAAATGATTTGGGAAGAATTGGGATGAAAAACTCCACATTTGAAAAGATAAAAATAGATTTTTATCGAATTGAACTAGTTTTGAACTAGAATTATAATTCTATTTATTTTTAAATAAATAAATTGAATTCGAAATGGGTTTGAAAATAACCAAAATTTCCAATGAATGCATTGGAGTGGATTTGAATCGAAATTGTCTTCGGAATATTTCGATGTTGGAATTCGTGATTATACAGGTGTTGTTATGGAAATTTGAAAGATATATATTTATATCGTTATTTCCAATACGACATTTGTTAGTCGTAGAATTCGATATTGAATATAAGCCGATATATTTTCTATTCAGAGCCTTGTATTGAATATCGAATGTGATTTGGGTTTGTCGTGAATGGTGTCTTCACTAACACTGTTCTTGAACCTAGTTGAGAAATGATTAAATCTTTTTATTTAGATTTAATGAAGTGTACCAATTAAATAATATTTAATTGGAATTGAATTGATATTGATTGTTGGGTTTATCGTGAACAGTGTTTTAAATAACACTTGTTCTTTAACCCGATAATTAATGAATGTGACTTTGGGTTTATCGTGAACCGTGTTTTTAAATGACACGGATTCTTTAACCCAGTTAACGATTAAAACTAAGTGGAGTTTTAATGAATCTTTAATTAGATTGAAATGGTCGAGAATGGAGTATCACCAGTTTTGCTCCAGGCGATAGTTAAATCTTTAATTAGATTTGAACGAGAAATGGTAATAAAATTTACCGATAACACTGTGGTGTTAGATATGAAGTATTACCAGTTTTACTTCATGGGATGAATAGGTTGGGATTGGGAAATTAAAACAAATGATTACTTCGGTAAGGTTCGTTAATCCCGACTAGTTTTGAATTGATATTCAAAAATGGATTAAAGAATAAATTCAAGGAATTTATCTTTGATAAAATTAATGGGAACCTTTCCCTATGAATGTGAAATTTAGAAACTAACTGTCGGTTAGCTAAGCAGAATGGTTTTCTGGATATTGATCTGATGTTGGTTTCGGCCTTCGGGGTTAATATTTGGGGAATTATTCTCTTGATTAATTTACGGTTAGTGACTGATGAATTGGAATGAGGTGTATGTTGTGTTTGTGTAACACTTATTTAAAATATACGCGAGTTATTCGGAAAGTCCGGGTTTATCCCATTCTGAATAACTGATACGACGATAAGTCGAAGAGGAAGACGATGGTCGAAGACCGGAGGTCTTCACGTCGTTTGGGTGATAACTGATGATCTTGATTGGGCTGTACACCCAAGAAGATGGAAACAGTTAGTGATCGTCCAGACGTACTTGGAGATCGATGGATATGCGGGGTACTAGGTGCCTCCGGTTTCGTTCAGACCCAGAACGGACTTGTAAATGGACTGTGTGTCTGACATTGGATTTTAGTCTGTGTGATTGATTTCTATCAAATATATATCTGTTTGGCGGCGGAGAATTTATTCTCTTGCTTAACGCCCTTCTCTGAGACGTACGAGCTCAGGGGTTATATATTGATGGATATCAAACGCATGGAGTGAATTGCCTGTGTGGCATGCCTAAGTGGCAATTGATCGAGGCTTCTGTTGAAAAGCAAAGTCTTGTGGTGATGATCAAAGCACGGCCTTTGTGGCGTAGCTTTGTGTAACGTTTGCCTCGCGTGTTTCACACCCGGTATGAACCAAAAACGGGAGAGGACGTCAGGGAGGGCATGCGTTTCTTTCTAGCTAGAAGTGGCGTCAGTGGTTTTACACGCCCTGACGAGTTTGACTTATGTGGTTGTTGCTGTTGCGAGGCGCCTCGGATTGATCGGTCGTTCTCGAACCGATGGAGTCATTTAGTTGGCTCGTTTACGCCCCATAGGGCGGGGAAATGCATGTTCAGGGTTTAAGTTTAATCCACATCGGTGGACTGGCCCTGAGGATCCAAGGCTTGACTGAGTACTTGCCTGAGACACGGGCTAGAGTGTCTCGAATCGGTTGAGGACTATCTTTTGCCTCGGTTCATAGACGGAAATCCAATTTCCAAATACGTGATTTTGCGGTTTTATTTGTAAACCTATATATGGTGACATAGTGGCATGGGACGCTCATGTCGCCTATGATTGATACTTATGATTTGAAGTTGTTTTATGAACAATGCACTTATAATAGTATCAAACGATTTGTTTTAAGACGTATCAAGCATTCTTTGGCTGTTATAAGGGAAAACCCTATCCTCGGCTGCGTTGCATTGTGTGATGGGACCTGGGTCTTATAACAGCTTCATCTTTCTTTATTTAGCACTGCGCTGTTTGTTTTATGCACTGGTATTCTTGGGAGGAAACCCGTTCCGTGTTATACGGCGTGGTCCCTTGATTTACCTAACTTTTAAAATAAAGATTAATAACTGTTTTAGTTCTCACACCAGTCACATGACTGACCTGGAGTTTATTGTTTTAACCTAAACTCTGGGTGCCCTTATTTTGACACGGGCAGCTAGTAGTTTTGGTTTTGCAGATTTATATTCACAGGATCCTGGTTTACAGCTGGAACGATATCCGGAAAGCTTTGTATCCGTATATCTCATTCTAGTTGTGTATTGTATTATTTTCCGCTGCTATGTATTTAAATGTAATTTGAATCTCTGATATTTCTGTGTTGTATTCATTTATACTCTGTATATTCTTGTAATCTGATGCACTGTTATATATAGTGAAATGTTCTTCTGTATGCGTTCTGTTTTGTCCTGTTCTCAAACGATAGGGCGTTTCGAACGGTCTGGGTCGGTTTAGCGACTGGTTCGGACCGAGCGAAATCCCTTGCCGTCACAGTTGGTATCAGAGCTTTGGTTTACAAAGCTCAGAGAACAAGGCACATTAGAACAATACGAAAGAATTCATCAGATATTGGATTAGTAATATCCAATTAGAATGACTCGTTAGAGATAGGATCAGTAGTATCCTAGAACGAGTGTGAAGAGTATATTTTTCAAATGAAAACAAATTTTTGTTTTGAAAATTTAAATCAATTATTCGTATTTGATTATCTATTTATATTGATGTGGACAGTCCAGTATATAAAGATTTTGCGTATACGTCTGATCCACGTGTATTTGAAATTATAATATACTGGATAGATATAGAGTCACATTCTAGACACCCGGGGATAATTCTGATGATGTGGCCACATCATCAGTATTTATATTCGTGTTTCGAAGGTGTGATATCTATATATTTCCATCAGACTGGTGTGAGAACCAAATCTTATATGGCTAGAACACTTTGTTGTGAATTGGCATCAAAAACAAGATTTTCTGTATATGTATCAAAATTATGAATTTGAAACGTTAAATTCACTAATTGATTGATGTTTGTGTTGTTCGTTCATTTGTTTGCTAATTTTGAACCATTATGCTTAATTGAACCAAATATTGAATTATATTGAAAATTGGTTGTATTTGCTGGCATATACATATATCTTTGAACAGGTCATAGCAAGGAGGCTAGAGCAGAGAATAAAATTTGTTTGCCCGACAAATAGGTACATGTTTACTACATAATTTCATGTTTCGTTTGGGTGATGATGATTTTGTGAGCCTATTGGCTAGCCTCTTGGCTTTTTCTTTTTCTTTTTGAGATCTGAAGGACCGGGGAAGCTATTTGAAATTCCCCGATGCTCCCGGTGCAGGGGAGGTTATGGCGAAATTTTTCAAAAATTTAGGGTGTTAGCCAAATTTTTGAAGTTTTGAAAATTCTCAGAAACTAAAGAGTTGGAGAATGGAAGCCAGATCGAACATAGAGTTGAATGATCAAACCACTTTCGACTTTGTTCCTTTTCGGGGACGAAAAGTTTTAAGTGGGGGAGATTGTAACAACCCGTAAAATGCGAGCCAGTTTGAAATTTTTATTTTGGCAATTTTAGCGAATTTTGATTATTTAAAATGAATTATTTTAAATAATATCGACGGAAAATTTATTTTGAATAGAATTCGATCGTATATATTATACGCGTCGTCGTTAGAATATATAATAATTATAAATAATTATAAAAGGAATTGAAAATGGCGCGGTAGTTCGAAAATTCGATTTCTAATTTCAAATGAATATACAGAATTGAATATAAGTCAGAATTGAACGAAACAAGAAATATTTGAATCTGTATAACTATATCTTTGTAACGAAGTTAACAAACTGAGATTTCATCTTAGAAATGATAAGATATGTCCAGTTGAAAATTCTGAATAGTCGCTATGGAATTCAGGCCCTTAAAAATAGCAATTTTGCAAACGACCTCGGAATTCGACGAAACCAGTTTTGTTGGGTCCGGGATGTAAAATTATTGCTAGATTCCAAATTTCATAATTTTCTGAATCAATATGTGAGCGTGGCAAAGGAAAACGCGTTTGACCAGTTTCAGTTGATTTTAATCGACTGGGAATTGGCCATTTTTCAAACTGTCTCAGAATTCGACGAAACTAGTTTTGTTAGGACCGTATCGTCAATACGAAGCTAGAAAATATTTTTCTGGAATTTTTCTAGTTAGTATGTGCCCCCGGTAAATTGAAATGTCCGTTTAAATTGAATATATAAAGAATTATACTTTAAATTCAACGGAAACTGATTCAAACAGTCAAACTGGCCTATGAAACATATCCCATTGTGTTCGGAATAGGGGTGAAACGCTATGGGCGACAGGCAGTAAACCTCGTTTAGAGGTTGTATGTAAAAGTCAACTTTAAAAAAAAAATATAATAATAATAAAAATAAAAATAAAAAAAAAGGTATCTTCTCTTTCCCCCTTATTAACCGCTGCCCCCCCCCCCCCCCCCCGTTTTCCCTCATTCATCCGATCCAGGAAAAAGAAAAAGAAAAAAAAAAAAAGAGAGACAAAGACAAAATCGAAATCGCACGCCACCAGCCGCCCCCCCCCCCCAACCTCCGATCTTCCCGCCGCCGCCTGGGTGCGAGCCCCCCCCCCCCCCCCCGTTGCGGACTGCGACTTCCCCCCCCCCCTCTCTCCCTCATCAATCGACGCGCAGCTACACCCCCCCCCCCCCTCCCCCTTCATCCGCCACGCCAGAGAAGCCCTTCCCCCTGAGAGCACCACCCCTCCGACATCCGACGCCAGCAAACGCCCAAGCCCCCCGATTGGAAAGGTAAGTTTTGATTTAGGTCTTTTATTTATTTTTCATATTTAAATTCAGTTTAAAATCATAAGTGAAATCAGTTTAAAATTATTTAGGGAATGTATTCGCTGTTTTGAAAATAGGAAATGCATTGTTTTTGAAAAACATAAAGAACATTGATTTTAGAAAATCAATAGAATTGATAGAGAAAAAAACATACTTTGTTTTGAAAATAGAAAAAACATACTTTGTTTTGAAAATAGAAAAAAACATACTTTGTTTTGAAAATAGAAAAAACATACTTTGTTTTGAAAATAGAAAAAAACATACTTTGTTTTGAAAATAGAAAAAAACATACTTTGTTTTGAAAATAGAAAAAAACATACTTTGTTTTGAAAATAGAAAAAACATACTTTGTTTTGAAAATAGAAAAAAAACATACTTTGTTTTGAAAATAGAAAAAAACATACTTTGTTTTGAAAATAGAAAAAAAACATACTTTGTTTTGAAAATAGAAAAAAAACATACTTTGTTTTGAAGATAGAAAGTAAAGAAGAGTCATGAGAAAGAAAAATTCGATTTTTATATATTGAATAGCGAACTAAAAATTCGATTTTTATATATTGAATAGCGAACTAAAAATTCGATTTTTATATATTGAATAGCGAACTAAAAATTCGATTTTTATATATTGAATAGCGAACGAAAAATTCGATTTTTATATATTGAATAGCGAACGAAAAATTCGATTTTTATATATTGAATAGCGAACTAAAAATTCGATTTTTATATATTGAATAGCGAACTAAAAATTCGATTTTTATATATTGAATAGCAAAATAAAAATATGATTTTTATTTATTGAACTTCGAACTAAAAATTCGATTTTTATATATTGAATAGCGAAGTAAAAATTCGATTTTTACATAGGTAGTGAAAGCGGACAACGAAGATGCGATAGCAATGAAGATTTCTATCAATAAAGAGCCGTGGAGCTAGGATAGCTATATGTGAGAACTTCTCACCTTTCAATTTTATTTCTAGTTATATATATATATATATATATATACTAGGATGCAGACGGTGCTTAGTAGCACCCGACACAATCGTCCACAGACCATGGACTTGTTTGTTTGATTGTTTGGTGATTGATTGCGATATTGGTTTGAATGTGGTTTGTGATGTGAAAAATCGAATCGATAAATTGGTTAGGATTAGACGTGCGCCGTTATAAGGCGAAGGAGTAAGGCTAGGTTAGACTCTTACTCCAAATTTGGTGGTTTGCATAACGAAAGTGAATTTGATTGATGTGTGAATGGCGTGGGCCTTCACTAGACCGGGGATAAGGCTAGGCCTTGTCCCGTTTCTAGTATCGTGCCGTTATGCCGCCGAAATTTTCTAAAATATGTTAGAAAAATAAAAATGTCATTTATTGAATAAATGAACTAAAAAGAAAATTCATGTGTTGGAATAAATATTTTATCGTTAAAAATATAGTTTTTAACGTGAATGTGAATAAAATAAAATATTCATTTACAAACCAGACGGTTTGTTTATGTACACTGAGTTGACTGATATGGATTGGGACGATAAATTTTACACATCGCCCAACTGCACGAATAAAATCTGTGTTTGATTGTTTGAAACCCCACACGGGTGTTGGGATGAAATTTGAAGTTCACTCATCCTGATTGATTAAATATGTCGATCGATTGATTGACAGGCTGTTATAAGCGTTAGATATCTATATTTGATGCTTATACAGTGTAGTGCACTTTGGTTGATGGTTGATTATTTTTCAATGCTATTATATGTGTGTAATGTATGAAAATCCATATAATTAACATTATATGGTGATTGATTGGGCCTCATTCCAATTTGAAAAATAAAGAATATTATAAAGTAAAAGTTCATGTGTTGACGGTACTCATCCATTGAGATTGGTCATGTGTTGAACAAAATATTTTGATAATAACAACTATTTTGAAAATAGAAATTTATGAAGCCGTGTTGATTAGATTGACGCCATTTTGACGTGAACGATATTTATATCGATTTTAAAACGATTTCGAAATGAAATGAATTGAAAACGATTTCGAAATGAATTGAATATAAAACGATTTCGAAATGAATTGAATATAAAACGATTTCGAAATGAATTGAATTGAAAACGATTTCAAATTGAATTGAAAACGAATTGAAATGAATTCAAATTGAATTGAAATTTGAATTGAATAGAAATGAATTTTGAAACGATTTTACAAAGAAGAATTCAATTTTGATTTGAATTGAAAAGGAAGTTGAAATTGCTTTGGAAACGAATTTAAAACTATTTATAAAATTTGTTTTAAATAGAAATCGACGAAATATATATTATATATATTATATATATAATATAATGGCCTGAATAGAACGCGCCGCGCCGCGGCAGTTCGCGAATTTCGACCATTGATTTCAAACGGACATTACGGGAGATCCGACCGTCGGATTCTCCTAAAACCAGAACCGTTGGGTTCGTATCGAAAAGAGCTTTCTAACGAATATTCGAAATTAGAAATCTAACGGTTGGATTTGGAGATACGTCCAAATCAAATTCGAAAAAGGTCGCTGTAAGTGCAGTTCGATGGCCATTGTTGGAAATCGACTGTACGGGCCTTGATAAAATTATTAAAAATAGTAATAATTTGTGTAAAATCATAAGAAATGATTTGGGAAGAATTGGGATGAAAAACTCCACATTTGAAAAGATAAAAATAGATTTTTATCGAATTGAACTAGTTTTGAACTAGAATTATAATTCTATTTATTTTTAAATAAATAAATTGAATTCGAAATGGGTTTGAAAATAACCAAAATTTCCAATGAATGCATTGGAGTGGATTTGAATCGAAATTGTCTTCGGAATATTTCGATGTTGGAATTCGTGATTATACAGGTGTTGTTATGGAAATTTGAAAGATATATATTTATATCGTTATTTCCAATACGACATTTGTTAGTCGTAGAATTCGATATTGAATATAAGCCGATATATTTTCTATTCAGAGCCTTGTATTGAATATCGAATGTGATTTGGGTTTGTCGTGAATGGTGTCTTCACTAACACTGTTCTTGAACCTAGTTGAGAAATGATTAAATCTTTTTATTTAGATTTAATGAAGTGTACCAATTAAATAATATTTAATTGGAATTGAATTGATATTGATTGTTGGGTTTATCGTGAACAGTGTTTTAAATAACACTTGTTCTTTAACCCGATAATTAATGAATGTGACTTTGGGTTTATCGTGAACCGTGTTTTTAAATGACACGGATTCTTTAACCCAGTTAACGATTAAAACTAAGTGGAGTTTTAATGAATCTTTAATTAGATTGAAATGGTCGAGAATGGAGTATCACCAGTTTTGCTCCAGGCGATAGTTAAATCTTTAATTAGATTTGAACGAGAAATGGTAATAGAATTTACCGATAACACTGTGGTGTTAGATATGAAGTATTACCAGTTTTACTTCATGGGATGAATAGGTTGGGATTGGGAAATTAAAACAAATGATTACTTCGGTAAGGTTCGTTAATCCCGACTAGTTTTGAATTGATATTCAAAAATGGATTAAAGAATAAATTCAAGGAATTTATCTTTGATAAAATTAATGGGAACCTTTCCCTATGAATGTGAAATTTAGAAACTAACTGTCGGTTAGCTAAGCAGAATGGTTTTCTGGATATTGATCTGATGTTGGTTTCGGCCTTCGGGGTTAATATTTGGGGAATTATTCTCTTGATTAATTTACGGTTAGTGACTGATGAATTGGAATGAGGCGTATGTTGTGTTTGTGTAACACTTATTTAAAATATACGCGAGTTATTCGGAAAGTCCGGGTTTATCCCATTCTGAATAACTGATACGACGATAAGTCGAAGAGGAAGACGATGGTCGAAGACCGGAGGTCTTCACGTCGTTTGGGTGATAACTGATGATCTTGATTGGGTTGTACACCCAAGAAGATGGAAACAGTTAGTGATCGTCCAGACGTACTTGGAGATCGATGGATATGCGGGGTACTAGGTGCCTCCGGTTTCGTTCAGACCCAGAACGGACTTGTAAATGGACTGTGTGTCTGACATTGGATTTTAGTCTGTGTGATTGATTTCTATCAAATATATATCTGTTTGGCGGCGGAGAATTTATTCTCTTGCTTAACGCCCTTCTCTGAGACGTACGAGCTCAGGGGTTATATATTGATGGATATCAAACGCATGGAGTGAATTGCCTGTGTGGCATGCCTAAGTGGCAATTGATCGAGGCTTCTGTTGAAAAGCAAAGTCTTGTGGTGATGATCAAAGCACGGCCTTTGTGGCGTAGCTTTGTGTAACGTTTGCCTCGCGTGTTTCACACCCGGTATGAACCAAAAACGGGAGAGGACGTCAGGGAGGGCATGCGTTTCTTTCTAGCTAGAAGTGGCGTCAGTGGTTTTACACGCCCTGACGAGTTTGACTTATGTGGTTGTTGCTGTTGCGAGGCGCCTCGGATTGATCGGTCGTTCTCGAACCGATGGAGTCATTTAGTTGGCTCGTTTACGCCCCATAGGGCGGGGAAATGCATGTTCAAGGTTTAAGTTTAATCCACATCGGTGGACTGGCCCTGAGGATCCAAGGCTTGACTGAGTACTTGCCTGAGACACGGGCTAGAGCGTCTCGAATCGGTTGAGGACTATCTTTTGCCTCGGTTCATAGACGGAAATCCAATTTCCAAATACGTGATTTTGCGGTTTTATTTGTAAACCTATATATGGTGACATAGTGGCATGGGACGCTCATGTCGCCTATGATTGATACTTATGATTTGAAGTTGTTTTATGAACAATGCACTTATAATAGTATCAAACGATTTGTTTTAAGACGTATCAAGCATTCTTTGGCTGTTATAAGGGAAAACCCTATCCTCGGCTGCGTTGCATTGTGTGATGGGACCTGGGTCTTATAACAGCTTCATCTTTCTTTATTTAGCATTGCGCTGTTTGTTTTATGCACCGGTATTCTTGGGAGGAAACCCGTTCCGTGTTATACGGCGTGGTCCCTTGATTTACCTAACTTTTAAAATAAAGATTAATAACTGTTTTAGTTCTCACACCAGTCACATGACTGACCTGGAGTTTATTGTTTTAACCTAAACTCTGGGTGCCCTTATTTTGACACGGGCAGCTAGTAGTTTTGGTTTTGCAGATTTATATTCACAGGATCCTGGTTTACAGCTGGAACGATATCCGGAAAGCTTTGTATCCGTATATCTCATTCTAGTTGTGTATTGTATTATTTTCCGCTGCTATGTATTTAAATGTAATTTGAATCTCTGATATTTCTGTGTTGTATTCATTTATACTCTGTATATTCTTGTAATCTGATGCACTGTTATATATAGTGAAATGTTCTTCTGTATGCGTTCTGTTTTGTCCTGTTCTCAAACGATAGGGCGTTTCGAACAGTCTGGGTCGGTTTAGCGACTGGTTCGGACCGAGCGAAATCCCTTGCCGTCACATTTCCCTGTGTATTGTTTGATAAATAAGGCTATGGTTTTTTATTAAATGATTATGTTGCAGTATTAACTATATAGCAAAGAATGTGCAGTTGCCTCGGTTTCAACTGAGGCAATTGCCTTATCTTCCAACTAGCGTCAACTCCAACGGAGAAAGTTGACCAAACTGCAACTAGAGCAGTTGCCTCAACAACAACCAAAGCTCTTGCCTCACTTGGAAACTAGGCTCTACATGAACATGTGCCTTTATGTGCGCTATATTCAGTTTACTTTCTGAGTTATCTATACTTTTTTACCATGCAGCATGTTGTTCGACAACTGTTAACAACTTTTACCGCAATAATATGCAGGAACAAACAAGTGCAATAGGGCTGAATTGAAACTTTTGCTCTCATTCTATTTTGGGAGTTCCTCGCTATTATTCCTCTGCTCACTAGCTCGCTTTACAACATTGTGGATTTCTAAGCACCAGCAATTCTTCCAGACTATTCTTATAAAGTGAGATGATAATAACCAAGCCAACAATTTACCAATTTCCATCCTACATTCAGTTAGCCAAATTTTGCTTAGCAACATTACATCTATATTTCATCGGCTATATAAAGCTCATAGATTTTTATAATAAATAGATTTTGCTTTTCCTGTTTTCTTTTGAAATTTTATATCCTATGTTATGTGTTTAGATAGTGAGGAAACAATTGCAAATCTCTTGCATTTTGACTTCTCTTATTCAAGAAATTATAGTTGCTCACTTATCTATCTCAACATTAACCAGCACTATTTTCAAAGAACTAATGGTTGTAGCTTTAAAAATGAAGATTAATATTACAAAATATTTGATATAGTTATAACTCGGAATTAACTACAAAACTATTTATTGCTTTTGAAACCATAGTGTTTACATTTTTTTTATAACTAAAACATTGAAAAATTGGATATATGGACTTTGCAGCAGCATAAACTTTGCTTTAGATAACAAAAATGCTTTTGACATCAAACCCGTGTGCGAAGCACGGGTTCATCCTAGTATTAATATAACAACCAACTTTACATGGGAAAGAAAACTGTAACTACATGCATATATCTATCAAAGTACAAAATTATAAATCAGTCTGGGCAGTTATAGCAACATATACTTTAATTGTTAATACATATAAAAAAGAAATAAAAAGATGGATGTAATAAAAGAATACAAGAATATGTCTTAATCTCAAGCTACTCTCCTAAAACTCCAAAAAATCCAAATCCAATCCACAAAAAGTACTCCGTCTAACCTCTGAATCAGGGAAAATAACACTTAGATCAGTTTGTAATACCAAAGCGGGAAAATTCACGCAACAACAATTTATTTAGCATATAAATTCTTTAGAAAGGAAAGATGTCTTGTAAGACCATGTCACATATAAACACTGCCGAATTTTTATCTTACATTATTAAAATAGTGATATTATTTCTGTCGACCCATTGTATAAAATCATATTAAAACAAGATCATAAAATATCCATGATCATTACCATCATTAATCTTCGGGTATGGTAGGCTCTAAAAAAATTAGGATATGTAACGACCCGCCTTCACCCGGTTCAAACGGATAGTTAAACCGACTTAAACCGATCAACAAGACGTATCGTCTCTGGGTATACAACACATAAGAACCGAACAAAAGAACTTTTTCATTAATATCATAACAATATCACATTAGATTGCAAGAATATATCAAAGTACAATAAATACTAGAGTATTCAAAAATACATATGCAGCGGAAAAACATCTATGCTCAGTGGAAGACTAAGAAATGATCCATAGTATAGCTCCAGCCATAATCCAGAATCCTTCTCTAACAACCCGCAAACCAAAACTATCTGGCTGCCCATGTGGAAAATAAGGGCACCTAGAGTTTTGGTGGAACAACATTAAACTCCGAGTCAGTCATGTGACTAGTTTGAGAACTAAAAAGAGTTATCTTAAATTTATTTATGAAGTTAGGTAAATCATAAGACAACGTTGTATATCATGGAATGAGTTTCCTTTATGAATACCAGTCATAAAAACTCGAAACTAAAAAGTTTCATCTTCATATCAAATCCAATCAACTTCATTTATTTACAAAATCCATTCTTTTAAAAATAATCTCTTCAAACTTAAAATCCCGGTTTCATTTCAAATCATTGAAATAATATATATATATATATATATATATATCTTTCATATCAAATCATACTTCACTTCGAGATTAAAAAAAATTCACTTTTTGAAAATATCAAATATGTACAATACAAACACATCAACATATATGCCACCGGATCGGGAGGTTTCTCTCGATAACAAGGAAATTGGCTCCCAGCCTTCATCTCATTAATAATATAAGTATGTACCTCTATCTCAAGAACGAACCATATCTTCACAAATGTGCTCACTTTTTAGTTACGGGTTACCCAAATCATTGGTAGCACTACAAATCATTTTATATCCCAAAGTGTCACAAATATATTCAAATCATAGTGATGTTGCTTTCTAAATCATTTAAATATCGGGATTTAAGCCACTAAGATTCACTTCGTTTATAAATCTTTTTTTATAACCCATTTATTATCTTTGAAATATTGTCTATTTCTTTAAAATCAAACATTTCACATTGTTTTATGAAAGCCAATTTTCAAACAATTCATTTATACTTACATTCATAAATTAAATGAATCAAATATTATCGTTAAACCCCTTTCGGTCAAATCGTGAAATAAATCACAAGGAGATAGCTAACAAATAATTTCTTTCCCATCCAATGCTAAATATAAAAGCATACTTGCTCATAAACTAGTTAAGCGTAAATCACACAATGGCATCATTAACTTAAGCGTTAAGGTCATTAACACTTAATTACTATTTCAAATCACTTTAACTATATTATTAACCATCGTAAATAATTTGTTTGCTATTATCAGCAAATTAGATCATGTCCAATTAACGTCAACATGCATCATATCATGTTGTCAATAAATTTCACATCAAAATTTATTTACGTCACTATACATCCATAACATAACAATCACGTTATCAACCAAATTAACCGATCATCTATTTTCGGTTTAACTTCATAATCATTAGGGTGTTCACATTAATTACCATATTGTTAAGCAGTTAACTTACTAAATTCCATTAACATCATGAACAGTCATTAATCCAAAGTTACTTAATAACGTAGCAATTACTATTCATAACCTAATTGTTAACACTGTTAAAACACAGTTTAAAGTGTCGGGTCGGTCCATTCAGAACGGATCGGGTCGGTTTCGAGACATTGGATCGCTTTAGTCAAATCTAGGTCGGTTCGGTCAGCGCCACAGAGTCGGTTCGGCCAGTTCCAACGGATCGGGTTGGTCGATTGTAAAGCACCGATCGGTCACAATAACGGATACAAAGTGCGACGTATGTGCACAATTCTAGAAGCATGAAACAAGTTAGTGCAGCTCAACACGTGCCACGTGGCATGTCATATCTTTATGTAAGCAAGTTAGTGGAAGTATGAGAGTATGCCAACATTCAAGTGAAATAAAAATAAGCAATGAGAATGGATTATCATTCAAAAGGACGGTTTGCATGAGGACAGCATGCAAATAAAAAACGTTAAAATCATGGATGAAATAGATATAATAAGTTAACTTGGATAATGAAAAGTTAAAATGAATATATGGTTCAACACCTAAGTGAATTACATACATAGATCAAGACCAATACAATATGGACCGCATGCATGTTGATAGAGTACTAAAGCAGTATAGATACAGTTCAATTCATTTTAAGAATTGGTGTCTTCTACATGAACGTGTGATATTAGTGCATGTATAAATCCCTCCAATACATACTGACGGTTTCAAAATGTTCAAACATGGATTAATATAAATGCAAGAGTATGGCTCCATACAAGGACAACTGGGTCGCTCTGTACTTCGTTTTCTGGATCGGGTCGGCCATGAAAATGATACAAAATGAACTGGGTCGAGACATTTAAAACATGGCAGCATGAATCTGGACTTCGTTGGGCATGTTGGAGTAATATAAAATGTACAGCTCCATTATTCTATACACGTGGATCGGGTCGGGACACTCAACACGCAATGGCATTTCAAAAGTAAACTGGCTTGGGCATATAATATATGCGGTGGCATGTTCTGTAATTAAACCGGGTCGGTGCATTATATAACAGTGGATCGGTGTGATAAAGTAAGGCGAACTGGTACATTAAGGGAAAAGTGAATCGGTACAATAATATTAACCAGTGGATTTTGCGCTCGATCCAAAACTACCCCGATCCAAACTATACAGCAGTGACAGAACCGTAAATATTGGACCATGACAGCTGTACACAGCTATAAAGCTGACCAGTGGCATTTCAGTAAATAGTGTTTAGCCCGAGTCAGATCTGTGCCCCAGCCAAACCCTGCACTCCGTAATTACGAAACTGCCATCGCCTCCAAACTTCTTCTATAAATAGCCCTTTATTCCACAAATCAAGGGACGGATTTCTTGACCCCGAAGGGCTGCCTAAACCATTCCTACACTTCTCTAAAAGCTTCAAAAACATCATTAATGGCCGCCAAACTTCTCTCCTCCTTTCTCCAACATTAGATGGATCTTATCTTTTCCAAGCACCGTTAATTCACGCTCCGATCTACTCCAAGTGATCTCCAATCTCCATAGCTCCTCCTCATTGCACGGATCAAAAATCATTTTCATGATGGAATCAAGGAAAAGTGTATAATTACACAATCCAACTCGTTCCTCCTCAGATCTAAGTGTGATCTAAAGTGTAAAGAGAGCAAAATTGGTGAATTATCACAAAAGTGGTCGAGTGTAATTAATGCAATGTATGAGATGATAAAATTTGTAATTCTCTCCATAATGATGAAGAATGATTGAAAAGTGGACGTAGATTCATATTGAATCGAACCACTATAAAAATTCCTTTGTCTTCTTATCGCTCTTTACTTTTATTTTGTGTTCGTGGCTTCACAATTCCATACCATTTATTTGGTGACGTGCTTTTCTAGCATCTTTTGGTGTTTGACCATTTTTGGTTAAAACACTAATTAACCACACTAACACAAAAATTAACCCAAACATGAATAAGGTTTCCTCACTATTTATACTTAAAGATCGTATATTCGCTAACTTAACGAAATTTATTACTAACTTTTTTGTAACTTCCAAACCAAACTTCATATAAGAAATATGCTTACATGTATCAACTATTAACATATCAATAATAATAATGATATAAGATATTATATCAAAACATAACCACAAACCAAAGCACAAATTTGAAGTTTAAAACTTGTGTAAAGTATGAGTTTTTCTCACCGAGAGATCCACTCCTTCGTTCTCTAAGGCTAAAGGTCCTAGCTTTCTTAATTTAAAGTGATTTCGATTACTTCCAATTTTCAAGCAGACAGTACTCCGGCTTCTTGAATTATTTTTCACTCGAGATTTCAGCAAAATATTTCTATGCTTACTAACACCAAACAAAAAGTAAAAAGGAGGCATCATTATGTTTGAAATGGTTTAAAGGTTGAGTTTTCATGGTGTATAAGCTTAGATCTTTGAAGAAAAGAGGTGTGTGAGTGGTTTAAAGGTGGAGGAAGGAGGGGGAATAGTTTCGGCAGAAACATAAGGAGAAAAGGGGAGAGTAATGGAGGTAGAGAGAAAGAAAGGAGAAGAGGAAAATGCAAAGGAAGGAAAGTGAAGGGAAGTGGCACCTATTTATACACACGAGCTAGGGTCTTGAGTGCAATTATCCTCGCCTAGGTGTCAACATGTGAGGATCGATTCTTGGTGAAGTATGGACTTTAAAAGAATTTTCCCTTCCATGGTTTATTAATTAATTAATGTATTATTCTCTGTGTCATTCCTTACTTTTTGTTACATAAACATCACCAGTACTTAGGCTAGCCATCATGGAAGAGTGTGCATAGGTGCTAGTGAGGTGTCATGGAGGGAGTAAATTAAGGAAACACGTTTTTGATTAATTTAAGCTTGCATGTAATTAAACGACCATTTTACGTTTTCATCTCGTACGATCAAACCGTAAGTTAGATTGATACGAAATTTGAAATCCTACTTTATCTCATCGATACGGATTCAATGAAACTGGTTCTTGCCAAATTCAGAGACCATTTGAAAAATGGCCTTTTTCTAAGCTATTATTAAATTTCGATCATAATTTCGAAATTTGTTTATATTACGCATACTCTTATACTATCTCCGATTGATATGAAATTTGAAACCTTACCATATTTTAACGTTCTGGATCCAATGAAACTGGTTTCATTTAAATACGAGATCGTTTGCAAAATGTCTATTTTCCCAATATTAAAATAATATCAGATTATCGAATTTAAATATATTTACTTTTAATCAATTTTAAAAGTTCACTAACCTTATGTTAACTTCAATAAGATTAAAAAAAGTTAGAATTCATTTTCCATAGTTTTTCAATTCTAGATTCTATATTTAATGAAATTTGCAATTCAACCAGACTTATCCATTTAAAAATCCTTTTAAATATATTTAAATCCAAATTTTAAATTGACTAAAAATCTAGGTGGTTACAATCTCCCTCACTTAAAAAAATTTCATCCTCGAAATCGAAGATGGAACTGAAGGTCGTTTACTTAACCAAAAAAGCCATATCTTATTAAACTTATCCCCAAACTTAACTCCATAAATTATACATAGACTATTAATAAAGAATATCAGTTTCGATTCTCATTCGAATACAGAACTTATCTCCGAATAGCATTGATCCTTCGATCCCTTAGTATGGGCACTGATCAGGCCCTTGGTCAGAAAACTCTAGCTTTCCTTACATAGCTCACAACTATGGTCGAAAACTCAAGAAACTAACCACAAACCCTCATCCAGGTTCGTCTTCAAACATCAAGTGATAAATCATTTTCCAGTTCAATGTAAATACACCTCTAAATTCTATACTCGAATAGAATATATTTGAGAAAATGATCCACATAAACTCACATAGTTATTCCTACGATTTTTCTTTCTTTACCCTATCCAAATATTTCATCTGCAACTTAAGCATATTTCAGAATTTATCGACTGTCCAAAATAGTCGACAATTCCAATTTCTAAACCAAATTCTTTAAAATTACCATGATTGTGAAATTCTAATCACAAAATAACTTCATTTAAAATTTAAAGATCTTGATTTTTAAATCATCTGAGTTTTAATCTACCATATTTATTTCAATAAACTTTTCTTTTACTATTTAATATAATCTTTCAAAATTCAATTTCATATCGCAAATATGCCCTCTTGTATAAAGAATGCTCTCAGCTCGTTCTAGGGTATTACTAACCCGATTCTAATGAGTTCCTCTTATAGAATGTTACTAATCCTATCTCTGATGAGTCCTTTTCTTCTATTCTAATGAGTTGTACCCCAAAGATTTGAATAAACCAAAGCTCTGATACCACTGTAACGACCTGCCTTCCTGCCCGGTTCAAACCGACAGTTAAACCGACTTAAACCAATCAACAAGATGCATCGCCTTTGGGTATACAACACATAAGATCTAAACAAAAGATCATTTTCATTAATATCATTACAATATTACATCAGAGTATAAGGATAAATCTGAGTAAAAAAATATATGAGAGTATCCAAAAATGCATACGCAGTAGAAAAACATCTATGCTCAGTGGAAGACTAAGAAATGATCCAAAGTATAGCTCTAACTATAATCCAAAATCATGCTCTAAAGATCCACAAACCCAAACAACTAGGTTCCCCAAATGGAAAATACGGGCACCAAGAGTTTAGATGGAAGAAAAAAAACTTCGAGTCGGTCATGGGACTGGTGTGAGAACCAAAAACGTTATCTTAAATTTATTTTTAAAGTTAGGAAAATCACAAGACAACGTCGTATATCATGGAATGAGTTTCCCCTTATAAATACCAGTCATAAAAAATCGAAACTATAGTAGTCTCATCCTCACATTTAGATTTATCAAATCCAATCAACTTCATTTATTTACAAAATCCATTTTTTTTGAAAATAATCTCTTCGAACTTAAAATCTTGGTTTCATTTCAAATCATTGAAATTAATATATATATATATATATCTTTCATATCAAATCATACTTCATTTCGGGGTTTAAAAACAAATCCCTTTTTGAAAATCTCAAATATCTACAACACAAGCATATCAACATATATGCCACCAAATCGGGAACAAGGCAACTGGGTCCCAGCCTTCATCTCATCAATAATACAAGTATGTACCTCTATCTCAAGAGTGAACCATACATTCATGTGCCCACTTTTTAGTTATGGGTTACCCGAATCATTGGTAAAATTATAAATCATTTTACATCCCGAAGTGGCAAATCATTTCGCACTAATAATAACAAATATCTTCAAATCGTAGTGTTGTTGCTTTCTAAATCATTTAAATATTGGGATTTTAGCCGTCGAGATTCTCTTCATTTATAAAACTTCATTTATAAACCATTTATTATCTTTGAAATATTTTCTGTTTCTTTGAAATTAAACATTTCATATTCTTTTATGAAACCCAACTTTCAAAACAATTCATTTAAATTTACATTCATAAATTAAATGAATCAAATATTATTGCTAAACACCTTTCAGTCAAATTGTGAAATAAATCACAAGGATATAGCCTACAAATAATTTCTATCCCTCCCAATGTTAAATATAAAAAGCACACTTGCTCATAAATTGGTTGAGCGTAATTCACACAATGGCATTATTAACTTAAGCGTTAAGGTCATTAACATTTAAATACTATTCCAAATCACTTTAACTATACTATTAACCATTGTTAATAACTTGTTTGCTATTATTAGAAAATCAAATCATGCCTAATTAATGTCAACATACATCACATCAAGTTGTCAATCAATGTCACATAAATATTTATTGATGTTACGATTCATCCATAACATAACAATCAGGTTATCAACCAAATTAACCGATTATTTATTTTCGATTTAACTTCATAATCATTACGGTGTTCACATTAATTACTATATTGTTAAGTAATTAACTTACTAACTTCCATTAACATCATTAACAGTCATTAATCTAAAGCTACTTAATAACGTAGCAATTACTATTCAAAATGTATTTAACCACGCTAACACAAAGTTAAATCCAAACGTGAACAAGGTTTGCTCACTATTTATACTTACAGATCATATCTTTACTTCACTAACTTAATGAAATTGCTTACTAACTTTTTTTTAACTTCCAAACCAAACTTCGTATAAGCAATATACTTACATATATCAACTATTAACACCACAACAATCATAATAATATAAGAGATTGTATCAAAACATAACCACAAATCAAAGAACAAATTTGAAGTTAAAAACTTTTGTAAAGTGTGGGTTTTTCCCACCAAGAGATCCACTCCTTCGTTCTTTAAGGCTAAAGGTACTAGCTTTCTTACTTTAAAGTGATTCCGATTATTTCCAATTTTCAAGCGGACGGTACACCGGCATCACGGAATATTTTGCACTTGAGATTTCAACAAAATATTTCTATGCTTACTAACACCAAAAAAAATAAAAAAAAAGGATTCATCTTTATGTTTGAAATGGTTTAAATGTTGGATTTTTATAGTGTATAAGCTTAGATTTTTGAAAGAAAGAGGTGTATGAGTGGTTTAAAGGTGGAAAGGTGGAGGAAGGAGGAGGAATAGTTTCGGCCGAAATATAGGGAGGGGAAGGCAGAGTAATGGATGTTGAGGGAAAGAAAAGAGAAGAGGAAAATGCAAAGGAAGGAAAGTAATGGGAAGTGACACCTATTTATACACATGAGCTAGGGTCTTAAGTGCAATTATCCCCACCTAGCTGTCAACATGAGAGAGATTGATTCAGGGTGAAGTATGGTCTTTAAAACAATTTTCCCTTCCATGGTTTATTAATTAATTCATTTATTAATCTTTGTTCCATTCCTTATCTTTTGTTCAATAAACATCATCAGTACTTAAGCCAACCATCATTGAAGAGTGCACATAGGTGCTAGTGAGGTGTCATGGAGGGAGTAAATTAAGAAAGGGCATTGTTATTGACACTCCAAATATTGTTAAGGGGAGGTCAAATTTTAAAAACACTCAAATTATAAAAAGATTGTTAGGGGGAGTCACATACTTAATTTTTTGCGTTCCCTTTTTGCCCTGGTAATAACATCAGTTACCATCCCAAATCCCAATCAATTTCAAAAGCAATAATAATAATAATCTTTAAATTATTTGCAAAAAAAGTGATCTTTTGGGGATAAATAATGGTGCAAACGAAGAACGTGAAACAAATGATATTATTGATAATTTAACATATGAGGATTGAAATTATTTAAAAAAGTGATCGACAAATGAGAAATGAAATTATTTAAAAAAAGCGATCGACAAATGAGATTATTGATAATTTGATATAAAACTCTGATGCAGGTTGACTAATATACCGTATAATTTTTTTTAATTAACAACTAAAAATAGAATTATTGTAAAGAAGGCTAATTTGGTAAAATAAAATTTATTTGTTAAGGGGGTACTCTCTGCATTGATACTCCCCTTAACAAATTCTTTTTTCTTTTTAAATTGACCTCCCCATAACAATATTTGGAGTGTCAATAACAACCCTCTTAAGAAAACATGTTTTTGATTAATTTAAGCTTGCAATTAATTAAACAGTCTTTTGACATTTTCAACTCGTATGATCAAACCATAAGTTCGATCAACACAAAATTTGAAATCCTATTATATTTCATCGATACGAATCCAATGAAACTAGTTTCGTCGAATTCAGGACCGTTTGAAAAAATGGACTTTTTAAGCTATTATTAAATTTCGACTCATTTTTCAACATGCGTTTATTTACGCACACTCACACACTAGCTTCGATTGATATAAAATTTGAAACCTTAACATATTTTAACGCTCTAGGTCTGATGGAATTGGTTTCATCTAAATCTGAGATCATTTGCAAAATGATTATTTTTCCAATATTAAAATAATATTAAATTATCGAATTTCAATATATTTACTTTTAAATCAATTTTAAAAGTCCACTAACCTTATTTTAACTTCAGTAAGATAAAAAACAAAGATAGAATTCATTTTCCTAGTTTTTCAAGTTCAGATTCAATATTTAATGAAATTTAAAATCCAACCAGACTTACCCATTTAAAAATCCTTTTAAATATATTTAAATCCATATTTTAAATTGACTAAAAATATGGATCGTTACAACCTCCCCCATGTAAAAAGATTTCGTCATCGAAATTGAAGACGGAACTGAAGATCGTTTACTAATTAACCAACAAAGCCATATCCTATCAAATTTAGCCCCAAACTTAACTCTATAAATCATACATAGATCATTAATCAAGAATATTTGTTTCGATTCTCATTCGAATACACAACTTATTTCCGAATTAGTATTGATCCTTCGATCCCTTAGTACGGGCGCGGATCAGGCCCTTGATCAGAAAACTCTTGCTTTCCTTACATAGCTCATCCCTCGAGCATCAACAACATGAAGACCCATGTCTAAAACATGATATAAACTTCCAAAATCCAAAGGTCCCTTCAACATAGTAAACTCCTTATCACGTCAAAATTCCAAGACTGGAACACTCTTCTCTCTTAACATAACCTCCACCACTAAAGTCTTCATTTTCCTAGCAAAATATTAGTAAAATAATTACCAACAAATTTGTCGATCTTTCTTGAAGCTATTGATGTGCAATCCAAACAAATCGCCTTGCTCCGATACCAATTTGTTATGCAAAAATATGTTGCATAAATTGCTCTGATACCAATTTGTTGTGCAAAAAGGTTGCACAAATGCGGAAGCACGATAAACAGGATCTAGATTTTCCAATTGAGCATCAATCTAACAATAATTATTTTATTACTCTGAACAAATAGTAAATAACTATAAAGAAGAAAATAAAAACACATAGAATATTTATACTGGTTATACTGTCATCAATAAGATAGTGTACGTCCAGTCCAAAGTAGAGAGATTTTATTCCACATAAGAGAGAGATACAAGAGATTACAAGATATGAGTTTACATAACCAAAACCTCAAATTAGGCTTAATAAGAAGAGACACTCTATTGGAGGATCTCTGACTCCATGCTAGGATGTACTTACAATGAAGTCTACCCCCAATATATAGTCAGTGAAATATATGTAAGTCGTCAATCAAATTACCAAGATTTGGTAAGAATAACGGAGTCAAATTACAGAGGAAACAAATGGCGCAAACATAGCAAGTAAATGAATCATTACCTTCCTTTGCAAAGATGATATAAAATAATCCCGCATTTACTTCTATGCCTTCTCATGCAAATGCAATCAATAATTTATGCAGATCCATATTGAAAATATTTGCTTTCCATTTTTCATATTTGTTTCCACCTATTTGTGATTTTTTAACACCAAATTTAACCATTTATACATTTTATTGTTCCATTAACCATTATTCAACTATTAATTTTCACTTATACATTTTTCAATTGACGTTATTTAATATAATATTAATTATTATTTTTGTTATTGTTTTCTACTTCAATGGTCGACAATCTTACTTTGTATTACAAACACAATAACAATTACATTCCGTAAATCATTTCATTTTAAATGATTCAACATAATTTTGGCAGCACTTTCCCAATATTTCCTTAATCGTGCACGAATGCATGTAGATAAGGAACAACTTGGAAATGCTATCGAAAATTTATGAACTGTTTAACATGAAATGATTTACAAAATGTAATTGTTTTTTGTGTTTGTAACTTGTTCAATACAAGGATAAATCCAAAATTATATCTGATGAATAGATGTTCGTTCTGTGATAAGAACGGATACCCATATAAGGATCGTATACAATACTTGTTAGATGGGGCTCAAAATTCTCTAAGGATTCTTTGAATATAGTATAATACATAATTTATACTTTTTAAAAACTTAGTTTTATGTTTATAATATTATATTTAAAAAATTAAACTAAACGTATAATACTTTATCGCATATGTACTTATTAAAATTATATTCAACATTTATGTAAAATTAAATATGATTTTCGATATTTTAGAAAATATATATGTTACATTATGCTCATCCACATTGATTAACCCAAGCAAGTCCTAACACGCATATCCACTTAATAATCAACGCATATACACAAAATAATTATCGCACATACTAATTTTTTTATTGATTTCTACATTTATAGTATAATTAGCATTCCATGAGACATACTAAATATTTAGTAGGGTATTAAAAACACCTAGAATAGCAAATAAACCATAAATTAGCAAATCAAAATTAGTTAGGGTTTCCAAACAAAACCGAATAGATATTGATGAGTAGTGTAAAGTTGAAGAGAGTGAAGAACAACGACGTTGGAGATGATTCAAAAGGCAACAGGGTGGCTGACGACCGGGAGGAGGTGATCGAGGAATGATTTTTGGCTAAAATGGGGGGAGGGGGTAAAGAATAAAGAATAAAGTAGTAGGTCACGATTTGCGAGGCGCCTCGGATATATCGATCTCTACGAAGCCGATGGATAGGTCCGATAGGACCGGGAAACGTGTGTTCAGGTATAACAAATCCACTATGTGTGGACCGACCATGAAGATCCAAGGATTCGCTAGCATCCGGATCTTGAGGCATTTTCTAGAGTGTCTCGAAGCAGTGAGAAGCCATCCCTGGCCTCGACTCATGACGGAAATCCAATTTCCAATACGTGACATTTTGGTTTTGATTGTAGAGCCTAGTATTGGCGACATGATAGATGGTACCCATGCCGCCTATGATTGATACATTTATATTTGAAGTTGTTTTAATACACTTTGCACTTTAATAGTATCAAAATGATTTGTTTTAAACATACCAAGTATTATTTGGCTATTATAAGGTAAAACCCTATCCTCCGGCTTGCGTTGCATTGTGTGATGGGACCTGGGTCTTATAATAGCTTCATTTTTCCAAAAAGCATTGCATTGTTTATAACTGTTTATGCACTGATATCCTTGGGAGGAAACTCGTTCCTTGTTATACGGCATGGTCCCTTGATTTACCGAACTTTAAGAATCAAATTAATAATTGTTTTAGTTCTCACACCAGTCACATGACTGACCTGGAGTTTATTGTTTTAACCTAAACTCTGGACGCCCCTATTTTCCACATGGGCAGCTAGTAGTTTTGGTTTTACAGATTTATATTCACAGGATCCTGGTTTACAGCTGGAACGATATCCGGAAAGCTCTGTATCCATTTATCTCTTTCAGTTGTGTTTGTATTATTTTTTCGTTGCTGTGTAATGTATTATAATCTCTGATATTTATCTAATGTATATTATGTAAACTCTATTATATTCTTGTACTTTGATGTAAATTGTTGTAATAAGCAATGAAATGTTCTTCTGTTTGTGTTCTGATTCGTCTTGTCCTTAGACAATCCGTTCTTTCTCTTCTCTTCGGAGACCGGGAAAGTTTGGGTCGTTACACGTGGTATCAGAGCTTTGGTTTACAAAGCTCGGAGAACAAGGCACATTAGAACCAAACGAAAGAATTCATCAGAGATTGGATTAGTAATATCCAATGGGAATGACTCGTTAGAGATGGGATCAGTAGTATCCTAGAATGAGTCGGAAGAGTGTTGTTTTTCAAATAAAGATGAAAACAAATTTTGTTTTGAAAATTTAAACCATTTCATACGTATTTGAATATTTTATTTTAGATTGATTTGGACACTCGAGTATATGGAAATTTTGAATACACGCGTAATTAACATGTATTTGAAGCTTCAAATATACTGGGTTGATATAGAATCACACTCCAGTCGCCCGGGAATGATTCTGATGATGAGGCCCCATCATCGGTGTCATTTTCGAGTTTCGAAAGTGGGTTATCTATAATTTCCAATTGACTGGTGTGAGAACCAAAACTAAATAGGGCTTATTGTTGTGATTTGGCATCAAAAATATGATTTTTGATTATATATATTAAAGTTATGGATTTGAAAATTTAATCAACTAATTGATTGCTGATTGTTGATTGTGTTGTTTGATTATTCATTAAACCAACATGCGAATGAAAGGCAAATTTAGCCAAATTGTGTCAAATATTGAACTGAATTGAAATTTGATTGAAATTGCATATGTATACATGCATATACATGGAACATGTAAATGGATTTGCTGTTGAGTAAAGAATATATTTGCATGCCCGACAAATAGGTAAACCTTAATGAGTTAGATGTGCAATTTTATTTATATATCAACTCCTGTGAATGCCATTGGATGCGGAGTGTTGGTTGTTCTATGTGAGATTATAAACTTCGCCATAGGATAGTAACAATTAATTTTGAACTACACTACATGGCATACTGCATGAAGATAGCATACTCTATCATATACCACATAAGCACTTGGAGCTTGTGTGACGAGGTTGAAGATTACCATACAAGCGAGAGGCTTGTATGGCGATGACTATAATTCAGGTTGAACCGAAGACTGAAATGGACTATATAAAATGTAACGGTAAATTGCCAAATTAATAACCCCCCCCCCCCCACACACACGGGTCTGGAGTTGACAATAATCACGTCTCTCTAGTCATTAAGGCACAAAAACTATTTATAAGGTGACAAGAATTTATTCTCCGGAGTTATGATCTATATACAATCCCCTGTGGACACCGGAATATATCACTATAAATATATGTATGCTTTTTAGGATTTATTGGGTACCTAATACGGCCCAATAAATTTCCAAACCCCTCCCCGTACAAAGGAGGTTATGGCGAATTTTTTCGAAAATTTAGGGTGTTTGCCAAATTTTTGAGAAATTTGAAAATTCTTAGAAACTGAAAAGTCGAAGAATGAAAGTTGAGTTGGTTATTAAACAAATTTCAGCTTTGTTACTTTTCGAGGATGAAAAGATCTTAAATGGGGGAGATTGTAACAACCCGGAAAATCAAAACCAATTTAAAATTTTTATTTTGGCAATTTTAATGAATTTTCAATATTTAAAATGATTTATTTTAAATAATAATGACAAGAAATTTATTTTGAATAGAATTAGAATGTATATATTTCTTTAAATAGAAATTAGAATATAAATATTTATTTTAATTATAAAAGGAATTGGAAATGGCGCGGTAGTTTGAAAATTCGATTTCAAATTTCAAATGAATGTACAGTATTCAATAAAAATCAGATTTTAGCGAAACCAAAAATATTAGAATAAATTTGAAGATATCTTTCCAATGAATCTGAAAAATCTAGATTTCATAGCGGGGATAAAACGTTATGCCCAATTGAAGATTTAGAATAGTCGCTATGGAAATATAGCCCTTAAAAATAGTCATTTTGCAAACGACCTGCGTTTTCGACAAAACCACTTTTTTGGATCCGGGATGTCAAATTATTGCTAGATTCCAAAATTCATAATTTTTGGGATCAATATGTGAGCGTGGAAAAAGAAAACGTGTTTTGATAGTTTAAGTCAATTTAGATCGACCAGAAAATGGCCATTTTTCAGACGGTCTCCAAATTCATTGAAATTAGTTTTTTTAGGACCGTATTGTCAAAACATAGTTAGATTTATTTTTCGGGAATTTTTGGAGTCCGTATGTGGCCCCAATAAATTGAAATATACGTTGAAATTAAATATATACTGATTTATATTGTAATTTGGCGGAAACTGATCGTAACGATCGAATTAGCCTACGAAACATATCCCATTTTGTTTGGAATGGGGGTAACTAGTTATGGGTGACAATTGTTGGGTCTCAATTGGAGTTCGAACAAAAAGTCATTCCTTTTTGAAAATAAATTAAAATAATATATATATTTTTATAATAATCCCCCTCCTTCTTTCTCTTTCCCCGATCAAATTAAACAGAAATTAAAAAAAACCATCGCGTCCTAGCGCGACAGCCACCATCGACCGCCGCCACTGCGCCTGAGGCGCCGCCTCGCCTCTGGCCTCGCCGTGCAGCTCCCCTCTCTCCTCCGCCCTCCCGCTCCTCTCTCCTCCTTCAATTCAAAACCTAAACCCCCAATTGAAGTGAACTGCCACTCCAGGCCCCGCTCCGACCATATGTTATGGCCCCAAAGTCGACCTCCTATAAGGTCTGAAGCAATGGCGACTCAGGCAGTAAAGGTGGAAGTTGTGCAGGCATGTAATACTAAGATGGGCATTTCGCCAAACACTTCGGTTCCAGAGTCAAACACTAGGAAAGAAGGCGGGAAATTAACTCTGACGTTCATCCAGACTATGGAGAAGAATCAGGAGGAGCAGCTGGTCAGGTCTACAGTTCCATTCATACATGCTATTGAATTGATAATCCAGACTGCTAATCTATGTGTCGAGTTGGGTTTAATTAACCTGGGCTGTGTAATGTATTCAAAGCCCATTCATTTTGAAGGCTATATATAGGTAGCTATGAACTTGATTAGGGTTATGTGGTTGAATTGATGAGAATCTTTCTCATTAAACCTGTCGTCATTTTTCATTTCTTATCAGTAAACGTTTGGTGGATTATCAATAAGAAGTTTTTTTTCTTGCTCATTGTTTCCTTCTAATAATTGTTCTGTCCTTCATTTCATTGACTTCTCCAATATTGTTTTTCAATCCAAGCTGATGTAGTCACATTAATGGCATCAATAACCATTAGAAGCAAGGCAAACAAACCTGGGCATAACAAATTGGTATCTGAGCCTAAAGAGTCCAGACAAGATCGAATCAACATTCAAACTACGGTCCAGATTAGGGAATTGCAAGAATACCACCAAGAAATCAATACAAAGGTAGTTCAAATGCAAGAAACTTTGAACTCCATGGCCAGGGAGTTCAAAGAAATGCGGATTCAGCAGATAGTCCCGAAATCAATCTATATCCCTCCTGCTCGGCGAAACTTAACTAAAGAGAATCAAGAAACATCTTCATCGTCAGCCCCCATCCGTATACACCCTGAAAACAATCCTGTAAATCAAAACAGAAACCCGTCAAACCCGTTTCAAGAAACTACCACTTCAAATCATATATTCCCTAACCAGAATGAAATCACCTATGCGAATTCAACCGAACATACAACCACGACAACAACAAAACCATACGGTGCCATATTCAATCTCAAACAGACAACAACTGTAGTGGCTTACTTATCGCAATATGAACATCTACAAGGTATGTGCGATGCTATACCAGATCATCTCATGTTAGAAAATTTTGTAGATGGCCTCAAGGAAGAAATAAAACTCGATGTATTAGCGCTGCTCCCTGTTGATTTCAAGCATGCCGTAAGCTTGGCAAAAGTTTTTGAATTTAAAAGAACAAATAAAAGGAAGATTAAATTTGGCAAAACAATCATGAATACGGGCGGGACAAAGATAACTAAGGTAGAAGGTAAGGATGGAACTGAAGTTCAGAATTTGTCAAAAATTCAACCCCGAATAAATCAAGAATCCTTTCAGACCGAAATCCAAGAGAAAGAACATCAATAATTCAAGATAAATGAAGTTTTACATTTATTATTCCCTGGCGGTGTCATTGTTCCTACAGGCTTTGAAACTGTAAGAAGAATGGAGCTTGAGGCAATGGCTGGCAATCAACCGCTTTCAGCTATGGTAAATAAAATGCAATTCGGTTAATTGTTGATCTGATGGCAGTGTATTGGAATTCTAAATTGAGTAGAGAAATACAGCCTATAGGATGTTTTTGTGAAGCTAATATTGTGCATGATATATTCTATGGTGTTGATCCGAGAGCTATAACAGCTATGAAGAAGTTGAAGTGTGCTTATGCAAATGTCTTGAATCTAATGTCAGTTGAGTATCTTGAGAGAAAAGTTGTTCTTAACATGTTGAAAGATTCATCACATGCGGTTGTAGATGGAATGACCATGGTGATGATGTTGGAGATCTGTCAACAAAATAAAGATATATAGAATTTGCACGCAAGGTCTTTGATGGAATGAGCGATAAAAGCATGAAGTCCTGGAATGCTATGACATCAGTTACTGCATATTCTCAGCTTGTGCGTGGTTAGAAGCACTTACATTGAGGAGATGGGTGTCTGAGATCATCGATAAAGGGAAAATTGAGGCTGATTGCTATATGGGTGATGGATTTATGGCTAGGGCTGTTGTGCTTAGTAGCGCATCGACAGGCATGTACGAGGCTCTTGAGTTGAGAGATGGTCAATCTGTTTATCTTGAAAATGGCGGATTCAGGGCTGTCAGCAATGTTAACACTATCTTCGGACCTACATTGGATGGCAAGGACCCTACAGAACAAACTAATAACGATAATTTCATGGTACAAGAGCTTGTCGGAACCAAAAATGAGCGGGGGTGGTGCAAGCCCAAGATTGGTACAAATGTTATCATTGTTGTGTCGCTTGTTGTTTGCAAAGGTAGTGCCAGTGTTAAGAAGATTCCTCTTTACTAGCATACTGCCAATATTGCCGGAAACATGCAACTGGTTTCGCCTGTGCCAACATTTATTGTTATGAATGGTGGATCACACAATGGAAACAATCTTGCTATGTAGGAATTCGTGATCCTTCCCACCGATGCCCCTTCATTCAAGGAAGCTATGAAAATAGAAGTTGAAGCTTACCATCATTTGAAGTCTGCAATTAATAAGTATGGACAAGGTGCTACTATCACTGCTTTATGGTTCTTTAGAACAGAAGACACGGTTATAAAAGGTTTTGAAAAACATCATGACTCTAAACGATTGTTCCTGTCAAATGATAGTAATGACAATAATTTGAGCAATCTTCTAAGAAAAATCAAAATCATCCATGTCTCAGCAAACATTGATTTCTCCATTGAAAACAACACATTAAAGTATGATTACTGTTATGATATGTCCTTTTCAGTTGGCTATTCATCATTTGCAAATTTTCCTTGTGATGAAATACCATCAGCAACTAATGAAGCAGCGAACTCCAATAATTTGAATGTTGTAGTAATGCCAAATCGCTGCGGGAATATAAAAAATAGTGAAAAGAAGATACTCATACACGATCCGGGTGGTGCCTCATTGATCGTCATAAAGAAGTTGAAGTTACTGGTGTCACTTAGAATCAACCTTGAGGACAAGCTTGTTTTGAAGGAGAGGGGAGTGTTATGCCCCCAAAGTCGATCTCCTCTAAGGTCTAAAGCAATGGCGACTTAGGCAGTAAAGGCAGAAGTTGTGCAGGCATGTAATACTAAGATGGGAATTTCGCCAAACACTTCAGTACCGAGTCAAACACTAGGAAAGAAGGTGGGAAATCAACTCTGATGTTCATCCAGGCTGTGGAGAAGAATCAGGAGGAGCAGCTGGTCAGGTCTACGGTTCCATTCATACATGCTATTAAATTGATAATCCAGACTGCTAATCTATGTGTCAAGTTGGGTTTAATTAACCTGGGTTGTATAATGTATTCAAAGCCCATTCATTTTGAAGGCTATATATAGGTAGCTATGAACTTGATTAGGGTTATGTGGTTGAATTGATGAGAGTCTTTCTCATTAAACTTGCCGTCATTTTTCATTTCTTATTAGTAAACGTTTGGTGGATTATCAATAAGAAGTTCTCCTTCTTGCCCATTGTTTCCTTCTAATAATTGTTTTGTCCTTCATTTCATTGCCTTCTCCAATATTGTTTTTCAATCAAGCTACTGTAGTCACATTAATGGCATCAATAACCATTAGAAGCAAGGCAAACAAACCTGGGCATAACACCATCCGCCATCCCCCACACCTCAGGCCGCTCCTCCTCCGACGTGGACCCCCCTTTTTCAGCCAAGACCCGATTTTAATCAATGAGAAGTAAGTTTTTTTTATTTATATTTATTTATGTTATTAAAAATATGTTTTTTATGTAAATAACTTCAGAAAAGAAATACGATTTGTATATATATATATATATGATTTCAGAAAAAAAGATTAGATTTTTAAATTCAAAAAGTTTAGATTTTTTTATTATAAAGATAAACAAAATATGATTATTATATTATAGAGATAATAAAAATATGATTCTGTTGCAAAGGTACGATTTTTAAATATATAAAAATTCAATTTTTATATATGAAGTGGCGATGTAAAAGTTGGATTTTTATTATGAAGTTAGTGAAATAAAAATATGATTTTTATTGTTTGAAAGGCGATGTAAAAATATAATTTTTATTATATATAAAGCGCTATAAAAATATAATTTTTATAATGAAGTAGCGAAATAAAAATAGAATCTTTTCTATACGTGTAACGTCATAAAAATGTGATTTTTAATATAAAGATCGTGTAAAACAGATCGCGATTGAACCGACGGGAAACAAATCCAAATGGTTCAGAACCTCAGAAATAAAAATGGCGGAGTGGAATCCCAAGGTGAGAACTTCTCACTTTGATTTATTTTCTAGTTGAAATATATACTAGGATGTAGACGGTGCTTAGCAGCACCCGACACCCGTCGTTCACAAACCATGGACGACTTGTTTGATTATGATGTGTTGTGAAAATTGATTGTGATGTGGAATGATAAAATATATTCATATGCTGAATGGAAATGTATTCATGTGTTGAATGGAATAATATTCATGTGTTGAAATAAAATATTTTATCGTTGAAAATATAATTTTTAATGTGTATATGAATAAAATAAATATTCATTTACAAATCGGACGATTTTTTTATGTACACTCATTTTACTGATATGAATTGGGACGATAAATTTTACACATCGCCCAACTGCACAAATAAAATATGTGTTTGTTGATTGAAAACCCCACACGGGTATTGGGATGATAATTGAATTAAACTAATCCCAATTGTTTAGTTGTATGTCAATCGATGGGTTGACAGACTGTTGTAAGCGTTAATTATTTAAATGTAATGCTTATGCAGTTGTGTAGTGCACTTTGGATAATGGTTGCTTGTTTATCATTGTTATTATATACATGTGTTGTATGGAATGCATATAATTAACATGGTATGGTAATTGATTGAGTCTCATTCCAATTTGGAAAATAAAGAATATTTTAAAATAATATTCGGAAAAGGATTAAAAATATTCATGTGTTGAATAAAATAAATATTCATGTGTTGAATAAAATAAATATTCATGTGTTGAATAAAATATTTAAACAATAAAAATATCATTTTTATTGAATGTATAAACCGTTAAAAATATTCATGTGTTGAATAAAAACATATTGATTAGATATGCGCCATTTTGATGTGAACGATATTTATATCGATTTTATCCATTTTTATAATGAATATCGAAAAGGAAGTGATTTCAAAATCTGATGTTTGAAATATTATCATTCATATATATCGATGATATGGAATATTCAACTTTGATTTGAAATTGAATATGAAGTTGAAATCGTTTTGAAAATGAATTTAAAACGATTTAGCAAATACGTTTTAAATGGAAATCGACAAAATATATATAATATTATATATATATAATGGCCTGAATAGAACGCGCCGCGGCAGTTCGCGAATTTCGACCATTGACTTCGAATGGACATTACGGGAGATCCGACCGTCGGATTCTTCTAAAACCGTTGGGTTCATATCGAAAAGGGCTTTCCAACAAATATGAGAGATTTGAAATCTAACGGTTGGATTTGGAATTATGTCCAAATCAAATTTGGAAAAGGTCGCTGTAAGTGCAGTTCGATGACCGTTTATGGAAATCGACTGTACGGGCCGTGATAAAATTATTAAAAATATCGATAATTTATGTAAAATCATAATAAATGATTTGGAAAGAATTGGAATGAAAAATTCCATATTTGAAAAGAGAAAAATATATTTTTATCGAAATGAACTAGTTATGAACTAGAATTATAAATCCAATATTTTTAAAACAAATAAATTGGATTTGAAATGGTTTTAAAAATAACCAGAAATTTTCAATATAAGGACTGGAATAGATTTGAATCGAAAGTATCTTCGGAATATTTCGATATTGGATTCCGTGATTATACGGGTATTGTGGAGGAATTTGGAATATATATATATATATATATATATATATATATATATATATATATATATCGTTATCCCAATACGATATTTGTTGGTTTCAGAATTTGATATTGAATATAAGCCGATATATTTTATATTTAGAGCCTTGTATTTAATATCAAATTGGATTGTGGGTTTGTCGTGAATGGTGTCTTCATTAACACTATTCTTAAACCCAGTTGAGAAAAGATTAAATCTTTTTATTAAGATTTAATGAAGTTTACCAATTAATTAATATTTAACTGAAATTGAATTGAAATGAGATTTTGGGTTTGTCGTGAACGGTATCTTTAATAATACTGTTCTTAAACCCAATGGAGTTAAGAAAATTAGAAACTAACTGGAGATTAGCTGAGTTGAATTGTTTCCTGGGTATTGATCTGATGTTGGTTTCGACCTTCGGGATTAATACTTAGGTAATTGTTCTCTTACTAATTTACAGTTAGAGACTGATGGAATGTGATTTGGGTTTATCGTGAACTGTGTTTTAAATGACATTGGCTCTTTAACCTAGTTAAAGATAGGAATTATTTCCCTAGAAGTTGAATAATCATTAATATTGATTTTCTGGAAGATTAAAACTAAGAGGGGTTTTAATGAATCTTTAATTAGATTGAAATGGGAATTGATAATTTTAAATTATCAAATTTGGGAAATGATCGAGAATGGAGTATCGCCAGCTTTGCTCCTAGTGATAGTTAAATCTTTAATTAGATTTGAACGTGAAATGGTAATTAATTTTACCGATAACACCGTGGTGTTAGATATGGAGTATTACCAGTTTTTTTCCATGGGATGAATAGGTTGGGATTGGTAAATTAAACAAATGATTACTTCGGTAAGGTGCACTAATCCCAACTAGTTTGGAAAACCTTAATATGGATTCAATGGACATCCAAAGGAAGATTAAAGAATAAATTTAAAGAATTTATCTTTGATAAAATTAACAGGAACCTTTCCCAAAGGATATGAATATTTAAATAAAAGAATATTCAGAATTGGAATGAGGCGTATGTTATGTTTTTATAACACTTGTTTATTATATACGTGAGTTATTCGGAAAGGCCGGGTTTATACCCATTCTGAATAACTGATTCGACGATAAGTCGACGATGAAGACGGTGGTTGAAGACCGGGGGTCTTCACATCGTTTGGATGATTACTGATGTCTTAATTGGGCTGTACACCCAAGACGAGGTAATAAGTGGTGATCGTCCAGACGTACTTGGAGATCGACGGATATGCGAGGACCTCTCTCATGTATTGGACATATGAGACGAGGAATAAGGTGCCTCCAGTTTCGTTCAGACCAAGAATGAATTTGTAAATGGAATGTGTGTCTGACATTGGATTTTATTCTGTGTTGATCGATTTCTATTAAATATATATCTGTTTGGCGGCGGAGAATTTATTCTCTTGCTTAACGCCCTTCTCTGAGACGTATGAGCTCAGAGGTTATATATTGATAGACATCAGTCGCATGGCATGAATTGCCTGTGTGGCATGATGAGATGCAAATGATCAAGGCTCCTGTTGAAAAGCAGAGTTTTGTGGTTGATGATCAAAGCACGGCCTGTGTGGCATAGCTTTGTGTATAGCGTTAATTCGCGAGCCTCACACCTCGGTATGAGTCAAAAACGGGATCGTGACTGCAGGGAGTGCACAACGTTTCTTTCTAGCTATGGGTGGTGTCAGCATTTTATAAGCCCTAACATTTATATTATTTTTACCTGTGTGGTTGTTGGAATGCGAGGCGCCTCGGATATATCAGTCTCTACGGAGCCGATGGATAGGTCCGAAGTAACACCCCGTATTTCCTGTGGATATTAAAGTAACGAATTAAAGAATACTTAATTTTAAAATTAAGAATTAAGGGAAATGGGTTACGCCATTGCGTTCATCTCGGAATTCTGCTTGAGATAGAGTCCGAGTTTGCATAAATCAGACACCGTATGAAAAAGTTATAAGCCTTAAAAGTTTGTATACGCGCAAGGAAATATATATATACACATATAAAATAATTCCAGAAGTCAAAACAGGTCTAAAATTTGAAATCATCCAAAGGGAAGTGGGCGGGAAAATTCCCGCTCAACAGTTGCCGACCCCCCCATGGGGAGTCGACATAGGTGTCGACCACCCTATAGGGGAGTCGACATAGGTGTCGACCCCCCTATAGGGTGTCGACCTCTTTTCCAGATCTGGATGAAATTTCTGGACGACGTGTTTTGGCTAATGTGTCGCTCCCTGATTCGTTGTGTGACGTATTTTTCTGCTATGAACGATTCTGATGACTTCTAGACCGATCTGACGACTCTAAATCTCCCTATACACCTATAAAAAGACCCCTAAACGTATTGTTTTCTCCACACGAATTCATATGCGTTTATATGCTGCTAAAACCTGAAGTCACCTAGCCTCCACCTTAATCAATCAAATTAGAGATTTCAAGTTAACAATCAAAGTCTACATCAAATGAATAGTTGATCAAATTCAGAATTCAGATCCCAGAATTCAAGACCGTTCTATAATTTGTAAGTTCATGTTACTATTAGAAGTAAAATTCAATTGTGATTCTGACATTGTAATAAATCTGAATCTAAGATTATGCCTATTTATATCTGTCTTTCTATATCCATTGGATCTATCTCATTTGATATTATTATGTCCATTCTTTGTCTCTACTTTCCTTCTTCCCTTTTTGTTTTTATAGCCAGGCTACTGCGAGCCTGAGCCAAATCTCATAAGAGATGAACGTACGTTGGAAATAAAATTGGGCATAATATATGATTTTAATATGACCAGCACTAAAATTGGGCATAATATATGATTTGGACATGACCAGCGCTAAAATTGGGAAAAGTATTAAATTATGTATAATTGGGCATAACTGATTTGAGGACATAACATATGTTGTACATAAGGTGGATCGAACATTTGACTTGAAAATTTAGGCATAAAGTATATTGGACATATGACTTGGGGTTTGGGGCGTAAATTGAACTAGAAACATATGAGGCATAGTACATGTTGCGGTTTAAGACCTAAAATTTGGGGCATATTATATATGATAGTTTATAACTTGGAAGAAGGAGATTATGCATGAAAACCTATAGTAAGATAGGGATAACTGTTAAATGTGAACACGCCTAAATTGGGATTTTGGGTAAATTGGCATGCACTGTAATTAAAGGCTATAATTTGGCATAGTTTATACTATGAATCATGATTAGAGGTTTTTGGATAATATTTTGTACGGTGTAATATGATTAAACCTTAGGGCGTGTGCTATATTGTGATTTTTGGGGCATGACTATTATTGTAAATTTGGGAAAATTGGGTGTAACCTATTTTGAGTAATAACTTGAATTTGAATTTGTGAGGCATAACTTGCAAATCAACTTTGTTGGGGTATAACTTGAGAATTGGAACATGACTAGTTTTGTGAATTTGGGATAATTAGCATATAAAATCTAGACTTGGACATGTATGGTAAATATGCTAAAAGATAAACATGCCTAACCCGAGGTTAGATTGAGTTGCGGTGTAAAACTGCCCGGAACCGCCCGGCATATCCAGTAACTGCAACAACACAGATCTAATGTGAGAGGTTAGCGCATTTAGCCCAAAACCCGAGGTTAGAATGAGTTTGCGGTAGAAGTCTGCCCGGAACCGCCTGGCACATCCAGCAACCGCAAACAACAGTTCTAATGTGAGATGTTGGGGCATTAATAAATTAATTAATGCCAAGAAACAGACATGCTAAGAATGGTAAGGTTAAGTAAAATTTAGAACACTTAACCATTATTACATGTTAATTAGACAAGTGAGCAGGGTTAAATTAACCAGTACAACATGATGAATGAGAAGGGTTAAGTTAATAAGAAATACTTAACCAATATAACATGATGAATGGGGAGGGTTAAGTTAACACAAGAAGGCAACACTTAACCAATGTAACACGACAAGTGGGTGGGTTAAGTTAACTTGAATTGATTGATGACACTTAACCAATACAGCATGATGAATGCGTGGGGTTAAGTTAATAAGAAACACTTAACCAATGTAACTTGATGAACGAATGGGGTTAAGTTAATGGGAAATACTTAACCAATATAACATGATGAATGAATGGGGTTAAGTTTATAGGAAACACTTAACCAATCCAACATGACGAGTGAGAAGGGTTAATAAGAAACACTTAGCCAATCCAACATGACAAGTGAGAAGGGTTAATAAGAAACACTTAACCAAGATGACATGATGAGTGGGTGGGTTAAGTTTACATGAATGGACAACACTTAACCAATATGACATAATGTGTGGGAGGGTTAAGTACATATCGGGTTGGTGGGTAATATTAGTTAATATAGACCCGCAAATTTAACCATCAAGTAAACATGTTTGAATCAGTGGGAGGGTTAAGTACATATCGGGTTAGTGGGTAATATTAGTAAATATAGGCCCACAAACTTAACCAGTAAGAAACCCTAGTAACGGGGACCCATTTCAGCAGTAACCCACATAGATGTATCCAGGTACCCTGAAACTAGGCAGGGTGGGGCATGATCACTGGGCTGATTATAAGCGGTCAAAATAACGGCAGGGGTACGTCAGTGTAGGTTCCGACGGATTACGAGCATGAACGTACTCCGGAGTAGGAAAAAGCAGGCACTGGGTACCAGTAGTTATACACTGTGCATCTTGAATCGTGTCGGGTTGCTATCATAAGGATTGATACACCTTATGGTGGGACCATCACAGGGTATCTACACGCAAGAGAGGGTCGATTGACACAGACACATGGAATATTAATACAAGTAGGGAGTCGATCGATAGGGTAGTAAGGGTACATCTAACATATTCATGGCAATTAGGTAGATTGAGGTGGAATCCTCACAATAGATGTACACCTGAAGGCTACCACAATTGCGGGGATTGGGATCACATTATCGTATGATCATTTTATACAGATTACTAGTTGGGACACTAGTTAGGTGGTGTAGAGATATAAAAATCAGAATAACAAGGTAGTAGCGAAGCAGAGAAAGAGTAGAAGTGCATTCAGTTTATCTTGCCTTATCATATCTTATACAAATCTTAGGTTATCTTGTTATCCATGTTATCACGGTATTGTCTTATATTCAGTTTATTCATGTCATGATGCTTTTGCCTATTTACAAGCTGAAAGTCACAGGACTTACCAGACTTATGTCTGACCTAGTTTGTTTCGCCTCTTTTCTTCCGTTTCCCCCCTTCCCCTCCCCTCGCCCCCAAAGGTTCACAGGGAGGATATATTACCTCTTAGCTCAGTTTTCTTTCCAAACTCGAAGATGGTCGATGTATTACTTTGGACTCTCTCTTCCACTGCTATGGCTGGTTCATGCTTTATTAGGGAATATCATTGTTATTTTTATGCTTCTTTTATACTTGGAAGTTTTTGAATCAAGACAGAAGTTCTATGTATTGCTTTTAAGTATGATTGAGACAATTGTTGTAAAAGCTTGACTGAACCACATTGTTAATAAAATGACTTTATTTTCCGCTGTTTTATTTGTCTGTCTTGTAATTTACCTGCATCTTTTACCTAAAACGCTCCACCGAAGTTAAGGCATTCCCTTGGTGAGTGACCTTAATGGACGTGGGGTGTTACACTTGGTATCAGAGCTGAAGGTTACCGGATCAGATAAAAGATTTGAAAAATTATTTTCAAAACAATTTAAAAGAAACATTTTCAAAAGAAAAGTTTTGTTTTAAAGGCATATTCCCCAAAGCCATATGCACTGTCTTTTGATCCTCTGTTTGAATCCTTGTTTCCTTCTTTCCTTAGTCTTCGGGGCTCCTGGCTTTCTGGGAGGTAACCTCATCGCGGCATGGTTCCGTAGGCTTGATGAGACAACGACACCTGTCAAAGGGCGAAGAAGTGCCCAACTTCCATCTATAGCCGCAGTAGTTCCACCTGCGGCTAATTTTTCTTTCAAGCTTTATAGGATTTTTCCGTGCGATGGAGGCAGCTTTCTAGAGACTTGTCAACATGTTACACAAGGGATTGGAATATAAGAAGGGTGGAAGAAATAACAGATCCCGCGATAAGAGGAAGTGTCTTTTCTGTGGTATAGTGGGTCGTTTAATTGTAGGAAGAAGAAGACAGGTGATTGTTTTCAGTATGATGAAGCAGGACATCTTTTCAAGGATTGCCCGAAGGACAAGGGCAAAGGACATAATCTTCTAAAGGGCAATTGCATGCTCTCACTGCTACTGTACCTAAGAGAGGCAGGAATGTTTCTGTTGAAAGTTTAGTCTTTCTTTTCAATCATCCTGTTAGAACTTTGTTTGATTCTGGCGCTTCAAATTCTTTTCTATCTGCTTCCATATTTGAGTCTCTGCACCTTAGTACTTGTATAATAGAAGGTCCCATTATTGTCTCAAATTTGGTTGGTGGTTCGGCTCGTTTATCTTTAGTTTGTAAGGATTTGAGAATAGTTATGTTAAGTATTGAGTTTAAGTGTAATGCTTATGTTTTTGGTTTCATGGGCTATGGGTTGATTCTAGGCATGGATTGGTTAGCTAGTAATTGTGAAAGGATGGTAGTTATACTTTTGACTTGCTTCGGGAATACCCTCGAGATTTCGTGTGATCTAAAGGGGTCAGTTAGGCTTAGCTACCTAGAATCACTTGATGCATCTATCGACGATTTGCGATCCGTTAGAGTAGTCCATGAGTACGCAGATGGTTTTGATCAGGTTAGGGGTTTATCCCCTAAAACGCGAGATAAACTTCCGCATATATCTAGTTGACAATGCAAAGCCAGTTGCATTACCTGTACGAAACATGACTCCAAGGGAAAGGAAGGGCTCAGTAAACAAGTAAAAGAGTTACTTGAGAAAGGGTTCATAAGGCGAAGTGCTTCTAAATAGGGTGCTCCAGTTATTTTTGTTACAAAGGCGGATGGTTCACTTCGCTTGTGCATAGATGATATTTTGGAGTGAGGAAGAACATGCTTTGCATCTAAGGGAAGTCTCGGATACCCTCCAAGTGCATCAACTTAAGGCGAAGTTCTCCAAAAATGTCATTTTTGGAGAGAAGAAGTAAGACTTCTAGGACATGTGGCGCCCATAGAAGGGATAGCAGTAGATCCCGCAAAAGTGGTTGCGGTGCAAGATTGGAAGGTCCCAAGGAATACAACAGAAGTAAGAAGCTTTCTTGGACTAGCGGGCTAATATAGGAAGTTAATTAAGGACTTTATGAAGGTATCGGCCCCACTTACTAGATTGACGAAGAAGAATCTAATCATCTTAGTATATACACTTGGTAACATGGTTAGCATCTGTTTATTTTCAAGAGATAGTTTTGGGAATGTTAGCATGACACAGCAGAAGTTGTAGTGCCGAGTATACTAGAAGGAGAAGAGGTGGAACGAGAGGTGACAGTGAAATGAGTCCCAACTTATATTTGGGAAACAGAAATTAAGAAGCTACGAAATCATGAAATTAAGATGGTCAGAGCACAATGGAGGGAAGCTCAAGAAGATGCGACTTCAAAGACTGAAGACTAGATATGCGCATCATACCCTTTTTGAGGGTATATCCTTGATCTCTCTTTTTCTATAAAGTTTAATTGCTAGTCTTTATCTTTTAAGTATATCCTCTCGATCCTATCCTCGATCCTTAGGTAGAATCCAATGGATGTAAACATGTGTTTGAGACATGTTATGTTTGGTGGAATCAAGTGGATATAAGTGTTTGCTAGTGGTTGCTCGTGGATGCATATACACACATTAGGCACTAGATCGGCTCAGTCACTTTCATATTGCATATGCATGAGTGAATTTTTATATATATGAATTGAAACTTGATGTGTTATCATATGAATGTTGCATTTGTATGGATGATTGTGCATTCATGTAGAAGTTATAAAGTACGATAGGAATAACTGCATACATGATGGACTCGTGGCACTAACATAATTCGCATTAAGGAGGTCAACTGAGTCAGTAGACCGCCTGATTTTGCATTAGATAAGGACATGTACACACACTATGCATATGATCATGAAAGCATTAGAAATCTTTTTAAGGACAATGGACGCCTGTGATTGAATGGTTGAGTAGATGGATGTTAGGATATATTCTCCTTGACTTGGAGATTTCGGGGACGAAATCCTTTAAAGGAGGGGAGAATGTAACACCCCGTATCTCCTGTGGATATTAAAGTAACGAATTAAAGAATACTTAATTTTAAAAGTAAGAATTAATGGAAACGGGTTACGTCATTGCGTTCGTCTCGAAATTCTACTTGAGATAGAGTCCGAGTTTGCGTAAATCGGACACCGTATGAAAAAGTTATAAGCCTTAGAAGTTTGTATACACGCAAGGAAATATATATACATATAAAATAATTCCAGAAATCAAAACAGGTCTAAAATTCGAAATCAGCCAAAGGGAAGTGGGCGGAAAAATTCCCGCTCAACAAGTGTCGACCCCCCCCCCCCCCAGGGGGAGTCGACAGAGGTGTCGACCCCCCTTAAGGGGAGTCGACATAGGGGTCGACTCCCCTATAGGGGAGTCGACATAGGTGTCGACCCCTCTTTAGGGTGTTGACCCCTTTTCCAGATCTGGACGAAATTTCTGGACGACGTGTTTTGGCTTATGTGTCGCTCCCTGATTCCCTGTGTGACATATTTTTCTGCTATGAACGATTCTGATGACTTCTAGACTGATCTGACGGCTCTAAATCTCCCTATACACCTATAAAAAGACCCCTAAATGTATTGTTTTCTCCACACGAATTCATATGCGTTTATATGCTGCTAAAACCTAAAGTGACCTAGCCTCCACCTTAATCAATCAAATTAGAGTTTTCAAGTTAACAATCAAAGTCTACATCAAAGAAATAGCTAATCAAATTCAGAAATCAGATCCCAAAATTCAAGACCGTTCTGTAATTTGTAAGTTTATGTTACTTTCAGAAGTAAAATTCAATTGTGATTCTGACATTGAAATAAATCTAAATCTGAGATTATGCCTATTTCTATATGTCTTTCTATACCCATTGGATCTATCTCATTTGATATTATTATGTCCATTCTTTGTCTCTACTTTCCTTCTTCCCTTTTTGTTTTTATAGCCAGGCTACTGCGAGCCTGAGCCAAATCTCATAAGAGATGAACGTACGTTGGAAATAAAATTGGGCATAATATATGATTTGAACATGACCAGCGCTAAAATTGGGCATAATATATGATTTGGACATGACCAGCGCTAAAATTGGGAAAAGTACTAAATTATGTATAATTGGGCATAACTGATTTGAGGACATAACATATGTTGTACATAAGGTGGATCGAACATTTGACTTGAAAATTTAGGCATAAAGTATATTGGACATATGACTTGGGGTTTGGCCGTAAATTGAACTGGAAACATATAAGGCATAGTACATGTTGCGGTTTAAGACCTAAAATTTGGGGCATATTATATATGATAGTTTATAACTTGGAAGGAGGAGATTATGCATGAAAACCTATAGTAAGATAGGGATAACTATTAAATGTGAACACGCCTAAATTGGGATTTTGGGTAAATTGGCATGCAGACTTGGACATGTATGGTAAATATGCTAAAAGACAAACATGCCTAACCCGAGGTTAGATTGAGTTGCGGTATAAAACTGCCCGGAACCGCCCGACATATCCAGTAACACAGATCTAATGTGAGAGGTTAGCGTATTTAGCCCAAAACCTGAGGTTAGAATGAGTTTGCGGTAGAAGTCTGCCCGAAACCGTCCGGCACATCCAGCAACCGCAAACAACAGTTCTAATGTGAGAGGATGGGGAATTAATAAACTAATTAATGCCAATAAACAGACATGCTAAGAATGGTAAGGTTAAGTAAAATTTGGAACACTTAACCGTTATAACATGTTAATTAGACAAGTGAGCAGGGTTAAGTTAACCAGTACAACATGATAAATGATAAGGGTTAAGTTAATAAGAAACACTTAACCAATATAACATGACGAATGGGGAGGGTTAAGTTAACACAAGAAGGCAACACTTAACTAATGTAACACGACAAGTGGGTGGGTTAAGTTAACTTGAATTAATTGATGACACTTAACCAATACAACATGATGAATGCGTGGGGTTAAGTTAATAAGAAACACTTAACCAATGTAACTTGATGAACGAATGGGGTTAAGTTAATGGGAAATACTTAACCAATATAACATGATGAATGAACGGGGTTAAGTTAATAGGAAACACTTAACCAATCCAACATGACGAGTGAGAAGGGTTAATAAGAAACACTTAACCAATCCAACGTGACGAGTGAGAAGTGTTAATAAGAAACACTTAACCAACATGACATGATGAGTGGGTGGGTTAAGTTAACATGAATGGACAACACTTAACCAATATGACATAATGTATGGGAGGGTTAAGTACATATCGGGTTGGTGGGTAATATTAGTAAATATAGACCCACAAACTTAACCAGTAAGAAACCCTAGTAACGGGGACCCATTTCAGCAGTAACCCACATAGATGTATCAAGGTACCCTGAAACTAGGCAGGGTGGGACACGATTACTGGGCTGATTATAAGCGGTCAAAATAGCGGCAGGGGGTACGTCAGTGTAGGTTCCGATGGATTACGGGCGTGCACGTACTCCGGAGTGGGAAAAAGCAGGCACTGGGTACCAGTAGTTATACACTGTGCATCTTGAATCGTGTCGGGTTGCTATCATAAGGATTGATACACCTTATGGTGGGACCAGCACATGGTATCTACACACAAGAGAGGGCCGATTGACACAGACACATGGAATATTAATACAAGTAGGGAACCGATCGATAGGGTAGTAAGGGTACATCTAACATATTCATAGCAATTAGGCAGACTGAGGTGGAATCCTCACAGTAGATGTACACTTGAAGGCTACCACAATTGCGGGGATTGAGATCACATTATCATATGATCATTTTATACAGATTACTAGTTGGGACACTAGTTAGGTAGTACAGAGATATAAAAATCAGAATAACAAGGTAGTAGCGAAGCAGAGAAAGAGTAGAAGTGCATTCAGTTTATCTTGCCTTATCATATCTTATACAAATGTTAGGTTATCTTGTTATCCAATTTATCACGGTATTGTCTTATATTCAGTTTATTCATGTCATGATGCTTTTCCCTATTTACATGCTGAAAGTCACTGAACTTACCAGACTTATGTCTGATCTAGTTTGTTTCGCCTCTTTTCTTCCGTTCCCCCCCCTCCCAGGTTCATAGGGAGGAAATATTACCTCTTAGCTCAGTTTTCTTTCCAAGCTCGAAGATAGTCGATGTATTGCTTTGGACTCTCTCTTCCTCTGCTATGGCTGGTTCATGCTTTATTGGGGAATATCATTGTTATTTTTATGCTTGGAAGTTTTTGAATCAAGACAGAAGTTCTATGTATTACTTTTAAGTATGATTGAGACAATTGTTGTAAAAGCTTGACTGAACCACATTGTTAATAAAATGACTTTATTTTCCGCTGTTTTATTTGTCTGTCTTGTAATTTACCTGCATCTTTTACCTAAAACGCTCCACCGAAATTAAGGCATTCCCTTGGTGAGAGACCTTAATGGACGTGGGGTGTTACATCCGATAGGACCGGGAAACGTGTGTTCAGGTATAACTAATCCGCTATGTGTGGAGCGGCCCTGAAGATCTAAGGATTCGCCAACGTCCGAATCCTGAGGTATTTGCTAGAGTGTCTCGAAGCGATGAGGAGCCATCCCTGGCCTCGACTCAAGACGAAAATCCAATTTCCAATACGTGACATTTCGGTTTTGATTGTAGAGCCTAGTATTGGCGACATGATAGATGGTACCCATGCCGCTTATGATTGATACACTTATATTTGAGTTGTTTTAATACACTTTGCATTATAATAGTATCAAAATGATTTGTTTTAAACGTACCAAGAATTATTTGGCTATTATAAGGTAAAACCCTATCCTCCGGCTTGTGTTGCATTGTATGATGGGACCTGGATCTTATAATAGCTTCATTTTTCCAAAAAGCATTGCGCTGTTTATAATTGTTTATGCACTGGTATCCTTGGGAGGAAACCCGTTCCGTGTTATACGACGTGGTCCCTTGATTTACCGAACTTTAAGAATCAAATTAATAATTGTTTTAGTTCTCACACCAGTCACATGACTGACCTGGAGTTTATTGTTTTAAGCTAAACTCTGATTGCCCCTATTTTCCACACGGGCAGCTAGTAGTTTTGGTTTTGCAGATTTATATTCACAGGATCCTGATTTACAGCTGGAACGATATACGAAAGCTCTGTATTTGTTTATCTCTTTCAGTTGTGTTTGTATTATTTTTTCCGATGCTGTGTAATGTATTATAATCTCTGATATTTATCGAATGTATAATATTTATGTAAACTCAGTTATATTCTTGTACTGTGATGTAAATTGTTGTAATAAGCAATGAAATGTTCTTCTGTTTGAGCTCTGATTCGTCTTGTCCTCAGACAATCCGTTCTTTCTCTTCTCTTTGGAAACCGGGAAAGTTCAGGTCGTTACACGATTTCTCGGGATACACGATTTTTTTCGATAATTTGCAACGGCCGCGAACAAAGGCTATTATGTTGGTTTTCAATGACTTCCGACGACTAGTATATTTTATTTGCAAAAATATCTGCAGAAATGATTATACATTGAAACTCGGCGAGAACTTTCCAACACTCCACCGGCGGACATTGGAAATGTCAATTGGTATATACTTCGTTTTAGTAGTAATACATTGATTACCTTATTAAAACTATTTTGAAACTAGATAAACAATGTTTGTGTTTAAAGAAAGAAAAATTTGATTAACCACGTAATGTCTCTGTATGATAGAAACATTAATCATGCAGTTCAACCACATGGTATTTATTTTTTGTCATGCTCCGATTCTATGTTGTAAACATATGTAGAGCCCTCCTTCAATACCGATGCAACACTAAGCCGTAAATTTAATACATATAATAATGACGAACTCAAAGCTTGGACAAAGATTTGTTGGTGTGGCTTACAACCGAAGATTTAGATGCTAGTTGTGGCTCGAGGCGAGCATGTGAAGGAAGATGCGACAGTTGAGGTGAGGCTAAGGATGTTTGGTTTTTTTGGTTGCATGTGTCATGTGTTTGGTAAATTTTAAATTTAGGGAGTGAACTTAAATATAAAGACGTGGCTAACGAGTAAAAACTTAAATGTAAACTTTTTTGATCTTAAAAGGGTCAACTATGTAAATTTACCATGTGGCTAAAATACGAAAAGCACAAAAGAAAAGAATCATTGGTCCCCATTCTCCCGCGAAAGTGGACGATTTCACAAGCTAGAATCGACATTTCCATTTTATAAATTTATTTGGGGCCGTGCACATTAGATCTATATTTCTGAAGTTCTTATAAGAAAATTCAATGTAGCAACGAACACGTAAATAAAGTTCCTATTTTTATAAGTTAAAAAGCACAAACTAATTTGTAGTTTTATGATTACAAAATGCAATTTAACTTGTGATTTTTAAAGATTTTTCAAAATTTAGAAAATCAAATTTTGGTAATTTATAAGTAATAGTAATTATATAAGTTCAATTAAACAATTGTAGCCTATTAACCATTATCGAAATTTATAGAATTATAAAAGAAACTACAAGTCTCTTTGTAACTTCTATTTAAAAAGTACAAAATGCCTTGTATTTGTCGTGGTTTCGAAAATAGTTTCAAAATAATTTCTATATGACTTTCCTCAACGTTAAAACTAGTGTTTTTTCTTATCTTGTATTTTAATTTATAAGACTTACTTAGATTTTATTAAAAAAAATCTTGTGCAGGTCAAGCATCTATGAGTTGCAAAAGAATCAAAACATACATAAAAAGCGTTATTATTATTGACACACCATATTTGAATAAGAGACGAAACGGATGAAATTCTGTAAGATGCTGCCGTAATTATCCATAAACTTCGATGGAGATATTGCTCGAGTTTAACCCTTAAATTGGATAAAAAGCCGTTTAAAATGGAGGGGAAAAAAGTCAAGCGATCGGACTCACGTGGAATGATCCTAGAAGCGATCGTACTCAAAACAGAATTAAAATGATGGAATGGGCAAACGTGGTCGATCAAAATCAAGTATGACTCTTTTATTTCCGTTCGTTAATTATTTTATTTTGCTATCGAATATTCACAAAATTGTTTGTTTATTCGTTATTAGTTCGGCAACCGTCTCTTCTTTTAATTAGAAGTATGGAAATCGCTGTATATAAACAATACTTATTTTGTTATGCGAGGTATCCATGAAATTTGGAATGGCGTTCATGCCATGTGAAACAAGCAGTAGACAAGACTTTGATAATAACAGATATTATGGGGAGGTACAGGGACAATGTGTCTCTTAGCAGATGTTCAAGTCTGTGGTCTGCTGAATCTATTGCAATATTATCCAAGTTTTTTGTTTATCCAAAATAATTGTAGTTTTTGACACAAATTGTTTATGTTGGAGTTCATTCTTGTGATTGTTGGCGTTGAACCCCAAACAGTACAGTATACCTAAATGTTTGGTCTTAAATTACCCTTTTTCCAATGTGTTGCTGCAGAGTATAGCTATTGGAATTAGTTCATATAAAGTCAAAACAAGTGCCGTGTTTTGTATTTTACAGGCGTTTTGATTGATTCATGTTTAGATATGTGTTGATACTCCTGCATATGTTGAGCTGTTGTATATGTTTCCTTTTTCATGCTTCAGCTGTACCATACCACAAAAGAAACAGGGTTCGTGAGCATCTCCAACAGAATTCATGGGAACAATATTACAACACGGAATATTCAGCGGGAAGATGCGTGATTTTATCGACGAGAAGAAAAAGAGAAGGAAATCCTCAAAATTCAGGGCCACGTTTTATTGTACAGCTCCAATTTTTTAGGCATGCGCCAAAAAATTCACCTTCTTTCTGTACAGCGCCGATTTTGTAGGCGCGTTGGACTAATTCAGAATTCAGCATATGGCCCGTAATATTTGCCTGAATATTACGCCTCATTAGCAAATTGAGCAATATTCTGAGATTTCTACCGTAATTCAAGATTCAGAGGAGGAATTGAGCAACCGTTGGAGATGCTCTAAGATGTTCTGTTTGGGGGATTAAGGCTAGTTGTAAAGCACTGCTCAGAGGTCTTTTAGCTGGTTTGGGTGGCATAGTCATGGATAAGGTGGTAGTGGGCGGCGATCGATGATCTAACAGTGAGCTTAAGGAAAGGAAATACTTAGAAGAAAAGATACAAAAAAACAACGAAGAAAATTGTACAATAAAGATGACATGATTTTGCTTATTCGCAAAAACTTGCACAAGCGATATTCTGGATGCATATAAACTAATATTACATCATTCTGAAAGAAAATGATGGGATGGCTAGCAGATTATCTTTTGGTCGACTAGTATAACTAATATCCAGTTAGTCACTAATATTGCCAACAGAATTAACAAAAGGCAAGAACCGCTTAATCGTTCATTAGCAAATTCATGTCCATTATTTCTCACAATTTCTATTCATCAGGCGATGGTATTACTGTTGGAGCTGCTTCCATATATGTGGTGCACGGCTGTATTAGTTGTGTGCAATGCATAAACATGCACATGCCTTGTTTTTGTGCAGCAGGTTTCTTTATGGTCTTAGCAGCTTCAAGCTGATGCGTGGCAAGCCGAATTTTATGCTTATGGTCATCTCTCCCACCAACGTTTGGTTTGCAACGCTGGTCAAATTTGGTTAGAAGCAAATTTTCAAAATTTATTTTTGTTTGCTTTTTGTTACCATATGTTGAGTTAGTTTACATCAACCAATATTAGAAGAGTTTGTTTACTGTCTGAAGTTTTTACTTGGTTTTATAATGTCGATTCCATCAAGAATTCTAACAAACATAGAAAAATTCTTAATAATTTTTGGTTGTACACAACACTAATTGTTAGTAGTTTATGCTCACCACTTCATTAACGTGGAAACTTATGCTTAGGTATTTTTATAATGTTCATTCCTTTAAAAAAATTAGCAGAAGTTGAAAATTATACTTGATACACTTGCTGCAGTAAGTGTTGGATGATTGCATTTAGCACTAAACACGTCAGTGCAAAAGACCTTGCCGCTATGTTGATTTTTTCGATATGATTGGTTTAAAGTTGAAGATATCTGCATCCACAGTCAAAAGACCTTGCCCTTAGGTTGATGGTTCTTAATTTATTTTTTCAGTAGTAAATATCTAGTGTGGACTTTTGATGTCATTATATGTTTATTAGCACGTTAATGAAAAAACGTGACCTTCCAGGTAGTGCTATAATGTTGAAAGCCCGAAGAAATACTATTTATTTGCATGAATTAGTTCGGTCGATTCTATATTTATGCAATGTATTACCGATCGAAGTAAATACAATTTCAATAATACGTTTGAACTGATATAGAAGCCCATGAAATTTTAAGATACCAATTACTATCTTTCCGTTACAGAGTACGTGAAATAGGAGCAATCGATTTTTACCACCATCATGTGGTTCTAGCGGTTAACAGGTTGGTTGTAAAGGACTTTTGGTTGTGCTCTAATTTCAATTATTTTTTCTTTAAATATCTATGCCTAACTTAAACCGTTGGACATTGGCTTATCTTAAACATTATGATGCATTTAGTTAACCAACCAAATATTTGATGTTATAAGGATGTTATGTCCAACATGATCGCCGAATCAATATTTATTGTCGTGTATTTTGCTACCAATATTTTAACATTATAGGAATGTGATTATATCACTGTATTACTAACATAACAACGCAAATATAGGAACAAGAAACAATATCTTGCTTATTTAGGTAGACATAACAGGTAAATACAACTAGAGTAGTATCCATACGTATTCTACTTCATGTCAGCCCAAAATTTAGCTTGAAGCTCCTTAACAATCTTTTTGTCCAGTTGAAATGCCTTGGCAAGCACATCTGCATTGATTGGTGGGTCAGATCCAAACACAGCATTAGCAATAGTAATAGTGCCCGGATTCTGGCTTCCAAGTCCTGCAAATGCAACCGCCGCTGAGTGTCCAGGATTGAACTGAAAGTGGATCAGTCCTTGCGGGAACACGAACACATCACCCTTTTGAAGAACCTATTATCAAATTGATGAGCTTCAATATTAATCCTGTATTTATTTTCATCAATGAACGTTGTAGAAATACAAATATCAATTACCTTGGTGAAGAGTTTGTTGTCAGGATTGGATGTGACAAATCCAACATAGAGAGTTCCTTCAACCACAGTTAGGATCTCACTTGCTCGAGGATGTGTGTGTGGTGGATTGAGCCCATATGGTGCATAGTCTATTCTTGCCAGAGAAATGCCAAGGGTGTTCAGGCCAAGAATTCTATCTACATTAACAAGAGTAACATTGGATCCCACGTTGTTGTACGTATTTCCAGGCTTGTCGAGCCCTTGAAAGAAGAAGTCTTCTGCCACTGCCATCTTTGGCTCCTTGCATACTAGTCCGTTCACAAATACTGCAATAAACGGTATGTGTTTTGTTTTTAAGTATAATGCATCATTAATATAGCTATGTATAAACAAATAAAAATGGTACCATTGGGCATTATGATGCCAACACAGAACTCCTGCAAAGGACTAGGGTCAGCAGCAAGCGCCACAAAAGCAACATTTGCAAAGAGAGCCAGAGTAATAATATAAGAAGTCATTTAAAATGAAATCAGGAACTGTAGATTAGAAATTATTTTGAATGATTTGGATTTGAACACAACCTACCGGGCTATTTATAATGTTCGTGATCAGATGTGATGCAATAATACTTACTTGTTTTTGAATTGATCAAAGTTAAATAACATTAATTTACTGAATATTCAAAAGCTGCTAGTCAAGGAAATCAGGTAGATCTGTTTATCTTTCTGAATGTACTTAAATTTTTATTTTTCTTTCTGTGTGACAGAAGAGAGGCAATATCATAGTTGAATTAGCTCCCTCAGTACATAAAATCGTACAGTAGTTTGGAGTTGCTAAAGAGAGGGAATTAAAATATCATTTCTGTGGATTAAATATAGTGTGCGAGGTTAAGAATTGTCATTTCTTTCGCACATCTTTTATTGTATTTTGAACTTGTAGTTAGAGCATCTCCAACAAAGGGCAATATTCATGTTACGGGGCGTAATACGGGTTGTTTTTGCACCCAACAGTTATCCTCTCGTGTAATATTCAGCGGAATATTACAGCTTCGATTCAGGATCCGGAATGAGTCCGGCGAGCTGATTTTATCAGCTCGCCATGTGGCGAGCCGATTTTATCAGCTCGCGCTGATAAAATCAGCTCGCAACATGGCGAGCTGATAAAATCGGCTCGCCATCTCCCTCCCCAACGGCTATCTCAATCCAATGGCTTCCAACGGCCATTTCCGCCTCGATTTTGATTACCAACGGCCATAAAACGGTGAAAACTTTTCTAACGGCCATATTTTCAGTTATAAAAGCATTCCATCGCATTCTTTCTTCATCACAACATATTCATATCTTCTTTCTACATCTCTCTACTCCACACCAAGTCTTGCTATATAATGTCTTCCCCATTCGGAGAATTTTCGCATCCGACGATAGATGGAACTCAGTTCTCACAAGGCAACACGAGCAATATATTTGAAACTCCATCGAGCAGGCAAGGAACCACTCTGTGGACTGACGAAGAAGACATTTCTCTATGCAACATATATTGTCATTTCACACAAGATTCTGCAATGGGGAACGACCAAACAGGCGCTGCGTTTTGGAAAAAAGTGGAAAAATCCTTCGTTGAGAGGCATCCGGGATGCCAAAGGACTTTATCGGCGATCCAGGGACGTTTTGGGAAAATAAGCCGCCAAACCCAATATTATGAGTCACAAGTGTACAAACTAAAGATAGCGAATCCAAGCGGCATGGGAGGAGAACATAATCTGATATGTATGTATTTGTACGTACTTTATTTATGGGTGTTAGCATTTTAATTGATACATTTTATTTTGGTAAGTAGAAACGACTAGCGAATGAGGAGTTCAAGAAGTTTTTTCCTAGAGAAAATGGAACGAAAAGGGCACACTATTACCAGTTTATGCATTGTTATGATCTGCTTACTAGTCAACCAAAGTGGAACTCAGAACTTGCCAAGAGTCTCCGCGATGTTCAAAGTGCTAGCAAGGCCAAGAAAAAAAGTTCAAAATCGGGTTATTCTTCTAGTCCTAGCGGCTCAGGTGGCAATATTTCTCAATGTGTAGGGGAAAACCTACTTGATGAGTTCAATGCTACGAATGACGAAGATTTTAGACCTGAGGGATGCAAAGCGGCGAAAAGAAGGGGCAAAACAACGGTTGAGCTTGAATCAAAAGTGAACGCCCGACACGAAGAGCACAGTCGTAGAGCGGAAAAAAGGCTTGTAGAAGCTAGGGATAGAACAGAAGTTTTGAAAAGGATTGCTGATCTGGAAGAGAAGAAACTTCAAATTCTTTCGGAGGACTTAGCGTATAAGAAAGAGCACGATGCGTATAAGAAACAACAAGATGCGTATAAGAAAGAACAAAAAGAGAACGCTATCATGGACAAAGATCTGGATGGAATGTCTGATTTGGAAAAGGAATTTTGGATGGGGATGAAACGTCGTATTATAACGTCAAGGTTTCCACAGTTGATGTAGTAACGTATTTTTCCATAAGTTCATCACTAATCTCCCCATCGGCCATTAAAGCTACACGGAATAAAAAAAAAAGTTAGTCCGATTTAAAAAAATACTTGAACCAGTAGAAAAAATAATAAGTGGTTTCTCACCTTACTGCCTTGGTTGATTTAGAAAGCACAAATAATGGTCATGGTTGAGAGACGGGGAATGAAATGTTTAAATAAGTGTAGGTGAATATTGATAAAGCACTGTCATCATTACTCGAGCTGTAACATCGAGACTCTGCCCAACAACAGTGTCTGTTCACATCAAGACAGTAAGAAAAAGAGATTCCCTACAGTATTACGTCAGGCGAAACAGTGACCGGTACCATCATGATTTTTGTTATTGATTTGTACACTCCTTGCCTATATATCTCAATGCAATTTACTCACATAATACCTCACTCAAACAACTTCATTCTCATTCTACTACTTACTCACTCGAAAATGCCTTCTTGGCCATCCGAAACTGACTCTGATGAACAAGCGTACGAACAGATGAGACTTCAAGCGCTCGAAGACGAATTCGAGTTTCTAATCCAAATTACACCCCATGATGAACCATCACATGAACAGGGGAACCTCCAACATCTACAACAAGTTCAAGTGTCACATGTTCAACTAGCAAACGAACAGACTCTCGCTCAACCACAACAACAAGTAGAGTTCTACCGAGTACCACCACATGAACATGAAGGTGAATCTTATCCTGTACTTTGCTACTGCGGTCATGTGGTCGAAGTTATGGTTCGTGCAGAAGGCGACAATATAGGTCGGCGCATGCAGCAATGTCGATTCTATCCAAATGGATGCAGCTACACGGAATGGATTGACGAGCCGTTGTGCCCACGGGGAATAGTATATGCAAACCAACTCGAACGAGAGATTATGCGTCTCGAAAATCTTGTTCAAGAGTTGCGACTGAACGCAATGCGACTCCCTTGAAATTGAATGTGTACTTTTAATGTGAACAAGCCATGATCACACCTTTAGATTATTTAAAAGAAAACCACTTGCCCTATAACAGATGATAACCTTTTCCACTATTTTTTTAGTATCAAATTTTGTAACTTATTGTACAATATTCAGTAGAAAGAAAACTACCAAAATCCTAATGTAATTGGAGTCTGGCAAATATAGTTCATTCATAGATAACTTCCTATCTGTTATTAGAGTAAATGAGAAAACACACATACAAAGCATCATATCGTTTACAAGGACTGCTGACATGGCGCATCATCCATCGTTCTTTATCTCAGCATTTAACCGTTCATTTATTACAATCCTTTATAATTCTTGTACCCAATTGTAATCTAGCCCAAAGCCCACATATTCTTGTATAAATAGCTGGGCCATGTAAAGCTTTATTCATTCGAACTTCTGTAAAATCTCAAAAGCATTTTATTTCATTCTTTTGCAAATCAGTTCTGTGCAAACTCTTACTTGGTATCAGAGCAATTTCAGTGCCTAACGGCATCAAGATCCTGCACTACAGTGGTGTGGTTATACATATCAGTTATATTTCATCATCTAGGTATATTATCTCTTATCAGTGATTAATCACATCCCTTAAGAGATCAAATATAGTATCTATATTGGTGCCTTGCCAATAATTCTCTTGAATCTGGCTGCATCACAATAAAACACACTATATTTGTTGAAATTTTGCATCAATCACCAAGAATCCAATTCAAGAAAGTCAAGAAACTCACCAACGCTCAGCCAAAGCCTCGCCAGAAAGTCTCTCAGAAGTTTACAACAGTGTTACATACCTCTTCATCAAGACTCTCGGCTGATTCAGTCTGAGTCTTAGCTATTTCTTTTTCTCTCGATCAGAGACGATATTTGATTCAAAATTTGTTGAGCATCTTGTGCTTTTTTTCCAACATGGTGGACAATTCCACTTCAGCATCAACAACAAAGATAGGGACAGCTACTAGATCCAATCCAAAAAACCCACCAATTCCACCAAACCCACCTAATGGACCTGTAAATCAATTAGTCAAAACTGGTATAAATCCTCAAAGTCAGTTAATTACAGTTCAACTACAAGAAGAGAACTACTTGTTATGGAAACTACAGGTTGAAACAGCTATACAAGGCTATGGTCTGGAGGGATTTATTCTTGATACCACTCCTATTCCAGCCAAATTTATCACTGATCAAGATAACAGGACAGTGGCCAATGAAACATTCATTCAATATCATAGACAAGATCGATTAATTAATTCTTGGCTCTTATCTTCCATTAGTGAAGATCTACTACCAACTGTTATAGGATGTTCATCAGCCAATGACATATGGACTACTATAGAAAAAGAATTTAATAATCAGTCTTCAGCCAAAGTCTTGCACTATAAACGACAACTACAGAATATCAGGATGGAAAACTTGAGTATGAGAGAGTATATAGCAAAAGTAAAAAGGTTATGTGATCTACTCGGGGCTACAGGCAACAAAGTACCAAATGGGGACCATGTACTATACCTGTTAAATGGACTAAATGAAGATTATGAGGCTGTTGTGGCTGTTATCACCACTCAAAGAACTGTTCGCCCTATTGATGAAGTTCACTCTATTCTTTTATCTCATGAGTCAAAAATAAGTAGTAAAAGAATTCAAGAAATCGATTTGAATACTAATCTGGTTACAAGTGGTAAGAACAAAAATCAAAACAACAGGTCTGAAACATCATACCAAAGAGGTGGTGGTGCAAACAGAGGCCGAGGCAGAGACAGATAGAACAATAACAATAAACCCAAGTGTCAGATCTGCGAGAAAATTGGTCACACTGCACTGAAATGTTACTTCAGATACTCCAACAATAACCAGAATCAGAAGAACAGCAATAACCCTAATGTAAATGTTGCACAAATAAATCAGAAAATAAGTAATCAAGACAAAGGAAATGAGACTGCTAGAGTAGAGCACTTGCAAGATGACAGTTGGTACCCTGATTCTGGTGCCACCAACCATCTAACCAACAATCTTGACAACCTAAACGTTGGATGCAAGGAGTATCGAGGTAACAAATCTATTTCTATTGCCAATGGCAAAAACATTCAAATTACTCATGTTGGTAACACCTATATTAATGGCAGTAAACAATTGCATCTATGCAATCTCCTTAGGGTCCTAAAAATCACCAAAAACCTAATTAGTGTATCACAATTTGCTAAAGATAACAAAGTCTACTTTGAATTCTTTCCAAAGTATTGTTTAGTTAGGGATATTCTAACTAGAAAAATCATATTACAGGGTGACTTGGCAAATGGGTTATACAAATTTAACTCTGTTAAATGCAAGGATGATGTTAGCCATGGAAATTTCAATGCCACATGTAATTTGAATATCAAGTCAAAAGGCAGTATGAATGTATTTGATTTCTGGCATTGCAAACTAGGACATCCTAGTGTTAAAACTGTTCAGACTATTCTAAATGATAATCATGTCAAATTTGATACTGTATCCTTACCTTATGTTTGTGAATTTTTCCAAATGGGCAAGAATCACAAATTACCTTTTACTGCTTCTGACACAGTCTACACTAAACCACTACAATTGATTGCTACAGACCTTTGGGGTCCATCACCAATTTGTTCTGACTATGGCTATAAATACTATGTGTCATTTGTAGATGCATATACTAGATTCACCTGGATATATTTTTTAAAAACCAAGTCAGAAACTTACAATGCAGTAATAAACTACATTGCTATGGCTGAAAAACAGCATGTTCAAAAGGTTAAAATCATTCAGACTGATGGTGGTAGTGAGTTCAAAATTTTACATAAATTCTTTTAGCAAAAAGGTATTGTTCATAGAACCACCTGTCCTTATACCTCTCAACAAAATGGACTGGTAGAAAGGAAACACAAACACCTAGTTGAATCTGGATTAACATTGCTTGCACAAGCAAATATGCCATTAAAATTCTGGCCAGAAGCCTTTAACACAGCTGTATATCTGATTAACAGACAACCAACAGCTGTATTGAAGGACACTTCGCCATTTGAGAAATTATACAATATGAAACCATATTATAAACAACTTAAAATGTTTGGGTGCCTGTGTTTCCCCTACTTAAGACCATATAATACTAGCAAGTTAAACTTCAGGTCAAAACAGTGTACCTTTCTAGGGTATACCAATAATCAAAAAAGGTATAAGTGTATTGATAACACTGGAAGAATATACATCAGCAAACATGTTGTTTTTGATGAAAAAAATTTCCATACCGTACACAAGATATAAGTACTACATCCAAAGTTAGAAATTCAAAAATTTCTATACCTGTTGTGCCCCACATTCAAGAAAGCTGGCAGCAAATGGAGAGTGATCAACATTCTGATGCTCAAGGCTCACCAATCAACTATGATCATTAAAGCTTTGAGCCACCCAGTGTGACATCTCACTCACTTGCACACAGTCAAGAGAACAGTCAATCCAGCAATCAACCAACAACTCCAGAGAGAACTGAAGACAACAAGGGCTCACCATTAAATGAACAACCAGTTCAAACTGGTCATCCAATGATCACAGGATCTAAAAGTGGTATCTTTAAACCTAAAATATTTACTGCTATATCCAATGCTAATGAACCCACTTCCTTTGATCAGGCAGTTCAAGACAAACACTGGAAATCAGCTATGGATGAAGAGTATAATGCTCTAATTAAGAATAATACTTGGGACATTGTGTGTCCACCTGCTAACAAAAATACAGTAGGCTGTAGGTGGACATACAAATTGAAAAGAAATCCAGATGGATCTATAAACAAGTACAAAGACAGACTTGTAGCCAAGGGTTTCACACAGGAATATGAATTTGATTTTAATTAAACTTTCTCACCTGTGGTGAAACCCACAACTATAAGACTTGTTTTATCTGTTGCTACAAGCAAAGGTTGGCATATTAGACACTTAGATGTCAATAATGCTTTCCTAAATGGCATACTTAAAGAGGAAATCTACATGAGTCAACCACCTGAGTACAATGTTAACTCAAATTATGTCTGTAAACTGAACAAGGCCATATATGGCTTGAAACAGTCTCCTCGTGTATGGTTTGGTAGACTGAAAAACACTATATAATCTAGGGTTTCAGTCAACCAAATCAGACAACTCTTTGTTCAGTAAGATTAATCAATCATCTACAATATACATATTAATATACGTAGATGATTTGATAATAACAAGTGACAATATCAAGGACATAGATGAGCTAACACAATACTTAGATAAACAATTCTCTATCAAAAATCTGGGTAATGTTAACTATTTTTTAGGCATAGAGGTAACAAGGACCAACAACAAAATATTTCTATGCCAAAGAAAATACATCACTGAATTACTCAGTATAACTAAGATGTTAGATGCTAATTCTCAACCTACTCCAATGATAACTAGTCAACAATACTCTAAACTGAGAGGAGAAGCAATCCCAAACATCACTGAATATAGGATAGTAGTAGGAGCATTACAATATGCTACTATAACCAGACCTGACATTTCATAGTGTTAATAAAGTGTCACAATTCATGCAGAAGCCCTTAGATACACACTGGAAGGCAGTCAAGAGGATTTTAAGATACCTCAAAGGGACCATAAATTATGGACTTACACTAAGGAGCAGTCATCATCTAAACATAGTGGGATATGCAGACGCTGACTGGGCTTCCGATCCAGATGATAGGACATCTACAAGTGGCTACTGTGTCTATATGGGTCAAGACCTAATTTCCTGGAATTCAAAGAAACAAGCTAAAATTTCCAGATCTAGCACAGAATCAGAATACATGAGTATAACTAATGCAGCGGCAGAGATAAAATGGATCCAATCTATGCTAAAGGAACTACAAATTAAGACTACAGCAAGACCAATATTATGGTGTGACAACAAAAGCGCTGTGTACATGTCTGAAAATCCAATACAACATGCCAGAACAAAGCACATAGAGATTGACTTACACTTCGTCAGAGAAATGGTACAAAGAGGAGAAATAGAAGTCAATCACATACCTGGAACTTACCAGAAGGCTGATGTACTGACCAAAGCTATAAGCGTGAAGAACTTTACCAGATTTCGCTCTGAATTCAACGTTGAGGAAGACAAGGACCAGGCTGGACCAATCTGTAACAAAGACAGAAGATCTGACAGTGAAATCACCATAGTTCACCCTGGATTCAACGCTGATGCAGACAAAGCTCAAACTGACACTCTTCACAACATCGAAGGAAGAAACAAGGATATACTAAACACTGACAGCAAAACTGAATTGCCCAAACTTGGATCTGGAACAATAACATGAAGATTGGTGAAGCGCCGCCATAATTCTCGTGAAAATTAGGGTTTTGGAACCCTAGTTTTCAGAAGGGCGTATTAGAGTAAATGAGAAAACACACATACAAAGCATCATATCGTTTACAAGGACTGCTGACATGGCGCATCATCCATTGTTCTTTATCTCAGCATCTAACCGTTCATTTATTACAATCCTTTACAATTCTTGTACCCAATTGTAATCTAGCCCAAAGGCCACATATTCTTGTATAAATAGCTGGGTCATGTAAAGCTTTATTCATTCGAACTTCTGTAAAATCTTAAAAGCATTTTATTTCATTCTTTTGCAAATCAGTTCTGTGCAAACTCTTACTTCTGTGCAGTTGGATACGCATAAAGAGGCCAGAGAAAAGCGAAGTAATGTATTATAATAAATTTTCCTAAATTTAAAAGCAACGGCCAAGAGAGAGGTCTTATGGGAGGGGTCGGTTTTTAACTTCTCCCTGAATGATTTTTTAATCATAATTAAAAGAACTCGATGCGTTAGAAATACGTCATTTCGCTACTTGTTACATTACATAGCATATGCAATTATTCATAATAAGCGCAGCTACAAACTACAATGTGTGTCAATGTCCAATCGTAATAGTTAGCTAATTATAACTCTGTGTAAATAACTTATGATCTATAATGTTATGCCTGTTTGATAATGTATAGATACGACAGTAGAATGTAGAACAGTATATATATATATATATATATATATATATATATATATATATATATATATATATATATATATACACACACACACACACATACTAATAGTATTATATCCAGTTGTACATGCTCCTGGATCAAAAAAAAAGTAGCAAAACCTTTATTTTATTTTATTTTTATTTTTGGCTGCGGAGTAATAATAAACGTTAAATGTGTCGGTAATTACTATTGTTTACATATAAAATTAACATTTTTTAAAGTAAATGGCTATTTAGTTTGAAAACGAGTTTTGTATTTTTCATTTTGCATGTTCAATATGTATTTCAAAAGGCATGGTAATGAATGAGCTACTGGAAGATCATAATCATTACAAAGAGGAGGAGAATGAGAAGGGAAATGATAGTTTATGAAATGGTAAGTAACAAGAAAAAGCCGAATGTTCAAATCCAGTCAAGGTTAGGTAATTCTATTAATTTTTCCAACATAGATTAATATAACATACCTTCTTTAGGACTAATGAGAGACAATATCTTCGTTGAATTAGCCCATTGCACATATTGTTATCCAGTAGTAGGAAGCTGTTGAAGTGCAAATAAAAATATGGGTAACGTAAACCATGGTTCGAAAACTCGGTTTCGGTTTCGGTTTCGGTCATTTGAAAATTTACTAGTTTCGGACGGTTTCGGCGGTTTCGGCGGTTTCGGTTTTTGTTTCGGTTTCGGTCCAAAAATCAAACAGTTTTATTTTTATGAAAAAGTTTACGATAATTGTTGCAAATCCACATAGAATGCTACTAGTATTACATATGGAAACTATTCTTGAAGCTACAATACTACTAGTTTACAAAAATATAATGAAGTAACATACAATACAATACTACTAGCTTTCTTCAATATCATGTGTTGCATAATATGATGGATAACCATATTGTATTTGTCCTGAACCCATAAATGTCTCCATCATATTGTCAAACGGCGATGGTTCTGCACTTTGTGTTGCATACGTAAATTGACTATTTTGATCACTCGAGATGTCACTATACGTTTCATTTGTTCCATAATACGAGTTGCCACTTGTATAGTCAGAAGTAGAATGCCTATAGTTTGGTGGATCATTCGAAATATATGGATTGTAATGTTCGTAATTATGTTGATGTCCATGTTCAACATTTAAATTACGATCTCTTCGGTTGGGAATGTCACTTGCATCTCTTCTTGAATATGTTTGAGCAAACCTACGTGAATCATCACCATAATTAGAACCAATGCCATAATTACTTGTCAACCCCACACCACTTCCACCAACATTACCTTGATCATCATTTGACGAACCACTACTATTTTCATTGCTTTGACTCGTTGTTGCTCGTGTAGGTATGCCATCAGCGGCAGCTATTGCATCATTCAGCGTGTCGGTTAGCCAAGGATCGTCGTCCAACAAGGGTGGTTCAATTTCAGTAGTCCACTCTGCTAATGGATCTTCTTCATGGAATATGTAATCCAGATCGATCAAATGATTCTCAGTGTCGCGTTGTCGTAAATTTTTTGCTCTTAGTCTCATGTTGTAATGCACATATACCAGTTTTTCTAGATTTTCCATTTTTATTCTGTTTCTTAATTTTGTATGAATCATTGAAAACGTGGTCCAGTTCCTTTCACAGTTTGAAGAAGAAACCGTTTGGCTTAAAATGTGCATTGCCAGATTTGTTAAATTTGGAGCTTCCACCACTCCAATTATTGACCACCATTGAGCAGGAGAACATTGTTTTACAGCTTCATGTGCTTTTTCAGAACCAAACTCACCAATTTTCATTCTGTATCTTTGCACCTGTTGATGTATAAGTTAAATATTTGATGTCTCAAATGTTAAATGTTATTCACAACTATTATGATGTTAGTTTTACTTGTTTTCCAATTTCAATTTGCATATTAATATCAGGCACCATCCTATCAAGAACTTTGTTAAATCCATCCGTTACTTCTCTATCATTAGTGTACAACCATATTCATCCCAGAAATTGTGCAACGTTTTAATATAATGTCCAATTTCTTCTATTTCCATTTTAAGATACGGGTGCGATATTTCATAAGCAGTAGGTGGAGCAATTCCACGACCACCTTCGGCAATCGCGTCAACCATTGTTGTATAATATGGACTATTAGCAACATTATGAGGAATATGGTTAAAGAAAAAGAACTTAGAAATAGCTCGACCGATATGTTTTTTGGCATCTTTAATACCTTTCATTGCAGATTTGATAGAAGGTTGAGTTCTTCCACCTCGTTTCTGCATATATGAGTCAATTCTTCCAGCAGCACGAGAGTCAAAATCTTCATCTAGTCTAACAGTTTTACCACGCTGTGTTTGACTTGAACTACCACCCGATCGTCCAGTGGTACGAGATCTGGGTAGAGATCTGTGCATATCTTCGTCTCTAAGCATATCTCTGCTCTGTCGCATGGCACGTTGCAATTCTTCATCTTCTTCACTCTCATTTTCTGGTACTTGTGGTCTGCTCATCAATTCTTCTTGTAAGTGTTGCTTGTCTAATTTTCCTTTGTTTCGTTCATTTCTCTTTTGAATGATATGCGATCGTATAAGTTGTTTAACTTCTTTAGGGACAGTTAAACAAGCTGCTACGTCACCACCTACTCCTGCCAGATGTTCTTTCAAGCGAGTCACGCCACCGCCATTAATTATTTTATGACAAAAATTACATTTTGTTTTTCGAATATTGCCATCGATTGCGGTACCATAATTCCAACCAATTTCAGTTTGATTTGCCATTGCGTACCTGAAATTATACATAAATGATACAATATAATCATACAAAAGAATAAGAAACATTGATCGAAGTCGTGAAATTATACATAAACGATACAATATAATCATAAATGATACAATGTAATCATACAAAAGAAAAAGAATAAGAAACATAAATGATCCAATGTTCAAGTCCAATGTTCAATATTCTAGTCCATATTCAGATCGGCATATGCAGGTCAGTTCAACATGTTCAGGTCAGTTCAACGTGTTCTGGTCAGTTCAACATGTCTAGGTCAGTTCAACGTGTTTAAATCCATTTGTATATGCAATGTTCATGTCAGTTCAACATGTTCAAGTCCATTTGTATATGCAATGTTCATGTCAGTTCACTGTGAAAGTCTAACGTTCAATTCAGTACAGTCCAACCGTATGCATAAAAAAAAAAACACGTTAAAAAAACTGTATGCATAAAAATAAACGCGTTAAAAAAAACATGTAAAAATAAATAAACAAACACGTTAAAAATAAAAGACCGTATGGTTAAATTACAACTCAGGAGATGTTTGATTAAGGACCGTATGGTTAAAAATAAACAGACCGTATGCATTAAAAAAAAAAGAGGCTTCTAGTATATTTCTCCACTTCCCTTTCACGTGAACTTTCTCTTTCCCTCTCCCTTTTCAGTCCAACACGCAAATCTCACGAAAGAGGGAAAATGAAAAAAAATTGAAATACGAAGGCGGCAAAAATATTTAAGGAATTAATCACCTCAAATCGATTTTGAAATCGAAGGCGGTTTGGAAGGTTGCAGCTCGATTTAGATTCCACTGAAGTCGATCTCGGTTTAGAACTCGATTTGAGATTTTTGATTCCACTGAAAGATTGCTGAGGATTGAAGAAAGCATGGTAATTTATAGCCAACGTTTTACTGTTTGATCACGAGATGTTACTTTCCCTTTTGCTTTTCAAATTCTGTCTGATTTCGCGAATCTAGGGTTTTTTTTTTTTTTTTTACTCGCTTGTTTAACCGAAACGAGATTTCTTGTTGTTTTCGTCTCGCCCTCTGCCGGAACCGGAACGAGATCAACGGAATCTCGCGGTTCCGGACGAATTTTCAAACCATGACGTAAACACGACATGATCACACCTTCAGATTAGTTGAAGGAAAACCACCTGCCCTGGCACAAATCGTTACCTTTTCCACTATTTTTTTTTTTTAAGAAAAAAAATTGTATTTTATTTTATAAAATTTACAGAGAAAAATCTGGAAAAAATTATAACCTAATTGGGTTTTGGAAAATGCATCTAATAATATAACAGTATAAAAAGTGAACATAAGAGAAGTATTCATTACTGAAAATGTATTAGACTGAGCGCCCAAAAATATAATAGTACTGAATCAGGAATACAAAATTTGCTACACACAATGTGGTCAGTCTTGTCAATTCCACTATGACTTTATAAATTTGCTAATGCAATTTGAAGTAATCACATGTAAAGACCATTTCATCGTGAATTTAATAAATCTACTTCCTCTATATATATCCGATGCAATACAGAAGAACCACAAGCCATATAACTATTAATCATTTTGGCAATCAAGTTATTAACATCTGAAAATTAAGCTTAGCCAATAATTACAATGGGATTAAACACTGTAATTGTGTTCCTTGTAGCATTAACCTCATCATGGCAAGTAGTGTTTGCTTCGGATCCTAGTTAACTCCAGGACTTCTGTGTTGCTCAGAAGTTACCCAACGGTAATTTCTTTATACATCCTGATTCCCATTTTAATATTAAGTTTTCAGTAAAATTATGTCTCCGAAATCTGTTCTGTTAATTCACTCTTTCTTATTTATATATAACCATGATGGGTATAAAATGCAGTATTTGTGAATGGATTTTTCTGCAAGGATCCAATGCAAGCTAAAGCAGAAGATTTCTTCTTCTCGGGACTGGACAAGCCAGGAAACACGGTAAATCAAGTGGGGTCAAACGTGACTGCAGTGAACGTGATGCAAATTGCAGGGCTGAACACGTTGGGTGTCTCCTTAGTGCGCATAGACTATGCAACGTACGGGCTCAATGCACCTCACACCCATCCACGAGCCACCGAGATCTTAACAGTTCTGGAAGGGAAGTTGTACGTTGGATTTGTTACATCAAACCCTGATAACAAATTGTTCACTAAGGTACTTAACAAGGGAGATGTGTTTGTGTTTCCGGAAGGACTGATTCATTTTCAGTTTAATGTTGGGCACAGTGATGCTGTTGCCATAGCGGCACTTAGCAGCCAGAATCCTGGAGTTATCACTGTTGCAAAAGCTGTGTTTGGAGCTAAACCTCCGATTTCAGATGATGTATTGGCAAAGGCATTTCAGATTGACCAGAAATTGGTTGATTGGCTACAGGCTCAGTTTTGGGTAGGTAGCAACTAGATCGATCCTTTTTAAAACCTACTGAGAGTGTCTGTTGGCCTTGTTCTCTGTATGTATCTTATAACTATGTATTATTGTGTGAATAAGCAATCATTTTTTTGCATGTTTGTATGCGTCCTGTTTATTGCAATATAGTAATGTAATGTATGTTCGCAAAGTACTTTCTAATAACGTTGCTGGATAAATAAATTTGCCTGCTGAAATGAAGCCAAGCGATCTTCCTGCTATCTTAATTCTGGTTGTATTTGGCTGAGTTTTGGTTGTTAAAAATGCGTCAAAAGTATTCGTGTGACAGCTGTTGATTTCTCTTCAACTCTAAAAAGTATATATGATAATGATGCTACGGTTCTGAAACTGAAATATTGCACTCAGTTATCACCACTTTTACAATTCCACTTCAACCATCATGAGGAAATCAACGGCAGCTTCAGCCGTGATTTTTTTTGATCATAATTAAAAGATTATTAGTTGATTTAGGAACATTATTGCAATCCTATGTTAGAAAATTAGTTGATTATCGATTATAAATTGATGTATGTTATGTTTTAGTTGATGATAATATAGTGTATTAGTTAATCTAAGAATGATAATTAGTAATCTACTTTTTTTTTTATATATAATTAAAATTTTGAATTGATTTTAATTTGGAGAATATACTTATTGATTCGAAGATGGCGAATTTGTGATACCCAAATTTCTAGGGTTTTGCAAAAGTATATTGATTTGAAGATGGCGAATGTAAATGCATAAGCATCTAGCTCTGATGGCAATATATGAAGAAGGAAAAATCAAGTAGTAAATTAAAAATTTGAATTGATTTTAATTTGGAGAATTGACCTAAAATAAACGATTGCTATACTTATTGATTGAAGATGGCGAATTTGTGATACCCAAATTTCTAGGATTTTGCAAAAGTATACTGATTTGAAGATGGCGAATGTAAATGCATAAGCATCTAGCTCTGATGGCAATATACGAAGAAGGAAAAATCAAGTAGCAGTAAACAGCCTATTGGTGGCTACGATGATGGGTTTGGAGTTGGCGTAGAGAAATGTTTTTCCATTTCGGTCTATTGCTAGTCTTCAAGGAGTACGTCATATTTTCACGACTGGAAAAGAGCTTACGGTACATCGTGTATTATTGTTAAATGTTAAATTTACGTATATTTAAATGTTCATGTTACTAATTTACCGTAAAACTGTTGTTATGAATATAATCATGATAATATGAGATGTCATGGATCATTTACAACAATGTTAAATTGGAGGAAAAAGCTAATAGTTCATCCACAAATTAGAGATCCTGTAGTGAAATTTTTTGTTAGATTGGATGCTGAACTGAGAAATTTCTATAACAGATGTATACATGCCATAGCTGAGCGATGGTGGCCTACTACTAATACATTTTTATTTTTGAATGCTAAGATTAGTTTTACACTATTTGATTCACCATGTTGACATCTATACCTGTTGGGTTGAATAACCGTCAAATCGCATATAATGAGCAATGGAGCCGATCTAACAATGTTAGTCAATTTTTACCGCTTTTCTTTGAAAAAGATATCAAGATTGGAAATGTTGTCATATCACATTTGATTAAATATTTTTCTGAGGACTCTACATACAAGCTAACTCGACTAAAGTAGATCATATTGCAAGAATTTTTTTGTTATACATAATGGAGACTATTTTCTTCACATCGACAAATGACACAGTCAGTCTTGGGTACACAGAGGTAGTTATGGACATAGAATCAGCTCAACACTATGATTGGGGTTTAGCTATTACTGGGTATTTATACCAGAGCATGGATGTAACTATGACGAGTAGAGGTCATCTCACTGGATATGTTGAGTTATTACAGGCATATCAAACTTTCATATTTTCAAATAATCAATTTGGTAACATAATTATTTTGTTTTGCAGCACTGGCTTTTCAAGTATATGATTGTTGGTGGTTATATTGTCAAAGATAGCTTAAAATAGTCATCTTAATTATCCAAGACTAAAAGCTTGGGAGAAAGAGAATAGAACAAGAACTTGTTATACTGCAGGTCATTTATTTTCAGTTACACGCTATCATAAAGATCATCGACAAGCCAGCCATATTAATCTGAATCCGTGGAATATCTTTGTTGCTGCTGAATACAATGAGGTTCAAGTTTCTTGTAATCTTTCAGTGAAGCAGTTACCTCTACTTGTTCCTCCAGGAGATTATTATGAGTTAAAAATGCGTCAAAAACATTCGTGTGATAGCTGTTGATTTCTCTTCAACTCTAAAAGTATATATGATAATGATGCTACGGTTCTGAAACTGAAACATTGCACTCAGTTATCACCACTTTTACAATTCCACTTCAACCATCATGAGGAAATCAAAGGCAGCTTCAGCCGTGATGTTTTTTTTGATCATAATTAAAAGATTATTAGTTGATTTAGGAACATTATTGCAATCCTATGTTAGAAAATTAGTTGATTATCGATTATAAATTGATGTATGTTATGTAGTAGTTGATTATAATATAGCATATTAGTTAATCTAAGAATAATAATTACAGTCTACTTTTTTTGTGTAATTAAAAATTTGAATTGATTTAAATTTGGAGAATTGACCTAAAATAAATGATTGCTATACTTATTGATTCGAAGATGGCGAATCTGTGATACCCAAATTTCTAGGGTTTTGCAAAAGTATACTGATTTGAAGATGGCGAATGTAAATGAATAAGCATCTAGCTCTGATGGCAATATACGAAGAAGGAAAAATCAAGAAGAAGTAAACGGTATATTGGTGGCGACGATGATGGGTTTGGAGTTGGCGTAGAGAAGATGTTTTTTTGTTTCGGTCTATTGCTAGTCTTCGAGAAGGAGTACGTCATATTTTCACGACTGGGAAAAAGCTTACGGTACATCGTGTATTATTGTTACGTATATTTAAATGTTCATGTTACTAATTTACCGTAAAACTGTTGTTATGAATATAATCATGATAATATGAAATGTCATGGATCATTTACAATAATGTTAAAGTGGAGGAAAAAGCTAATAGTTCATCCACAAATTAGAGATCCTGTAGTGAATTTTTTTGTTAGATTGGATGCTGAACTAAGAAATTTCTATAACAGATGTATACATGCCATAGCTAAGCGATGGTGACCTACTACTAATACATTTTTATTTTTGAATGCTAAGATTAGTTTTACACCATTAGATTTACCATGTTGACATCTATACCTGTTGGGTTGAATAACCGTCAAATCGCATATGATGAGCAATGGAGCCGATCTAGCAATATTAGTCAATTTTTACCGCTTTTCATTGAAAAAATATCAAAATTGGAAATGTCGCCATATCACATTTGATTAAATATTTTTCGGAAGACTACATACAAGCTACTTGAATAACGTAGATCATATTGCTAGAATTTCTGTGTTATACATAATGAAGACTATTTTCTTCACATTGACAAATGACACAGTCAGTCTTGCGTACACAGAGGTAGTTATGGACTTAGAATCAGTTCAACACTATGATTGGGGTTTAGCTATTACTGGGTATTTATACCAGAGTATGGATGTAACTATGACGAGTAGAGGTCATCTCACTGGATTTGTTGAGTTATTACAGGTATATCAAACTTTCATATTTTCAAATAATCAATTTGGTAACATATTTATTTTGTTTTGCAGCACTGGCTTTTCAAGTATATGGTTGTTGGTGGTTATAGTGTCAAAGATAGCGTAAAATAGTCATCTTATCCAAGACTAAAAGCTTGGGGGAAAGAGAATAGAACAAGAATTCGTGATACTGCAGGTCATTTATTTTCAGTTACACGCTATCATAAAGATCATCGACAAGCCAGCCATATTAATCTGAATCCGTGGAATATCTCTGTTGCTGCTGAATACAATTAGGTTCAAGTTTCTTGTAAACTCTCAGTGAAGCGGTTGACTCTACTTGTTCATCTAGGAGATTATTATGAGTTATTTTTAGGAGAGCGGTACTATTGACATTTGACAGGGCAAGTTGTCATTCCTTTTGATCCTCTGCTTCATATGACACGTACCATAGCATACGACAAGTATGTGAAAATGCAGTTAGCACTATATCAGGATCACTACCTGCAGTATTTATATCAGGGTTTAGATATTGACTACGACACTTATTGGCGAAAGATATCTAAAGACGTTGGCCTGCTATTGGATGTCGTGGTCCGTATTGGGGATATGGATTTCTTTATCAGTTTTCTAAAAGGTTCGTAAATGGGTATAACAAAAATATTGTACTAAAATCGGATTTTTAAAATTATTGAAATGAATATTACATTATTTAGAAAATAGGCATTAAGAACTATTTTAACAAATACAACAACAAAAATTAAAGCCTTAGTCCTAAAATATTTTAATTTATTTTGTAAAGTACAATAGAAAAAAGTATACCACTTGGATGTGAAGTTATGCATAGAAAAGAAGTGAAGTAAAATATTATTTCCTTATGTTTGATCAATTTTGATGTTTGTTATTTTCTTATATTGATTAACAATTGTTAGATGATAATAAAAGATTATTAGTTGATTTAGGAGTATTATTACAATCTTATGTTTGAAAATTAGTTGATTATCTATTACAAATTGATGAATGTTATGTATAAGTCGATGATAATATAGTGTGCTAGTTAAACTAAGAATAATAATTAGAAGTCTGACTTTTTTTTTTTGTAACTAAAAATTTCAAATGATTATATTTCGAAAGTCAACGTAAAATAAGTGATTAATATGCTTATTGGTAATTTTAAAGATATGTTAGACGTAAAATGATGTGTGACACCCACATCCCCTAATGCCACTCATATGAGAAATGTATTCGGTTTTATGAAAAGCAATAGATATAAAGTAATAACAACAGAGACTAGTTTCAAAAGACAGAATATAAAATGCAATGGAAAAACTTTTCAAACTTTTATCATTTGAACCGAGTACAACATTTCAGTTTTCAAATACCATAAAGTCATAACAAATAAAATATTTGTCTCGTGTAAACATAAACCATCAGAGTACAAGTACAAAACCATAAAAGCCATATCCCTCATGAGTCATAACAATAAACATAGACCAAAAATTGAAACAATACATCGATTGAGAAATAATCCAAGTCTAAGTTGAATCGAAGAGTCACGGTCAATCATGTAATCCACCACCCTGAGAATCTTTGGGGGGGTGGGGGGGGGGGGGGAGGGAGGGGAACAGAGAGAGAGAGAGAGAGAAGAAAAAATAAAATAGATCAGACATAAATTCTGGCAATTTTCAATAATTTTTAACATAAGCATAAGGTAAAGAAGTTTCGAGACAGATCAATAATACTGAACATGAAAATACAGTAAAATACACATGTACGAAATAAACGAGATAAGGTAAGATTGAATAAGCTTCTCATTCATATCCTGGAATAGAATTTCTGCACCAACTATCAGGATTATGTTATACTCTAATTATTACCCAGTGATAGGCTCCCTACAGACACGAGTAACCTGTGCCAACCATGACAGTCGGAGATATCAGTCCCAAACCCATTAACTTTACACAGCCCTATCCGCTGGTGTTACAGCGTCTTATCTTCCCCCATCAGACCCTTGCACGCTCATGACTCTGTCTGAACGCGCCCGTACTCACCTCCTGAATTTGAACCTCTTACAATCGTCTATCAGTAAAACGTGCCATAGTCCCTACCAAGTGTGGGATTCGTTTGATAACAGAAGGGTACTGATTGATATGGATTCCAAGCTAACAGCAGATTGACACAAGCCACCCCTAGGCTTGTGCCCCAGGTAAACTTGGCTTTGAAGAGCGCCTCCTCCCCCCCCCCCCCTCCTTAAATATATTAACAGCAATGTGGAACCTCTTAGCTTATTAATCAAACAAGTTTAACTTAGCAGGTTTAAATTCATTAATAAGCAACATATAACCCTATGTTATGTTTCTCAGTTGTAAAGGACATTTCTTAAATGTAACAACCCTTATCAAACTATATAGGCACCTGCTCAGATGTATGTAGATTACAGTAACATCTTTTACTTAATTTACATCTAATTCACATATATTCTCACAACATGTTCTACTTAATATCAGATTAAGTCCAACCTATTCAGATTAACATGTTTGCATATTATCCCAATTATACGGTCAATGATTCTCATGTTCAAATATGCCCAAATCTCTTTTTTTGCTGTAGTTACATATTATTCCAATTTATTCCAATTTTATGCAATTCAATGGAAATGACCTAGGCTCAGCGCAAACTAAAAAGAAAAAGGAGGAAATAGATCCAACTCTGGAAATAAATAAACTGAATAAATATGCATAAGACTGTAAATAAAACTAAGACAAAAAGGGTATAAGAAAGATGTACACATAATACGTAATAACTGAAAACTGAATAGGTGGCTGACAGTGATTAGAAGAACAATAACATATAAGAATAAACTTATAAACACTGATGCTTTTCAGATCCAAGTTATTTATTGTCAAAATCATTTTAAAATTGCAGATCTAAAAATAACATGAAAGTCACAGTGATTTGTATTAGATGCAGAAAAGGTCTTCAAAATATTTGTAGAAGAATTATCCTTTCAATCTATTTTTGGACAGCACCCCGACATTTTCTAAATTTTATTTTAGAACATAACTTAAATTAAGGGGGATGAAGATGAAGAAATGTTTGTGTTAGAAAATGATGCGGTTGCTAGCCTATTTATAGACATGTTAGCATAATATAAACCATAGGATATCAGGTTTTAAAATCAAACCGTTAAAGACACATCATGCTGAGTCAGCAGGGAATAACGCACAAAAAACAGTCCAGGTTCAGGCTTGAGCCTAGTCGAAGGAGGGTCGATCCACCTACTACTTGGGTTGACACATGGGTCGACTCATTACCGTCGCTTTCCTAAGTTTATCTATTTAAATTATTTTAATTTAGTTCAAACTTCCTTAGTTCATAACTTTTTCATGTTTTGTCCGATTTACGAAAACCAAGAGTCTATCTGAATCAGAATTTTGCAACGAACACAATGGGGAGGTCTGTTTTACTCAGTTCTGAATATTTTCTTAATTAATATTCATTTTAGTATCCTTTTATTATAATTATTGTGTATTAAAATACGGGGTGTTACGTTCTTCTCTCCTTAAAAGATTTCGTCCCTGAAATCTTCAATTTAATTAGAATGTTTTTAGTGTTATCAAGCAAAATCTACACCCATCTACTCATCCATCAACCAATGGCATCCATTGTCCTTAAAATTTCTAATGTTTTGTATGTACATATGTAAATGTGTCGTGTATATGTCCCTGCACTAATGTGAAAATTAGGCGATCTACTGATTCGGTTGAACTCCTTAATGCAATTTATGTTTGTTTCATGTGTCAATATGTATGCAAAAGAATCCTAATAGTACATATAAATTCTATATGTGTGCAACAACCATTCACCAAAATGCAATATCCATGTGACGATTCAACCATTTTTATCCATTGAAAATTAAAATGCACACAAATAAGTGCTTGAGTCGATCTAGCCTAATGTGTGTATATGCATCCATTGCAACCACTTGTATCCACATGCAACCATCAAACATAACATGTCTCAAACACATGTTTTTAACTATAGGCTTCTACTCAAGAATCGAGATTCAAACGATAGGAAAAAAAAATCGAATGCAAAAGTTTAATAGGAATTTAAAACGTACTCTCAAAGAGAAAAGGGTAAGAAGCGTGAATCTTGTCTTCGAGTTCCATTATCGCACCATCACGATCTTCTCCCCGCTGCATCTTTACTAGCTTGATCTCCTTTTTGCGCAGCTACTTAACTTCGGATCTAAGTATACGGGTAGAAACTTTCCAAACAGATGCCTCCTTCTCTATCTCTACTTCCTCAAGGGTGCTTGGCTTAACTACCTCCACTGAATCATGTAGATACTTCCTCAAGTAAGAAACATGGAACACGTCGTGAACTTCCGCCAGCCTCTCTAGTAGTCTAACTCTGTGGGCCATCTGGTCTATCCTCTCAACTATGGGGAATGACCCTACAAACCTTGGCGCCAACTTCCCTACCAAGCCAAAGAGAACAATGTTCCTTAAAGGTGATACCTTGATAAAGACCATATCTCATACCTTGAACTTTAAGTCGGTCCTCCTCTGATCTGTATATGTCTTATGTCTGTGCTAAGCTGCTTTCATCCATCTGTGAATAAGGTCTATCCTCTCAAAAGTCTCTATAACCATCTCAGGCCCAAGGAGATGTCTGTCCGTAGACTCCCACCAACATGTAGGTGATCTGTAGGGTCGTCCATAAACTGCCTCAAAGGAAGTCATACCAATACTCGACTAATAACTATTATTGTAGGAAAACTCAACTAATGGGAGATTCTCCTCCCAAGTCCCTCCAAAGCCTAGGATATACAGTCTCAATAAATGTTCGAGAACCCTATTGACCCTCTCGGTCTGTCCATCGATCTGAGGGTGGTAGGTAATGCTAAGTCATAACTATGTACCTAGTTCCTCCTGCAAGCTCCTCTAACTCACTCGTAAAGATGGGGTCATAGTCATTAACTATACTGGAAGGTACCCCATGAAGTTTGACAATCGCTCTAAGGTATACTGATGCTAACCAAGTTGTCGTTCTCTTGCTCTAGACTAGGATAAAATGAACGCGCATAGTTAATTTGTCTACTATAACCCATATACTTGTGTTGCCCTTCCTCGATCTAGGAAGTTTATCAATAAAATCTGTGGAGATTCTCTCCCACTTCCACCGTGGAATATCCAAGGGCTAAAGTAATCCGCCAGGTTTCCTTTGTTCCACCTTCTATTGGTGGCAAGTCAAGCATCGGGCCACAAACTCTACGACGTTCTTCTTTATACCGGTCCTACAAAAACCCTTTTCGTGTCTCGATACATCTTGTCACTACCTAAATGGATAGTCATTCGAGAGTGATGAGCCTCCTCAAGAACTGATCTCAACAAAACTCCAACTCTGGGAACACACAAACTCTCATCTCGACGTAGCCACACTTTCTCGTCCACAGAATATCTAGCTAGGTGACTTGTAACGACATGGCATTTTGACCGCGTCAAGTCCGTATATAAACCAACTTGAAACGTCCAAAACGATAGATTGTTATTGGCTTACAAGGTTTAAACAGAATTTAATACAGAATCATAGAGTACAAGATTGTAGCAGAATAAAGTTTTATATAAATATCAGAGTTGTATAAAATATTTTGTACACGAAAGAAAATAATATGATGTGTACATAAATTTTTACTGAATAAAATTTTACACTTTACTGTCGATCTTAGCACATGCATGTGTCTCCGTGTCTTCACGTTCCTCTCCTCTTTATGAGCTAAAATATTTAAGCTTGGAACACTTAGGACCTGGCCTGAGCGTTCCATGCAAAATACACAAAACACCCGAGTCAGGATTAAACTTATTTCAAGTCAGCAAACTTCGATAACACTAAACATAATCAGTTTAATCCCAACAAGTTATTTATTTAATGAACTGCCAAAATACCACAAGTAGAACAACTAGTCAACATGAGGGTGTGGGTTTCATGCATGAGCATGATTCTAACATAAAAGGAAAGTATGTGCAAGTAGTAACTATGTATATAACAAAATCACTGAAATATGTAAAGAAGCAAGCCAGCTTACATAAGCAAATGATTGTTTAAGTTCCAGAGCAAAAACCCACATGCAGCGTGTGTTACATGCAAAGAATCCCAAATGGTTTAACAAAAGGGTGATAGATTTAAAGGGAACCAAACCTCTACATGATTACTCAGTACTAAAAACAAATGAACATATATCTATGGAGCATGCAGACTATATAAGGATTATGCCTAAGTGTACAAGTGATTAAATTCATGAAGTTAATGAATTTTCCAATACATTACAAACCAGTAACCAATACGCGACAATATATCGGTTCGGTCTCAAGCAAAAACATTTCATTGGTTATAACCAATTTATTCCACATAGTCAACGGGAACAGTAAAGGAACATGGGTAGTATGTGCGTTTTGGAACTAGTTGTTGGCAAATGACATATGCACCAAATAGACAGATATGCACTAGATAATAGGCACAACAGTAAGCATAGGTGATGAAGAAAACATGTTATAATGGCATAGGAGTTATATAGCAAAGGAAAACTAGAAAAACAAGATATAGAAACAACTTCTTTCAACAACAGGTAGGCTTAGGCTTAAGCTTAGAAAACTCCAGGTATTTTACAGTTCACTAAAACCAAATATATGGTGTAATTATATTTATAAATTCAAGTATAGGAACTTGATTGCTGTCATGGTGAAAACGTAGCCATGCATTTCTTAGGCTAATCTTTGGAAACCTTCCCTGAAGAATTTTAGGTGGTGTAAAGAATATATGAATTCAAGATCCCAAAACTAGTAACAATGAGTGACAGGACCTATAATACAATCATTCAAAAGACTACAAGGGTTCAACAAGGACCTTCATGCCAAATTCTACATTTACAAGTTACGCCCAATTTCAATGTTTTTCCCCTCGTTCCCCGTTTAACGCATTCGCATATTTCAGCGGCATGCCTAGGCTCGAAAACAGCCTGGCTATACTTTTAAAAAAAAAGGGAAAGGATGAAAGGAAGGTGATAGAAATGATTTTACTTACAAGATTGACATAAACACATATAAGAACAGATCCAATTTAATAAGACCGATTCTGGTGAACATGAGATAATAAGACCGATTCTAGCATAATAGAGATGTCATAATAGGCATGATAAGATCCAAGCAATAATTTAGATGTCCAACTAATAATAGATCCAATTTAATCACAAACATGATAGGTACAAGGTGATCTAAATAGTGAAGGTAGATATGACTTGAAAATGGTTAAGATCCGTCATAGTTATGTCAGAATATCATAGATTCACAAGTTATTACAGATCTGATATGATTCAAGCAGTTACATGCATAGATCCAAATTACAGTCATATCATGTTTTAATTTTTAATTATTTAAATCTAAAAGTAACTTAAACTCACAGTGTTTGGATCTAGAAAATAGAAGGAGAATATCAGATGTTAAATCACAGATCTACACTTAAATAACTTGATTAACTTTGTTGCAGAAGAAGAAAAGGTTTGATTCAGTCCGGCAGTGACAGCATCTAGTCCTCCATTATTTTCAAAGTGGTGAAATAAGAGAAATGAGGCCGTACATATAGCCGAACCCCTGAAACCCTAACCGCCCAGATCTGCCGTAGGGGGGTCGACCCATGGGTCGACACCTCACTTGAGGGGTCGACCCAGGGGTAGACACCCCTGGGGCGGGAAATTTTCCGGTGGAAATTCAAATTTTGAATTGAAATTTGATTTTCTGATTTAATTATATATATATAATTTTCTTGCGCGTATACAGACTTCAAACTTTCACAACTTCTTCGTACGGTGCCCGTTTTACGCAAACCAAATGTCTATCTTGACCAGAATTTCGAGACGAACGCAATGGCGCGGTCCATTTCACTTAATTCTGAATATTAGATTAAATATACTTTAATTAGTCCTCTTAGTGTTGTTAAAAATACGGGGTGTTATATTCTCCCTCACTCAAAGGATTTCGTCCCCGAAATCTCCAAGTTAAGAAGAATGTATATCCTACCATCCACATTCATCTACTCATCCACCAATAACAGGCATCCATTGTCCTTAAAAGATTTCTAATGCTGTTATGAACATACGCAAAGGTGTGTATATATGTCCCAATACTAATGCAAAAGATCAGGCGGTCTACTGATTAAGTCGACCTCTTTAATGCAATGTATGTTTGTGTCATGAATCCAACATGTATGCAACAATCCTATTATAACATGTAAGTTCTATATGTGTGCACAATCATCCATCCAAATGCAACATCCATATGATGATACATACATTTATGTCCATTAAAATAAGAAAAATGCACACACATCCATATGCAGTATGAGAGTGATTGAGCCCATCTAGTGTCCACTGTGTGTGTATATGCATCCACAAGCAACCATTAGCAAACACTTGCATTCAGTTGCATCCATCAAACATAACATGTCTCAAACATATGTTTACATACATGGGATTCCTACCTAAAGGTCGAAGATTCCAATACAAGAAAAACAACAAATAGTAGCGATAGATAACGCTGCTAATCCGTCGCTAAACAGGCATTAGCGACGGATTTCCTACATAAAGGTTCGGTCGGCAAAAACCTTGACGGTATATGTGTCAGATTTTGCAACGGAATTTAGCATGAATTTTCCAACAATTTACCGTCATTTTACTAATTTTATAACGAAATTAAATATTATTTATTAATTTACTTTCAGTTTAATTTTTATTTATATACCGACAATTTACCGACGGATTATTAATTTATAAAATATTATTTACAAAAGCTGTCGGTAAACCCTTACTAATTACCAAAGGATTAACGACAAAATGTTTTAACAAAAAATCTAGCTCTTTTTTTGTCAGTAAACCCTTACTATTTAGCAAAGGTTTAGCGACGGAAATAAATTGGTGTAAATTACCTTTTTATTATTTTTGTTGGTAATTTGACGGTAAAACCTTTCAAATTATTGTCAAATTTACGATGGAACTTTGTGAACGCATTTATTTAGCTTTCCTGTTTTGTTGCTAATACACCGGTATTCCCTTTTTGATATGACGTTAACTCTTTTTACCATCCTGCCCTTTCAGCTTTCCAAATTAATTTTATTCTGCTTATTCAGTTATAAATACTGCTATTAAAATCGAGCGAAAAACAGTATAAAATTGTCATCCACTACAAATAACACTCTTGAGCAACAACACAACGTAGATAATATTAACATATCACATAAAAAACATCCACAATCCTTCATTTCGTGCACCAAGCTGAATTATGAACAACAAAATTATTCAGCTGGTGTGAACGTTAAACCACATATAACCCATGACCATCACAACAGTACTAAAACCCATAACTACCAAAACAACAAACATGTTCATAGTTTTACTACAACCACATCACTACAAAATAAGTCATAACATACCAATCAAGCTACGCAGATGGCGAAGGCGAACACGAACGAGACATAGATGGCGAATGCGAACGTGAAACTCTTTCTTGGCCCTTGAGTATTGCCATCACCTTTGCCAGTACTCATTTGTACACATATTGCCTCACTACATACACTCAGTAACACTCACTCACATCCTCTCACACTCAATATCTTCATCTTCGGTGATTGATCGATCAATTTTATAACAAACCATCTAAAGAGGACTTAGCCCCATTTGGAGGTAATGCCTTATGTCAATTCCTACAAAAAGTTAAACCCAGTGAAATAATAGGATGTTTAGAGCCGCTACAAGAAAAACATCCATATAGATAACTCCTAGATTTTTCAAACAACAATGAAAATAGAAATTATCACAACTATTTCTAATTTTTAATATAGTAACAAATAGAACAATACGCACATCATATCAAAAAAAATTCTTTACCCATTTTGTCTATCTAGTGCAATACGTATGAAAGCCTAACAAGACGTCATGCATCCTCTAACCGAGCTCCAGCATTCTCCTTGTTCCCGCCATTAACGTCACAAAGCGAGGCTATGAATGAAAAAATCAAAATGGCCTTACCCACTTGTCATTAAACTATTTAATCCCTAAGGAACAGAAACAAAACTTAGATCACAAAACTGGTGATCAATAATATTAAAAACCATGGTAAAACTTAAGCAAATGACTATTCCGGACAAGCAATTGAACAACATCGCTCTAGTGAAACCAACCATACTTCCCACTACTCAATTGCAAATCATTAGTATCATCTCTAACAACATATGATAAGCGACATGCTGAAAAGAAGACATGGAAGAACTGGGGAAAGAGACATTAACTAAAGAAGATGCATTAACTCAATTAGAACAATGTTGCAATATTACATCATGCACATCGTTAACTAAAGAAGAGTCATTAACTAACCCCTAAATCACCAACCTGGTTCACTTTAAGATATGAAATGTAAATTAAGATAAAAACTTACAAGTGGTTTAAATTTTGATAGCACAGTAAACAAACATGAAAACAGAATGCAGAACGAAAAAAAAAATCATACCCATGGGCGGAAGCGCATCCAGCCAGGGAAATTATAATGCATTTACCATTATTTCTTCTTACATTTATCCTTAACGTCAGTCCGGGCTGAATCCATACAATTGATCTCATCTTCATCATCCTACGAGAAGGAGATATGGATTAATTTAATTGGATAGTCAGGTATGGTAAGATATAAGCTAGGAAGGGAAAGACAAAGCATTATTTGTAATTCACTCAGGTATGTTGGTTCTTATATTCATGTGCAGTGATTTAGTAGGTGACTGCATAGTGAATGGACCAAAAAAAAAATTAGAATTGTGCAAGTACAAGAAAATAAAAGAACAAGAAAAAAATAGAGCCATTACACAAAAGGCAACGCGAATTTCTCTTACACCAACAATCATATTGATTGCTTTGTATTTTATTCTTCTATAATGTCGCAAAACAGAAACCAACAATTAGACCAACAATTGTATTGATTGCTTTTATCAGATGAAGTCCGCTAAAAAATACAAAAGCAAAAGAAATAAAGGAGCATTTAGAAAGGTGCTCTACCTCCATATGTCGAACGTACGGTAAAATAAATTAAATAGCAATGAATACTGACATTAATGTACATCGCCACTGCTGAGGCCATAAAAAGCTATTTTTACTCTATCAACACATATCAATCCCAACGTTGAAAATTTTGCCATTCAACACATAGTGTTGTTGACCCAAAAGCAATAACTTGTACCAATGTGAGTCTCAAGTTGTATGTTCTGCTGTACAATTAACCATTCAACTTATTTCTATTTTTATTTTCTTTTTCTTTTTTCTTTTTTTGAGAAAGCCATGACAAGAACTGTCGTTGACAAGTTGCAAAAAGCAACAACAGGAAATGGCAAGATTTACAACAAAGTGAACTAACACCACAGCTGAAAATAGGAATCCAACGATAAACATTTAAATTTGACATGAAAGGAAGACAAAAACAAACCTATACCAGCACAATTCCCGCACCTTACGAGCAATCCAAAAAAATGAGCATATTACCAGTTCATCCAGGTGTCAGCAACGTCAAGCAAGCTAAGTTGAGCCTCAAAACAAAAGGAGAGATCGCAAATCAGTTCCCAAGCCAAGTTCAAGAATGAGGAGAAAGAAATGAAACACAAAATTGCCTAATCCTAAACAAGCTCGCTGAAATCGATCCTAAAACCAACGCCCTAAACTCCAACTTGAAGCAGTGAGGCGTCGGGTCAATCTCGCTTTTACTGGCAGGAAAAGGGTCATGTTGATCGCAGTCTAATCAAAGTCGAAGGCAGTGAGGCATATAGGTTCAGGGATCTCAAACTGGCTGAGAATGTAAGGGAGCTCGACACGGTTGACACAAGTCAAAGCACAAGGCCGATCTGGTGGAAACGACAATTAAGTAGAGGATTCTAAAAAGGTGAAGGGAAGCTCAATCCAAACAATAATGATAGAAGCTAACTTGAGGGAGAAAATTTTGAAGGAAGGGAGAGGGATCGAGTGCAGATTTAGGGTTGAAGAAATTTGAAAAATAAGAGTGAAGAACGAGAAGGAAGAGAGAGATGGAATGGGATGATGTGTATCATGCGCTGCTCACCAAAAAGTAGATCTGGGTTGGATCAAAAAAATAGTTTGGAGGGAAAATTTTCCGTTTGGAGCCAAAAATTTGGTTATGGAGCCAAATGGGAAAACCAAATATGCTGTTAAGGGGGAGTTTTCTAATGAATAAATGGGTATGCTTGTTTTTTTTTAATTAAATATTAATATTTGTATTAGTCATGTATGCATAGAGTCTCAGTCAATTTTCTAACAATCGGTGTCATGCGTCGCTTATCTTCAAGTGATAACCATGGTTCTTTTATGAAAAAATTTATATATTAATTATTAGTTACTACTATTTAATAGTAATTATTATTTGAAATTTACTAATAATGAATTAAATATTTATTATGTATTCATTGATTATTAATTTAGTTGATTATTTATTAATAATTAATTATTACTATGAATTATTTCATTTCTCAAATTAATTGTTGTTACTCTAATAGTTTTAATTAATTATCATACATTTACATATAATAATAATAATTATTATTTAAGTATTATCTATAAAAATATTATTACCCCTTAATTCATAATTATCCCTTTGTATTACCCCGTAATTTTTACTTTATTATTACTTCTTATTTATTATTGGTTATTAATTACAAAATTATCAGTTATAATAAATTATAAATTATTTAATATTAAGTAATCATTTTCATTAGAAATTGGCATAATTACTGAAAATTTAATGTGTGTTTTATGATTGTTGTAAAATTGACATCGGTTAGGGCTTGACCATTGTAAAATTGGCACCTATTACAACGAGGATTTAGCCCGCTGTAAATTTCGCATCTATTACGATGGGTGTTATGAGCGTTGTAAAATTGGCATAACTTACAACAGACATTTTATGACCGTTGTAAAATTGACATCTGTTATAATTGGAATTTTTAGAGTGTTGTAAAATTGGCTTCTTTTACAACTTGTATGAAAGAACCGTTGTAAATTTGACGTCTATTATTATTATTATTATTATTATAAAGTAATTATTAAAATTTAATGCTGATTATAAATTATTATATATTTGATATTAACTACTCGATTTTACTTACTAATAACTGAAAAGTAAAGTAAAGCTTGTTGGAATACTGATTATGTATAATAACTTGTAAATAGTGATTATTTAATAAAAATCATTAATTATTACAAGTTATAAATGATTAATATATTATTATTTACTTATTAAATATTAATAAATAATATAGTATTATTAATGACAAGTAATTATTAGTGTAATATTATAGTTAAAGGCAATAATATAAGGTATATAACATCATTGAATGAAATCTAATATGTATACAATAATATAAAGAAACATCATTATTTAAAACTTTTTTTTATAGCTATTTGGGTATATATTGTAGATATTATTACTTTTACTATGGTGTTATAAATAATGTAATTTTATTGTTAATTATTATTATTTATGATTAGTTATTAAAATAATATTATTAATGATTAATTATTAAATATTAATAAATAATATAATATTATTAATGATTAGTAATATAATATTATAGTTAAAAATCAATAATATATGATTAATGATTAATTTTAAGTAATAAAACATAACAAGTAGCAATTTTATGGAAGTATTGTAATTATTAATTATTGACTGTCAAAAATTGGCACCTATTACAACGGGCATTTTGCAACCATTGCAAAATGGACATCGATTACAACGAACATTTTGTGAAGTTTGACATCTATTACAACAGGCCTGAAATGACTGTTATAATAGCATTCTATTACAACGTGCAGATTTTACCCGTTGTAAAAAGAGTACTGTAAATGATATCTATTACAACTGTCTAGAAACGACCATTGTAATGGCATTCTACTACAACCAGCGGTCTACGCTCGTTGTAAAAGGGTGTTGTACAGGCATCTATTACAACGGTTCAGAAAATGACCGTTGTAATAAATATCTATTACAACGGGCAGCTTGTGCCTGTTGTAAAGTGGACGTTGTAATAGGGTATTTTTGTTGTAGTGATACTGAAATCACATTATACACCAGTATAAAAGAACATGATATTATATATGTATATATAATCTTACAGTTTAAATTCTGATCTTTATAACTGAAAATGTGTTGTCTCACAATATATTAGAGATAAGTGGACTACTTCAATCTTATGCTCTGTTGTAATTAATCACTAATTAAATATTTATTATTAATTATAGATTACCAACAACTAATTATTAATAGTAGATATTAATTTATAATAACTATTATATACTTATATTGATTATCACATATCAATTATTAATTATTTAATAGTACATTAATATGCGTGAAAATATTAACTTGTATGGTAATGTTTAAATTTTTTTGAATTTCGAAATTCTTTAATATTTATTTATCTTCTTATTTTTAAACTTTGACCATTATTTTTTTCTGAATTACTAATTTTTTATCAAATAATACGTACCAGTCAATTTCTTAAAAGCAAATATGTATTAATAATTTCTTGATATTAATTTAATTAATCGTATTAAAGACTATTAAATAATCATTGATTATCAAAAAAATTAATCAACATCAAACAACAATGTATTTTATCAATTACTGTTACCTTTTATTTATATTATATAGTAATTAATAATTAATCAGTATTAATTTTCAAAAAAAAATTAATCAGCATTAACTATTGAATTTTATTTACTTCTAATAGTTATTATTTATTATTAATTACTAATGTATTATTAACATTAAGTATTTAAAATTTAAATATACTAATTAATTACTAAGTAATAACAAAAATTAAAACATTATATTAATAATAAATCTAAAAGTTCATTTCAAATCTCTTGGAAAACTGCAGTAAAAATAGCTTCAAAATTATGTTGACGGTAATCCGACTCTATTAGCAACATAATTTAGTGTTAAATATTATATGACGGTAAAGAGCTGCAATTTCCATTGATTTAGCGAAAGAATTAGTATTCAATGGTAATAATTTATAATAATATGACAAATAAAATCCAAAATATTTTCTCTTAAAAGCCCATGGAAATCCGCCGCAAATTCGCGATGAAATTTTCTGCTGCTAAAAATCTGTCGCTAATCTCGGTTTTTCTTGTAGTGTTCGATCAATATGATAAACTTAAATGATAGCAAACAAGAATAAAAGTTTTGGAAAAGGAGATAAGAACATACCCTCGAAGAGAAATGGGTACAAAGCACGAATCTTGTTTTTGGTCTCCCAAGTCACATTCTCTGGATTATCTCCCCACTGAACCTTCATCAACTTGACCTCTCTATTGCGTAGCTTCTTAACTTCTGATCCAAGAATACGGGTAGGAACTCGTCTAACTGTCGCCTCCCGTTCCACTTCTACTTCCTCCAATATACTCGGCTCAACTACTTCTGCAGAATCATCCAAGCACTTCTGCAAATGTGAAACGTGGAAAACATCATGAACCTCGGATAGTCTCTCTGGTAGCTTTACTTTATAGGTCATTTGGCCAATCCTTTCTATTATGGGAAATGGCCCTACTAATCTCGGCGCCAATTTCCCTACAGATCCAAAGCGAACCACATTCCTCAATAGTGACACCTTAATGAAAACCATATCTCCTACCTCGAATTCAATGTCAGTCCTTCTCTTGTGAGCGTAAAGTTTCTGCCTTTCTTGAGCGGTCTTCATTCGTCATCTAATAAGATCAATCTTCTCGGATGTTTCTCTAACCATGTACGGTCCAAGTAGTAGTCTTTCTATAGATTTCCACCAACAATTCGGTGATCTACAGGGTCATTCGTATAATGCTTCGAAGGGTGTCATGCGAATGCTAGCTTGATAACTGTTGTTGTAGGCGAACTCTACTAAAGGAAGATGCTCTTCCCAAGTCCCTCCAAGGTCTAGGATACACAGCCTCAAAAGATCCTCTAGGGCACTGTTCACTCTCTCCGTCTGTCCATCGATCTGAGGATGATAAGCGGTGCTCAAACATAACTGTGTACCTAATGCTTCTCACATGCTCCTCTAAAATTCACTGGTGAAGATGGAGTCACAATCGCTTACGATACTAGAAGGTACTCTATATAGACAGACTATCTCTCGAACATAAATTGCTACCAACCATGATGTCGTCCTTTTACTCTTAACTGGAATGAAATGAGCACTCTTAGTAAGTCTATCCACCACAACCGAAGTATTGGTATTGCCTTTCTTCGATTTAGGCAAACCATCTGTGAAATCCATAGAGACGCTCTCCCACTTCCACTGTGGAACCTTCAAAGGATGAAGTAAACCACCGGGCTTCTTTTGCTCAGCTTTGACTTGCTGGCAAACCAAGCATTGAGAAACAAACTCTACCACATCTTTCTTCATCCCAACCCAAAAGAAACCCCTCTTCATATCCCTATACATCATATCGCCACCTGGATGAATAGTCATCTTAGTATGATAGGCTTCTTCTAGGACTGTCTTTAACAAACTTCCAGTTTGGGGAACACAAAGCCTTCCATCTCGTCGCAACCACCCTTTATCGTTTATGGAATATCTATTGAGGTGACTAGAAGTCTCCCCTTTACTGAGTCTATCTAAGATGTCTGAAATCTATGGATTATCTCGTTGCAAAGCTCCTATTTGATCCACAAGAGTAGGTTGTATCTCTAGCGATGCAAATAAACCATGCAAAAAATCAGTGGAGGGTTTAAAGTCAAAAGTCGAAATAAACTCCAAGCTCTTCCTCTCCACAAACAGAGGACTTACGGTCATCTTCTTCTTACTAAGTGCATCAACCACCACATTACCCTTACCAGGGGTATTAGCGATCTCGAAGTCATAAGATGCTAGGAATTCCATCCACCTTTGTTGCCTTAAATTAAGATCCTTTTGCGAGAACAAGTACTTGAGAGATTTATGATCGGTATACAACTCGAACTTGTCTCCAAACAAATAATGACGCCACGTCTTAAGCGTGAAAACCATTGCAGCAAGCTCTAAATCGTGGGTAGGGTAGTTCTTCTCATGAACTCTTAGTTATCCGCCTCCATAACATACTACTCTCCCTTCTTGCATCAGAACTGCAGCAAGCCATGTACCACATGCATCAGTGTATACTATAAACACCTTGTTCCCATCAGGCAGGGTCAAGACTGAGGCTGTTGTCAGAGCCCTCTTCAATCCCTGGAAAGCAACATCACAATCTACATCCCATGAAAACGCCAAATTCTTCTTCGTCAGCCTGGTGAGTGGGGATGATATTTTTGCGAAGTCCTTAATGAGCTTCCTATAATAGCCTGCTAACCCAGAAAGCTTCTCACTTCCATTGCATTCTTTGGCATCTGCCAATCCTGAACTGCAGCCAACTTTGCAGGATGCTATTTCTTCTTTGGAAACCACGTGCCCTAGGAATCTCACCTCTTTCTCCAAAAATGGCACTTAGAGAATTTTACCTTAAGCCGAAGCGCACACAGAGTTTTCAAAACCTCACCTATATGCAAGGCATGCTCTTCCTCGCTCTTTGAGAAGATTAGGATGTCATTAACAAAGACCACGATAAATTTATTTAGAAACTCTCGAAACATCCTACTCGTCAGATCAACAAAATAGGCGGGTGCATTCGTCAACCTAAAAGGCATAACAAGCAATTTAAAGTAACCATTTGGAGTCCTAAAAGCAGTCTTATCTATATTGTCCTCAGCCACCCTCAACTGATGAAATCCCGTGGCCAAGTCTAACTGGGAGAATGTCGATGCACCAACAAGCTAGTCAAATAAGTCATTTATCTTTGGGAATGGGTGCCTGTTCTTCTTAGTGACTTTATTCAACTCCCTATAATCTACACACAAGCGAAGCGAATCATCCGCCTTTGTCGCGAATACTACCGGAGCACTCCATTCAGATACGCTTCGTCTGATAAATCCTTTCTCAAGTAGCTCCCTACTTACTTGCTAAGCTCCCACCTTTCCCTTGGAGCCATATGGTGCACAGGTAATGCAACTGGCTTTGCATTGTCTACTAAAAATATAGAAAATCGATCTCATGCCTTAGAGGTAACCCCCGTACCTTATCGAAAACATCTGGATAGTCTCAGACTACTAGAACAGACTGCATATCATCAATGGATGTATCAAGAGACTCTAGGAAACTAAGCATAACAGACCCTTGCGGGTCACGAGAAATCTCGAGGGTCCTCCCATGACAAGTTAGAAGCCTAACGACCCTCCTCTTACAATCCAGAATGGCACCATACATAGTTAGCCAATCGATCCCTAGAATCAAACCGTAGCCCATAAAACCGAGCACATAAGCGTCGCACTCAAATTCGACGCCTAAGATAAATATTCTCAAACCTCGACAAATCATGGACAAATGAGCCAAACCACCAATGGGGTTTGAGATAATAACGGGATCCACCGCCATACTAGTATTTAAGTGCAGAGACTCAACCACAGAACTAGATATAAATGAATGCGAAGCGCCATAATAAAAAAGAGTTCTAATAGGATGATTGGAAAGAGAAATTAAACCTTCCACGGAAATTTTCCTACCTCTATCTGGAGCAATTGTTGCGAGATAAAGCACCTGGCCTTCAGAAGCTCCTGCCCTTTGACCTTTTCCTTGCCTCTTCGGACACTCCCTAGCAAAGTATTCGACCTCTCCACAGCTGAAGCAAGTATTCTTCCTTCTTTTGCAGTCCTTGACCAAGTGACCCTCACACCTGCAATTGTGGCACTTTCTCTTATCCTTAGCCTTGTCATTCTTTCCTCCTTTCTTTTGATTTGGTTGTTGTTGTCCCTTCTTTGGCCAAACTTTCTTGTTTTGCGTTGTTTCCTCAGTCTTAACTTCCTTTATTTCTCCTTTTTCCTCCTCATGCATCAAGGCCATATCAACAAGCCTTTCAAAAGTGGCTCCCATTGGAATATGGGACATAGCTAACCCACGAATGGGTTCATTCAGTCCTTTAACAAACCACATGGCTTTCTTATGCGAAGTGTCTACCAGTTCCAAATCAAATCTAGCTAGCTGGTTGAATTTGTTCACATATTCTTTAACAATCATGTTTCCTTGTTTGAGCACCAAGAACCTTTCCATTTGCATGCGTTTCTCATCTTGAGAAAGAAACTTCATTTCAAACCTCATTCTAAAATCATCCCACGTCTCCATCGGACGTCCAGCTTTGGTAGCTTCCTACCAGAACGAAACTTCATCTTTCAGTAGCCAGAAAACTAACTGAACCTTCCTTCGATCTTCCACTTCGAAAATACCAAACAAGTCCTTGGTCTCCTTGAGCCAATTCCTTGCCTCGACGAACATTTCGGTTCCACAGAATGGCTTCCCTCCCATAGCACACAAATCGTTGCAAATATTAGCGAAATTATCTGCTCTTGGAGGAGGAAGAACGACGCGTGCAGTTGGGGAGGAACGTCAGCTTGACCACCGGCAGGCACCATGGCCTCTAGATACCTACAGAACTAGCCTGGTATCGTAACGCCCTCTAGAATATTAGGTTCCCCAGACATGCTAAAAAGAAAAGGAAAGAGATTCAGACAAAGGATCGAAAGATATTACATATGGCTTTGGGGAATACGTTTTTCAAAACAAACTTTTCTTTTGAAAATGCTTTCTTTTAAAACCTTTTTGAAAATAATTTTCAAAAACTTTTATCTAATCTAGTAACCTTCAGCTCTGATACCAAGTGTGACACCCCATGTCCGTTAATGTCACTCATTAAGAGAATGCATTAAGTTTCGTGAAGTGTTACAGGTAAACAGAAAAAGAAACATTACAAGATAGATATAAAAAACAGCGGAATAAAAACTAACTTTATTATTCATAAAGCATTGGGGTTCAAAACATCATATGTTTGAAAATACATAAACCAGTACTTTATCAAAACATCTGTCTTTAATTACCTAACGATGTCTTTAATTACATAACCCCAACTGGTTAAGTTTGTGGGCCTATATATAAATATTACCTACCCCCCTCAGATTTACTTAACCCACCCACTATTCAAACAAGTTTACTTAACCTCTATTCAAGTTCATGTTCATACAATCCCTATGGGTTCAACTAGGTTAAGTATTCAAATTCATTACCATGTCCATTTATGGTCATAATGTGCTAGACCTCCTACATTAAGCCTACAACTTAGGGATGCTGGATATGCCGATCGGTTTCGGGCAGACTTCTTCCATAAGTCAGGCTTAACCTCGTGTCTTAGCACGTCTCATATTTGTGCACCTAGACCCCTCACATTAGATTTACCACTTGTGGTTGCTGGATATGCCGGGCGGTTCCGGGTAGGCTTCCACCACAAGTGTAACCTAACCTCGTGTCTAGGTGCAGTTATAGTTTCTAATTACTGTAATCCTAGGCATTTGGTTATTAGCCAATTTTATCTATGTCGTTATAGGTTTTCATGCCCCTTTTTCCCCAATTATGTTCATAATGAATTATATGCCCCAAATTCATGTTCATAACATTATTCAAGTTATGCCAAATTACCACATTTACAAGTTATGCCCAATTTCAATGTTTTTCCCCTCGTTCCCCGTTTAACGCGTTCGCATATTTCAGCGGCATGCCTAGGCTCGAAAATAGCCTGGCTATATAAAAATAAAAGGGAAAGGATGAAGGGAAGATGATAGAAATGATTATACTAACAAGACTGACATAAACACATAGTGGCATATTGATAAGATGGACATATAAGTACAGATCTGGTAAACATGAGATAATAGAATTGATTCTAGCATAATTGGGATGTCATAATGGGAATGATAAGGTCCAAACAATAATTTAGATGTCCAACTAATAATAGATCCAATTTAACCACAAACATGATAGGTACAAGGTGGTCTAAATAGTGAATTAGATCTATAATCAAAGGTAGATCTGACATGATAAAGGTTAAAATCCAAGTCATAGTTATGTCAAAATATCATAGATTCACAAGCTATTACAGATCTGATATGCTTCAAGCGGTTACAGGCATAGATACAAATTATAGTCATATCATACTTTACTTTTTAATTATTTAAATCTAAAAGTAACTTAAACTCATAGTGTTTGGATCTAGAAAATAGAAAGAGAATAGCAGATGTTGAATCACAGATCTACACTTGATTAACTTGATTGCAGAAGAAGAAAAAGGTTTGATTTAGTCCGGGTAGCGATAACATCTAGTCCTCCATTATTTTCAGTGTGGAGAAACAAGAGAAATGGGCCGTATATATAGTCGAACCCCTAAAACCCTAACTGCCTAGATCTTCCGCAGACGGGACGACCCCCCTTAGGGGGTCGACCTATGGGTCGACACCTCCGTTGAGGGGTCGACGCCCCTTGGGCGGGAAATTTGCCTCCAGTGGAAATTCGATTTTTGAACTGAAATTTGATTTTCTGATTTAATTATATATATATATATATATAATTTTATTGCATGTATACAGACTTCAAACCTTCATAACTTCTTCACATGGTGCACGTTTTATGCAAACCAAATGTCTGTCTTGACCAAATTTTCGAGATGAACGCAATGGCGCGGTTCGTTTCACTTAATTCTGGATATTAAATTAAATATTATTTAATTTGTCCTCTTTAGTGTTGTTAAAAAAACTAGGTGTTACATAGACAGTGATTTTTTTTTTGTTTCCATTATTGCTTATACGAATTCAATGAATACACGTACATCCTCGTAAAAATGTTCACTTGTTGATCTCCCATTTTCCTTTATTACATTGTTCAATGAATATAGATTTCAAAAGCATTGATATTTTATTTTTGAATTCAATCATATGGTTTAATGTTTTATTAATTATAAAATATTATTGTTTTTAATTTTATTTTTGGTTCATTTATACATTTTAATGTTCATTTAACCATCATTCAACTATTAGTTTTCACTTATACATTTTACTATTGACATTATTTAATATAATATTAATTTTTACGTTATTGTTTTCTACTTCAATGGTCGACCATCTTACTTTCCATTACAAACACAACTACAACCACATTTCGTAAATCATTTCATTTTAAATGATTCAATAAAATTTAGGAAGCAATGTTATGTAACGATGGTGGTAACAAAGCCCTCCTCCTTTTACATAGGGTGCATGCATATGAGTTGGCACACACATCCTTGTAACAAAAGGAATCCTTGTTGTTACGTGCCTACCAATTCATATTTGTACTCCACTCCTACAATTTATTTCGTGATGTGGGACTATTTATTCAAACCATCATTCCTACCTTAACAATATGGAGACAATCCTAATTGTCTCCCCCTGACTCACATCCTACGAGTATCTTTTTTAAGAGCACTGCCTTGCCTACATGACCCAGTCCGTAACCTTCAGCTCCTGTACCACTGTTATGTAATGATGATCAGAATAAACCCCCTTCCTCCCGCATAGAGTGCAATCATATGAGTTGGCACACACATCGTTGTAACAAAAGGAATCCCTGTTGTCAAGTGCCTGCCAATTCATATTTATACTCAACTCCTTCAATTTATTCCGTGATGGGGGACTATTAATTCAAACTGTCATTCCTATCTTAACAACATGTGAGACAATCATAACAAGTACTTCCCCCATGTTTCCAGAATCGTGCACGAATGCATATATATAAGGAACAAATGGGAAATGCTATCAAAAATTTGTGAACAATTTAAAATGAAATGATTTACAAAATGTAATTACTTTATTATGTTTGTAACTTGTTCAATACAGGAATAAATCCAAAAATTATACCTAATGAATAGGTAATAAGAACAAATATCCATATAACGATCATATGCAATACTTGTTAGACAAGGCTAAAAATTCTTTATGTTTTCTATGAATATAATATAATACATAATTTATACTTTTTAAAAACTTGGTTTTATGTTTATAGTATTTTATTTAAAAAATTAAACTACAATGTACAATAGTATATCATATATGTACTTATTAAAATTATAATTAACGGTTATGTAAAATTAAATATTATTTTTGATATTTTAGAAAATATATACGTTACATTATGATCATCCACATTGATTAACCCAAGCAAGTCCTAATACGCATATCCACTCATTAATCAATGCATATACACTAAATAATTATTGCATGCGTACTAAAAAGGTATTGATTTCGACATTTATAATATAATTAACATTCCATGATACATACTAAATAATTAGTAGGGTATTAAAACAACCAGAGTAATAAATAAACCATAATTTAGAAAATCAAAATTAGTTTGGGTTTAAGAATAAAACCCGGATAGATATTAGTGAGTGGTGTAAAGTTGAAGAGAGTGAACAACAATGCTAGAGATAATTCAGGAGGCCAGAGGGTGGCTAATGACAGAGAAGAGGTGATCGATGAATGATTTTAGTTAAAATGAGGAGAGATAATAAAGAATAAAGTAGTAGGTCTTGATTTCTCGGGATACACGATTTTTTCCGATGACTTGCAAAGGCCGCCAACAAAGGCTATAAGTTGGTTTTCAATGACCTCCGATGGCTAGTATATTTTATTTGCAAAAATATCAAGAAAAATAATTATATGTCAAAATTCGCCGGGAACTTTCCAACACTCCACCGGCAGACGTCGGAAATGTTAATCTATATATATACTTTGTTTTAGCAGTGATACATTGATAAACTTATTAAAACTATTTTGAAAACAGATAAACAGTGTTTGCGTTTAAAGAAATAAAAAACTGATTAACCATGCAGCTTCTCCGTGTAATAGAAACATGAATCACGCAGTTCAACCACATGGTATTTATTTTTAATCATGCTCCGATTCTACGTTGTAAACATATGTAGAGCCTTCCTCCTTCAATCCCGATGCAACATTAAGCCCTAAGTCTAATACATATAATAATGAAGAACTCAAAGTTTGGGCAAAGATTTGTTGGTATGGCTTACAATCGAATATTCAGACGTTAATTGTGGCTCAATGCGAGCATGTGAAGGTAAGGCTAAGGATGTTGGATTTTTTGGTTGCATGTATCATTTGTTTGGTAAATTTTAAATTTAGGGAGTGAATTTAAACATAAAGACGGGGATAACGGGTAAAAACATAAATGTAAACTTTTTCAATCTTAAAAGGGTGTACTATGTAAATTTGAAATATGGAGAAAATATGAAAAACACAAAAATAAATAATTATCGACCCCTATTCTCTCTCGAAAGTGGACGATATCACAGGCTAGAATCAGCATTTCCATAATTTATTTAGGGTTGTGCATATTAGGCCTATATTTTTGAAATTCTTATAAGAAAAGTCCATGTAGCAACAAATACGTAGATAAAGTTCCTATTTTTGTGAATCAAAGAGCACAAATGAATTTGTCGTTTTTTGACTTAAAAATGCAATTTAACTTGCGATTTTCAAAGACATTTTCAAAATTTAGAAAATCATATTTTTGTAATTTATAAATAATGTTAATTGTTATTTAAGTGCAATTCAATTAAATAATTGTAGTTTTTTTTACCATTATCAAGATTTATAGAATTATAAAAAATGCTGCAAGCTTTTTTATAGTTTCATTATCAAATTTTGTTTTCATATGTCCCCCTTGACAATTTCTGATGTGTGGAATGATCCACTAGAAGGGAGTGGACTCAAAACAGAATTAGAACTAGGTCGAGACCCATGCTTCACTCATGGGCAGGTGGTGGTAGTTATTAATTGGAAAATGTTTCAAAGTATTGAAAGTAGGTGTTATATTTTATATGATGGGAATGTTTGATTTCAAAGTGTTATAGTGAATGAGCGAACAGTTTATGCATGGGAAGAAAGGTTTCGATGACAACTATATGTGAGATAGTTCAATATTAAAATAGTGTTGTAATCCGGTAAAGTTAAAAATACTAATATGCAAGTTATTCATCCATAAGAACCTTAAATAGCAGATAAGTAATTTGAACAATGCAAATATTTTTCCATAATAGTAGAACTAGTATGAATACGAAGATGTGCACAATCCCCAAAGAATAGTAGATATTTTGTAGCTGCATTATAACCTTATGTACCTAATAGTCCTATTGTAAACAAAGCGCTTTATTTTCACTACATAATATTAGTATCAGGAGAGACATTTTTTTTACATGATTTAGCAACAACATACATTGGAGAACTCCCTACATTATGATTAGGTAACGAAGATCCGCATTTTAAAGTCTTTAATATTTCTATACTTTGATTACAGTCTAGCAAACATTAAATTGGGTCCTTTTATGTACTATGTAACAACATTTAATGCCATATTTAGCAATGATTCCATTATAGATACATCCAACACATATGTAAAGTTATAATAGAAATCCTCATTAGAGTTCGATCATTGTATCCTTTGCCATTGACTAATGTATTTGCTTGGATACTTAAAGCTGTTACATTTTCCGCACAAAATTGAAAATATGAAAATGAGAATCATCTGAAAATTTAGGAAACGCGAAAAACGAGTACAACAAATTAGTTATAATTAGTTGATATTATTCTATAAATAACGAGTTATTTGAACCTAAATGGTGAACCATATTTCAACACAAATCGGTATATAATAAAAAGTCAGTATATCGAAGAAACAACTTAGCCAAGTAAACTAAATATTACATAACATCGGTAAATATTAGTATCAATAAACATTGGATCAGTTAAATTATATGAACTGGTAGATTAATTCTGATTGCCATAGAGAGAAAATAGGATTAGTTGATACAAATTGTAAATTGGAACTAATATATTGATCCAAAATGCTAAAATCAAAGCTGAAACCATTAAAAATACCATGATAGGAAGATCAAGTACTTGATTTAAATAAGCCAAAAATATACTGATAATACATAATGTACTGAACTAATTGTTGCATCAGCTCATGATCGTACAATTGGAAGTTTTTTAGTGTTAGAAAGCAGACCTATTATGCACAAGAATCTATAATAATACTGTTCTGGATTCAAGTAAAAGGCTGACCAGTTAAAGTTTCGGAAATGGCTTTGCAAAGTGGAAGAAAATATACCTGTTTTGCACAAGAAACTATGGCAACGTTTCACTCTGTGAATCAGTGATACAAAACAAAAGTAGGAGTATTCAAGTGGGAAGAGCGTTGAAACAGTATGTAACATAACATTAATATGGTTGCTGTACGCTATGATATATGGTGAAGTAACCACCAAGTCAAGCATGGGATGGAACAGAACAGAGCATATTACAAACCTTGCATAACATTAAAAAGCGGACATTTTATAGATGGAAAAAGGTTAAGATTTAATAATCATAACTTTTTAAACACGTATCTCAACCGCGATAGCGAAGACCTAAATGAAAATCGTTAACTCAAGTCATTGCAATGCCGATACACAAACACAGGCTATGTCTAAGACTACAGAAGAAAATAATGTTTAAGTTTAATGCATATACTGATCTTGATAAGTAGGTCATAAAATAGGTAGAGAATAACATCTTGAAATTCTTCAAATATGATTATGGAAAAAATAGGGATGTCATTATTGTGTTCATTGCCAGAAAAAATAGCGAATCCGATATCTAAACCATAAAGCTCTAGCGAAAGACTAGATCATTGTTAGACTTGCAAAAACAACCAAAACAATAACTCTAGTCACCAAACAAAGATCAACCGATCACGAACAATCCAAATCTCAATCACAAGCAAGAAACTAATGACAAAGTAGTAAAAATAAACCACACAAGGATTTATAGTGGTTCCACTAATATCTTGTTAGTGTACATCCACTTTGGAGAGAGTATTTCATTACCATGATGAAAGGAATACAAGAGATTGATCCAATGATCACTATATTTCAGTATAGAAAAGAGTTTGAGGAGAATAGAACTGAAGAATTTGAATTAGGTTATAAACCCTAATTCACCCTTGAGAATAAACCCGTGATCCCAAATCAAGTATCCAAGCTCCTCCCACAAACACACCAGAAAATAGCTTAAGTAGAGATAGGCCAATTACCCAAATTGCCCCCCGTGTCTTCACAAATCAATTTGTCAAGTTTTCAGCCCGAAATAGCCTAAAACACTCGTCAGATATCTTCCGTAGGAGGTGACAGACGTCTGTCCCTCTCCAGGGATTAATTGGACTCCAATTCTCTGCTCAGACGTCTGTCACCAAAATGACAGACGTTTGTCCCACTCTCAGACGTCTGTCGTGGGGATGACAGACGTCTGTGGGAACTCTTGGGAAAAACCCCTGTAGTCACAGATGTCTGTCGTATCCCACGATAGACGTCTGTCGCACTGCACACTGAACAACTTGCACCATTCAACTCATAACTTCCGCTTGCGAACTCCGATTTGCGAACGGTCACCTCCGACTCGAAGCTATCTTCGTCCTCTTCAATGCAACATATAGTATCGCATACTTCAACACTCCACCTCGTTACTATAACCATCTCAACTCCAAACTCCAATGCACCCAAGCAATTCCTTCTACCTTCGACCAAGTAAATTTGAATGTTTCCCCAATGAGCTCCGGCATGGCCACCCCCATTACACTACACCAATGAGTTCAGGCAATGCCCCCACCCTCCAATGTAGTGTTGAAAACAATCAAACCAAAACCATCTCACCAAAAGACAATGTACTCGGGAGTGTAACGCGTACTTACCATGAAGATAGATTTCCAATCTCTCACTGCTATTCCTTTCCATCAAACACAAACAAAATCACTCTCTCCACCCCGTGCCACATAGAAACTCAACAAGCGAATTAAGTTCGAGCAATGCTCGGACCTCCCAACCGACAATGCTTTCATAAACATATCGGCCGCATTATCCTTTGTGTGCACTTTTCTAAGGTATACTAGCTACCATCATCCATGGCTACAAGAAATGACTCTCTTACCTCAATATGCTTGGTTCATGAGCTAAACGCCAAATTCTCCGCCAAATGGATAGCACTTTGGCTATCACATCGAACATCCACACTCTCATGTTCGAAACCCAAGTCGCATAATAATCGCTTCAAGTAGAGTGCCTCCTTGGCCGCTTCCATAGCGGCAATCAATTCCGCCTCCGTAGTGGATAAAGCAACTACAGTTTGCAATCTTGATCTCCAACTAATGGTTGTCCCGCCAAGTGTGAAGACATACCCGGAAGTTGATTTCCTCCGATCCCTATCACCGGCGTCGTCCGAGTCACAATAGTCAATCAACTTGCAACTCCTTTCATCACTACCGCCAAAGACAAGTCCATGAGATGTTGTGCCTTTCAAGTATCTCATAATAGCCTTTACTGCTTCCCAATGCGATTTCCCCGGATTAGCCATATACCGACTAACCATCCCGATGACATTTGCAATATCGGGCCTTGTACACACCATTGGATACATCAAACTACCAACCGCACTTGCATATGGCACTTTTGCCATATAAGCCTTGTCTTTATCCCCGAAAGGTGACCCCTTATCCGAAAGCTTCATTTGCAAAGGTAAAGATGTATTTAATGCCTTTGCGTCCTTCATGCTAAACTGGCAAAGCACTTTCTTAATGTATTCCTTTTGAGTCAATCTTAACTAAAAACACTTTCGGTCCTTTTCAATTTCCATGCCCAAGATTTTTCTTGTTTCTCCGAGATCTTTCATTTCGAATTCTGATTTCAAAAGCATCTTCAACTTGTTGATTTCATTTTGATCCTTGGAAGCAATGAGAATATCATTCACATACAAGAGTAAATACACCCAACAGTCATTTCCCAACCTCTCGAAATATACGCAAGCATCCTTGATGCTTCGATCGAAGCCACTTTCAAGCATGAAATGATCGAATTTCTTGTACCATTGTCTAGGCGATTGCTTTAACCCATATAGAGATTTCTTCAACTTGCAAACAATTTTAGACTTACCATCTACAACAAACGCTTCTGGTTGCTCCATGTAGATGTCTTCATCCAAGTCTCCATGCAAGAAGGCGGTTTTCACATCAAGTTGCTCCAACTCCAAGTCATGGATTGCAACTATGGCTAGTAAAACCCGGATAGATGTATGACGAACCACCGGTGCAAAATTTCATCATACTCCTTTCCTTTCCTTTGTGCAAACCACTTTTCCACTAAACTTTCTTTATACCTTCCATCATCCTTCACCTCGTAAATCCATTTTCACCCTATAGCACGGTTTCCTTAAGGAAGTGGAACCAACTCCCAAGTTTGGTTCTTCATTAGCGATTGCATCTCTTCCTCCATAGCGCAAATCCATTTCGAGCTCTCTCTCGACTCCATGACGTCATCAAGGTCCATTGGCTCATCTTGGATTACATTGAGAGCATAATCTAAATGATCACTAAATCTAAGGTAGTTCCAATCACCATATCTTTCGGGAGGCCTTATTGCACGTCAACCAACTCGAGTAGCAATATTATCACCCAAACCCCTTTCGGCTCCACCTTGAGTCGAAACTTCTCTAGTATCATGTACATCACTAACATCACTAGAGGAACCATGTGAACTATGTGATGCTTCATCAACCGCTTCAACCCCACGAGCTTCTTCAACTCTACTACCACTTGGACGGAATGTGGGAATGACTTCCTTCTCCTTTGATTCACCATGAACCAAATCCAGAACATCTGATAAGCTCTCATTCTCCTTGAATAAAGCTGACTCATCAAAAGTGACATGACCAGAATTAACAACCTTCTTCGTTTCCGGATTCCAAATCCGATAGCCTTTCACGCCGTCCGTGAAATCAAGCAAAACCCCTTTGAATGCTCTAGCTCCAAGCTTATCATTCCCCGAATCATGCACATAAACCGGGCTACCAAACACATGACAAGTCAACACTCTTCCCTTTCCACACTTCCTCCGGAATTTTGTTATTAATGGCCGAGCATGGAATTCGATTTACAATATGCATCGCAGTTGACAATGCTTTGGCCCAAAATCCCTTAGACAAACCCGATGTCAACCTCAAGCATCGAGCTTTCTCAAGTAGAGTTCGGTTCATTCTCTTCGCTACTCCATTAGATTGCGGATCTCTCGGTGTATTAAAATGTCTCTAGATTCCATGATGCTTACAATATTCCAAGAATTCTCGGGAAACATATTCGCCGCCATTGTCGTTCCTTAACACCTTCAAAGTCTTACCACTCTCATTCTCAACAAGAGCCTTCCACACTTTGAAGTTAGCAAATGCCTCCGACTTGGCCTACATTACATACACCCAAACCTTTCGAGGCAAATCATCAATGAAAGAAATATAATACCTTTCTCCTCCCAAAGAAGCAACCGGTGTTGGTCTCCAAACATCCGAATGAACATACTCAAGAACCTCCTTTGAGTCATACTTGACTTCATCGAATAATACCCTTGTTTGCTTCTCCATGACACATTCCTCGCAAATTCTAGTTTGTTGAAACTCTCACCCTTGATCATCTCCCGCTTCCAAAGAATATCCAAACTCCTCTCCGAGACATAACCCAATCTCAAATGCCACAACCTTGTCGCATCCAAGTCACGAGAACTATCAACACCCATACAAGTCTCACCTCCTACGGTCACACTTTGAAGCAAATATATACCATGAGTCCTAGCACCCTTCATAACCATAGGCACTCCCTTCGAAACCCTCAAGCAATCCTTCTCAATAGTGATCTTACATCCTAGAGAATCCAATTGCCCCAAATATATAAGCGATTTCCTAAGTCCCGGAACATAGCTAACATTAGTGAGCGTGCGAACAACTCCATCAAACATCCTTATTTGCACGGAGCCACTACCCATCGACTTGCAAATAGCACCATTTCCCATAGAAATTGCATTTTCCACTTTGACCTCAAAGGACGAAAAACAATTTCTATTTGGCGTCATGTGATACGACGCGCCCGAATCGAGAACCCATTCGTTACCCAAAACACCCGATGCCACCACCGTCAACACATTCTCATCTATCTCACCATCCCACTCTCCACCGCCATGGATGAAGATGCTACTTCCTTCTTATCTTTGTCCGGTCATTCATTCTTCTAATGTCCCGGTTTCTTACAAATAAAGCACTTGCCATTTCTCTCTTTTGATTTACCTCTACCACTAGGCTTTCTTGATTTAGAACGACCCGGTTTCCTTTCTTCACATTCTTCTCTTTCTCCACAAACAACCCATGACCACTACTAGCTCCACTACTACCGTCGCTCATCTCCTTTATTTGATCTCTCAACTCCTCACTAAGAAGACCTGTCTACACATCATTTAGAGTCAATGTATCCCGGTCATAGATCAAACTATTTAAGAAACCTGTATAGCGGTCCGACAATGAACACATTAATATCATTGCCTTTTGCTCTTCCTCCATAGCAAGTTGAAGAGTAGTGTAAGCCCATTCCTTCATCTCCTCTCTCTCTCAACATCCAAGATATCACTTGGCAATAAGTGAGTATCAAATACTACTCGGTGAACCCGATTCCGCCTAAGAACCGCTTTCATTTTCCATTGCCACTTCTCAAAGTCATTATCACCATTCCACTTATCAATAACCAATTGAAAAACCGATGCCGCATACAAACCACGTACATAAGGCTCCACACCATTCGGACTTCCGGTTGAAGGACTTACCGAGCTACTATCCGTTTCCGGCATTTTCACAAACACCTAACAAGCACCAAAATAGCTCTAATACCAACTATTGTGATCCTTTGATATAAATACGATCCAAGACCACTCGAATCCGATATCTAAACAACAAAGCGCTAGCGGAAGACTAGATCTTTGTTAGACTTGCAATAACAACCAAAACAATAACTCTAGTCATCAAACAAAGATCAACCAATCACGAACAATCCAAATCTCAATCACAAGTAAGAAACTAATGACAAAGTAGCAAAAATAAATCACACAAGGATTTATAGTGGTTCCAATAACATCATGTTAGTGTACATCCACTTTGGAGAGAGTATTTTATTACCACGATGAAAGGAATACATGAGATTGATCCAATTATCACTATATTTCAATATAGAAAAGAGTTTGAGGAGAATAGAATTGAATAATAGGAATTAGGTTATAAACCCTAATTCATCCTTGAGAATAAACCCTTGATCCCAAATCAAGTATCCAAGCTCCTCCCACAAACACACCAGAAAATAGCTTAAATAGAGATAGGCCAATTACCCAAATTGCCCCCATGTCTTCACAAATCAATTTGTCAAGTATTCAGCCGAAATAGCCCAAAACACTCATCAGACGTCTACCATGGGAGGTGACAGATGTTTGTCCCTCTCCAAGGATTAATTGGGCTCCAGCTCTCAGCTCAGACGTCTGTCCCCAAAATGACAGATGTATGTCCCACACTCTGACGTCTGTCGTGGGGATGAAAGACGTCTGTGCGAAATCTCGGGAAAAACCCCTGTAGTCACAGACGTCTGTCGTATCCCACGATAGACGTCTGTCACACTGCACACTGAACAACTTCCACCATTCAGCTCATAACTTCCGCGTGCGAACTCCGATTTGCGAACGGTTACCTCCGACTCGAACCTATCTTCGTCCTCTTCAATCCAACATATAGTATCGCATACTTAAACAAGAGAGTTGTATACAAAATTGAACTTTGCAAAAGAGATGATTAATATAGAATAAGCTTTTAGCAGAAATCTCAAATGTAGAATGTATGCTACAAAATGTTGAAGTGCATTTGAAGCAAACATGTTAGAAGAAGGTCAATAATTCAAACGTTAGGACATGATGGTGTATTAAGATTGGTTTTTATCGCAAGCAATATGATTATGGTTAAATATACATGTGTAAAAACCCAAGAGGTAATTATGTCATATGTTTATTGAAAGTCTTTATATATGGTTGAGGACTATCAGCTATTATTGTCCAATTCAGCACATTAACATGCTAAAAAGGTAATGGGAAAAAATAGTGAACATGCATGTCAAACTTTTTTTGGTCAATGACTTAGGAGAAAACAGAGGAAAGTAAATGTTTGTAGGCAGTATATTTTAACAAAAATTGAGCTCAGTTACTATGTGCATATAGTAGTAAAGCTATGTAGAATGTTCGTCAGTTTAAAACAAAATGAAAGAAAAATTATATACTGTCTAGTCCAAGCTATAATTGAAAGCACAAAATGTACTTAAACAGTGTATTATTTATCACTACGTTAAATTTATGTATTTGTTAGAACTCAATATAGCTTTGCCGATCTCAATTATGGGACATGGATTTGTACATAAAGCTATGGCAACCAAAGGTTGGTTGCCAAAAAATGGTAGAAAGTTAATTATAGGGGCCGTATAAAAGGAAATTTTGCCTCTTAGCTAACAATAACCAAATTCAGTCTTCAATATATGCCTAAGCGGTGCGTTACAACAAAGACTGTAATCAGATATCCACTGCAATAAGTTCTAAGCAAAAATAATGACTTGACTTACCGAAATAATTAGAAAATCGCATTGCTAATGTATGAGCATGCTACAAATCCAGTTTAAATTTAACATTGGCGTAATGATGTGGAAATAATTCATTACAAATAAAAAGGCATAAGTATACTCTGTTGTTGTCAAGGAATATTTTCATGTAGTCTATGAAGAGCAGCGATGAGTCCTATCACTTCACAAAGAATTTGAAAAGCAGACCCTAATGGCAAACTAAATCCACCTGCTAAGCAAGTAATCTAGTAGAACCAAGTCAGTTTAAAAGGTCATGATAAAACATATAAAATTAAGTTTGGTTCTCAAGCTTGAGAAAATGCACCTCACCATAAAACTAAAACATTATCAAACTAGAGTAGGAGCTATTTTCTAATTTTGTTAGCTGTAGTATTGAGTGAGTGAAAGATGTACAACAATTATCATATTGTTATTAGGTGTTGCCTAAGGGAAGGACATAATTATCATATGTAATAATGTTTAATATTGTATGCATCCATTCCCTATAAAATCTTCTAATGAGAAATGAGATGACAAAGTTTATTACAAACGAAGTTTGGTATCAGCATGCAGGCTCAAGTTATGGGCAAACCAATAGGCCGATACAAAATACAACTTGTGTTATGAATACCAGTTGAAACAATGTATAATGTATCGATTGTGTCTGTTAATCAGTCTCAAACAAAGAAAATATTTCAGCTTCTTAAAGTTTGAATATCTTCTTTCCAAATTGAAATATCAAATTTTATAATTTGGTATGAAAGGCAAGGTAAAAGCATATCAGTAAACTGAAATATCATCGGAGATAATCTGAGCATTTGATATTTCAGAACCTCTTCAGAAAGAAATATCATCATCTAAGAGTTTTTTTAAGGATTTGCTCAAAATTTGCAAGAGAAAACTTAAAAGAGAAAAGAAAATATTCAAATTAAAACCATGTAAGAATCCATGCACAGTTTGAATTTTAAATACAACTTAAAAGCATATAATTCTGCAATGGTATACATATTAAAAAAATGCATGTCTCAGAGTTCAAAATTGAAATAAGTAGAATTTTTGTCAAAAAACTCATAATAAAATCCTATGTTTTGGGAAGGGGGATTGTAACTAATGATTTCATGATAAATTTCACAATTCATTATCACTAAATAGCACTAAAGCTTATGTTGGATTAATGCTTAATTCACGAAAGCATTCAGTGATTTACTCTATAATTAAGATTCGATATAAGGGTGGGGTAGATAGAAGATAACTGACAGTCTTTTATTGTGCTTCTGTTAAAAAGAAAAATCGGAAAGCAGCGTAAATCCTTAAAGGATTTAAAATGTATGAATTAAATACTGGAAAATAACAAAACTACACAGAATCGTAAAATTGCAAAAAATGTTGCCAGCAAACAATAATGTCCTAAAACTGATTTGGAAGAAGGAGATGATGATTCAAAGTTGGAAAAATAAATTAAAATAAACATCATATTTCATGGCATGTGTAATTGCACTAACAAACATAAATAAGATTACATCACAATTTTTGGGAAAGCTTAGAACTTTAAATCCGAGGATTTCAATTAGATCTCTATTCATGGTGTTGTAATTCAAAATGAAGAATGTAATTTTCATAGTAAAATGTTACAAAATTACCTTGTAGATTTGGATCGAATGACTCATAGATTAAACGCTGTATAAGATACTTTGATCATGAAATCTTCAAGAGGCCATAAAATTGTAAGCAAATATCTTTGTAAACTATTCTAAAATACTTAATTTACCAAGAATGTAGAAAAGCATGGACGCAACATGATTTGTTGAATGGAGAAAGCCTGGGGTTTTATATTTATTTTCTAGATTAAAAATGTAAATCGAATGGAGCAATGTTAAGAATTAATGGTATTTGAGATTTAACTGCGGATAGTTTAAGAAAAAAGACCTTCAAGGATCATGTTTCAATTTTATATAACATAGAACGGATTAGTAGCAACAGAAAATTTCTTGAGTTCAAGTTTTCTTTGTATCGTCTATGTAAATGCAAGTAGTGATCTCTTTTTCCATCGTTTTTAATGAAAAGGCTTGCAGTGCATTATGGAAATAGTCAGTTTAGTATATATGTGTTTTCTGTATTGCATAAATAAAATCCGTACCTACAAATTTGATCATTTCACATGATCCAAACCAACTCGCAAAAAATTGTTTTACAGAAAAAAAAGCAAACTACAAAAACGAAACGTATGGAACAATGACCAAATTCGAAAAAGAAGTACAACAAATTCGTTATAATTAGTTGATGTCAATCTATAAATAATGAGTTACTTAAACCCAAATGTGAATCATATTTCAACACAAATTGGTATATAACAAAAAGTTAGTATATTGAAGAAACAACTAAGCCAAGTAAACTAAACATTACATAACATCGGTAAATATCAGTATCAATAAGCATTGGATCGGTTAAATTATATGAACTGTTGGATTAAATCTCACTGCGATAGAGAGAAAATTGGATTAGTTGCATACAAATTGTAAATCGGAACTAATATATTGAACCAAAATGGAAAAATCAAAGCTGAAACCATAAAAAATACCATGATAGGAAGATCAAGTGCTTGATTTAAATAAGCCAAACAATATACTGATAATACATAATGTACTGAACTAATTTTTGCATCAGCACATGATCGTACAATTCGAAGTTTTTTAGTGTGAGAAAGCAGACCTGTTATGCACAAGATTTTAAAACAATATCGTTCTGGATTCAAGTAAAAGGCTGTCCAGTTAAAGTTTCGGAAATGGCTTTGCAAAGTGGAAGAAAATATACCTGTTCTGCACAAGAAATTATGGCAACGTTTCACTCTGTGAATCAGTGATACAAAACAGAAGTAGGAGTATTTAAGGGGGAAGAGCGTTGAAATAGTATGTAACATAACATTAATATGGTTGCTTTATGCTATGATATATGGTGAAGTAACCACCAAGTCAAACATGGGACGGAACAGAACAGAGCATATTAAAGACCTTGCATAACATTAAATAACATTAAAAAGCGGACATTTTATAGATGGAAAAAGGTTAAGATTTAATAATCATAACTTTTTAAACACGTATCTCAACCGCGATAGCGAAGACCTAAATGAAAATTGTTAACTCGCGTCATTACAATGCCGATACAAATTATATGCACAAGATTCTATAACAATACCGTTCTGGATTCAAGTAAAAGGCTGACTGTAACAACCCGTATTTTTGAATAACATGTTATAACATAAATGGAGGCAGAATTAAACTGTAAAATCTGAATCAAGGGAAACGGGCTATGCCATTGCGTTCGTCTCGGAAAAATACGCGAAATAGAGTCCGAGTTTTCGAAAATCGGAGTCCGTATGACCAAGATATGGCCTCGCGAAGTTTCACGAAAAATTCCCAAATTAAAGTATACTTAATTAAGTGAAATGGGTTGCGCAGAGAAATATATATATATTGATATATATATATAATTGAAAATTAAATAAATAAATATGCAAAAATGTTCAAAACAGCGAATTGGGAGAGGGGAATAACCGAACCGGCTGATTTTTGAGGTCGACCCGAGCCTGCTGGGTCGACTAGGGGTTAATCCAGGGTGTTTGGCTGTCAACCCGTGGGCCGATTCGCTCAAATGCAGATTTTGCATTTGGATGGTTCTCATGGTTCATCTTTAATCTAAAGGCCCTAGATGGTTCCTACACTTGACTTCTTCCCCAAGACATGCTTTGATGGCTTGGATTGAATCTAGGTTTAATCCTATGGCCTAAAACACTTGCCTACTCTATAAATAAGACCCTAACCTACCCTAAATCATCATTATTCATTCATACAACTAAACTATGGCAAAATCAATCCTCTCATGGCCTCCACTCTCTTCATAAATTCTCAAGAAATTTCCATGCATACAAGTGTATTTAGGCTTGTATGATCCTCTTTAGCTTGCATTAAAGTCTTGTTTCTCTATTGGCATCATAAAGGAGGAGTCTTGATCAAGTTTGCTTGCATTTTGGGATTTTAATTTGTTGCATAAGGGGTTTCTTACATTTGCTTTACTCATTTGAGTCCACATAAGCATTGTAAGCCTATTTCTACTCCTGTATTTTAACTATGAAGTTAATATGTTATGTTGCAAGTTGAGTTTGGGGTTAATCATGATATGTGCTTTGATCTTATGATTTTATGCATAGGCTTACTCTATGCATGTTAGTAAAGTCATTACCTTGGCTTTATGCATAGAAAGATGTGATCTTTGGTTGGAAATGTTGCATGATGCAACTTTGAAACTCTCATAAACCTTGTATTAACATGCATATAATGTTATATGCATGTTACTAGTCCTTATCTCATGCTATATATGGCCATGTTCCGCCTATTTGCCAAGTTTGATGTTATGCATGCATATGAACCTTATGCAAGTTGAAACCATGTTATGCATGCATATGAACACTATGCAAGTTAAAATGATGTTATGCATGCTTAGGAATATTTTGCAAGTTGATAACATGATATGCAAGTTTGTGATCACATCTTTGTCTCATATGCCACCATGTTTAACTTGTGGCTACAACACCTTTATGTCATGATTTTGCCAAGTTCCCTCTTTCTATCCTTTATGCGCTATTGCGATATGTAAGCGAGGGGATTGCGTTTGGGGTTGGGTAAACTTAAAAGACATAAAAACGTAAGCTTGGGAATTTACCTATTAAGTTAGGTCTACCCATTGGGAATTTACCTATTAAGTTAGGTCTACCCAATTGCTTGAAAATTTGTAATGTGTTTTGGAAACATGATGGACATGACACTTAGAAAACATGAGGATGGCCAACTCGAGGTTGGGTTGAGCTTGTAGCATAAACCTACCCGGAACTGACCGGCTTAACTAGTGGCTACAAGCAATAGGACCCAATGTGAGTAGTTGGTCATGTTGCACGTGAAACCCGAGGTTAGACTAAGTTGTGGTGTAAACCTACCCGGACCCGCCCGGCCTAACTAGTAACCACAACAAGGTCTAATGTGAGAGGTTGGGTGCATTAAATTAATTAATGCCACATGGTAGGGTTAAGTCATGGACCGCTTGAATACTTAACCAATTAAACATGATGGGTTGATAGGGTTAAGTCATGAACCTTGGGTACACTTAACCAACTTGGTACTTGGATGAGTTGGGTTAACCACGTTTAACCCATTAAGGAAACCCTAGTTACGTGGTCCTTTGCACCAGTAACCCTCTTAGTTGTATCATGATACCCTAGGGACTAGGCTAGGGTGGGGCACGATTACTGGGATGACATGTAAGCGACCAAGACGACGGCTGTGTAGGTGCGCCGGTGTAGGTTCAGGCGGGCCATGGTCGTGCACATGGTCCGGAGTTGAAAAAGCAGGCACGGGCACCAGTAGGTTTAAACTGTGCATGCTTGGTTTGTGTCAGTGGTTGACACCCTAGGACTTGATACACCCTAGGGTGGACCTAGCACAGTTTAGCTACACTTCGTAGTTGGGCCGTATGACACCGACACTTGACGAGTTAGGCTTTAGGTGAGCCGATCGACTAGACCGTGCTAGTTGGACCTTGGTTTAGGTCATTCATGATGTTGGGCCAAACTTGGGCCTGGGGATCACTTCTTGTTTACACTTGACATGACTTGTGATACTAGTACACTTGTTGCAAACCTCAACCTTGTATATGCGGTGCCACACTTGATCTATCTTGTTGACTTTTTCCATGCCAGTTATCATCCTATGACTCATCCTTGTTTACATATACAGTTAACTTTATTAGTTGTTGTACAATAGTAGGTAGGACTTACCAGTCTTTTGACTGACCCATTTTCTTTCGCCTCTTTTCTTTCGTTTCCCCCCCCCCCCAGGTTTACAGGGCGGGAATACCAGTACTTAGCTTGGATCTTAGCTGCTTTTCCTGGATAGCTCATGTATGCTTTGGACTTGAGCTCGCTATAGTTTTCTACCTTGGGGATAGCTACTTTATGTTTTCCTTTCCAGTTTCCAGTTTTATGTTTCTAGAATTTGTTTATGGAAAATAATGATCAAGTACTGTGTTGTAACTTAACTTATGGTTTTGATATGCTAGTTTTTATCCGCTGCTATATTTACTCTGTTTTTTTTACTTATATGTTCTGTCTTGTGATATCTGTATGCATGTTTACCTTGTTTAAACGCCCCTCCAAAGTCAGTGCCCTTGCAAGAGTGGCACTGGCGGAGGTGGGGTGTTACACTGACCAGTTAAAGTTTCGGAAATGGCTTTGCAAAGTGGAAGAAAATATACCTGTTCTGCACAAGAAATTATGGCAACGTTTCACTCTATGAATTAGTGATACAAAACAGAAGTAAGAGTATTTAAGGGGGAAGAGCGTTGAAACAGTATGTAACATAACATTAATATGGTTGTTGTATGCTATGGTATATGGTAGAGTAACCACCAAGTCAAACATGGGACGGAATAGAACAGAGGACCTTGCATAACATTGAATAACATTAAAAAGCGGACATTTTATAAATGGAAAAAGGTTAAGATTTAATAATCATAACTTTTTAAACACGTATCTCAACCGCGATAGCGAAGACCTAAATGAAAATTGTTAACTCGCGTCATTACAATGCCGATACACAAACACAGACTGTGTCTAAGACTACAGAAGAAAATAAAATCTAAGACTACAGAAGAAAATATCCTGTATCACATATCGACTGATCAAGCATCAGAAATTAACAGATCGTTGATAGAAAGAAGTTAGAGCATGAGAAATAGAGAGAAAGAAAGTTAGAATAGAAGAGAAAGAAGAACTGAACACAACAGAATCAGAGTGACCATGAATCTCATAGCGGAACCGAAAAAATATATATTATATAACATATTTAAATACAAAACTGTTTTTACTAACATGCATCATCAGAGTACAACTCATATACAACACAGCGGAAATAAACTCAATATATCTAATGCTGAAGCCTCCTGCTCCAAGCTTCTTCATGATATCTGTAAAATCCTGCACGACTTGACTGCCCGTACAAATTTGGGCACCCAAGAGTTTAGGGAAACACAAAAAAATAAACTCGGGGTCAGTCATGGGACTGGTGTGAGTAAACGATTTTAAAACAAATTGATTTAATATTTAAAAACCTTTTTGAAATAAATGGTAATTGTAAGACCGATCCACACATAAATACGGAAGTTTTTTACATTACGATAACCCAAAACATTTTGAAATCATATATTTATCTGATATTATAATAATTTCTAAATACAAATAAATATCAATCTAGTCGAGCGCTTGCATCTCACGCTTTACATATATAGCATACAAACAACACCACGTGCGCTTATTGGAAATTGGATTCCGACTATGACAAGGTATGGAACCACCTATCGATAGTGTATCTCTAGAGAGGAATACACTGGGTTCAACAAGAACGTCTTGCAACCCGGCCCATACATGACCGACCACTCATTTCGCTTGAGTGTATCGAATGTATATCACCAACATCTGTGTACGACAACCGCTTCCCGAAAAGGGACAGCATCGAAAATAGATTTAAGCATGAAATGGATTTTCTCTAAATAGGTGATTATACACCCTAATGGGAGCGACCCACGTAGCCATGCTGCCTGTCCGATTTTTGTCATTTTCCTGGTTGATGAGGCTTGAGGTTGGAATATATACCTTTAGAACATCTGGCCACCATTTACTTTGAATGTCACATTGTCAGATCCGTCAAATCACTAATTGACGTCCACAAATATACTTTGGGTGTAAAAGAAGGGCCATTCTTTGCCATCAACTTGGTATATTTGTAAAAATCAACGTACGTGGTTTTCAGGAAATACTCTGTCAGACATTCATCCATTCAAGTCATCCAGGAACAGGATGAACCGAAGGCACTCTCCTACTGCATCCAATATAGGAATCACCCCATGGATCAATAACGAGTAGTCCTTGCAATCCGAAGGTTTCAATCACGATGGAACCATTGCTGAAATATCTTTGGGAGCTAACCAGAGTAATTCAACAAGTAGTTCTTCCGCTCATGAAGATCTACAGTCTTCAATTATATAGACATCCCTACATGTTAGTTTACGTAATGTTGGTTCGAAGTGGTTTTAGGTCCAGTTCCCATCCCGGTCTCTTCGAACTAATACGTAAGGAATACTTATTTGATAGTCGGTGTTTTAACTATCAAATTTTAACAGTGTGGATGAGTAAAATTATTTATACAAATTATTCCATATTTAACTTACATAACTTGTCAATTTAATTTAGTTTACTAGCATAAGTTCAAAATAACAATCAGTATTTAAATAAAATATGTCAACATCTATTTTAACTAACTTCGGATTTATTAGTTCATAGCATAATAGATGATCGAAAATCATTTCAAACAACATCAACATTCAAAAATAATTCGACGTTTTATTTCAAACTAATAATCGTTTGAAATATCTGACCTTGGGTAATGACTTAATTCACAATACTTATTTAATCCAAATGCCTTTGAAATAAATTCATTGATTTTATTTAAATCTTCCTTCTGTTTCCAATATGACTAGTGGAGATTTGAGCTTAAGTTTAGATAATGACGTCTATCCTCCAATTACGAACAACTTGCAGGTCCTTTCTTTTATATTATATATACATACATATATATATATCATTTACTTAGGTAAGAATCAATTCTATATTAAATTGATTTCATTAAATAACATAAATTCCTAGATCAAATATGGTCCATTTCCTATGCACATATCTTAAATCATATATGACTTATGTCTGTCCTAAGCTGCTTTCATCCATCTGCGAATAAGGTCTATCCTCTCAGAAGTCTCTATAACCATCTCAGGCCCAAGTAGATGTCTGTCCGTAGACTACCACCAACATGTAGGTGATCTGTAGGGTCATCCATAAACTGCCTCAAAGGAAGTCATACCAATACTCGACTAATAACTATTATTGTAGGCAAACTCAACTAATGGGAGATTCTCCTCCCAAGTCCCTCCAAAGCCTAGGATATACAGTCTCAATAAATTTTTGAGAACCCTATTGACCCTCTCGGCCTGTCCATCGATCTGAGGGTGGTAGGCAATGCGAAGTCGTAACTATGTACCTGGTTCCTCCTGCAAGCTCATCTAACTCACTCGTAAAGATGGGGTCATAGTCATTAACTATACTGGAAGGTACCCCTTGAAGTTTGACAATCGCTCTAAGGTATACTGATGCTAACCAAGCTGTCGTTCTCTTGCTCTTAACTAGGATAAAATGAACGCGCATTGTCAATTTGTCTACTATAACCCATATACTTGTGTTGCCCTTCCTCGATCTAGGAAGTTTATCAATAAAATCTGTGGAGATTCTCTCCCACTTCCACCATGGAATATCCAAGGGCTAAAGTAATCCGCTAGGTTTCCTTTGTTCCACCTTCTATTGCTGGCAAGTCAAGCATCGGGCCACAAACTCTGCGACGTTCCTCTTTATACCGGTCCTATAAAAACCCTCTTCATGTCTCGATATATCTTGTCACCACCCAAATGGATAGTCATTCGAGAGTGATGAGCCTCCTCAAGAACTAATCTCAACAAAACTCCAACTTTGGGAACACACAACCTCTCATCTCGACGTAGCCACACTTTCTCGTCCACGGGACATCTAGCTAGGTGACTTGTAACGACATGGCACTTTGACCACGTCAAGTCAGTATATAAACCAACCTGAAACGTCCAAAACAATAGATTGTTATTGGCTTACAGGGTTTAAACAGAATTTAACACAGAATCATAGAGTACGAAATTGTAGCGGAATAAAATTTTACATAAATATCATAGTTGTATAAAATATTTCGTACAGCGAAAGAAAATAATATGATGTGTACATAATTTTTTACTAAATAAAATTTTACACTTTACTGTCAAGCTTAGCACATGCATGCGTCTCTGTGTCTTCACGTTCCTCTCCTCTTTATGAGCTGAAATATTTAAGCTTGGGACACTTAGGACCTGACCTTCCATGCAAAATACACAAAACACCTGAGTCAGGATTAAACTTATTTCAATTTAGAAAACTTCGATAACACTAAATATAATCAGTTTAATCCCAAGAAGTTATTTATTTAGTGAACTGCCAAAATACCACAAGTAGAACAACTAGTCAACATGAGGTTGTGGGTTTCAGGCATGAGCATGATTCTAACATCAGAGGAAAGTATGTGCAAGTAGTAACTATGTATATAACAAAATCACTGAAATATGTAAAGAAGCAAGCCAGCTTACATAAGAAAATGAAAACCCACATGTAGCGTGTGTTACATGCAAAGATTCCCAAATGGTTTAACAAAAGGGAAATAGATATAAAGGGAACCAAACCTCTATATGATTACTCAGTACTAAAAACAAATGAACATATATCTATGGAGCATGCCGACTATATAAGGCTTATGCCTAAGTGTACAAGTGATTAAATTCATGAAGTCAATGAATTTTCCAATACATTACAAACCAGTAACCAATATGTGACAATTTATCAGTTCGGCCTCAAGCAAAAACATATTCATTGGTTGTAACGAATTTATTCCACATAGTCAACAGGAACAGTAAAGGAACATGGGTAGTATGTGCATTTTGGAACTAGTTGTTGGCAAATGACATATGCACCAAATAGACAGAAGCATAGGTGATGAAGAAAACATGTTATAATGGCATAAGAGTTATATAGCAAAGGAAAACTAGAAAAACAATATGTAGAAACAACTTCTTTCAACAACAGGTAGGCTTGAGCTTAAGGTTAGAAAACCCCAGGTATTTTACAGTTCACTAAAACTAAATATATGGTGTAAATATATTTATAATTTCAAGTATAGGAACTTGATTGTTGTCATGGTGAAAACGTAGCCATGCATTTCTGGGGCTAATCTTTGGAAACCTTCCCTGAAGAATTTTAGGTGGTGTAAAGAATATATGAATTTAAGATCCCAAAACTAGTAACAATGAGTGACAGGACCTATAATACAATCGTTCAAAAGACTACATGTGTTCAACAAGGAACTTCACGCCAAATTCTCCATTTACAAGTTACGCCCAATTTCAATGTTTTTTTCCCTCGTTCCCCATTTAACGTATTCGCATATTTCAGCGGCATGCCTAGGCTCGAAGATAGCCTGGCTATATTTAAAAAAAGGAAAGGATGAAGGGAAGATGATAGAAATGATTATAATAACAAGATTGACATAAACACATAGTGGCATATTGATAAGATGGGCATATAAGAACAGATCCGGTGAACATGAGATAATAGAACTGATTCTAGCATAACAGGGATGTCATAATGGGCATGATAAGATCCAAACAATTATTTTGGATGTCCAACTAATAATAGATCCAATTTAGCCACAAACATGATAGGTACAAGGTGATCTAAATAGTGAAGGTAGATATGACTTGAAAATGGTTAAGATCCAAGTCATGGTTATATCAGAATATCATAGATTCACAAGTTATCACAGATCTTATATGATTCAAGCAGTTACATGCATAGATCCAAATTACAGTCATATCATGTTTTACTTTTTAATTATTTAAATCTAAAAGTAACTTAAACTCACAGTGTTTGGATCTAGAAAATAGAAGGAGAATATCAGATATTAAATCACAGATCTACACTTGAATAACTTGATTGCAGAAGAAGAAAAGGTTTGATTCAGTCCAGGCAGCGACAACATCTAGTCCTCCATTATTTTCAGTGTGGAGAAACAAGAGAAATGAGGCCGTACATATAGCCAAACCCCCGAAACCCTAACCGCCCAGATCTGCCGTAGGGGGGTCGACCCATGGGTCGACACCTCACTTGAGGAGTCGACCCAAGGGTCGACACCCCTGGGGCGGGAAATTTTCCGCCAGTGGAAATTCGATTTTTGAATTGAAATTTGATTTTCTGATTAAATTATATATTTATATATATATATATATATATATATATAATTTTCTTGCGCGTATACAGACTTCAAACTTTCATAACTTCTTCATACGGTGCCCGTTTTACGCAAACCAAGTGTCTATCTTGGCTAGAATTTCGAGATGAATGCAATGGCGCGATCCATTTCACTTAATTATGGATATTAGATTAAATATTCTTTAATTAGTCCTCTTTAGTGTTGTTAAAATTACGGGGTGTTACATTCTCCACCACTCAAAGGATTTCGTCCCCAAAATCTCCAAGTTAAGAAGAATGTATATCCTACCATCCACATTCATCTACTCATCCACCAATCACAGGCATCCATTGTCCTTAAAAGATTTCTAATGCTTTTATGAACATACGCAAAGGTGTGTATATATGTCCCAATACTAATGCAAAAGATCAGGCGGTCTACTGATTAAGTCGACCTCCTTAATGCAATGTATGTTTGTGTCATGAATCCAACATGTATGCAACAATCCTATTATAACATGTAAGTTCTATATGTGTGCACAATCATCCATCCAAATGCAACATCCATATGTTGATACATACATTTCCGTCCATTAAAATAAGAAAAATGCACACACATCGATATGCAGTATGAGAGTGATTGAGCCGATCTAGTGTCTACTGTGTGTGTATATGCATCCACAAGCAACCATTAGCAAACACTTGCATTCAGTTGCATCCATCAAACATAACATATCTCAAACATATGTTTACATCCATGGGATTCCTACCTAAAGGTCGAAGATTCCACTATAAGAAAAACAACAAATAGCAGCGGTAGAAAACGCTGCTAATCCGTCGCTAAACAAGCATTAGCGACGAATTTCCTACATAAAGGTTCGGTCGGCAAAAACCTTGACGGTATCTGTGTCAGATTTTGCGATGGAATTTAGCATGAATTTTCCATCAATTTACCATCATTTTATTAATTTTATAACAAAAATAAATATTATTTATTAATTTACTTTTATTTTAATTTTTATTTATATACCGACGGATTATTAATTTAGTATAAAATATTATTTACAAAAGCTGTCGGTAAACCCTTACTAATTACCGAGGGATTAATGACAAAATGTTTTGACAAAAAAGCTAGCTCTTTTTTTTGTTGGTAAGCCCTTACTATTCAGCAAAGGTTTAGCGACGGAAATAAATTGCTGTAAATTACCTTTTTATTATTTTAGTTGGTAATTTGATGGTAAAATCTTTCAAATTAGTGTGAAATTTACGACGGAACTTTATGAACGCATTTATTTAGCTTTCCTGTTTTGTTACTAATACGTCGGTATTCCCTTTCTGATATGACGTTAACTCTTTTTACCTTCCTGCCCTTTCAGCTTTCCAAATTAATTTTATTCTGCTTATTTAGTTACAAATACTGCTATTAAAATCAAGCGAAAAACAGTATAAAATTGCCATCCACGTACAAATAATACTCTTAAGCAACAACTCAACGTTGATAATATTAACATATCACATAAAAACATCCACAATCCTTCATTTCGTGCACCAAACTGAATTATGAACAACAAAATTATTCAGCTGGTGTGAATGTTAAACCACATACAAGCCATGCCCATCACAATAGTACTAAAACCCATAACTACCAAACAACAAACATGTCCATAGTTGTACTATAACCACATCACTACAAAATAAGTCATAACATACCAATCAAGCTACGCAGATGGCGAAGGCGAACGCGAACGAGACATAGATGGAGAATGCGAACGTGAAACTCTTTCTTGGCCTTTGAGTATTGCCATCACCTTTGCCACTACTCATTTGTGCACATATTGCTTCACTACATACACTCAGTTAAACTCACTCACATCCTCTCACACTCAATATCTTCATCTTCAGTGATTGATCGATCAATTTTATAACAAACCATCTAAAGAGGACTTAGTCCCATTTGCAGGTAATGCCTTATGTCAATTCCTATAAAAAATTAAACCCAGTGAAATAATAGGATGTTTAGAGCCGCTACAAAAAACATCCATATAGATAACTCCTAACTTTTTCAAACAACAATGAAAATAGAAATTATCACAACTATTTCTAATTTTCAATGTAGTAACAAATAGAACAATACGCACATCATATCAAAAAAATTTGCTTTACCCATTTTGTCCAGCTAGTGCAATACGTATGAAAGCCTAACAAGATGTCATGCATCCTCTAACCGAGCTCCAGCATTCTCCTTGTTCCCGCCATTAACATCACAAAGCGAGGCTATGAATGGAAAAATCAAAATGGACTTACCCACTTGTCATTAAACTATTTAAATCCCTAAGGAACAGAAACAAAACTTAGATCACAAAACTGGTGATCAATAACATTAAAAACCATGGTGCAAACTTAAGCAAATGACTACATCACTCCAGTGAAACCAACCATACTTCCCACTACTCAATTGCAACTCATTAATATCATCCTCTAACAACTTATGATAAGCGACATGCTGAAAAGAAGACATGGAAGAACTGGGAAAAGAGACATTAACTAAAGAAGATGCACTAACTCAATTAGAACAATGTTGTAATATTACATCATGCACATCGTTAACTAAAGAAGAGGCATTAACTAACCCCTAAATCACCAACCTGGTTCACTTTAAGATATGAAATGTAAATTAAGATAAAAATTTACAAGTGGTCTAAATTTTGATAGCACAGTAAACAAACATGAAAACAGAATGCAAAACGAAAAAAAAAAAAACCATGGGCGGAAGCGCATCCAGCCAGGGAAATGATAATGCATTTACCATTATTTCTTATTACATTTGTCCTTAACGTCAGTCCGGGCTGAATCCATACACTTGATCTCATCTTCATCATCCTACGAGAAGAAGATATGGATTAAGTTAATTGGATAGTCAGGTATGGTAAGATATAAGCTGGGAAAGGAAAGAGAAAGCATTATTCGTAATTCACTCAGGTATGTTGGTTCTTATATTCATGTGTAGTGATTTAGTAGGTGACTGCATAGTGAATGGACCAAAAAAAAATCAGAATTGTGCAAGTACAAGAAAATAAAAGAACAAGAAAAAAAATAGAGCCATTACACAAAAGGCAACGTGAATTTCTCTTACACCAACAATCATATTGATTGCTTTGTATTTTATTCTTCTATAATGTCGCAAAACAGAAACTAACAATTAGACCAACAATTGTATTGATTGCTTTTATCAGATGAAGTCCGCTGAAAAATACAAAAGCAAAAGAAATAAAGGAGCATTTAGAAATGTGCTCTACCTCCATATGTCGAACGTACGGTAAAATAAATTAAATAGCAACGAATACTGACATTAATGTAAATCGCTACTACTGAGGCCATAAAACAGCTATTTTTACTCTATCAACACATATCAATCCCAACGTTGAAATTTTTTCCATTCAACACATAGTGTTGTTGACCCAAAAGTAATAACTTGTACCAATGTGAGTCTCAAGTTGTATGTTCTGCTGTACAATTAACCATTCAACTTATTTCTATCTTTATTTTCTTTTTCTTTTTTCTTTTTTTGAGAAAGCCATGACAAGAACTGTCCTTGACAAGTTGCAAAAAGCAACAATAGGAAATGGCAAGGTTTACAACAAAGTGAACTAACACCACTACTGAAATAGGAATCCAACGATAAACATTTAAATTTGACATGAAAGCAAGACAAAAACAAACCTATACCAGCATAATTCCCGCAACTTACCAGCAACCCAAAAAGATGAGCATATTACCGGTTCATCCAGGTGTCAGCAACGTCAAGAAAGTTAAGTTGAGCCTCAAAACAAAAGGAAGTGATAGCAAATTAGTTTCCAAGCCAAGTTCAAGAATGAGGAGAAAGCAATGAAACACAAAATCGCCTAATCCTAAACAAGCTCACTGAAATCGATCCTAAAACCAATGCCCTAAACTCCACCTTGAAGCAGTGAGGCGACGGGTCAATCTCGCTTTTAGTGGCAGGAAAAGGGTCAGGTTGATCGCAGTCTAATCAAAGTCGAAGGCAGTGAGGCATATAGGTTCAGGGATCTCAAACTGGCTGAGGATGTAAGGGAGCTTGACATGGTTGACACAAGTCAAAGCACAAGGCTGATCTAGTGGAATGGGCAATTAAGTAGAGGGTTCTAAAAAGGTGAAGAGAAGCTCAATCCAAACAATAATGACAGAAGCTAAGTTGAGGGAGAAAATTTTGAAGGAAGGGAGAGAAATCGAGTGCAGATTTATGGTTGAAGAAATTTGAAAAATAAGAGTGAAGAACGAGAAGGCATAGAGAGATGGAATGGGATGATGTGTATCATGCGCTGTTCACCAAAAAGTAGATCTGGGTTGGATCAAAAAAATAGTTTGGAGGGAAAATTTTCCGTTTGGTGCCAAAAATTTGGTTATGGAGCCAAATGGGAAAACCAAATATGCTGTTAAGGGGGAGTCTTCTAATGAATAAATGGGTATGCTTGTTTTTTTTCTTTAAATATTAATATTTGTATTAGTCATGTATACATAGAGTCTCAGTTAATTTTCTAACAATCGGTGTCATGCGTCGCTTATCTTCAAGTGATAACCATGGTTCTTTTATGAAAAAATTATATATTAATTATTAGTTACTACTATTTAATATTAATTATTATTTGAAATTTACTAATAATGAATTAAATATTTATTATGTATTCATTGATTATTAATTTAGTTGATTATTTATTAATAATTAATTATTACTATGAATTGTTTCATTTCTCAAATCAATTGTTGTTACTCTAATAGTTTTAATTAATTATCATACATTTACATATAATAATAATAATAATTTAAGTATTATCTATAAAAATATTATTACCCCTTAATTCATAATTATCCCTTTGTATTACCCCGTAATTTTTACTTTATTATTACTTCTTATGTATTATTGGTTATTAATTACAAAATTATCAGTTATAATAAATTATAAATTATTTAATATTAAGTAATCATTTTCATTAGAAATTGGCATAATTACTGAAAATTTAATGTGCGTTTTATGATTGTTGTAAAATTGACATCAGTAAGGGTATGACCATTGTAAAATTGGCACCTATCACAATGAGGATTTAGCCCGTTGTAAATTTGGCATCTATTACGATGGGTATTATGAGCATTGTAAAATTGGCATAACTTACAACAGACATTTTATGACCGTTAAAATTGACATCTGTTATAACTGGAATTTTTAGAGTGTTGTAAAATTGGCTTCTTTTACAACTTGTATGAAAGGACCGTTGTAAAATTGACGTCTATTATTAATATATTTTTTATAAAGTAATTATTAAAATTTAATGTTGATTATAAATTATTATATATTTGATATTAATTACTCAATTTTACTTACTAATAACTGAAAAGTAAAGTAAAGCTTGGAATACTGATTATATGTAATAACTAGTAAATAGTGATTATTTAATAAAAATCATTAATTATTACAAGTTATAAATGATTAATGCAAAGACACAAGGTTAGATTTGGATTGCTTGTTGGAATACTGATTATATATAATAACTAGTAAATACTGATTATTTAATAAAAATCATTAATTATTACAAGTTATAAATGATTAATATATTATTATTTAGTTATTAAATATTATAAATAATATAGTATTATTAATGATAAGTAATTATTAATGTAATATTATAGTTAAAGGCAATAATATAAGGTATATAACATCATTGAGTGAAATCTAATATGTATACAATAACATAAAAATATATCATTATTTAAAACTTTTTTTACAGCTATTTGGGTAGACATTGTATATATTATTACATTTACTATGGTGTTATAAATAATGTAATTTTATTGTTAATTATTAGTATTTATGATTAATTATTAAAATAATATTATTAATGATTAATTGTTAAATATTAATAAATAATATAATATTATTAATGATTAGTAACTAGTAATATAATATTATAGTTAAAAATCAATAATATATGATTAATGATAAATTTTAAATAATAAAACATAATCAGTACTAATTTTATGAAAGTATTGTAATTATTAATTATTGACTGTTAAAAATTGGCACCTATTACAACGGGCATTTTGCAACCATTACAAAATAGACATCGATTACAACGAACATTTTGTGAAGTTTGACATCTATTACGACAGGCCTGAAATGACCGTTGTAATAGCATTTTATTACAACGTGCAGATTTTACCCATTGTAAAAAGAGTACTGTAAATGATATCTATTACAATTGTCCAGAAACGACCATTGTAATGGCATTCTATTACAACGGGCAGTATACGCCCGTTGTAAAAGGGCGTTGTACTGGCATCTATTACAACGGTTCAGAAAATGACCGTTGTAATAAATATCTGCTACAACGGGCAGCTTATGCCCGTTGTAAAGTGGACGTTGTAATAGGATATTTTTGTTGTAGTGATACTGAAATCACATTATACACCAGTATAAAAGAATATGATATTATATATGTATGTATAATCTTACAGTCTAAATTCTGATCTTTATAACTGAAAATGTGTTGTCTCACAATATATTAGAGATAAGTGGACTACTTCAATCTTATGCTCAGCTGTAATTAATCACTAATTAAATATTTATTATTAATTGTAGATTACCAACAACTAATTATTAATAGTAGATATTAATTTATAATAACTATTATATTCTTATATTGATTATCACATATCAATTATTAATTATTTAATAGTACATTAATATGCATGAAAATAATAACTTGTATGGTAATGTTTGAATTTTTTGAATTTCGAAATTCTTTAATATTTATTTAACTTCTTATTTTTAAACTTTGACCATTTTGTTTTTCTGAATTACTAATTATTTTGTCAAATAATACGTACCAATCAATTTCTTAAAAGCAAATATGTATTAATAATTTCTTGATATTAATTTAATTAATCGTATTAAAGACTATTAAATAATCATTGATTATCAAAACAAATTTAATAAATATCGAACAACAATGTATTTTATCAATTACTGTTACCTCTTATTTATATTATATAGTAATTAATAATTAATCATCATCAATTTTCAAAAAAAAAGTTTAATCACCATTAACTATTGAATTTTATTTACTTCTAATAGTTATTATTTATTATTATTTACTAATGTATTATTAACATTAATTATTTAAAATTTATATTTACTAATTAATTACTAAGTAATAACACAAATTAAAACATTATATAAATAATAAATATAAAAATTCGTTTCAAATCTCTTGGAAAACTACAGGAAAGATAGCTTCAAAATTATGTTGACGGTAATCCGACTCTATTAGCAACATAATTTAGCGTTAAATATTATATGACGGTAAAGAGCTGCAATTTCCATTGATTTAGCGAAAGAATTAGTATTCAACGGTAATAATTTATAATAATATGACATATAAAATCCAAAATATTTTCTCTTACAAAGCCCGTGGAAATCCGCCGCTAATTCGCAACGGAGCTAAAAATCAGTCGTTAATCGGGTTTTCTTGTATTGTTCGATCGATATGATAAACTTAAATGATAGAAACAAGCAAGAATAAAAGTTTTGGAAAAGGAGACAAGAACATACCCTCGAAGAGAAATGGGTACAAAACACGAATCTTGTCTTCGATCTCCCAAGTCACATCCTATGGGTTATCTCCCCACTGAACCTTCATCAACTTGACATCTCTATTGCGTAGCTTCTTAACTTCTGATCCAAGAATACCGGTAGGAACTCGTCTAACTGTCGCCTCCCGTTCCACTTCTACTTCCTCCAATATACTCGGCTCAACTACTTCTGCGAAATCATGTAAGCACTTCTGCAAATGCGAAACGTGGAAAACATCATGAACCTCGGATAGTCTCTCTGGTAGCTTTACTCTATAGGCCATTTGGCCAATCCTTTCTATTATGGGAAATGGCCCTACTAATCTCGACGCCAATTTCCTTACAGATCCGAAGCGAACCACATTCCTCAATGGTGACACCTTAATGAAAACCATATCTCCTACCTCGAATTCAATGTCAGTCCTTCTCTTGTGAGCGTAAAGTTTTTGCCTATCTTGAGCGGTCTTTATTCGTCGTCTAATAAGATCAATCTTCTCGGATGTTTCTCTAACCATATGCGGTCCAAGTAGTAGTCTTTCTGTAGATTTCCACCAATAATTCGGTGATCTACAGGGTCGTCCGTATAATTTTCGAAGGGTGTAATGCGAATGCTACCTTGATAATTGTTGTTGTAGGTGAACTCTACTAAAGGAAAATGCTTTTCCCAAGTCCCTCCGAGGTCTAGGATACACAGCCTCAAAGATCCTCTAGGGCTCTGTTCACTCTCTCCGTCTGTCCATCGATCTGAGGATGATAAGCGGTGCTAAAACATAACTGTGTACCTAATGCTTCTTACATGCTTCTCCAAAATTCACTAGTGAAGATGGAGTCACGATCGCTTACGATACTGGAAGGTACTCTATATAGATAGACTATCTCTCGAACATAAACTACTACAAACCATGCTGTCATCCTTTTACTCTTAACTGGAATGAAATGAGCGCTCTTAGTAAGTCTATCCACCATAACCCAAATTCTGGTGTTGGCTTTCTTCGATCTAGGAAAACCATCTATGAAATCCATAGAGACGCTCTCCCACTTCTGCTGTGGAATCTTCAAAGGATGAAGTAAACTACGGGATTCTTTTGCTCAGCTTTGACTTGCTGGCAAACCAAGCATTGAGAAACAAACTCTGCCACATCTTTCTTCATCCCAGCCCAAAAGAAAACCCTCTTCATATCCCTATACATCATATCGCCATCTGGATGAATAGTCATCTTAGAATGATAGGCTTCTTCTAGGACTGTCTTTAACAAACTTCCAATTTGAGGAGCACAAAGCCTTCCATCTCGTCGCAACCACCCTTTATCGTTTATGGAATATCTATTGAGGTGACTAGAAGTCTCCCCTTTACTGAGTTTGTCTAAGATGTCTGAAATCTATGTATCATCTCGTTGCAAAGCTCCTATTTGATCCACAAGAGTAGGTCGTATCTCCAGCGATGCAAATAAACCATGCAAAAAATCAGTGAAGGGTCTAAAGTTGAAATAAACTCCAAGCTCTTCCTCTCCACAAACAAAGGACTTATGGTCATCTTCTTCCTACTCAGTGCATCAACCACCACATTACTCTTACCAGGGGTATTAGCGATCTCGAAGTCAGAAGATGCTAGGAATTCCATCCACCTTTGTTTCCTTAAATTCAGATCCTTTTGCGAGAACAAGTACTTGAGAGATTTATGATCGATTGTGACGGCCCTCCCCGCACCAACCGACATTTACTCCAATGGTGCGTTGAACACATGCCCGACTAGCACGGAACGGTCGTTAGAAGAAAGGAAAGAAGAGAGTAAAACAAACAAAGAACCTATAATATGTCTCATAGCGCATGGGATAAAATATAATCATAACATATACTTGACACAAAACAGGTGAGACAGTGCATAAGCTGAAAACAAACTAACATAGCAGCGGAAAATCCAAGTACAGCTTATGATCCAAAGCCAACATTATTACAACTTTTCAAGCTATCTCAAAATGCAAAAGCAATATAAGGGAGGTACACTACTAATGCCCAAGTAGCGACCACCAATCGACACAGGGAGAATATATATATATATATATATATATATATCATATGTGGAAGCCTCCTGCTCGCCTCCGGATCAGCTACTCGCACATCACCAGCTAACCTGTCTCTAGTCTGCTCGTGTGAGCACCCAGAGTAATAAGAAGAGACATAAAACTCTGGGTCAGACAAAAGTCTGGTATGAGCGATAAGCAACAAAACAGAACAATAACAGGTATAATCCAATCATACCTGAACCTGGACCTGCAACCAAAGAGTTAGCACTACATACTGTACAATACTCTAAGGTGTCACTAACATATAGTGTAAAGGATACGGGGGTGGGGATGTGCATGTCATAGTGATTTCAAACAATCAAGCATAACAACCATCCTCACATCTCTCACTCGGTGCGTAAAGTATACGATATCCACTACTTTGGTCACCTAATACTTTGGGCCATGACGGAATCCAATCCCGTGTAACTATCACTACAAGCCCACTATCCATCTGTAAGTGGTGAACCAAAGTTATGAATACCGACAACCCCTTTGCACACGTCTCGCAGCAAAGCCCAATCATGAAGTGAACTCATTAGTTCTCATCTGGATCCTGAGCTCTAACATCCATTTGGACTACCTTTGCATCTCGGGTTTTGATCAGCATCTCCCCCGGATCGGTCTTCCTTTCTTCACTTCACGTTGCTTCAGGTCGTGGTTTTCCTCCAGGTTCGGATCGTGCTTCTCCTCCATCGGTTCGCGGATCGCACCACTCTAGTTCGGATCGTGTTACTCCACCCATGTTGGATCGGTTCGTGGCTCCAGCTCCTGGTCGTGGTGACGCTCCTAGATCGGGTCGTGGGTCTCCCCTGGTCCACGTCTCGTGATACTTGAAGTGGCTCGTGCGTCGGCCTCTGGTTCGTGGCCTTCGTAGTGAAGCAGATCGTGGGGTATGGTCGACTCGTGGAGATGGCATGCGATCGGGTCAGGTCAGAGAAGATGGGGCGGATCGTGGTACCTGTGGCGATCCGATCCGGTTCTGCGCGATTTCCTGCACTCTTCCAGCGACTGTTTTACGCCATTCAACGGCATGTTTGACCAATCTAACTATTCTAATCAATTGCAAAGCAAACCATACAATCATAGCAACATGTAGAAGTGACCTCAAACACCAAAACAACAATATGATGGGTTAAAATGGATCAAACATAGCCAAAATCCCATATTTCCCCTTAAGCATGTTTAAGAACAACTAAGCATAGGATTAACAAAACTTAACCAAACTAACCCAAACTTCCAACAGAGGTCTAAAACAATATTTCAGAATTTCTGAATATTTTTCCAGATTTTTAACATGCATTAATTCGCTAATTTCCACTAATCACCCCTTAATCCCCCAAATTTCGGGATATGAAAAATTAGTCGAAATTAACCCAGATTCATACCAGAGGCATAAAATGATGTTTTAGAATTTTAGGAATTTTTCTAGATTTTTCTGAGCCATAATTTCGCTAATCTTCGCTAATTACCATAATTAGCCGTAATTAGTGAAAAACAATGCAAATCACTCACCTTTGCCACAAAGTAAACTATAGATCTGAAATGATTCTCTGTTTGGGTCGAATTCTAATGTGTTCCAGCAGCTCTAATCTTGATTTAATGAAGATCTCCCTTGATTTGATGTTGCTAATCCCAATCTTCAAGTTGTAGGTGATTTGGAGGTGTTTTAGAGGTTGGAGGCCATATTTAGGGTTTCTTAGAGGTAAGTGGAGGCTAGAAAACTGAAATGAAATGAAACCATAACTCATTTCAGCCTCCCCATAACCCTAATCCCAAAATGGGTTACGGGCTCAATTACTAATCACCCCATTTGGCCCGGTTAAGCAGTTTTTCACCTTCCAGACCTTATTTCAGCCATTTCTCCGAAACGGTAAACCCGTTTTCCACATGTGACCATTCTACGGAAAGGTAAACCATCATTCGAAGCCAATGGAAGTGGTTTCATATCAAAATTCCTTTCCAATCAAAAATTATGGACGAAACAAGATCAACTAGGGGCAAAACGGTCATTTAAAAATCGGCAAAAATCATGAACATGAAAAATTACCCCAATAGTCGTCCCTCAACTCTACATGACCATACGACTTCGTATGAGAAAGAAATAAATATTCTACGATCCTCCGATGCGTAGAATGCGGGTTGTTACATTCTTCCCCCCTTAAGAAATTTCGCCCCCGAAATTCCCTAACCAACACACAAAGGGTCCCGCATGCCTATCAGCTATAAACAACAATCAAACATGTAAAACAAGTCTATCCTAGCATGCGGAATAACTAAATCGCAAAGAGATCTTACCAGACAAAGAGTTCTGGATACGTCTTCCTAATGCTCTCCTCTGTCTCCCAAGTACAGTCATTCTCGTTCTCGCCCCACTGAACCTTGACTAGCTTCACCGCATTCCTTCGAAGTTGCTTCGTATCGTTCCCAACAATACGAATCGGCTTGCGGTTCCCAACCGCCTCGGGTTCTATTTCGAAGTCCTCTAACTGTTCAGGTGAAATAGTCATATCTGGGTCGTGCACGAACTTCCTTAGTTGGGAAACATGAAATACGTTGTGAACTCCCGCCATCTTTTCGGGTAATCCAACTCTATATGCCAAATTCCCAACTTGCTCAAGAACTAGGAATGGACCAACGAATCTTGGTGCTAATTTGCCTCTCCTTCCAAATCGAATCACGCTTTTTAACAGAGAGATCTTGACAAACACCAAGTCGCCAACAGAGAATTTTAAGTCTCTTCTCCTCCTATCAGCATAACTCTTCTGCCTATCCTGGGCAGCCTTCATTCGTTGTTGAATGATCTTAATCTTATCTGAAGTTTCTCTTATCATTTCTGGTCTAAGCTCAAATTTCTCACCATTCTCCAACCAACATGATGATGCCTTACACGGTCTTTCGTACAAAGTTTCAATTGGAACCATACCAATACTGGGCTAATAACTATTATTATCCATAACTCAACCAGATACAAATAGCCATCCCATGACCCTCCAAAATCCAATATATAAGTTCTCAAAAGGTTCTCTAATATACAATTCACTCAAATACCATCATGACCTGACCTAGTCCTTGGTAAACTATCAATATAATCCATTTGAGACTTGTTCTCATTTCCATTTAGGAATTTCTAATGGTTGTAACAAACTACTAGGCTTCTTTTGCTCAGCTTTTACTAACTGGCAATTTATGCATTTGGACATAAACTTCCCAACAACTTTCTTTATCCTTTCCCAGTAGTAGATCTGCTCCATGTCTCAATACATCTTGTTACCACTGGGATGTATAGTCAATTCCGGGTGATGATATGCTCTAAGCACTTCATCTCTCGGTCCATCTACATTGGGTACAACTAGTCCCTTATTCTTTCGAAGCCACCCTTCTCGATCAAATCCTTACTTGATCATTCTCTTTCCATCGATACCCATCTCTACCCTAGAGATGGTTTCCAATAGATTAGGATCGTCCTTCTAACTGGAACCAATCCACTCAATCAAAATCGATCTAATCGTCTAGCTTACTAGTGTTTCTGAATCCAATTCACTCTTGGGCCCGAAATCATATCCTGTGATATACTCTAGTTGTTTCTATCCTAGAAACAAAACCCCTAAACTGGCATGTCTCCTACTCAATGCAACTATTACCGCACCCAAATCCTTTACTATGATCACTCTGCCCCATGGAGTCATGGCGAATCCACTGCACTGATCCATAACCACTAGTCCTTTGCTATGTCCACTCTGCCCCATAAAGTCATAACAACTCCACTGTACTGGCTCATATCCTTACTAATCCTTTACTATGTCCACTTTGCCCCTCGAGCCATGACGACTCTACTACACTGGCTCATAGTCCTACTACAATCACTTTGTTCCCCATCGCTTGGACCCTACAGGTGATAGTATACTCAAGGGAAGAAAAATAGGAACAACATATCAACCATAACATCCATCGAACAAGTCCTACCTATCACCTGCTAAATTCATAAACACATCGACACCTACATGACTGGTCTAACTAATCCCAATATGTCGATTCTAGTATGTCTGGTCCAACCAACATCAATAACTAATGGAAGCCCAGCCTCCATACATACACCGATGCCTACTTGACTGGTCCAACCAATCCCAGGCCAATGGAAGCCTCGCCTCCCTACGGACTACCGTACGTTCAACGTACATTTATCCTCCAAGGATAACTAGATCACGTCCAACGGATCCAAGGTAACGGGCGTCCCCAGATACCCCTGCTTTTAGTCCGCCTAAAATACTTGAGTCCAACCCAAGTCTATCCATTGTCTTGCTGCCCTCTCGAGTCCAACTCAAGTCGAATCCAATTCCTTGCAGCCTTCTCGGGTCCAACTCGAGTCAATCTACAACTCAGACCCAGTCTTGAGTATCCATTACCGACAAACTCTAGTCCAACGTGAGTCGTCGTCTCCTTATTCGTTGCATCTCCAAGATCAACGGACACCCATTTTCCTTTTACGGGTTCAAGTCCAACTTGAATCGCCCTAATCTTCGTTGTATCCTCCATGATCAACGAACACATCCTATTCCTTCAAAGTCCTACTATCCAAAGAGAACATCAACATAGGGTTTTAAACAATCCATTACTTTGCATCTTTCTCGAGTCCCAGTCAGGCAATCTCATAACCCTATCGAGTCTAACTCTGGGCAGTCTATACCGATGAACAGTCTTATCATGTTTCGTCTGCCCATCACTCCTCGAGTAAACCAAGATATCATCCAATGAAAAATCACAACAACTATTTACCCCTCACGCAAACCATCCTAGTCGAAATCGACATTCCCCAAGCACAAGCCCCAAAGGCCTAAACCAATATCAGACAAGCACTCAAGGAACATCTCCTCCGAGTTCGGACAACCCACGTGAGGTGATACTAGCAAAACAATCTAGCACTGGAGCACTCATTTGCCTCCCAGAGACAACTAGAACTTATTACAACGATAACCTCTTAGCTTCCTTAACTCCAGTTACCATCGCCATCATTAGGTAGGTACCTAATACCACCCTATTCCTTTGGAGTAGATCGACTCCCCAAAATAATGCTAAACCCAGTAAAGCCCAAAACAAAGCAATCACAACAAACATACATCCATGACTCGATAAGACCACATTACAACAAATCATGCCAAAACTAGTCGAACCACCAATCGGGTTCATCACAACTAGAGGTCTATCGACCATCTCGGGTTTGTCAAACAATACCCGAACAGAAACATCTTAAATAGAAATCTTACCTTTTATAACGACACCCTTTCCCTTCTGCGCCGCACTTGGAGCATTCGAAGAAGAAGGAACAACGTTGATAGCATACGCTTTCACAATCTGCTTCTCCCTAGGAGGTTGGGCGCAATCATCCTTGTGATGTCCCGCCTGGCCGCAGTTAAAGCACTTCCTTTCCCCAGGCTTTTCTCGACAATCTCTGGCATAGTGGCCCTTCTTGCCACAACTAAAGCATTCGCCATCTTTCTTATTTTGCTTATTCTGACCCTCCTTGGTCGGGTTCTGCTTCCTCTTGTTCTGAGAACTCTTCTTGCCTTCACCGCCTGCTTGCGGCTTTGGCTCCTCTGTAGATGCAATAGCAACTTCGGTCTTCGACTTAAGGAAAAGGCTCTCTGACCTTAATGCCTTTCCTACAATAGATTTGAACGTCTCATCGATATGGTTTATAAGTCTTTCCCCCAAGTACCCATCCAAGCCAGTTATGAACTTCTCGTTCTTCTTTTCGACTGTATCGATAAGGGACCATCCATATTTCGATAAAGTATCGAATTCTGCGATGTACTCCAAGACTGCCCTACCATTCTGCTTAAGCTCCAAGAACTTCCTGAATAATTCTGATTTATGAGCAGCTGGAATAAACTTATCACAAAAGCGAGTCTTAAACTGATTCCAAGTAACTTGATCCTCTGGAGTAGCTGTCTTAATGGCATTCCACCAATTCATCGCTCGCCCTTGCAACTGACGAGACGCTAGCCTTCTCTTCACCGCATCCTCGATATCCAAGTCTTCGAAGATACGATCACAGCTATCCAACCAATCCTAAACATCCGTGGCCGACTACGTTCCGTGGAACAGCTTTCCACCAAGGTTAGTGTAATCCTTGCACAACTTAGCAAAATCGGCCCTAGGCGCCTGCATTACTGGACCACCACCATTTCCTGGATTAGGAACTGCTCCCTGAACATCCCTAAGCATCTCCCTCATGAAGTTAGTGAACATCGTCCTCATGTCAGGAGCATTTCCATTATTGGTCCCTCTACCAGCACCCCTCGTGTCTCGACTCATCGTTCAATCTGTAAAGAGAAAACGATTAACGACCCCATAGTGGTGCTAGTGCAGTACGACTTCATCCTTAGCTATACTAATAATATATATAGATATAGCTTTTGAAAACCAAAATAATCACAAATATGCGCTATCATATACGTACTATCTCTCCCTGGTGTCTTTCCTTAGGTTAACTACGCAACCTAGAGCTCTGATACCAGATGTGACGGCCCGCCCCGCACCAACCGATATTTACACCAATGGTGCGCTGTACACATGCCCGATTAGCACGGAACGGTCGTTAGAAGAAAGGAAAGAAGAGAGTAAAACAAAAAAAGAACCTGTAATATGTCTCACAACGCATGGGATAAAATATAATCATAACATATACTTAACACAAAATAGGCGAGACAGTGCATAAGCTGAAAACAAACTAACATAGCAGCGGAAAATCCAAGTACATCTTATGATCCAAAGCAAACATTATTACAACTTTTCAAACTGTCTCAAAAAGAAAAAGCAAGATAAGGGAGGTACATTACTAATGCCCAAGTAGCGACCACCAATCGACACAGGGAGAATATCTATATATATATATCATATGTGGAAGCCTCCTGCTCGCCTCCGGATCATCTACTCGCACATCACCAGCTAACCTGTCTCTAGTCTGCTCGTGTGAGCACCCAGAGTAATAAGAAGAGACATAAAACTCTGGGTCAGACAAAAGTCTGGTATGAGCGATAAGCAACAAAATAGAACAATAACAGGTATAATCCAATCATACCTGAACCTGGACCTGCAACCAAAGAGTTAGCACTACATACTGTACAATACTCTAAGGTGCCACTAACATCTAGCGTAAAGGATACGGGGATGGGGATGTGCATGTCATAGTGATGTCAAACAATCAAGCATAACAACCATCCTCACATCTCTCACTCGGTGCGTAAAGTATACGATATCCACTACTTTGGTCACCTAATACTTTGGGCCATGACGGAATCCAATCCCGTGTAACTATCACTACAAGCCCACTATCCATCTCTAAGTGGTGAACCAAAGTTATGAATACCGACAACCCCTTTGCACATGTCCCGCAGCAAAACCCAATCATGAAGTGAACTCATTGGTTCCCATCTGGATCCTGAGCTCTAACTTCCATTTGGACTACCTTTGCATCTCGGGTTTTGATCAGCATCTCCTCTGGATCAGTCTTCCTTTCTTCACTTCACGTTGCTTCAGGTCGTGGTTTTCCTCCAGGTTCGGATCGTGCTTCTCCTCCATCGGTTCGCGGATCGCACCACTCTAGTTCGGATCGTGTTACTCCACCCATGTTGGATCGGTCCGTGGCTCCAGCTCCTGATCGTGGTGACGCTCCTAGATCGGGTCGTGGGTCTCACCTAGTCCACGTCTCGTGATACTTGAAATGGCTCGTGCGTCGGCCTCTGGTTTGTGGCCTTCGTAGTGGAGCAGATCGTGGGGTATGGTCGACTCGTGGAGATGGCATGCGATCGGGTCGGTTCGGAGAAGATGGGGCGGATCGTGGTACCTGTGGCGATCTGATTCGGTTCTACGCGATTTCCTGCACTCTTCCAGCGACTGTTTTACGCCATTCGACGGTGTTTTTGACCAATCTAACTATTCTAATCAATTGCAAAGCAAACCATACAATCATAGCAGCATGTAGAAGTGACCTCAAACACCAAAACAACAATATGATGGGTTAAAATGGATCAAACATAGCCAAAATCCCATATTTCCCCTTAAGCATGTTTAAGAACAACTAAGCATAGGATTAACAAAACTTAACCAAATTAACCCAAACTTCCAACAGAGGTCTAAAACAATATTTCAGAATTTTTGAATATTTTTCCAGATTTTGAACATGCATAAATTCGCTAATTTCCACTAATCACCCCTTGATCCCCCAAATTCCGGGATTTGCAAAATTAGTCGAAATTAACCCAAATTCATAAAAGAGGCATAAAATGATGTTTTAGAATTTTAGGAATTTTTCTATATTTTCTGAGCCATAATTTCGCTAATCTTCGCTAATTACCATAATTAGCCGTAATTAGTGAAAAACAATGCAAATCACTCACCTTTGCCATAAAGTAAACTATAGATCTGAAATGATTCTCTGTTTGGGTCGAATTCTAATGTGTTCCAGCAGCTCTAATCTTAATTTGATGAAGATCTCCCTTGATTTGATGTTGCTAATCCCAATCTTCAAGTTGTAGGTGATTTGGAGGTGTTTTAGAGGTTGGAGGCCATATTTAGGGTTTCTTAGAGGTAAGTGGAGGCTAGAAAACTGAAATGAAATGAAACCATAACTCATTTCAGCCTCCCCATAACCCTAATCCCGAAATGGGTTATGGGCCCAATTACTAATCACCCCATTTGGCCCGGTTAAGCAGTTTTTCACCTTCCAAACCTTATTTCAGCCATTTCTCCCAAACGGTAAGTCCGTTTTCCACATGTGACCACTCTACAGAAAGGTAAATCATCATTCGAAGCCAATGGAAGTAGTTTCATGTCAAAATTCCTTTCCAACCAAAAGTTATGGATGAAACAAGATCAGCTAGGGGCAAAACGGTCATTTAAAAATCGGCAAAAATCATGAACATGAAAAATTACCCCAATAGTCGTCCCTCAACTCTACATGACCATACGACTTTGTATGAGAAAGAAATAAATATTCTACCATCCTCCGATGCGTAGAATGTGGGTTGTTACATCGGTATACAACTCGAACTTCTCTCCAAGCAAATAATGACGCCACGTCCTAAGAGTGAACACCATTGCAGCTAGCTCTAAGTCGTGGGTAGGGTAGCTCTTCTCATGAACTCTTAGTTGTCCACTCCATAACATACTACCCTCCCTTCTTGCATCAGAACCGCAGCAAGCCCTGTACCACATGCATCAGTGTGTACTATAAACACCTTGTTCCCATCGGGCAGGGTCAATACTGAGGCTGTTGTTAGAGCCCTCTTCAATCCCTGGAAAGCAACATTACAATCTACATCCCATGAAAATGCCAAGTTCTTCTTCGTCAGCCTGGTGAGTGGGGATGATATTTTTGCGAAGTCCTTAATGAACTTCCTATAATAGCCTTCTAACCCTAGAAAGCTTCTCACCTCCGTTGCATTCTTTGGAATCTGCCAATCCTGAACTGCAACCAACTTTGCGGGATGCTATCCCTTCTTTGGAAACCACGTGCCCTAGGAATCTCACCTCTTTCTCCAAAAATGGCACTTAGAGAATTTTAGCTTAAGCCGATGCGCAAACAGAGTTTTCAAAACCTCCCTTATATGCAAGGCATGCTCTTCCTTGCTCTTTGGGAAGATTAGGATGTCATTAACAAAGTCCATGACAAATTTATTTAGAAACTCCCGAAACACCCTACTCGTCAGATCAACAAAAAAGGTGGGTGCATTTGTCAACCCATATGGAGTCCTAAAAGCGGTCTTTTCTATACTGTCCTCAGCCACCCTCAACTGATGAAATCCCGTGGCCAAGTCTAACTGGGAGAATGCCAATGCACCAACAAGCTAGTCAAATAAGTCATCTATCCTTGGGAATGGGTGCCTGTTCGTCTTAGTAACTTTATTCAACTCCCTATAATCCATACACAAGCGAAGCGAATCATCCGTCTTCGTCGCGAATACTACTGGAGCACCGCATTCAGATATGCTTCGTCTAATAAATCCTTTCTCAAGTAGCTCCCTACTTGCTTGCTAAGCTCCCACCTTTCCCTTGGAGCCATATGGCACACAGGTAATGCAACTGGCTTTGCATTTTCTACTAAAAATATAGAAAACCGATCTCACACCTTAGAGGTAATCCGCGTACCTTATCAAAAACATCTGGATAGTCTCGGACTACTGGAACAGATTGCATATCATTGATAGATGTATCAAGAGACTCTAGGAAACTAAGCATAACAGACCCTTGCAGGTCATAAGAAATCTCGAGGGTCCTCCCATGACAAGTCAGAAGCCTAACGACCTTCCTCTCACAATCCAGAATGGCACCATACATGGCTAGCCAATTGTTCCCTAGAATCAAACCGTAGCCCATAAAACCGAGCACATAAGCATCGCACTCAAATTCGACGCCTAAGACAGATATTCTCAAACCCCAACAAATCAAGGACAAATGAGCCAAACCACCAATGGGGTTTGAGACAATAACGGGATCCACCGCCATATTAGTATTTAAGTGCAGAGACTCAACCATAGAACTAGATATAAATGAATGATAAGTGCCAGAATCAAAAAGATTTCTAATAGGATGATTGGAAAGAGAAATTAAACCTTCCATGGAAATTTTCCTACCTCTATCTGGAGCAATTGTTGTGAGAGCATGCACCTGGCCTCCAGAAGCTCCTGTCCTTTGACCTTTTCCTTGCCTCTTTTGGCACTTCCTAGCAAAGTATATCACCTTTCCACAACTGAAGAAAGTATTCTTCCTTCTTTTGCAGTCCTTGACCAAGTGACCCTCACACGCGCAATTGTGGCACTTTCTCTTATCCTTAGCCTTGTCATTCTTTCCACCTTTCTTTTGCTTTTGTTGCTGTTGTCCCTTCTTTGGCCAAACTTTCTTGTTTTGTGTTGTTTCCTCAGTCTTAACTTCCTTCTTTTCTCCTTTACCCTCCTCATGCATCAAGGCCATATCAACAAGCCTTTCAAAAGTGGCTCCCATTGGAATATGGGACATAGCTAACCCATGAAGGGGTTCATTCAGTCCTTTAACAAACCACATGGCTTTCTTACGCGGAGTGCCTACCAGTTCCAAACTAAATCTAGCTAGCTGGTTGAATTTGTTCACATATTCTTTAACAGTCATGTTTCCTTGTTTGAGCACTAAGAACCTTTCCATTTGCATGCTTTACTCATCTTAAGAAAGAAACTTCATTTCAAACCTCATTCTAAAATCATCCCACGTCTCCATTGGACGTCCAGCTTTGGTAGCTTCCTACCAGAACGAAACTTCATCTTTCAGTAGCCAGACAACTAACTGAATCTTCCTTTGATCTTCCACTTCGAAAATTCCAAACAAGTCCTTGGTCTCCTTGAGCCAATTCCTTGCCTCCACGAACATTTCAGTTCCACAGAATGGCTTCCCTCCTATAGCACATAAATCTTTGCAAATCTTAGCGAAATTATCTGCTCTTGGAAGAGGAGGAGAAGGAACAATGCGTGCAGTTGGGGGAGGAACGTCAGCTTGACCACTGACAGGCACCATGGCCTCTAGATACCTACAGAACTAGCCCGGTATCGTAATGCCCTCTGGAATATTAGGTTCCCCAGACATGCTAAAAAGAAAAGGAAAGAGATTCAGACAAAGGATCGAAAGATATTACATATGCCTTTGGGGAATACGTTTTTCAAAACAAACTTTTCTTTTGAAAATGTTTTCTTTTAAAACCTTTTTGAAAATAATTTTCAAAAACCTTTATCTAATCTAGTAACCTTCAGCTCTGATACCAAGTGTGACACCCCACGTCCGTTAATGTCACTCATTAAGAGAATGCATTAAGTTTCGTGAAGCATTATAGGTAAACAGAAAAAGAAACATTACAATATATATACAAAAAAAATAGCGGAATAAAAACTAACTTTATTATTCATAAAGCATTGGTGTTCAAAACATCATATGTCTGAAAATACATAAACCCGGTACATTATCAAAACATATGTCTTTAATTACCTAACGGTGTCTTTAATTACATAACCCCAACTGGTTAAGTTTGTGGACCTATATATAAATATTACCTGACCCCTCAGATTTACTTAACCCACCCACTATTCAAACAAGTTTACTTAACCTCTATTCAAGTTCATGTTCATACAATCCCTATGGGTTCATCTAGGTTAAGTATTCAAATTCATTACCATGTCCATTTGTGGTCATAATGTGCTAGACCTGCTACATTAAGCCGAACATTTATGGATGCTGGATATGTCGGTCAGTTTCGGGCAGACTTCTTCCATAAGTCGGGCTTAACCGCGTGTCTTAGCACGTCTCGTATTTGTGCACCTAGACCCCTCACATTAGATTCACCACTTGTGGTTGCTGGATATGCCGGGCGGTTCCGGGTAGGCTTCCACCATAAGTGTAACCTAACCTCGTGTCTAGGTGTAGTTACAGTTTCTAATTACTGTAATCTTAGGCATTTGGTTATTAGCCAATTTTATCTATGTCGTTATAGGTGTTCATGCCCCTTTTTCCCCAATTATGTTCATAATGAATTATATGCTCCAAATTCATGTTCATAAACATTATTCAAGTTATGCCAAATACCACATTTACAAGTTATGCCCAATTTCAATGTTTTTCCCCTCGTTCTCCGTTTAACACGTTCGCATATTTCAGCGTCATGCCTAGGCTCGAAAATAGCCTGGCTATATAAAATTAAAAGGAAAAGGATGAAGGAAAGATGATAGAAATGATTATACTAACAAGATTGACATAAACACATAGTGGCATATTGATAAGATGGACATATAAGAACAGATCTGGTGAACATGAGATAACAGAATTGATTCTAGCATAACTGGGATGTCATAATGGGAATGATAAGGTCCAAACAATAATCTAGATGTCCAACTAATAATAGATCCAATTTAACCACAAACATGATAGGTACAAGATGATCTAAATAGTGAATTAGATCTATAATCAAAGGTAGATCTGACATGATAAAGGTTAAGATCCAAGTCATAGTTATGTTAGAATATCATAGATTCACATGTTATTATAGATCTGATATGATTCAAGAGGTTACAGGCATAGATCCAAATTACAGTCATATCATGTTTTACTTTTTAATTATTTAAATCTAAAAGTAACATAAACTCATAGTGTTTTAATATCGAAAATAGAAGGAGAATAGCAGACGTTGAATCACAGATCTACACTTGATTAACTTGATTGCAGAAGAAGAAAAAGGTTTGATTTAGTCCGGGTAGCGACAACATCTAGTCCTCCATTATTTTCAGTGTGGAGAAACAAGAGAAATGGGTCGTATATATAGCCAAACCCCTGAAACCCTTACTGCCCAGATCTTCCGCAGAGGGGACGACCCCCCCCCCCTTAGGGGGTCGACACCTCCCTTGAGGGGTCGACCCAAGGGTTGACGCCCCTTGGGCGGGAAATTTGCCGCCAGTGGAAATTTGATTTTTGAACTGAAATTTGATTTTCTGATTTAATTATATATATATATATATATAATTTTCTTTTGCGTATACAGACTTCAAACTTTCAAAACTTCTTCATACGGTGCACGTTTACGCAAACCAAATGTCTGTCTTGACCAAATTTTCAAGATAAACGCAATGGCGTGGTTCGTTTCACTTAATTCTGGATATTAAATTAAATATTCTTTAATTTGTCCTCTTTAGTGTTGTTAAAAATACTAAGTGTTACATAGACAATGATTTTTTTGTTTCCATTATTACTTATACGAATTCAATGAATACACGTACATCCTCGTAAAAATGTTCACTTTTTGATCTCCCATTTTCCTTTATTACATTGTTCAATGAATACAGATTTCAAAAGCATTGATATTTTATTTTTGAATTCAATCATATGGTTTAATGTTTTATTAATTATAAAGTATTATTGTTTTTAATTTTATTTTTGGTTCATTTATACATTTTAATGTTCCTTTAACCATCATTCAACTATTAGTTTTCACTTATACATTTTACTATTGACGTTATTTAATACAATATTAATTTTTTACGTTATTGTTTTCTACTTCAATGGTCGACCATCTTACTTTCCATTACAAACACAACAACAATCACATTGCGTAAATCATTTCATTTTAAATGATTCAATAAAATTTAGGCAGCACTGTTATGTAACGATGGTGGGAACAAAGTCCTCCTCCTTTTACATAGGGCGCATGCATATGAGTTAGCACACACATCCTTGTAACAAAAGGAATCCTTGTTGTTACGTGCCTACCAATTCATATTTGTACTCCACTCCTTCAATTTATTCCATGATGTAGGACTATTTATTCAAACCGTCATTCCGACCTTAACAACATGGAGATAATCCTAATCGTCTTCCCCTTGACTCACATCCTACGAGTATCTTTTTTAAGAGCACTGCCTTGCTTGCATGGCCCAGTCCGTAACCTTCAGCTCCTGTACCACTATTATGTGATGATGGTCGGAACAAACCCCCCTTCCTTCCGCATAGAGTGCAAGCATATGAGTTGGCACACACATCGTTGTAACAAAAGGAATCCCTGTTGTCAAGTGCCTGCCAATTCATATTTATACTCAACTCCTTCAATTTATTCCATGATGGGGGACTATTAAATCAAACTGTCATTCCTATCTTAACAACATGCGAGATAATCATAACAAGTACTTCCCCTATGTTTCCTGAATCGTGCACGAATGCATATATATAAGGAACAAATTGGAAATGCTATCAAAAATTTGTGAACTATTTAAAACGAAATGATTTACAAAATTTAATTACTTTATTATGTATGTAACTTGTTCAATAAAGGAATAAATCCAAAAATTGTACCTGATGAATAGGTGTTCATCTATGATAAGAACAAATATCCATATAATGATTATATGCAATACTTGTTAGACAAGGCTAAAAATTCTTTAAGGTTTCTATGAATATGATATAATACATAATTTATACTTTTTAAAAACTTGGTTTTATGTTTATAGTATTTTATTTAAAAAATTAAACTACAATGTACAATAGTTCATCATATATGTACTTATTAAAATTATAATTAACGGTTATATAAAATTAAATATTATTTTTGATATTTAGAAAATATATACGTTACATTATGCGCATCCACATTGATTAACCCAAGCAAGTCCTAATACGCATATCCGCTCACTAATCAATGCATAAACACTAAATAATTATCGCATACGTACTAAAAAAGTATTGATTTCGACATTTATAATACAATTAACATTCCATGAGACATACTAAATAATTAGTAGGGTATTAAAAACAACCAGAATAATAAATAAACCATAATTTAGAAAATCAAAATTAGTTAGGGTTTAAGAATAAAACCCGAATAGATATTAGTGAGTGGTGTAAAGTTGAAGAGAGTGAAGGATGACGATGCTGGAGATGATTCAGGAGGCCATAGGGTGGCTGATGACAGAGAAGAGGAGATCGATGAATGATTTTTAGTTAAAATGAGGAGAGAGAATAAAGAATAAAGTAGTAGGTCTTGATTTCTCTGGATACACGATTTTTTCCGATGACTTGCAAAGGCCGTCAACAAAGGCTATAAGTTGGTTTTCAATGACCTCCGATGGCTAGTATATTTTATTTGCAAAAATATCAGGAAAACTAATTATATGTCGAAACTCGCCGGGAACTTTCCAACACTCCACCGGTAGACGTCAGAAATGTCAATCCATATATATACTTTGTTTTAGTAGTGATACATTGATAAACTTATTTAAACTATTTTGAAAACAGATAAACAGTGTTTGCGTTTAAAGAAATAAAAAACTGATTAACCAAGCAGCTTCTCCGTGTGATAGAATATGAATCATGCAGTTCAACCACATGGTTTTTATTTTTTATCATGCTCCGATTCTACGTTGTAAACATATGTAGAACCCTCCTCCTTCAATCATGATGCAACATTAAGCCCTAAATCTAATGCATATAATAATGAAGAACTCAAAGTTTGGACAAAGATTTGTTGGTATGGCTTACAATCGAAGATTCAGACGTTAGTTGTGGCTCAATGCTAGCATGTGAAGGTAAGGCTAAGGATGTTGGGTTTTTTTGGTTGCATGTGTCATTTGTTTGGTAAATTTTAAATTTAGGGAGTGAACTTAAACTTAAAGACGGGGATAACGGGTAAAAACTTAAATGTAAACTTTTTCGATCTTAAAAGGGTCTACTATGTAAATTTTCCATATGGAGAAAATATAAAAACACAAAAATAAATGATTATCGACCCCTATTCTCTCTCGAAAGTGGACGATTTCACAGGCTAGAATCAGCATTTCCATAAATTTATTTAGGGTTGTGCACATTAGGTCTATATTTTTGAAATTCTTATAAGAAAAGTCCATGTAGCAACAAATACGTAAATAAAGTTCCTATTTTTGTGAATCAAAGAGCACAAATGAATTTGTAGTTTTTTGACTAAAAAATGCAATTTAACTTGCGATTTTCAAAAACATATTAAAAATTTAGAAAATCATGTTTTGTTAATTTATAAATAATGTTAGTTGTTATTTAAGTGTAATTCAATTAAATAATTGTAGTTTTTTTTTACCGTTATCAAGATTTACAGAATTATAAAAAATGCTGCAATCTTCTTTATAGTTTCATTATCAAATTTTGTTTTCATATTTCCCCCTAGACAATTTCTGGTGTGCGGAATGATCTACTAGAAGGGAGTGGACTCAAAACAGAATTAAAACTAGGTTGATACCCATGCTTCACACATGGACAGGTGGTGGTAGTTATTAATTGGAAAATGTTTCAAAGTATTGAAAGTAGGTGTTATATTTTTTATGATGGGAATGTTTGATTTCAAAGTGTTATAGTGAATGAGCAGACAGTTAATGCATGGGAAGAAAGGTTTTGATGACAACTATATATGAGATAGTTCAATATTAAAATAGTGTTGTAATCCGGTAAAGTTAAAAATACTAATATGCAAGTTATTCATCCATAAGAACCTTAAATAGCAGATAAGTAATTTGAACAATGCAAATATTTTTCCATAATAGTAGAACTAGTATGAATACGAAGATGTGCACAATCCCCAAAGAATAGTAGATATTTTGCAGCTGCATTATAACCTTATGTACCTACGAAGTCCTGTTGGAAAAAAGCGCTTTATTGTCGATACATAATATTAGTACCAGGAGAGACAATTATTTTTACATGATTTAGCAACAACATACATTGGAGAACTCCCTACATTATGATTAGGTAACGAAGATCTGCATTTTAAAGTCTTTAATATTTCTATACTTCGATTACAGTCTAGCAAACATTAAATTGGTTCCTTTTATGTACTATATAACAACATTTAATGCCATATTTAGCAATGATTCCATTATAGATGCATCCAATACATATGTAAAGTTATAATAGAAATCCTCATTAGAGATCGATCATTGTATCCTTTTCCAATGACCAATGTATTTTCTTGGATACTTAAGCTGTTACATTTTCCGCACAAAATCGAAAATATGAAAATGAGAATCATCTAAAAATTTAGGAAACGCGAAAAAGGAGTACAAAAAATTAGTTATAATTAGTTGATGTTAGTCTATAAATAATGAGTTGTTTGAACCTAAATGGTGAATCAAATTTCAACACAAATCGGTATATAATAAAAAGTCAATATATCGAAGAAACAACTTAGCCAAGTAAACTAAACATTACATAACATCGGTAAATATCAGTACCAATAAACATTGGATCAGTTAAATTATATGAACTGGTAGATTAATTCTAATTGCCATAGAAAGAAAATAGGATTAGTTGCATACAAATTGTAAATCGGAACTAATATATTGATCCAAAATGCTAAAATCAAAGCTGAAACCATTAAAAATACCATGATAGGAAGATCAAGTACTTGATTTAAATAAGCCAAAAATATACTGATAATACATAATGTACTGAACTAATTGTTGCATCAGCTCATGATCGTACATTTCGAAAAAAATTAGTGTGAGGAAGCAGATATGTTATGCACAAGATTGTATAACAATACCATTCTGGATTCAAGTAAAAGGCTGACCAATTAAAGTTTCGGAAATGGCTTTGCAAAGTGGAAGAAAATATACTTGTTCTGCACAAGAAATTATGGCAACATTTCACTCTATGAATCAGTGATACAAAACAGAAGTAGGAGTATTTAAGTAGGAAGAGCATTGAAACAGTATGTAAAATAACATTAATATGGTTGTTGCATGCTATGATATATGGTGATGTAACCACCAAGTCAAGCATGGGACGGAACAAAACAGAGCATATTACAGACCTTGCATAACATTAAAAAGCGGACATTTTATAGATGGAAAAAGGTTAAGATTTAATAATCATAATTTTTTAAACACGTATCTCAACCGCGATAGCGAAGACCTAAATGAAAATCGTTAACTCACGTCATTACAATGCCGATACACAAACACAGACTATGTCTAAGACTACAGAAGAAAGCAAAATTTAAGTTTAATCTTTAATGCATATACCAATCTTGATAACCAAGCCTAATATAGGTAGAGAATAACATTTTGAAAATTTTCAAATATGATGATGGAAAAGGTAGGGAGTTGTGTACAAAATTGAACTTTGCAAAAGAGAAGATTAATATAGCTTAAGTTTTCAGCAGAAATCTCAAATGTAGAATGTATGCTACAAAATGTTGAAGTGCATTTGAAGCAAACATGTTAGAAGAAGGAAAATAATTCAAACGCTAGGACATGATGGTGTATTAAGATTAGTATTTATCGCAAGCAATATGATTGTGGTTAACTATACATGTGTAAAAACCCAAGAAGTAATTATGCCATATATTTATTGAAAGTCTATATATATGGTTAAGGACTATTAGCAGTTATTGTCCAATTCAGCACATTAACATGCTAAAAGGGTAATGGAAAAAAATAGTGAACATGCATGTCAAACTTTTTTTTTTGGTCTATGACTTAGGAGAAAACAGAGGAAAGTAAATGTTTGTAGGCAGTATATTTTAATAAAAATTGAGCTCAGTTACTATGTGCACATAGTAGTAAAGCTATGTATAATGTTGGTCGGTTTAAAACAAAATGAAAGCTAAATTATATACTGTCTAGTCCAAGCTGTAATTGAAAGCACAAAATGTACTTAAACAGTGTATTATTTGGCTTTGCGTTAAATTTATGAATTTGTTAGAACTCAATATAGCTTTCGCGATCTCAATTATGGGACATGGATTTGTACATAAAGCTATGGCAACCAAAGGTTTGGTTGCCAAAAAATGGTAGAAAGTTAATTTTAGGGGCCGTATAAAAGGAAAATTTGCCTCTTAGCTAACAATAACCAAATTCAGTCTTCAACATATGCTTAAGCGGTGCGTTACAGCAAAGACTGTAATCAGATATCCACTGCAATAAGGTCTAAGCAAAAATAATGACTTTACTTAACGAAATAATTAGTAAATCGCATTGCTAATGTATGAGCATGCTACAAATCCAGTTTTACATTAGCATTGGCCTAATGATGTGGAAATAATTCATTATAAATAAAAAGGCATAAGTATAATCTGTTGTTGTCAAGGAATATTTTCATGTAGTCTATGAAGAGCAGCGATGAATCCTATCACTTCACAAAGAATTTGAAAAGCAGACCCTAATGGCAAACTAAATCCACCTGCTAAGCAAGTAATCTCGTAGAACCATGTCAGTTTAAAAGGTCATGATAAAACATATAAAATTAAGTGTGGTTCTCAAGCTTGAGAAAATGCATCTCACCATAAAACTAAAACATTATCAAACTAGAGTAAGAGCTATTTTCTAATTCTGTTAGCTGTAATATTGAGTGAGTTAAAGATGTACAACAATTATCATATTGTTATTCGGTGTCGCATAAGGGAATGTCATAATTATCATATGGAATAAGGTTTAATATCATATGCATCCATTTCCTGTAATATATTCTAATGGGAAATGAGATGACAAATTTATTACAAAGGAAGTTTGGTATCGGCATGCAGGCTCAAGTTATGGGCAAACCAATAGTCCGATACAAAATACAATTTGTGTTATGAATACCAGTTGAAACAATGTATGATGTATCAATTGTACTGTCTGTCAATCAGTCTCAAAAAAAGAAAATATTTCAGCTTCTTACATTTTCAATATCTTCTTTCCAAATTGAAATATCAGATTTTGTAATTTGGTATGAAAGGCAAGGTAAAAGCTTATCAGTAAACTGAAATATCATCGGAGATAATCTGATCATTTGATATTTCAGAACCTCTTCCGAAAGAAATATCATCATCTAAGAGTTTTTTTTAAGGATTTGCTCAAAATTTGCAAGAGACAACTTAAAAGAGAAAAGAAAATATTCAAATTAAAACCATGTAAGAATCCATGCACAGTTTCAATTTTAAATACAACTTAAAAGCATATAATTCTACAATGGTATACGTATTAAAAAAAATGCATGTCTCAGAGTTCAAAATTGAAATTAGTGGAATTTTTGTCAAAAAACTCATAATAAAATCCTATGTTTTGGGAAAGGGGATTGTAACTAATGATTTCATGATAAATTTCACAATTCAGTATCACTAAAGCTTATGTTGGATTAATGCTTAATTCAGGAAAGCAAGCAGTGAGTTACTCTACAATTAAGATTCGATATAAGGGTGATGTAGATAGAAGATAACTGACAGTCTTTTACTTGTGCTTCTGTTTAAAAAAAAATCGGAAAGCAGCGTAAATCCTTAAAGGATTTAAAATGTATGAATCAAATACTGGAAAATAACAAAACTACACAGAATCGTAAAATTGCAAAAAATGTTGTCGGTAAACAAAAATGTCCTAAAACTGATTTGGAAGAAGGAGACGATGACTCAAAGTTAGAAAAATAAGTTAAAATAAACATCATATTTCATGGCATGTGTAATTGCAGTAAAAACATAAATAAGATTACATCAAAAATTTTTTGGAAAGCTTAGAACTTTAAATCCGAGGATTTCAATTAGATCTCTATTCATGGTGTTGTAATTCAAAATGAAGAATGTAATTTTCATAGTAAAATGTTACAAAATTACCTTGTAAATTTGGTTGGAATGACTCGTAGATTAAACGCTGTATAAGATGCTTTGATCATGAAATCTTCAAGAGGCTATAAAATTGTAAGCAAAAATCATTGTAAACTATTATGAAATACTTAATTTACCAAGAATGTAGAATAGCATGGACGCAACATGATTTGTTGAATGGAGAAAGCCTGGGGTTTTATATTTATTTTTAAGATTAAAAATGTAAATCGAATGGAGCAATGTTAAGAATTAATGGTATTTGAGATTTAACTGCGGATAGTTTAAGAAAAAAGACCTTCAAGGATCATGTTTCAATTTTATATAACATTGTACAAATTAGTAGCAGCAGAAAAGTTCTTCAGTTCAAGTTTTCTTTGTATCGTCTATGTAAATGCAAGTAATGATCTCTTTTTCCATTGTTTTTAATGAAAACGCTTGCTGTGCATTATGGAAATAGTCAGTTTAGTATATACATGTGTTTTCTGTATTGCATAAACAAAATCAGTACCTAGAAATTTGATCATTTCGCATGATCAAAACCACCTCGCAAAAAATTGTTTTACTGAAAAAAGCAAACTACAAAAACAAAACGTATGGAACAATAACCAAATTCAAAAAAGAAGTACAACAAATTAGTTATAATTAGTTGATGTCAATCTATAAATAATGAGTTACTTGAACCCAAATGTGAATGATATTTCAACACAAATCGGTATATAACAAAAAGTTAATATATTGAAGAAACAACTAAGCTAAGTAAACTAAACATTACATAGCATCGGTAAATATCAGTATCAATAAGCATTGGATCAGTTAAATTATATGAACTGTTAGATTAAATCTCATTGCGATAGAGAGAAAATAGGATTAGTTGCATACAAATTGTAAATCGGAACTAATATATTGATCCAAAATGCAAAAATCAAAGCTGAAACCATAAAAAATACCATGATAGGAAGATCAAGTACTTGATTTAAATAAGCCAAACAATATACTGATAATACATAATGTACTGAACTAATTGTTGCATCAGCACATGATCGTACAATTCGAAGTTAATCTCCCCCACTTAAAACCTTTCGTCCCCGAAAAGGAACAAAGTCGAAAGTGGTTTGATTAATCAACTCTACGTTCAATCTGGCTTCCATTCTCCAACTTTTCAGTTTCTGAGAATTTTCAAATTGTTCAAAAATTTGGCTAACACCCGGAATTTTCGAAAAATTTCACCATAACCTCCTTTGTACGGGGAGGGGTTTGGAAATTTATTGGGCCGTATTAGGTACCCAATAAATCCTATAAAGCATACACATATTTATAGTGATATGTTCTGGTGTTTACAGGGGAGCGTGTATAGATAATAACTCCAGAGAATAAATTCTCGCCACCCTGTCAAAGCCTGAGGGAGTGTGTATTTTTAATTGCTCCAGAGAATAAATTCTCATCACCTCGTCCCGTGTGGGAAATAAATAATTCATGTGCCGTATCTAATAACTAGAGAGACGTGATTATTGTCAACTCCAGACCCGTGTGGAGTTTTTATTAGTCTGACAATTTATCGTTACAATTTATATGGTCCATATCAGTCATCAGCTCAACCTGTAATATATAGTCATCGCCATACAAGCCCCTCACTCGTATGGTAAATCTTCAACCTCGTCACACAAGCTCCAAATGCTTATGTGGTATATGATGAAGTATGCCTATCTTCAAGAAGTATGCCATGTAGTGTAGTTCAAAATTAATTGTTACTATCCTAGGGCGACGTTTATTATTACACACAGAACAACCAGCACTCCGCATCCAATGGCATTCACAGGAGTTGATATAATAATATTTCGCATCCAACTCATTAAGGTTTACCTATTTGTCGGGAACGCAAATAAAATCTTTACTCAACAGCTAATCCATATACCTGTTCAAACATTTATAACGCACATGTATATATTTCTATCTATTTTTAAATCAGTTCAATGTGTGATTTAATCGAATAAATTCTACCATTCATTCTTTTATTGATTAAATTAACTATCGTTTTAATAATTTTAATTAATCAAATCTAATATCACACAACCCAAACAACAATCTATTTTATTTTTAACTTTTCAAAATCATCCAAATTAATTCAAACATTCTTTTGAAAACATTCAGACTATATAATAAAAAAAGTTTACATCCATGAAAAGAAAATAACCACAAAGTAGAGAACAAAATGGTAATGCAAAGTATGATAAATGTACCTTGCACCGGAGTCAATCAGAGATATCCACTTGACACTTAGGATAGGCTTTCTGAATGCTCTCCTCAGTTTCCCAAGTACAATCTCGCGGATCTCCACTCCATTGCACTTTGACTAAGTGAACCTTCTTGTTCCTCAGCTCTTTGGTTTCCTTGCCGATAATCTTTAGCGGCTCTCTTCTCACAGCCAATTCTGGAGTAATTTCAATATCCTGTTGCGCTGCTTCTTCCACAATCAAGTCTGGATCATGAACGTGCTTTCGAAGTTGAGATATGTGAAATACATCATGCACTCCAGGCAACCAATCGGGAAATTGAACCATATAAGCGAGAGTTCAAATCCGTTCAAGAATAGGAAATGGACCAATGAATTTGGGCGCCAACTTCCCAGTTTTACCGAACCGGATAACTCCTCTCATCGGCATTACTTTCAAATATACATAATCGCCAACAGCAAACGATATATCTCTTCTTCTCTTATCGGCATAGCTCTTCTGTCAGCTTTGAGTGGCGAGTAATCGTTTCTTAATGAAATCGACTTTGTCGGCAGCCTCGCGGATCATATCAGGTCCCAATAGAAGTCTATTGCCCGGTTCAACCCAACAAGTAGGGGATCGGCACGGTCTACCATACAATGCTTCGAATGGTGACATTGTCAGGCTCGCCTGGTAGCTGTTGTTGTATGAGAATTCAGCTAAATGCAAATGGTCTTCCCATGATCCACCAAAGTCAAGAACACACGCACGCAATAAATCTTCGAGTATACGATTCACCCTCTCAGTCTGACCATCTGTTTGAGGATGATAGGCGGTGCTTAAGTTCAGCTTCGTTCCCAGTTCTATTTGAAATGCCTCCCAGAATTTTCTAGTAAATATTGGATCTCTATCACTAACTATACTGAGTGGCACTCCATGTAGCCTAATAATTTCTTGAAATATATCTGCGCCAGACTCTGAGCAGTTCGGTTCGATCTGACAGGTATGAAATGGGCAGTCTTCGTGAAGCGATCTACGATCACCCAAATATTGTCATTTCCTTTTCTGGTTCTGGGCAAACCATTTATGAAGTCCATGGAAATATGTTCCCACTTCCAACCTGGACCGTCCAGCGGTTGCAACAATCCAACCAGTTTCTGTTGGTCGCTTTTGACTAGCTGGCAAGTAGGGCATCGACAAACATATAAAGAAATGTCTCTCTTCATCGATCTCCACCAGAAAGTGCATTTGATGTCATTATACATTTTTCTTACTCCCGGATGGATACTAAGTTTTGACTTGTGGCACTCATCCAGTACTTCCTTTCGGAGCTCAGGAACGCTAGGAACACAGATTTGACCTTTTAGCCTTAGAATCCCATCATTTTCAACCTGGAAACTCGAGGGCTCGCCTTTCTGAATTACCTCCCTGATCTTCTGAATGAAATGATCATCCTTCTGAAGAGCAGATATTTTATCAATCAATGAAGTTGTGATAATAAAACTGGCAATCATTTCATTCTTTCGGCTTAACGCATCGGCCACGACATTGGCTTTTCCTGGAGTGTATAGAATCTCAAAATTGTATGCTGCAAGGAATTCTAGCCAACGTTGCTGCCTCAGATTCAAGTCTTTCTGGGTGAATAGATACTTTAACGACTGGTGGTCTGTAAACAGTTCAAATTTCTCACCCAGAAGATAGTGTCTCCAGATTTTCAAAGCGAATACTATAGCCAACAACTCAAGATCATGAGTGACGTAGTTCTTTTCATGTGGCTTCAGCTGGCGGCTAGCATAAGCAACAACTTGACCTCTTTGCATTAATACTGCGCCAAGGCTTTCTCTAGAGGCATCTGTCCAGACTTTCAAGTCCTAATTGCCGTCGATAATGGTTAACACTGGAGCCATTGTTAATCTTAACTTTAGCTCTTCAAAAGCCTCCTCACATTCTGGAGTCCACTTGAATTTTGAGTGCTTCTTTGTAAGCTTCGTTAAGTGACTAGATATCTTCGAAAAATCTTTAACGAACTTCCGGTAATAACTAGCCAATCCAAGAAAGCTGCGGACTTCTATAGGAGTACTAGGCTGCTTCCAATTTTGGATAGCCGTGATTTTACTTGGATCCACAGCAATTCCTTCTTTTCATACGACGTGGCCAAGAAACTTTACTTCATCTTGCCAAAATATACATTTGGAAAGTTTGTCTTTCAATACATCCCTTCTCAGAATTTCTAGAACCTGTTCCAAATGCTTTTCATGTTCGGTCTTTGATTTAGAGAAGAATAGAATATCATCGATAAAAACCAAAAAAAACTAATTCAGGACTCCTCTGAACACTCGATTCATCAAATCGACGAAGTATGCTGGAGCGTTACATAAGCCGAACGGCATTACTAACCACTTATAGAATAAGTCTGGACCTCTGAATGTTGTCATAGGAACACACTCTTCGGCAATACGAAGCTGATGGAAACTTGTAGCTAGGTCCATCCTTGAAAATACTTGTGCTCCATTCAGACGATCCAATAAATCATCAATTCGCGGCAATGGATATTTATTCTTTATTGTCTGCTTGTTCAAATCACGATAATCCACACATAGTCGCAGAGTACCGTCAGATTTTGAGACAAACACCACTGCTGCTCCCCAATCAAAGAAACTAGACCTGATCAGACCCTTCCATACTAGCTGTCGAGTTTGATTGTCTAGTTCTTCTTTCTCCTTTAGGGTCATCCTCCGAATGGCGTGCACTACTGGCCTTGCATTAGGGATTAAAGCAATTTTGAAATTTATTTCTCTCTGCGGAGGTAAGCTGACAACTTCTTCGAACACATTTGCATAATTCTTTACGACAAGAATATCTTTGATTAGGTTGGGAATATTCTCTGTGACTACAGGGATATTTTCTATTTGAGCAGGAGAAACATCTAGAGCCAACCAAAAGTCTTTTCTATTTGAATTCGGGCCTTCACATGGTATGGTTATATAATTCCTTGATTTAATCTTTGCCCTAACAACTCTCTCGGCGCATCTAACCTCAGCTTCATATTTGGTCAACCAGTCTAACCCCAAGATAAGGTCGAATTCAGTAAAGTTCATGACGATGGAGATGGTAGGGAACTTATAACAGGAAAAAGAGACAGGTACCGCACAAACCCAACTGAGATCGAGGGAACCCCCAACCGGATTATGGACAGTCATTGGTTCTTTGAGCCTTTTCAAATTCAAATCCAGTTTCTTAACCGCATTCTTTGCAATAAAGCTTCGCGACGCGCCTGTATCAAACAGTACTTTAACGGGAATGTTTTTGACATTAAGTGTGCCTTCTAAAACATCAGGACTTCCCTGACTAGCAGAGGGCTCAGAAGTTTCTGCTACTTCATTTATATGTACTGTTTCAGATTCCTTTGATAGTTGGCACTCCCGTGCAATATAACCTGCTTGGTGGCACTTATGGCATCTCCTTTCCCCATGCGGGTTCTTTTGTTTCTTAGTGGGCTTAGATCCACTCTTGATTCATTTCTTTAAGGGTCCGCAGTTTATTGACAAATGCCCTTTCTGATGGCAGTTACTGCACATGGCAGTCGTTACTGGTTCTTTCTCAGACCTGGCCCTTTTCCGATTGACTTTAGGCTTCTTACTGACCTCAGACATCGTACTGGCCTCCGGGCGATCAGTTTCAGACTCACCTTTATTACTCGAACTGACTTCCCCTTCGTAATGCAACATACCTTTCTTGTCGAGGTCCTCATACTGGTAAGCCATGTATATCATTTCAGAAAAAGGAAGCTTCACATTCCTCATTACACTATTTTGATATTTTCTTTGCAGGCCATGAATAAACCTCAGATTCTTCCTCTTCGGATCTTTAATCAGATGCAGGGAAAAATGAGAAAGTTCATTGAATCTCTTATGATATTCTGAAATGGTCATATCTCCTTGTATCAGATAAGAGAATTCATCACATAACCTCTCAGTTGCTTCAGGAGGAGTAAATCTTTCTAGGAAAATCACTTTAAATCTATCCCAGGTGATATCACCTTCTGGATTATCCTTAATAATCGAATCCCACCAGAACAAGGCTTCGTCTTTGAGTGCCCAGGATGCCAGTAATCTTTTCTAGTCATCCCTCATCTTTAAACCGTTAAAGATCTTCTCAGCAGAACGAATCCAAGCTTGTGTTTTCATAATAGATTCTTCGCCCAAGAATGGTTTTCCACCCAGATTTCTATATTTCATAAATAGAGCTTCTATATCCGGGTCAGTATTACTTCTTATGTTTCTAGCACTCATTTTCTAGTACGTCTGCAAATGGCAGACAAAGTTTCAGGTCAACAGAAAAGATATTTCAAAATATAGAGACAAATACTTGAATGTAAATGTGTCTATCGAGGTGTTATTTCATTCTGCTACTCATACTAGGATATTACTGATCCTATTTGTAATGAGTTATTCGTCCTAGAACACTACTGGTTCTATTTCTGACGAGTTCGATAATATGTTATATTCCAGCACTAAGCTTAACCAAAGCTCTGATACCACATTGTGACGAACCCAAATCGCGTACTGACGGTGGCAAGGGTAATCTTTGGAATATAACACATAACCAGATAATAGCAGAACAGAATTAAATAAATACACCAGATAATGTACAAATAATACACTGGATAAACGTAATCATCAGAGTTACACAGTATACAGGATCATACTTAGTACAAATACAGTTCAACTATACATAAATGTCTACAGCGAAAAACAAACATAATATGTACAACAGGAGCTGAACAGCATAAAAAGAAATAAATGATAGAATCCATTTTCAACTCCAGCTATCCAGAAAGAGCTTGCTAAAACCGGAATACAAGGCTGCCCGTGTAGAAAAAGGGGCACCCGAGTTTGCAAGTGAAACAAACTACGAGTCAGTCATGGGACTGGTATGAGAAATCTACTTAACACATTTATATTATGGCTAATCACAGGACCACGCCACTTTCGTGGAACGGGTTTACTCCATTGGATTGCCAGTGCTTTAAAACAAATAAATCTTTTAAACATCGCAATGTTTTTTATAAAAATGAAGCCATTATAAGACTCAGTTCCCATCACACAATGCAATGCAAACCGGAGGATAGAGTTTTACCTTATAATGGTGAAAATATGCTTGATACGAATAAAACAAAAGCATTTGATATTATTACTGGTGTTTATATGTTTCAAAAGCAATTTCGAATCATAACTATCAATCATAGACGACATGGGTACCATATATCATGTCGCCATATATATATATATACAATCAAAACTACACGATGACGTATTTTGAAATTGGATTTCCATCATGAACCAAGGCAAAAGATAGTCCTTACCGAATTCGAGACTGCCTAGCCCGAGTCTCAGGATCAGAACGCATCGACCCTTGGATCTTCTGGGCCGGTCCACCGATGTTGATTAAAATGCCTGAAAACTACGTTTCCTCGCCCTTTGGGACGTAAATGAGCCAACAAATGACTCCATCGGTCCCGGATCGACCGATATAACTGAGGCGCCTCGCAACAGCAACAACCACATAGGTGAAAATAATATAAATGTCAGCCAGTTTTAAGCATTGACACCACCTCTAGCTAGGAGGAAACGCATGCCCTCCCTGATGTCCTCTCCCGTTTCTGGTTCATACCGGGGTGTGAGGTTCGCGAATTCATGTTATACACAAAGCTACGCCACACAGGCGGTGCTTTGATCATCAACCACAAGACTTTGCTTTTCAACAGAAGCCCTGATCACTGCATCTTAGCATGCCACACAGGCAATTCACACTGTGCAACTGATGGCTATCAATCACACAGGATGAATTCCAATGTCAGACACACAGTCCATTTGCAAGTCCGTTTTGGGTCTGAATGAAACCGGAGGCACTATATACCTCACATACCCATCGATCTTCACGTACGTATGGACGATCACCACTCATTATCCATATTTCGGGATGCCTCCCAATCAGGACATCAGTTACCATCCAACCGAGGTGAAAATCTCCGGTCTTCAACCATCGTCTTCATCTTCGACTTTTTATCGTCGATTCAGTTGTTCAGAATGGGATAAACCCGGTCTTTCTGAGCAAATCGCGTATATAATAAAAAGTGCTACACAAACACATCATACGCCTCGTTTCAATTCATCAGTCACTAACCGTAGATCAATAAGAGAACGATCCCCCAAATATTAACCCCGAAGGCCGAAACCAACATCAGATCAAAACCCGGGAAACCATTCGACTTAGTTAACCTTCAGTTAGTTTCTAAATTTCACATTCCATATCGTTTATAATATTTTATAACGATTTATCGCTATATTTATTTATTTATTCATAGCCAATTCATTCAAACGACGCTTCGGCCATAACGTGGCCGTGGCGCTGTTTTTCTTCAGATTTGATTTACACATATTTGAAAATCTAACCGTTGGATCTTCACAAAATTTATATTATTAGAAAGATCTTTTCAAAACGAATCCAACGGTTCCAATTTTGGGAAAATCCGACGGTCGGATCTCCCGGTACAATCGTTTGAAGTTTTGATTTCAAAATACGAACTGCAGCGTCGTTATTCGATTTAATATAATTATATATATATATAATCGATTCTGGTGCTGTTTTTCTTCAGATTTGAATTAAACATTCCATACAATCCAACCGTTGGATCTTCACAAAGTTGGTGTCGTTGGAAAGATATTTCCAAAGCGAACCCAACGGTTTCAGTTTCGGGAAAATCCGATGGTCGGATCTCCCGCACTAATCGTTTGAAATCACGGTTTCAAAACATGAACTGCAGCTTTGTTATTCGATATATTTTAATTCTATTTATATATATATATATCGATTCTTCGATTTCAAAACTATATTCTTTTCATACATTTGATAAAAATGATATTTTTATCCAACCGATAATTATTTCAACACTTCGCTATTTTAACTATTCATGTATATAGTAAAAATGTGATTTTTATTGTAAAAAAATTCATTTCAAAACACGACTATTTTATATAGTTCATATAGATGATAAAAATATGATTTTTATTATAAAACTATTTATTTTAAAACACGAATACCATTCAACACATGAATTTCAATTCAACGAATGAATTTCTATTCAACACATGAATGTTTTCTATAGTTTGTATATATATAGTAAAAAGGTGATTTTTATTGTTAAAACAATTTATTTAAAACACGAATACCATTCAATACATGAATATCATTCAACGAATGAATTTCTATTCAACACATGATTGTTTTCTATAGTTTTTATATATATAGAATAAAAAGGTGATTTTTATTGTTAAAACAATTTATTTAAAACACAAATACCATTCAACACATGAATATTATTCAACGAATGAATTTCTATTCAACACATGAAGATTTTCAATAGTTTTATATATAGTAAAAATGTGATTTTTATTGCAAAACAATTTATTTAAAAACATCACTATTTTATATAGTTCATATAAATGATAAAAATAGGATTTTTATTATAAGGCAATTTATTTCAAACACGAATACCATTCAACACATGAATTTCTATTCAACGAATGAATTTCTATTCAACGCATGAACGGTTTCAACATATGGAAATAATTTCAACAAATGAAAATAATTCTAACACATGAATATTTCAGAAAATTTCGGCAGCATAACGACAGGGTAGTTAAAACCGGGGCCGTCCCTAGTACGGCTCCTCGCTCTACCTTAAAGCCTCGCAGCTTTTGACAATGGGGATTTCATGCATCTAGTTCGCACGCAGGCGGCATGTATTTTTTTTTTCATTTCCACAAACTAATCCTATGTGGTTTCAACCAAATATTTCTCAACCACAAACGGGTATTTTTCAACCACAATCAATCAATTTCAACCACAAACAATTCTAATCAACCAATTTTCACACCAATCACAACCAATAAATATCGTCCATGGTTTGTGGACGAAGGGCGTATATATATATATATATATATATATATATATATATATATATATATATATATATATATATATATATAAGCATTTCACTTCTATTTCAACACATATATAATTTTTACAACGCATATATAACTTATATATCGAACGTACAACTTATACAACGCTTATACGTGAGGTGTACAACGCTTATATAACTCATACATCGACTATATAATTTATACATCGTCGTTTTCCATATCGTTTATAATTTAGAAATCTCACATTGGGTTCCACTCCACCAAAAATAGCAGAAGGCTCAGGAAAATATGCGGTCTCTTCTAGAATGTAGAAGACGTCCACACGAGTCCACTGTCTCTTGTTTCACTGAATTTCGTCAACAAACGAAAAAGATATGATTTCTACAGCGAAATCAAAAACCGTAGCGCTTTAAACTGCTATTAAATAGTTTGAATAATTTTCAGTCGTACCTTTCTATTTCTGTTCAAAACTAGGTTTTAAATTTTCGCTCGATCTGCGAAGTGTTGTCTCGATTAGGTGCTGCAGCGTCGAAGAGCTACGAACGGCGCTCCAATCGGTGGTACGCGCGGCCAGTTCGGTGGTCGGAGGCGGGAGATTGACGGTGATGTACGGCGCCTCTTCCCAGGCGCGATTCTCGAGGTAGACGAGGCGATAGGGGGCGAGGAAGGTATGGATTTGTAGAGGGGAGTGAGGGCTTCAAAGTTGGGGTGGTGGCAGGGTCTGGTTCGTCGTGGTGGCGCCGGTTTTTGGCCTGGAAGATCGGAGCAGCTTTCCGTCGTCGATAGGGGGGGGAAGAGATTTTTTTTATAATATTCTGATTGGCCGGGAGCTTTTAAAAGAGGGTTTTCTAACACGACCTCCAATCCAAACCCAACGACTGTCGTCCCTAGCTAAATACCCCTATTACGAACACAATGGGATATGTTTCGAAGGCCTATTCGACTGTTTCAGTCCGTTTTTTCATCAAATTAAAATATAAAACATTCAATATTCAATTTGAACGTACATTTCAATTTGCCGGGGCCACATATTGATTCTAAAAATTCCCGAAAAATAAATCTAGCTATGTTTTGATGATACGGTCCCAACAAAACTAGTTTTGTCGAATTCTGAGACCATTTGAAAAATAGCCCATTTCTGGTCGATCCAATTTAACTGTAATAGACCAAAACACGTTTTCCTTTGCCACACTCACATACTAGCTTCAAAAATTATGAAATTTGAAACCTAGCAATAATTTGACATCCCGGATCCAACAAAAGTGGTTTCGTCGAATTCTGAGGTCGTTTGCAAAATGGCCATTTTCACGGGCTATATAAACTCTATGGTGACCTTTCTGAAAATTCATTTGGCCATAACTTTTGCTTCCAGCTATGAAAATTCGATTTTTCAGATTCGTTAGAAAGGTATTCACTAACAGATTTAAATATTTTTGGTTTCACTAAAATCCGTTTTGTTTTGCACCCGGTACAGTCAGTCAAAGTTTGAATTCAATTTTTGAAACTACTACGCCATTTCAGGCCTTGTTTATAATTAGAATTAATTATATTTATTTTCAAACATCGATTCAAACTTACTTTTCATCATTATTATTTTAAATATTTAAACTCCACTAAAATAGCCAATTTAAAAAATTTTAATTGGTTCAGATTTTCCGGGTCGTTACAATTAGTGTGAGAAAGCAGACCTGTTATGCACAAGATTTTATAACAATACCATTCTGGATTCAAGTAAAAGGCTGACCAGTTAAAGTTTCGGAAATGGTTTTGCAAAGTGGAAGAAAATATACCTGTTCTGCACAAGAAATTATGGCAACATTTCACTCTGTGAATCAGTGATACAAAACAGAAGTAGGAGTATTTAAGGGGGAAGAGCGTTGAAACAATATGCGACATAACATTAATATGGTTGTTGTATGCTATGCTATATGGTGAAGTAACCACCAAGTCAAACACGGGACGGAACAAAACAGAGCATATTAAAGACCTTGCATGACATTAAATAACATTAAAAAGCTGACATTTTATAGATGGAAAAAGGTTAAGATTTAATAGTCATAACTTTTTAAACACGTATCTCAACCGCAATAGCGAAGACCTAAATGAAAATCGTTAACTCACGTCATTACAATGCCGATACACAAACACAGACTGTCTAAGACTACAGAAGAAAACATAATTTAGGTTTTGCAGTGACCCAAAAATTCCCGATCCTAATCATAAACACAAATACATATCCTGTATCACATATCGACTGATCAAGCATCAGAAATTAACAGATCGTTAATAGAAAGAAGTTAGAGGGTGAGAAATAGATAGAAAGAAAGTTAGAATAGAAGAGAAAGAAGAACTGAACACAACAGAATCAGAGTGACCACGAATCTCACAGCGGAACCGAAAAAAAATATATTATATAACATATTTAAATACAAAACTGTTTTTACTTACGTGCATCATCATAGTACAACTCATATACAACACAGCGGAATTAAACTCTATATATCTAATGCCAAAGCCTCCTGCTCCAAGCTTCTTCATGATATCTGTAAAATCCTGCACTACTTGACTGCTCGTACAAATTTGGGCACCCAAGAGTTTAGGGAAACACAGAAAAAAAAACTCGGGGTCAATCATAGGACTGGTGTGAGTAAACGATTTTAAAACAGATTGATTTAATGTTTAAAAACCTTTTTGAAATAAATGGTAATCGTAAGACCATCCACACATAAATACGGAAGGTTTTTACATTACGATAACCCAAAACATTTTGAAATAATATATTTCTCTGACATTATAATAATGTCTAAATACAAATAAATATCAATCTAGTAGAGCGCTTGCATCTCACGCTCTACATATATAGCATACAAACAACACCGCAGGCGCTTATTGGAAATTGGATTCCGACTATGACAAGGTATGGAACCACTTGTCGATATTGTATCTCAAGAGAGGAATACACTGGGTTCAACAAGAACGTCTTGCAACCTGGCCTATACATGACCGACCACTCATTCGCTTGAGTGTATCGAATGTATATCACCAACGGTTGTGTACGTCAACCGTTTCCTGAAAAGGGACAGCATCGGAAATAGATTTAAGCATGAAATGGATTTTTTCTAGATAGGTGATTATACACCCTAATGGGAGCGACCCACATAGCCATGCTACCTATCCGATTTTTGTCATTTTCCTGGTTGATGAGGCTTGAGGTTGGAATATACCTTTAGAACATCTGGCCACCATTTACTTTGAATGCCACATTTTTAGATCCGTCAAATCACTAATTGACGTCCATAAATATACTCTAGGTGTAAAAGAAGGGCCATTCTTTGCCATCAACTTGGTATATTTGTAAAAATCAACGTACGTGGTTTTCAGGAAATACTCTATCAGACATTCATCCATTCAAGTCATCTAGGAACAGGATAAACCGAAGGCACTCTCCTACTACATCCAATATAGGAATCACCCCATGGATCAGTAACTAGTAGTCCTTGCAATCCGAAGATTTCAGTCATGATGGAACCATTGCTGAAATATCTCTGGGAGTTAACCAGAGTAATTCAACAAGTAGTTCTTCCGCTCATGAAGATCTACGGTCTCCAATTATATAGACATCCCTGCATGTTAGTATACGTAACGTCGGTTCGAAGTGGTTTTAGGTCCAGTTCCCATCCTGGTCTCTTCGAACTAATACGTAAGGAATACTTATTTGATAGTCGGTGTTTTAACTATCAAATTTAAACAGTGTGGATGAGTAAAATTATTTATACAAATTATTCCATATTAAACTTACATAACTTGTCAATTCAATTTAGTTTACTAGCATAAGTTCAGAATATGACTAGTGGAGATTTGAGCTAATAATCGTTTGAAATATCTGATCTTAGGTAACGATTTATTTCACAATAGTTATTTAATCCAAATGCCTTCGAAATAAATACATTGATTTTATTTTAATCTTCCTTCTATTTCCAATATGACTAGTGGAGATTTGAGCTTAAGTTTAGATAATGATGTCTATCCTCCAATTAGAACAACTTGCCGGTCCTTTCTTTTCTATTATATATATATACACACACACACACACACACACACACACACACACACACACATATATATATATATATATATATATCATTTACTTAGGTAAGAATCAATTCTATATTAAATTGATTTCATTAAATAACATAAATTCCTAGATCAAATATGGTCCATTTCCTATGCACATATCCTAAATCAATTTATCATATGCTATAAAATTAATTAGATAAACCCTTACTTTTTATCTTATTTATTATTTAGGAAGAGGCTTAAATTTAACCCAACATAAATTCTAGGACCAAGCCCAATACTATGCAAAAGCCTACAACCACTAACCTTCCATATACCCCTTTCCTTTTATACATTTATAAAAATGTTTTAGTTTAGACTCTAGGATTTTACACAACTCTCTTTTCTTCTTTTGTTTGTTTATTTATTTATCACTCAAAGCCCAATTCGGCCCATTAACATAGAAGGCCCACTTCAGTAACCGACTTCTTCGTCAGTTTTCCCCCTTCCTTCAATGTTGCCAACCAAAAACAAGACTAACAATTTGGCTACCCGTGAATCAACAACATGAAATCAATGACAAACCTGACTAAACGGGATCATCACGCATTTCATACTTTTTTCCTTTTCTGATATGTTCCTTCCCTTTTCTTCAGTTTCATTGGCTTATCATACTCGATCATTTACCCTTTGCTAATAGATAGAACAATAGTACAGTCCATGACAGTGGAAATCCTATGCGCTACTGTCGTAACAATGCAATCTGCAAACACACTCCGTATGGTCTTTTGAAAAATGGCATCGGTTGCATGATAGATACATTAGCTATAGGCTACTCTCTAGCTAGTTCATTTGTCCCCTGCATGTCTATCCGCATTGGCATTTTCATGTGTGTCCCCTTACAGTTAATAAATGTTACTTTTATCTGTAAAAGAAATCCGATCTTTGTTCGAAGTTTTATGCTTCTTTAACATAGATCAGGATTGCAAGACGGATATCAACATTTAATTTATATCATATTTTCACCTTTCTATAGTTCAGCAACTTTTCCTATTATTGTTAACAATTTAGTGATTCTAATACTTTAATACTAAATGATACTGAAAATACGTTCACGACAAGTTTACTGGCAAGAACATACTGGAAGAACCTGCCTTGCTGCTGGCAACCTAGATAGTGCACTCACATGTTCATAGCTAGAGGGGGACTGCTCATTTTACCCGCCAGTGCTCTTCGGCAATGAAGCTACAAGAAGTCAGAGCCTAAAATTTGCAACGGACACACCCCATAATTCAAGTGCCACTTTCCTTCTTCCTTTCCACCTATTTCTTCTTACTTCATGTACACCGCTGAACCCGTGCACATGCACCACCATTTCCACCATCGCACTGACCTTCTGGTCATCGTCACATATTCCAACGTCGACCTTAAAATCACCTCCACTTCAAAAACCCATAATACTTCTGTGTCGAATTCCACAGTTTGAACCGACTTCATGGACAGACAACCATCACTGAAACTCGTTGTTCCCTGCCACCAAAGCCAACCGTTCGTCACAGTACTTCAGTCAAACATCAATGACGTCCTTCCCCTCCGATTACCCCTAATGCGCACCCCTGTAATGCGCTGACCCACTTGCAGTTCGTCACCAAACCCAGACAACCCAGAACTGCTGTGACACCCTACTTTGACCCCAATCCCTCAATATACTTAATTAAAAAAATTAATTGTATTTTTACTATGAACATCAGTCTATCTCGCTTCTTCAACTCCAGCGCCATCACGTATTGTTGTCAAACAATGGCTGAGTCGCGGACTAGGTCGCTTTCTTGAAGACGATTCGGCGATCTGGTCGGTGGTGCAAAACCAGTTCGTACTTCCGCCGCCGGCTCTAGGATAAAACAGCCTCTCTAAAATAAATAACCGATTTACTTTGCACAACAAATCAGTGCAGATTTGCACTTTCGAATTTAACTGCTCGAAAATTTCTGAAAGAATATATTTAATGGCGGAGGAAGAAAAAGTAGAATTTTTCTATCTTAATCTCGTCTACAACTGAAGATAATATATAGGGAACTGGGCAGTGGAAGAAAAGTAGGATCTGCTAAAAAACACCGAGTCAAAAGTTTACCGCTTCAAATTAAAGTCGGCTCATAAATATCTCGCTTCAACATAAAAGTCGGTTCAGAAAAAATCTCGTATTTAAAAACACAGTTCGAAAAAATGCAGTTTTTTCTGGTCCAAAAATGTAAGTGTTTACACCACAAAGCCAAGGCCCAAGCCCGAGCCGAGCTGAGCCGAATCAGTCGGTCGGTCGCGCGCGCGTGTGTGGTGGTCATGATGCATGGTCTCCCTCCTCACAACAAAACATGCATTGGGAGCCCAAGGCCCCAACATGACTTCTTAGAAACAAGTATAAATACTTGCATCTTTCTTATAATCCCATGATGTGGGACTATTCACAAAAGGGAGCCATTCATACACTTATCTCAATATTTTAATAATTCACATAAAATTTCCAACAATCCCCCACTTGAATTTTTAAAATATTATTGAGCAGTTTCTAAAAAACATAAGACTGTGCATAAACAAAGGTGTCATCCGACTTGAACCTTTGCATAGTGAATAAGATTCAGTTTTTACTAGAGTGACACGTAGTCTTGAACTCTATTCCTGACATCAAACCACACACAATCTTTTCTATAGTGCAATCAAATAAGCCCGTGCATTTATGTCCATACACGTATATCCCAGTTTAGTGAACGCTCTAGAAGTTTTGCCCAAAACTCCATAGGAAACGGCCACATTTCCACATTCACATAGGTGAGTCTCTCAAGAGTACTCCTGAAGGTAGGTACTCCACTCCAAATAGAGTATAGATTTCATTAAGAGTTTCTATTAACTCATCCTCTATCACTTCAGGAATACATGCTTCTTAGTTTATTATATAGCATGTTCAACTTCTATCACTACACAACTTGTTTTTACCCATTGAACCTATTTCTTGGGATCTCCAGTCATTTAGGTCGGGTTACCATCGTGCGTGATTCCACAATCTCAGGGCAATAGTCCCATTCTTTTTAGAATTATTAAGGACTTTCTTTCTGGTCAGTCCTCTCGTCAAAGGTTCTGCCAAATTATCATCACTTCATATGTGATGTTCTCTAATAATACTGTGCATACGACTGTCATTTCTTACCGTTGTAATATCGGTTATGTTTTTCTTTCAATATCGTTAAATATTTCATCACTATATATGTGATGTTCTTTTACATTATTCTGCTTACGACGTCGTTTTCTACCGTTGTTATAATGGTTCTATACTTTTTGCAATAGCCGCGGAACTATCACAATCGATTACACCACTGGTGTCTATTTTTCCTTTATAGGGATCTCAAATAGCAGATTTCTTTAGTTCTCTGCTTCTTAACTAGCTGTAGCTAGTGCTATTATCTCAGTCTCTATAGGAGACTGAGTCGAAATAGTCTGTTTCTTGGGTTTCCAAGAGATAGCTTCTTCAGCGATGCTAAATATATATAGCCACTGGTCCTTTAGAATCATCAGATAAAGTATTTCAGTCTATATCAGAGTATCATTCAAGTACAACTAAAAACTTTTCATAATGTAATCCAAGTTTCATGGTTTATTATAGGTATCTCATAACCCTCTCATTAGCATGTTAATGCTTTATGCTAGATCTACTGATAAACCTGCATAATATCCCAACACATCGGAAATGTCTGGTCTAATACAATCAGTGGCATACCGAAGGTTGCCAATGATGCTCGCATAATCAGACTGTCTTACACCTTCACCAGTGTTCTTAAATAACTTTACACTGTGATCGTATGGTGTATTTGCAGGTTTACAGTCAAAGTAATTGTATTTCTTTAGTATCTTCTCAATGTCATGAGATTGATCCAAAGAAAGTCTCTTTTCTGACCAAGTAATTTTAATACCAAGGATTACACTCGCCTCACCTAGATCTTTTGTATCAAAATTGGCACTTAATAAAGATTTGACTGAATATATGGCATGAATGTTTGACCAAAAAAAAAGTAGGTCATCTACATAAAGGCATATAATAGTGCAAATGTCATTCTCAGATTTATAATAAATGCATTTGTCACTTTCATTAACTTTAAAACCATGTGAAATGATTAAAGTTGTCAAATTTTTCATGTCATTGTTTAGGTGCTTGTTTTAATCCATATAATGATTTATCTAATTTGCATACTTTATGTTCTTGACCATTTACTACAAATCCTTCAGGCTGATCCATATAAATTTCTTCGTCTAATTCACCGTTCAAAAATGTGGTTTTCACATCCATTTGGTGTATTAATAAAATATGAATAGAGGCAGGTGAGATTAATATCCGAATGGATGTAATCTAAGTTACAGGTGAAAAGTGTCGAAGAATTATATGTTTTTTCTTTTTGTTTAAAACCTTTAGCTACTAGTCGTACTTTATATTTATCAATAGTGCTATCAGGTTTTAATTTCTTTTTAAGTACTCATATACAACCTATAGATTTACAACCAGGAGGTAAATCTATCAAATGCCAATTCTTATTGGATTCCAGAGAATCCATCTCATCATTTATAGCCTCTTGCCAAAAAACCAGCATCTAAAGAAGATAAGGCCTCTTGGAGGTTTAAGGGATCCTCTTCTATAGTAAAAGCACACAAATATGAACCAAAATCTTTTACGGTTCTTGCTCTTTTACTTTTTCTAGGTTCAGTTTCAGAACTTTTATTAAGTTTTACTTCTTCTAGGTTAAGTTTCAGAACTTTTATTAAGTTCTGTTCTAATAGGCATACTTGATGTGCCCCCACTATTCCTTAATTTAAAAGGAAATTTCATTTCATAAAAATTGACATCATTTGATTCAAATTATATTATGTGAATTTAGATCATAAATTCTGTATGTTTTGCTATTAACAACATAGCCTATAAATACACATTCGTATCCTCTATTTGCCAATTTTATTCTCTTAGGGTCTGAAATGCGAACATATGATAGACAACCCCAAGTTCTAATGTATGACACATCGGATTTATAAATCTTTAAAATTTCATAAGGTGAAATTTTATTCTTAGATTTGGGGAATCTATTCAGAACATAACATACAGTCTATAAAATATCCCCCCACTAATGTTTTGCTGCACCAAAATTTAATAAAATGTCAATTACTAATTCGGTAAAGATCCTATATTTTCAGCTTTACCGTTCATATTAGGTGACTAGGGTGCAATTCTCTTATGTACAATATATCACATAAAAAATAAAGAATAGAATTTGATTCGTATTCTGTTCCTTTATCACTATGTAGTCTCTTAATTTTTCTTATTTGCTTGATTTCAATTTTGAATGTTTCAAACATATCAAATGCATCACATTTTTAAGAATCAATGTCTTTTCAATCATATGCTTAATTTTCATATTACCAGTCTCTACAACTTAAGTGGTGCGAGGATCTCACAACATACTTTCTGATCGTCAGCAACCGTGTATATTGTGAATATATCACAATCATAGCAAACGTGGCGAGAAATACCAATGTCTACCCACCAACCCTCTGATCCACCAGCAAGGTGAATCTCAGTAATCATAACCATTAGAGGCTCCTCAGTCAGGTTTGTCTGCGGTGCTGGGTCTGGCCTGTTCCGACACTTTCGTGACATATGATCTGGTTTTCTACAGTTGTAATATAGAATAACTGTCCAGAATCATTCATTTGGGTTGGTTGCTGCTGTCATTTATGGTTTCCTTGCGGATTCCATTCTCTTATTTACTGACCGGTTGTGGATGCTTACTATTTTAAATGTCAATATGTTTGAAAAAATTATATTTTTCTTACAGAAAAATATACGTAAACCCAGAGACTAACAAAAGTTAATTACAGAAAATATCATTTTTTGCATTTTTAGTTATCAATCTTAATAAATACTTAGAACTCAATCTTGATCTAAGTCAAAAAATCAAAATCTGCATGTGCATTCTTTACGCTATGTTCTGTCATGCAATATTCATTTGTATGTTCTAACGGGGTAATACATATGTTAGCCTAAATAAGCTACACATTCATGTAATGAAACTTTAATTAAATACTGTAAATGTCATAAGCATACCTTCGCCACGAGATGCATTCTCTTCCAATATAAACTATGCAGCTCACGGATCTGAAGCTTGAATATGCTCTCGTGATGAAGCATTGCTCCCCGTATTTCATCCTTCAATACTCCAAATACATGCAAATTCAATTCACTTGTTTCAGCATCATGATTTTCTATTCTTACTTTTAACCACGCATGCAATTAGTCAATGCTCAAACCTGGCACATCAGCTCGACTTTGTTCAGGTAGAACTTTCTCTTTTGTGCCAGGCAATCCTCCAGCATAAGGCGAAATCAAAGTCGCCCCTTTGATAATCAAAAACCGTCCACTATGCCAGCTAAAGACGATCCATATCGCTCCAATTAGAGGAATAGCACCCCAAATTAATTCAAATAAAATTCGCAGCCCTTGCCGAATCCAGTGCAAGACATCAAATAATTGATCCTTGTCCCAATTTACATCTGGGTCCAGCAATTTGGGGAATTTGAATGACTGAACGTGGCCATTTTTGCTGCTGATTATTAGGCTGTGCTTTAGCTGCTTTTGATTTCTAGTTTCCGCCATGGCGAGAGTTTCAGTTTGCTTCAGTCAAAAGTATGAGGGAGAAACCAAATCGCAAATCCCGTATTTTTGAGGTTGTATTATGTTTTCTACAGTTGATCGATTCTCCGATTCACTGTTGTCATCATTTGCGCTTTCTTGTAGCTCGTGAAATTTTCGAGCAGTTAAATTCGAAAGTGCAAATCTACACTGATTTGTTGTGCAAAGCAAATCGGTTATTTATTTTAGAGAGGCTGTTTTATCCTAGAGACGGCGGCGGAAGAACGAACTGGTTTTGCACCACCGACTAGAACGCCGAATTGTCTTCGAGAAATCGACCTAGTCCGCGACTCAGCCATTGTTTGACAACAATTTGAAGACGATTCGACAATTCGGTCGATGGTGCAAAACCAATTCGTACTTCCGCCGCCGCCTCTAAGATAAAACAGCCTCTCTAAAATAAATAACCGATTTGCTTTGCACAACAAATCAGTGCAGATTTGCACTTTAGAATTTAACTGCTCGAAAATTTCTAAAAGAATATATTTAATGGCGGAGGAAGAAAAAGTAGAATTTTTCTATCTTAATCTCGTCTACAACTGAAGATAATATATAGGGAACTGGGCAGTGGAAGAAAAGTAGGATCTGCTAAAAAACCAAGTCAAAAGTTTACTGCTTCAAATTAAAGTCGGCTCATAAATATCTCGCTTCAACATAAAAGTCGGTTCAGAAAAAATCTCGTATTTAAAAACACAGTTCGAAAAAATGCAGAATTTTCTGGTCCAAAAATATAAGTGTTTACACCACAAAGCCAAGGCCCAAGCCCGAGCCCAATCCCGAACCGAACCGAACCGAGCCGAGAAGAACCGGGCCGGGCCGAGTCGGTCAGTCGCGCGCGCGTGTAGTGGTCATGATGCATGGTCTCCCTCCTCACAACAAAGCATGCATTGGGAGCCCAAGGGCCCAACTTGACTTCTTAGAAACGAGTATAAATACTTGCATCTTTCTTATAATCCCATGATGTGGGACTATTCACAAAAGGGAGTCATTCATACACTTATCTCAATATTTTAATAATTCACATAAAATTTCCAACACGTATGACCGCCACCATCACCTTGATTTGGCCGAAATGCCATTTTTGATTAACTCTGAAATTCGCACCACTTATGTTACTAGAATTCGTGACTTTGATGTTATAATTCATGGTTTAACAATATAAGATCATTCATACATCTGAATCATGATATAATGTTGTTTTGAAAGATTGATTATTTCACTCCTTTACGGTGCTTTAATAAATTCTGGAAATTATGTAAATGGCTACTGCTGTTGGTACTTGTTCACTGCCCTTTTTGCAATACTTTCAGGTTAAAATTTATGCTATAAAATGATAGCATCAAACATATGACATACAGATGCTAGAATCAAAGTAGTAGCATCCATGAATTAGCATAAAAAGAAAGTAAGAGTGTTTTCCTCACTAAATTTTGGTTACTGCTTTTACTTAAGTTCACTGCCATTAGTTTTAAATATTAACAAAGGCATTATTTTCAACATATGTTTAGTATAAATCATACTCAAATATATACCTATGTCCAAACAATTCTAAAACAGGCTGGAAATAGGAGTAGGGAAAGTTTACTCACCTATGCTTATGTCCAGTCATGCTATTGAACATCCAGGCTTTCTTTCAGTTACTACACTCCACTGTTTTGCTTATTTTCCTTTGGGTTGCTCACTATGTTTGCCATTCTTGCATCAAGGTTCTGTTCTCTATTTTTCTTTTATTTTCCAGAGACTGTTGTGTGTGTGAATTATGTGAACTCTATGGGTATTTATAGATGGGAGATTTTAGGCTTATGTTGGGTAGGTGCTTAAGGCAAGGAAGGCATATAGGCTTGCAACAGCCTAATGAAGTGATGTGATGATTTTACAATTCATTCACAGTATTGTACTTTGCTATTAAGTAAATGTACCCTATTTTTACTTCAGAAATTTCACATGCACTTTGTACCAGATATATTAGCAAATTTTCCTTTGTTGCCAAGCATGAATCGACCTGTTAAAGTCTTGGATATTCCTTTAGTTCCTTTCAGCCGTGTGCTGCAGATTTCAGGGGTCTTCATAGGTATGCACATGGCTAGATTTTTCTTTGATCCCCTCTACTCTCTTTCAGCCGTGCATGGCATTTACAGAGATGTATGTACAGGCTATATTGCCTTAATCTATATGATATTGTAGGCCTATGAGTTGTTTACTTCATTTATTTTCAATGCAAAAGTCAAGTGCTATCTACTCTTTGCTAATCTATGTTGTCTAACCTTTTCTACTTCCAGCTTTCACACTAGCAATCCTATTTGATTTTGTATCAATTTGCAGCCCTATGGAATAAGGTTTAATATCGTACGCATCCATTTCCTGTAATATCTTCTAATGGGAAATGAGATGATAGAGTTTATTACAAAGGAAGTTTGGTATCAGCGTGTAGGCTCAAGTTATGGGCAAACCAATAGGCCGATATAAAATACAATTTGTATTATGAATACAAGTTGAAACAATGTATGATGTATCAATTGTGTCTGTCAATCAGTCTCAAACAAAGAAAATATTTCAGCTTCTTACATTTTCGGTGTCTTCTTTCCAAATTGAAATATCAAATTTTTGTAATTTGGTATGAAAGGCAAGGTAAAAGCTTATCAGTAAACTGAAATATCATCGGAGATAATCTGTTCATTTGATATTTCAGAACCTCATCAAAAAGAAATATCATCATCTAAGAGTTTTTTTAAGGATTTGCTCAAAGTTTGCAAGAGACAACTTAAAAGAGAAAAGAAAATATTCAAATTAAAACCATGTGAGAACCCATGCACAGTTTGAATTTTAAATACATCTTAAAAGCATATAATTCTGCAATGGCATACATATTGAAAAAATGCATGTCTCAGAGTTCAAAATTGAAAAAAGTGGATTTTTTGTCAAAATACTCATAATAAAATCCTACGTTTTGGGAAAGGGGATTGTGACTAATGATGTCATGATAAATTTCACAATTCAATATCACCAAATAGCACTAAAGCTTATGTTGGATTAATGCTTAATTCAGGAAAGCAAGCGGTGAGTTACTCTATAATTAAGATTCGATATAAAGGTGGTGTAGATAGAAGATAACTGACAGTATTTTACTTATACTTCTGTTAAAAAGAAAAATCGGAAAGCAGCGTGAATCCTTATAGGATTTAAAATGTTTGAATTAAATACTGGAAAATAACAAAACTACACAGAATCGTAAAATTGCAAAAAATGTTCCCTGTAAACAATAATGTCCTAAAATTGGTTTGGAAGAAGGAGATGATGACTCAAAGTTGGAAAAATAAATTAAAGTAAACATCATATTTTATGGCATGTGTAATTGCACTAACAAACATAAATAAGATTACATCAAAATTTTTGGGAAAGCTTAGAACTTTAAATCAGAGGATTTCAATTAGATCTCTATTCATGGTGTTGTAATTCAAAAAGAAGAAGTAATTTTCATAGTAAAAATGTTACAAAATTACCTTGCAGATTTGGTTGGAATGACTCATAGATTAAACATTGTATAAGATACTTTGATCATGAATAATCTCCAAGTGGCCAAAAATTGTAAGCAAATATCTTTGTAAACTATTCTGAAATACTTAATTTACCAAGAATGTAGAAAAGCATGGACGCAACATGATTTGTTGAATGGGAAAAGCCTGGGGTTTTATATTTATTTTCAAGATTAACAATGTAAATCGAATGGAGCAATGTTAAGAATTAATGATATTTGAGATTTTACTGCGAATAGTTTAAGAAAAAAGACCTTCAAGGATCATATTTCAATTTTATATAACATAAAACAGATTAGTAGCAGCAGAAAAGTTTTTGAGTTCAAGTTATCTTCGTATCATCTATGTAAATGCAAGTAGTGGTCTCTTTTTCCATCATTTTTAATGAAAAGGCTTGCAGTGCATTATGAAAATAGTCAGTTTAGTATATATGTGTTTTTTGTATTGCATAAATAAAATTCGTGCCTACAAATTTGATCATTTCGCATGATTAAAACCAGCTCGCAAAAAATTATTTTACTGAAAAAAAGCAAACTACAGAAACAAAACATATGGAACAATAACCAAATTCATCTGATACTTACAGAACGTATATTTAACAATTATAGAGCATAAAAAGAGAAATAAAAGTCTAAAGAAAAGGACTTTTGAGATGAACCAAGAATTAGAGACATTGAAGATCAATCTAGAATGAGTTGCAAATGGCTTACTCATCGATCAATTTTCCCTAAAACAAAAACAAAAAGCAATTCAAGTTTATTGGTATGAAAATTACTTTTTTCCTTAACTCATTCACATGTCACGTTTTAGATCAACAAAGATTTAAGCTGTACGGAAGAAGGATTTGAAATATGCTATATAAGAGAAATGTGAACAAATTGCCATTTTAAAGTGGACTTCTAGCGGGAAAATCGCACGTATTGCGTGTTTTTTGCTCTCTATATGTGTGTTTGATCAGCAAGTTGGATGATATTTTGTTCAAAAACAATACCTTTCAGGCCTATATTTGTCGCTTTATTCAAATATACTTGAAAAACATCGTAATAAAGATCATGATTGTCAAAGGATACAATAAATTTATTGAAGTACCTATAATATAAAGTGTACTTTCTGTTTTCTTATTTTGATCAACACCACTTACAAACAAACCTGGCCTTACAATTAAATACAAGTGTAATGGTTGGAGGTTATTTTAAGCAATGAAACTTCTACAAATGTCTTACTGCATATATATGTAGGTGCTAAAGGAAACAAGCCCTTTTACCCACTTCGTTAGCCACACTTGCACACTACACTGCAACTTGTTGGGCTAATTTAGATACCAGTAAGTATATATATGTAGGTGCTAAAGAAAAATAGACGGTGTGGGACTAAAATTTGACCCTATCTGAACTAAAAGTCTACATCCGCCATCGCATATATGTCACTTCAATCATATTATTTGAGAAATTAATTCATCGTAGACAAAAAGTTGGTCGGTTGAAATTGAGTTATCAGTGCACTAAGACGTAATCCGACATACTAAACTATAATCAAAATGAAAAACAGAGGATTCACCAACATCGCACGAAGACGATGTACTCCATCGGAATGAAGACGTCCGAAGGTAGGCCCAGACAAAACCCAGATCCTTTTATATTCTTCCATGGCGCCTACTTAACTCAGTAAATAAAGGCAAAACGAAAAACCCTAAATCTAAAATAGGGATTTTCCGTTGGCATGAATTGAATTTGAAATTGATCATCGACGAAGTATGAAAAATAAACAATCGGAAATATGATGGCATTCATCTTTTCCTGCCAGTGGAATCAACGGAGTTTGACTTGGAGGCGCGAAGGACAAGTGGAGAGAAGATTGAACAAAAGTACATTATCGCAGGAATTTAAATGTTGAAAAGCGTAGGGACGTAAGGTTATTAGATTTGAGGAAAATAATTTCACAGAGGAAGAAGAAATGGGATAATAGGAACAGTTGAGAGGGTGGCAGAAAATAAGAGTTCGTGCAGATTCGGTATGGAGGGAACAGTTGCAAGCTGAGTGAAAAAAGCGAAGAGCAAGCCAGGATTAACTATTACGAAATGGAAAAGAGTCGGAATAGGGTAAAATATGTGAATGTGAGATAGAAATGCAGGAACCACCCATAAATTGCTTGAGTTAGCCTTAAAAATAGGATGTAGCGTCCCATATTTTTCTCTTTTGATCGGGCAAAATACCCAAAACTAGTTCGGGTATTCTAGCAAAGTTGGAGTCGGAATGTCCACGTAAGCAAGGCTGGGATTCTGTTCTGTATTATAAGTAATAGATGATGGAATGGGCAAACGTGGTCGATCAAAATATGTATGACTCATTTATTTCCGTTCGTTAATTATTTTATTTTGCTATCGTATATTCATAAAATTGTTTGTTCATTCGTTATTAGATCAGCAACTGTCTCTTCTTTTAATTAGAAGTATGGAAATCGCTGTATATAAAACAAGACTTATTTTTGTTATGCGAGGTATCCATGAAATTTGGAATGGCGTTCATGCCATGTGTGCCATGTGAAGCAAGCAGTAGACCGGAGCGTTGAATTCTATCTAGACGAAGAGCCAAAGGTCATGGAAGTTTTTTGGTGGCTTTGATAATAATTGATATTATGGGGAGGTACATGGACAATGTGTCTCTTAGCAGATGTTCTAATATGTCGTCTGCTGAATCTATTGCAATATAATCCAAGTTTTTGTTTATCCAAAATAATTGTAGTTTTTGGCACAATTTGTTTATGTTGGAGTTCATTCATGTGGTTGTTGGCGTTGAACCCCGAACAGTACAACATACCTAAATGCTTGGTCTTAAATTACCCTTTTTCCAATGTGTTGCAGCAGAGTATAGCTATCGGAATTAGTTCAAATAAAGTCAATATAAGTGTCATATTTTGTGTTTTACAGGCGTCTTGATTGTTTCATGTTTAAAAGGTGTGTGTGCTTGCTCTCGCGCATCATCATGATGCTTTTGCCTGTGAGTAGATATGTGTTGATACACCTGCATATGTTGAGCCGTTATATATGTTTCTTTTTGCATGCTTGAGCTGGACCATACCACAAAAGAGACATGGTTCATGATATATTAGATGTTCTGTTTGGAGGATTAAAGCTTGTAGACATGACAAATCTAAATATATGGGGCACACTGGTGGTAAAGCTGGTTTGGGTGGCACAGTCATGGATAAGGTGATAGTGGGCGGTGATTGATGATCTGACAGTGAGCTTAAGGAAAGGAAATACTAAACAAAAGAAGAAAAGATACATAAAAGCAATGAAGAAAAAATGTACAATAAAGATGACTTGATTTTGCTTATTCACAAAAACTTGCACAAGAGATATTCTGGATGAATATAAACTAAGAATACATCATTCTGGAAGAAAATGATGGCTAGCAGATTCTCTTTTAGTCCAGTTAGTCACTAATATTGCCAACGGAATTAACAAAAGGCAAGAACCACTTAATCGTTCATTAACAAATTCATGTGCATTGGTTCTTTCAATTTCTATTCGTCAAGTGATCGTTCATTAACATGCACATGCCTTTTTTTTGTGCAGCTTCTTTCTTTATTGTCTTAGCAGCTTCAAGCTGATGTGTGGCAAGCTGAATTTTATGCCTATGGTCATCTTTCCCGCCAACATTTGGTCTGCGGCGCTGGTCAAATTTGGTTTGAAACAAATTTTCCTAATTTTTTTTCGTTTGTTTGTTGTTACCATACGTTGAGTTAGTTTACATCAACCAATATAAGAAGAGTTTGTTTACTGCCGAAGTTTTTACTTGGTTTTATAATGTCGATTCCATCAAAAATTCTAATACACAAAGAAAAATTCTTTATAGTTTTTTGTTGTACACAACACTAATTGTTAGTTGTTTATGCTCATCACTTCATAAACGTGGAAACTCATGCTTAGGTGTTTTTATAATGTTCATTCCTTTAATAATTCTAGCAGAAGTCAAAAACTATACTTGATACTAGTTATACGAGACACTTACTGCACTAAGTGTTGGATGATTGCATTCAGCACAAAACACGTCAGTGCAAAAGACCTTGCCGCTATGTTGATTGTTTCGATATGAGAGTTGAAGACATCTATATCCACAGCCAGATGACCTTTTTTTTTTTGAGTAGTAAATATCTAGTGTGGACTGTTGGTGTCATTATATGTTTATTAACACGTTAATGAAAAATTGTGACCTTCGAGGTAGTACTATAATGTAGAAAGCCCAAAGAAACACTATTTATTTGCATGAATTAGTTCGGTCGATTCTATATTTATGCATTGTATTACCGATCGAAGTAAATACAATTTCAATAATACATTTGAACTGATATAGAAGCCCCTGAAATTTTAAAATACCAATTGCTATCTTTCCTTTGCAGAGTACGTGAAATAGGAGCAATCGATTTTTACTACCATCATGTGGTTCTACCAGTTAACAGGTTTGTTGTAAAGGATTTTTGGTTGGGCTCTAATTTCAATTATTTTTTCTTTAAATATCTATGCCTAACCAAAACCATAACTGGGGCATTGGCTTATCTTAAACATTATGATGCATTTAGTTGACCAAGCAAATATTTGATGTTATAAGGATGTTAAGTCCAACATGATCGCCAAATCAATATTTATTGTTGTGTATTTTGCTACCAATATTTTAACATTATATGAATATGATTATATCACTGTATTACTAACAGAACAATGCAAATATAGGAACAAGAAACAATTTCTTGCTTATCTAGGAAGATATAACAGGTAAATACAACTAGAGTAGTATCCATACGTATTCTAGTTCATGTCAGCCCAAAATTTAGCTTGAAGCTCCTTAACAATCTTTTTGTCCAGTTGAAATGCTTTGGCAAGCACATCTGCATTGATTGGTGGGTCCGATCCAAACACAGCATTAGCAATAGTAATAGTGCCCGGATTCTGGCTTCCAAGTCCTGCAAATGCAACCGCCGCTGAGTGTCCAGAATTGAACTGAAAATGGATCAGTCCTTGCGGGAACACGAACACATCACCCTTTTGAAGAACCTATTATCAAATTGATGAGCTTCAATATTAATCCTGTATTAAATTTCATCAATGAACATTGTAGAAATACAAATAATCGATTACTTTGGTGAAGAGTTTGTTGTCAGGATTGGATGTGACAAATCCAACATAGAGAGTTCCTTCAACCACGGTTAGGATCTCACTTGCTCGAGGATGTGTGTGTGGTGGGTTGAGCCCATATGGTGCATAGTCTATTCTTGCCAGAGAAATGCCAAGGGTGTTCAGGCCAAGAATTCTATCTGCGTTAACAAGAGTAACATTGGATCATACGTTGTTGTACGTATTTCCAGGCTTGTCGAGTCCTTGAAAAAAGAAGTCTTCTGCCACTGCCATCTTTGGATCCTTGCATACTAGTCCGTTCACAAATACTGCAATAGACAGTATGTGTTCTGTTTTTAAGTATAATGCATCATTAATATAGCTATGTATAAACAAATAAAAATGGTACCATCGGGCATTTTAATGCCAACACAGAAGTCCTGCAATGGACTAGGATCGGCAGCAAGCGCCACAAAAGCTACATTTGCAAGGAGAGCTAGAGTAATAATATAAGAAGTCATTTAAAATGAAATTAGGAACTGTAGATTAGAAAATATTTTGAATGATTTGGATTTGAACACAACTTACGGGGCTATTTATAATGTTTGTGATCCGATGTGATACATTAATACATACTTGTTTTTGAATTCATCAAAGTTAAACAACATCAATTTACTGAATATTCAAAAGCTGCTAGTCAAGGAAATCAGGTAGATCTGTTTATCTTTCTGAATGTACTTAAATTTTTATTTTTCTTTCTGTGTGACAGGAGAGAGGCAATATCATAGTTGAATTAGCTCTCTCAGTACATAAAATCATACAGTAGTTGGGAGTTGCTAAAGAGCGCGAATTAAAATATCGGTTCTGTGGATTAAATATAGTGTGTGAGGTTAAGAATTGTCATTTTTTTTCGCACATCTTTTATTGTATTTCGAAATTGTAGTTAAAAGGACCAAGATATGTTGGTTGTGTATAGCTTAATGTGAACAAGCCATGATCACACCTTTAGATTATTTAAAAGAAAACCACTTACCCTATGACAGATGATAACCTTTTCCACTATTTTTTTAATATCAAATTTTGTAACTTATCGTACAATATTCCGTAGAAAGAAAACTACCAAAATCTTAGTGTAATTGGAGTCTGGCAAATATAGTTCATTCATAGATAACTTCCTATCTGTGCAGTTGGATACGCATAAAGAAGCCAGAGAAAAGCGAAGTAATGTATTATAATAAATTTTCCTAAATTTAAAAGCAACGGCCAAGAGAGAGGTCTTATGGGAGGGGTCGGTTTTTAACTTCTCCCTGATCAATGATTTTTTAATCATAATTAAAAGAACTCGATGCGTTAGAAATACGTCATTTCGCTACTTGTTACATTACATAGCTTTTGCGTTTATTCATAATAAGCGCAGCTACAAACTACAATGTGTGTCAATGTCCAATCGTAATAATTAGCTAATTATAACTCTGTGTAAATAACTTATGATCTATAATGTTATACCTGTTTGATAGTGTATATATACAACAGTATAATGTAGAACAGTAAAGATATACTAATAGTATATCCCGTTGTACATGCTCCTGCATCAAGAAAAGTTTCAAAACCTTTACCTTTTTTTGCCGTGGAGTAAAAATAAACGTCAAATGTGTAGATAATTACTATTGTTTACATATAATATTAACATTTTTTAAAGTAAAGGGCTATTTAGTTTGAAAACGAGTTTTGTATTTTGCATTTTCAATATGTATTTCAGAAGGCATGGTAATGAATGAGCTATTGGAAGATCATAATCATTACAACGAGGAGGAGAATGAGAAGGGAAATGATAGTTTATGAAATGGTAAGTAACAAGAAAAAGCCAAATGTTCAAATCTAGTCAAGGTTAGGTAATTCTATTAATTTTTCCAATATAGATTAATATAACATACCTTCTTTAGGACTAATGAGAGACAATATCTTCGTTGAATTAGCCCATTGCACATATTGTTATCCAGTAGTAGGAAGCTGTTGAAGTGCAAATAAAAATATGGGTAACGTAAACACGACATGATCACACCTTCAGATTAGTTGAAGGAAAACCACCTGCCCTGGCACAAATCATTACCTTTTCCACTATTTTTTTTTTAGGAAAAAAAAATTTGTATTTTATTTTATAAAATTTACAGAGAAAAATCTGGAAAAAATTATAACCTAATTGGGTTTTGGAAAATCCATCTAGTAATATAATAGTATAAAAAGTGAACATAAGAGAAGTATTCATTACTGAAAATGTATTAGACTGAGCGCCCAAAAATATAATAGTGCTGAATCAGGAATACAAAATTTGCTATACACAATGTGGTCAGTCTTGTCAATTCCACTATGACTTTATAAATTTGCTAATGCAATTTGAAGTAATCACGTGTAAAGACCATTTCATCGTGAATTTAATAAATCTACTTCCTCTATTTATATCCGATGCAATACAGAAGAACCACAAGCCATCTACCTATTAATCATTTTGGCAATCAAGTTATTAACATCTGAAAATTAAGCTTAGCCAATAATTACAATGGGATTAAACACTGTAATTGTGTTCCTTGTAGCATTAACCTCATCATGGCAAGTAGCGTTTGCTTCGGATCCTAGTCAACTCCAGGACTTCTGTGTTGCTCAGAAGTTACCCAACGGTAATTTCTTTATACATCCTGATTCCCATTTTAATTTTAAGTTTTCAGTAAAATTATGTCTCCGAAATCTGTTCTGTTAATTCACTCTTTCTTATTTATATATAACCATGATGGGTATAAAATGCAGTATTTGTGAATGGATTTTTCTGCAAGGATCCAATGCAAGCTAAAGCAGAAGATTTCTTCTTCTCGGGACTGGACAAGCCAGGAAACACGGTAAATCAAGTGGGGTCAAACGTGACTGCAGTTAACGTGATGCAAATTGCAGGGCTGAACACGTTGGGTGTCTCCTTAGTGCGCATAGACTATGCACCGTACGGGCTCAATGCACCTCACACCCATCCACGAGCCACCGAGATCTTAACAGTTCTGGAAGGGAAGTTGTACGTTGGATTTGTTACATCAAACCCTGATAACAAATTGTTCACTAAGGTACTTAACAAGGGAGATGTGTTTGTGTTTCCGGAAGGACTGATTCATTTTCAGTTTAATGTTGGGCACAGTGATGCTGTTGCCATAGCGGCACTTAGCAGCCAGAATCCTGGAGTTATCACTGTTGCAAAAGCTGTGTTTGGAGCTAAACCTCCGATTTCAGATGATGTATTGGCAAAGGCATTTCAGATTGACCAGAAATTGGTTGATTGGCTACAGGCTCAGTTTTGGGTAGGTAGCAACTAGATCGATCCTTTTTAAAACCTACTGAGAGTGTCTGTTGGCCTTGTTCTCTGTATGTATCTTATAACTATGTCTTATTGTGTGAATAAGCAATCATTTTTCTGCATGTACGTATGCGTCCTGTTTATTGCAATATAATATTTTGTCACAGTAATGTAATGTATGTTCAGAAAGTACCTTCCAGTAACGTTAGTTGTTGGATAAATAAATCTGCCTGCTGAAATGAAGCCAAGAGATCTTCCTGCTATCTTAATTCTGGTTGTATTTGGCTGAGTTTTGGTTGTTAAAAATGCGTCAAAAGCATTCGTGTGACAGCTGTGGATTTCTCTTCAACTCTAAAAGTGTATATTATATGCACTCAGTTATCACCACTTTTACAATTCCACTTCAACCATCACGAGGAAATCAACGGCAGCTTCAGCCGTGATGTTTTGATCATAATTAAAAGATTATTAGTTGATTTAGGAACATTGTTGCAATCCTATGTTAGAAAATTAGTTGATTATCGATTAATTGATGTATGTTATGTATTAGTTGATGATAATATAGTGTATTAGTTAATCTAAGAAATATAATTAGCAGTCTACATTTTTTTTTTTTTTTTTTTAATTTGAAATTTGAATTGATTTAAATTTGGAGAATTGACCTAAAATAAATGATTAGTATACTTATTGATTCGAAGATGGTGAATTTATGACACCCAAATTTCTAGGGTTTTGCAAAAGTATATTGATTTGAAGATGGCGAATGTAAATGAATAAGCATCTAGCTATGATGGCAATATACGAAGAAGGAAAAATCAAGAAGAAGTAAACAGTCTATTGGTGGCGACGATGATGGGTTTGGAGTTGATGAGAGAAGATGTTTTCTTCAACATTTCCGTTTCGGTCTATTGCTAAGTCTTCGAGAAGGAGCACGTCATAATTTCACGACTGGAAAAAAGCTTATGGTACATCGTGTATTATTGTTACGTATATTTCAATGTTCATATTACTAATTTACCGTAAAACTGTTGTTATGAATATAATCATGATAATATAAAATGTCATGGATCATTTACAATAATGTTAAAGTGAAGGAAAAAGCTAATAGTTCATCCACAAATTAGAGATCCCGTAGTATTTTTTTTTTTTTAGATTGGATGTTGAACTAAGAAATTTCTATAACAGATGTATACATGCCATAGTTGAGCGATGGTGACCTACTACTAATACATTTTTATTTTTGAATGCTAAGATTAGTTTTACACCATTAGATTTACCATGTTGACATCTTTACCTGTTGGGTTGAATAATCGTCAAATCGCATATGATGAGCAATGGAGCCGATCTAGCAATGTTAGTCAATTTTTACCGCTTTTCATTGAAAAGTTATCAAAATTGGAAATGTCGCCATATCACATTTGATTAAATATTTTTCTGAAGACTATATACAAGCTACTTGAATAACGTAGATCATATTGCTAGAATTTTTGTGTTATACATAATGAAGACTATTTTCTTCACATTGACAAATGACGCAGTCAGTCTTGCGTACACAGAGGTAGTTATGGACTTAAAATCAGCTCAACACTATGATTGGGGTTTAGCTATTACTGGGTATTTATACCAGAGTATGGATGTAACTATGACGAGTAGAGGTCATCTCACTGGATTTGTTGAGTTATTAAAGGTATATCAAACTTTCATATTTTTCAAATAATCAATTTGGTAACATAATTGTTTTGTTTTGCAGCACTGGCTTTTCAAGTATATGATTGTTGGTGGTTATATTGTCAAAGACATCGTAAAATAGTCATCTTATCCAAGACTAAAAGCTTGGGGGAAAGAGAATAGAACAAGAACTCGTGATACTTCAGGTCATTTATTTTCAGTTACACGCTACCATAAAGATTATCGACAAGCCAGCCATATTAATTCGAATCCGTGGAATATCTCTGTTGCTGCTGAATACAATGAGGTTCAAGTTTCTTGTAATCTCTCAGTGAAGCGGTTGCCTCTACTTGTTCATCTGGGAGATTATTATGAGTTATTTTTAGGAGAGCGGTATTATTGACAGTTGACAGGGCAAGTTGTCATTCCTTTTGATGCTCTGCTTCATACAACACGTACCATAGCATGCAACAAGTAAGTGAAAATGCAGCTAGCACTATATCAGGATCACTGCCAGTAGTATTTATATCAGGGTCTAGATATTGACTACGACACTTATTGGCGAAAGATATCTAAAGACGTTGGCCTGCTATTGGATGTCGTGGTCCGTATTGGGGATATGGATTTCTTTATCAGTTTTCTAAAAGTTCATAAATGGGTATAACAACAAATATTGTACTAAAATCGAATTTTTAAAATTATTGAAATGAATATTACATTATTTAGAAAATAGGCATTAAGTGCTATTTTAACAAATACAACAACAAAAATTAAAGCCTTAGTCCTAAAAGATTTTAATTTATTTTGTAAATACAATAGGAAAAAGTATACCACTTGGATGTGAAGTTATGCATAGAAAAGACGTGAAGTAAAATGTTATTTCCTTATGTTTGATTAATTTAGATGTTTGTTATTTCCTTATGTTGATTAACTATTGTTAGATGATAATAAAAGATTATTAGTTGATTGAGGAGTATTATTACAATCTTATGTTTGAAAATTAGTTGATTATCTATTACAAATTGATGAATGTTATGTATAAGTCGATGATAATATAGTGTGCTAGTTAATCTACGAATAATAATTAGAAGTCTGACTTTTTTTTTTTGGTAACTAAAAATTTCAAATGATTATATTTCGAAAGTCAACGTAAAATAAGTGATTAATATGCTTATTGGTAATTTTAAAGATATGTAAGACGTAAAATGATGTGTGACACCCACATCCCCTAATGCCACTCATATGAGAAATGCATTCGGTTTTATGAAAAACAATAGGTATAAAGTAATAACAACAGAGACTAGTTTCAAAAGACAGAATATATAATGCAACGGAAAAACTTTTCAAACTTTTATTGTTTGAACCAAGTACAACATTTCAATTTTCAAATACCATAAAGTCATAACAAATAAAATATTTGTCTCGTGTAAACATAAACCATCAGAGTACAAGTACAAAACCATAAAAGTCATATCCCTCATGAGTCATAACAATAAACATAGACCAAAAATTGAAACAATACATCGACTGAGAAATAATCCAAGTCTAAGTTGAATCGAAGAGTCACGGTCAATCATGTAATCCACCACCCTGAGAATCTTTTAGAGGGGGGGGGGGGGACAGAGAGAGAGAGAGAGAAGGGGAAAATAAAATAGATCAGACATAAATTCTAGCGAGTTTCAATAATTTTTAACATAAGCATAAGGTAAAGGAGTTTCGAGACATATCAATAATACTGGACATGAAAATACAGTAAAATACACATGTACGAAATAAACGAGATAAGTTAAGATTGAATAAGCTTCTCATTCATATCCTAGAATAGAATTTCTGCACCAACTATCAGGATTATGTTATACTCTAATTATTACCCAGTGATCGGCTCCCTACAGACACGAATAACCTGTGCCAACCATGACAGTAGGAGATATCAGTCCCAAACCCATCAACTTTACACAACCCTATCCGCTGGTGTTACAGCGTCTTATCTTCCCCCATCAGACCCTTGCACGCTCATGACTCTGTCGGAACATACCCGTACTCACCTCCTGAATTTGAACCTCTTGCAATCATCTATCAGTAAAACGTGCCATAGTCCCTACCAAGTGTGGGATTCGTTTGATAACAGAAGGGTACTGATTGATATGGATTCCAAGCAAACAACAGATTGACACAAGCCACCCCTAGGTTTATGCCCTAGGTAAACTTGGCTTTGAAAAGCGCCCCCTCCCCCTTAAATATATAAACAGCAACGTGGAACCTCTTAGCTTATTAATCAAACAGGTTTAACTCAGCAGGTTTAAATTCATTAATAAGCATCATATAACCCTATGTTATGTTTCTCAGCTGTAAAGGACATTTCTTAAATGTAACAACCCTTATCAAATTATACAGGCACCTGCACATATGTATGTAGATTACAGTAACATCTTTTACTTAATTTACATCTGATTCACATATATTCTCATAACATGTTCTACTTAATATCAGATTAAGTCCAACCTATTCGGATTAACATTTTCGCATATTATCCCAATTATACGGTCAATGATTCTCATGTTCCAATATGCCCAAATCTCTTTTTTACTGTAATTACATATTATTCCAGTTTATGCAATTCAATGGAAATGACCTAGGCTCAGCGCAAATTAAAAAGAAAAAGGAGGAAATAGATCCAACTCTGGAAATAGATAAACTGAATAAATATGCATAAGACTGTAAATAAAACTAAGACAGAAAGGGTATAAGAAAGATGCACACATAATAGGTAATAACTGAAAACTGAATAGATAACTAACAGTAATTAAAAGAACAATAACATATAAGAATAAACTTATAAATACTGATGCTTTTCAGATCCAAGTTATTTACTGTCAAAATCATTTTAAAATTGCTGATCTAAAAATAACATGAAAGTCACAGTGATTTGTATTAGATCCAGAAAAGGTCTTCAAAATATTTGTAGAAGAATTATCCTTTCAATCTATATTTGGACAGCACCCCGACATTTTCTTAATTTTATTTTAGAACATAACTTAAATTAAGGGGGATGAAGATGAAGAAATGTTTGTGTTAGAAAATGATGTTGTTGCTAGCCTATTTATAGATATGTTAGGATAATATAAACCATAGGATATTAGGTTTTAAAATCAAACCGTTAAAGACACATCATGCTGAGTCAGCAAGGAATAATCCACATAAAACAGTCCAGGTTCAGGCTCGAACCTGGTCGAAGGTTGGTCGATCCACCTACTACTTGGGTTGACACGTGGGTCGACTCATTACCGTCGCTTTCCTAAGTTTATTTATTTAACTTATTTTAATTTAGTTCAAACTTCCTTAGCTCATAGCTTTTTCATACTTTGTCCGATTTACGAAAACCATGAGTCTATCTGAATCAGAATTTTGCAATGAACACAATGGGGAAGTCTGTTTTACTCAGTTCTGAATATTTTCTGAATTAATATTCATTTTAATATCCTCTTTATATAATTATTATGTATTAAAATATGGGGTGTAACGTTCTTCTCTCCTTAAAAGATTTCGTCCCTGAAATTTTAAATTTAATTAGAATGTTGTTAGTGTTATCAAGCAAAATCTACACCTATCTACTCATCCATCAACCAATGGAATCCATTGTCCTTAAAATTTCTAACGCTTTGTATGTACATATGTAAATGTGCCATGTATATGTCCCTGCACCAATGCGAAAATTAGGCGATCCACTGATTCGGTTGAACTCCTTAATGCAATTTATGTTTGTTTCATGTGTCCAATATGTATGCCAAAGAATCCTAATAGTACATATAAATTCTATATGTGTGCAACAACCATTCACCAAAATGCAATATCCAGGTGATGATTCAACCATTTTTATCCACTGAAAATTAAAATGCGCACAAATAAGTGCTTGAGTTGATCTAGTGCCTAATGTGTGTATATGCATCCATTGCAACCACTTGTATCCACTTGAAACCATCAAACATAACATGTCTCAAACACATGTTCTTAACCATAGGCTTCTACTCAAGGATCGAGATTCAAACGACAGGGAAAAAATTCGAATGCAAAAGTTTAATAGGAATTAAAAACGTACTCTCAAAGAGAAAAGGGTAAGAAGCGTGAATCTTGTCTTTGGGTTCCCTTATCGCACCGTCACGATCTTCTCCCCGTTGCATCTTTACTAGCTTGATCTCCTTGTTGCGCAGCTACTTAAATTCCGATCTAAGTATACGAGTAGAAACTTTCCAAACAGATGCCTCCTTCTCTATCTCTACTTCCTCAAGGGTACTTGGCTTAACTACCTCCACTGAATCATGTTGATACTTCCTCAAGTAAGAAACATGGAACACGTCGTGAACTTCCGCCAGCCTCTCTAGTAGTCTAACTCTGTGGGCCATCTGGTCTATCCTCTCAACTATGGGGAATGACCCTACAAACCTTGGCGCCAACTTCCCTACCGAGCCAAAGAGAACAACGTTCCTTAAAGGTGATACCTTGATAAAGACCATATCTCAAATCTTAAACTCTAAGTCGGTCCTCCTCTGATATGTATATGACTTATGTCTGTCCTAAGCTGCTTTCATCCATCTACGAATAAGGTCTATCCTCTCAGAAGTCTCTATAACCATCTCAGGCCCAAGTAGATGTCTGTCCGTAGACTCCCACCAACATGTAGGTGATCTGTAGGGTCGTCCATAAACCGCCTCAAAGGAAGTCATACCAATACTCGACTAATAACTATTATTGTAGGCAAACTCAACTAATGGGAGATTCTCCTCCCAAGTCCCTCCAAAGCCTAGGATATACAGTCTCAATAAATTTCCGAGCACCCTATTGACCCTCTTGGTCTGTCCATCGATCTGAGGGTGGTAGGCAATGCGAAGTCGTAACTATGTACCTAGTTCCTCATGCAAGCTCGTCTAACTCACTCGTAAAGATGGGGTCATAGTCATTAACTATACTGGAAGGTACCCCATGAAGTTTGACAATCGCTCTAAGGTATACTGATGCTAACCAAGCTTCTGTTCTCCTGCTCTTGACTAGAATAAAATGAACGCGCATAGTCAATTTGTCTACTATAACATATATACTTGTGTTGCCCTTCCTCGATCTAGGAAGTTTATCAATAAAATCTATGGAGATTCTCTCCCACTTCCACCGTGGAATATCTAAGGGCTAAAGTAATCCGCTAGGTTTCCTTTGTTCCGCCTTCTATTGCTGGCAAGTCAAGCATCGAGGCACAAACTCTGCGACGTTCTTCTTTATACTGGTCCTACAAAAACCCTCTTCATGTCTCGATACATCTTGTCACCACCCAAATGGATAGTCATTCGAGAGTGATGAGCCTCCTCAAGAACTAATCTCAACATAACTCCAACTCTGGGAACACACAACCTCTCATCTCGACGTAGCCACACTTTCTCGTCCACAGAATATCTAGCTAGGTGACTTTTAACGACATGGCATTTTGACCACGTCAAGTCTGTATATAAACCAACCTGAAACGTCCAAAACAATAGATTATTATTGGCTTACAGGATTTAAACAGAATTTAACACAGAATCACAGAGTACAAAATTGTAGCGGAATAAAATTTTATATAAATATCAGAGTTGTATAAAATATTTCGTACAACGAAAGAAAATAATATGATGTGTACATAATTTTTTACTAAATAAAATTTTACACTTTACTGTCAAGCTAAGCACATGCATGCGTCTCCATGTCTTCACGTTCCTCTCCTCTTTATGAGCTGAAATATTTAAGCTTGGGACACTTAGGACCTGACCTTCCATGCAAAATACACAAAACACCCGAGTCAGGATTAAACTTATTTCAATTTAGAAAACTTCGATAACACTAAATATAATCAGTTTAATCCCAACAAGTTATTTATTTAGTGAACTGCCAAAATATCACAAGTAGAACAACTAATCAACATGAGGGTGTGGGTTTTAGGCATGAACATGATTCTAACATCAGAGGAAAGCATGTGCAAGTAGTAACTATGTATACAACAAAATCACTGAAATATGTAAAGAAGCAAGCTAGCTTACATAAGCAAATGATTGTTTAAGTTCCAGCGCAAAAACCCACATGCAGCGTGTGTTACATGCAAAGATTCCCAAATGGTTCAACAAAAGGGTGATAGATATAAAGGGAACCAAACCTCAACATGAGTACTCAGTACTAAAAACAAATGAACATATATCTATGGAGCATGCAGACTATATAAGGCTTATGCCTAAGTGTACAAATGATTAAATTCATGAAGTCAATGAATTTTCCAATACATTACAAACCAGTAACCAATATGTGACAATATATCAGTTCGGTCTCAAGCAAAAACATATTCATTGGTTATAACGAATTTATTCCACATAATCAACGGGAACAGTAAAGGAACATGGATAGTATCTGCATTTTGGAACTTGTTGTTGGCAAATGACATATGCACCAAATAGACAGAAGCATAGGTGATGAAGAAAACATGTTATAATGGCATAAGAGTTATATAGCAAAGGAAAACTAGAAAAACAAGATGTAGAAACAACTTCTTTCAACAACAGGTAGGCTTGAGCTTAAGGTTAGAAAACCCCAGGTATTTTACAGTTCACTAAAACTAAATATATGGTGTAAATATATTTATAAATTCAAGTATAGGAACTTGATTGTTATCATGGTGAAAACGTAGCCATGCATTTCTGAGGCTAATCTTCGGAAACCTTCCCTGAAGAATTATAGGTGGTGTAAAGAATATATGAATTCAAGATCCCAAAACTAGTAACAATGAGTGACAGGACCTATAATACAATCGTTCAAAAGACTACATGGGTTCAACAAGGACCTTCACGCCAAATTCTCCATTTACAAGTTACGCCCAATTTCAATGTTTTTCCCCTCGTTCCCTGTTTAACGCGTTCGCATATTTCAGCGGCATGCCTAGGCTCGAAGATAGCCTGGCTAAATTTATAAAAAAGGAAAGGATGAAGGGAAGATGATAGAAATGATTATACTAACAAGATTGACATAAACACATAGTGGCATATTGATAAGATGGGCATATAAGAACAGATCTGGTGAACATGAGATAATAGAACTGATTCTAGCATAACAGGGATGTCATAATGGGCATGATAAGATCCAAACAATTATTTTGGATGTCCAACTAATAATAGATCCAATTTAACCACAAACATGATAGGTACAAGGTGATCTAAATAGTGAAGGTAGATATGACTTGAAAATGGTTAAGATCCAAGTCATAGTTATATCAGAATATCATAGATTCACAAGTTATTACAGATCTGATATGATTCAAGCAGTTACATGCATAGATCCAAATTACAGTCATGTCATGTTTTACTTTTTAATTATTTAAATCTAAAAGTAACTTAAACTCACAGTGTTTGGTCTAGAAAATAGAAGGAGAATATCAGATGTTAAATCACAGATCTACACTTGATTAACTTGATTGCAGAAGAAGAAAAGGTTTGATTCAGTCCGGACAGCGACAACATCTAGTCCTCCATTATTTTTAGTGTGGAGAAATAAGAGAAATGAGGCCGTACATATAGCCGAACCCCCGAAACCCTAACCGCCCAGATCTGCCGTAGGGGGGTCGACCCATGGGTCGACACCTCACTTGAGGAGTCGACCCAGGGGTCGACACCCCTGGGGCGGGAAATTTTCCGCCAGTGGAAATTTGATTTTCGAATTGAAATTTGATTTTCTGATTTAATTATATATATATATAATTTTCTTGCGCGTATACAGACTTCAAACTTTCATAACTTCTTCATACGGTGCCCGTTTTATGCAAACCAAGTATCTATCTTGACCAGAGTTTCGAGACGAATGCAATGGCGCGGTCCATTTCGCTTAATTCTGGAAATTAGATTAAATATTCTTTAATTAGTCCTCTTTAGTGTTGTTAAAAATACGGGGTGTTACATTCTACGCCACTCAAAGGATTTCGTCCCCAAAATCTCCAAGTTAAGAAGAATGTATATCCTACCGTCCACATTCATCTACTCATCCACCAATCACAGGCATCCATTGTCCTTAAAAGATTTCTAATGCTTTTATGAACATACGCAAAGGTGGGTATATATGTCCAAATACTAGAGCAAAAGATCAGGCGGTCTACTGATTAAGTCGACCTCCTTAATGCAATGCATGTTTGTGTCATGAATCCAACATGTATGCAACAATCCTATTATAACATGTAAGTTCTATATGTGTGCACAATCATCCATCCAAATGCAACATCCATATGATGATACATATATTTCCGTCCATTAAAATAAGAAAAATGCACACACATCGATATGCAGTGTGAGAGTGATTGAGCCGATCTAGTTTCTACTGTGTGTGTTTATGCATCCACAAGCAACCATTAGCAAACACTTGCATTCAGTTGCATCCATCAAACATAACATGTCTCAAACATATGTTTACATCCATGGGATTCCTACCTAAAGGTCGAAGATTCCACTACAAGAAAAACAGCAAATAGCAGCGGTAGAAAACGCTGCTAATCCGTCGCTAAACAGGCATTAGCGACGAATTTCCTACATAAAGGTTCGGTCGGCAAAAACCTTGACGGTATCTGTGTCAGATTTTGCGATGGAATTTAGCATGAATTTTCCAACAATTTACCATCATTTTACTAATTTTATAACAAAAATAAATATTATTTATTAATTTATTTTTATTTTTATTTTTATTTATATACCGACGATTTACCGACGAATTATTAATTTAGTATAAAATATTATTTACAAAAGCTGTCGGTAAACCCTTACTAATTACCAAGGGATTAATGACAAAATGTTTTGGCAAAACAGCTAGCTCTTTTTTTTTGTCGGTAAACCCTTACTATTCAGCAAAGGTTTAGCGACGGAAATAAATTGCTGTAAATTACCTTTTTATTCTTTTTGTTGGTAATTTGATGGTAAAATATTTCAAATTAGTGTCAAATTTACGACGGAACTTTATGAACGCATTTATTTAGCTTTCCTGTTTTGTTACTAATACGTCGGTATTCCCTTTCTGATATGACGTTAACTCTTTTTACCATCCTGCCCTTTCAACTTTCCAAATTAATTTTATTCTGCTTATTCAGTTACAAATACTGCTATTAAAATCGAGCGAAAAACAGTATAAAATTGCCATCCACGTACAAATAACAGTCTTAAGAAACAACACAATTTAGATAATATTAACATATCACATAAAAAACATCCACAATCCTTCATTTCGTGCACCAAGCTGAATTATGAACAACAAAATTATTTAGCTGGTGTGAATGTTAAACCATATACAACCCATGCCCATCGCAATAGTACTAAAACCCATAACTACCAAAACAACAAACATGTCCATAGTTGTACTACAACCACATCACTACAAAATAAGTCATAACATACCAATCAAGCTACGCAGATGGCGAACGCGAACGCGAACGCGAATGAGACATAGATGGAGAATGCGAACGTGAAACTCTTTCTTGGCCTTTGAGTATTGCCATCACCTTTGCCACTACTCATTTGTACACATATTGCCTCACTACATACACTCAGTTAAACTCACTCACATCCTCTCACACTCAATATCTTCATCTTCGGCGATTGATCGATCAATTTTATAACAAACCATCTAAAGAGGACTTAGTCCCATTTGCAGGTAATGCCTTATGTCAATTCCTACAAAAAATTAAACCCAGTGAAATAATAGGATGTTTAGAGCCGCTACAAAAAACATCCATATAGATAACTCCTAACTTTTTCAAACAACAATGAAAATAGAAATTATCACAACTATTTCAAATTTTCAATGTAGTAACAAATAGAACAATACGCACATCATATCAGAAAAATTTGCTTTACCCATTTTGTCCAGCTAGTGCAATACGTATGAAAGCCTAACAAGATTTCATGCATCCTCTAACCGAGCTCCCACATTCTCCTTGTTCCCGCCATTAACGTCGCAGAGCGAGGCTATGAATGGAAAAATCAAAATGGCATTACCCACTTGTCATTAAACTATTTAAATCCCTAAGGAACAGAAACAAAACTTAGATCACAAAACCGGTGATCAATAACATTAAAACCATGGTGCAAACTTAAGCAAATGACTATTCCGGACAAGCAAATGAACAACATCGCTCTAGTGAAACCAACCATACTTCCCACTACTTAATTGCAAATCATTAATATCACCCTCTAACAACTTATGATAAGTGACATGCTGAAAAGAAGACATGGAAGAACTGGGAAAAGAGACATTAACTAAAGAAGATGCATTAACTCAATTAGAACAATGTTGCAATATTACATCATGCATATTGTTACCTAAAGAAGAGGCATTAACTAACCCCTAAATCACCAACCTGGTTCACTTTAAGATATGAAATGTAAATTAAGATAAAAACTTACAAGTGGTCTAAATTTTGATAGCACAGTAAACAAACATGAAAACAGAATGCAAAACGAAAAAAAAATCATACCCATGGGCGGAAGCGCATCCAGCCAGGGAAATGATAATGCATTTACCATTATTTCTTATTACATTTGTCCTTAACGTCAGTCCGGGCTGAATCCATACAATTGATCTCATCTTCATCATCCTACGAGAAGAAGATATGGATTAAGTTAATTGGATAGTCAGGTATGGTAAGATATAAGCTGGGAAATGAAAGACAAAGCATTATTTGTAATTCACTCAGGTATGTTGGTTCTTATATTCATGTGTAGTGATTTAGTAGGTGAATGCATAGTGAATGGACCAAAAAAAAATCAGAATTGTGCAAGTACAAGAAAATAAAAGAACAAGAAAAAAATAGAGCCATTACACAAAAGGCAACGTGAATTTCTCTTACACCAACAATCATATTGATTGCTTTGTATTTTATTCTTCTATAATGTCGCAAAACAGAAACTAACGATTAGACCAACAATTGTATTGATTGATTTTATCAGATGAAGTCCGCTGAAAAATACAGAAGCAAAAGAAATAAAGGAGCATTTAGAAATGTGCTCTACCTCCATATGCCGAACGTACGGTAAAATAAATCAAATAGCAACAAATACTGACATTAATGTAAATCGCTACTGCTGAGGCCATAAAACAGCTATTTTTACTCTATCAACACATATCAATCCCAACGTTGAAAATTTTGCCATTCAACACATAGTGTTGTTGACCCAAAAGCAATAACTTGTACCAATGTGAGTCTCAAGTTGTATGTTCTGCTGTACAATTAACCATTCAACTTATTTCTATCTTTATTTTCTTTTTCTTTTTTCTTTTTATGAGAAAGCCATGACAAGAACTGTCGTTGACAAGTTGCAAAAAGCAACAATAGGAAATGGAAAGATTTACAACAAAGTGAACTAACACCACTACTGAAATAGGAATCCAACGATAAACATTTAAATTTGACATGAAAGCAAGACAAAAACAAACCTATACCAGCACAATTCCCGCAACTTACTAGCAACCCAAAAAGATGAGCATATTACCGATTCATCCAGGTGTCAGCAACGTCAAGAAAGCTAAGCTGAGCCTCAAAACAAAAGGAAGAGATAGCAAATCAGTTCCCAAGCCAAGTTCAAGAATGAGGAGAAAGCAATGAAACAAAAAATCGCCTAATCCTAAACAAGCTTGCTGAAATCGATCCTAAAACCAATGCCCTAAACTCCAACTTGAAGCAGTGAGGCGGCGGATCAATCTCACTTTTAGTGGCAGGAAAAGGGTCAGGTTGATCGCAGTCTAATCAAAGTCGAAGGCAGTGAGGCATATAGGTTCAGGGATCTCAGACTGGCTGAGGATGTAAGGGAGCTCGACATGGTTGACACAAGCCAAAGCACAAGGCTGATCTAGTGGAAAGGGCAATTAAGTAGAGGGTTCTAAAAGGTGAAGGGAAGCTCAATCCAAACAATAATGACAGAAGCTAAGTTGAGGGAGAAAATTTTGAAGGAATGGAGAGGGATCGAGTGCAAATTTAGGGTTGAAGAAATTTGAAAAATAAGAGTGAAGAACGAGAAGGCAGAGAGAGATGGAATGTGATGATGTGTATCATGCGCTGTTCACCAAAAAGTAGATCTGGGTTGGATCAAAAAAATAGTTTGGAGGGAAAATTTTCCGTTTAGTGCCAAAAATTTGGTTATGGAGCCAAATGGGAAAACCAAATATGCTGTTAAGGGGGAGTCTTCTAATGAATAAATGGGTATGCTTGTTTTTTTTTAAATATTAATATTTGTATTAGTCATGTATACATAGAGTCTCAGTTAATTTTCTAACAATCGATGTCATGTGTCGCTTATCTTCAAGTGATAACCATGGTTCTTTTATGAAAAAAATTATATATTAATTATTAGTTACTACTATTTAATAGTAATTATTATTTGAAATTTACTAATAATGAATTAAATATTTATTATGTATTCATTGATTATTAATTTAGTTGATTGTTTATTAATAATTAATTATTACTATGAATTATTTCATTTCTCAAATTAATTGTTGTTACTCTAATAGTTTTAATTAATTATCATACATTTACATATAATAATTATTATTATTTAAGTATTATCTATAAAAATATTATTACCCCTTAATTCATAATTATCCCTTTGTATTACCCCGTAATTTTTACTTTATTATTACTTCTTATGTATTATTGGTTATTAATTACAAAATTATCAGTTATAATAAATTATAAATTATTTAATATTAAGTAATCATTTTCATTAGAAATTGGCATAATTACTGAAAATTTAATGTGTGTTTTATGATTGTTGTAAAATTGACATCAGTTAGGGCATGACCATTGTAAAATTGGCACCTATTACAATGAGGATTTAGCCTGTTGTAAATTTGGCATCTATTACGATGGGTGTTATGAGCATTGTAAAATTGGCATAACTTACAACAGACATTTTATGACCGTTAAAATTGACATCTGTTATAACTGGAATTTTTAGAGTGTTGTAAAATTGGCTTCTTTTACAACTTGTATGAAAGGACCATTGTAAAATTGACGTCTATTATTAATATATTTTTTATAAAGTAATTATTAAAATTTAATGTTGATTATAAATTATTATATATTTGATATTAATTACTCAATTTTACTTACTAATAACTGAAAAGTAAAATAAAGCTTGTTGGAATACTGATTATATATAATAACTAGTAAATAGTGATTATTTAATAAAAATCACTAATTATTACAAGTTACAAATGATTAATGCAAAGACACAAGGTTAGATTTGGATTGCTTGTTGGAATACTGATTATATATAATAACTAGTAAATAGTGATTATTTAATAAAAATCATTAATTATTACAAATTATAAATGATTAATATATTATTATTTAGTTATTAAATATTATAAATAATATAGTATTATTAATGATAAGTAATTATAAATGTAATATTATAGTTAAAGGCAATAATATAAGGTATATAAGATCATTGAATGAAATCTAATATGTATACAATAACATAAAAAACATCATTATTTAAAACTTTTTTACAACTATTTGGGTAGACATTGTAGATATTATCTCTTTTACTATGGTGTTATAAATAATGTAATTTTATTGTTAATTATTAGTATTTATGATTAATTATTAAAATAATATTATTAATGATTAATTATTAAATATTAATAAATAATATAATATTATTAATGATTAGTAATATAATATTATAGTTAAAAATAAATAATATATGATTAATGATAAATTTTAAATAAATCAGTACTAATTTTATAAAAGTATTGTAATTATTAATTATTGACTGTCAAAAATTGGCATCTATTACAACGGGCATTTTGCAACCATTGCAAAATAGACATCGATTACCACGAACATTTTGTGAAGTTTGACATCTACTACGACAGGCCTGAAATGACCGTTGTAATAGCATTCTATTACAACGTGCAGATTTTACCCATTGTAAAAATAGTACTGTAAATGATATCTATTACAATTGTCCAGAAACGACCATTGTAATGGCATTCTATTACAACGGGCGGCCTACGCCCGTTGTAAAAGGGCGTTGTACTGGCATCTATTACAACGGTTCAGAAAATGACCGTTGTAATAAATATCTACTACAACGGGCAGCTTGTGCCCATTGTAAAGTGGACGTTGTAATAGGATATTTTTGTTGTAGTGATACTGAAATCACATTATACACCAATATAAAAGAACATGATATTATATATGTATATATAATCTTACAGTTTAAATTCTGATCTTTATAACTGAAAATGTGTTGTCTCACAATATATTAGAGACAAGTGGACTACTTCAATCTTATGCTCAGCTATAATTAATCACTAATTAAATTTTTATTACTAATTATAGATTACCAACTACTAATTATTAATAGTAGATATTAATTTTAATAACTATTATATACTTATATTGATTATCACATATCAATTATTAATTATTTAATAGTACATTAATATGCATGAAAATAATAACTTGTATGGTAATGTTTGAATTTTTTGAATTTTGAAATTCTTTAATATTTATTTAACTTCTTATTTTTAAACTTTGACCATTTTGTTTTTCTGAATTACTAATTATTTATCAAATAATACGTACCAATCAATTTCTTAAAAGCAAATATGTATTAATAATTTCTTGATATTAATTTAATTAATCATATTAAAGACTATTAAATAACCATTGATTATCAAAACAAATTTAATAAACATCGAACAACAATGTATTTTATCAATTACTGTTACCTCTTATTTATATTATATAGTAATTAATAATTAATCAGCATTAATTTTCAAAAAAAAATTAATCAGCATTAACTATTGAATTTTATTTACTTCTAATAGTTATTATTTATTATTAATTACTAATGCATTATTAACATTAATTATTTAAAATTTATATTTACTAATTAATTACTAAGTAATAACACAAATTAAAACATTATATAAATAACAAATATAAAAGTTCGTTTCAAATCTCTTGGAAAACTACAGGGAAGATAGCTTCAAAATTATGTTGACCGTAATCCGACTCTATTAGCAACATAATTTAGCGTTAAATATTATATGACGGTAAAGAGCTGCAATTTCCATTGATTTAGCGAAAGAATTAGTATTCAACGGGAATAATTATAATAATATGACATATAAAATCCAAAATATTTTCTCTTACAAAGCCCATGGAAATCCGCCGCTAATTCGCAACGGAATTTTCTACCGCTAAATATCTGTCGTTAATCGGTTTTTCTTGTAGTGTTCGATCGATATGATAAACTAAAATGATAGAAACAAGCAAGAATAAAAGTTTTGGAAAAGGAGATAAGAACATACCCTCGAAGAGAAATGGGTACAAAACACGAATCTTGTCTTCGGTCTCCCAAGTCACATCCTCTGGGTTATCTCCCCACTGAACCTTCATCAACTTGACCTCTCTATTGTGTAGCTTCTTAACTTCTGATCCAAGAATACGGGTAGGAACTTGTCTAACTGTCGCCTCCCGTTCCACTTCTACTTCCTCCAATATACTCGGCTCAACTACTTCTACGGAATCATGCAAGCACTTCCGCAAATGTGAAATGTGGAAAACATCATAAACCTCGGATAGTCTCTCTGGTAGCTTTACTCTATAGGCCATTTGGCCAATCCTTTCTATTATGGGAAATGGCCCTACTAATCTTGGCGCCAATTTCCCTACAGATCCGAAGCGAACCACATTCCTCAATGGTGACACCTTAATGAAAACCATATCTCCTACCTCGAATTCAATGTCAGTCCTTCTCTTGTGAGCGCAAAGTTTTTGCCTATCTTGAGCGGTCTTCATTCGTCGTCTAATAAGATCAATCTTCTCGGATGTTTCTCTAACCATATGAGGTCCAAGTAGTAGTCTTTCTGTAGATTTCCACCAATAATTCGGTGATCTACAGGGTCGTCCGTATAATGTTTCGAAGGGTGTCATGCGAATGCTACTTTGATAACTGTTGTTGTAGGTGAACTCTACTAAAGGAAAATGCTTTTCCCAAGTCCCTCCGAGGTCTAGGATACACAGCCTCAAAAGATCCTCTAGGGCTCTGTTCACTCTCTCCGTTTGTCCATCGATCTGAGGATGATAAGCGGTGCTAAAACATAACTGTGTACCTAATGCTTCTTACATGCTCCTCCAAAATTCACTGGTGAAGATGGAGTCACGATCGCTTACGATACTGGAAGGTACTCTATATAGATAGACTATCTCTCGAACATAAACTACCACCAACCATGCTGTCGTCCTTTTACTCTTAACTGGAATGAAATGAGCGCTCTTAGTAAGTCTATCCACCATAACCCAAATACCGGTGTTGCCTTTCTTCGATCTAGGCAAACCATCTATGAAATCCATAGAGACGCTCTCCCACTTCCACTGTGGAACCTTCAAAGGATGAAGTAAACTACCGGGATTCTTTTGCTCAGCTTTGACTTGCTGGCAAACCAAGCATTGAGAAACAAACTCTGCCACATCTTTCTTCATCCCAGCCCAAAAGAAAACCCTCTTCATATCCCTATACATCATATCGCCACCTGGATGAATAGTCATCTTAGAATGATAGGCTTCTTCTAGGACTGTCTTTAACAAACTTCCAGTTTGGGGAGCACAAAGCCTTCCATCTCATCGCAACCACCCTTTATCGTTTATGGAATATCTATTGAGGTGACTAGAAGTCTCCCCTTTACTGAGTCTGTCTAAGATGTCTGAAATCTATGTATCGTCTCGTTGCAAAGCTCCTATTTGATCCACAAGAGTAGGTCGTATCTCTAGCGATGCAAATAAACCATGCAAAAAATCAGTGGAGGGTCTAAAGTCAAAAGTCAAAATAAACTCCAAGCTCTTCCTCTCCGCAAACAGAGGACTTACGGTCATCTTCTTCCTACTCAGTGCATCAACCACCACATTACCCTTACCAGGGGTATTAGCGATCTCGAAGTCAAAAGATGCTAGGAATTCCATCCACCTTTGTTTCCTTAAATTTAGATCCTTTTGCGAGAACAAGTACTTGAAAGATTTATGATCGGTATACAACTCGAACTTCTCTCCAAGCAAATAATGACGCCACGTCTTAAGAGTGAACACCATTGCAGCTAGCTCTAAGTCGTGGGTAGGGTAGTTCTTCTCATGAACTCTTAGTTGTCCGCCTCCATAACATACTACCCTCCCTTCTTGCATCAGAACCGCAGCAAGCCCTGTACCACATGCATTAGTATATACTATAAACACCTTCTTCCCATCGGGCAGGGTCAAGGCTGAGGCTGTTGTTAGAGCCCTCTTCAATCCCTGGAAAGCAACATTACAATCTACATCCCATGAAAACGCCAAGTTTTTCTTCATCAGCCTGGTGAGTGGGGATGATATTTTTGCGAAGTCCTTAATGAACTTCCTATAATAGCCTTCTAACCCCAGAAAGCTTCTCACCTCCATTGCATTCTTTGGAATCTGCCAATCCTGAACTGCAACAAACTTTGCGGGATGCTATCCCTTCTTTGGAAACCACGTGCCCTAGGAATCTCACATCTTTCTCCAAAAATGGCACTTAGAGAATTTTACCTTAAGCCGATGCGCACACAGAGTTTTCAAAACCTCCTTTATATTCAAGGCATGCTCTTCCTTGCTCTTTGGGAAGATTGGGATGTCAGTAAGAAAGTCCACGGCAAATTTATTTAGTAACTCCCGAAACACCCAACTCGTCAGATCAACAAAATAGGCGGGTGCATTTGTCAACCCATATGGAGTCCTAAAAGTGGTCTTATCTATACTGTCCTCAACCACCCTCAACTGATGAAATCCCGTGGCCAAGTCTAACTGGCAAAATGCCAATGCACCAACAAGCTAGTCAAATAAGTCATCTATCCTTGGGAATGGCTGCCTGTTCTTCTTAGTGACTTTATTCAACTCCCTATAATCCACACACAAGCGAAGCGAATCATCCATCTTCGTCGCGAATACTACTGGAGCACCCCATTCAGATATGCTTCGTCTAATAAATCCTTTCTCAAGTAGCTCCCTACTTGCTTGCTAACCTCCCACCTTTCCCTTGGAGCCATATGGTGCACAGGTAATGCAACTGGCTTTGCATTTTCTACTAAAAATATAGAAAATCGATCTTACACCTTAGAGGTAATCCGCGTACCTTATCAAAAACATCTGGGTAGTCTCGGACTACTGGAACAGATTGCATATCATTGATAGATGTATTAAGAGACTCTAGGAAACTTAGCATAACAGACCCTTGCGGGTCATAAGAAATCTCGAGGGTCCTCCCATGACAAGTTAGAAGCCTAACGACCCTCCTCTCACAATCCAGAATGGCACCATACATGGCTAGCCAATTGTTCCCTAGAATCAAACCGTAGCCCATAAAACCGAGCACATAAGCGTCGCACTCAAATTCGACGCCTAAGACAGATATTCTCAAACCCCAACAAATCATGGACAAATGAGCCAAACCACCAATGGGGTTTGAGACAATAACGGGATCCACCGCCATATTAGTATTTAAGTTCAGAGACTCAACCATAGAACTAGATATAAATGAATGCTAAGCGCCAGAATCAAAAAGATTTCTAATAGGATGATTGGAAAGAGAAATTAAACCTTCCACGGAAATTTTCCTACCCCTATCTAGAGAAATTGTTGTGAGAGCATGCAATTGGCCTCCAGAAGCTCCTGTCCTTTGACCTTTTCCATGCCTCTTTGGGCACTTCCGAGCAAAGTATCCGACCACTCCACAACTGAAGCAAGTATTCTTCCTTCTTTTGCAGTCCTTGACCAAGTGACCCTCACACCCGCAATTGTGGCACTTTCTCTTATCCTTGTCATTCTTTCCTCCTTTCTTTTGCTTTTGTTGCTGTTGTCCCTTCTTTGGCCAAACTTTCTTGTTTTGCGTTGTTTCCTCAGTCTTAACTTCCTTCTTTTTTCCTTTTTCCTCCTCATGCATCAAGGCCGTATCAACAAGCCTTTCAAAAGTGGCTCCCATTGGAATATGCGACATAGCTAACCCATGAAGGGGTTCATTCAGTCCTTTAACAAACCACATGGCTTTCTTACGCGGAGTGTCTACCAGTTCCAAACTAAATCTAGCTAGCCGGTTGAATTTGTTCACATATTCTTTAACAGTCATGTTTCCTTGTTTGAGCACCAAGAACCTTTCCATTTGCATGCTTTTCTCATCTTGAGAAAGAAACTTCATTTCAAACCTCATTCTAAAATCATCCCACGTCTCCATTGGACGTCCAACATTGGTAGCTTCCTACCAGAACGAAACTTCATCTTTCAGTAGCCAGACAACTAACTGAATCTTCCTTTGATCTTCCACTTCAAAAATTCCAAACAAGTCCTTGGTCTCCTTGAGCCAATTCCTTGCCTCTACGAACATGTCGGTTCCACGGAATGGCTTCCCTCCCATAGCACATAAATCTTTGCAAATCTTAGCGAAATTATCTGCTCTTGGAGGAGGAGGAGGAGGAACAATGCGTGCAAATGGGGGAGGAACGTTAGCTTGACCACTGAAAGGCACCATGGCCTCTAGATACCTACAGAACTAGCCCGGTATCGTAATGCCCTCTGGAATATTAGGTTCCCCAGACATGCTAAAAAGAAAAGTAAAGAGATTCAGACAAAAGATCGAAAGATATTACATATGGCTTTGGGGAATACGTTTTTCAAAACAGACTTTTCTTTTGAAAATGCTTTCTTTTAAAACCTTTTGGAAAATAATTTTCAAAAACCTTTATCTAATCTAGTAACCTTCAGCTCTTATACCAAGTGTGACACCCCACGTCCGTTAATGTCACCCATTAAGAGAATGCATTAAGTTTCGTGAAGCGTTATAGGAAAACAGAAAAAAAAAACATTACAAGATAGATACAAAAAGACAGCGGAATAAAAACTAACTTTATTATTCATAAAGCATTGGGGTTCAAAACATCATATGTCTGAAAATACATAAATCCGGTACATTATCAAAACATCGTCTTTATTTACCTAACGGTGTCTTTAATTACATAACCCCAACTGGTTAAGTTTGTGGGCCTATATAAAAATATTACCTAACCCCCTTAGATTTACTTAACCCACCCACTATTCAAACAAGCTTACTTAACCTCTATTCAAGTTCATGTTCATACAATCCCTATGGGTTCAACTAGGTTAAGTATTCAAATTCATTACCATGTCCATTTATGGTCATAATGTGCTAGACCTCCTACATTAAGCCGAACATTTATGGATGCTTGATATGCCGGTCGGTTTCGGGCAGACTTCTTCCATAAGTCGGGCTTAACCTCGTGTCTTAGCACGTCTCGTATTTGTGCACCTAGACCCCTCACATTAGATTCACCACTTGTGGTTGCTGGATATGCCGGGCGGTTCCGGGTAGGCTTCCACCATAAGTGTAACCTAACCTCGTGTCTAGGTGCAGTTACAGTTTCTAATTACTGTAATCCTAGGCATTTGGTTATTAGCCAATTTTATCTATGTCGTTATAGGTGTTCATGCCCCTTTTTCCCCAATTATGTTCATAATGAATCATATGCCCCAAATTCATGTTCATAAACATTATTCAAGTTATGCCAAATTCCACATTTACAAGTTATGCCCAATTTCAATGTTTTTCCCCTCGTTCTCCGTTTAACGCGTTCGCATATTCTAGCGTCATGCCTAGGCTCGAAAATAGCCTGGCTGTATAAAAATAAAAGGAAAAGGATGAAGGGAAGATGATAGAAATGATTATACTAACAAGATTGACATAAACACATAGTGACATATTGATAAGATGGACATATAAGAACAAATCTGGTGAACATGAGATAACAGAATTGATTCTAGCATAACTGGGATGTCATAATGGGAATGATAAGGTCCAAACATTAATTTAGATGTCCAACTAATAATAGATCCAATTTAACCACAAACATGATAGGTACAAGGCGATCTAAATAGTGAATTAGATCTATAATCAAAGGTAGATCTGACATGATAAAGGTTAAGATCCAAGTCATAGTTATGTCAGAATATCATAGATTCACAAGTTATTATAGATCTGATATGATTCAAGAGGTTACAGGCATAGATCCAAATTACAGTCATATCATGTTTTACTTTTTAATTATTTAAATCTAAAAGTAACTTAAGCTCATAGTGTTTGGATCTAGAAAATAGAAGGAGAATAGTATAGTAGACGTTGAATCACAGATCTACACTTGATTAACTTGATTGCAGAAGAAGAAAAAGGTTTGATTTAGTCCGGGTAGCGACAGCATCTAGTCCTCCATTATTTTCAGTGTGGAGAAACAAGAGAAATGGGTCGTATATATAGCCGAACCCATGAAACCCTTACTACCCAGTTCTTCCGCAGCGGGGACGACCCCCCCTTAGGGGGTCGACCCATGGGTCGACACCTCCCTTGAGGGGTCGACCCATGGGTCGACACCTCCCTTGAGGGGTCGACCCAAGGGTCGATGCCCCTTGGGCGGGAAATCTGCCGCCAGTGGAAATTTGATTTTTGAACTGAAATTTGATTTTCTGATTTAATTATATATATATATATATAATTTTCTTGCGTGTATACAGACTTCAAACTTTCAAAACGTCTTCATACGGTGCACGTTTACGCAAACCAAATGTCTGTCTTGACCAAATTTTCGAGATAAACGCAATGGCGTAGTTCGTTTCACTTAATTCTGGATATTAAATCAAATATTCTTTAATTTGTCCTCTTTAGTGTTGTTAAAAATACTAAGTGTTACATAGACAGTGATTTTTTTGTTTCCATTATTGCTTATACGAATTCAATGAATACACGTACATCCTCGTAAAAATGTTCACTTTTTGATCTCCCATTTTCCTTTATTACATTGTTCAATGAATTCAGATTTCAAAAGCATTGATATTTTATTTTTGAATTCAATCATATGGTTTAATGTTTTATTAATTATAAAATATTATTGTTTTTAATTTTATTTTTGGTTCATTTATACATTTTAATGTTCCTTTAACCATCATTCAACTATTTGTTTTCACTTATACATTTTACTATTGATGTTATTTAATATAATATTAATTTTTTACGTTATTGTTTTCTACTTCAATGGTTGACCATCTTACTTTCCATTACAAACACAACAACAATCACATTGCGTAAATCATTTCATTTTAAATGATTCAATAAAATTTAGGCAGCACTGTTATGTAACGATAGTGGGAACAAAGCCCTCCTCCTTTTACATAGGGCGCATGCATATGAGTTAGCACACACATCCTTATAACAAAAGGAATCCTTGTTGTTACGTGCCTACCAATTCATATTTGTACTCCACTCCTTCAATTTATTCCGTGATGTGGGACTATTTATTCAAACCGTCATTCCGACCTTAACAACACGGAGATAATCCTAATTGTCTCCCTCTTGACTCACATCTTGCGAGTATCTTTTTTAAGAGCACTGCCTTGCTTGCATGGCCCAGTCCGTAACCTTCAGCTCCTGTACCACTGTTATGTGATGACGGTTGGAACAAACCCCCTTCCTTCCGCATAGAGTGCAAGCATATGAGTTGGCACACACATCGTTGTAACAAAGGAATCCCTGTTGTCAAGTGCCTGCCAATTCATATTTATACTCAACTTCTTCAATTTATTCCGTGATGGGGGACTATTAAATCAAACTGTCATTCCTATCTTAACAACATGCGAGACAATCATAACAAGTACTTCCCCTATGTTTCCTGAATCGTGCACGAATGCATATATATAAGGAATAAATTGGAAATGCTATCAAAAATTTGTGAACTGTTTAAAACGAAATGATTTACAAAATGTAATTACTTTATTATGTTTTTAACTTGTTCAATATAGGAATAAATCCAAAAATTGTACCTGATGAATAGGTGTTCATCTATGATAAGAACAAATATCCATATAACGATCATATGCAATACTTGTTAGAAAAGGCTAAAAATTCTTTAAGGTTTATATGAATATAATATAATACATAATTTATACTTTTTAAAAACTTGGTTTTATGTTTATAGTATTTTATTTAAAAAATTAAACTACAATGTACAATAGTTTATCATATATGTACTTATTAAAATTATAATTAACGGTTATATAAAATTAAATATTATTTTTGATATTTTAGTAAATATATACGTTACATTATGCTCATCCACATTGATTAACCCAAGCAAGTCCTAATACGCATATCCGCTCATTAATCAATGCATATACACTAATAATTATCACATACGTACTAAAAAAAGTATTGATTTCGACATTTATAATATAATTAACATTCCATGAGACATACTAAATAATTAGTAGGGTATCAAAAACAACCAGAATAATAAATAAACCATAATTTAGAAAAACAAAATTAGTTAGGGTTTAAGAATATAACCCGAATAGATATTAGTGAGTTGTGTAAAGTTGAAGAGAGTGAAGGACAACGATCTTGGAGATGATTCAGGAGGCCATAGGGTGGCTGATGACAGAGAAGAGGAGATCGATGAATGATTTTTAGTTAAAATGAGGAGAGAGAATAAAGAATAAAGTAGTAGGTCTTGATTTCTATGGATACACGATTTTTTCCGATGACTTGCAAAGGCCGTCAACAAAGGCTATAAGTTGGTTTTCAATGACCTCTGATGGCTAGTATATTTTATTTGCAAAAATATCATGAAAAATAATTATATGTCGAAATTTGCCGGGAACTTTCCAACACTCCACCGGTAGACGTCAGAAATGTCAATCCATATATATACTTTGTTTTAGTAGTGATACATTGATAAACTTATTAAAACTATTTTGAAAACAAATAAATAGTGTTTGCGTTTAAAGAAATACAAAACTGATTAACCACGCAGCTTCTCCGTGTGATAGAAACATGAATCATGCAGTTCAACCACATGGTTTTTATTTTTTATCATGCTCCGATTCTACGTTGTAAACATATGTAGAACCCTCCTCCTTCAATCACGATGCAACATTAAGCCCTAAATCTAATGCATATAATAATGAAGAACTCAAAGTTTGGACAAAGATTTGTTGGTATGGCTTACAATCGAAGATTCAGACGTTAGTTGTGGCTCAATGCGATCATGTGAAGGTAAGGATAAGGATGTTGGGTTTTTATGGTTGCATGTGTCATTTGTTAGGTAAATTTTAAATTTAGGGAGTGAACTTAAACATAAAGATGGGGATAACGGGTAAAAACTTAAATGTAAACTTTTCGATCTTAAAAGGGTCTACTATGTAAATTTTCCATATGGAGAAAATATAAAAACACAAAAATAAATAATTATCGACCCGTATTCTCTCTCGAAAGTGGACGATTTCACAGGCTAGAATCAGCATTTCCATAAATTTATTTAGGGTTGTGCACATTAGGTCTATATTTTTGAAATTCTTATAAGAAAAGTCCATGTAGCAACAAATACGTAAATAAAGTTACTATTTTTGTGAATCAAAGAGCACAAATGAATTTGTAGTTTTTTGACTAAAAAAATGCAATTTAACTTGCGATTTTCAAAAACATTTTCAAAATTTAGAAAATCATATTTTGTTAATTTATAAATAATGTTAATTGTTATTTAAGTGTAATTCAATTAAATACTTGTAGTTTTTTTTACCGTTATCAAGATTTATAGAATTATAAAAAATGCTGCAAGCTTCTTTATAGTTTCATTGTCAAATTTTGTTTTCATATTTCCCCCTTGACAATTTCTGGTGTGCGGAATGGTCTACTAGATGGGAGTGGACTCAAAACAGAATTAAAACTAGGTTGAGACCCATGCTTCACACATGGGCAGGTGGTGGTAGTTATTAATTGGAAAATGTTTCAAAGTATTGAAAGTAGGTGTTATATTTTTTATGATGGGAATGTTTGATTTCAAAGTGTTATAATGAATGAGCGGACAGTTAATGCATGGGAAGAAAGGTTTTGATGACAACTATATGTGAGATAGTTCAATATTAAAATAGTGTTGTAATCCGGTAAAGTTAAAAATACTAATATGCAAGTTATTCATCCATAAGAACCTTAAATAGCAGATAAGTAATTTGAACAATGCAAATATTTTTCCATAATAGTAGAACTACTATGAATACGAAGATGTGCACAATCCCTAAAGAATAGTAGATATTTTGCAGCTGCATTATAACCTTATGTACCTACGAAGTCCTATTGAAAAAAGCGCTTTATTGTCGCTACATGATATTAGTACCAGGAGAGACAATTTTTTTTACATGATTTAGCAACAACATACATTGGAGAACTCCCTACATTATGATTAGGTAACGAAGATCTGCATTTTAAAGTCTTTAATATTTCTATACTTCGATTACAGTCTAGCAAACATTAAATTGGTTCCTTTTATGTACTATGTAACAACATATAATGAAATATTTAGCAATGATTCCATTATAGATACATCCAACACATATGTAAAGTTATAATAGAAATCCTCATTTGAGATCGATCATTGTTTCCTTTTCCAATGACTAATGTATTTGCTTGGATACTTAAGCTGTTACATTTTCCGCACAAAATCGAAAATATGAAAATGAGAATCATCTGAAAATTTAGGAAACGCAAAAAAGGAGTACAACAAATTAGTTATAATTAGTTGATGTTAGTCTATAAATAATGAGTTATATGAACCTAAATGGTGAATCATATTTCAACACAAATCGGTATATAATAAAAAGTCAATATATCGAAGAAACAACTTAGCCAAGTAAACTAAACATTACATAACATCGGTAAATATCAGTATCAATAAACATTGGATCAGTTAAATTAAATGAACTAGTAGATTAATTCTAATTGCCATAGAGAGAAAATAGGATTAGTTGCATACAAATTGTAAATCGGAACTAATATATTGATCCAAAATGCTAAAATCAAAGCTGAAACCATTAATAATACCATGATAGGATGATCAAGTACTTGATTTAAATAAGCCAAAAAAAATATACTGGTAATACATAATGTACTGAACTAATTGTTGCATCAGCTCATGATCGTACATTTCGAAATTTTTTAGTGTGAGAAAGTAGATATGTTATGCACAAGATTCTATAACAATACCGTTCTGTATTCAAGTAAAAGGCTGACCAATTAAAGTTTCGGAAATGGCTTTGCAAATTGGAAGAAAATATACTTGTTCTGCACAAGAAATTATGGCAACATTTCACTCTATGAATCAGTGATACAAAACAGAAGTAGGAGTATTTAAGTGGGAAGAGCATTGAAACATTACGTAAAATAACATTAATATGGTTGTTGCATGCTATGATATATGGTGATGCAACCACCAAGTCAAGCATGGGACGGAACAGAACAGAGCATATTACATACCTTGCATAAAATTAAAAAGCGGACATTTTATAGATGGAAAAAGGTTAAGATTTAATAATCATAATTTTTTAAACACGTATCTCAACTGCGATAGCGAAGACCTAAATGAAAATCGTTAACTCACGTCATTACAATGCCAATACACAAACGCAGGCAATGTCTAAGACTATAGAAGAAAGAAAAATTTAAGTTTAATGCATATACTGATCTTGATAAGTAAGTCGTAAAGTAGGTAGAGAATAAAATCTTGAAATTCTTCAAATATGATTATGGAAAAAGTAGGGATGTCATTATTGTGTTCATTGCCGGAAGTAATAGCGAATCCGATATCTAAACCACAAAGCGCAAGCGGAAAACTAGATCGTTGTTAGACTTGCAAAAACAACCAAAACAATAACTCTAGTCACCAATCAAAGATCAACCGATCATGAACAATCCAAATCTCAATCACAAGCAAGAAACTAATGACAAAGTAGCAAAAATAAATCACACAAGGATTTATAGTGGTTCCACCAATATCTTGTTAGTGTACATCCACTCTGGAGAGAGTATTTTATTACCACGATGAAAGGATTACAAGAGATTGATCCAATGATCATGAAACGACCCGAACTTCCCCGGTCTCCGAAGAGAAGAGAAAGAACGAATTGTTTTGAGAACACGACAAAATAGAACGCAGACGAGAGAACATTTCATTGTATATTGCAACAATGCACCAGATTACAAGAATATACAGAGTATAAATGAATATTACACAGAAATATCAGAGATTTAAATTACATTTAAATACATCGTAGTGGAAAATAATACAATACACAACTAGAAGAGATATACGGATACAAAGCTTTCCGGATATCATTCCAGTTGTAAACCAGGATCCTGTGAATATAAATCTGCAAAACCAAAACTACTAGTTGCCCGTGTGGAAAATAGGGGCACCCAGAGTTTAGGTTAAAACAATAAACTCTAGGTCAGTCATGTGACTGGTGTGAGAACTAAAACAGTTGTAAATCTTTATTTTAAAGTTAGGTAAATCAAGGGACCACGCCGTATAACACGGAACGGGTTTCCTCCCAAGAATACCAGTGCATATAAGTAAACAACGCAATGCTTTTCTAAAAATGAAGCTATTATAAGACCCAGGTCCCATCACACAATGCAACGCAGCCGGAGGATAGGGTTTTCCCTTATAATAGCCAAACATGCTTGGTACGTTTTAAAACAAATCATTTGATACTATAATATGTGTATAGTGTCAAAACAATTTCAATCATAAATATAAATCATAGACGGCATGGGTACCATATATCATGTCGTCATACTAGTTCTACAATTAAAACCGCAATACACGTATTGGAAATTGGATTTCCATCATGGTGGCTCCTGATTCGAAAGATCGATCGCGTAATGCAACTCACCACGGCTTACGTCCCCACAAGAGAAAACACCGTCTGCACATCCGCACATTTGGGACCAGAGTACCACCGCGGCTTACGTCCCAGCGAGAGAAAACACCGCCTACTCTATATATCCCTGAGCACTAGGCTCATCTCGGTCGACCGAATCCACGACACCACTAAGGTGCCCATCCACGAAAAAGCATACTGATCAAACCATCAGTTTACCACCATACCGGGGTGTGAGGCTTGCGGATCAACGCTATACACAAAGCCATGCTATATCAGCTGCGCTTTGATCATCAACCACCAAACTTTGCTTTTCAACAAAAGTCTGGATCACTGCATCTCAGCATTCCACACTATCAATCCATATCGTACCACTGATTTCTGCCAATATATAACCTCTGAGCTCATATGTCTCAGAGAAGGGCGTTAAGCAAGAGAATAAATTCTTCGCCGCCAAACAGATATATATTTAGCAGAGATCAACAAATACAATATAAAGGAATACAATGTCAGACACACCATCCATTTACAAGTCCGTTCTAGGTCTGAACGAAATCGGAGGCACTTTCCTCGCATATCCATCCATCTCCAAGTACGTCTGGATGACCACCAACTATTTCCATCCTCTTGGGTGTACAGCCCAATCAGGATCGTCAGTAATTATCCAAACGATGTGAAGACTTCCGGTCTTCAACCACCGTCTTCATCTTCGACATATCATCGAATTGGTTATTCAGAATGGGTATGAACCCGGCCTTTCCGAACAACCCGCGTATATTAAAACAAATGTTACATAAACACAACATACGCCTCATTCCAATTCAGAATATTCTTTTATTCACAGAATCACATTTTTAGGGAAAGGTTCCCATTAATTTTATCCAAGATAAATTCTTTAAAATTTATCCTTTAATCTTCCTTTGGATGACATTTCAAACCAAATTATGGTTTTTCAAACTAGTCGAGATTAGCGAACCACAACGAAGTAATTATTTATATTATTTCCCAATCCTAACCTATTCATCCCATGAAGCAAAACTGGTAATACTCCATATCTAATACTATGGTGTTATCGGTAAGATTAATTACCATTTCACGTTCAAATCTAATTAAAGATTTAACTATCGCTTTGGAGCAAAACTGGCGATACTCCATTCTCGCTCATTTCTAAATTTGATAATTTAGATTATAGATTTACATTTCAATCTAATTGCAGATTCGTTAAAACTCCTTTTACTGGGTTAAAGAACTAGTGTTATTTAAAATACATTTCACGATAAACCCATGAATCAATTCTATTTAATTCAAATAAAATATATTAGGAATTCCGATTATTTAAAACCCCTTTTTAAATCTAATTTATTTATTTAAAAACAAATCGGGTTTTAAATTTAGTTCAAACTAGTTCATTTTGATAAAAATCTATTTTTATCTTTTCAAATATGGAGTTTTCATCCCAATTTTTCCCAAATCATTTCTTATGATTTTTCACTAATTATTACTATTTTTAATAATTTTATCAAGGCCCGTACAGTCGATTTCCATCAACGGCCATCGAACTGCACTTACAGCGACCTTTTCCAAATTTGATTTGGACGTATCTCCAAATCCAACCGTTAGATTTCAAATTTTAAATATTCGTTAGAAATCTCTTTTCGATACGAACCCAACGGTTCCAGTTTTAGGAGAATCCGACGGTCGGATCTCCCGTAATGTCCGTTTGAAATAAATGGTCGAAATTCACGAACTGCCGCGGCGCGGCGCGTTCTATTCAGGCCATTATATATATAATATATATATATTATATATATATATATATTTCATCGATTACTATTTTAAAACGAATTTTATAAATCATTTCAAATTTGTTTCAAAAACAATTTCAACCTTTATTTCAAATTCAAATCAAAATTGAATTTTCCCTTATAAATTCTTTCTACATTCACTTCTATTTGATTTCAATTCAAATCGATTTCACTTCTATTTCAATTCGTTTTCTACTCAATTCAATTCGTTTTCTACTCAATTCAATTCGTTTTCTACTCAATTCAATTCGAATTCGTTTTCTATTCAATTAAATTTGAATTCGTTTTCTATTCAATTCAATTCGTTTTCTACTCAATTCAATTCGAATTCGTTTTCTATTCAATTCAATTCGAATTCGTTTTCTATTCAATTCAATTCGTTTTCTATTCAATTCAATTCGAATTCGTTTTCTATTCAACTCAATTCGAATTCGTTTTCTATTCAATTCAATTCGAATTCGTTTTCTATTCAATTCAATTCGAATTGGTTCTATATTCAATTCATTTCGAAATCGTTTTATATTCAATTCATTTCGAAATCGTTTTATATTCAATTCATTTCGAAATCGTTTTCTATTCAATTCATTTCGAAATCGTTTTATATTCAATTCATTTCGAAATCGTTTTATATTCAATTCATTTCGAAATCGTTTTCAATTCAATTCATTTCATTTCGAAATCGTTTTCAAAATTACTTTTCAATATTCATTTCAAAATGAATAAAATCGATATAAAGATCGTTCACGTCAAAATGGCGTCAATCTAATCAACACGGCTTCATATATTCCTTTATTCTATTCAGCAAATGAATATTTATTTTTGTCAACACACGACTAATCTCAACGAATGAGTACTGTCCACGTGTGACTATTTTTGTTAAATTATTTCGTTCAACACATGACTAATCTCAACGGATGAGTACAGTCAACACATGAACATTTACTTTATAATGATAAAGATATAAATTTTATTGTTAAAATATTTCGTTCAACACATGACTAATCTCAATGGATGAGTACAGTCAACACATGAACATTTACTTTATAATGATATAGATATAAATTTTATTGTTAAAATATTTCGTTCAACACATGACTAATCTCAACGGACGAGTACAGTCAACACATGAACATTTACTTTATAATGATAAAGATATAAATTTTATTGTTAAAATATTTCGTTCAACACATGACTAATCTCAACGGATGAGTACAGTCAACACATGAACATTTACTTTATAATGATAAAGATATAAATTTTATTGTTAAAATATTTCGTTCAACACATGACTAATCTCAACGAATGAGTACAGTCAACACATGAACATTTACTTTATAATATTCTATATCTTCTAAATTGGAATGAGGCCCAATCAGTCACCATATAATGTTAATTATATGGATTTTCATACATAACACGTATATAATAGCATTGAAAAATAATCAACCATCAACCAAAGTGCACTACACTGTATAAGCATCAAATATAGATATCTAATGCTTATAACAGCCTGTCAATCAATCGATCGACATATTTAATCAATCAGGATGAGTGAACTTCAAATTTCATCCCAACACCCGTGTAGGGTTTCAAACAATCAAACACAGATTTAGTTGTGCAGTTGGGCGATGTGTAAAATTTATCGTCCCAATCCATGTCAGTCAAATCAGTGTACATAAACAAACCGTCTGGTTTGTAAATGAATATTTTATTTTATTCACGTCACGTTAAAAATTATATTTTTAACGATAAAACATTTTATTTTAACATATGAATCTCTATTCAGTTCATTCTTTAAATAAAATGATAATTTTATTTTTCTAACTTATTTTAGAAAATTTCGGCGGCATAACGGCACGATACTAGAAACGGGACGAGGCCTAGCCTTATCCCCGGTCTAGTGAAGGCCCACGCCATTCACACATCAATCAAATCAATTTCATTTCATCAAACAATTCAAATTCAAATCAAATCATCTAACTCATTTATGCAACCAAACAAACAAGTCCATGGTCTGTGGACGGTTGTGTTGGGTGCTACTAACACCGTCTACATCCTAGTATATATATATATAACTAGAAAAGAAATTGAAGAGTGAAAAATTCTCACCAATAGCTATCTAACTTCACGACACTTCAAATGTAGAAGTCTTCATCATTCTCGCCTTTTGTCGCTTCGTTGCTCGTATCCACTACATATGTAAAAATCACATTTTTACTTCGCTGTTCAATATATAAAAATCGAATTTTTACTTCGTTGTTCAATATATATAAAATCGAATTTTTACTTCGTTGTTCAATATATAAAAATCGAATTTTTACTTCGTTGTTCAATATATAAAAATCGAATTTTTACTTTGTTGTTCAATATATAAAAATCGAATTTTTACTATGCTGCTATATAAAAAGATTTCGCCTTTACAAAAATATAGATTTGTCTTTCTATAATATAAAAATTATATTTTTTTCTCGAAGTAAAAATCATATTTTTACTTCACTACATAAACAAAATCATATTTTTACATCTCCTATATAGTAAAGATTATATTTTTAATACTTTAAAAATATAAAAATCATATTTTTACTTTGCTATTCAATATATAAAAAATCTCTTCTTTATGGTTTTAAAAATCTAACTTTTCCCTGATTAAAAGTCACATCTTTCTCTAATTAAAAATCTCCTCTTTCTCTAATTAAAAATGAGATCTTTTCCTTGCTAAAAATCATAGCTTTCTACCAATAAAAATCGTGTTTTTATTTCGCTAATACCTATAAAATGATTTTAGAATATGTTTTATAATAAAAATTGATTGTATAAACTGAAAACTAATTCTAAAACCAATTACAGTAATGGAATAAATAATTAGAATAAAATAAAAAAAATAAAAATAAAACTTACTGGCGGTTCTAGGGTAGGAGATGGCGGCTCAGGGCGGAGGGGAGGTGGTAGGGGTTCGCTGGCGGCTTGCGGTCCGTTCTGGTGGCGGTGGCGTCCCTTCAGGGCGGCGTTCGATCACTGGAGTTGGGGTTTGGGGTGTTTTTGGGGATTGCGGTTCAATTGGAAGGGAGGGGCTCCGTCGACGAAGGGGTGGCTCAGGCGAGTGGCGCGTGGTGGGGCGAGGCTGGCGGAGGCGGCAGGATCGAGGTGGGGAGGCGCCTTCGATCGGAGGTTTCTTCTTTTTTTTTTTTTTTTGAAAAACTGAATTAAAAATATCGGGGAGGGGGGGGGGGGGCAGAATGAAATAAGGGGGAGGGGAGAGAACTTTAAATTTTCAATTATTTAATTATTTATTTACTAAAGAAAAGTTGACTTCTACATACGACCTCAAAACGAGGCCCACCGCCTGTCGTACATAGCGTTCTACCCCCATTCTGAACACAATGGGATATGTATCGTAAGCTGATTCGGCTGTTACAATCAGTTTCCGTTGAATTTAAAGTATAGTTCTTTATATTGAATTTTAAACGTACATTTCAAATTACCGGGGTCACATACTAACTAGAAAAATTCCAGAAAAATATTTTTTAGCTTCGTATTGACGATACGGTCCTAACAAAACTAGTTTCGTCAAATTCTGAGACCGTTAGAAAAATGGCCAATTTCCAGTCGATTAAAATTAACTGAAACTGGTCAAACGCGTTTTCCTTTGCCACGCTCACATATTGATTCGAAAAATTATGAAATTTAAAACCTAGCAATAATTTGACATTGCGGATCCAACAAAAGTGGTTTCGTCGAAATCCGAGGTCGATTGCAAAATTTCCATTTTTAAGGGCCTGAATTCCATAGCGACTATTCAGAATTTTCAACTGGACATATCTTTTGATTCGCGCTATGAAAGTTTGATTTTTCGGATTCGTTGGAAAGATATTATCAATTAGATTCTATTATTTTTGGTTTCACTAAAATCCGGATTGTTTTGCACCCGGTACATTCCATTGAAGTTTGAAATCGAATTATCGAACTACCGCGCCATTTTCAATTCCTTTATAATTAAAATAAAATATTTATATTCTAACGACGACGTACATAATATATACGCTCGAATTATATTCAAAATAAATTTCTCGTCGTTTATATTTAAAATAATTTATTTTAAATCTTCAAAATTCGCTAAAATTGCCAAAATAAAAATTTTAAACTGGCCCAGATTTCCGGGTTGTTACAGATCACTATATTTCAATATATAAAATAGTTTGAGGAGAATAGAACTGAAGAATTTGAATTAGGTTATAAACCCTAATTCACCCTTGAGAATAAACCCTTGATCCCAAATCAAGTATCCAAGCTCCTCCCACAAACACACCAGAAAATAGCTTATATAGAGATAGGCCAATTACCCAAATTGCCCCCGTGTCTTCACAAATCAATTTGTCAAGTTTTCAGCCCGAAATAGCCCAAAACACTCGTCAGATGTCTGTCGTGGGAGGTGACAGACGTCTGTCCCTCTCCAGGGATTAATTGGGCTCTGGCTCTCAGCTCAGACGTCTGCTCCAAAATGACAGGCGTCTGTCCCACTCTCAGACGTCTGTCGTGGGGATGATAGACGTCTATGGGAACTCTCGAGAAAACCCCCTGTAGTCATAGACGTCTGTCGTATCCCACGACAGACGTCTGTCGCACTGCACACTGAACAACTTGCACCATTCAACTCATAACTTCCGCGTGCGAACTCCGATTTGCGAACAGTCACCTCCGACTCGAAGCTATCTTCGTCCTATTCAATCCAACATATAGTATCGCATACTTCAACACCCCACCTCGATTCAATAACCATCTCAACTCCAAACTCCATTGCACCCAAGCATTCCCTTCTACCTTCGACCAAGCAAACTTGAATGTTTCCCCAATGAGCTCCGGCATGGACACCCCCATTGCACTACACCAATGAGTTCAGGCAATACCCCTACCCGACAATGTAGTGTTGAAAACATTCAAACCAAAACCATCTCACCAAAAGACAATGTACTCGGGAGTGTAAGGAGTAATTACCATGAAGATAGATTTCCAATCTCTCACCGCTATTCCTTTCCATCAAACACAAACAAAATCACTCTCTCCACCCCGTGGCAACTAGCAACTCAACAAGCGAATTAAGTTCGAGCAATGCTCGAACTTCCCAACCGGCAATGCTTTCTTAAACATATCGGTCGCATTATCCTTTGTGTGCACTTTCCAAAGGTATACTAGCTGCCATCATCCATGGCTACAAGAAATGACTCTCTTACCTCAATATGCTTGGTCCATGAGCTAAACGCCAAATTCTCCGCCAAATGGATAGCACTTTGGCTATCACATCGAACAACCACACTTTCATGTTCGAAACCCAAGTCGCATAGCAATCGCTTCAAGTAGAGTGCCTCCGTGGCTGCTTCCACAGCGGCAATCAACTCCGCCTCTATAGTGGATAAAGCAACTACAGTTTGCAATCTCGATCTCCAACTAATGGTTGTCCCGCCAAGTGTGAAGACATACCCGAAAGTTGATTTCCTTCGATCCCTATCACTGGGGCAGTCCGAGACACAATAACAAACCAACTTGCAACTCCTCTCTTCACTACCGCCAAAGACAAGTCCATGAGATGTTGTGCCTTTCAAGTATCTCATAATAGCCTTTACGGCTTCCCAATGCAATTTCCCGAGATTAGCCATATACCGACTAACCATCCCGACGACATTTGCAATATCGGGCCTTGTACACACCATTGCATACATCAAACTACCAACCACACTTGCATATGGCACATTTGCCATATAAGCCTTGTCTTTATCTCCGATAGGTGATCCCTTATCCGAAAGCTTCATATGCAAAGGTAAAGGTGTATTTAACGCCTTCGCATCCTTCATGCTAAACCGGCAAATCACTTTCTTAATGTATTCCTTTTGAGTCAATCTTAACTCAAAACACTTTCGGTCCCTTTCAATTTCTATGCCCAAGATTTTTCTTGCTTCTCCGAGATCTTTCATTTCGAATTCCGATTTCAAAAGCATCTTCAACTTGTTGATTTCATTTTGATCCTTGGAAGCAATGAGCATATCATCCATATACAAGAGTAAGTACAACCAATAATCATTTCCCAACCTCTTGAAATATACGCAAGCATCCTTGATTCTTCGATCGAAGCCACTTTCAAGCATGAAATGATCGAATCTCTTGTACCATTGTCTGGGCGATTGCTTTAACCCATATAGAGATTTCTTCAACTTGCAAACCATTTTTGACTTACCATCTACAACAAACCCTTCTGGTTGCTCCATGTAGATGTCTTCATCCCATGCAAGAAGGCGGTTTTCACATCAAGTTTCTCCAACTCCAAGTCATGGATAGCAATTATGGCTAGTAAAACCCAGGTAGATGCATGACGAACCACCGGTGCAAAAATTTCATCATACTCCTTTCCTTTGTGCAAACCCCTTTGCCATTAACCTTTCTTTGTACATTCCATCATCCATCACCTTGTAAATCCATTTGCACCCTATAGCATGGTTTCCTTAAGGAAGTGGAACCAACTCCCAAGTTTGGTTCTTTATTAGTGATTGCATTTCTTCCTCCATAGCGCAAATCCACTTCGAGCTCTCTCTCGACTCCATGACGTCATCAAGTTCCATCGGCTCATCTTGAACTACATTGAGAGCATAGTCCAAATGATCACTGAAGCTAAGGTAGTTCCAATCACCATATCTTTCGGGAGGCCTTATTGCACGTCGACCAACTCGAGTAGCAATACTACCACCCAAACCCCTTTCGGCTCCACCTTGAGTCGAAACTTCTCTAGTATCATGTACATCACTAACATCACTAGAGGTACCATGTGAACTATGTGATGTTTCATCAACCGCTTCAACCCCACGAGCTTCTTCAACTCTACTACCACTTGGACGGAATGTGGGAATGACTTCCTTCCTTTGATTCACCATGAACCAAATCCAGAACATACGATAAGCTCTCATTCTCCTTGAATAAAGCCAACTCATCAAAATTGACATGACGAGAATCAACAACCTTCTTCATTTTCGGATTCCAAATCAGATAGCCTTTCACGTCGTCCGTGAAACCAAGAAAAACCCCCTTGAATGCTCTAGCTCCAAGCTTATCATTCCTCGAATTATGCAAATAAACTAGGCTACCAAACACATGAAGATATCTCAAGTCAATACTATTCCCTTTCCACACTTCCTCCGGAATTTTGTTACTAATGGCCGAGCACGGAATTCGATTCACAATATGCACCGCATTTGACAAAGCTTCGGGCCAAAATCCCTTAGACAAACCAGAGGTCAAACTCAAGCATCAAGCTTTCTCAAGTAGAGTTCGGTCCATTCTCTCCGCTACTCCATTAGATTGCGGATCTCCCGGTGTAGTAAAATGTCTCTGGATTCTGTGATGCTTACAATACTGCAAGAATTCCCGGGAAACATATTTGCTACCATTGTCGGTCCTTAACACCTTCAAAGTCTTACCACTCTTATTCTCCACAAGAGCCTTCTGCACTTTGAACTTAGCAAATGCCTCCAACCTGGCCTATATTACATACACCCAAACCTTTCGAGACAAATAATTAATGAAAGAAATATAATACCTTGCTCCTCCCAAAGAAGCAACCGGTCCCGGTCCCCAAACATCCGAATGAACATACTCAAGAACCTCCTTTGAGTCATGCTTTCCTTCATCGAATGATACCCTTGTTTACTTCTCCATGACACATTCCCCGCAAAACTCTAGTTTGTTGAAATTCTCACCCTCGATTGTCTCCCGCTTCCGAAGAATATCCAAACTCCTCTTCGAGACATAACCCAATCTCAAATGCCACAACCTTGTCGCATCCAAGTCATGAGAACTATCAACACCCACACAAGTCTCACCTCCTACGGTCACAATTTGAAGCAAATATATACCATGAGTCCTAACACCCTTCATAACCACAGGCGCCCCCTTCGAAATCCGCAAGCAATCCTTATCAATAGTGATCTTGCATCCTAGAGAATCCAATTGCCCCAAATATATAAGCGACTTCCTAAGTCCCGGAACATAGCTAACATTAGTGAGCGTGCGAACAACTCCATCAAACATTCTTATTTGCACGGAGCCACTACCCATCGACTTGCAAATAGTACCATTTCCCATAGCAATTGCGTTTTCCTTTTTGACCTCAAAGTACGAAAAACAATTTCTATTTGGCGTCATGTGATACGACGCGCCCGAATCAAGAACCCATTCGTTACCCGAAACACCTGATGCCACCACCATCAACACATTCTCATCTATCTCACCATCCCTAATCTCCACCGCCACGGATGAAGATGCTACTTCCTTCTTATCTTTGTCCGGACATTCATTCTTCCAATGTCCTGGTTTCTTACAAATAAAGCACTTGCCATTTCTCTCTTTTGATTTAGCTCTTCCACCCGGCTTTCTTGATTTAGAACGCCCCCGGTTTCCTTTCTTCACATTCTTCTCTTTCTCCACAAACAACCCGTGACCACTACTAGCTCCACAACTACCGTCACTCATCTCCTTCATTTGATCTCTCGACTCCTCGCTAAGAAGATCTGTCTTGACATCATCTAGAGTCAAGGTATCCCGGCCATAGATCAAACTATTTATAAAACCCGTATAGCGGTCCGGCAATGAACACATTAATATCATTGCCTTTTGCTCTTCCTCCATAGCAAGTTGAAGAGTAGTGTAAGCCCATTCCTCCATCTCCTCTCTCTCAACATCCGAGATATCACTTGGCAATAAGTGAGTATCAAATACTACTCGGTGCACCCGATTCCGCCTAAGAACCACTTTCATTTTCCATTGCCACTTCTCAAAGTCATTATCACCATTCCACTTGTTAATAACCAATTGAGAACCCGATGCCGCATACGAACCACGTACATAAGGCGCCACACTATTGGTACTTCCGGTTGAGGGACTTACCGAGCTACTATCCGTTTCCGGCATTTTCACAAACACCTAACAAGTACCAAAACAGCTTTGATACCAACTGTTGTGATCCTTTGTGATAAAACTGACCCAAGACCACTCAAATCCGATATCCAAACCACAAAGCGCTAGCGGAAGACTAGATCGTTGTTAGACTTGCAAAAACAACCAAAATAATAACTCTAGTCACCAAACAAAGATCAACCAATCACGAACAATCCAAATCTCAATCACAAGCAATAAACTAATGACAAAGTAGCAAAAATAAATCACACAAGGATTTATAGTGGTTCAACTAACATCATGTTAGTGTACATCCACTTTGGAGAGAGTATTTTATTACCACGATGAATGGAATACAAGAGATTGATCCAATGATCACTATATTTCAATATAGAAAAGAGTTTGAGGAGAATAGTATTGAAGAATAGGAATTATGTTATAAACCCTAATTCATCCTTGAGAATAAACCCTTGATCCCAAATCAAGTATCCAAGCTCCTCCTATAAACACACCAGAAAATAGCTTAAATAGAGATAGGCCAATTACCCAAATTGCCCCCGTGTCTTCACAAATCAATTTTTCAAGTTTTTAGCTCGAAATAGCCCAAAACACTCATCAGACGTTTGTCGTGGGAGGTGACAGATGTTTGTCCCTCTCCAGGGATTAATTGGGCTCCAGCTCTCAGCTCAGACATCTGTCCCCAAAATGACAGACGTCTGTCCCACTCTCTGACGTCTGTCGTAGGGTTGAAAGATGTCTGTGGGAACTCTTGGGAAAAACCCCTATAGTCACATACGTCTGTCATATCCCATGATAGACGTCTGTCACACTACACACCGAACAACTTGCACCATTCAGCTCATAACTTCCGCGTGCGAACTCCGATTTGCAAACGGTCACCTCTGACTTGAACCTATCTTCGTCCTCTTCAATCCAACATATAGTATCGCATACTTAAATAAGGGAGTTGTGTACAAAATTGAACTTTGCAAAAGAGAAGATTAATATAGAATAAGTTTTCAGCAAAAATCTCAAATGTAGAATGTATGCTACAAAATGTTGACATGCATTTGAAGCAAACATGTTACAAGAAGGTAAATAATTCAAACCTTAGGACAAGATGGTGTATTAAGATTGGTATTTATTGCAAGCAATATGATTGTGGATAACTATACATGAGTAAAAATCCAAGAGGTAATTATGTCATATGTTTATTGAAAGTCTATATATATGGTTGAGGACTATCAGCTGTTATTGTCCAATTCAGCACATTAACATGCTAAAAAGGTAATGGGAAAAAATAGTGAACATGCATGTCAAACTTTTTTTTTGGTCAATGATTAGGAGAAAATAGAGGAAAGTAAATGTTTGTAGGCAGTATATTTTAATGAAAATTGAGCTCTGTTACTATGTGCACATAGTAGTAAAGCTATGTAGAATGTTCGTCGGTTTAAAACAAAATGAAAGAAAAATTATATACTGTCTAGTCCAAGCTGTAATTGAAAGCACAAAATGTACTTAAATAGTGTATTATTTATCATTGCGTTAAATTTATGTATTTGCTAGAACTCAATATAGCTTTGGCGATCTCAATTATGGGACATGGATTTGTACATAAAGCTATGGCGACCAAAGGTTGGTTGCCAAAAAATGGTAGAAAGTTAATTTTAGGAGCCGTATAAAAGGCAAATTTGCCTCTTAGCTAACAATAACCAAATTTAGTCTTCAATATATGCCTAAGCGGTGCGTTACAGCAAAGATTGTAATCAGATATCCACCGCAATAAGTTTTGAGCAAAAATAATGACTTGACTTACCGAAATAATTAGTAAATCGCATTGCTAATGTATGAGCATGCTACAAATCTAGTTTAACTTTAACATTGGCCTACTGATGTGGAAATAATTCATAACAAATAAAAAGGCATAAGTATACTCTGTTGTTGTCAAGGAACATTTTCATGTAGTCTATGAAGAGCAGCGATGAATCCTATCACTTCACAAAGAATTTGAAAAGCAGACCCTAATGGCAAACTAAATCCACCTGCTAAGCAAGTAATCTAGTAGAACCATGTCAGTTTAAAAGGTCATGATAAAACATATAAAATTAAGTGTGGTTCTCAAGCTTGAGAAAATGCACCTCACCATAAAACTAAAACATTATCAAACTGGAGTAGGAGCTATTTTCTAATTCAGTTAGCTGTAATATTGAGTGAGTTAAAGATGTACAACAATTATCATATTGTCATTAGGTGTCGCATAAGGGAAGGATAGAATTATCATATGGAATAATGTTTAATATCGTATGCATCCATTTCCTGTAATATCTTCTAATGGGAAATGAGATGACAAAGTTTATAACAAAGGAAGTTTGGTATCAGCATGCAGGCTTAAGTTATGGGCAAACCAATAGGACGATACAAAAAACAGTTTGTGTTATGAATACCAGTTGAAACAATGTATGATGTATCAATTAAGTCTGTCAATCAGTCTCAAACAAAGAAAATATTTCAGCTTCTTACATTTTCAATATCTTCTTTCCAAATTGAAATATCAGATTTTGTAATTTGGTATGAAAGGCAAGGTAAAAGCTTATCAGTAAACTGAAATATCATCGGAGATAATCTGATCATTTGATATTTCAAAACCTCATCAGAAAAAAAATATCATCATCTAAGAGTTTCTTTAAGGACTTGCTCAAAATTTGCAAGAGACAACTTAAAAGAGAAAAGAAAATATTCAAATTAAAACCATGTAAGAATCCATGCATAGTTTGAATTTTAAATACAACTTAAAAGCATATAATTCTGCAATGGTATACATATTAAAAAAAATGCATGTCTCAGAGTTCAAAATTGAAATAAGTGGAATTTTTGTCAAAAAACTCATAATAAAATCCTATGTTTTGGGAAGGGGGATTGTAACTAATGATTTCATGATAAATTTCACAATTCAATATCACTAAATAGCACTAAAGCTTATGTTGGATTAATGCTTAATTCAGGAAAGCAAGCAGTGAGTTACTCTACAATTAAGATTCGATATATGGGTGGGGTAGATAGAAGATAACTGATAGTCTTTTACTTGTGCTTCTGTTAAAAAGAAAAATTGGAAAGTAGCATAAATCCTTCAAGGATTTAAAATGTATGAATTAAATACTGCAAAATAACAAAACAATACAGAATCATAAAATTGCAAAATATGTTGTCTGTAAACAATAATGTCCTAAACCTAATTTGGAAGAAGGAGATGATGACTCAAAGTTGGAAAAATAAATTAAAATAAACAACATATTCCATGGCATGTGTAATTGCACTAACAAACATAAGTAAGATTACATCAGAATTTTTGGGAAAGCTTAGAACTTTAAATTAGAGGATTTCAATTAGATCTCTATTCATGGTGTTGTAATTCAAAATGAAGAATGCAATTTTCATAGTAAAAATGTCACAAAATTACCTTGTAGATTTGGTTGGAATGACTCATAGATTGAACGCTGTATAGGATACTTTGATCATGAAATCTTCTAAATGCCATAAAATTGTAAGCAAATATCTTTGTAAACTATTCTGAAATACTTAATTTACCAAGAATGTAGAAAAGCATGGACGCAACATGATTTGTTGAATGGAGAAAGCCTGGGGTTTTATATTTATTTTCGAGATTAAAAATGTAAATCGAATGGAGATTTGTTAAGAATTAACGGTATTTGAGATTTAACTGCTGATAGTCTAAGAAAAAAGATCTTCAAGGATCATGTTTCAATTTTATATAACATAGAACAAATTAGTAGCAGTAGAAAAGTTCTTGAGTTCAAGTTTTCTTTGTATCGTCTATGTAAATGCAAGTAGTGATCTCTTTTTCCATCGTTTTTAATGAAAAGGCTTGCAGTGCATTATGGAAATAGTCAGTTTACTATATATGTGTTTTCCGTATTGCATAAATAAAATCCATGCCTACAAATTTGATCATTTCGCTTGATCAAAACCAGCTCGCAAAAAATTGTTTTACTGAAAAAAAGGAAACTACAAAAACAAAACGTATGGAACAATAACCAAATTCGAAAAAGAAGTACAACAAATTAGTTATAATTAGTTGATGTCAATCTATAAATAACGAGTTACTTGAATCCAAATGTGAATTAGATTTCAACACAAATCGGTATATAACAAAAAGTCAGTATATTGAAGAAACAACGAAGCCAAATAAACTAAACATTACATAACATCGGTAAATATCAGTATCAATAAGTATTGGATCAGTTAAATTGGATGAATTGGTAGATTAAATCTCATTGCGATAGAGAGAAAATAGGATTAGTTGCATACAAATTGTAAATCGGAACTAATATATTGATCCAAAATGCTAAAATCAAAGCTGAAACCATAAAAAATACCATGATAGGAAGATCAAGTACTTGATTTAAATAAGCCAACCAATATACTGATAATACGTAATGTACTGAGCTAATTGTTGCACCAGCACATGATCATACAATTCAAAGTTTTTTAGTGTGAGAAAGCAGACCTGTTATGCACAAGATTTTATAACAATACCGTTCTGGATTCAAGTAAAAGGCTGACCAGTTAAAGTTTCGGAAATGGCTTTGCAAAGTAGAATAAAATATACCTGTTCTACACAAGAAATTATGGCAACGTTTCACTCTGTAAATTAGTGATATAAAACAGAAGTAGGAGTATTTAAGGGGGAAGAGTGTTGAAACAGTATGTAACATAACATTAATATGGTTGTTGTATGCTATGATATATGGTGAAGTAACCACCAAGTCAAACATGGGACAGAACAGAACAGAGCATATTAAAGACCTTTCATAACATTAAATAACATTAAAAAGAGGACATTTTATAGATTGAAAAAGGTTAAGATTTAATAATCATAACTTTTTAAACACGTATCTCAACAGCGATAGCGAAGACCTAAATGAAAATCGTTAACTCACGTCATTACAATGCCGATACACAAGCACAGACTGTGTCTAAGACTACAGAAGAAAATAAAATTTAAGTTTAATCTTTAATGCATATACCAATCTTGATAACTAAGCCTAATATAGGTAGAGAATAACGTTTTGAAAATTTTCAAATATGATGATGGAAAAGGTAGGGAGTTGTGTACAAAATTGAACTTTGCAAAAGAGAAGATTAATATAGAATAAGTTTTCAGCAGAAATCTCAAATGTAGAATGTATGCTATAAAATGTTGAAGTGCATTTGAAGCAAACATGTTAGAAGAAGGTAAATAATTCAAAAGCTAGGACATGATGGTTTATTAAGATTGGTATTTATCGCAAGCAATATGATTGTGGTTAACTATACATGTGTAAAAACCCAAGAAGTAATTATGCCATATATTTATTGAAAATCTATATATATGGTTAAGGACTATTAGCAATTATTGTCCAATTCAGCACATTAACATGATAAAAGGGTAATGGAAAAAAATAGTGAACATGCATGTCAAACTTTTTTTTTGGTCTATGACTTAGGAGAAAACAGAGGAAAGTAAATGTTTGTAGGCAGTATAATTTAATAAAAATTGAGCTCAGTTACTATGTGCATATAGTAGTAAAGCTATGTATAATGTTTGTCGGTTTAAAACAAAATGAAAGCTAAATTATATACTGTCTAGTCCAAGCTGTAACTGAAAGCACAAAATGTACTTAAACAGTGTATTATTTGTCTTTGCGTTAAATTTATGAATTTGTTAGAACTCAATATAGCTTTGGCGATCTCAATTATGGGACATGGACTTGTACATAAAGCTATGGCAACCAAAGGTTTGGTTGCCAAAAAATGGTAGAAAGTTAATTTTAGGAGCCGTATAAAAGGCAAATTTGCCTCTTAGCTAACAATAACCAAATTCAATCTTCAACATATGCCTAAGCGGTGCGTTACAGCAAAGACCGTAATCAGATATCCACTGCAATAAGGTCTAAGCAAAAATAATGACTTTACTTACCTAAATAACTAGTAAATCGCATTGCTAATGTATGAGCATGCTGCAAATCTAGTTTTACTTTTGCATTGGCCTAATTATGTGGAAATAATTTATTACAAATAAGAAGGCATAAGTATACTCTGTTGTTGTCAAGGAATATTTTCATGTAGTCTATGAAGAGCAGCGATGAATCCTATCACTTCACAAAGAATTTGAAAAGCAGACCTTAATGGCAAACTAAATCCACCTGCTAAGCAAGTAATCTAGTAGAACCATGTCAGTTTAAAAGGTCATGATAAAACATATAAAATTATGTGTGGTTCCCAAGATTGAAAAAATGCACCTTACCATAAAGCTAAAACATTATCAAACTAGAGTAGGAGCTATTTTCTAATTCTGTTAGCTGTAATATTGAGTGAGTTAAAGATGTACAACAATTATCATATTGTTATTTGGTGTCGCATAAGGGAAGGACAAAATTATCATATGGAATAAGGTTTAATATCGTATGCATCCATTTCCTGTAATATCTTCTAATGGGAAATGAGATGACAAATTTATTACAAAGGAAGTTTGGTATCAGCATGCAGGCTCAAGTTATGGGCAAACCAATAGGCCGATACAAAATACAATTTGTGTTATGAATACTAGTTGAAACAATGTATGATGTATCAATTGTGTCTGTCAATCAGTCTCAAACAAAGAAAATATTTCAGCTTCTTACATTTTCAATATCTTCTTTCCAAATTGAAATATCAGATTTTGTAATTTGGTTTGAAAGGCAAGGTAAAAGCTTATCAGTGAACTGAAATATCATCAGAGAAAATCTGATCATTTGATATTTCAGAACCTCTTTCGAAAGAAATATCATCATCTAAGAGTTTTTTTTAAGGATTTGCTCAAATTTTGCAAGAGACGACTTAAAAGAGAAAAGAAAATATTCAAATTAAAACCATGTAAGAATCCATGCACAGTTTGAATTTTAAATACAACATAAAAGCATATAATTCTACAATGGTATATGTATTAAAAAAATGCATGTCTCAGAGTTCAAAATTGAAATAAGTGGATTTTTTGTCGAAAAACTCATAATAAAATCCTATGTTTTGGGAAAGGGGATTGTAAATAATGATTTCATGATAAATTTCACAATTCAATATCACTAAAGCTTATGTTGGATTAATACTTAATTCAGGAAAGCAAGCAGTGAGTTACTCTACAATTAAGATTTGATATAAGGGTGATGTAGATAGAAGATAACTGACAGTCTTTTACTTGTGCTTCTGTTTAAAAAAAATCGGAAAGCAACGTAAATCCTTAAAGAATTTAAAATGTATGAATCCAATACTGGAAAATAACAAAACTACACAGAATCGTAAAATTGCAAAAAAATGTTGTCGGTAAACAATAATGTCCTAAAACTGATTTGGAAGAAGGAGACGATGACTCAAAGTTGGAAAAATAAGTTAAAATAAACATCATATTTCATGGCATGTGTAATTGCACTAACAAACATAAATAAGATTACATCAAAAAATTTGGGAAAGCTTAGAACTTTTAATCCGAGGATTTCAATTAGATCTCTACTCATGGTGTTGTAATTCAAAATGAAGAATGTAATTTTCATAGTAAAACGTTACAAAATTACCTTGTAGATTTGGTTGGAATGACTCATAGATTAAACGCTGTATAAGATGCTTTGATCATGAAATCTTCAAGAGGCCATAAAATTGTAAGCAAATATCTTTGTAAACTATTCTGAAATACTTAACTTACCAAGAACGTAAAATAGCATGGACACAACATGATTTGTTGAATGGAGAAAGCCTGTGGTTTTATATTTATTTTTAAGATTAAAAATGTAAATCGAATGGAGCAATGTTAATAATTAATGGTATTTGAGATTTAACTGCGGATAGTTTAAGAAAAAAGACCTTCAAGGATCATGTTTCAATTTTATATAACATAAAACAAATTAGTAGCAGCAGAAAAGTTCTTGAGTTCAAGTTTTCTTTGTATCGTCTATGTAAATGCAAGTAGTGATCTCTTTTTCCATCGTTTTTAATGAAAATGCTTGCAGTGCATTATGGAAATAGTCAGTTTAGTATATATGTGCTTTCTATATTGCATAAACAAAATCCGTACCTACAAATTTGATCATTTCGCATGATCAAAACCACCTCGCAAAAAATTGTTTTACTAAAAAAAGCAAACTACAAAAACAAAACGTATGGAACAATAACCAAATTCGAAAAAGAAGAACAACAAATTAGTTATAATTAGTTGATGTCAATCTATATATAATGTGTTACTTGAACCCAAATGTGAATCATATTTCAACACAAATCGGTATATAACAATAAGTTAGTATATTGAAGAAACAACTAAGCCAAGTAAACTAAACATTACATAGCATCGGTAAATATCAGTATCAATAAGCATTGGGTCAGTTAAATTATATGAACTGTTAGATTAAATCTCATTGCGATAGAGAGAAAATAGGATTAGTTGCATACAAATTGTAAATCGGAACTAATATATTGATCCAAAATGCAAAAATCAAAGCTGAAACCATAAAAAATACCATTATAGGAAGATCAAGTACTTGATTTAAATAAGCCAAACAATATACTGATAATACATAATGTACTGAACTAATTGTTGCATCAGCACATGATCGTACAATTCGAAGTTTTTTAGTGTGAGAAAGCAGACCTGTTATGCACAAGATTTTATAACAATACCATTCTGGATTCAAGTAAAAGGCTGACCAGTTAAAGTTTCGGAAATGGTTTTGCAAAGTGGAAGAAAATATACCTGTTCTGCACAAGAAATTATGGCAACATTTCACTCTGTGAATCAGTGATACAAAACAGAAGTAGGAGTATTTAAGGGGGAAGAGCGTTGAAACAATATGCGACATAACATTAATATGGTTGTTGTATGCTATGCTATATGGTGAAGTAACCACCAAGTCAAACACGGGACGGAACAGAACAGAGCATATTAAAGACCTTGCATGACATTAAATAACATTAAAAAGCTGACATTTTATAGATGGAAAAAGGTTAAGATTTAATAGTCATAACTTTTTAAACACGTATCTCAACCGCAATAGCGAAGACCTAAATGAAAATCGTTAACTCACGTCATTACAATGCCGATACACAAACACAGACTGTCTAAGACTACAGAAGAAAACATAATTTAGGTTTTGCAGTGACCCAAAAATTCCCGATCCTAATCATAAACACAAATACATATCCTGTATCACATATCGACTGATCAAGCATCAGAAATTAACAGATCGTTAATAGAAAGAAGTTAGAGGGTGAGAAATAGAGAGAAAGAAAGTTAGAATAGAAGAGAAAGAAGAACTGAACACAACAGAATCAGAGTGACCACGAATCTCACAGCGGAACCGAAAAAATATATATTATATAACATATTTAAATACAAAACTGTTTTTACTTACGTGCATCATCATAGTACAACTCATATACAACACAGCGGAATTAAACTCTATATATCTAATGCCAAAGCCTCCTGCTCCAAGCTTCTTCATGATATCTGTAAAATCCCGCACTACTTGACTGCTCATACAAATTTTGGCACCCAAGAGTTTAATGAAACACAGAAAAAAAACTCTGGGTCAGTCGTGGGACTGGTGTGAGTAAACGATATTAAAACAGATTGATTTAATGTTTAAAAACCTTTTTGAAATAAATGGTAATCGTAAGACCATCCACACATAAAAACGGAAGGTTTTTACATTACGATAACCCAAAACATTTTGAAATAATATATTTCTCTGATATTATAATAATGTCTAAATACAAATAAATATCAATCTAGTAGAGCGCTTTTGTAACAACCCGTATTTTGATAACGTGTTATAACCATAAATCTAGGCAGAATTAAATTTTAAAATAAGAATCAAGAGAAACGGGTTGCGCCGTTGCATTCGTCTCAGAATTCTAGTTGGAAACGATTCTGAAATTTCGTAAATCGAAGTTCGTATGACCGAGATATGGCCTCTAGAAGTTTCACGAAAAATCAGAAAACGAAAACAGATTTTCAATTTTCGAATTTAGCCCCAAACAGTAGGGCTGCACAAAGTATGGGTTGGGTCGGGTTAGACCAAATACTTTATCCGACCCGCATAGATGTGGGTTTAAGGTAGCTCAACCCGTACCCGACCCTATATGAGGTTGGATATGGGTTGGGTTGAAGTATGGGTTGGGTCGGGTTAAGTAAGGTTGGGTTGGGTCACTTGAATACAATAAAAAAATGAGAATATGAGGGATTTTTTCTAAAAATTATATCAAAATATTCAGCATAATATATCATATTTTAGCTAGCATAATGAATTTAAAATAACCGATTCATTACAAGACATATAATTAAAATTTCATTGTAAAACACATCATATGAAATTAATTTAGTACATAGTTGAGCAAGTGTTTCATTTTAAATTACATTAAAATGCTCTTTAAAATATATTTATCAAATTCTATCTAGTTTGGATTGACATGAAATATTTTTTTGTACATTTATTATAGAATACATAAACATTATTCTTGGATTATACTATTCTAATTTTAATTGGATGGATATTAAATTAGTTTTTTTTTAAATAGGTTTGGGTTGGGTTAAAATGAGGTTGGGTTGAACAAAATGTCAAACCCGACCCGCATATAGTATGGGTTACAAATTGTAACCCATATCCGACCCGAACTAGGATGGGTTGGGTTGGATTTATGTGGGTTGGGTCGGGTTGGTGGGTTGGGTCGGGTTGGATATGGTTTGTGTGCAGCCCTACCAAACAGACTGGGCGGGAAAATTTCCCGCCCAGCCCCAGGTCGACTGGGGAGTCGACCCCCCAGGACCAGGTCGACTGGGGAGTCGACCTGGGTGTCGACCTGGGGGTCGACCTCCTTGGTCGGGCCAGGTTGGCCTGGTGCACCTACTTGCTCCTTTGGGTTTGTTCTGTTGGCTTGTGATGAGATTGGATGGTTCAGATCGATTCTAGGGTTTATCCTATGGCCTAAACTAGTTGTTGCAACTATAAAACACCCTAAGACCTAGGCTAATCCACAACAAATCTTTCTAACCCCATTATGCTGCTAAGTCTCCTCTTGAACCATGGCCGCCGCCTCCAACTTGAAGCTTAAACATTCAAACTAGATCCAAATCGAAGGCCAACGTTTCTACAACAATTCAAGGGAATAGATCAACATCTCAACAACGATCCTGTTCTTAGTTCTCAAAAACCACGATCTGTAAGTCCTAGTTACTCTTAGATCTAAACTCTAAACTTAATAGGGACATGTGTAAATTGAAGTTAAACATAAACATGATAACTACTTGAGACCTATTCTTGTATATCTTTGATCTATGACTATTCCTTTTTGATCTATTATTTTAGATCTACTCTTGTTCACCCTAGATCTATTCACCTTGAACCTAGTACCGTTCATATTGAACCTTGATTTGTGGGATATTGATTAGAACTTGATTTAGGGGCCTGTTCATGTCATAACCTAAACCCTATCATTATTTTAACATGCCTGTGATGTTGTGATGTTGAAACTATCGCTAGTCACAAGTTTAGGATTATCATCTTATGTCATTTATTGCTATGTTTATCACCCTATTTCATATGCCAGTGATGTTATGATCATATCTCAAGTTACACCATGCTTGCCTTGAAATCACCTTTGCCACTTTATACCCATCCTTGTTATGTTATTCCCTAGTTACATCTATTGCCTTGATTCGAATTCACGAGCATTGGGGATGCGATTTGGGTAGTTTAGGAAAACCTGAATTTAGTATGAACTTGAAAACATGAATATCGTTATAACTTGAGCTTGGATTGGGACATGAACTTGACATGAAATTATATTTGAAAATATGAATTTGGGACATGACACTTAGATAACTTGAACGTGGCCAACTCGGGGTTGGGTTGAGTTTGCAGTATAAATCTGCCCGGAACCGCCCGGCGAATCCAGTAACTGCAAACAATAGGACCCAATGTGAGTAGTTGGTCATATCGCACTCGAAACCCGAGGTTAGACTAGGTTATGGTGTAAAACTGCCCGGACCCGCCCGGCACATCCAGTAACCATAACCAAGTCTAATGTGAGAGGTTAGGGGAGCATTAAGTAAATTAATGCCACTGGATAGGGTTAAGTCATGGACCACTTGAATATACTTAACCAATTTGACACGTTGATTTGATAGAGTTAAGTCATGAACCGCTTGAACACACTTAACCAACCTGACACATGATTCGTAGGACTAAGTCTTGAACTAGAACGACACACTTAGTCAATTTGACATGACACGTAGATGGGGTTAAGTCTCGATTTTAAATGACAACTTAACCTGCTGAACAAAACCCTAGTTACGCGGTCCTTTTCAGTAGTAACCCACTAGATGTATCACGGTACCCTGGGACTAGGCAGGGTGGGGCACGATTGCTGGGCTGATTGTAAGCGACAAGAACGACGGCTGAGTTGGTGTGCCATTGTAGGTTCAGGCGGACTACGGTCGTGTACTTAGTCCGGAGTTGAAAAAGCAGGCATTGGGCATCAGTAGGATTATCTATGCATTCTTGATTCGTGTCGGTGGTTGGCACCCTAGGGCTTGATACACCCTATGGTGGACCTAGAACAGGTGACTACATTCGTGATAGGGCCGTATGACACATACACGCGACGAGCTAAACTTGTAGGGAGCCGATCGATTAGATCATACCGTTGGACCCCGAATTGGGTCACTTCACGATATTGGGCCAAGGGATTATTTCTTGATTTATAGTTGACACGAGATTAGTATACCAGTATAGTTGGTATGGCGAACCTTGAATACGCAATGTTAGACTTGAGTTATCTTGTTAGCTTAGTTATCATGTCAGACTTACCATCAATCCTATGTTTAATTCCAGTTTATTCATGCCTTGTTAACTTTACTAGTTTCTATGTTGATAGTCACTAGGGCTTACCAGTCTTTTTGACTGACCCGTTTTCTTTTGCCTCTTTGTCTTTCGTTCCCCCCCCCCCCCCCCCCAGGTTCTCAGGGAGGAAACTCTAGCTCTTAGCTTGGACTTTGCTTGCTTTCTGACAGCTCATGTACGGTTTGGTCTTGAGCTATGCTATGGCTGCACTCATGCACTTTTTGGGGAATAATATTTTACTTATGTTGTTTTACGTACTTTGCTTCTTTAGAACTTGGTGTAATGAAATAATGACTTGGCATTTTGATGTAAGAGGTTTTGACTCTATTTTTCAGTAATGAGATTTGGTTTTAAAGTCTATATCCGCTGCTTTATATACTCTATTTTATCTATGTTCTGTCTTGTGTTATCTCTGTGCCTGTTTACTAGATAATACCCCTCCAAAACTAGGGCATTCCCTTTGTGAGTGACCCTAGCGGAGGTGGGGTGTTACATTTGGTATCAGAGCAGAATGTTACCAGACTGGGCAAAAGTTTTAAAAACCTTCTGAAACTATTTTCAAAACCGTTTATAAAGAAGCATTTTTCAAGAAAAGTTTTATTTTTAAGAAAAGGCTATTCCCCAAAAGCCATTAGCACTTTCCTTTGTTTCCTCGTTTGAATCTTTTTCCTTTTCGCTTTTCAGCATGTCTGATCTTAACCTTCTTGAGGGAGTACCCATACCTGGTTGGTTCCGAAGATACTTGGAAGCTAGGGCCAACGGCGCGGGCCCGGCAGATATCCCTCCTCCTCCTCCCCCGGTGGCCACGGTTCCTCCTCCTCCTCCTCCTGGTACCGCCTTTGCCAAAATATGCAAGGACTTTATAGGAATGGGCAGCAAGAACTTCGTTGGAACTGAAACCTTTGTTGAGGCACGAAACTGGCTAAAAGAGATTGAAGACTTGTTTGTTATTTTCGATATGGAGGATCATAGGAAAGTTCAGTTGGCAGCATGGTTGTTGAAAGTGGAAGCTGCATTTTGGAGGGAAGTCACCAACGCTACCAGGCCAATTGAGACTTGGGCAGACTTTAGAGAAAGGTTTGGGCTTAAGTTTTTATCATCCGCAGAAGCGAGTCTTTAGATGGAGAGGTTCCTGGCACTCAAGCAAGGGGACATGTCAGTTAGGGAATACGTGAATAAGTCTAATCAGCTTGCTCAGTTTGGTTTGGACTTAGTCAACACAGCTGAGAAGAAGGCTCTACGCTTTGCTCGAGGATTGAGTGAGCCACTCCACACTATGGCCATGACTCATGTACCCATGGGGGCGACCTTTGAAAGCTTGGTGAATATGGCCCTACTTCATGAAGAAGACGAGAATGGCAAGAAGAAGGTCAAGGCGAATGAGTCTCAAGACAAGAAGGTAGACTCCGAGAAAGGAGGAAAGAACAGCAACAACAAGAATGACAAGTCATGTGAGAAAAGAAAATGCAACTTCTGTGGTATTGATGGGCATATAGTCCAGGACTGTAGGAAGAAGAAGATGAAGATAGGAACATGTTTTCAATGCGGTGAAACTGGACACATCAGCAAGAATTGCCCTACGAAGCAAGGGCAAGCCCCGCAAGAAGGACCTTCTAGAGGTACATCTTTAACTTCTTTTCCCTAGATACTCTATTTTATCTTGTATATCCTTTCGATCCTGTGTTGAGAACCTTCGGTAGAATCCTATGAATGTAAACATGTATTTGAAACATGTTATGCTTGATGTTTGCGAATGGTTGCAAGTGATTGCTCGTGGTTGCATAACACATTAGGCACTAGATCGGCTCAGACACATTTTCATATTGCATATGCATGAGTGTTTATACTTATTTATGGATGAAATTGAATGTGTTATCATATGAATGTTGCATATGGATGAATGTTTGTGCACACATATAGTGCTTACGTGACTAGGATTTGTTTGCACACATGTTGGATTCATGACACTAAACATATTTTGCATTAGAAAGATCAATCAGGCCTGATCATTTGCATTAGATAAGGAACATATACACACACTTTCTGCATATGTTCATACAGCATTAGAAATCTCTTAAGGACAATGTTTGCTTGTGGATGATGTTTTGAGTAGATGGATGATGGATGGTAGGATACGTTCTTCCTAACTTAGAGATTTCGGGGACGAAATCCTTTAAGTAGGGGAGAATGTAACAACCCGTATTTTGATAACGTGTTATAACCATAAATCTAGGTAGAATTATATTTTAAAATAAGAATCAAGAGAAACGGGTTGCACCGTTGCGTTCGTATCGCAATTCTGGTTGGAAACGAGTCCGAAATTTTGTAAATCGGAGTCCGTATGACCGAGATATGGCCTCTAGAAGTTTCACAAAAAATCAGAAAACGAAAACAGATTTTCAATTTTCGAATTCAGCCCCAAACAGACTGGGCGGGAAAATTTCCCGCCCAGTCCCAGGTCGACTGGGGAGTCGACCCCCCAGGACCAGGTCGACTGGGGAGTTGACCTGGGTGTCGACCTGGGGGTCGACCTCCTTGGTCGGGCCAGGTTGGCCTGGTGCACCTGCTTGCTCCTTTGGGTCTGTTCTGTTGGCTTGTGACGAGATTGGATGGTTCAGATCGATTCTAGGGTTTATCCTATGGCCTAAACTAGTTGTTGCAACTATAAAACACCCTAAGACCTAGGCTAATCCACAACAAATCTTTCTAACCCCATTATGCTGCTAAGTCTCCTATTGAACCATGGCCGCCGCCTCCAACTTGAAGCTTAAACATTCAAACTAGATCCAAATCGAAGGCCAACGTTTCTACAACAATTCAAGGGAATAGATCAACATCTCAACAACGATCCTACGACAATTTCTGTTCTTAGTTCTCAAAAACCACGATCTGTAAGCCCTAGTTACTCTTAGATCTAAACTCTAAACTTAATAGGGACATGTGTAAATTGAAGTTAAACATAAACATGATAACTACTTGAGACCTATTCTTGTATATCTTTGATCTATGACTATTCCTTTTTGATCTATTATTTTAGATCTACTCTTTTTCACCCTAGATCTATTCACCTTGAACCTAGTACCGTTCATATTGAACCTTGATTTGTGGGATATTGATTAGAACTTGATTTAGGGGTCTGTTCATGTCATAACCTAAACCCTATCATTATTTTAACATGCCTGTGATGTTGAAACTATCGCTAGTCACAAGTTTAGGATTATCATCTTATGTCATTTATTGCTATGTTTATCACCCTATTTCATATGCCAGTGATGTTATGATCATATCTCAAGTTACACCATGCTTGCCTTGAAATCACCTTTGCCACTTTATACCCATCCTTGTTATGTTATTCCCTAGTTACATCTATTGCCTTGATTCGAATTCACGAGCGTTGGGGATGCGATTTGGGTAGTTTAGGAAAACCCGAATTTAGTATGAACTTGAAAACATGAATATCGTTATAACTTGAGCTTGGATTGGGACATGAACTTGACATGAAATTATATTTGAAAATATGAATTTGGGACATGACACTTAGATAACTTGAACGTGGCCAACTCGAGGTTGGGTTGAGTTTGCAGTATAAATCTGCCCGGAACCGCCCGGCGAATCTAGTAACTACAAACAATAGGACCCAATGTGAGTAGTTGGTCATATCGCACTCGAAACCCGAGGTTAGACTAGGTTATGGTGTAAAACTGCCCGGACCCGCCCGACACATCCAGTAACCATAACCAAGTCTAATGTGAGAGGTTAGGGGTGCATTAAGTAAATTAATGCCACTGGATAGGGTTAAGTCATGGACCACTTGAATATACTTAACCAATTTGACACCTTGATTTGATAGGGTTAAGTCATGAACCACTTGAACACACATAACCAACCTGACACATGATTCGTAGGACTAAGTCTTGAACTAGAACGACACACTTAGTCAATTTGACATGACACGTAGATGGGGTTAAGTCTCGATTTTAAATGACAACTTAACCTGCTGAACGAAACCCTAGTTACGCGGTCCTTTTCAGTAGTAACCCACTGGATGTATCACGGTACCCTGGGACTAGGCAGGGTGGGGCACGATTGCTGGGCTGATTGTAAGCGACCAGAACAACGGCTGAGTTGGTGCGCTATTGTAGGTTCAGGCGGACTAGGGTCGTGCACTTAGTCTGGAGTTGAAAAAGCAGGCATTGGGCATCAGTAGGATTATCTGTGCATTCTTGATTCGTGTCGGTGGTTGGCACCCTAGGGCTTGATACACCCTATGGTGGACCTAGCACAGGTGACTACATTCGTGATAGGGCCGTATGACACAGACACACGACGAGCTAAACTTGTAGGGTGCCGATCGATTAGATCATACCGTTGGACCCCGAATTGGGTCACTTCACGATATTGGGCCAAGGGATTATTTCTTGATTTATAGTTGACACGGGATTAGTATACCAGTATAGTTGGTATGGCGAACCTTGAATACGCAATGTTAGACTTGAGTTATCTTGTTAGCTTAGTTATCATGTCAGACTTATCATCATTCCTAGGTTTAATTCCAGTTTACTCATGTCTTGTTAACTTTACTAGTTCCTATGCTGATAGTCACTAGGGCTTACCAGTCTTTTTGACTGGCCCGTTTTCTTTCGCCTCTTTGTCTTTCGTTCCCCCCCCCCCCCCCCCAGGTTCTCAGGGAGGAAACTCTAGCTCTTAGCTTGGACTTTGCTTGCTTTCTGACAGCTCATGTACGGTTTGGTCTTGAGTTATGCTATGGCTGCACTCATGCACTTTTTGGGGAATAATATTTTACTTATGTTGTTTTAAGTACTTTGCTTCTTTAGAACTTGGTGTAATGAAATAATGACTTGGCATTTTGATGTAAGAGGTTTTGACTCTATTTTTCAGTAATGAGATTTGGTTTTAAAGTCTATATCCGCTGCTTTATATACTCTATTTTATCTATGTTTTGTCTTGTGTTATCTTTGTGCCTGTTTACTAGATAATACCCCTCCAAAACTAGGGCATTCCCTTTGTGAGTGACCCTATCGGAGGTGGGGTGTTACAGCTTGCATCTCACGCTCTACATATATAACATACAAACAACACCGCGAGCGCTTATTGGAAATTGGATTCCGACTATGACAAGGTATGGAACCACTTGTTGATAGTGTATCTCTAGAGAGGAATACACTGGGTTCAACAAGAACGTCTTGTAACCCGGCCTGTACATGACCGACCACTCATTCGCTTGAGTGTATTGAATGTATATCACCAACGGTTGTGTACGACAACCGTTTCCCGAAAATGGACAGCATCGAAAATAGATTTAAGCATGAAATGGACTTTTTATAAATAGGTGACTATACACCCTAATGGGAGCCACCCACATAGCCATGCTGCCTATCCGATTTTTGTCATTTTCCTGGTTGATGAGGCTTGAGGTTGGAACATACCTTTAGAACATCTGGCCACCATTTACTTTGAATGCCACATTGTCAGATCCGTCAAATCACTAATTGACGTCCACAAATATACCCTGGGTGTAAAAGAAGGGCCATTCTTTGCCATCAACTTGGTATATTTATAAAAATTAACGTATGTGGTTTTCAGGAAATACTCTGTCAGAAATTCATCCATTCAAGTCATCCAGGAACAGGATGAACCAAAGGCACTCTCCTACTGCATCCAATATAGGAATCACCCCATGGATCAGTAACGAGTAGTCCTTGCAATCCGAAGATTTCAATCACGATGGAACCATTGCTGAAATATCATTGGGAGCTAACTAGAGTAATTCAACAAGTAGTTCTTCCGCTCACGAAGATCTACGGTCTTCAATTATATAGACATCCCTACATATTAGTTTATGTAACGTTGGTTCGAAGTGGTTTTAGGTCCAGTTCCCATCCCGGTCTCTTCGAACTAATACGTAAGGAATACTTATTTGATAGTCGGTGTTTTAACTATCAAATTTAAACAGTGTGGATGAGTAAAATTATTTATACAAAATATTCCATATTTAACTTACATAACTTGCCAATTCAATTTAGTTTATTAGCATAAGTTCAGAATAACAATCAGTATTTAAATAAAATATGTCAACATCTATTTTAACTAACTTCGGATTTATTAGTTCATACATAATAGATGATCAAAAATCATTTCAAACAACATCAACATTCAAAAATAATTCGACGTTTGATTTCAAGCTAATAATCGTTTGAAATATCATATCTTGGGTAACGACTTATTTCACAATACTTATTTAGTCCAAATGCCTTTGAAATTAATTCATTGATTTTATTTAAATCTTCCTTCTGTTTCCAATATGCCTAGTGGAGATTTGAGCTTAAGTTTAGATAATGACGTCTATCCTCCAATTAGAACAACTTGCCAGTCCTTTCTTTTATATTATATATATATACATACATATATATATATATCATTTACTTAGGTAAGAATCAATTCTATATTAAATTGATTTCGTTAAATAACATAAATTCCTAGATCAAATATGGTCCATTTCCTATGCACATATCTTAAATCAATTTATCATATGCTATAAAATTAATTAGATAAACCCTTACTTTTTATCTTATTTATTATTTAGGAAGAGGCTTAAATTTAATCCAAGCATAAACTCTAGGACCAAGCCCAATACTATGCAAAAGCTCACAACCACTAACCTTCCATATACCTCTTTCCTTTTATACATTTATAAAAGTGTTTTAGTTAAGACTCTAGGATTTTACACAACTCTTTTTTCTTCTTTTGTTTATTTATTTATTTATCACTCAAAGACCAGTTCGGCCCATTAACACAGAAGGCCCACTTCAGTAACACAGCTTCTTCGTAAGTTTGCCCCCTTCCTTCAATGTTGCCAACCAAAAACAAGACTAACGATTTGGCTACCCGTGAATCAGCAACATGAAATCAATGAGATACCTGACCAAACGGGATCATCACGCATTTCATATTTTTTTTCCTTTTCTGATCTGTTCCTTCCCTTTTCTTCAGTTTCGTTGGCTTATCATACTCAATCATTTTCCCTTTGCTAATAGATAGAACTATAGTACAGTCCATAACAGTGGAAATCCTATGCGCTACTGTCGTAACAATGCAATCTGCAAACTCACTCCTTATGGTCTTTTGAAAAATGGCATCGGTTGTATGATAGATGCATTAGCTATAGGCTGCTCTCTAGCTAGTTCACTTGTCTCCTGCATGTCTATCTGTATTGGCATTTTCATGCATGTCCCCTTACAGTTAATAAATTTTACTTTTATCTATAAAAGAAATCTGATCTTTGTTTAAAGTTTTATGCTTCTTTAACACAGATCAGGCTTGCAAGACGAATAGCAGCATTTAATTTATATCATATTTTCACCTTTCTATAGTTCAGCAACTTTTCCTATTATTGTTAACAACTTAGTGATTCTAATACTTCAATACTAAATGATACTGAAAATATGTTCATGAAAAATTTACTGGCAAGAACATACGGGAAGAACCCGCCTTGCTGCTGGCAACCTAGATAGTGCAGTCACATGTTCATAGCTAGAGGGGGACTGCTCATTTTACCCGCCCGTGCTCTTCAGCAATGAAGCTACAAGAAGTCAAAGACTAAAATTTGCAATGGACACACCCCATAATTCAAGTGCCACTTTCCTTCTTCTCTTCCACCTATTTCTTCTTACTTCATGTACACCGCTGAATCCGTGTACATGCACCAGCATTTCCACCATCGCACCGACCTTCTGGTCATCGTCACACATTCCAACATCGACCTTAAATTCGCCTCCACTTCAACACCCCCTAATACTTCTGTGTCGAATTCCACAGTTTGAACCGACTTCATGGACAGACAACCATCACTGAAACTTGTCGTTCCCTGCCACCAAAGCCAACCGTTCGTCACAGTACTTCGGTCAAACATCAACGACGTCCTTTCCCTACGATTACCCCTGGTGCGCACCCCAGTACAGCGCTGACCCACTTGCAGTTCGTCACCAAACCCAGACAACCCAGAACTACCGTGACACCCTACTTCGATGCCAATCCCTCAATATACTTATTTAAAAAATTTAATTGTATTTTTACTGTGAACATCAGTCTATCCCGCTTCTCCAACTCCAGTGCCATCACGCATGACCGCCACCATCAGCTTGATTTGGCCGAAATGCCATTTCTGATTAACTCATAAATTCGCACCACTTATGTTACTAGAATTCATGACTTTGATGTTATAATTCATGGTTTAACAATATAAGATCATCCATACATCTGAATCACGATATAATGCTATTTTGAAAGATTGATTATTTCACTCCTTTATGGTGCTTTAATAAATTCTAGAAATTATGTTGTTATTTGAATCGAATCAAATTTTAGATCATACACGAATCTAAAATAAACAACTTCCATGTTGATTTCAATTTCTAAACCAAACTAGACTTCATGTGATTGGATTTTGAATAAACAGTAGGTCATATATCTTCCAGTACATACAAGTTTTTAATTGCTAGTAATGATTCATTCCAAAAAGAATATCATACATATATGATGTTATATAATTAGTAGCAGCTATATATATGTATATAGAATTGTATCCACATATATTCAACTTCCAATTGGATTTGGTAAAGAGGAAAAATAGATGTTTTACTTATAACTATTACTGCTATTTTATTTTGCTTCTCTTAGGTTGTTAAAATTTCAAATCATCAGTTTAAATTCACTAGTCTGGGCACATAACAACATATATGTAGTCTGAATACAAGAATGCAGTATAACACAGTACAAAATTGTGAGGTGTTTTCTCACAAATGGCTACTGCTGTTGGTACTTGTTCACTGCCCTTTTTGCAATACTTTCAGGTTAAAAATTATGCTATAAAACGATAGCACCAAACATATGACATATAGATGCTAGAATCAAAGTAGTAGCATCCACGAATTAGCATAGAAAGAAAGTAAGAGTGTTTTCCTTACTAAATTTTGGTTACTGCTTTTACTTAAGTTCATTGCCATTAGTTTTAAATATTAACAAAGGCATTATTTTCAACATATGTTTAGTATAAATCATACTCAAATATATACCTATGTCCAAACAATTCTAAAATAGGCTGTAAATAGGACTAGGGAAAGTTTACTCACCTATGCTTATGTCCAGTCATGCTATTGAACATCCAGGCTTTCTTTCAGTTACTACACTCCACTGTTTTGCTTATTTTCCTCAGGGTTTCTCACTGAGTTTGCCATTCTTGCATCAGGGTTCTGCTCTCTGTTTTTCTTTTGTTTTCCAGAGACTGTTGTGTGTGTGAATAATGTGAACTCTATGGGTATTTATAGATGGGAGATTTTAGGCTTATTTGGGTAGGTGTTTAAGGCAAGGAAGGCATATAGGCTTGCAGCAGCCTAATGAAGTGATGTGATGATTTTACAATTCATTCACGGTCTTTTACTTTGCTATTAAGTAAATGTACCCTGTTTTTACTTCAGAAATTTCACATGCACTTTGTACCAGATATATTAGCAAATTTTCCTTTGTTGCCAAGCATGAACCGACCTGTTAAAGTATTGGATATTCCTTTAGTTCCTTTCAGCTGTGTGCTGCAGATTTCAGGGGTCTTCATAGGTATGCACATGGCTAGATTTTTCTTTGATCCCCTCTACTCTCTTTTCAGCCGTGCATGGAATTTACAGAGATGTATGTATAGGCTATATTGCCTTAATCTAGATGATATTGTAGGCCTATGAGTTGTTTACTTCATTTCTTTTCAATGCAAAAGTCAAGTGCTATCTACTCTTTGCTAATCTATGTTGTCTAACCTATTCTACTTCCAGCTTTCACACTAGCAATCCTATTTGATTTTGTATCAGTTTGCAGCCCTATTTTCATTTCATTCCATATTTTCAGATTTGCTTGGATGTTACTTTTTCTTTCATTCTTATTTTAATGATTCATGCATATATTTATTTTGATTAACATGCTATGTACAATTTTAAATTCATATTAGACTTCTATACACATATATACTCATTTACATGTTTTTTTATATACACATACTACACACACACACACACACACACACACACACACACATATATATATATATATTTATAGACTATATTTACTACACATCAAGTTTAAATTTTAAGTTTTGATTTAAGTAAACTTGTCTGCATATGTTTTCACTTATATATTTAAATTAAGGAAAATGCAAGAATTCACTTGTCTCTTTGAAGTCATGATGTTTTCATGTGCATTTACATGTGAAAAACAAAAAATGCATTTTACTTCAAATATGCTAGCTAGTTACATTAACTCTATCTACATGATTTTTAAACAAATTTATAATTGCAACAAAAGTGCTTAAACAACATACATTTGACTATATATATATATATATATATATATATATATATATATATATATATATAACAAGCTAAAAATGATTATTTTAAATTAAGCGAATTCAATCTCATTAACATCACCAAATCAGTGCTACAAATCTTTGCATTGCGGAATATCCCATCTTTATTTGATTACTTAAGCAATCTATATTTAGAGGGGTTTTTAAAAGAAGTTTAGGACACATTAAAATGATAAAACCTTAATTCTATTTTTTATATATACTTATATAACATTGGTTAAGGAATTTAAATCATCGAAAAATATATTTATCTAGAATTCCCCTTGAAATATTCCAAAATATATAAATCTAAATTTATTTAATTAAATTAAATTATCTTCATAATCTATAAATTATAAAACTAGTCCGAAAATTGGGTCGTTACAAGTTTAATGCATATACCGATCTTGATAAGTAAGCCTAATTAGGTAGAGAATAACATCTTGAAAATTTTCAAATACGATGATGGAAAAAGTAGGGAGTTGTGTACAAAATTGAACTTTGCAAAAGAGAAGATTAATATAGAATAAGTTTTCAGCAGAAATCTCAAATGTAGAATGTGTGCTACAAAATGTTGATGTGCATTTGAAGCAAACATGTTAGAAGAACGTAAATAATTCAAATTCTAGGACATGATGGTGTATTAAGATTGGTATTTATCGCAAGCAATATGATTGTGGCTAACTATACATGTGTAAAAACCCAAGAGGTAATTATGTCATATATTTATTGAAAGCCTATATATATGGTTTAGGACTATTAGCTGTTACTGTCCAATTCAGCACATTAACATGCTAAAAAGGTAATGGAAAAAAAATAGTGAACATGCATGTCAAACTTTTTATTTTGGTCAATGACTTAGGAGAAAACAGAGGAAAGTAAATGTTTGTAGGCAGTATATTTTAATGAAAATTGGGCTCAGTTACTATGTGCACATAGTAGTAAAGCTATGTAGAATGTTCGTCAGTTTAAAACAAAATGAAAGCAAAATTATATACTGTCTAGTCCAAGCTATAATTGAAAGCACAAAATGTACTTAAACAGTGTATTATTTATTTTTGAGTTAAATTTATGTATTTGTCAGAACTTAATATAGCTTTGGCGGTCTCAATTATGGGACATGGATTTGTACATAAAGCTACGGCAACCAAAGGTTGGTTGCCAAAAAATGGTAGAAAGTTAATTTTAGGGGCCGTATAAAAGGAAAATTTGCCTCTTAGCTAACAATAACCAAATTCAGTCTTTAATATATGCCTAAGCGGTGCGTTACAACAAAGACTGTAATCAGATATCCACTGCAATAAGTTCTAAGCAAAAATAATGACTTGACTTACCGAAATAATTAGTAAATCGCATTGCTAATGTATGAGCATGCTATAAATCCAGTTTTACTTTAGCATTGGCCTAATGATGTGGAAATAATTCATTACAAATAAAAAGGCATAAGTATACTATGTTGTTGTCAAGGAACGTTTTCATGCAGTCTATGAAGAGCAGTGAAGAATCCATCACTTCACAAAGAATTTGAAAAGCAGACTCTAATGGCAAACTAAATCCACCTAATAAGCAAGTAATCTAGTAGAACCATGTCAGTTTAAAAGGTCATGATAAAACATATAAAATTAAGTGTGGTTCTCAAGCTCGAGAAAATGTACCTCACCATAAAATCAAAACATTATCAAACTAGAGTAGGAGCTATTTTCTAATTCTATTAGCTATAATATTGAGTGAGTGAAAGGTGTACAACAATTATCATATTGTTATTAGGTGTCGCATAAAAGAAGAACAGAGTTATCATATGGAATAATGTTTAACATCATAATATCTTCTAATGAGAAATGAGATTACAAAGTTTATTACAAAGGAAGTTTGGTATCGGCGTGTAGGCTTAAGTTATGGGCAAACCAATAGGACGATATAAAATACAATTTGTATTATGAATACCAGTTGAAACAATGTATGATATACCAATTGTGTATGTCAATCAGTCTCAAACAAAGAAAATATTTCAGCTTCTTACATTTTCAGTGTCTTCTTTCCAAATTGAAATATCAGATTTTGTAATTTGGTATGAAAGGCAAGGAAAAAGCTTATCAGTAAACTGAAATATCATCAGGGATAATCTGATCATTTGATATTTCAGAACCTCATCAAAAAGAAATATCATCTAAGAGTTTTTTTAAGGATTTGCTCAAAATTTGCAACAGACAACTTAAAAGAGAAAAGAAAATATTCAAATTAAAACCATGTAAGAACCCATGCACAGTTTGAATTTTAAATAAAGCTTAAAAGCATATAATTCTGCAATGGCATACATATTAAAAAAAATGCATGTCTCAGAGTTCAAAATTGAAATAAGTGGATTTTTTGTCAAAGTACTCATAATAAAATCCTATGTTTTGGGAAGGGGGATTGTAACTAATGATGTCATGATAAATTTCACAATTCAATATCACCAAAAAGCACTAAAGCTCATGTTGGATTAATGCTTAATTCAGGAAAGCAAGCAATGATTTACTCTACAATTAAGATTCGATATAAGGGTGGTGTAGATAGAAGATAACTGACAGTATTTTACTTGTGCTTCTGATAAAAAGAAAAATCGAAAAGCAGCGTGAATCCTTATAGGATTTAAAATGTATGAATTAAATACTGAAAAATAACAAAACTACACAGAATCGTAAAATTGCAAAAAATGTTGCCTGTAAACGATAATGTCCTAAAACTAGTTTGGAAGAAGGAGATGATGACTCAAAGTTGGAAAATTAAATTAAAATAAACATCATATTTCATGGCATGTGTAATTGCACTAACAAACATAAATAAGATTACATCAAAAATTTTGGGAAAGCTTAGAACTTTAAATCAGAGGATTTCAATTAGATCTCTATTCCTGGTGTTGCAATTCAAAACGAAGAAGTAATTTTCATAGTAAAAATGTTACAAAATTACCTTGCAGATTTGGTTGGAATGACTCATAGATTAAATATTGTATAAGATACTTTGATCATGAATAATTTCCAAGTGGCCATAAAATTGTAAGCAAATATCTTTGTAAACTATTCTAAAATACTTAATTTACCAAGCATGTAGAAAAGCATGGACGCAACATGATTTGTTGAATGGGGAAAGCCTGGGGTTTTATATTTATTTTCAAGATTAACAATGTAAATCGAATGGAGCAATGTTAAGAATTAATGATATTTGAGATTTTACTGCGAATAGTTTAAGAAAAAAGACCTTCAAGGATCATGTTTCAATTTTATATAACATAAACCAGATTAGTAGCAGCAGAAAAGTTTTTGAGTTCAAGTTTTCTTCGTATCATCTATGTAAATGCAAGTAGTGGTCTCTTTTTCCATCATTTTTAATGAAAAGGCTTGCAGTGCATTATGGAAATAGTCAGTTTAGTATATATGTGTTTTTTGTATTGCATAAATAAAATCCGTGCCTACAAATTTGATCATTTCGCATGATCAAAACCAGCTCGCAAAAAATTATCTTACTGAAAAAAAGCAAACTAGAGAAACAAAACATATGGAACAATAACCAAATTCATCTGATACTTACAGTACGTATATTTAACAATTATATAGCATAAAAAGAGAAATAAAAGTTAAAAAAAGGATTTTTGAGATGAACCAAGAATTAGAGACATTGAGGATCAATCTAGAATGAGTTGCAAATGGCTTGCTCATCGATCAATTTTCCCTAAAACAAAAAACAAAAAGCAATTCGAGTTTATTGGTATGAAAATTACTTTTTTCCTTAACTCATTCACATGTCACGTTTTAGATCAACTTAAACTGTAGGGAAGAAGGATTTGAAATATGCTATATAAGAGAAATGTGAACAAATTACCATTTTAAAGTGGACTTCTAGCAGGAAAATCGCACGTATTGCATGTTTTTTTGCTCTTTGTATGTGTGTTTGATCAGCAAGTAGGATGGGATTTTGTTCAAAAACAATACCTTTGAGGCCTATCTTTGTCGCTGCATTCAAATATACTTGAAAAACATCGAAATAAAGACATTGATTGTCAATGGATACAATAAATTTATTGAAGTACCTATAATATAAAGTGTACTTTCTGTTTTCTTATTTTGATCAACAACACTTACAAACTTGGCCTTACAATTAAATGCAAGTGTAATGGTTGGAGGTTATTTTAAACAATGAAACTTCTATAAATGTTTTCCTGGTATAAGAAAATTTGTTGACAAAAAAGTTTATAGGATACACTTTTTTGGCCACTCAAGTTTCTAAGCTCCATTATAAATAAAATATACCACTTATCCAAAGAAGTTAATTTATGTAATTTGATATTTATTACTTTATTTAAATTCATATCACATTAATCATGGGATGATTTAATTATAGCAGATTACAAATGAATAGTGGAATGAAATTGGACATGATTGACAACTCATGAAACTAATGGAAACGAAAAACCATGAAAACTGACGTAAAGGCTGGATTTCGCTAATTTTAAAGGGGTTTGTGACTCTGCTCAAAAACAAATATTGTAAACTGAGGGAAGTAGCAATAATTCACATGGTGAGCGATGTTAACCAGCCTTTTGGTCCGATCACCAAAAGTACTCAAGACACGCTCGACTCAACATATCGCGTGATATTACAGCCCGGAGGTGTCGCCAATATCATACGGGGGCAAGTATCAGAAGACTCGAGTCTGGCCACTAGCAGGATGTCGCATCCCACGGACGCAACCTCCATCAGTATCCGTCCGCATCCGAGCCGAAGGCGAACCATCAAGCGGGTCCGGGCGTAGCGCCGGTGGGGGTCCGGGGCCCCACAGTCCCGGCGACGATCGACCTAGCCGGTTAGGTCGAAACTGTGGGCACCGCCCGATTCATCCGATTTTCTCTATGCCGGAAGCTCAGATTCCTTCACTTCGGACCGGCTAAATGATAGATTCCCTCAATTCGTGCTGAGGAGCTTCGACGCCCCAAAAGAACCAACATATCGCGCCAACGAACCTCGGCTACGTCCCCTCCAAACAAACTTCGCACCCTGCCAAGGTTCGAAATTTCGTACCTCCTAGGTTCGAAATTTCGTACCTTACAAGATGCGAAATTTCGTACCTCCTAGGTACGAAATTTCGTACCTGGTAGGTGCGAAATTTCGTACCTGGCAGGTGCGAAATTTCGCAACTCCACCCAGGTACGAATTTTCCGTGGCCGACTGCTGGAGACGTGAATTTCCTTAAGATGGTCCCCATTTCTACCTACTCCTACCTAACCCCTACCTAACTACTTCCTATAAATACCCCACTACCTCACACTTCAAAAGAGAGATATTCTTGGGCTTTGAGACCTCCATAAAGCTTCGTTAATGGCATCTCCTCTTTAAGGAAGAAGAAGGGCAAACTTGTCCATTTTACTATTTCTTGCAAATATGACTATTGTAGCTTCATATATCATAGTCAATGAATGTAATGAGAGGATCTCAACCTTGTAATCTTTCAAGTGATCAATAAAATTCCTACAACTCTTCAAAGTGGACGTAGGCCCTCCATGAGTCCGAACCACTATAAATCTCTTGTGTTATTTACTGTTTATGTTCTATAATATGTTCTTGTCTATGCGACCATATTTATAATTCCTAGTAATTAGGAATCTTTGGTGTTTACGACATTTTTTGCCGTCAACATTTGGTGCTTTCACTGAGAAAACTCGGATTTTGCGCCTTTTTTGTACCTTGTCATCTCGACCCCCGACGAGCTTAAGGTTCCTTGCTAAACCTTCTGTCGAGTCCGCTCACGATGGCAAAGCGACAAACAAAGCAAAGATCGGGTCTTTAGCCGCAGTCGAGGACGGGACATCCCAACAACCTCAAACTTGAGCCCCGAACCTCTCACCTCGACCTCGAGCCTCCCACGGGGTTCGAAATTCGCACCTCATGGGCTTCGAAGCTCGAACCCTACCAGGTTTGAAACTCGAACCCTATGAGGCTCGAAAACTCGAACCCCCACGGGGTTCGAAACTCAAACTCCACGGGGTTCGTACCCTCGAGCCCCAAGAGGTTCGAAAGTCCCTCGCCTCGGCCTCGAGCCTCCACTCCACTACTTTGGATTCCTCAACTCCGCATCCCCCCTCACTCGGCCTCGACTTCGTCTCACTTGGCCTCGACTCCACCTCACTCGGCCTCGATCCGCCCCACTCGGCTACGCAATAACATTGGCAACTCCTCGACCACTCTTGCCCAGCAAGAAAGATCAATCACAATGACTAGGAGGCTCGGCCACTAATGAAATCGTCCCTCCTACTATGGACCCCAAAGCGCTGCAACAAAAGCTCAAATCCGCGCACTTAATGAAAAATATGAGAAAACGGATGTCGAGCTCAACCCAGCATTAAGAAAATAACATTGATCTTATGCGACAACTTCAAGAAATTCAGCGCATCGTCGATCGACTTCAACTAGCTCGGAACAACACTCGACCTCGACCAACGGTCTCGGAACTTCCTCTTCCGAGTCAAGAGGCCCGCGTCAAAAAAGGAGGTTAAGTCTCGGTAACGACGTCGCCGCTCATACCAACGCCCTCGATAACGGCAACGGCGATGGTCACGACAATGACAATGGCGACCGAACTACAGTCACATATAGCGAGGGGGCACAGTACCGAAACCGCTCTCGCTTGATTATCAATGACGGACCAGATCCTACGAACCAACCTCTTCCTCGACACAACTCTATGACCGCTAATTAGTATGATGGGCCCGCTATTCCAATGGCCCGCGCTCTTCCTGAACAGGATCCGCATCAATCCGCTGTTCATCAAGGTCCGCTTATAGATGTCGAGGACATGGAGGAAGACAATCCGGATGTCCATCATAGGAAAACGCCCTCGCAATAGGACCCCGAAACCTCGCCAAAACCCATGGGTCCCGATGGTGGATCCCCATCCAACATACCTTCCCGACATGGTCCGAAGGATCATGAGTGAGAGGCAAGGAAACATGCATGATTCATAGGAAGCGCACATTAGGCGCAACTCCTTCACCAGGAGGGTAAATGAAACTGAATGGCTACGCTGCTTCAGCATGCCACAAATGCCGCTCTATGATGGCACAACTGAGCCCTGTACCTTCTTAAATCAATATGCATGACAAATGGACTCGAGCTAGGGCAATGATCCGGTCAAATGTATGTGCTTCCCAGTCTTCTTATTAGGAACCGCTTTGTTATGGTTCTCTCGCCGCCCACTCGATTCCATTAACAACTTCAGCCAATTAGCAGCATAATTGGTCAAGCAATTCAGAGTGCACATCCTGACTCCGAAGAATGCCCTCACCCTGTATAACCTATGCCAAGGACCAGCCGAGTCGTTCAAAAGCTACCTCTCCCGGTTCAATGTCACGCTCGTCGTGGTCAAGGATCCAGATCCTTGCACCGTACTCTGTCAACTAGCCAAAGGTGTCCTCCCTACTTCCGAATTCGGGGCATGAATCGATTGGAAGCAGCCAAAAAGCCTCGACGTTTTCCATGAAAAGGCTAGACAATACTTATGTCAAGAAGAGGCGAGACGAAACCAACTCCCCAGGGCCGGTCTTCCCAACAATCCACATGCGGGTGCCATAAATGACAACGTCAAAGGGAAACAGATATTAAAGCTCTTTGATAAGGACACGGGGGCAGGCCCCTATAAACAAAGACCGAATGGCAGTAGGCAAGGCGGCCGCAACAACGGCCAAGTTTCTACGGAACCCAAAAAGACCAGCTCTCACCGGACATACAAGATCTACACCCCGCTGAATGAAGACTTGGAAACATTCTACCAGCAAACGTGCAACATGCTTCAATACAAGAAACCATACAACAGGGAGTCCACTAATCATGAGAAGAAGACTGGCAAGTACTGTCGGTACCATGGCATGTACGGGAACAATACCAATAATTGCCATCAATTCAAAGATGTAATCGAAAGGCTTGTCCGCGAGAAGCGCCTTGAGCAGTACGTCGGAAAAACATCATGGCTCTCGTCGGTAATAACCGGAATTCCGAAAAAAACCTAATATTGGCCGCAACTGACACTAGTACCTCTCACCCGCCCTGAGTGGCGGAGGACCCACTGGAAACGGATCTCCTTCCACTTGTGGACCCCGAAGCTCCTGCGGCTCAAGCACAAATTCACACGCTTAATAAGAAATATGAGAATGCAGCTCTCGCGCTAGGCGTTAAAGATCAACATCAACCTTATGTGCCAACTTCAAAAAAAAAATTCAGTGCATCGTCGTTCTACATCAGCTTGCTTAGAACCGCGTCCGCTAGCGGCATACCGCATCAGAAATTTCCTCTTTCGAAGCTAATGGCCCACGGCGAGGAAGTAGATTCAGCCTCATTAAAAACATCGCCGTCCACTCCAACATTTGCATGGCGACAGCAACAATAACAGAAAGGAAATGATGATCAAACAATCATCACTTACGGCCAAGGAACACGGTAACAAGCCGGGTTCGTGTAACAAACCTTCTACTCGGAAGAACCCAACTGTCGCCGCTCGCAACCAAAGTCCCGCTCTTCCAGCAACTCGTCAGACCAAAGTACCTCCGAATCCGGGTGCACACCAGCTCGCCCAAACTCGACAGTTATACCAAAACCAGACCTTCATCGAATTACGTCACTCGAGGGGAGCATCAAAAGAATGATCAAGAATCCTGCCACCAATTTGAAAGCTTGACTCGAGCGATAGGAGGAAGATTTCAATACCTTCCTCGTCAGATAAGAAGCACTTCATATCCGACTAGCCAAGAATACATTACGGAGGCAAGTACCGATGCTCCTCCACCATCGACCCAGGACTTGGGGGCAGCCCCGCAAACTAACCGACTAGCCGACGTCACTCCTTGGAATGGTGCCGGTCCCGCTACACTCGGGGGCACCCCTAATCCCGACATCGCTCCAGCTCGATGCGCTTCGATTGGTCAGGCTTTGCAGTTGGAAATGTTGCTCAAGCACCAACGCGCGTAGCTTTGGATGGTACTCGTCCCATGGTTTCATGAGTTAGAATTACGCTCGATGTGGCCCCTCCAGTCGGAATCCAACAAGACTTTACTCTCAATCAGCTGATTCTCAACTTGGACGTAAGCACTAGGGGCACCAGTGCCACTATAGGTAATCAAAATCAATTGCTTGTTATCGAAAATGGGCCAGAGATCACAAGTGCCATCCGTCGGTACACTCCAGGAATTATCCATTCACTAGGATTGCACGCAAAGCTGAGTGGCCCTGACACTCCAACACACCACATGTGTCATTCCATGAAGGCACGACTGACCTCTAACCTCGGCAATATCAGGGTCACCACGAGAAATAGAACGCGTCATCCCGGCCGTCCCCGGCTTTGACGCTCAATCCTCCGCTAGGCGGACTCAGGCTGCTATGAGTCCATACTTATCGCCTACGCTTCTAGCATCCAACTGGGCTCAAGTTCACTTCAACCGACTTCCACAACGTCATGCAACCGAAGATAGAGACTCACAGAGTGCCAAAGACCTTCCGCCAAGAAGGTGCGCTAGGCTCCAAAGTCCTGGACTAGATCATGACGTATAATGCAGCGTGAGCCCAACCTCCGATTGTCGCTGACACGATCCGTGGGATTGTAAGGAAATCGCGGGGGCATGCCCACGACGTCTGCGAAAGTAGTACGAGGCATAACCCATTCACTTCGGCTAGCCATAATACCAAATGGCGCTAGTGGCGCAAGCACTCCGACATGCCGACGCTTTCCCCATACTTAAAGAAGCCATGATTCTCGAAGTTTAATAGCCGCCACAAGTGGCACATAGGTTCATTACGCGTGACCGACGCCGTAAAATGCAAGTAGTTCCCCGTCCTTTTGCAAGATGGCTCTATTATGGTTCCCTCGACTTCCACCATGAACTATCTCAAATCTTGACTAAACCGCCAAAAGAATGGTCCCGCAATCCAGGATGCACGTCGTGATACGCAGAGATATCTTCTTAGTCTCGAACGATTACCAAGGCATCTGTAAACTCTTAAAGGCCACCTCGCAAAATCCAACACCGCCTTTGCCAAAGTCAAGGAACCTACTCCTCGAGTCACGCTCGTCCAGCTTACAAAGGGCATGCCACCTGGTTCCAAACTTGGGGCATGGACCGATCAAAAACAATCAAAGATTCAGAAGATCTTCCACACGAATGCCGACTACTTCCTATGCCAAAATCTAGCATAAAGGAATCAAGCTCATACCCTCAACATCCTACCTCGTGATGACGCCCAGAACTCCAACAACTCTGATTCCACCACTCTGCACAATCTTGTTCCTGCCGGCAGCGTCAAAAGTAGTCGCAACAATAATGGGAAGCGCCTTCGACTTCCTTCTTTTCGCAGCTATACTGCTTTCAGGGACACCCCCGGGAAAATCCATCTCGCAGCCTGCAATCCTCAACCATGCAAAGGGCCAGGACCTAAACGTCCGACGAGCGCACCAACAGACTCTACAGGATATTGTCGGTTCTATAGCATCCACAGATACAACACGAACATGTTCCGCTGCTTGCGGAACAACATCAAGGAACTCATCCGCACGGGACCTAGGAGCCACTCGACGCTCATCGGAAATCCACAATGCATGGGATCTTCGAGCCACTCGACGCTCATCAAAGATTCCCACTAAACATAACTTCGACCGACAATTAATCCCACAAGATCATCCCCCGAGCTCATCAGGACTATGACAACAATAAGCATCCATGCCTCACAACTCGCCTCACCTGGGTCCCCTTTTGCGCCGATATAGTTGATATTAGGCCTCAAGTGCTGTAAGCCTTCCAAATGTCTTTTGTCCGGCCTATAGTCAACCATTACGACTAATTCGTATACGCGGGCGCGCTGCACTAGATCAACATCTCCGGCCCGGGAACCGGTTCCTTGGATCAAGCTTTAATCAGCAACGAGTACCCCGATACTTCAACTCTAGAGTCCGCCATAAGGACCTCAACATTGGCAACCTCGTCTTACAACGGGTCCTTCCTCCACCAGCAGGCCTCGCCCCTCGATAGAAAGGCTCACACTCATACAACGGAAGCTCGGCGATGGAACTTTCAAACCCTCAACCATGGACGGAGCCGAACTCCCAAGGGCATGGAACAACGAACATCTTCACCTCTACTCTACATGACTTAGTGTACAATCAATTCAGGCCTTTCAACGATGTTTTGCTTTCCTGCAATTCGAGGCATTGCTAAGGCTACTACTACCAGAGATATCCGTAGGAGTGATGTTCAGTTTCCTGTCTCCCTTCCATGTTTGCTCCATGCATGACATGTTTGGTTAATCCTAACAACCAGCTTGCACTAAAACTTCCGACCGTCGTACCCGCCCCTAACATTGGTGGCGGCACCGCCGTCTCAACCGCGAACCAACCCCGCGGCCTAACAACATTGGCAACGACCGACGCCCCGAGCACGGGAGCCGGCCACGCCACTCGAGTCTCCAGCCCGTGGCGCGACCAAATATAAATAACCTCTGACTTGAATCGTTCGCCCAAGTCCCACGCGACTTGGGGCCGCCCAACATACAGCCGGGAGCGATATACACTTCCCCTGGCTATGGGTACCTGTCGAATCCCGGCACAGCACCGAGACCGACGTTAAATCGTTTCCCCGAAGTCCTAAAGGCTTAGGTGCTGCTCATGGCCACGATCGGACCGTACGCGCTGATGATCGGAGCTTTTCTCCGGCGAATAAACGACGCCGTCACTCGCTCGAACCCGATGAACGATGGGAGAGCCACCCTCTGGACGGACCGCATAACGCGACGTCATATGCCTCCGCTACTCTTGGGATTAACCCCGGTCAACCCAAGAAAAACAGCAGGCGCTCTAGCCTGGCTTCAAAAACTACGGGTTTCCTAAGCTGAAGGAAACTTACTAGAAGCCTACGCTCTATCTCACCCCTATGGAACAACAACCCAAAGCGCAGTACTCTGTCTCACCCCTCTAGAACAACAACCCGGAGCGCGGTCTTCGATCGCATTCCTGTTGGTGTAACAACAAGTACGCTTGTGCAAGTACGGGACGCCGGAAAAAATGAGAAGAACGTTCGAGCACTTAACACGAAATGCGATCTTTACAAATTCATATTTCATTTCACACACACGCACACATTAAACAAACTACATGTCTAACATCTCTTCTCTCTGATGACAGGGTATTCATGAATACCTGTAACAACCCGGAAAATCTGGGCCAGTTTAAAATTTTTAAATTGTCAATTTTAGCGAGTTTTGATTATTTAAAATGAATTATTTTAAATAATATCGACGAGAAAATTTATTTTGAATATAATTTGAACGTATATATTATACGCGTCGTCGTTAGAATATAAATATTTATATATGATTATAAATAGAATAGAAAATGGCGCGGTAGTTCGATAATTCGATTTCAAACTTCAATTGAATGTACCGGGTGCAAAACAATCCGGATTTTAGTGAAACCAAAAATAATGGAATCTAATTGATAATATCTTTCCAACGAATGCGAAAAATCAAGATTTCATATCGGGAATCAAAAGATATGTCCAGTTGAAAATTCTGAATAGTCGCTATGGAATTCAGGCCCTTAAAAATGGACATTTTGCAAACGACCTCGGATTTCGACGAAACCAGTTTGGTTGGGGCCGGGATGTGAAGTTATTGCTAGATTCCAAATTTCATAATTTTTAGAATCAATATGTGAGCGTGGCAAAGGAAAACGCGTTTGACCAGTTTTAGTTGATTTTAATCGACTGGAAATTGGCCATTTTTCTAACGGTCTCAGAATTCGACGAAACTAGTTTTGTTAGGACCGTATCGTCAATACGAAGCTAGAAAATATTTTTCTGGGATTTTTCGTGTTAGTATGTGACCCCGGTAAATTGAAATGTACGTTTAAAATTCAATATAAGGATTTAAATGTAAATTCAACGGAAACTAATTGAAACAATCGAATCAGCTTGCGATACATATCCCATTGTGTTCGGAATGGGGGTAAAATGCTATGGACGACAGGCGGTGGGTTCGATTCTGAAGTCGTCAGAAAAAGTGACTTTATGAGAATATAATTTAATAATATAATAAAATAAAATAAAAAAATATATATATAATTTTTTCCCTCCTTAAAACACTCTGGCCCCCCTCCCCGTCCATTCATTTCAAACAGAAAAAAAAAAAAAAAGAACGAAATCGAGAACGCGCCGCCGCCTGGGACTCGAAGCCGCTCGCCACCAACCCATGCCGGAGGCGCTCCCCTCCACCAGCTCCCTGCCGTGACCGCTTCTTCTCCCCCCCCCCCTTCTCCTCCGTCTCTCCCCCCTTCTAAGTCGATGTCGCCAGGAACCCGAGCCCCCCAGACCTAATCGCCGCCTCCGATGATTGTGCGCCACCCTCCCCCTCCCAACTCCGACGCCCAAACCAAGTCCGACCCCCTCCAATTTCAATCGGTGAGTATTTAGGGTTATTGATATTTTTATTTTATTTTTATTTTTGTTTTACAGGGAAAAAACTAAAACTGATTTTTACTTTATTTTTAAAACTGATTTTTACTTTAATATTAAAACTGATTTAAAATGATTTTTAAAAACTGATTTGAAATGGATTTAAAAACTGTTTTTTTTTTAAATAAGTAAAAACTGTTTTTTTTATAATAAGTAAAAACTGAACTTTGTAAATGAGTAAAAACTGATTTAAAAAAAAAAGGAAAAATAAAAACTGATTTTATTTTAAGGTTTAAATAGAAATGGTTTGAACTTTTAAAAGAAAATGGTTTGAACTTTAAAAAGATTTGATCTTTAAAATAGAAAAGCAAAAAGGCGAGATTTTTGTTTAGAAGAAAAAGTAGGATTTTTAAAAATAGAAAAGACTTTATTTTTTTTTATAAAGGCGAAAACCTTATTGTTAAAAATTCGATTTTTATATATTGAACTTTGAAATAAAAATTCGATTTTTATATATTGAACTTTGAAATAAAAATTCGATTTTTATATATTGAACTTTGAAATAAAAATTCGATTTTTATATATTGAACTTTGAAATAAAAATTCGATTTTTATATATTGAACTTTGAAATAAAAATTCGATTTTTATATATTGAACTTTGAAATAAAAATTCGATTTTTATATATTGAACTTTGAAATAAAAATTCGATTTTTATATATTGAAATTCCAAAGTAAAAATTCGATTTTTACCTATGTAGAGAATACGGGCGAAAGCGATAAAAAGCGAGTCGACGAGGACTTCTGCAAATGAAGAGCCGTGGAGCTAGGATAGCTATAGGTGAGAATTTCTCACCTTTCAATTTCTTTTCTAATTATATATATATATACTAGGATGCAGACGGTGCTTAGTAGCACCCGACACAATCGTCCACAGACCATGGACTTGTTTGTTTGGTTGCATAGATTAGTTGAATTATTTGTTTGAATTGAATTGTTTGGTGAGATGAAATTGATTTGATTGATGTGTGAATGGCGTGGGCCTTCACTAGACCGGGGATAAGGCTAGGCCTTGTCCCGTTTCTAGTATCGTGCCGTTATGCCGCCGAAATTTTCTAAAATATGTTAGAAAATAAAAATATCATTTTATTGTGTAAATGAATAATAGAAATTCACAAGTTGGAATAAAATGTTTTATCGTTAAAAATATAATTTTTAACGTGAATATGAATATAGTGAAAGTGAATAAATAAATATTCATTTACAAACCAGACGGTTTGTTTATGTACACTTATTTGAAGGACATTGATTGGGTCGATAAATTTTACACATCGCCCAACTGCACAAATAAAATATTTGTTTGATTGTTTGAAACCCCACACGGGTGTTGGGATGAAATTTGAAGTTCACTCATCCTGATTGATTAAATATGTCGATCGATTGATTGACAGGCTGTTATAAGCGTTAGATATCTATATTTGATGCTTATACAGTGTAGTGCACTTTGGTTGATGGTTGATTATTTTTCAATGCTATGATACATGTGTTGTATGAAAATCCATATAATTAATTTTATATGGTAATTGATTGGGCCTCATTCCAGTTTTTAAAAAGAAATATTTGAAAAAGAAATATTTGAAATAGAATATTTGAAAATAAAGAAATTTATGAAGCCGTGTTGATTAGATTGACGCCATTTTGACGTAAACGATATTTATATCGATCTTATTCATTTTAAAAATGAATATTGAAAAGTAATCTCGAAATCGAAGATTTCGAAATGAATTGAATTGAAAACGATTTCGAAATGAATTGAATTGAAAACGATTTCGAAATGAATTGAATTGAAAACGATTTCGAAATGAATTGAATTGAAAACGATTTCGAAATGAATTGAATTGAAAACGATTTCGAAATGAATTGAATTGAAAACGATTTCGAAATGAATTGAATTGAAAACAATTTCGAAATGAATTGAATTGAAAACGATTTCGAAATGAATTGAATTGAAAACGATTTCGAAATGAATTGAATTGAAAACGGTTTCAAAATGAATTGAATTGAAAACGATTTCGAAATGAATTGAATTGAAAACGATTTCGAAATGAATTGAATTGAAAACGATTTCGAAATGAATTGAATTGAAAACGATTTCGAAATGAATTGAATTGAAAACGATTTCGAAATGAATTGAATTGAAAACGATTTCGAAATGAATTGAATTGAAAACGATTTCGAAAGGAATCGAATTGAAAACGAATTCAAATGGAATTGAAAACGAATTGAAATTTGAATTGAATAGAAATGAATTTTGAAACAAATTTATAAAGAAGAATTCAATTTTGATTTGAATTGAAAAGGAAGTTGAAATTGCTTTTGAAACGAATTTAAAACTATTTATATAATTCGTTTTAAATAGAAATCGACGAAGTATATATTATATATATAATATAATGGCCTGAATAGAACGCGCCGCGCCGCGGCAGTTCGTGAATTTTGACCATTTATTTCAAACGGACATTGCGGGAGATCCGACCGTCGGATTCTCCTAAAACCGGAACCGTTGGGTTCGTATCGAAAAGAGCTTTCTAATGAATGTTAGAAATTTGAAATCTAACGGTTGGATTTGGAGATACGTCCAAATCAAATTCGAAAAAGGTCGCTGTAAGTGCAGTTCGATGGCCGTTGATGGAAATCGACTGTACGGGCCTTGATAAAATTATTAAAAATAGTAATAATTTGTGTAAAATCATAAGAGATGATTTGTGAAAGTTTGGGATGAAAAACTCCATATTTGAAAAGATAAAAATAGATTTTTATCGAAATGAACTAGTTTTGAACTAGAATTATAATTCTATTTATTTTTAAATAAATAAATTGAATTTGAAATGGTTTTGAAAATAACCAAAATTTCCAATGATTGCATTGGAGTGGATTTGAATCGAAATTGTCTTCGGAATATTTCGATGTTGGAATTCGTGATATTACAGGTGTTGTTATGGAAATTTGAAAGATATATATATTTGTATCGTTATTTCCAATACGACATTTGTTAGTCGTAGAATTCGATATTGAATATAAGCCGATATATTTTCTATTCAGAGCCTTGTATTGAATATCGAATGTGATTTGGGTTTGTCGTGAATGGTGTCTTCACTAACACTGTTCTTGAACCCAGTTGAGAAAAGATTAAATCTTTTTATTTAGATTTAATGAAGTGTACCAATTAAATGATATTTAATTGGAATTGAATTGGTATTGATTTTTGGGTTTATCGTGAACAGTGTTTTAAATAACACTTGTTCTTTAACCCGATAATTAATGGAATGTGATTTGGGTTTGTCGTGAATGGTGTCTTCACTAACACTGTTCTTGAACCCAGTTGAGAAAAGATTAAATCTTTTTATTTAGATTTAATGAAGTGTACCAATTAAATGTTATTTAATTGGAATTGAATTGGTATTGATTTTTGGGTTTATCGTGAACAGTGTTTTAAATAACACTTGTTCTTTAACCCGATAATTAATGGAATGTGATTTTGGGTTTATCGTGAATCGTGTTTTAAATGACACTGATTCTTTAACCCAGATAATGATTAAAACTAAGTGGAGTTTTAATGAATCTTTAATTAGATTGAAAAGATCGAGAATGGAGTATCACCAGTTTTGCTCCAGGCAATAGTTAAATCTTTAATTAGATTTGAACGTGAAATTTAGAAACTAACGGTCGGTTAGCCAAGCAGAATGGTTTTCTGGATATTGATCTGATGTTGGTTTCGGCCTTCGGGGTTAATATTTGGGGAATTATTCTCTTGATTTATTTACGGTTAGTGACTATTGAATTGGAATGAGGCGTATGTTGTGTTTGTGTAACACTTATTTAAAATATACGCGAGTTATTCGGAAAGACCGGGTTTATCCCATTCTGAATAACTGATGCGACGTTAAGTCGAAGATGAAGACGATGGTCGAAGACCGGAGGTCTTCATGTCGTTTGGGTGATAGCTGATGATCTTGATTGGGCTGTACACCCAAGAAGATGGAAACAGTTGGTGATCGTCCAGACGTACTTGGAGATCGATGGATATGCGGGGTACTAGGTGCCTCCGGTTTCGTTCAGACCCAGAACGGACTTGTAAATGGACTGTGTGTCTGACATCGGATTTCATTCTGTGTGACTGATATCGGTTGCATAGGATGGTTTGCCTGTGTGGCATGCTAAGATGCAAATGATCAAGGCTTCTGTTGAAAAGCAAAGTCTTGTGGTGATGATCAAAGCACGGCCTTTGTGGCGTAGCTTTGTGTAACGTTTACCTCGCGTGTTTCACACCAGGTATGAACCAAAAACGGGAGACGGACCTCAGGGAGGACTTGCGTTTCTTTCTAGTTAGAAGTGGCGTCAGTGGTTTTACACGCCCTGACGAGTTTGACTTATGTGGTTGTTGCTGTTGCGAGGCGCCTCGGTTATATCGGTTTCGGCCGATGCATTCTGGTCGGCTGACGGACCAGACTTACACCCCATAGGGTGGGGAAACGTAGTGTTCAGGCATTTTAATCCACATCGGTGGACCGGCCCTGACGATCCAAAGGCTTGACAGAGTACTTGCCTGAGACACGGACTAGAGCGTCTCGAATCGGTTGAGGACTATCTTTTGCCTCGGTTCATAGACGGAAATCCAATTTCCAAATACGTGACATTTGCGGTTTTAATTGTAACCCTATATATGGCGACATAGTGGGATGGGGCGCTTATGCCGCCTATGATTGATACTTATGATTTGAAGTTGTTTTATACACTTATAATAGTATCAAATGATTTGTTTTAAAACGTATCAAGCATTCTTTGGCTGTTATAAGGGAAAACCCTATCCCCGACTGCGTTGCATTGTGTGATGGGACCTGGGTCTTATAACAGCTTCATTTTTCTTTATTTAGCATTGCGCTGTTTGTTTTATGCACTGGTATTCTTGGGAGGAAACCCGTTCCGTGTTATACGGCGTGGTCCCTTGATTTACCTAGCTTTGAAAATAAAGATTAATAACTGTTTTAGTTCTCACACCAGTCACATGACTGACCTGGAGTTTATTGTTTTAACCTAAACTCTGGGTGCCCTCATTTTGACACGGGCAGCTAGTAGTTTTGGTTTTGCAGATTTATATTCACAGGATCCTGGTTTACAGCTGGAATGATATCCGGAAAGCTTTGTATCCGTATATCTCTTCTAGTTGTGTATTGTATTATTTTCCGCTGCTATGTATTTAAATGTAATTTAAATCTCTGATATTTCTGTATAATATTCATTTATACTCTGTAAATTCTTGTAATCTGATGCATTGTTGTAATATACAGTGAAATGTTCTTTTATATGCGATCTGATTTGTCCTGTTCTCAAACGATAGGGCGTTTCGAACGGCCTGGATCGGTTTCGCGACTGGTTCGGACCGAGCGAAATTCCTTGTTCGTCACATTTGGTATCAGAGCTTTGGTTTACAAAGCTCAGAGAACAAGGCACATTAGAAACATACGAAAGAATTCATCAGATATTGGATTAGTAATATCCAATTAGAATGACTCGTTAGAGATAGGATCAGTAGTATCCTAGAACGAGTGTGAAGAGTATATTTTTAAAGTGAAAACAAATTTTGTTTTGAAAATTTAAATCAATTATTCGTATTTGATTATTTATATGGATGTGGACAATCGAGTATATATAGATTTCGCGTATACGCGTCATGAACGTATATTCGAAGTTTTAATATATTGGATAGATATAGCATCACACTCTAGTCGCCCGGAGATATTATTGATGATAGCGATCGCATCATCAACATTTATGTTCGTGTTTCGAAGGTGTGATTTTCTATATATTTCCATTAGGCTGGTGTGAGAACCAAAACTTATATATAGCTAGAATACATTGTTGTGAATTGGCATCAAAAACATGATTTTTGTATATGTATCAAAATTATGAATTTCAAACTCTAATCAACTAATTGATTGATGTTTGTGTTGTTTGTTTATTTGTTTGCTAATTTTTAGCCATTTAGCCTAATTGAATCACATATTGAATTGTATTGAAAATTGGTCGCATTCGCTTGCATATACTTATATTGAACAGGTCATAGCAAGGAGGCTAGAGCAGAGAATAAAATTTGTTTGCCCGACAAATAGGTACATGTTTACTACATAATTTACTGTTTTGTTTGGGTGATGATGATTTTGTGAGCCTATTGGCTAGCCGCTTGGCTTTTTCTTTTTCTTTTTGAGATCTGAAGGACCGGGGAAGCTATTTGAAATTCCCCGATGCTCCCATTGCAGGGGAGGTTATGGCGAAATTTTTCAAAAATTTAGGGTGTTAGCCAAATTTTTGAAATTTTGAAAATTCTCAGAAACTAAAGAGTTGGAGAAGAGAAGCCAGATTGAGCGTAGAGCTGAATAATCAAACCACTTTCGACTTTGTTCCTTTTCGGGGACGAAAAGTTTTAAGTGGGGAGATTGTAACAACCCGGAAAATCTGGGCCAGTTTAAAATTTTTAAATTGGCAATTTTAGCGAGTTTTGATTATTTAAAATGAATTATTTTAAATAATATCGACGAGAAAATTTATTTTGAATATAATTCGAACGTATATATTATACGCGTCGTCGTTAGAATATAAATATTTATATATGATTATAAATAGAATAGAAAATGGCGCGGTAGTTCGATAATTCGATTTCAAACTTCAATTGAATGTACCGGGTGCAAAACAATCCGGATTTTAGTGAAACCAAAAATAATGGAATCTAATTGATAATATCTTTCCAACGAATGCGAAAAATCAAGATTTCATATCGGGAATCAAAAGATATGTCCAGTTGAAAATTCTGAATAGTCGCTATGGAATTCAGGCCCTTAAAAATGGACATTTTGCAAACGACCTCGGATTTCGACGAAACCAGTTTGGTTGGGGCCGGGATGTGAAGTTATTGCTAGATTCCAAATTTCATAATTTTTAGAATCAATATGTGAGCGTGGCAAAGGAAAACGCGTTTGACCAGTTTCAGTTGATTTTAATCGACTGGAAATTGGCCATTTTTCTAATGGTCTCAGAATTCGACGAAACTAGTTTTGTTAGGACCGTATCGTCAATACGAAGCTAGAAAATATTTTTCTGGGATTTTTCGTGTTAGTATGTGACCCCGGTAAATTGAAATGTACGTTTAAAATTCAATATAAGGATTTAAATGTAAATTCAACGGAAACTAATTGAAACAATCGAATCAGCTTGCGATACATATCCCATTGTGTTCGGAATGGGGGTAAAATGCTATGGACGACAGGCGGTGGGTTCGATTCTGAAGTCGTCAGAAAAAGTGACTTTATGAGAATATAATTTAATAATATAATAAAATAAAAATATATATCTTTTCCCTCCTTAAAACACTCTGGCCCCCCTCCCCGTCCATTCATTTCAAACAGAAAAAAAAAAAAAAAAGAACGAAATCGAGAACGCGCCGCCGCCTGGGACTCGAAGCCGCTCGCCACCAACCCATGCCGGAGGCGCTCCCCTCCACCAGCTCCCTGCCGTGACCGCTTCTTCTCCCCCCCCCCCTTCTCCTCCGTCTCTCCCCCCTTCTAAGTCGATGTCGCCAGGAACCCGAGCCCCCCAGACCTAATCGCCGCCTCCGATGATTGTGCGCCACCCTCCCCCTCCCAACTCCGACGCCCAAACCAAGTCCGACCCCCTCCAATTTCAATCGGTGAGTATTTAGGGTTATTGATATTTTTATTTTTTTTTATTTTTGTTTTACAGGGAAAAAACTAAAACTGATTTTTACTTTATTTTTAAAACTGATTTTTACTTTAATATTAAAACTGATTTAAAATGATTTTTAAAAACTGATTTGAAATGGATTTAAAAACTGTTTTTTTTAAAATAAGTAAAAACTGTTTTTTTTATAATAAGTAAAAACTGAATTTTGTAAATGAGTAAAAACTGATTTAAAAAAAAAGGAAAAATAAAAACTGATTTTATTTTAAGGTTTAAATAGAAATGGTTTGAACTTTAAAAAGAAAATGGTTTGAACTTTAAAAAGATTTGATCTTTAAAATAAAAAAGCAAAAAGGCGAGATTTTTGTTTAGAAGAAAAAGTAGGATTTTTAAAAATAGAAAAGACTTTTTTTTTTATAAAGGCGAAAACCTTATTGTTAAAAATTCGATTTTTATATATTGAACTTTGAAATAAAAATTCGATTTTTATATATTGAACTTTGAAATAAAAATTCGATTTTTATATATTGAACTTTGAAATAAAAATTCGATTTTTATATATTGAACTTTGAAATAAAAATTCGATTTTTATATATTGAACTTTGAAATAAAAATTCGATTTTTATATATTGAACTTTGAAATAAAAATTCGATTTTTATATATTGAACTTTGAAATAAAAATTCGATTTTTATATATTGAAATTCCAAAGTAAAAATTCGATTTTTACCTATGTAGAGAATACGGGCGAAAGCGATAAAAAGCTAGTCGACGAGGACTTCTGCAAATGAAGAGCCGTGGAGCTAGGATAGCTATAGGTGAGAATTTCTCACCTTTCAATTTCTTTTCTAATTATATATATATATACTAGGATGCAGACGGTGCTTAGTAGCACCCGACACAATCGTCCACAGACCATGGACTTGTTTGTTTGGTTGCATAGATTAGTTGAATTATTTGTTTGAATTGAATTGTTTGGTGAGATGAAATTGATTTGATTGATGTGTGAATGGCGTGGGCCTTCACTAGACCGGGGATAAGGCTAGGCCTTGTCCCGTTTCTAGTATCGTGCCGTTATGCCGCCGAAATTTTCTAAAATATGTTAGAAAATAAAAATATCATTTTATTGTGTAAATGAATAATAGAAATTCACAAGTTGGAATAAAATGTTTTATCGTTAAAAATATAATTTTTAACGTGAATATGAATATAGTGAAAGTGAATAAATAAATATTCATTTACAAACCAGACGGTTTGTTTATGTACACTTATTTGAAGGACATTGATTGGGTCGATAAATTTTACACATCGCCCAACTGCACAAATAAAATATTTGTTTGATTGTTTGAAACCCCACACGGGTGTTGGGATGAAATTTGAAGTTCACTCATCCTGATTGATTAAATATGTCGATCGATTGATTGACAGGCTGTTATAAGCGTTAGATATCTATATTTGATGCTTATACAGTGTAGTGCACTTTGGTTGATGGTTGATTATTTTTCAATGCTATGATACATGTGTTGTATGAAAATCCATATAATTAATTTTATATGGTAATTGATTGGGCCTCATTCCAGTTTTTAAAAAGAAATATTTGAAAAAGAAATATTTGAAATAGAATATTTGAAAATAAAGAAATTTATGAAGCCGTGTTGATTAGATTGACGCCATTTTGACGTAAACGATATTTATATCAATCTTATTCATTTTAAAAATGAATATTGAAAAGTAATCTCGAAATCGAAGATTTCGAAATGAATTGAATTGAAAACGATTTCGAAATGAATTGAATTGAAAACGATTTCGAAATGAATTGAATTGAAAACGATTTCGAAATGAATTGAATTGAAAACGATTTCGAAATGAATTGAATTGAAAACGATTTCGAAATGAATTGAATTGAAAACGATTTCGAAATGAATTGAATTGAAAACGATTTCGAAATGAATTGAATTGAAAACGATTTCGAAATGAATTGAATTGAAAACGATTTCGAAATGAATTGAATTGAAAACGGTTTCAAAATGAATTGAATTGAAAACGATTTCGAAATGAATTGAATTGAAAACGATTTCGAAATGAATTGAATTGAAAACGATTTCGAAATGAATTGAATTGAAAACGATTTCGAAATGAATTGAATTGAAAACGATTTCGAAATGAATTGAATTGAAAACGATTTCGAAATGAATTGAATTGAAAACGATTTCGAAAGGAATCGAATTGAAAACGAATTCAAATGGAATTGAAAACGAATTGAAATTTGAATTGAATAGAAATGAATTTTGAAACAAATTTATAAAGAAGAATTCAATTTTGATTTGAATTGAAAAGGAAGTTGAAATTGCTTTTGAAACGAATTTAAAACTATTTATATAATTCGTTTTAAATAGAAATCGACGAAGTATATATTATATATATTATATATATAATATAATGGCCTGAATAGAACGCGCCGCGCCGCGGCAGTTCGTGAATTTCGACCATTTATTTCAAACGGACATTGCGGGAGATCCGACCGTCGGATTCTCCTAAAACCGGAACCGTTGGGTTCGTATCGAAAAGAGCTTTCTAATGAATGTTAGAAATTTGAAATCTAACGGTTGGATTTGGAGATACGTCCAAATCAAATTCGAAAAAGGTCGCTGTAAGTGCAGTTCGATGGCCGTTGATGGAAATCGACTGTACGGGCCTTGATAAAATTATTAAAAATAGTAATAATTTGTGTAAAATCATAAGAGATGATTTGTGAAAGTTTGGGATGAAAAACTCCATATTTGAAAAGATAAAAATAGATTTTTATCGAAATGAACTAGTTTTGAACTAGAATTATAATTCTATTTATTTTTAAATAAATAAATTGAATTTGAAATGGTTTTGAAAATAACCAAAATTTCCAATGATTGCATTGGAGTGGATTTGAATCGAAATTGTCTTCGGAATATTTCGATGTTGGAATTCGTGATATTACAGGTGTTGTTATGGAAATTTGAAAGATATATATATTTGTATCGTTATTTCCAATACGACATTTGTTAGTCGTAGAATTCGATATTGAATATAAGCCGATATATTTTCTATTCAGAGCCTTGTATTGAATATCGAATGTGATTTGGGTTTGTCGTGAATGGTGTCTTCACTAACACTGTTCTTGAACCCAGTTGAGAAAAGATTAAATCTTTTTATTTAGATTTAATGAAGTGTACCAATTAAATGATATTTAATTGGAATTGAATTGGTATTGATTTTTGGGTTTATCGTGAACAGTGTTTTAAATAACACTTGTTCTTTAACCCGATAATTAATGGAATGTGATTTGGGTTTGTCGTGAATGGTGTCTTCACTAACACTGTTCTTGAACCCAGTTGAGAAAAGATTAAATCTTTTTATTTAGATTTAATGAAGTGTACCAATTAAATGTTATTTAATTGGAATTGAATTGGTATTGATTTTTGGGTTTATCGTGAACAGTGTTTTAAATAACACTTGTTCTTTAACCCGATAATTAATGGAATGTGATTTTGGGTTTATCGTGAATCGTGTTTTAAATGACACTGATTCTTTAACCCAGATAATGATTAAAACTAAGTGGAGTTTTAATGAATCTTTAATTAGATTGAAAAGATCGAGAATGGAGTATCACCAGTTTTGCTCCAGGCAATAGTTAAATCTTTAATTAGATTTGAACGTGAAATTTAGAAACTAACGGTCGGTTAGCCAAGCAGAATGGTTTTCTGGATATTGATCTGATGTTGGTTTCGGCCTTCGGGGTTAATATTTGGGGAATTATTCTCTTGATTTATTTACGGTTAGTGACTATTGAATTGGAATGAGGCGTATGTTGTGTTTGTATAACACTTATTTAAAATATACGCGAGTTATTCGGAAAGACCGGGTTTATCCCATTCTGAATAACTGATGCGACGTTAAGTCGAAGATGAAGACGATGGTCGAAGACCGGAGGTCTTCACGTCGTTTGGGTGATAGCTGATGATCTTGATTGGGCTGTACACCCAAGAAGATGGAAACAGTTGGTGATCGTCCAGACGTACTTGGAGATCGATGGATATGCGGGGTACTAGGTGCCTCCGGTTTCGTTCAGACCCAGAACGGACTTGTAAATGGACTGTGTGTCTGACATCGGATTTCATTCTGTGTGACTGATATCGGTTGCATAGGATGGTTTGCCTGTGTGGCATGCTAAGATGCAAATGATCAAGGCTTCTGTTGAAAAGCAAAGTCTTGTGGTGATGATCAAAGCACGGCCTTTGTGGCGTAGCTTTGTGTAACGTTTACCTCGCGTGTTTCACACCAGGTATGAACCAAAAACGGGAGACGGACCTCAGGGAGGACTTGCGTTTCTTTCTAGTTAGAAGTGGCGTCAGTGGTTTTACACGCCCTGACGAGTTTGACTTATGTGGTTGTTGCTGTTGCGAGGCGCCTCGGTTATATCGGTTTCGGCCGATGCATTCTGGTCGGCTGACGGACCAGACTTACACCCCATAGGGTGGGGAAACGTAGTGTTCAGGCATTTTAATCCACATCGGTGGACCGGCCCTGACGATCCAAAGGCTTGACAGAGTACTTGCCTGAGACACGGACTAGAGCGTCTCGAATCGGTTGAGGACTATCTTTTGCCTCGGTTCATAGACGGAAATCCAATTTCCAAATACGTGACATTTGCGGTTTTAATTGTAACCCTATATATGGCGACATAGTGGGATGGGGCGCTTATGCCGCCTATGATTGATACTTATGATTTGAAGTTGTTTTATACACTTATAATAGTATCAAATGATTTGTTTTAAAACGTATCAAGCATTCTTTGGCTGTTATAAGGGAAAACCCTATCCTCGACTGCGTTGCATTGTGTGATGGGACCTGGGTCTTATAACAGCTTCATTTTTCTTTATTTAGCATTGCGCTGTTTGTTTTATGCACTGGTATTCTTGGGAGGAAACCCGTTCCGTGTTATACGGCGTGGTCCCTTGATTTACCTAGCTTTGAAAATAAAGATTAATAACTGTTTTAGTTCTCACACCAGTCACATGACTGACCTGGAGTTTATTGTTTTAACCTAAACTCTGGGTGCCCTCATTTTGACACGGGCAGCTAGTAGTTTTGGTTTTGCAGATTTATATTCACAGGATCCTGGTTTACAGCTGGAATGATATCCGGAAAGCTTTGTATCCGTATATCTCTTCTAGTTGTGTATTGTATTATTTTCCGCTGCTATGTATTTAAATGTAATTTAAATCTCTGATATTTCTGTATAATATTCATTTATACTCTGTAAATTCTTGTAATCTGATGCATTGTTGTAATATACAGTGAAATGTTCTTTTATATGCGATCTGATTTGTCCTGTTCTCAAACGATAGGGCGTTTCGAACGGCCTGGATCGGTTTCGCGACTGGTTCGGACCGAGCGAAATTCCTTGTTCGTCACATTTGGTATCAGAGCTTTGGTTTACAAAGCTCAGAGAACAAGGCACATTAGAAACATACGAAAGAATTCATCAGATATTGGATTAGTAATATCCAATTAGAATGACTCGTTAGAGATAGGATCAGTAGTATCCTAGAACGAGTGTGAAGAGTATATTTTTAAAGTGAAAACAAATTTTGTTTTGAAAATTTAAATCAATTATTCGTATTTGATTATTTATATGGATGTGGACAATCGAGTATATATAGATTTCGCGTATACGCGTCATGAACGTATATTCGAAGTTTTAATATATTGGATAGATATAGCATCACACTCTAGTCGCCCGGAGATATTATTGATGATAGCGATCGCATCATCAACATTTATGTTCGTGTTTCGAAGGTGTGATTTTCTATATATTTCCATTAGGCTGGTGTGAGAACCAAAACTTATATATAGCTAGAATACATTGTTGTGAATTGGCATCAAAAACATGATTTTTGTATATGTATCAAAATTATGAATTTCAAACTCTAATCAACTAATTGATTGATGTTTGTGTTGTTTGTTTATTTGTTTGCTAATTTTTAGCCATTTAGCCTAATTGAATCACATATTGAATTGTATTGAAAATTGGTCGCATTCGCTTGCATATACTTATATTGAACAGGTCATAGCAAGGAGGCTAGAGCAGAGAATAAAATTTGTTTGCCCGACAAATAGGTACATGTTTACTACATAATTTACTGTTTTGTTTGGGTGATGATGATTTTGTGAGCCTATTGGCTAGCCGCTTGGCTTTTTCTTTTTCTTTTTGAGATCTGAAGGACCGGGGATTATCCATTCACTAGGATTGCACGCAAAGCTGAGTGGCCCTGACACTCCAACACACCACATGTGTCATTCCATGAAGGCACGACTGACCTCTAACCTCGGCAATATCAGGGTCACCACGAGAAATAGAACGCGTCATCCCGGCCGTCCCCGGCTTTGACGCTCAATCCTCCGCTAGGCGGACTCAGGCTGCTATGAGTCCATACTTATCGCCTACGCTTCTAGCATCCAACTGGGCTCAAGTTCACTTCAACCGACTTCCACAACGTCATGCAACCGAAGATAGAGACTCACAGAGTGCCAAAGACCTTCCGCCAAGAAGGTGCGCTAGGCTCCAAAGTCCTAGACTAGATCATGACGTATAATGCAGCGTGAGCCCAACCTCCGATTGTCGCTGACACGATCCGTGGGATTGTAAGGAAATCGCGGGGGCATGCCCACGACGTCTGCGAAAGTAGTACGAGGCATAACCCATTCACTTCGGCTAGCCATAATACCAAATGGCGCTAGTGGCGCAAGCACTCCGACATGCCGACGCTTTCCCCATACTTAAAGAAGCCATGATTCTCGAAGTTTAATAGCCGCCACAAGTGGCACATAGGTTCATTACGCGTGACCGACGCCGTAAAATGCAAGTAGTTCCCCGTCCTTTTCCAAGATGGCTCTATTATGGTTCCCTCGACTTCCACCATGAACTATCTCAAATCTTGACTAAACCGCCAAAAGAATGGTCCCGCAATCCAGGATGCACGTCGTGATACGCAGAGATATCTTCTTAGTCTCGAACGATTACCAAGGCATCTGTAAACTCTTAAAGGCCACCTCGCAAAATCCAACACCGCCTTTGCCAAAGTCAAGGAACCTACTCCTCGAGTCACGCTCGTCCAGCTTACAAAGGGCATGCCACCTGGTTCCAAACTTGGGGCATGGACCGATCAAAAACAATCAAAGATTCAGAAGATCTTCCACACGAATGCCGACTACTTCCTATGCCAAAATCTAGCATAAAGGAATCAAGCTCATACCCTCAACATCCTACCTCGTGATGACGCCCAGAACTCCAACAACTCTGATTCCACCACTCTGCACAATCTTGTTCCTGCCGGCAGCGTCAAAAGTAGTCGCAACAATAATGGGAAGCGCCTTCGACTTCCTTCTTTTCGCAGCTATACTGCTTTCAGGGACACCCCCGGGAAAATCCATCTCGCAGCCTGCAATCCTCAACCATGCAAAGGGCCAGGACCTAAACGTCCGACGAGCGCACCAACAGACTCTACAGGATATTGTCGGTTCTATAGCATCCACAGATACAACACGAACATGTTCCGCTGCTTGCGGAACAACATCAAGGAACTCATCCGCACGGGACCTAGGAGCCACTCGACGCTCATCGGAAATCCACAATGCATGGGATCTTCGAGCCACTCGACGCTCATCAAAGATTCCCACTAAACATAACTTCGACCGACAATTAATCCCACAAGATCATCCCCCGAGCTCATCAGGACTATGACAACAATAAGCATCCATGCCTCACAACTCGCCTCACCTGGGTCCCCTTTTGCGCCGATATAGTTGATATTAGGCCTCAAGTGCTGTAAGCCTTCCAAATGTCTTTTGTCCGGCCTATAGTCAACCATTACGACTAATTCGTATACGCGGGCGCGCTGCACTAGATCAACATCTCCGGCCCGGGAACCGGTTCCTTGGATCAAGCTTTAATCAGCAACGAGTACCCCGATACTTCAACTCTAGAGTCCGCCATAAGGACCTCAACATTGGCAACCTCGTCTTACAACGGGTCCTTCCTCCACCAGCAGGCCTCGCCCCTCGATAGAAAGGCTCACACTCATACAACGGAAGCTCGGCGATGGAACTTTCAAACCCTCAACCATGGACGGAGCCGAACTCCCAAGGGCATGGAACAACGAACATCTTCACCTCTACTCTACATGACTTAGTGTACAATCAATTCAGGCCTTTCAACGATGTTTTGCTTTCCTGCAATTCGAGGCATTGCTAAGGCTACTACTACCAGAGATATCCGTAGGAGTGATGTTCAGTTTCCTGTCTCCCTTCCATGTTTGCTCCATGCATGACATGTTTGGTTAATCCTAACAACCAGCTTGCACTAAAACTTCCGACCGTCGTACCCGCCCCTAACATTGGTGGCGGCACCGCCGTCTCAACCGCGAACCAACCCCGCGGCCTAACAACATTGGCAACGACCGACGCCCCGAGCACGGGAGCCGGCCACGCCACTCGAGTCTCCAGCCCGTGGCGCGACCAAATATAAATAACCTCTGACTTGAATCGTTCGCCCAAGTCCCACGCGACTTGGGGCCGCCCAACATACAGCCGGGAGCGATATACACTTCCCCTGGCTATGGGTACCTGTCGAATCCCGGCACAACACCGAGACCGACGTTAAATCGTTTCCCCGAAGTCCTAAAGGCTTAGGTGCTGCTCATGGCCACGATCGGACCGTACGCGCTGATGATCGGAGCTTTTCTCCGGCGAATAAACGACGCCGTCACTCGCTCGAACCCGATGAACGATGGGAGAGCCACCCTCTGGACGGACCGCATAACGCGACGTCATATGCCTCCGCTACTCTTGGGATTAACCCCGGTCAACCCAAGAAAAACAGCAGGCGCTCTAGCCTGGCTTCAAAAACTACGGGTTTCCTAAGCTGAAGGAAACTTACTAGAAGCCTACGCTCTATCTCACCCCTATGGAACAACAACCCAAAGCGCAGTACTCTGTCTCACCCCTCTATAACAACAACCCGGAGCGCGGTCTTCGATCGCATTCCTGTTGGTGTAACAACAAGTACGCTTGTGCAAGTACGGGACGCCGGAAAAAATGAGAAGAACGTTCGAGCACTTAACACGAAATGCGATCTTTACAAATTCATATTTCATTTCACACACACGCACACATTAAACAAACTACATGTCTAACATCTCTTCTCTCTGATGACAGGGTATTCATGAATACCACACCATGTCTTTAAGGACCAAAAGCGAGGACCGCACTCGTATATACTATTGGTTCACTTAACCCAAGGCATCTTTAATTCCTTTAACAATTACTGATGCTACTCATCCTGTTCTTTTCTTTTCTTTCGTTTATACAGGTTCAATACAGGCAGGTCACCACCAATGACGGGCCCTTTCCTTCCAGAACTGCTTCCTCCTCCTATACTCTACACAAGAGTAATGGATTCATGAGACATTGATGCGCGCCTTCCGCCATCATCCTCGCCGCTTGTAATCATCATAGCCTCCCCAAGAGCAACACATGGCAACGGCTTAGGGACGATGTAAGAAGCAAGGACCAATCCAGCATAGGTGTCTCCCCAAGCCTTCTTGGTGCCTAACTCCGCTCTCTTCTCAGCATCTTCGACAGTCTTCCAATCAGCTAAGCGCCTGGCCCGGAGCCCCATAATGGTATCCGCTACAAGTGTGCTAAGGGACCTCTCGCCCTCTTCTAGCGAGCATCGCCGGCGGCTCTCCTTATTCCTAACCTACTCAGAGGCCCTCTCCTTCTCCGCCTCAGCATCGGCCTACCTTTTCGCCACCACAGCGACATATTTCTCCTTGGCATCCTGACTAGCCTTTGCCCGTGCATGTTGTATGTCAGCCTCATCCTGTCCCTCTTCCCCTCCGGCTCCTCCAAATTTGCCACCAGCCGGGCTTCCTGATCTACCACCGTAGCTTGCATTGTTTGCACACTTACACCAGCTACGCCCATTGCAAGAGCACTTCAACCAGCCACAGCTTCTCCTCCTCCAATGAGGATCATATAAACATGAGACCCCAAAGCCATGGGTTCTCTTACTTCTCCAGATTGTTCCCGCTGTGACTACAACTGGGACCCGAACGCTTGAGGAAGTACGGGGGCAAAGCCTGGTGTCACCTCCGCTCAAAGGGCAAGTACACGAGCGTGGGGGCAGTCTCCTACCCATCTCCACACCGGTTTACTCATCGCAGGACCTGAGGAGGATCTCCGCCAGCTTATGCGCTAGCATTTCCATCGCCACAACCATGGGGGCAACCATTCTAAGGAGGAACATACACCTCGCCACGAGAAGGACCCGAACCTAAAACCTTGGGTCTCGGAAACTTCTAACCTCCCGGTAGTACTAGGCAGACCAGGCATAGAGGATCGAACCGAAGGGCAGAGGAAGCAATACGATCGCAGTTCCCCGAGAAACTGGAGAACTTAGATAAATTCTCATGACGCGAATTAAAAAATCCATATTTCAGTGCAAGTTCTCGGGTTTCCATGGCCGGTTCATTGGGTTCGCAAGGTCTCAGCGCCCTGCCAGCAAACTCATGCTTAAACGCAACATGAAGCTAACTCACACCCCTCGATGCATACCTACAAGCACATCGAAACGCGGTGACGACACCTAGTTTGGATAACTATGGCAGTAGTTACCGGTAAACGTCAGCGCCATTTTCCGAATCGGATAACGACCCCGACATAATCGGGTTGGAGACTAATGACTCGAACATATGCCCGCATCTTGCGTACGTATCCGAGCAATCAGTCCGAATAAGTTCATTTCCAGAATCATTCACCAATCAATTGTGTTAAGTTCAACTTCAATTACTGATCAGGCATGAAACATTGAGAAACGAACCGAGCCTGCTAGCTCGTATCTGACGTCGAGAAGAATCTAGTAGGTACCCGGGCCTGGGACAACCCTCTACGGATTGTCACACCGGCCTGGCAATCCCATGACCCAATCAAATCCCCTAAAGTCTCTGCACTGACATCATCTTCACAGTATCCTACAGGAACCACCATCTTTAGAGAACCTTCACCTTGCAATGAAGGAAATCCGGAGCCAGAGCTTAGGCCTTGGAGGCTTCTCGGCTTCCATCATTACCCGGACTCCACAAAAAGCTGACGCTCCGAAACATCGTGGCAGCCTTTAGCCTCAACAACTGACGCCACGGCCATCACCAACCGCCAGTGCAACGCCTAAGTTAAGATGCGACCGCATCATGGTTAGGTTATTGATCAGATCCCAAGACTAACCGCTTAACCATGTGTCAATATTTTACACAAGCTTTCAAGCTGACAATCCAAGCAGGTCCATTCCTTGAGGACCACGTCGCGAGACCAAAAATCACTGATCACTATCCACTCATATGGCGCCATGCAAAGGTTCAAGTTTACAAACTGAAGATCGAAGACAGGGTTCGACAAAGTTGTGGGAGTACGAAGTTATGTCTCATGCTCCCGCGCGTCAGCTTAGTTGTCATCTGCTCAACCAAGGTTCAAACTCCTAAAGAGCGTGAAAGATTTAATAAGCTTTTGGGACACAAAGCCCAATCCCGTATTCACACATGCTTGGTAACCTTTATCCAAATTCCTAAACCCGTTTCCTAAGATCCGCCGCTCCACGTTCTTGGTACCAAATCCGAAAGCCCTCTTACTTTCCACATCTCTCTTCCCTTCTCCCAAAAACCTAACAATACCTCGAACAACCAAAGTACAAAAGAAGTATTTTGGCATCCTTCATGCCCTACAGTGATTTTCTATCCGAAGAAGAGGAGAAAGGAAGTAACTACGGTCAGGGGATCGGGATGCCCCAAACGAACGTTCCAAGGTCGGAATTCAAGATCGTACACCTAAATACGGCTACATCCACTTATCTTTGAAGCACTGGCTACCAAGACAATCATGACTCAACGACCACTTGCATACTCACCAAATGCTCAATCACCAAAGCGCCCGCGTACACCCCCCCTCCCCCCCCCCCCCGCGCAAGTGTCAAGTCGCCTAAAACGCGCGACGAGGGCACTATGCGGCTACTAAGCAATGCGAGTGTGACACCAAACTAGCAGCGGCTCGCTCACGATTCCCCAACGAGCATGCCCACTAACTAACATGTCTTTCCTATAACTTGCACGATAAATCCGCAACCCAACTATCATCTCAACTTTCATTTCAAAGCACATCATGTCAAGAGAAGACGTACTTTGGGGGGCAAATGTTAACCGGCCTTTTTTCTGGTCACCAAAAATACTCAAGACATGCTCGACTCAACATATCGCGTGATATTACAGCCCGGAGGTGTCGCCAATATCATCCGGGGGCAAGTATCAGAAGACTCGAGTCTGGCCACTAGCAGGATGTCACATCCCACAGACGCAACCTCCATCAGTATCCGTCCGCATCCGAGCCGAAGGCGAGCCGTCAAGCGGGTCCGGGCGCAGCGCCGGTGGGGGTCCGGGGCCCCACAGTTCCGGCGACGATCGACCTAGCCGGTTAGGTCGAAACTGTGGGCACCGCCCGATTCATCCGATTTTCTCCATGCCGGAAGCTCAGATTTCTTCACTTCGGACCAGCTAAATGATAGATTCCTTCACTTCGTGCTGAGGAGCTTCGACGCCCCTAAAGAACCAACATACCGCGCCAACGAACCTCGGCCACGTCCCTCCAAACAAACTTCGCACCCTACCAAGGTGCGAAATTTTGTACCTTCTAGGTACGAAATTTCGTACCTTACAAGGTGCAAAATTTCGTACCCCCTAGGTACAAAATTTCGTATCTGGGAGGTACGAAATTTCGCACCTAGCAGGTGCGAAATTTCGTACCTCCACCCAGGCACGAATTTTCCGTGGCCGACAGCTGGAGGTGTGAATTTCCTGAAGATGGTCCCCATTTCTACCTACTCCTACCTAACCACTTCCTATAAATACCTCACTACCTCACACTTCAAAGGGAGAGATTCTTGGGCTTTGAGACCCCCATAAAGCTTCATTAATGGCATCTCCTCTTTGAGGAAGAAGAAGGACAAACTTGTCCATTTTACTATTTCTTGCAAATATGACTACTGTAACTTTATATATCATAGTCAATGAATGTAATGAGAGAATCTCAATGTTGTAATCTTTCAAGTGATCAATAAAATTCCTACAACTCCTCAAAGTGGACGTAGGCCCTCCCTGAGTCCGAACCACTATAAATCTCTTGTGTTATTTACTGTTTATGTTCTATAATATGTTCTTGTCTATGCGACCATATTTATAATTTCTAGTAATTAGGAATCTTTGTTGTTTACGACATTTTTTGCAGTCAACAAGCGAACTCTAACAGTTGCAGTAACAAGTTATATAACCAATTAATCCACGTGACTGTATGAAGTATAGTGTAGCAATAGAGAATCATGTATGAAGTATAGTGTAGCAATAGAGAAGCATAACATATATACAGGGGCGGATCCTAGGTTGCGCCAGCAAGGGCCAAGGCGCTAGCTCGGAAAATGTGAATATATCTTTTCTCAAATCAAGGCCTTGGCCCTAGCTGAAGGAGGAAACAAGCCCTTTTACCCACTTCGTTAGCCACACTTGCACACTACACTGCAACTTGTTGGGCTAATTTAGATACCAGTAAGTATATATATGTATGTGCTAAAGAAAAATAGACGGTGTGGGACTAAAATTTGGCTCTATCTGAACTGAAAGTCTAGATCCGCCACCGCATATATGTCACTTCAATCATATTATTTGAGAAATTAATTCATCGTAGACAAAAAGTTGGTCGGTTGAAATTGAGTTATCAGTGCACTAACACGTAATCCGACATACTAAACTATAATCAAAATGAAAAACAGAGGATTCACCAACATCGCACGAAGACGATGTACTCCATCGGAATGAAGACGTCCGAAGGTAGGCCCAGACAAAACCCAGATCCTTTTATATTCTTCCATGGCGCCTACTTAACTCAGTAAATAAAGGCAAAACGAAAAACCCTAAATCTAAAATAGGGATTTTCCGTCGGCATGAATTGAATCTGAAATTGATCATCGACGAAGTATGAAAAATAAACAATCGGAAATATGATGGCATTCATCTTTTCCTGTCAGTGGAATCAACGGAGTTTGACTTGGAGGCGCGAAGGACAAGTGGAGAGAAGATTGAACAAAAGTACATTATTGCAGGAATTTAAATGTTGAAAAGCGTAGGGACGTAAGGTTATTAGATTTGAGGAAAATAATTTCACAGAGGAAGAAGAAATGGGATAATAGGAACAGTTGAGAGGGTGGCAGAAAATAAGAGTTCGTGCAGATTCGGCGATGGAGGGAACAGCTGCAAGCTGAGTGAAAAAAGCGAAGAGCAAGCCAGGATTAACTATTTCGAAATGGAAAAGAGTCGGAATAGGGTAAAATATGTGAATGTGAGATAGAAATGCAGGAACCACCCATAAATTGCTTGAGTTAGCCTTAAAAATAGGATGTAGCGTCCCATATTTTTCTCTTTTGATCGGGCAAAATACCCAAAACTAGTTCGGGTATTCTGGCAAAGTTGGAGTCGGAATGTCCACGTAAGCAAGGCTGGGATTCTGTTCTGTATTATAAGTAATAGATGATGGAATGGGCAAACGTGGTCGATCAAAATATGTATGACTCATTTATTTCCGTTCGTTAATTATTTTATTTTGCTATCGTATATTCATAAAATTGTTTGTTCATTCGTTATTAGATCAGCAACTGTCTCTTCTTTTAATTAGAAGTATGGAAATCGCTGTATATAAAACAAGACTTATTTTTGTTATGCGAGGTATCCATGAAATTTGGAATGGCGTTCATGCCATGTGTGCCATGTGAAGCAAGCAGTAGACCGGAGCGTTGAATTCTATCTAGACGAAGAGCCAAAGGTCATGGAAGTTTTTTGGTGGCTTTGATAATAATTGATATTATGGGGAGGTACATGGACAATGTGTCTCTTAGCAGATGTTCTAATATGTCGTCTGCTGAATCTATTGCAATATAATCCAAGTTTTTGTTTATCCAAAATAATTGTAGTTTTTGGCACAATTTGTTTATGTTGGAGTTCATTCATGTGGTTGTTGGCGTTGAACCCCAAACAGTACAACATACCTAAATGCTTGGTCTTAAATTACCCTTTTTCCAATGTGTTGCAGCAGAGTATAGCTATAGGAATTAGTTCAAATAAAGTCAATATAAGTGTCATATTTTGTGTTTTACAGGCGTCTTGATTGTTTCATGTTTAAAAGGTGTGTGTGCTTGCTCTCGCGCATCATCATGATGCTTTTGCCTGTGAGTAGATATGTGTTGATACACCTGCATATGTTGAGCCGTTATATATGTTTCTTTTTGCATGCTTGAGCTGGACCATACCACAAAAGAGACATGGTTCATGATATATTAGATGTTCTGTTTGGAGGATTAAAGCTTGTAGACATTACAAATCTAAATATATGGGGCACACTGGTGGTAAAGCTGGTTTGGGTGGCACAGTCATGGATAAGGTGATAGTGGGCGGTGATTGATGATCTGACAGTGAGCTTAAGGAAAGGAAATACTAAACAAAAGAAGAAAAGATACATAAAAGCAATGAAGAAAAAATGTACAATAAAGATGACTTGATTTTGCTTATTCACAAAAACTTGCACAAGAGATATTCTGGATGCATATAAACTAAGAATACATCATTCTGGAAGAAAATGATGGCTAGCAGATTCTCTTTTAGTCCAGTTAGTCACTAATATTGCCAACGGAATTAACAAAAGGCAAGAACCACTTAATCGTTCATTAACAAATTCATGTGCATTGGTTCTTTCAATTTCTATTCATCAAGTGATCGTTCATTAACATGCACATGCCTTTTTTTTTTGTGCAGCTTCTTTCTTTATTGTCTTAGCAGCTTCAAGCTGATGTGTGGCAAGCTGAATTTTATGCCTATGGTCATCTTTCCCGCCAACATTTGGTCTGCGGCGCTGGTCAAATTTGGTTTGAAACAAATTTTCCTAATTTTTTTTCGTTTGTTTGTTGTTACCATACGTTGAGTTAGTTTACATCAACCAATATAAGAAGAGTTTGTTTACTGCCGAAGTTTTTACTTGGTTTTATAATGTCGATTCCATCAAAAATTCTAATACACAAAGAAAAATTCTTTATAGTTTTTTGTTGTACACCACTAATTGTTAGTTGTTTATGCTCATCACTTCATAAACGTGGAAACTCATGCTTAGGTGTTTTTATAATGTTCATTCCTTTAATAATTCTAGCAGAAGTCAAAAACTATACTTGATACTAGTTATACGAGACACTTACTGCAGTAAGTGTTAGATGATTGCATTCAGCACAAAACACGTCAGTGCAAAAGACCTTGCCGCTATGTTGATTGTTTCGATATGAGAGTTGAAGACATCTATATCCACAGCCAGATGACCTTTTTTTTTTTTTTTTTTTTTTTTGAAGTAGTAAATATCTAGTGTGGACTGTTGGTGTCATTATATGTTTATTAGCACGTTAATGAAAAATTGTGACCTTCGAGGTAGTGCTATAATGTAGAAAGCCCAAAGAAACACTATTTATTTGCATGAATTAGTTCGGTCGATTCTATATTTATGCATTGTATTACCGATCGAAGTAAATACAATTTCAATAATACATTTGAACTGATATAGAAGCCCCTGAAATTTTAAAATACCAATTGCTATCTTTCCTTTGCAGAGTACGTGAAATAGGAGCAATCGATTTTTACTACCATCATGTGGTTCTACCAGTTAACAGGTTTGTTGTAAAGGATTTTTGGTTGGGCTCTAATTTCAATTTTTTTTTTTTTTGAATATCTACGCCTAACCAAAACCATAACTGGGGCATTGGCTTATCTTAAACATTATGATGCATTTAGTTGACCAAGCAAATACTTGATGTTATAAGGATGTTAAGTCCAACATGATCGCCAAATCAATATTTATTGTTGTGTATTTTGCTACCAATATTTTAACATTATATGAATATGATTATATCACTGTATTACTAACAGAACAATGCAAATATAGGAACAAGAAACAATATCTTGCTTATCTAGGAAGATATAACAGGTAAATACAACTAGAGTAGTATCCATGCGTATTCTAGTTCATGTCAGCCCAAAATTTAGCTTGAAGCTCCTTAACAATCTTTTTGTCCAGTTGAAATGCTTTGGCAAGCACATCTGCATTGATTGGTGGGTCCGATCCAAACACAGCATTAGCAATAGTAATAGTGCCCGGATTCTGGCTTCCAAGTCCTGCAAATGCAACCGCCGCTGAGTGTCCAGGATTGAACTGAAAATGGATCAGTCCTTGCGGGAACACGAACACATCACCCTTTTGAAGAACCTATTATCAAATTGATGAGCTTCAATATTAATCCTGTATTTATTTTCATCAATGAACATTGTAGAAATACAAATAATCAATTACTTTGGTGAAGAGTTTGTTGTCAGGATTGGATGTGACAAATCCAACATAGAGAGTTCCTTCAACCACGGTTAGGATCTCACTTGCTCGAGGATGTGTGTGTGGTGGGTTGAGCCCATATGGTGCATAGTCTATTCTTGCCAGAGAAATGCCAAGGGTGTTCAGGCCAAGAATTCTATCTGTGTTAACAAGAGTAACATTGGATCCCACGTTGTTGTACGTATTTCCAGGCTTGTCGAGTCCTTGAAAAAAGAAGTCTTCTGCCACTGCCATCTTTGGATCCTTGCATACTAGTCCGTTCACAAATACTGCAATAGACGGTATGTGTTCTGTTTTTAAGTATAATGCATCATTAATATAGCTATGTATAAACAAATAAAAATGGTACCATCGGGCATTTTAATGCCAACACAGAAGTCCTGCAATGGACTAGGATCGGCAGCAAGCGCCACAAAAGCTACATTTGCAAGGAGAGCTAGAGTAATAATATAAGAAGTCATTTAAAATGAAATTAGGAACTGTAGATTAGAAAATATTTTGAATGATTTGGATTTGAACACAACTTACGGGGCTATTTATAATGTTTGTGATCCGATGTGATACATTAATACATACTTGTTTTTGAATTGATCAAAATTAAACAACATTAATTTACTGAATATTCAAAAGCTGCTAGTCAAGGAAATCAGGTAGTTCTGTTTATCTTTCTGAATGTACTTAAATTTTTATTTTTCTTTCTGTGTGACAGGAGAGAGGCAATATCATAGTTGAATTAGCTCTCTCAGTACATAAAATCATACAGTAGTTGGGAGTTGCTAAAGAGCACGAATTAAAATATCGGTTCTGTGGATTAAATATAGTGTGTGAGGTTAAGAATTGTCATTTTTTTCGCACGTCTTTTATTGTATTTTGAAATTGTAGTTAAAAGGACCAAGATATGTTGGTTGTGTATAGCTTAATGTGAACAAGCCATGATCACACCTTTAGATTATTTAAAAGAAAACCACTTACCCTATAACAGATGATAACCTTTTCCACTATTTTTTTAATATCAAATTTTGTAACTTATTGTACAATATTCCGTAGAAAGAAAACTACCAAAATCTTAGTGTAATTGGAGTCTGGCAAATATAGTTCATTCATAGATAACTTCCTATCTGTGCAGTTGGATACGCATAAAGAAGCCAGAGAAAAGCGAAGTAATGTATTATAATAAATTTTCCTAAATTTAAAAGCAACGGCCAAGAGAGAGGTCTTATGGGAGGGGTCGGTTTTTAACTTCTCCCTGATCAATGATTTTTTAATCATAATTAAAAGAACTCGATGCGTTAGAAATACGTCATTTCGCTACTTGTTACATTACATAGCGTTTGCATTTATTCATAATAAGCGCAGCTACAAACTACAATGTGTGTCAATGTCCAATCGTAATAATTAGCTAATTATAACTCTGTGTAAATAACTTATGATCTATAATGTTATACCTGTTTGATAGTGTATATATACAACAGTATAATGTAGAACAGTAAAGATATACTAATAGTAGTATATCCCGTTGTACATGCTCCTGCATCAAGAAAAGTTTCAAAACCTTTACCTTTTTTTTTGCCGCGGAGTAAAAATAAACGTCAAATGTGTCGATAATTACTATTGTTTACATATAATATTAACATTTTTTAAAGTAAAGGGCTATTTAGTTTGAAAACGAGTTTTGTATTTTGCATTTTCAATATGTATTTCAGAAGGCATGGTAATGAATGAGCTATTGGAAGATCATAATCATTACAACGAGGAGGAGAATGAGAAGGGAAATGATAGTTTATGAAATGGTAAGTAACAAGAAAAAGCCAAATGTTCAAATCTAGTCAAGGTTAGGTAATTCTATTAATTTTTCCAATATAGATTAATATAACATACCTTCTTTAGGACTAATGAGAGACAATATCTTCGTTGAATTAGCCCATTGCACATATTGTTATCCAGTAGTAGGAAGCTGTTGAAGTGCAAATAAAAATATGGGTAACATAAACACGACATGATCACACCTTCAGATTAGTTGAAGGAAAACCACCTGCCCTGGCACAAATCATTACCTTTTCCACTATTTTTTTTTTTAAATTTACAGAGAAAAATCTGGAAAAAATTATAACCTAATTGGGTTTTGGAAAATCCATCTAATAATATAATAGTATAAAAAGTGAACATAAGAGAAGTATTCATTACTGAAAATGTATTAGACTGAGCGCCCAAAAATATAATAGTGCTGAATCAGGAATACAAAATTTGCTACACACAATGTGGTCAGTCTTGTCAATTCCACTATGACTTTATAAATTTGCTAATGCAATTTGAAGTAATCACATGTAAAGACCATTTCATCGTGAATTTAATAAATCTACTTCCTCTATATATATCCGATGCAATACAGAAGAACCACAAGCCATCTAACTATTAATCATTTTGGCAATCAAGTTATTAACATCTGAAAATTAAGCTTAGCCAATAATTACAATGGGATTAAACACTGTAATTGTGTTCCTTGTAGCATTAACCTCATCATGGCAAGTAGCGTTTGCTTCGGATCCTAGTCAACTCCAGGACTTCTGTGTTGCTCAGAAGTTACCCAACGGTAATTTCTTTATACATCCTGATTCCCATTTTAATTTTAAGTTTTCAGTAAAATTATGTCTCCGAAATCTGTTCTGTTAATTCACTCTTTCTTATTTATATATAACCATGATGGGTATAAAATGCAGTATTTGTGAATGGATTTTTCTGCAAGGATCCAATGCAAGCTAAAGCAGAAGATTTCTTCTTCTCGGGACTGGACAAGCCAGGAAACACGGTAAATCAAGTGGGGTCAAACGTGACTGCAGTGAACGTGATGCAAATTGCAGGGCTGAACACGTTGGGTGTCTCCTTAGTGCGCATAGACTATGCACCGTACGGGCTCAATGCACCTCACACCCATCCACGAGCCACCGAGATCTTAACAGTTCTGGAAGGGAAGTTGTACGTTGGATTTGTTACATCAAACCCTGGTAACAAATTGTTCACTAAGGTACTTAACAAGGGAGATGTGTTTGTGTTTCCGGAAGGACTGATTCATTTTCAGTTTAATGTTGGGCACAGTGATGCTGTTGCCATAGCGGCACTTAGCAGCCAGAATCCTGGAGTTATCACTGTTGCAAAAGCTGTGTTTGGAGCTAAACCTCCGATTTCAGATGATGTATTGGCAAAGGCATTTCAGATTGACCAGAAATTGGTTGATTGGCTACAGGCTCAGTTTTGGGTAGGTAGCAACTAGATCGATCCTTTTTAAAACCTACTGAGAGTGTCTGTAAGCCTTGTTCTCTGTATGTATCTTATAACTATGTATTATTGTGTGAATAAGCAATCATTTTTTTGCATGTTTGTATGCGTCCTGTTTATTGCAATATAATATTTTGTCACAGTAATGTAATGTATGTTCAGAAAGTACCTTCCAGTAACGTTAGCTGTTGGATAAATAAATCTGCCTGCTGAAATGAAGCCAAGAGATCTTCCTGCTATCTTAATTCTGGTTGTATTTGGCTGAGTTTTGGTTGTTAAAAATGCGTCAAAAGCATTCGTGTGACAGCTGTCGATTTCTCTTCAACTCTAAAAGTGTATATTATATGCACTCAGTTATCACCACTTTTACAATTCCACTTCAACCATCACGAGGAAATCAACGGCAGCTTCAGCCGTGATGTTTTGATCATAATTAAAAGATTATTAGTTGATTTAGGAACATTGTTGCAATCCTATGTTAGAAAATTAGTTGATTATCGATTATAAATTGATGTATGTTATGTATTAGTTAATCTAAGAATGATAATTAGTAATCTACATTTTTTTTTTTTTTGTTGTAATTAAAAATTTGAATTGATTTTAATTTGGAGAATCGACGTAAAATAAATGATTAATATACTTATTGATTGAAGATGGCGAATTTGTGATACCCAAATTTCTAGGGTTTTGCAAAAGTATACTGATTTGAAGATGACGAATGTAAATGAATAACCATCTAGCTCTAATGGCAATATACGAAGAAGGAAAAATCAAGAAGAAGTAAACAGTCTATTGGTGGCGACGATGATGGGTTTGGAGTTGGCGTAGAGAAGATGTTTTCTTCAACATTTCCGTTTCGGTCTATTGCTAAGTCTTCGAGAGGGAGTACGTCATATTTTCATGACTGGAAAAAAGCTTACGGTACATCGTGTATTATTGTTACGTATATTTAAATGTTCATATTACTAATTTACCGTAAAACTGTTGTTATGAATATAATCATGATAATATGAAATGTCATGGATCATTTACAATAATGTTAAAGTGAAGGAAAAAGCTAATAGTTCATCCACAAATTAGAGATCCTGTAGTAATTTTTTTTGTTAGATTCGAATAACGTAGATCATATTGCTAGAATTTTTGTGTTATACATAATGAAGACTATTTTCTTCACATTGACAAATGACGCGGTCAGTCTTGCGTACACAGAGGTAGTTATGGACTTAAAATCAGCTCAACACTATGATTGGGGTTTAGCTATTACTGGGTATTTATACCAGAGTATGGATGTAACTATGACGAGTAGAGGTCATCTCACTGGATTTGTTGAGTTATTAAAGGTATATCAAACTTTCATATTTTCAAATAATCAATTTGGTAACATAATTGTTTTGTTTTGCAGCACTGGCTTTTCAAGTATATGATTGTTGGTGGTTATATTGTCAAAGATAGCGTAAAATAGTCATCTTATCCAAGACTAAAAGCTTGGGGGAAAGAGAATAAAACAAGAACTCGTGATACTTCAGGTCATTTATTTTCAGTTACACGCTACCATAAAGATCATCGACAAGCCAGCCATATTAATCCGTATCCGTGGAATATCTTTGTTGCTGCTGAATACAATGAGGTTCAAGTTTCTTGTAATCTCTCAGTGAAGCGGTTGCCTCTACTTGTTCATCTAGGAGATTATTATGAGTTATTTTTAGGAGAGCGGTATTATTGACAGTTGACAGGGCAAGTTGTCATTCCTTTTGATCCTCTGCTTCATATGACACGTACCATAGCATGCGACAAGTATGTGAAAATGCAGCTAGCACTATATCAGGATCACTGCCAGCAGTATTTATATCAGGGTTTAGATATTGACTACGACACTTATTGGCGAAAGATATCTAAAGACGTTGGCCTGCTATTGGATGTCGTGGTCCGTATTGGGGATATGGATTTCTTTATCAGTTTTCTAAAAAGTTCATAAATGGGTATAACAACAAATATTGTACTAAAATCGGATTTTTAAAATTATTGAAATGAATATTACATTATTTAGAAAATAGGAATTAAGTACTATTTTAACAAATACAACAACAAAAATTAAAGCCTTAGTCCTAAAAAAATTTAATTTATTTTGTAAATACAATAGAAAAAAGTATACTACTTGGATGTGAAGTTATGCATAGAAAAGACGTGAAGTAAAATGTTATTTCCTTCTGTTTGATTAATTTAGATGTTTGTTATTTCCTTATGTTGATTAACTATTGTTAGATGATAATAAAAGATTATTAGTTGATTGAGGAGTATTATTACAATCTTATGTTTGTTGTAATATATATGAGTGAATATGCTTTTGTCATATTCTGTTTAGTCCCACATTGTGGGATAAATTTTACTCCAAGCTCCCAAGCCTTTATATAAGGAGTTCATGTAATGTAAATAGGGTATCGATTGATGAATGAATAAAATGTATCCTCTTTCTCCTCCTCTAATGGTTTTCTTATTATATAATTATAACACGTTATCAGCACGAAGCTCTAACAGATCTAATTATAGATCTCAAAATAGAACCGGAAGTTCTAAAGTTCAAATTTTACTAACCCGAAGTTTCAATAATGAATGGATTGAAATCGGAAGAATTTTATATTAGTAATGATTCCGAGCAAAAAAAAAAAAAAAAAAAAAGGAAGATGGATCATCCAAAGTCAAAGCGAATTTAAATTCGTATCTCAGATCCACGAAATCTGGATTCAGATTCGGATCTCCGATTCGTGAAATCCGGGTGTGATAAAAGCAGCTAGAGACAAAAGAATCCATCGACGAATTCCAAAAAGGTAATCACGAGATCCGAAACTGCCATTATTTCATCTTAGCCCTCAATTCTTTTGAATGGTAGGATTTTTACTTATTTATTTATTTTCGCTGCCGATTTTATCCATTTATGGACGGTATGATTTAAGAAGAATATACTAATATTGATTTATTTTTAAAAGAAACCCATGACATGATTGTCAAAATAACCCCAGAAGTGGTTTAGGTACCAAAAGTATGATAATTTTTTGAGATCTCAATAAATTATATATAGAACTGACAAGAAATAATCATCGATGATAAATTAATAAATAATAAAGCGCTTATATTTATAAATGGATTAAAAATCCTATATTAGAGAGAAACATGATTGGACATCATGAAATTCTCCTAAATAAGATATATGGACCGGTAGTCCATAAGATATGAACCTGTTGTTCATAAGATAAAAATAGAAATATATATAATGACAAAATCACACGGAAGTTACTGAAGCACCATAGAGTGCCAACAACATGTTAAGTGCCATGAGCATTGTATTTTCAGATATAATTGAATTGATTGAAGTGGTGAAAGTGTTTAAAATGCTTATAATATCCTGAAGGTATAAACGATGAAAGTATAAAAATTCCAGAAGAATTTGAATGGTACTGATAAAGAGCAAGAAATGTAGATTACAACATTCTTTTAAGTATTGTTGTGATGAAAATCTTGAAATAATTCATGATGAGTAGATCACTTCCTGCTTTCAAGAATTGTTGTAGTCCAACTCTTAATATCCATTGAAGTGGTAGTTGCAATATGCAAAAATTATTATAATATATAAGTTCTTGAAGAACATAAAGAATACAAAGAACATGTCCGATAGATTACAGCATTCTTCTAAGTATTGTTGTAATGAAAATCTTGATATACTTCAAGATGAGTAGATTACTCCCTGCTTAGTGTTGCTATAATGAAAGTTGTCTCATTCATCAAATGTGTATTGCAATATTCAAGCCCGATTGAAACAGAAAATTATAAGCACCTGAAGTCTATTCATAAATGAATATTAGTATCATACAAATCACAAAAAGTGAGGTGTTTTAAATAAGAAAGCATGCTTGAAGCATGGAAATGCACATGAAGTTTTAAAAGAAAAACTTCATTAAGAAGTATTTGTAAGCAATTTGAGTTATTGAAAGAAGTATACGAATTCAGAGAAAATTATTAAATCAGGGGGAGCATCCAAAAGTATGATATAATGCATTCTTTTTCCTTAACTAAGTTTTTCCCTATTGGGTTTTCTTACTAAGGTTTTAATGAGGCATGGGTCATGATCCAGAAGTATCAACCCAAAGGTAACATACAAAAATAAGTTATAATGTACTCTTTTTCCTTATTTAAGATTTTTCCCACTGGGTTTTTCTTATTAAGGTTTTAACGAGGCATAACATTGATCCAGAAGAATCAAACTACTTTTGACGTAGTAAATATGACATTGTATATTGTACTCTTTTTCCTTCACTAAGATTTTTTCCCCATTGGGTTTTTCTTAGTAAGGTTTTAGCGAGGCAACATTTTGATCCAGAAGTATCAAACATATTTTAATGCAGTAAACTATTATTTATGAAGAAGACAAGGTAGTTTGGATGGCTCAGATTCAAGTGAATTATATCGAGTATGATAGAATGGAGCACATTTCTTCTAAATTTCTCTTCACACATGCATGAAAGGATAACAAGAAAAAGGAGAAACAAATTCAGTTCCAAGAAAAGAGGGTAGATCCATTCTCAAAGGCAATTTCCAAATCAACATTGCAGAAGGTCATATACAAAATTGGCATGCGTCGACTACATCTATAGACTATTTGAATAATGAGTTATAAATAAGGGGAAGCATATAAATTATGCTATAATGTACTCTTTTCCTTCACTAATATTTTTTCCATTGGGTTTTTGTTAGTAAGGTTTTTAATGAGGCATTACCTTGATCCTGAAGTATCAACCTTTACGATAACATTGTAAAAAATGTTACCTAAAGAGAAAATAAATTTGCACTCTTTTCCTTGATTATGATTTTTCCCACAAAGTTTTTCATAAAAAGGTTTTTAATGAGGCATTGTTTTGATCCCAAAGAATCAAACTCTTTTAAGGAATATCATTTTAATATGATATTCATAATGTCAGGCGCTGTACTCTTTTTATCATTCAAGGTTTTTCCCATTGGGTTTTCCTGATAGAGTTTTGAAAACAACATACATTAGTTGTATCGACTGAACGGATAATTATAAGGGGGAGTAATCATCATATATGTTTTTAAAAGGGACAACTTCAAGTTAGAAGAGCATTCAAGATTTTGAAGACGCATATTCAAGGGGGAGTGTCGTAATATATATGAGTGAATATGCTTTTGTCATATTCTGTTTAGTCCCACATTGTGGGATAAATTTTACTCCAAGCTCCCAAGCCTTTATATAAGGAGTTCATGTAATGTAAATAGGGTATCGATTGATGAATGAATAAAATGTATCCTCTTTCTCCTCCTCTAATGGTTTTCTTATTATATATTTATAACAATGTTTGAAAATTAGTTGATTATCTATTAAATTGATGAATGTTATGTATAAGTCGATGATAATTTAGTGCTAGTTAATCTAAGAATAATAATTAAAGTCTGACTTTTTTTTGGTAACTAAAAATTTCAAATGATTATATTTCGAAAGTCAATGTAAAATAAGTGATTAATATGCTTATTGGTAATTTTAAAGATATGTTAGACGTAAAATGATGTGTGACACCCACATCCCCTAATGCCACTCATATGAGAAATGCATTCGGTTTTATGAAAAACAATAGGTATAAAGTAACAACAACAGAGACTAGTTTCAAAAGACAGAATATATAATGCAACGGAAAAACTTTTCAAACTTTTATCATTTGAACCAAGTACAACGTTTCAATTTTCAAATACCATAAAGTCATAACAAATAAAATATTTGTCTCGTGTAAACATAAACCATCAGAGTACAAGTACAAAACCATAAAAGTCATATCCCTCATGAGTCATAACAATAAACATAGACCAAAAATTGAAACAATACATCGACTGATAAATAATCCAAGTCTAAGTTGAATCGAAGAGTCACGGTCAATCATGTAATCCACCACCCTGAGAATCTTTAAGGGGGCGGGGGGGGACACAGAGAGAGAGAGAGAGAGATAAGGAAAAATAAAATAGACCAGACATAATTTCTGGCGAGTTTCAATAATTTTTAACATAAGCATGAGGTAAAGAAGTTTCGAGACAGATCAATAATACTGGACATGAAAATACAGTAAAATACACATGTACGAAATAAACGAGATAAGGTAAGATTGAATAAGCTTCTCATTCATATCCTAGAATAGAATTTCTGCACCAACTATCAGGATTATGTTATACTCTAATTATTACCCAGTGATCGGCTCCCTATAGACACGAATAACCTGTGCCAACCATGACAGTAGGAGATATCAGTCCCAAACCCATCAACTTTACACAGCCCTATCCGCTGGTGTTACAGCGTCTTATCTTCCCCCATCAGACCCTTGCACGCTCATGACTCTGCCGGAACATACCCGTACTCACCTCCTGAATTTGAACCTCTTACAATCATCTATCAGTAAAACGTGCCATAGTCCCTACCAAGTGTGGGATTCGTTTGATAACAGAAGGTTACTGATTGATATGGATTCCAAGCAAACAACAGATTGACACAAGCCACCCCTAGGTTTGTGCCCCAGGTAAACTTGGCTTTGAAGAGCGCCCCCCTCCCCCTTAAATATATTAACAGCAACGTGGAACCTCTTAGCTTATTAATCAAACAGGTTTAACTTAGCAGGTTTAAATTCATTAATAAGCATCATATAACCCTGTGTTATGTTTCTCAGTTGTAAAGGACATTTCTTAAATGTAACAACCCTTATCAAATTATACAGGCACCTGCTCAGATGTATGTAGATTACAGTAACATCTTTTACTTAATTTACATCTGATTCACATATATTCTCAAAACATGTTCTACTTAATATCAGATTAAGTACAACCTATTCGGATTAACATTTTTGCATATTATCCCAATTATACGGTCAATGATTCTCATGTTCCAGTATGCCCAAATCTCTTTTTTTACTGTAATTACATATTATTCCAATTTTATGCAATTCAATGGAAACGACCTAGGCTCAGCGCAAATTAAAAAGAAAAAGGAGGAAATAGATCCAACTCTGGAAATAGATAAACTGAATAAATATGCATAAGACTTTAAATAAAACTAAGACAGAAAGGGTATAAGAAAGATGTACGCATAATAGGTAATAACTGAAAACTGAATAGGTAACTGACAGTAACTAAAAGAACAATAACATATAAGAATAAATTATAAATACTGATGCTTTTCAGATCCAAGTTATTTACTGTCAAAATCATTTTAAAATTGCAGATCTAAAAATAACATGAAAGTCACAGTGATTTGTATTAGATCCAGAAAAGGTCTTCAAAATATTTGTAGAAGAATTATCATTTCAATCTATATTTGGACAGCACCCCGACATTTTCTCGATTTTATTTTAGAACATAACTTAAATTAAGGGGGATGAAGATGAAGAAATGTTTGTGTTAGAAAATGATGTTGTTGCTAGCCTATTTATAGATATGTTAGGATAATATAAACCATAGGATATTAGGTTTTAAAATCAAACCGTTAAAGACACATCATGCTGAGTCGGCAAGGAATAATGCACATAAAACAGTCCAGGTTCAGGCTCGAACCTGGTCGAAGGTGGGTCGATCCACCTACTACTTGGGTTGACACATGGGTCGACTCATTACCGTCGCTTTCCTAAGTTTATTTATTTAACTTATTTTAATTTATTTCAAACTTCCATAGCTCATAACTTTTTCATACTTTGTCCGATTTACGAAAACCAAGAGTCTATCTTAATCAGAATTTTGTAATGAACACAATGGGGAAGTCTGTTTTACTCGGTTCTGAATATTTTCTTAATTAATGTTCATTTTAATTTCCTCTTTATATAATTATTGTGTATTAAAATATGGGGTGTAACGTTCTTCTCTCCTTAAAAGATTTCGTCCCTGAAATCTTCAATTTAATTAGAATGTTGTTAGTGTTATCAAGCAAAATCTACACCCATCTACTCATCCATCAACCAATGGAATCCATTGTCCTTAAAATTTCTAATGCTTTGTATGTACATATGTAAATGTGCCGTGTATATGTCCCTGCACTAATGCGAAAATTAGGCGATCTACTAATTCGGTTGAACTCCTTAATGCAATTTATGTTTGTTTCATGTGTCCAATATGTATGCAAAAGAATCTTAATAGTACATATAAATTCTATATGTGTGCAACAACCATTCACAAAAATGCAATATCCAGGTGATGATTCAACCATTTTTATCCATTGAAAATTAAAATGCACACAAATAAGTGCTTGAGTCGATCTAGTGCCTAATTTGTGTATATGCATCCATTGCAACCACTTGTATCCACTTGCAACCATCAAACATAACAAGTCTCAAACACATGTTCTTAACCATAGGCTTCTACTCAAGGATCGAGATTCAAACGACAGGAAAAAAATTCGAATGCAAAAGTTTAATAGGAATTAAAAACGTACTCTCAAAGAGAAAAGGGTAAGAAGCGTGAATCTTGTTTTTGGGTTCCCTTATCGCACCGTCACGATCTTCTCCCCGTTGCATCTTTACTAGCTTGATCTCCTTGTTGCGCAACTACTTAAATTCTGATCTAAGTATACGGGTAGGAACTTTCCAAACAGATGCCTCCTTCTCTATCTCTACTTCCTCAAGGGTACTTGGCTTAACTACCTCCACTGAATCATGTAGATACTTCCTCAAGTAAGAAACATGGAACACGTCGTGAACTTCCGCCAGCCTCTCTAGTAGTCTAACTCTGTGGGCCATCTGGTCTATCCTCTCAACTATGGGGAATGACCCTACAAACCTTGGCGCCAACTTCCCTACCGAGCCAAAGAGAACAACGTTCCTTAAAGGTGATACCATGATAAAGACCATATCTCAAACCTTAAACTCTAAGTCGGTCCTCCTCTGATATGTATATGACTTATGTCTGTCCTAAGCTGCTTTCATCCATCTGCGAATAAGGTCTATCCTCTCAGAAGTCTCTATAACCATCTCAGGCCCAAGTAGATGTTTGTCCGTAGACTCCCACCAACATGTAGGTGATCTGTAGGGTCGTCCATAAACTGCCTCAAAGGAAGTCATACCAATATTCGACTAATAACTATTATTGTAGGCAAACTCAACTAATGGGAGATTCTCCTCCCAAGTCCCTCCAAAGCCCAGGATATACAGTCTCAATAAATTTTCGAGAACCCTATTGACCCTCTCGGTCTGTCCATCGATCTGAGGGTGGTAGGCAATGCGAAGTCGTAACTATGTACCTAGTTCCTCCTGCAAGCTTATCTAACTCACTCGTAAAGATGGGGTCATAGTCATTAACTATACTGGAAGGTACCCCTTGAAGTTTGACAATCACTCTAAGGTATACTGATGCTAACCAAGCTGCCGTTCTCTTGCTCTTAACTAGGATAAAATGAACGCGCATTGTCAATTTGTCTACTATAACCCATATACCTGTGTTTCCCTTCCTCGATCTAGGAAGTTTATCAATAAAATCTGTGGAGATTCTCTCCCACTTCCACCATGGAATATCCAAGGGCTAAAGTAATCCGCTAGGTTTCCTTTGTTCCGCCTTCTATTGCTGGCAAGTCAAGCATCGGGCCACAAACTCTGCGACGTTCTTCTTTATACCGGTCCTACAAAAACCCTCTTCATGTCTCGATATATCTTGTCACCACCCAAATGGATAGTCATTCGAGTGTGATGAGCCTCCTAAAGAACTAATCTCAACAAAACTCCAACTTTGGGAACACACAACCTCTCATCTCGACGTAGCCACACTTTCTCGTCCACGGGACATCTAGCTAGGTGACTTGTAACGACATGGCACTTTGACCACGTCAAGTCAGTATATAAACCAACCTGAAACGTCCAAAACAATAGATTGTTATTGGCTTACAGGGTTTAAACAGAATTTAACACAGAATCATAGAGTACGAAATTGTAGCGGAATAAAATTTTACATAAATATCAGAGTTGTATAAAATATTTCGTACAGCGAAAGAAAATAATATGATGTGTACATAATTTTTTACTAAATAAAATTTTACACTTTACTGTCAAGCTTAGCACATGCATGCGTCTCCGTGTCTTCACGTTCCTCTCCTCTTTATGAGCTGAAATATTTATGCTTGGGACACTTAGGACCTGACCTTCCATGCAAAATACACAAAACACCCGAGTCAGGATTAAACTTATTTCAATTTAGAAAACTTCGATAACACTAAATATAATCAGTTTAAACCCAACAAGTTATTTATTTAGTGAACTGCCAAAATACCACAAGTAGAACAACTAGTCAACATGAGGGTGTGGGTTACGGGCATGAGCATGATTCTAACATCAGAGGAAAGTATGTGCAAGTAGTAACTATGTATATAACAAAATCACTGAAATATGTAAAGAAGCAAGCCAGCTTACATAAGCAAATGATTGTTTAAGTTCCAACGCAAAAACCCACTTGCAGCGTGTGTTACATGCAAAGATTCCCAAATGGTTTAACAAAAGGGAAATAGATATAAAGGGAACCAAACCTCTACATGATTACTCAGTACTAAATACAAATGAACATATATCTATGGAGCATGCAGACTATATAAGGCTTATGCCTAAGTGTACAAGTGATTAAATTCATGAAGTCAATGAATTTTCCAATACATTACAAACCAGTAACCAATATGTGACAATATATCAGTTCGGTCTCAAGCAAAAACATATTCATTGGTTATAACGAATTTATTCCACATAGTCAACGGGAACAGTAAAGGAACATGGGTAGTATGTGCATTTTGGAACTAGTTATTGGCAAATGACATATGCACCAAATAGACAGAAGCATAGGTGATGAAGAAAACATGATATAATGGCATAAGAGTTATAATGCAAAGGAAAACTAGAAAAACAAGATGTAGAAACAACTTCTTTCAACAACAGGTAGGCTTGAGCTTAAGGTTAGAAAACCCCAAGTATTTTACAGTTCACTAAAACTAAATATATGGTGTAAATATATTTATAAATTCAAGTATAGGAACTTGATTGTTGTCATGGTGAAAACGTAGCCATGCATTTCTGGGGCTAATCTTTGGAAACCTTCCCTGAAGAATTTTAGGTAGTGTAAAGAATATATGAATTCAAGATCCCAAAACTAGTAACAATGAGTGACAGGACCTATAATACAATCGTTCAAAAGACTACATGGGTTCAACAAGGACCTTCACGCCAAATTCTCCATTTACAAGTTACACCCAATTTCAATGTTTTATTCCCTCGTTCCCCATTTTATGCGTTCGCATATTTCAGCGGCATGCCTATTCTCGAAGATAGCTTGGCTATATTTAAAAAAAAGGAAAGGATGAAGGGAAGATGATAGAAATGATTATACTAACAAGATTGACATAAACACATAGTGGCATATTGATAAGATGGGCATATAAGAACAGATCTGGTGAACATGAGATAATAGAACTGATTCTAGCATAACAGGGACGTCATAATGGGCATGATAAGATCCAAACAATTATTTTGGATGTCCAACTAATAATAGATCCAATTTAGCCACAAACATGATAGGTACAAGGTGATCTAAATAGTGAAGGTAGGTATGACTTGAAAATGGTTAAGATCCAAGTCATGGTTATATCAGAATATCATAGATTCACAAGTTATCACAGATCTGATATGATTCAAGCAGTTACATGCATAGATACAAATTACAGTCATATCATGTTTTTCTTTTTAATTATTTAAATCCAAAAGTAACTTAAACTCACAGTGTTTGGATCTAGAAAATAGAAGGAGAATATCAGATGTTAAATCACAGATCTACACTTGAATAACTTGATTAACTTGATTGCAGAAGAAGAAAAGGTTTGATTCAGTCCTAACCGCCCAGATCTGCCATAGGGGGGTCGACCCATGGGTCGACACCTCACTTGAGGAGTCGACCCAAGGGTCGACACCCCGGGGGCAGGAAATTCGATTTTTGAATTGAAATTCGATTTTTGAATTGAAATTTGATTTTCTGATTTAATTATATATTTATATATATATATATATATATAATTTTCTTGCGCGTATACAGACTTCAAACTTTCATAACTTCTTCATACGGTGCCCGTTTTACGCAAACCAAGTGTCTATCTTGAACAGAATTTCGAGACGAATGCAATGGCGCGATCCATTTCACTTAATTCTGGATATTAGATTAAATATTCTTTAATTAGTCCTCTTTAGTGTTGTTAAAATTATGGGGTGTTACATTCTCCACCACTCAAAGGATTTCGTCCCCAAAATCTCCAAGTTAAGAAGAATGTATATCCTACCATCCACATTCATCTACTCATCCACCAATCACAGGCATCCATTGTCCTTAAAAGATTTCTAATGCTTTTATGAACATACGCAAAGGTGTGTGTATATGTCCCAATACTAATGCAAAAGATCAGGCGGTCTACTGATTAAGTCGACCTCCTTAATGCAATGTATGTTTGTGTCATGAATCCAACATGTATGCAACAATCCTATTATAACATGTAAGTTCTATATGTGTGCACAATCATCCATCCAAATGCAACATCCATATGTTGATACATACATTTCCGTCCATTAAAATAAGAAAAATGCACACACATCGATATGCAGTATGAGAGTGATTGAGCCGATCTAGTGTCTACTGTGTGTGTATATGCATCCACAAGCAACCATTAAGAAACACTTGCATTCAGTTGCATCCATCAAACATAACATGTCTCAAACATATGTTTACACCCATGGGATTCCTACCTAAAGGTCGAAGATTCCACTACAAGAAAAACAGCAAATAACAGCGGTAGAAAAAACTGCTAATCCGTCGCTAAACAAGCATTAGCGACGAATTTCCTACATAAAGGTTCGGTCGGCAAAAACCTTGACGGTATCTGTGTCAGATTTTGCGATGGAATTTAGCATGAATTTTCCAACAATTTACCATCATTTTACTAATTCTATAACAAAAATAAATATTATTTATTAATTTACTTTTAATTTAATTTTTATTTATATACCAACGATTTACCGACGGATTATTAATTTAGTATAAAATATTATTTACAAAAGTTGTCGGTAAACCCTTACTAATTACCGAGGGATTAATGACAAAATGTTTTGACAAAAAAGCTAGCTCTTTTTTTTGTCGGTAAACCCGTACTATTCAGCAAAGGTTTAGCGATGGAAATATATTGCTGTAAATTACCTTTTTATTGTTTTTGTTGGTAATTTGATGGTAAAATCTTTCAAAATAGTGTCAAATTTACGACGGAACTTTATGAACGCATTTATTTAGCTTTCCTGTTTTGTTACTAATACGTCGGTATTCCCTTTCTGATATGACGTTAACTCTTTTTACCATCCTGCCCTTTCAGCTTTCCAAATTAATTTTATTCTGCTTATTCAGTTACAAATACTGCTATTAAAATCGAGCGAAAAACAGTATAAAATTGCCATCCACATACAAATAACACTCTTAAGCAACAACTCAATGTTGATAATATTAACATATCACATAAAAAACATCCACAATCCTTCATTTCATGCACCAAACTGAATTATGAACAACAAAATTATTCAGCTGGTGTAAACGTTAAAGCACATACAAGCCATGCCCATCACAATAGTACTAAAACCCATAACTACCAAACAACAAACATGTCCATAGTTGTACTACAACCACATCACTACAAAATAAGTCATAACATACCAATCAAGCTACGCAGATGGCGAAGACGAACGCGAACGAGACATAGATGGAGAATGCGAACGTGAAACTCTTTCTTGGCCTTTGAGTATTGCCATCACCTTTGCCACTACTCATTTGTACACATATTGCCTCACTACATACACTCAGTTAAACTCACTCACATCCTCTCACACTCAATATCTTCATCTTCGGTGATTGATCGATCAATTTTATAACAAACCATCTAAAGAGGACTTAGTCCCATTTGCAGGTAATGCCTTATGTCAATTCCTACAAAAAATTAAACCCAGTGAAATAATAGGATGTTTAGAGCCGCTACAAAAAACATCCATATAGATAACTCCTAACTTTTTCAAACAACAATGAAAATAGAAATTATCACAACTATTTCAAATTTTCAATGTAGTAACAAATAGAACAATACGCACATCATATCAAACAAATTTGCTTTACCCATTTTGTCCAGCTAGTGCAATACGTATGAAAGCCTAACAAGATGTCATGCATCCTCTAACCGAGCTCCAGCATTCTCCTTGTTCCCGCCATTAACATCACAAAGCGAGGCTATGAATGGAAAAATCAAAATGGACTTACCCACTTGTCATTAAACTATTTAAATCCCTAAGGAACAGAAACAAAACTTAGATCACAAAACTGGTGATCAATAACATTAAAAACCATGGTGCAAACTTAAGCAAATGACTATTCCGGACAAGCAAATGAACAACATCGCTCCAGTGAAACCAACCATACTTCCCACTACTCAATTGCAAATCATTAATATCATCCTCTAACAACTTATGATAAGCGACATGCTGAAAAGAAGACATGGAAGAACTGGGAAAAGAGACATTAACTAAAGAAGATGCATTAACTCAATTAGAACAATGTTGCAATATTACATCATGCACATCGTTAACTAAAGAAGAGGCATTAACTAACCCCTAAATCACCAACCTGGTTCACTTTAAGATATGAAATGTAAATTAAGATAAAAACTTACAAGTGGTCTAAATTTTGGTAGCACAGTAAACAAACATGAAAACAGAATGCAAAACGAAAAAAAAAATCATACCCATGGGCGGAAGCGCATCCAGCCAAAGAAATGATAATGCATTTACCATTATTTCTTATTACATTTGTCCTTAACGTCAGTCCGGGCTGAATCCATACACTTGATCTCATCTTCATCATCCTACGAGAAGAAGATATGGATTAAGTTAATTGGATAGTCAGGTATGGTAAGATATAAGCTGGGAAAGGAAAGACAAAGCATTATTTGTAATTCACTCAGGTATGTTGGTTCTTATATTCATGTGCAGTGATTTAGTAGGTGACTGCATAGTGAATGGACCCAAAAAAAATCAGAATTGTGCAAGTACAAGAAAATAAAAGAACAAGAAAAAATATAGAGCCATTACACAAAAGGCAACGTGAATTTCTCTTACACCAACATTCATATTGATTGCTTTGTATTTTATTCTTCTATAATGTCGCAAAACAGAAACTAACAATTAGACCAACAATTGTATTGATTGCTTTTATCAGATGAAGTCCGCTGAAAAATACAAAAGAAAAAGAAATAAAGGAGCATTTAGAAATGTGCTCTACCTCCATATGTCGAACGTACGGTAAAATAAATTAAATAGCAACGAATACTGACATTAATGTAAATCGCTACTGCTGAGGCCATAAAACAGCTATTTTTACTCTATCAACACATATCAATCCCAACGTTGAAAAGTTTTCCATTCAACACATAGTGTTGTTGACCCAAAAGTAATAACTTGTACCAATGTGAGTCTCAAGTTGTATGTTCTGCTGTACAATTAACCATTCAACTTATTTCTATCTTTATTTTCTTTTTCTTTTTCCTTTTTTTGAGAAAGCCATGACAAGAACTGTCGTTGACAAGTTGCAAAAAGCAACAATAGGAAATGGCAAGATTTACAACAAAGTGAACTAACACCACTACTGAAATAGGAATCCAACGATAAACATTTAAATTTGACATGAAAGCAAGACAAAAACAAACCTATACCAGCACAATTCCCGCAACTTACCAGCAACCCAAAAAGATGAGCATATTACCGGTTCATCCAGGTGTCAGCAACATCAAGAAAGCTAAGCTGAGCCTCAAAACAAAAAGAAGAGATAACAAATCAGTTCCCAAGCCAAGTTCAAGAATGAGGAGAAAGCAATGAAACACAAAATCGCCTAATCCTAAACAAGCTCGCTGAAATCGATCCTAAAACCAATGCCCTAAACTCCAACTTGAAGCAGTGAGGCGACGGGTCAATCTCACTTTTAGTGGCAGGAAAAGGGTCAGGTTGATCGCAGTCTAATCAAAGTCGAAGGCAATGAGGCATATAGGTTCAGGGATCTCAAACTGGCTGAGGATGTAAGGGAGCTCGACATGGTTGACACAAGTCAAAGCACAAGGCTGATCTAGTGGAAAGGGCAATTAAGTAGAGGGTTCTAAAAAGGTGAAGAGAAGCTCAATCCAAACAATAATGACAGAAGCTAAGTTGAGGGAGAAAATTTTGAAGGAAGGGAGAGAAATCGAGTGCAGATTTAGGGTTGAAGAAATTTAAAAAATAAGAGTGAAAAACGAGAAGGCAGAGAGAGATGGAATGGGATGATGTGTATCATGCGCTGTTCACCAAAAAGTAGATCTGGGTTGGATCAAAAAAATAGTTTGGAGGGAAAAATTTCCGTTTGGTGCCAAAAATTTGGTTATGGAGCCAAATGGGAAAACCAAATATGCTGTTAAGGGGGAGTCTTCTAATGAATAAATGGGTATGCTTGTTTTTTTTCTTTAAATATTAATATTTGTATTAGTCATGTATACATAGAGTCTCAGTTAATTTTCTAACAATCGGTGTCATGCGTCGCTTATCTTCAAGTGATAACCATGGTTCTTTTATGAAAAAAATTATATATTAATTATTAGTTACTACTATTTAATAGTAATTATTATTTGAAATTTACTAATAAAGAATTAAATATTTATTATGTATTCATTGATTATTAATTTAGTTGATTATTTATTAATAATCAATTATTACTATGAATTATTTCATTTCTCAAATCAATTGTTGTTACTCTAATAGTTTTAATTAATTATCATACATTTACATATAATAATAATAATTTAAGTATTATCTATAAAAATATTATTACCCCTTAATTCATAATTATCCCTTTGTATTACCCCGTAATTTTTACTTTATTATTACTTCTTATGTATTATTGGTTATTAATTACAAAATTATCAGTTATAATAAATTATAAATTATTTAATATTAAGTAATCATTTTCATTAGAAATTGGCATAATTACTGAAAATTTAATATGCATTTTATGATTGCTGTAAAATTGACATCAGTTAGGGTATGACCATTGTAAAATTGGCACCTATTACAATGAGGATTTAGCCCGTTGTAAATTTGGCATCTATTACGATGGGTATTATGAGCATTGTAAAATTGGCATAACTTACAACAGACATTTTATGACCGTTAAAATTGACATCTGTTATAACTGGAATTTTTAGAGTGTTGTAAAATTGGCTTCTTTTACAACTTGTATGAAAGGACCGTTGTAAAATTGACGTCTATTATTAATATATTTTTTATAAATTAATTATTAAAATTTAATGTTGATTATAAATTATTATATATTTGATATTAATTACTCAATTTTACTTACGAATAACTGAAAAGTAAAGTAAAGCTTGTTGGAATACTGATTATATGTAATAACTAGTAAATAGTGATTATTTAATAAAAATCATTAATTATTACAAGTTATAAATGATTAATGCAAAGACACAAGGTTAGATTTGGATTGCTTGTTGGAATACTGATTATATATAATAACTAGTAAATAGTGATTATTTAATAAAAATCATTAATTATTACAAGTTATAAATGATTAATATATTATTATTTAGTTATTAAATATTATAAATAATATAGTATTATTAATGATAAGTAATTATTAATGTAATATTATAGTTAAAGGCAATAATATAAGGTATATAACATCATTGAATGAAATCTAATATGTATACAATAACATAAAAAAATATCATTATTTAAAACTTTTTTACATCTATTTGGGTAGACATTGTAGATATTATTACTTTTACTATGGTGTTATAAATAATGTAATTTTATTGTTAATTATTAGTATTTATGATTAATTATTAAAATAATATTATTAACGATTAATTATTAAATATTAATAAATAATATAATATTATTAATGATTAGTAACTAGTAATATAATATTATAGTTAAAAATCAATAATATATGATTAATGATAAATTTTAAATAATAAAACATAATCAGTACTAATTTTATGAAAGTATTGTAATTATTAATTATTGACTGTCAAAAATTGGCACCTATTACAACGGGCATTTTACAACCATTGCAAAGTAGACATCGATTACAATGAACATTTTGTGAAGTTTGACATCTATTACGACAGGCCTGAAATGACCGTTGTAATAGCACTCTATTACAACGTGCAGATTTTACCCATTGTAAAAAGAGTACTGTAAATGATATCTATTACAATTGTCCAGAAACGACCATTGTAATGGCATTTTATTACAACTGGCAGTATACGCCCGTTGTAAAAGGGCGTTGTACTGGCATTTATTACAATGGTTTAGAAAATGACCGTTGTAATAAATATCTACTACAACGGGCAGCTTATGCCCGTTGTAAAGTGGACATTGTAATAGGATATTTTTGTTGTACACCAGTATAAAAGAACATGATATTATATATGTATATATAATCTTACAGTTTAAATTCTGATCTTTATAACTGAAAATGTGTTGTCTCACAATATATTAGAGATAAGTGGACTACTTCAATCTTATGCTCAGCTGTAATTAATCACTAATTAAATATTTATTATTAATTATAGATTACCAACAACTAATTATTAATAGTAGTTATTAATTTATAATAACTATTATATACTTATATTGATTATCACATATCAATTATTAATTATTTAATAGTACATTAATATGCATGAAAATAATAACTTGTATGGTAATGTTTGAATTTTTTGAATTTCGAAATTCTTTAATATTTATTTAACTTCTTATTTTTAAACTTTGACCATTTTGTTTTTCTGAATTACTAATTATTTATCAAATAATACGTACCAATCAATTTCTTAAAAGCAAATATGTATTAATAATTTCTTGATATTAATTTAATTAATCGTATTAAAGACTATTAAATAATCATTGATTATCAAAACAAATTTAATAAACATCGAACAACAATGTATTTTATCAATTACTGTTACTTCTTATTTATATTATATAGTAATTAATAATTAATCATCATCGATTTTCAAAAAAAAGTTTAATCAGCATTAACTATTGAATTTTATTTACTTCTAATAGTTATTATTTATTATTAATTACTAATGTATTATTAACATTAATTATTTAAAATTTATATTTACTAATTAATTACTAAGTAATAACACAAATTAAAACATTATATAAATAATAAATATAAAAGTTCGTTTCAAATCTCTTGGAAAACTACAGGAAAGATAACTTCAAAATTATGTTGACGGTAATCCGACTCTATTAGCAACATAATTTAGCGTTAAATATTATATGACGGTAAAGAGCTGCAATTTCCCTTGATTTAGCGAAAGAATTAGTATTCAACGGTAATAATTTATAATAATATGACATATAAAATCCAAAATACTTTCTCTTACAAAGCCCATGGAAATTCGCCGCTAATTCGCAACGGAGCTAAAAATCAGTCGTTAATCGGTTTTTCTTGTTGTGTTTGATCGATATGATAAACTTAAATGATAGAAACGAGCAAGAATAAAAGTTTTGGAAAAGGAGACAAGAACATACCCTCGAAGAGAAATGGGTACAAAACACGAATCTTGTCTTCGGTCTCCCAAGTCACATCCTATGGGTTATCTCCCCACTGAACCTTCATCAACTTGACCTCTCTATTGCGTAGCTTCTTAACTTCTGATCCAAGAATACGGGTAGGAACTCGTCTAACTGTCGCCTCCCGTTCCACTTCTACTTCCTCCAATATACTCGGCTCAACTACTTCTACGGAATCATGCAAGCACTTCCGCAAATACGAAACGTGGAAAACATCATGAACCTCGGATAGTCTCTCTGGTAGCTTTACTCTATAGGCCATTTGGCCAATCCTTTCTATTATGGGAAATGGCCCTACTAATCTCGGCGCCAATTTCCCTACAGATCCGAAGCGAACCACATTCCTCAATGGTGACACCTTAATGAAAACCATATCTCCTACCTCGAATTCAATGTCAGTCCTTCTCTTGTGAGCGCAAAGTTTTTGCCTATCTTGAGCGGTCTTCATTCGTCGTCTAATAAGATCAATCTTCTCGGATGTTTCTCTAACCATATGCGGTCCAAGTAGTACTCTTTCTGTAGATTTCCACCAATAATTCGGTGATCTACAGGGTCGTCCGTATAATGTTTCGAAGGGTGTCATGCGAATGCTACCTTGATAACTGTTGTTGTAGGTGAACTCTACTAAAGGAAAATGCTTTTCCCAAGTCCCTCCGAGGTCTAGGATACACAGCCTCAAAAGATCCTCTAGGGCTCTGTTCACTCTCTCCGTCTGTCCATCGATCTGAGGATGATAAGCAGCGCTTAAACATAACTGTGTACCTAATGCTTCTTACATGCTTCTCCAAAATTCACTAGTGAAGATGGAGTCACGATCGCTTACGATACTGGAAGGTACTCTATATAGATAGACTATCTCTCGAACATAAACTACTACCAACCATGTTGTCGTCCTTTTACTCTTAACTGGAATAAAATGAGCACTCTTAGTAAGTCTATCCACCATAACCCAAATACTGGTGTTGCCTTTCTTCGATCTAGGCAAACCATCTATGAAATCCATAGAGACGCTCTCCCACTTCCACTGTGGAACCTTCAAAGGATGAAGTAAACTACCGGGATTCTTTTGCTTAGCTTTGACTTGCTGGCAAACCAAGCATTGAGAAACAAACTCTGCCACATCTTTCTTCATCCCAGCCCAAAAGAAAACCCTCTTCATATCCCTATCCATCATATCGCCATCTGGATGAATAGTCATCTTAGAATGATAGGCTTCTTCTAGGACTGTCTTTAACAAACTTCCAGTTTGGGGAGCACAAAGCCTTCCATCTCGTCGCAACCACCCTTTATCGTTTATGGAATATCTATTGAGGTGACTAGAAGTCTCCCCTTTACTGAGTCTGTCTAAGATGTCTGAAATCTATGTATCATCTCGTTGCAAAGCTCCTATTTGATCCACAAGAGTAGGTCGTATCTCCAGCGATGCAAATAAACCATGCAAAAAATCAGTGAAGGGTCTAAAGTCGAAATAAACTCCAAGCTCTTCCTCTCCACAAACAGAGGACTTACGGTCATCTTCTTCCTACTCAGTGCATCAACCACCACATTACCCTTACCAGGGGTATTAGCGATCTCGAAGTCAGAAGATGCTAAGAATTCCATACACCTTTGTTTCCTTAAATTCAGATCCTTTTGCGAGAACAAGTACTTGAGAGATTTATGATCGGTTGTGACGGCCCGCCCCGCACCAACCGACATTTACTCCAATGGTGCGCTGTACACATGCCCGACTAGCACGGAACGGTCGTTAGAAGAAAGGAAAGAGGAGAGTAAAACAAACAAAGAACCTGTAATATGTCTCATAGCGCATGGGATAAAATATAATCATAACATATACTTGACACAAAACAGGTGAGACAGTGCATAAGCTAAAAACAAACTAACATAGCAGCGGAAAATCCAAGTATAGCATATGATCCAAAGCCAACATTATTACAACTTTTCAAACTATCTCAAAATGAAAAAGCAAGATAAGGGAGGTACATTACTAATGCCCAAGTAGCGACCACCAATCGACACAGGGAGAATATCTATATATATCTATATCTATATATATATATATATATATATATCATATGTGGAAGCCTCTTGCTCGCCTCCAGATCAGCTACTCGCACATCACCAGCTAACCTGTCTCTAGTCTGCTCATGTGAGCACCCAGAGTAATAAGAAGAGACATAAAACTCTGGGTCAGACAAAAGTCTGGTATGAGCGATAAGCAACAAAACAGAACAATAACAGGTATAATCCAATCATACCTGAACCTGGACCTGCAACCAAAGAGTTAGCACTACATACTGTACAATACTCTAAGGTGCCACTAACATATAGTGTAAAGGATACGGGGGTGGGGATGTGCATGTCATAGTAATGTCAAACAATCAAGCATAACAACCATCCTCACATCTCTCACTCGGTGCGTAAAGTATACGATATCCACTACTTTGGTCACCTAATACTTTGGGCCATGACGGAATCCAATCCCGTGTAACTATCACTACAAGCCCACTATCCATCTGTAAGTGGTGAACCAAAGTTATGAATACCGACAACCCCTTTGCACACGTCCCGCAGCAAAGCCCAATCATGAAGTGAACTCATTGGTTCCCATCTGGATCCTGAGCTCTAACATCCATTTGGACTACCTTTGCATCTCGGGTTTTGATCAGCATCTCCTCCGGATCGGTCTTCCTTTCTTCACTTCACGTTGCTTCAGGTCGTGGTTTTCCTCCAGGTTCGGATCGTGCTTCTCCTCCATCGGTTCGCGGATCGCACCACTCTAGTTCGGATCATGTTACTCCACCCATGTTGGATCGGTTCGTGGCTCCAGCTCCTAGTCGTGGTGACGCTCCTAGATCGGGTCGTGGGTCTCCCCTGGTCCACGTCTCGTGATACTTGAAGTGGCTCGTGCGTCAGCCTCTGGTTCGTGGCCTTCGTAGTGGAGCAGATCATGGGGTATGGTCGACTCGTGGAGATGGCATGCGATCGGGTCGGGTCGGAGAAGATGGGGCGGATCGTGGTACCTGTGGCGATCCGTTCCGGTTCTGCACGATTTCCTGCACTCTTCCAGCGACTGTTTTACGCCATTCAACGCCATGTTTGACCCATCTAACTATTCTAATCAATTGCAAAGCAAACCATACAATCATAGCAACATGTAGAAGTGACCTCAAACACCAAAACAACAATATGATGGGTTAAAATGGATCAAACATAGCCAAAATCCCATATTTCCCCTTAAGCATGTTTAAGAATAACTAAGCATAGGATTAACAAAACTTAACCAAATTAACCCAAACTTCCAACAGAGGTCTAAAACAATATTTCTGAATTTCTGAATATTTTTCCAGATTTTTAACATGCATAAATTCGCTAATTTCCACTAATCACCCCTTAATCCCCCAAATTCCGGGATATGCAAAATTAGTCGAAATTAACCCAAATTCATACCAGAGGCATAAAATGATGTTTTAGAATTTTAGGAATTTTTCTAGATTTTTCTGAGCCATAATTTCGCTAATCTTCGCTAATTACCATAATTAGTCGTAATTAGTGAAAAACAATGCAAATCACTCACCTTTGCCACAAAGTAAACTATAGAGCTGAAATGATTCTTTGTTTGGGTCGAATTCTAATGTGTTCCAGCAGCTCTAATCTTGATTTGGTGAAGATCTCCCTTGATTTGATGTTGCTAATCCCAATCTTCAAGTTGTAGGTGATTTGGAGGTGTTTTCAGAGGTTGGAGGCCATATTTAGGGTTTCTTAGAGGTAAGTGGAGGTTAGAAAACTGAAATGAAATGAAACCCTAACTCATTTCAGCCTCCCCATAACCCTAATCCCGAAATGGGTTATGGGCCCAATTACTAATCACCCCATTTGGCCCGATTAAGCAGTTTTTCTCCTTCCAGACCTTATTTCAGCCATTTCTCCGAAACGGTAAGCCCCTTTTCCACACGTGACCACTCTATGGTAAGGTAAACCATCATTCGAAGCCAATGGAAGTGGTTTCATGTCAAAATTCCTTTCAAATCAAAAGTTATGGATGAAACAAGATCAGCTAGGGGCAAAACGGTCATTTAAAAATCGGCAAAAATCATGAACGTGAAAAATTACTCCAATAGTCGTCCCTCAACTCTACATGACCATACGACTTCGTATGAGAAAGAAATAAATATTCTACGATCCTCCGATGTGTAGAATGCGGGTTGTTACATTCTTCCCCTCTTAAAAAATTTCGCCCCCGAAATTCCCTAACCAACACACAAAGGGTCCCGCATGCCTATCAGCTATAAACAACAATCAAACATGCAAAACAAGCAAAACAATTCTATCCTAGCATGTGGAATAACTAAATCGCAAAGAGATCTTACCAGACAAAGAGTTCTGGATACGTCTTCCTAATGCTCTCCTCTGTCTCCCAAGTACAGTCATTCTCGTTCTCGCCCCACTGAACCTTGACTAGCTTCACCGCATTCCTTCGAAGTTGCTTCGTATCGTTCCCAACAATACGAATCGGCTTGCGGTTCCCAACCGCCTCGGGTTCTACTTCGAAGTCCTCTAACTGTTCAGGTGAAATAGTCATATCTGGGTCGTGCACGAACTTCCTTAGTTGGGAAACATGAAATACGTTATGAACTCCCGCCATCTTTTCGGATAAGCCAACTCTATATGCCAAATTCCCAACTTGCTCGAGAACTGGGAATGAACCAACGAATCTTGATGCTAATTTGCCTCTCCTTCCAAATCGAATCACGCTTTTTAACGGAGAGATCTTGACAAACACCAAGTCGCCAACAGAAAATTTTAAGTATCTTCTCCTCCTATCAGCATAACTCTTCTGCCTATCCTGGGCAGCCTTCATTCGTTGTTGAATGATCTTAATCTTATCTGAAGTTTCTCTTATCATTTATGGTCTAAGCTCAAATTTCTCACCATTCTCCAACCAACATGATGATGCCTTGCACGGTCTTTCGTACAAAGTTTCAATTGGAACCATACCAATACTGGGCTAATAACTATTATTATCCATAACTCAACCAGATACAAATAGCCATCCCATGACCCTCCAAAATCCAATATATAAGTTCTCAAAAGGTTCTCTAATATACAATTCACTCAAATACCATCATGACCTGACCTAGTCCTTGGTAAACTATCAATATAATCCATTTGAGACTTGTTCTCATTTCCATTTAGGAATTTCTAATGGTTGTAACAAACTACTAGGCTTCTTTTGCTCAGCTTTTACTAACTGGCAATTTATGCATTTGGACATAAACTTCCCAACATCTTTCTTTATCCTTTCCCAGTAGTAGATCTGCTCCATGTCTCAATACATCTTGTTACCACTGGGATGTATAGTCAATTTCGGGTGATGATATGCTCTAAGCACTTCATCTCTCAGTCCATCTACGTTGGGTACAACTAGTCCCTTATTCTTTCGAAGCCACCCTTTTCGATCAAATCCTTACTTGATCATTCTCTTTCCATCGATACCCATCTCTACCCTAGAGATGGTTTCCAATAGATTAGGATTGTCCTTCTAACTGGAACCAATCCACTCAATCGAAATCGATCTAATCGTCTAGCTTACTAGTGTTTCTGAATCCAATTCACTCTTGGGCCTGAAATCATATCCTGTGATATACTCTAGTTACTTCTATCCTAGAAACAAAACCCCTAAACTGGCATGTCTCTTACTCAATGCAACTATTACCGCACCCAAATCCTTTACTATGATCACTCTGCCCCATGGAGTCATGGCGACTCCACTGCACTGATCCATAACCACTAGTCCTTTGCTATGTCCACTCTGCCCCATGAAGTCATAACAACTCCACTGCACTGGCTCATAGCCTTACTAATCCTTTACTATGTCCACTTTGCCTCTCGAGCCATGACGAATCTACTGCACTGGCTCATAGTCCTACTGCAATCACTTTGTTCCCCATCGCTGGAACCCTACAGGTGATAGTATACTCAAGGGAAGAAAAATAGGAACAACATAGCAACCATAACATCCATCGAACAAGTCCTACCTATCACCTGCTGAATTCATAAACACATCGACACCTACATGACTGGTCTAACTAATCCCAATATGTCGATTCTAGTATGTCTGGTCCAATCAACATCAATAACAAATGGAAGCCCAGCCTCCATACATACACCGATGCCTACTTGACTTGTCCAACCAATCCCAGGCCAATGGAAGCCCCGCCTCCCTACGGACTACCGTACGTCCAACGTACGTTTATCCTCCAAGGATAACTAGATCACGTCCAATGGATCCAAGGTAACGGGCGACCCCAGATACCCCTGCTTTTAGTCCGCCTAAAATACTTGAGTCCAACCCAAGTCTATCCATTGTCTTGCTGCCCTCTCGAGTCCAACTCAAGCCGAATCCAATTTCTTGCAGCCTTCTCGGGTCCAACTCGAGTCAATCTATAACTCAGACCCAGTCTTGAGTATCCATTACCGACAAACTCTAGTCCAACGTGAGTCGTCGTCTCCTTATTCATTGCATCTCCAAGATCAACGGACACCCATTTTCCTTTTACGAGTTCAAGTCCAACTTGAATCGCCCTAATCTTCGTTGTATCCTCCATGATCAACGAACACATCCTATTCCTTCAAAGTCCTACTATCCAAAGAGAACATCAACATAGGGTTCTAAACAATTCATTACTTTGCATCTTTCTCGAGTCCCAGTCAGGCAATCTCATAACCCTATCGAGTCTAACTCTGGGCAGTCTATACCATTGAACAGTCTTATCATGTTTCATCTTCCCATCACTCCTCGAGTAAACCAAGATATCATCCAATGAAAAATCACAACAACTATTTACCCCTCACGCAAACCATCCTAGTCGAAATCGACATTCCCCAAGTACAAGCTCCAAAGGCCTAAACCAATATCAGACAAGCACCCAAGGAACATCTCCTCTGAGTTCGGACAACCCACGTGAGGTGATACTAGCAAAACAATCTAGCACTGGAGCACTCATTTGCTTCCCAGAGACAACTAGAATTTATTACAACGATAACCTCTTAGCTTCCTTAACTTCAGTTACTATCGCCATCATTAGGTAGGTACCTAATACCACCCTATTCCTTTGGAGTAGATCGACTCCCCAAAATAATGCTAAACCCAGTAAAGCCCAAAACAAAGCAATCACAACAAACATACATCCATGACTCGATAAGACCACACAACAAACATACTCCCCAAAATAATGCCAAAACTAGTCGAACCACTAATCGGGTTCGTCACAACTAGAGGTCTATCGACCATCTCGGGTTTGTCAACCAATACCCGAACAGAAACATCTTAAATAGAAAGCATACCTTTTATAACGACACCCTTTCCCTTCTGCGTCGCACTTGGAGCAGTCGACGAAGAAGGAATAGCGTTGATAGCATACGCTTTCACAATCTGCTTCTCCCTAGGAGGTTGGGCGCAATCATCCTTGTGATGTCCCGCCTGGCCGTAGTTAAAGCACTTCCTTTCCCCAGGCTTTTCTCGACAATCTCTAGCATAGTGGCCCTTCTTGCCACAACTAAAGCATTCGCCATCTTTCTTATTTTTCTTATTCTGACCATCCTTGGTCGGGTTCTGCTTCCTCTTGTTCTGAGAACTCTTCTTGCCTTCACCGCCTGCTTGCGGCTTTGGCTCCTCTGTAGATGCAATAGCAACTTCGGTCTTCGACTTAGGGAAAAGGCTCTCTGACCTTAATGCCTTTCCTACAATAGATTTGAACGTCTCATCGATATGGTTTATAAGTCTTTCCCCCAAGTACCCATCCAAGCCAGTTATGAACTTCTCGTTCTTCTTTTCGACTGTATCGATAAGGGACCATCCATATTTCGATAAAGTATCGAATTCTGCGATGTACTCCAAGACTGCCCTACTATTCTGCTTAAGCTCCAAGAACTTCCTGAACAATTCTGATTTATGAGCAGCTGGAATAAACTTATCACAAAAGAGAGTCTTAAACTGATTCCAAGTAACTTGATCCTCTGGAGTAGTTGTCTTAATGGCATTCCACCAATTCATCGCTCGCCCTTGCAACTGACGAGACGCTAACCTTCTCTTCACCGCATCCTCGATATCCAAGTCTTTGAAGATATGATCACAGCTATCCAACCAATCCTGAACATCCGTGGCCGACTCCATTCCGTGGAACGGCTTTCCACCAAGGTTAGTGTAATCCTTGCACAACTTAGCAAAATCGGCCCTAGGCGCCTGCATTACTGGACCACCACCATTTCCTGGATTGGGAACTGCTCCCTAAACATCCCTAAGCATCTCCCTCATGAAGTTAGTGAACATCGTCCTCATGTCAGGAGCATTTCCATTATTGGTCCCTCTACCAGCACCCCTCGTGTCTCGACTCATCGTTCAATCTGTAAAGAGAAAACGATTAACGACCCCATAGTGGTGCTAGTGCAGTACGACTTCATCCTTAGCTATACTAATAATATATATAGATATAGATTTTGAAAACCAAAATAATCACAAATATGCTCTATCATATACGTACTATCTCTCCCTGGTGTCTTTCCCTAGGTTAACTACGCAACCTAGAGCTCTGATACCAAATGTGACGGCCCGCCCCGCACCAACCGATATTTACTCCAATGGTGCGCTGTACACATGCCCGACTAGCACGGAACGGTCGTTAGAAGAAAGGAAAGAAGAGAGTAAAACAAACAAAGAACCTGTAATATGTCTCACAGCACATGGGATAAAATATAATCATAACATATACTTGACACAAAATAGGCGAGACAGTGCATAAGCTGAAAACAAACTAACATAGCAGCGGAAAATCCAAGTACATCTTATGATCCAAAGCCAACATTATTACAACTTTTCAAACTGTCTCAAAAAGAAAAAGCAAGATAAGGGAGGTACATTACTAATGCCCAAGCAGCGACCACCAATCGACACAGGGAGAATATCTATATATATATATATCATATGTGGAAGCCTCCTGCTCGCCTCCGGATCAGCTACTCGCACATCACCAGCTAACTTGTCTCTAGTCTGCTCGTGTGAGCACCCAGAGTAATAAGAAGAGACATAAAACTCTGGGTCAGACAAAAGTCTGGTATGAGCGATAAGCAACAAAATAGAACAATAACAGGTATAATCCAATCATACCTGAACCTGGACCTGCAACCAAAGAGTTAGCACTACATATTGTACAATACTCTAAGGTGCCACTAACATATAGCGTAAAGGATACGGGGATGGGGATGTGCATGTCATAGTGATGTCAAACAATATAGCATAACAACCATCCTCACATCTCTCACTCGGTGCGTAAAGTATACGATATCCACTACTTTGGTCACCTAATACTTTGGGCCATGACGGAATCCAATCCCGTGTAACTATCACTACAAGCCCACTATCCATCTCTAAGTGGTGAACCAAAGTTATGAATACCGACAACCCCTTTGCACATGTCCCGCAGCAAAGCCCAATCATGAAGTGAACTCATTGGTTCCCATCTGGATCCTGAGCTCTAACTTCCATTTGGACTACCTTTGTATCTCGGGTTTTGATCAGCATCTCCTCCGGATCGGTCTTCCTTTCTTCACTTCACGTTGCTTCAGGTCGTGGTTTTCCTCCAGGTTCGGATCGTGCTTCTCCTCCATCGGTTCGTGGATCGCACCACTCTAGTTCGGATCGTGTTACTCCACCCATGTTGGATCGGTCCGTGGCTCCAGCTCCTGGTCGTGGTGACGCTCCAAGATCGGGTCGTGGGTCTCCCTTGGTCCACGTCTCGTGATACTTGAAGTGGCTCGTGCGTCGGCCTCTGGTTCGTGGCCTTCGTAGTGGAGCAGATCGTGGGGTATGGTCGACACGTGGAGATGGCATGCGATTGGGTCGGGTCGGAGAAGATGGGCTGGATCGTGGTACCTGTGGCGATCTGATCCGGTTCTGCGCGATTTCCTGCACTCTTCCAGCGACTGTTTTACGCCATTCGACGGCATTTTTGACCAATCTAACTATTCTAATCAATTGCAAAGCAAACCATACAATCATAGCAACATGTAGAAGTGACCTCAAACACCAAAACAACAATATGATGGGTTAAAATGGATCAAACATAGCCAAAATCCCATATTTCCCCTTAAGCATGTTTAAGAACAACTAAGCATAGGATTAACAAAACTTAACCAAATTAACCAAAACTTCCAACAGAGGTCTAAAACAATATTTCAGAATTTCTAAATATTTTTCTAGATTTTTAACATGCATAAATTCGCTAATTTCCACTAATCACCCCTTAATCCCCCAAATTCTGGGATTTGCAAAATTAGTCGAAATTAACCCAAATTCATAAAAGAGGCATAAAATGATGTTTTAGAATTTTAGGAATTTTTATAGATTTTTCTGAGCCATAATTTCGCTAATTTTCGCTAATTACCATAATTAGCCGTAATTAGTGAAAAACAATGCAAATCACTCACCTTTGCCACAAAGTAAACTATAGATCTGAAATGATTCTCTGTTTGGGTCGAATTCTATTGTGTTCCAGTAGCTCTAATCTTGATTTGATGAAGATCTCCCTTGATTTGATGTTGCTAATCCCAATCTTCAAGTTGTAGGTGATTTGGAGGTGTTTTAGAGGTTGGAGGCCATATTTAGGGTTTCTTAGAGGTAAGTGGAGGCTAGAAAACTGAAATGAAATAAAACCATAACTCATTTCAGCCTCCCCATAACCCTAATCCCGAAATGGGTTATGGACCCAATTACTAATCACCCCATTTGGCCCGGTTAAGCAGTTTTTCAACTTCCAAACCTTATTTCAGCCATTTCTCCCAAACGGTAAGCCCGTTTTCCACATGTGACCACTCTACGGAAAGGTAAATCATCATTCGAAGCCAATGGAAGTAGTTTCATGTCAAAATTCTTTTCCAGTCAAAAGTTATGGACGAAACAAGATCAGATAGGGGCAAAACGGTCATTTAAAAATCGGCAAAAATCATGAACATGAAAAATTACGCCTATAGTCGTCCCTCAACTCTACATGACCATACGACTTCGTATGAGAAAGAAATAAATATTCTACGATCCTCCGATGCGTAGAATTCGGGTTGTTACATCGGTATACAACTCGAACTTCTCTCCAAGCAAATAATGACGCCACGTCCTAAGAGTGAACACCATTGCAGCTAGCTCTAAGTCGTGGGTTGGGTAGTTCTTCTCATGAACTCTTAGTTGTCCACCTCCATAACATACTACCCTCCCTTCTTGCATCAGAACCGCAGCAAGCCCTTTACCACATGCATCAGTGTATACTATAAACACCTTGTTCCCATCGGGCAGGGTCAATACTGAGGCTATTGTTAGAGCCCTCTTCAATCCCTGGAAAGCAACATTACAATCTACATCCCATGAAAACGCCAAGTTCTTGTTCGTCAGCCTGGTGAGTGGGGATGATATTTTTGCGAAGTCCTTAATGAACTTCCTATAATAGCCTTCTAACCCCAGAAAGCTTCTACCTCCGTTGCATTCTTTGGAATCTGCCAATCCTGAACTGCAACCAACTTTGCGGGATGCTATCCTTCTTTGGAAACCACGTGCCCTAGGAATCTCACCTCTTTCTCCAAAAATGGCACTTAGAGAATTTTACCTTAAGCCGATGCGCAAACAGAGTTTTCAAAACCTCCCTTATATGCAAGGCATGCTCTTCCTTGCTCTTTGGGAAGATTAGGATGTCATTAACAAAGTCCATGACAAATTTATTTAGAAACTCCCGAAACACCCTACTCGTCAGATCAACAAAATAGGCGGGTGAATTTGTCAACCCATATGGAGTCATAAAAGTGGTCTTATCTATACTGTCCTCAACCACCCTCAACTGATGAAATCCCGTGGCCAAGTCTAACTGGGAGAATGCCAATGCACCAACAAGCTAGTCAAATAAGTCATCTATCCTTGGGAATGGGTGCCTGTTCTTCTTAGTAACTTTATTCAACTCCCTATAATCCACACACAAGCGAAGCGAATCATCTGTCTTCGTCGCGAATACTACTAGAGCACCCCATTCAGATATTCTTCGTCTAATAAATCCTTTCTCAATTAGCTCCCTACTTGCTTGCTAAGCTCCCACCTTTCCCTTAGAGCCATATGGCGCACAGGTTATGCAACTGGCTTTGCATTTTCTACTAAAAATGTAGAAAATCGACCTCACACCTTAGAGGTAATCCGCATACCTTATCAAAAACATCTGGATTGTCTCGGACTACTGGAAAAGAATGCATATCATTGATAGATGTATCAAGAGACTCTAGGAAACTAAGCATAAAAGACCCTTGCAGGTCATAAGAAATCTCGAGGGTCCTCCCATGACAAGTCAGAAGCCTAACGACCCTCCTCTCACAATCCAGAATGGCACCATACATGGCTAGCAAATTGTTCCCTAGAATCAAACCGTAGCCCATAAAACCGAGCACATAAGCGTAGCACTCAAATTCGACGCCTAAGACAGATATTCTCAAACCCCAACAAATCATGGACAAATGAGCCAAACCACCAATGGGGTTTGAGACAATAACGGGATCCACCGCCATATTAGTATTTAAGTGCAGAGACTCAACCATAAACTAGATATAAATGAATGTTAAGCGCCAGAATCAAAAAGATTTATAATAGGATGATTGGAAAGAGAAATTAAACCTTCCATGGAAATTTTCCTAGCTCTATCTAGAGCAATTGTTGTGAGAGCATGCACCTGGCCTCCAGAAGCTTCTGTCCTTTGACCTTTTCCTTGCCTCTTTGGGCACTTCCTAGCAAAGTATCCGACCTCTCCACATCTGAAGCAAGTATTCTTCCTTCTTTTGCAGTCCTTGACCAAGTGACCCTCACACCCGCAATTGTGGCACTTTCTCTTATCCTTAGCCTTGTCATTCTTTCCACCTTTCTTTTGCTTTTGTTGCTGTTGTCCCTTCTTTGGCCAAACTTTCTTGTTTTGCGTTGTTTCCTCAGTCTAAACTTCCTTCTTTTCTCCTTTTTCCTCCTCATGCATCAATGCCATATCAACAAGCCTTTCAAAAGTGGCTCCCATTGGAATATGGGACATAGCTAACCCATGAAGGGGTTCATTCAGTCCTTTAACAAACCACATGGCTTTCTTACGCGGAGTGTCCACCAGTTCCAAACCAAATCTAGCTAGCTGGTTGAATTTGTTCACATATTCTTTAACAGTCATGTTTCCTTGTTTGAGCACTAAGAACCTTTCCATTTGCATGCTTTTCTCATCTTGAGAAAGAAACTTCATTTCAAACCTCATTCTAAAATCATCCCACGTCTCCATTGGACGTCCAGCTTTGGTAGCTTCCTACCAGAACAAAACTTCATCTTTCAGTAGCCAGACAATTAACTGAATCTTCCTTTGATCTTCCACTTCGAAAATTCCAAACAATTCCTTGGTCTCCTTGAGCCAATTCCTTGCCTCTACGAACATTTCAGTTCCACGGAATGGCTTCCCTCCCATAGCACATAAATCTTTGCAAATCTTAGCGAAATTATCTGCTCTTGGAGGAGGAGGAGGAGGAGGAACAATGCGTGCAGTTGGGGGAGGAACTTCAGCTTGACCACTGACAGGCACCATGGCCTCTAGATACCTACAGAACTAGCCCGGTATCGTAATGCCCTCTGGAATATTAGGTTCCCCAGACATGCTAAAAAGAAAAGGAAAGAGATTCAGACAAAGGATCGAAAGATATTACATATGCCTTTGGGGAATACGTTTTTCAAAACAGACTTTTCTTTTGAAAATGCTTTCTTTTAAAACCTTTTTGAAAATAATTTTCAAAAACCTTTATCTAATCTAGTAACCTTCAGCTCTGATACCAAGTGTGACACCCCACGTCCGTTAATGTCACTCATTAAGAGAATGCATTAAGTTTCGTGAAGCATTATAGGTAAACAGAAAAAGAAACATTACAATATAGATACAAAAAAAATAGCGGAATAAAAACTAACTTTATTATTCATAAAGCATTGGGGTTCAAAACATTATATGTCTGAAAATACATAAACCCGGTACATTATCAAAACATCTGTCTTTAATTACCTAACGGTGTCTTTAATTACATAACCCCAACTGGTTAAGTTTGTGGGCCTATATATAAGTATTACCTAATCCCCTTAGATTAACTTAACCCACCCACTATTCAAACAAGTTTACTTAACCTCAATTCAAGTTCATGTTCATACAATCCCTTTGGGTTCAGCTAGGTTAAGTATTCAAATTCATTACCATGTCCATTTATGGTCATAATGTGCTAGACCTGCTACATTAAGCCGAACATTTATGGATGCTGGATATGTCGGTCGGTTTCGGGCAGACTTCTTCCATAAGTCGGGCTTAACCGCGTGTCTTAGCACGTCTCGTATTTGTGCACCTAGACCCCTCACATTAGATTCACCACTTGTGGTTGCTGGATATGCCGGGCGGTTCCGGGTAGGCTTCCACCATAAGTGTAACCTAACCTCGTGTCTAGGTGCAGTTACAGTTTCTAGTTACTGTAATCCTAGGCATTTGGTTATTAGCCAATTTTATCTATGTCGTTATAGGTGTTCACGCCCCTTTTCCCCCAATTATGTTCATAATGAATTATATGCCCCAAATTCATGTTCATAAACATTATTCAAGTTATGCCAAATACCACATTTACAAGTTATGCCCAATTTCAATGTTTTTCCCCTCGTTCTCCGTTTAACGCGTTCGCATATTTTAGAGTCATGCCTAGGCTCAAAAATAGCCTGGCTATATAAAAATAAAAGGAAAAGGATGAAGGGAATATGATAGAAATGATTATACTATCAAGATTGACATAAACACATAGTGGCATATTGATAAGATGGACATATAAGAACAGATCTGGTGAACATGAGATAACAGAATTGATTCTAGCATAACTGGGATGTCATAATGGGAATGATAAGGTCCAAACAATAATCTAGATGTCCAACTAATAATAGATCCAATTTAACCACAAATATGATAGGTACAAGATGATCTAAATAGTGAATTAGATCTATAATCAAAGGTAGATCTGACATGATAAAGGTTAAGATCCAAGTCATAGTTATGTCAGAATATCATAGATTCACATGTTATTATAGATCTGATATGATTCAAGAGGTTACAGGCATAGATCCAAATTACAGTCATATCATGTTTTACTTTTTAATTATTTAAATCTAAAAGTAACTTAAACTCATAGTGTTTTGATCTAGAAAATAGAAGGAGAATAGCAGACGTTGAATCATAGATCTACACTTGATTAACTTGATTGTAGAAGAAGAAAAAGGTTTGATTTAGTCCGGGTAGCGACAGCATCTAGTCCTCCATTATTTTCAGTGTGGAGAAACAAGAGAAATGGGCCGTATATATAGCCGAACCCCTGAAACCCTTACTGCCCAGATCTTCCGCAGAGGGGACGACCCCCCCTTAGGGGGTCGACCCATGGGTCGACACCTCCCTTGAGGTACACCCCTTGGGCGGGAAATTTTCCACCAGTGGAAATTTGATTTTTGAACTGAAATTTGATTTTCTGATTTAATTATATATATATATATATATATATATAATTTTCTTGCGCGTATACAGACTTCAAACTTTCAAAACTTCTTCATACGGTGCACGTTTACGCAAACCAAATGTCTGTCTTGACCAATTTTTTGAGATGAACGCAATGGCGTGGTTCGTTTCACTTAATTCTAGATATTAAATTAAATATTCTTTAATTTGTCCTCTTTAGTGTTGTTAAAAATACTAAGTGTTACATAGATAGTGATTTTTTTTGTTTCCATTATTACTTATACGAATTCAATGAATACACGTACATCCTCGTAAAAATGTTCACTTTTTGATCTCCCGTTTTCCTTTATTACATTGTTCAATGAATACAGATTTCAAAAGCATTGATATTTTATTTTTGAATTCAATCATATGGTTTAATGTTTTATTAATTATAAAGTATTATTGTTTTTAATTTTAATTTTGGTTCATTTATACATTTTAATGTTCCTTTAACCATCATTCAACTATTAGTTTTCACTTATACATTTTACTATTGACGTTATTTAATATAATATTAATTTTTTACGTTATTGTTTTCTACTTCAATGGTCGACCATCTTACTTTCCATTACAAACACAACAACAATCACATTGCGTAAATCATTTCATTTTAAATGATTCAATAAAATTTAGGCAGCACTGTTATGTAACGATGGTGGGAACAAAGTCCTCCTCCTTTTACATAGGGCGCATGCATATGAGTTAGCACACACATCCTTGTAACAAAAGGAATCCTTGTTGTTACGTGCCTACCAATTCATATTTGTACTCCACTCCTTCAATTTATTCCGTGATGTAGGACTATTTATTCAAACCGTCATTCCGACCTTAACAACATGGAGATAATCCTAATCGTCTTCCCCTTGACTCACATCCTACGAGTATTTTTTTAAGAGCACTGCCTTGCTTGCATGGCCCAGTCCATAACCTTCAGCTCCTGTACCACTGTTATGTGATGACGGTCGGAATAAACCCCCCTTCCTTCTGCATAGAGTGCAAGCATATGAGTTGGCACACACATCGTTGTAACAGAAGGAATCCCTGTTGTCAAGTGCCTTCCAATTCATATTTATACTCAACTCCTTCAATTTATTCCGTGATGGGGGTCTATTAAATCAAACTGTCATTCCTATCTTAACAACATGCGAGACAATCATAATAAGTACTTCCCCTATGTTTCCTGAATCGTGCACGAATGCATATATATAAGGAACAAATTGGAAATGCTATCAAAAATTAGTGAACTGTTTAAAACGAAATGATTTACAAAATATAATTACTTTATTATGTATGTAACTAGTTCAATAAAGGAATAAATCCAAAAATTGTACCTGATGAATAGGTGTTCATCTATGATAAGAACAAATATCCATATAATGACCATATGCAATACTTATTAGACAAGGCTAAAAATTCTTTAAGGTTTCTATGAATATAATATAATACATAATTCATACTTTTTAAAAACTTGGTTTTATGTTTATAGTATTTTATTTAAAAAATTAAACTACAATGTACAATAGTTTATCATATATGTACTTATTAAAATTATAATTAACGGTTATATAAAATTAAATATTATTTTTGATATTTTAGAAAATATATACGTTACATTATGCTCATCCACATTGATTAACCCAAGCAAATCCTAATACGCATATCCGCTCATTAATCAATGCATATACACTAAATAATTATCGCATACGTACTAAAAAAGTATTGATTTCGACATTTATAATATAATTAACATTCCATGAGACATACTAAATAATTAGTAGGGTATTAAAAACAACCAGAATAATAAATAAACCATAATTTAGAAAATCAAAATTAGTTAGGGTTTAAGAATAAAACCCGAATAGATTTTAGTGAGTGGTGTAAAGTTGAAGAGAGTGAAGGACGATGATGCTGGAGATGATTCAGGAGGCCATAGGGTGGCTGATGACAGAGAAGAGGAGATCGATGAATGATTTTTAGTTAAAATGAGGAGAGAGAATAAAAAATAAAGTAGTAGGTCTTGATTTCTCTGGATACACGATTTTTTCCGATGACTTGCAAAGGCCGTCAATAAAGGCCATAAGTTGGTTTTCAATGACCTCCGATGGCTAGTATATTTTATTTGCAAAAATATCAGGAAAAATAATTATATGTCGAAACTCGCCGAGAACTTTCCAACACTCCACCGGTAGACGTCAGAAATGTCAATCCATATATATACTTTGTTTTAGTAGTGATACATTGATAAACTTATTTAAACTATTTTGAAAACAGATAAACAGTGTTTGCTTTTAAAGAAATAAAAAACTGATTAACCACGCAGCTTCTCCGTGTGATAGAAACATGAATCATGCAGTTCAACCACATGGTTTTTATTTTTTATCATGCTCCGATTCTACGTTGTAAACATATGTAGAACCCTCCTCCTTCAATCATGATGCAACATTAAGCCTTAAATCTAATGCATATAATAATGAAGAACTCAAAGTTTGGACAAAGATTTGTTGGTATGGCTTACAATCGAAGATTCAGACGTTAGTTGTGGCTCAATGCGAGCATGTGAAGGTAAGGCTAAGGATGTTGGGTTTTTTTGGTTGCATGTGTCATTTGTTTGGTAAATTTTAAATTTAGGGAGTGAACTTAAACATAAAGATGGGGATAACGGGTAAAAACTTAAATGTAAACTTTTTCGATCTTAAAAGGGTCTACTATGTAAATTTTCCATATGGAGAAAATATAAAAACACAAAAATAAATAATTATCGACCCCTATTCTCTCTCGAAAGTGGACGATTTCACAGGCTAGAATCAGCATTTCCATAAATTTATTTAGGGTTGTGCACATTAGGTCTATATTTTTGAAATTCTTATAAGAAAAGTCCATGTAGCAACAAATACGTAAATAAAGTTCCTATTTTTGTGAATCAAAGAGCACAAATGAATTTGTAGTTTTTTGACTAAAAAAATGCAATTTAACTTGCGATTTTCAAAAACATTTTCAACATTTAGAAAATCATATTTTGTTAATTTATAAATAATGTTAATTGTTATTTAAGTGTAATTCAATTAAATAATTGTAGTTTTTTTTACCGTTATCAAGATTTATAGAATTATAAAAAATGCTGCAATCTTCTTTATAGTTTCATTATCAAATTTTGTTTTCATATTTCCCCCTTGACAATTTCTGGTGTGCGGAATGATCTACTAGAAGGGAGTGGACTCAAAACAGAATTAAAACTAGGTTGATACCCATGCTTCACACATGGGCAGGTGGTGGTAGTTATTAATTGGAAAATGTTTCAAAGTATTGAAAGTAGGTGTTATATTTTTTATGATGGGAATGTTTGATTTCAAAGTGTTATAGTGAATGAGCGGACAGTTAATGCATAGGAAGAAAGGTTTTGATGACAACTATATGTGAGATAGTTCAATATTAAAATAGTGTTGTAATCCGGTAAAGTTAAAAATACTAATATGCAAGTTATTCATCCATAAGAACCTTAAATAGCAGATAAGTAATTTGAACAATGCAAATATTTTTCCATAATAGTAGAACTAGTATGAATACGAAGATGTGCACAATCCCCAAAGAATAGTAGATATTTTGCAGCTGCATTATAACCTTATGTACCTACGAAGTCCTGTTGGAAAAAAGCGCTTTATTGTCGCTACATAATATTAGTACCAGGAGAGACAATTATTTTTACATTATTTAGCAACAACATACATTGGAGAACTCCCTACATTATGATTAGGTAACGAAGATCTGCATTTTAAAGTCTTTAATATTTCTATACTTCGATTACAGTCTAGCAAACATTAAATTGGTTCCTTTTATGTACTATGTAACAACATTTAATGCCATATTTAGCAATGATTCCATTATAGATGCATCCAACATATATGTAAAGTTATAATAGAAATCCTCATTTGAGATCGATCATTGTATCCTTTTCCAATGACTAATGTATTTGCTTGGATACATAAGTTGTTACATTTTCCACACAAAATCGAAAATATGAAAATGAGAATCATCTAAAAATTTAGGAAACGCGAAAAAGGAGTACAACAAATTAGTTATAATTAGTTGATGTTAGTCTATAAATAATGAGTTGTTTGAACGTAAATGGTGAATCATATTTCAACACAAATCGGTATATAATAAAAAGTCAATATATTGAAGAAACAACTTAGCCAAGTAAACTAAACATTACATAACATCGGTAAATATCAGTACCAATAAACATTGGATCAATTAAATTATATGAACTGGTAGATTAATTCTAATTGCCATAGAGAGAAAATAGGATTAGTTGCATACAAATTGTAAATTAGAACTAATATATTGATCCAAAATGCTAAAATCAAAGCTGAAACCATTAAAAATACCATGATAGGAAGATCAAGTACTTGATTTAAATAAGCCAAAAATATACTGATAATACATAATGTACTGAACTAATTGTTGCATCAGCTCATGATCGTACATTTCGAAATTTTTTAGTGTGAGGAAGCAGATATGTTATGCACAAGATTCTATAACAATACCGTTCTGGATTCAAGTAAAAGGCTGACCAATTAAAGTTTCGGAAATGGCTTTGCAAAGTGGAAGAAAATATACTTGTTCTGCACAAGAAATTATGGCAACATTTCACTCTATGAATCAGTGATACAAAACAGAAGTAGGAGTATTTAAGTAGGAAGAGCATTGAAACAGTATGTAAAATAACATTAATATGGTTGTTGCATGCTATGATATATGGTGATGTAACCATCAAGTCAAGCATGGGACGGAACAGAGCATATTACATACCTTGCATAACATTAAAAAGCGGACATTTTATAGATGGAAAAAGGTTAAGATTTAATAATCATAATTTTTTAAACACGTATCTCAACCGCGATAGCGAAGACCTAAATGAAACTCATTTACTCACGTCATTACAATGCCGATACACAAACACAGGCTATGTCTAAGACTACAGAAGAAAGCAAAATTTAAGTTTAATGCATATACTGATCTTGATAAGTAAGCCGTAAAATAGGTAGAGAATAAAATCTTGAAATTCTTCAAATATGATTATGGAAAAAGTAGGGATGTCATTATTGTGTTCATTGCCGGAAATAATAGCGAATCCGATATCTAAACCACAAAGCGTAAGCGGAAAACTAGATCATTGTTAGACTTGCAAAAACAACCAAAACAATAACTCTAGTCACCAAACAAAGTTCAACTGATCACGAACAATCCAAATCTCAATCACAAGCAATAAACTAATGACAAAGTAGCAAAAATAAATCGCACAAGGATTTATAGTGGTTCCACCAATATCTTGTTAGTGTACATCCACTCTGGAGAGAGTATTTTATTACCAGATGAAAGGAATACAAGAGATTGATCCAATGATCAATATATTTCAATATAGAAAATAGTTTGAGGAGAATAGAACTGAAGAATTTGAATTAGGTTATAAACCCTAATTCACCCTTGAGAATAAACCCTTGATCCCAAATCAAGTATTCAAGCTCCTCCCACAAACACACCAGAAAATAGCTTATATAGAGATAGGCCAATTACCCAAATTGCCCCCGTGTCTTCACAAATCAATTTGTCAAGTTTTCAGCCCGCAATAGCCCAAAACACTCGTCAGATATCTGTCGAGGGAGGTGACAGACGTCTGTCCCTCTCCAGGGATTAATTGGGCTCTAGCTCTCAGCTCAGACGTCTGTCCCCAAAATGACAGGCGTCTTCCCCACTCTCAGACGTCTGTCGTGGGGATGACAGACGTCTATGGGAACTCTCGGGAAAACCGCCTATAGTCATAGACGTCTGTCGTATCCCACGATAGATGTTTGTCGCACTGCACACTGAACAACTTGCACCATTCAGCTCATAACTTCCGCATGCGAACTCCGATTTGCGAACAGTCACCTCCGACTCGAAGCTATCTTCGTCCTCTTCAATCCAACATACAGTATCGCATACTTCAACACTCCACCTCGATTCTATAACCATTTCAACTCCAAACTCCATTGCACCCAAGCATTCCCTCCTACCTTTGACCAAGCAAACTTGAATGTTTCCCCAATGAGCTCCGGCATGGACACCCCCATTGCACTACACCAATGAGTTCAGCCAATACCCCCACCCGACAATGTAGTGTTGAAAACATTCAAACCAAAACCATCTCACCAAAAGACAATATACTCGGGAGTGTAACGAGTACTTACCATGAAGATTGATTTCCAATCTCTCACCGCTATTCCTTTCCATCAAACACAAACAAAATCACTCTCTCCACCCCGTGGCAACTAGCAACTCAACAAGCGAATTAAGTTCGAGCAATGCTCGAACTTCCCAACCGGCAATGCTTTCGTAAACATATCGGCCGCATTATCCTTTGTGTGCACTTTCCAAAGGTATACTAGCTGCCATCATCCATGGCTACAAGAAATGACTCTCTTACCTCATTATGCTTGGTCCATGAGCTAAACGCCAAATTCTCCGCCAAATGGATAGCACTTTGGCTATCACATCGAACATCCACACTTTCATGTTCGAAATCCAAGTCGCATAGCAATCGCTTCAAGTAGAGTGCCTCCTTAGCCGCTTCCACAGCGGCAATCAACTCCGCCTCTATAGTGGATAAAGCAACTACAGTTTGCAATCTCGATCTCCAACTAATGGCTGTCCCGCCAAGTGTGAAGACATACCCGGAAGTTGATTTCCTCCGATCCCTATCACCGGGGTAGTCCGAGTCACAATGACCAACCAACTTGCAACTCCTATCTTCACTACCACCAAAGACAAGTCCATGAGATGTTGTGCCTTTCAAGTATCTCATAATAGCCTTTACAGCTTCCCAATGCGATTTCCCCAGATTAACCATATACCGACTAACCATCCCGACGACATTTGCAATATCGGGCCTTGTACACACCATTGCATACATCAAACTACCAACCGCACTTGCATATGGCACCTTTGCCATATAAGCCTTGTCTTTATCTCCGATAGGTGATCCCTTATCCGAAAGCTTCATATGCAAAGGTAAAGGTGTATTTATTGCCTTCGCATCCTTCATGCTAAACTGGCAAATCACTTTCTTAATGTATTCCTTTTGAGTCAATCTTAACTCAAAACACTTTCGGTCCCTTTCAATTTCCATGCCCAAGATTTTTCTTGCTTCTCCGAGATCTTTCATTTCGAATTCCGATTTCAAAAGCATCTCCAACTCGTTGATTTCATTTTGATCCTTGGAAGCAATGAGCATATCATCCACATACAAGAGTAAGTACACCCAACAATCATTTCCCAACCTCTTGAAATATACGCAAGCATCCTTGATTCTTCGATCGAAGCAACTTTCAGGCATGAAATGATCGAATCTCTTGTACCATTGTCTAGGCGATTGCTTTAACCCATATAGAGATTTCTTTTACTTGCAAACCATTTTAGATTTACCATCTACAACAAACCCTTCCGGTTGCTCCATGTAGATGTCTTCATCCCATGCAAGAAGGCGGTTTTCACATCAAGTTTCTCCTACTCCAAGTCATGGATAGCAACTATGGCTAGTAAAACCCAGGTAGATGTATGACGAACCACCGATGCAAAAATTTCATCATACTCCTTTCCTTTCCTTTGTGCAAACCCCTTTTCCACTAACCTTTCTTTGTACATTCCATCATCCATCACCTTGTAAATCCATTTGCACCCTATAGCATGGTTCCTTAAGGAAGTGGAACCAACTCCCAAGTTTGGTTCTTTATTAGCGATTGCATTTCTTCCTCCATAGCGCAAATCCACTTCGAGCTCTCTCTCGACTCCATGACGTCATCAAGGTCCATCGGCTCATCTTGGACTACATTGAGAGCATAGTCCAAATAATCACTGAAGCTAAGGTAGTTCCAATCACCATATCTTTCGGGAGGCCTTATTGCACGTCGACCAACTCGAGTAGCAATACTACCACCCAAACCCCTTTCAGCTCCACCTTGAGTCGAAACTTCTCTGGTATCATGTACATCACCAACATCACTAGAGGAACCATGTGAACTATGTGATGTTTCATCAACCGCTTCAACCCCACGAGCTTCTTCAACTCTACTACCACTTGGACGGAATGTGGGAATGACTTCCTTCCTTTGATTCACCATGAACCAAACCCAGAACATCTGATAATCTCTCATTCTCCTTGAATAAAGCCAACTCATTAAAAGTGACATGACGAGAATCAACAACCTTCTTCGTTTTCGGATTCCAAATCAGATAGCCTTTCACGTCGTCCGTGAAACCAAGCAAAAACCCCTTGAATGCTCTAGCTCCAAGCTTAACATTCCCCGAATCATGCAAATAAATCGGGCTACCAAACACACAAAGATATCTCAAGTCGATACTCTTCCCTTTCCACACTTCCTCCGGAATTTTGTTATTAATGGCCGAGCACGGAATTCGATTCACAATATGCGCCGCACTTGACAAAGCTTCGGGCCAAAATCCCTTAGACAAACCTGAGGTCAACCTCAAGCATCGAGCTTTCTCAAGTAGAGTTCGGTTCATTCTCTCCGCTACTCCATTAGATTGCGCATCTACCGGTGTAGTAAAATGTCTCTGGATTCCATGATGCTTACAATACTGCAAGAATTCCCCGGAAACATATTCCCTGCCATAGTCGGTCCTTAACACCTTCAAAGTCTTACCACTCTCATTCTCCACAAGAGCCTTCCACACTTTGAACTTAGCAAATGCCTCCAACTTGGCCTACATTACATACACCCAAACCTTTTGAGACAAATCATTAATGAAAGAAATATAATACCTTGCTCCTCCCAAAGAAGCAACCGGTGCCGGTCCCCAAACATCCGAATAAACATACTCAAGAACCTCCTTTGAGTCATGCTTGCCTTCATCGAATGATACCCTTGTTTGCTTCTCCATGACACATTCCTCGCAAAACTCTAGTTTGTTGAAACTCTCACCCTCGATCGTTTTCCTCTTCCGAAGAATATCCAAACTCCTCTTCGAGACATAACCCAATCTCAAATGCCACAACCTTGTCGCATCCAAGTCACGAGAACTATCAACACCCACACAAGTCTCACCTCCTACGGACACACTTTGAAGCAAATATATACCATGAGTCCTAGCACCCTTCATAACCACATGCGCCCCCTTCGAAATCCTCAAGCAATCCTTATCAATAGTGATCTTGCATCCTAGAGAATCCAATTGCCCCAAATATATAAACGACTTCCTAAGTCCTGGAACATAGCTAAAATTAGTGAGTGTGCGAACAACTCCATCAAACATTCTTATTTGCACGGAGCCACTATCCATCGACTTGCAAATAGTACCATTTCCCATAGCAATTGCGTTTTCCTCTTTGACCTCAAAGGATGAAAAACAGTTTCTATTTGGCGTCATGTGATACGACGCGCCCGAATCAAGAACCCATTCGTTACCCGAAACACCCGATGCCACCACCGTCAACACATTCTCATCTATCTCACCATCCCTACTCTCCACCGCCACGGATGAAGATGCTACTTCCTTCTTATCTTTGTCCAGACATTCATTCTTCCAATGTCCCGGTTTCTTACAAATAAAGCACTTGCCATTTCTCTCTTTTGATTTAGCTCTTCCACCAGGCTTTCTTGATTTAGAACTTCCTTTCTTCACATTCTTCTCTTTCTCTCCACAAACAAACCGTGACCACTACTAGCTCCACTACTACCGTCACTCATCTCCTTCATTTGATCTCTCGACTCCTCACTAAGAAGATCTGTCTTGACATCATCTAGAGTCAAGGTATCTCGGCCATAAATCAAACTATTTATAAAACCCGTATAGCGGTCCGGCAATGAACGCATTAATATCATTGCCTTTTGCTCTTCCTCCATAGCAAGTTGAAGAGTAGTGTAAGCCCATTCCTCCATCTCCTCTCTCTCAACATCCGAGATATCACTTGGCAATAAGTGAGTATCAAATACTACTCGGTGCACCCGATTCCGCCTAAGAACCACTTTCATTTTCCATTGCCACTTCTCAAAGTCATTATCACCATTCCACTTGTCAATAACGAATTGAGAACCAGATGCCGCATACGAACCACGTACATAAGGCGCCACACTATTGGGACTTCCGATTGAGGGACTTACCGAGCTACTATCCGTTTCCGGCATTTTCACAAACACCTAACAAGCACCAAAACAGCTCTGATACCAACTGTTGTGATCCTTTGTGATAAACCTGATCCAAGACCACTCGAATCCGATGTCCAAACCACAAAGCGCTAGCGAAAGACTAGATCGTTGTTAGACTTGCAAAAACAACCAAAACAATAACTTTAGTCACCAAACAAAGATCAACCAATCACGAACAATCCAAATCTCAATCACAAGCAAGAAACTAATGACAAAGTAGCAAAAATAAATCACACAAGGATTTATAGTGGTTCCACTAACATCATGTTAGTGTACATCCACTTTGGAGAGAGTATTTTATTACCACGATGAATGGAATACAAGAGATAGATCCAATGATCACTATATTTCAATATGGAAAAGAGTTGAGGAGAATAGTATTGAAGAATAGGAATTAGGTTATAAACCCTAATTCATCCTTGAGAATAAACCCTTGATCCCAAATCAAGTATCCAAGCTCCTCCCACAAACACACCAGAAAGTAGCTTAAATAGAGATAGGCCAATTACCCAAATTGCCCCCGTGTCTTCACAAATCAATTTGTCAAATTTTCAACCCGAAATAGCCCAAAACACTCATCAGATATCTGTCGTGGGAGGTGACAGACGTTTGTCCCTCTCCAGGGATTAATTGGGCTCCAGCTCTCAGCTCAGACGTCTGTCCCCAAAATGACAGATGTCAGTCCCACTCTCTGACGTCTGTCGTGGGGAAGATGTCTGTGGGAACTCTCGGGAAAAACCCCTATAGTCACAGACGTCTGTCATATCCCATGATAGACGTCTGTCACACTGCACAACGAACAACTTGCACCATTCAACTCATAACCTCCGCGTGCGAACTCCGATTTGCAAACGATCACCTCCGACTCGAACCTATCTTCGTCCTCTTCAATCCAACATATAGTATCACATACTTAAATAAGGGAGTTGTGTACAAAATTGAACTTTGCAAAAGTGAAGATTAATATAGAATAAATTTTCAGCAAAAATCTCAAATGTAGAATGTATGCTACAAAATGTTGACATGCATTTGAAGCAAACATGTTAGAAGAAGGTAAATAATTCAAACCTTAGGACAAGATGGTGTATTAAGATTGGTATTTATTGCAAGCAATATGATTGTGGATAACTATACATGTGTAAAAACCCAAGAGGTAATTATGTCATATGTTTATTGAAAGTCTATATGTATGGTTGAGGACTATCAGCTGTTATTGTCCAATTCAGCACATTAACATGCTAAAAAGGTAATGGGAAAAAATAGTGAACATGCATGTCAAACTTTTTTTTTGGTCAATGACTTAGGAGAAAACAGAGGAAAGTAAATGTTTGTAGGCAGTATATTTTAATGAAAATTGAGCTCTATTACTATGTGCACATAGTAGTAAAGCTATGTAGAATGTTCGTCGGTTTAAAACAAAATGAAAGAAAAATTATATACTGTCTAGTCCAAGCTATAATCGAAAGCACAAAATGTACTTAAATAGTGTATTATTTATCATTGCGTTAAATTTATGTATTTGCTAGAACTCAATACAGCTTTGGCGATCTCAATTACGGGACATGGATTTGTACATAAAGCCATGGCAACCAAAGGTTGATTGCCAAAAAATGGTAGAAAGTTAATTTTAGGAGCCGTATAAAAGGCAAATTTGCCTCTTAGCTAACAATAACCAAATTCAGTCTTCAATATATGCCTAAGCGGTGCGTTACAGCAAAGATTGTAATCAGATATCTACCGCAATAAGTTTTGAGCAAAAATAATGACTTGACTTACCGAAATAATTAGTAAATCGCATTGCTAATGTATGAGCATGCTACATATCTAGTTTAACTTTAGCATTGACCTAATGATGTGGAAATAATTCATAACAAATAAAAAGGCATAAGTATACTCTGTTGTTGTCAAGGAACATTTTCATGTAGTCTATGAAGAGCAGCGATGAATCCTATCACTTCACAAAGAATTTGAAAAGCAGACCCTAATGGCAAACTAAATCTACCTGCTAAGCAAGTAATCTAGTAAAACCATGTTAGTTTAAAAGGTCATGATAAAACATATAAAATTAAGTGTGGTTCTCAAGCTTAAGAAAATGCACCTCACCATAAAACTAAAACATTATCAAACTGGAGTAGAAGCTATTTTCTAATTCAGTTAGCTGTAATATTGAGTGAGTTAAAGATGTACAACAATTATCATATTGTCATTAGGTGTCGCATAAAGGAAGGACAAAATTATCATATAGAATAATGTTTAATATCATATGCATCCATTTCTTGTAATATCTTCTAATGGGAAATGAGATGACAAACTTTATTACAAAGGAAGTTTGGTATCAGCATGCAGGCTCAAGTTATGGGCAAACCAATAGGACGATACAAAATACAGTTTGTGTTATGAATACCAGTTGAAACAATGTATGATATATCAATTGTGTCTGTCAATCAGTCTCATACGAAGAAAATATTTCAGCTTCTTACATTTTCAATATCTTCTTTCCAAATTGAAATATCAAATTTTGTAATTTGGTATGAAAGGCAATGTAAAAGCTTATCAGTAAACTAAAATATCATCGGAGATAATCTGATCATTTGATATTTCAGAACCTCATCAGAAAAAAATATCGTCATATAAGAGTTTTTTTAAGGACTTGCTCAAAATTTGCAAGAGACAACTTAAGAGAGAAAAGAAAATATTCAAATTAAAACCATGTAAGAATCCATGCATAGTTTGAATTTTAAATACAACTTAAAAGCATATAATTCTGCAATGGTATACATATTAAAAAAAATGCATGTCTCAGAGTCCAAAATTGAAATAAGTGGAATTTTTGTCAAAAAACTCATAATAAAATCCTATGTTTTGGGAAGGAGGATTATAACTAATGATTTCATGATAAATTTCACAATTCAATATCACTAAATAGCACTAAAGCTTATGTTGGATTAATGCTTAATTCAGGAAAGCAAGCAGTGAGTTACTCTACAATTAAGATTCGATATAAGGGTGGGGTAGATAGAAGATAACTGACAGTCTTTTACTTGTGCTTCTGTTAAAAAGAAAAATTGGAAAGTAGCATAAATCCTTTAAGGATTTAAAATGGATGAATTAAATACTGCAAAATAACAAAACTATACAGAATCATAAAATTGCAAAAAATGTTGTCTGTAAACAATAATGTCCTAAAACTGATTTGGAAGAAGGAGATGATGACTCAATGTTGGAAAAATAAATTAAAATAAACATCATATTTCATGGCATGTGTAATTACACTAACAAACATAAATAAGATTACATCAGAATTTTTGGGAAAGCTTAGAACTTTAAATTAGAGGATTTCGATTAGATCTCTATTCATGGTGTTGTAATTCAAAATGAAGAATGCAATTTTCATAGTAAAAATGTTACAAAATTACCTTGTAGATTTGGTTGGAATGACTCATAGATTGAACGTTGTATAAGATACTTTGATCATGAAATCTTTTAAAGGCCATAAAATTATAAGCAAATATCTTTGTAAACTATTCTGAAATACTTAATTTAGCAAGAATGTACAAAAACATGGACGCAACATGATTTGTTGAATGGAGAAAGCCTGGGGTTTTATATTTATTTTCAAGATTAAAATGTAAATCGAATGGAGATTTGTTAAGAATAAATGGTATTCGAGATTTAACTGCGGATAGTTTAAGAAGAAAGACCTTCAAGGATCATGTTTCAATTTTATATAACATAGAACAAATTAGTAGCAGCAGAAAAGTTCTTGAGTTCAAGTTTTCTTTGTATCGTCTATGTAAATGCAAGTAGTGATCTCTTTTTCCATCGTTTTTAATGAAAAGGCTTGCAGTGCATTATGGAAATAGTCGGTTTATTATATATGTGTTTTCTGTATTGCATAAATAAAATCCGTGCCTACAAATTTGATCATTTCGCTTGATCAAAACCCGCTCGCAAAAAATTGTTTTACTGAAAAAAAGGAAACTACAAAAACAAAACGTATGGAACAATAACCAAATTCGGAAAAGAAGTACAACAAATTAGTTATAATTAGTTGATGTCAATCTATAAATAAAGAGTTACTTGAATCCAAATATGAATCATATTTCAACACAAATCGGTATATAACAAAAAGTCAGTATATTGAAGAAACAACTAAGCCAAGTAAACTAAACATTACATAACATCGGTAACAAAAAGTATCAATAAGTATTGGATCAGTTAAATTATATATGAATTGGTAAATTAAATCTCATTGCGGTAGAGAGAAAATAGGATTAGTTGCATACAAATTGTAAATCGGAACTAATATATTGATCCAAAATGCTAAAATCAAAGCTGAAACCATAAAAAATACCATGATAGGAAGATCAAGTACTTGATTTAAATAAGCCAACCAATATACTGATAATACATAATGTATTGAGCTAATTGTTGCATCAGCACATGATTGTACAATTCAAAGCTTTTTAGTGTGAGAAAGCAGACCTGTTATGCATAAGATTCTATAACAATACCGTTCTGGATTCAAGTAAAAGGCTGACCAGTTAAAGTTTCAGAAATGGCTTTGCAAAGTGGAATAAAATATACCTGTTCTACACAAGAAATTATGGCAACGTTTCACTCTGTAGATTATTGATACAAAACATAAGTAGGAGTATTTAAGGGGGAAGAGTGTTGAAACAGTATGTAACATAACATTAATATGGTTGTTGTATGCTATGATACATGGTGAAGTAACCACCAAGTCAAACATGGGACAGAACAGAATAGAGCATATTAAAGACCTTGCATAACATTAAATAACATTAAAAAGCGGACATTTTATAGACGGAAAAAGGTTAAGATTTAATAATCATAACTTTTTAAACACGTATCTCAACTGCGATAGCGAAGACCTAAATGAAAATCGTTAACTCACGTCATTACAATGCCGATACACAAGCACAGACTGTGTCTACGACTACAGAAGAAAACAAAATTTAAGTTTAATCTTTAATGCATATACCGATCTTGATAACCAAGCCTAATATAGGTAGAGAATAACATTTTGAAAATTTTCAAATATGATGATGGAAAAGGTAGGGAGTTGTGTACAAAATTGAACTTTGCAAAAGAGAAGATTAATATAGCTTAAGTTTTCAGCAGAAATCTCAAATGTAGAATGTATGCTACAAAATGTTGAAGTGCATTTGAAGCAAACATGTTAGAAGAAGGTAAATAATTCAAATGCTAGGACATGATGGTGTATTAAGATTGGTATTTATCGCAAGCAATATGATTGTGGTTAACTATACATGTGTAAAAACCCAAGAAGTAATTATGCCATATATTTATTGAAAGTCTATATATATGGTTAAGGACTATTAGCAGTTATTGTGCAATTCAACACATTAACATGCTAAAAGGGTAATGGAAAAAAATAGTGAACATGCATGTCAAACTTTTTTTTTTGGTCTATGACTTAGGAGAAAACAGAGGAAAGTAAATATTTGTAGGCAGTATATTTTAATAAAAATTGAGCTCAGTTACTATGTGCACATAGTAGTAAAGCTATGTATAATGTTGGTCGGTTTAAAACAAAATGAAAGCTAAATTATATACTATCTAGTCCAAGCTGTAATTGAAAGGACAAAATGTACTTAAACAGTGTATTATTTGTCTTTGCGTTAAATTTATGAATTTGTTAGAACTCAATATAGCTTTGGCGATCTCAATTATGGGACATGGATTTGTACATAAAGCTATGGCAACCAAGGGTTTGGTTGCCAAAAAATGGTAGAAAGTTAATTTTAGGGGCCGTATAAAAGGCAAATTTGCTTCTTAGCTAACAATAACCAAATTCAGTCTTCAACATATGCTTAAACGGTGCGTTACAGCAAAGACTGTAATCAGATATCCACTGCAATAAGGTCTAAGCAAAAATAATGACTTTACTTACCGAAATAATTAGTAAATCGCATTGCTAATGTATGAGCATGGGAAATGAGACGACAAATTTATTACAAAGGAAGTTTGGTATCGGCATGCAGGCTCAAGTTATGGGCAAACCAATAGTCCGATACAAAATACAATTTGTGTTATGAATACCAGTTGAAACAATGTATGATGTATCAATTGTGTCTGTCAATCGGTCTAAAAAAAAAAGAAAATATTTCAGCTTCTTACATTTTCAATAACTTCTTTCCAAATTGAAATATCAGATTTTGTAATTTGGTATGAAAGGCAAGGTAAAAGCTTATCAGTAAACTGAAATATCATCGTAGATAATCTGATCATTTGATATTTCAGAACCTCTTCCGATATCTAAGAGTTTTTTTTAAGGATTTGCTCAAAATTTGCAAGAGACAACTTAAAAGAGAAAAGAAAATATTCAAATTAAAACCATGTAAGAATCCATGCACAGTTTCAATTTTAAATACAACTTAAAAGCATATAATTCTACAATGGTATACGTATTAAAAAAATGCATGTCTCAGAGTTCAAAATTGAAATAAGTGGAATTTGTGTCAAAAAACTCATAATAAAATCCTATGTTTTGGGAAGGAGGATTGTAATTAATGATTTCATGATAAATTTCACAATTCAATATCACTAAAGCTTATGTTGGATTAATGCTTAATTCAGGAAAGCAAGCAGTGAGTTACTCTACAATTAAGATTCGATATAAGGGTGATGTAGATAGAAGATAACTGACAGTCTTTTACTTGTGCTTCTGTTTAAAAAAAATCAGAAAGCAGCGTAAATCCTTAAAGGATTTAAAATGTATGAATCAAATACTGGAAAATAACAAAACTACACAGAATCGTAAAATTGCAAAAAATGTTGCCGGTAAACAAAAATATCCTAAAACTGATTTGGAAGAAGGAGACGATGACTCAAAGTTGAAAAAATAAGTTAAAATAAACATCATATTTCATGGCATGTGTAATTGCACTAAAAAACATAAATAAGATTACATCAAAAATTTTGGGAAAGCTTAGAACTTTAAATCCGAGGATTTCAATTAGATCTCTATTCATGGTGTTGTAATTCAAAATGAAGAATGTAATTTTCATAGTAAAATGTTACAAAATTACCTTGTAAATTTGGTTGGAATGACTCGTAGATTAAACGCTGTATAAGATGCTTTGATCATGAAATCTTAAAGAGGCCATAAAATTGTAAGCAAAAATCATTGTAAACTATTCTGAAATACTTAATTTACCAAGAATGTAGAATAGCATGGACGCAACATGATTTGATGAATGGAGAAAGCCTGGGGTTTTATATTTATTTTTAAGATTAAAAATGTAAATCGAATGGAGAAATGTTAAGAATTAATGGTATTTGAGATTTAACCGCGGATAGTTTAAGAAAAAAGACCTTCAAGGATCATGTTTCAATTTTATATAACCTTGTACAAATTAGTAGCAGCAGAAAAGTTCTTCAGTTCAAGTTTTCTTTGTATCGTCTATGTAAATGCAAGTAATGATCTCTTTTTCCATCGTTTTTAATGAAAACGCTTGCTGTGCATTATGGAAATAGTCAGTTTAGTATATACATGTGTTTTCTGTATTGCATAAACAAAATCCATACCTACAAATTTGATCATTTCGCATGATCAAAACCACCTCGCAAAAAATTGTTTTACTGGAAAAAGCAAACTACAAAAACAAAACGTATGGAACAATAACCAATTTCGAAAAAAAAGTACAACAAATTAGTTATAATTAGTTGAAGTCAATCTATAAATAATGAGTTACTTGAACCCAAATGTGAATCATATTTCAACACAAATAGGTATATAACAAAAAGTTAATATATTGAAGAAACAACTAAGCTAAGTAAACTAAACATTACATAGCATCGGTAAATATCAGTATCAATAAGCATTGGATCAGTTAAATTATATAAACTGTTAGATTAAATCTCATTGCAATAGAGAGAAAATAGGATTAGTTGCATACAAATTGTAAATCGGAACTAATATATTGATCCAAAATGCAAAAATCAAAGCTGAAACCATAAAAAAAAATACCATGATAGGAAGATCAAGTACTTGATTTAAATAAGCCAAACAATATACTGATAATACATAACGTACTGAACTAATTGTTGCATCAGCACATGATCGTACAATTCGAAGTTAATCTCCCCCACTTAAAACTTTTCGTCCCCGAAAAGGAACAAAGTCGAAAGTGGTTTGATTAATCAACTCTACGTTCAATCTGGCTTCCATTCTCCAACTTTTCAGTTTCTGAGAATTTTCAAATTGTTCAAAAATTTGGCTAACACCCGGAATTTTCGAAAAATTTCGCCATAACCTCCTTTGTACGGGGAGGGGTTTGGAAATTTATTGGGCCGTATTAGGTACCCAATAAATCCTATAAAGCATACACATATTTATAGTGATATATTCTGGTGTTTACAGGGGAGCTTGTATAGATAATAACTCCAGAGAATAAATTCTCGCCACCCTGTCAAAGCCTGAGGGAGTGTGTATTTTTAATTGCTCCAGAGAATAAATTCTCGTCACCTTGTCACCTTGTCCCGTGTGGGAAATAAATAATCCATGTGCCGTATCTAATAACTAGAGAGACGTGATTATTGTCAACTCTAGACCCGTGTGGGGTTTTTATTAGTCTGGCAATATATCGTTACAATTTATATGGTCCATATCAGTCATCAGCTCAACCTGTAATATATAGTCATCGCCATACAAGCCTCTCACTCGTATGGTAAATCTTCAACCTCGTCACACAAGCTCCAAATGCTTATGTGGTATATGATGAAGTATGCCTATCTTCAAGAAGTATGCCATGTAGTGTAGTTCAAAATTAATTGTTACTATCCTAGGGCGACGTTTATTATTACACACAGAACAACCAGCACTCTGCATCCAATGGCATTCACAGGAGTTGATATAATAACATTTCGCATCCAACTCATTAAGGTTTACCTATTTGTCGGGAACGCAAATAAAATCTTTACTCAACAGCTAATCCATATACCTGTTCAAACATATATAACGCACATGTATATATTTCTATCTATTTTTAAATCAGTTCAATGTGTGATTTAATCGAATAAATTCTACCATTCATTCTTTTATTGATTAAATTAACTATCGTTTTAATAATTTTAATTAATCAAATCTAATATCACACAACCCAAACAACAATAAATTTTATTTTTAACTTTTCAAAATCATCCAAATTAATTCAAACATTCTTTTGAAAACATTCAGACTATATAATAAAAAAAGTTTACATCCATGAAAAGAAAATAACCACAAAGTAGAGAACAAAATGGTAATGCAAAGTATGATAAATGTACCTTGCACCGGAGTCAATCAGAGATATCCACTTGACACTTAGGATAGGCTTTCTGAATGCTCTCCTCAGTTTCCCAAGTACAATCTCGCGGATCTCCACTCCATTGCACTTTGACTAAGTGAACCTTCTTGTTCCTCAGCTCTTTGGTTTCCTTGCCGATAATCTTTAGCGGCTCTCTTCTCACAGCCAATTCTGGAGTAATTTCAATATCCTGTTGCGCTGCTTCTTCCACAATCAAGTCTGGATCATGAACGTGCTTTCGAAGTTGAGATATGTGAAATACATCATGCACTCCAGGCAACCAATCAGGCAATTGAACCATATAAGCGAGAGTTCAAATCCGTTCAAGAATAGGAAACGAACCAATGAATTTGGGTGCCAACTTCCCAGTTTTACCGAACCGGATAACTCCTCTCATCGGCATTACTTTCAAATATACATAATCGCCAACAGCAAACGATATATCTCTTCTTCTCTTATCGGCATAGCTCTTCTGTCGGCTTTGAGTGGCGAGTAATCGTTTCTTAACGAAATCGACTTTGTCGGCAGCCTCGCGGATCATATCAGGTCCCAATAGAAATCTATTGCCCTGTTCGACCCAACAAGCAGAGGATCGGCACGGTCTACCATACAATGCTTCGAATGGTGACATTGTCAGGCTCGCCTGGTAGCTGTTGTTGTATGAGAATTCAGCTAAATGCAAATGGTCTTCCCATAATCCACCAAAGTCAAGAACACACGCACGCAATAAATCTTCGAGTATACGATTCACCCTCTCAGTCTGACCATCTGTTTGAGGATGATAGGCGGTGCTTAAGTTCAGCTTCGTTCCCTGTTCTATTTGAAATGCCTCCCAGAATTTGCTAGTAAATATTGGATCTCTATCACTAACTATACTGAGTGGCACTCCATGTAGCCTAACAATTTCTTGAAATATATCTGCGCCAGACTATGAGCAGTTCGGTTCGATCTGACAGGTATGAAATGGGCGGTCTTCGTGAAGAGATCTACGATCACCCAAATACTGTCATTTCCTTTTCTGGTTCTGGGCAAACCATTTATGAAGTCCATGGAAATATGTTCCCACTTCCAACCTGGACCGTCCAGCGGTTGCAACAATCCAGCCAGTTTCTGTTGGTTGCTTTTGACTCGCTGGCAAGTAGGGCATCGGCTAACATATAAAGAAATGTCTCTCTTCATCGATCTCCACCAGAAAGTGCATTTGATGTCATTATACATTTTGCTTACTCCCGGATGGATACTAAGTTTTGACTTGTGGCACTCATCCAGTACTTCCTTTCGGAGCTCAGGAACGTTAGGAACACAGATTCAACCTTTTAGCCTTAGAATCCCATCATTTTCAACCTGGAAACTCGAGGACTCGCCTTTTTGAATTATCTCCCTGATCTTCTGAATGAAGTGATCATCCTTCTGAAGAGCAGATATTTTATCAATCAATGAAGTTGTGATAATAAAACTAGCGATCATTTCATTCTTTCGGCTTAACGCATCGGCCACGACATTGGCTTTTCCTGGAGTGTATAGAATCTCAAAATTGTATGCTGCAAGGAATTTTAGCCAACGTTGCTGCCTCAGATTCAAGTCTTTCTGGGTGAATAGATACTTTAACGAATGGTGGTCTGTAAACAGTTCAAATTTCTCACCCAGAAGATAGTGTCTCCAGATTTTCAAAGCGAATACTATAGCCAACAACTCAAGATCATGAGTGACGTAGTTCTTTTCATGTGGCTTCAGCTGGCGGCTAGCATAAGCAACAACTTGACCTCTTTGCATTAATACTGCGCCAAGGCTTTCTCTAGAGGCATCTGTCCGGACTTTCAAGTCCTAATTGCCGTCGATAATGGTTAACACTGGAGCCATTGTTAATCTTAACTTTAGCTCTTCAAAAGCCTCCTCACATTCTGGAGTCCACTTGAATTTTGAGTGCTTCTTTGTAAGCTTCGTTAAATGACTAGATATCTTCGAAAAATCTTTAACGAACTTCCGGTAATAACTAGCCAATCCAAGAAAGCTACGGACATCTATAGGAGTACTAGGCTGTTTCCAATTTTGGATAGCCGTGATTTTACTTGGATCCACAGCAATTCCTTCTTTTGATACGACGTGGCCAAGAAACTTTACTTCATCTTGCCAAAATATACATTTGGAAAGTTTGGCTTTCAATACATTCCTTCTCAGAATTTCTAGAACCTGTTCCAAATGCTTTTCATGTTCGGTCTTTGATTTAGAGAAGATTAGAATATCATCGATAAAAACCCGAAAAAACTAATTCAGGACTCCTCTGAACACTCGATTCATCAAATCGACGAAGTATGCTGGAGCGTTACATAAGCCGAACGACATTACTAACCACTTATAGAATAAGTCTGGACCTCTGAATGCTGTCATAGGAACACACTCTTCGGCAATACGAAGCTGATGGAAACCTGTAGCTAGGTCCATCCTTGAAAATACTTGTGCTCCATTCAGACGATCCAATAAATCATCAATTCGCGGCAATGGATATTTATTCTTCATTGTCTGCTTGTTCAAATCACGATAATCCACACATAGTCGCAGAGTACCGTCAGATTTTGGGACAAACACCACTGCTGCTCCCCAATCAGAGAAACTAGGCCTGATCAGACCCTTCCATACTAGCTGTCGAGTTTGATTGTCTAGTTCTTCTTTCTCCTTTAGGGTCATCCTCTGAATGGCGTGCACTACTGGCCTTGCATTAGGGATTAAAGCAATTTTGAAATCTATTTCTCTCTGCGGAGGTAAGCTGACAACTTCTTCGAACACATCTGCATAATTCTTTACGACAAGAATATCTTTGATTAGGTTGGGAATATTCTCTGTGACTACAGGGATATTTTCTATTTGAGCAGGAGAAACATCTAGAGCCGACCAAAAGTCTTTTCTATTTGAATTCGGGCCTTCACATGGTATGGTTATATAATTCCTTGATTTAATCTTTGCTCTAACAACTCTCTCGGTGCATCTAACCTCAGCTTCATATTTGGTCTACCAGTCTAACCCCAAGATAAGGTGGAATTCAGTAAAGTTCATTACGATGGAGATGGTAGGGAACTTATAACAGGAAAAAGAGACAGGTACTGCACAAACCCAACTGAGATCGAGGGAACCCCCAACCGGATTATGGAAGTCATTGGTTCTTTGAGCCTTTTCAAATTCAAATCCAGTTTCTTAACCGCATTCTTTGCAATAAAGCTTCGCGACGCGCCTGTATCAAACAGTACTTTAACGGGAATGTTTTTGACATTAAGCATGCCTTCTAAAACATCAGGACTTCCCTGACTAGCTGAGGGCTTAGAAGTTTCTGCTACTTCATTTATATGTACTGTTTCAGATTCCTTTGATAGCTGGCACTCCCGTGCAATATGACCTGCTTGGTGGCACTTATGGCATCTCCTTTCCCCATGCGGGTTCTTTTGTTTCTTAGTGGGCTTAGATCCACTCTTGATTCGTTTCTTTAAGGGTCCGCAATTTATCGACAAATGCCCTTTCTGATGGCAGTTACTGCACATGGCAGTCGTTACTGGTTCTTTCTTAGACCTGGCCCTTTTCCGATTGACTTTAGGCTTCTTACTGACCTCAGACATCGTATTGGCCTCCGGGCGATCAGTTTCAGACTCACCTTTATTACTCGAACTGACTTCCCCTTCGGAACGCAACATACCTTTCTTGTCGAGGTCCTCATACTGGTAAGCCATGTATATCATTTCAGAAAAAGGAAGCTTCACATTCCTCATTACACTATTCTGATATTTTCTTTGCAGGCCATGAATAAACCTCAGATTCTTCCTCTTCGGATCTTTAATTAGATGCGGGGCAAAATGAGAAAGTTCATTGAATCTCTTATGATATTCTGAAATGGTCATATCTCCTTGTATCAGATAAGAGAATTCATCACATAACCGCTCAGTTGCTTCAGGAGGAGTAAATCTTTCTTGGAAAATCACTTTAAATCTATCCCAGGTGATATCACCTTCTGGATTATCCTTAATAATCGAATCCCACCAGAACAAGGCTTCGTCTTTGAGTGCCCAGGATGCCAGTAATCTTTTCTGGTCATCCCTCAGCTTTAAACCGTTAAAGATCTTCTCAGCAGAACGAATCCAAGCTTGTGTTTTCATAATAGATTCTTCGCCCAAGAATGGTTTTCCACCCAGATTTCTATATTTCATAAATAGAGCTTCTATATCCGGGTCAGTATTACTTCTTCTGTTTCTAGCACTCATTTTCTAGTACGTCTGCAAATGGCAGACAAAGTGTCAGGTCAACAGAAAAGATATTTCAAAATATAGAGACAAATACTTGAATGTAAATGTGTCTATCGAGGTGTTATTTCATTCTGCTACTCATACTAGGATATTACTGATCCTATCTGTAATGAGTTATTCATCCTAGAACACTACTGGTTCTATTTCTGACGAGTTCGTTAATATGTTATATTCCAGCACTAAGCTTAACCAAAGCTCTGATACCACGTTGTGACGAACCCAAATCCCGTACTGACGGTGGCAAGGGTAATCTTTGGAATATAACACATAACCAGATAATAACAGAACAGAATTAAATAAATACATCAGATAATGTACAAATAATACACTGGATAAACGTAATCATCAGAGTTACACAGTATACAGGATCATACTTAGTACAAATACAGTTCAACTATACATAAATGTCTACAGCGAAAAACAAACATAATATGTACAACAGGAGCTGAACAGCATAAAAAGAAATAAATGATAGAATTCATTTTCAGCTCCAGCTATCCAGAAAGAGCCTGCTAAAACCTGAATACAAGGCTGCCCGTGTAGAAAAAGAGGCACCCGAGTTTGCAAGTGAAACAAACTACGAGTCAGTCATGGGACTGGTATGAGAAATCTACTTAACACATTTATAATATGGCTAATCACTGGACCACTCCACTTTCGTGGAACGGGTTTACTCCATTGGATTGCCAGTGCTTTAGAACTAATAAATCTTTTAAACATCGCAATGCTTTTTATAAAAATGAAGCCATTATAAGACTCAGTTCCCATCACACAATGCAACGCATACCGGAGGATAGAGTTTTACCTTATAATGGCGAAAATATGCTTGATACGAATAAAACAAAAGCATTTGATATTATTAATAGTGTTTATATGTTTCAAAAGCAATTTCGAATCATAACTATCAATCATAGACGGCATGGGTACCATATATCATGTCGCCATATATATATATACAATCAAAACCGCACGATGACGTATTTAGAAATTGGATTTTCGTCATGAACCAAGGCAAAAGATAGTCTTTACCAAATTCGAGACTGCCTAGCCCGAGTCTCAGGATCAGAACGCATCGACCCTTGGATCTTCAGGGCCGGTCCACCGATGTGGATTAAAATGCCTGAACACTACGTTTCCCCACCCTTTGGGGGCGTAAATGAGCCAACAAATGACTCCATAGGTCCCGGATCGACCGATATAACTGAGGCGCCTCGCAACAGCAACAACCACATAGGTGAAAATAATATAAATGTCAGCCAGTTTTAAGCATTGACACCACCTCTAGCTAGGAGGAAACGCATGCCCTCCCTGATGTCCTCTCCCGTTTCTGGTTCATACCGGGGTGTGAGGTTCGCGAATTCACGTTATACACAAAGCTACGCCACAACAGGCGGTGCTTTGATCATCAACCACAAGACTTTGCTTTTCAACAGAAGCCCTGATCATTGCATCTTAGCATGCCACACAGGCAATTCACACTGTGCAACTGATGGCTATCAATCACACAGGATGAATTCCAATGTCAGACACACAGTCCATTTGCAAGTCCGTTCTGGATCTGAACGAAACCGGAGGCACTATATACCTCGCATACCCATCGATCTTCACGTACGTATGGACGATCACCACTCATTATCCATATTTCGGGATGCCTCCCAATCAGGACATCAGTTACCATCCAACCGAGGTGAAAATCTCCGGTCTTCAACCATCGTCTTCATCTTCGACTTCTTATCGTCGATTAAGTTGTTCAGAATGGGATAAACCCGGTCTTTCTGAGCAAATCGCGTATATAATAAAAAGTGCTACACAAACACATCATACGCCTCATTTCAATTCATCGGTCACTAACCGTAGATCAGTAAGAGAACGATTTCCCAAATATTAACCCCGAAGGCCGAAACCAACATCAGATCAAAACCCGGGAAACCATTCGACTTAGTTAACCTTCAGTTAGTTTCTAAATTTCACATTCCATATCGTTTATAATATTTTATAAGGATTTATCGCTATTTTTATTTATTTATTCATAGCCAATTCATTCAAACGACGCTTCGGCAATAACGTGGCCGTGGCGCTGTTTTTCTTCAGATTTGATTTACACATATTTGAAAATCTAACCGTTGGATCTTCACAAAATTTATATCATTAGAAAGATCTTTTCAAAACGAATCCAACGGCTCCAGTTTTGGGAAAATCCGACGGTCGGATTTCCCGGTACAATCGTTTGAAGTTTTGATTTCAAAATACGAACTGCAGCGTCGTTATTCGATTTAATATAATTATATATATATATATATAATCGATTCTGGTGCTGTTTTTCTTCAGATTTGAATTAAACATTCCAGACAATCCAACTGTTGGATCTTCACAAAGTTGGTGTCGTTGGAAAGATATTTCCAAAGCGAACCCAACGGTTTCGGTTTCGGGAAAATCCGATGGTCGGATCTCCCGCACTAATCGTTTGAAATCTCGGTTTCAAAACACGAACTGCAGCTTCGTTATTCGATATATTTTAATTCTATTTATATATATATATATATATATATATATCGATTCTTCGATTTCAAAACTATATTCTTTTCATACATTTGATAAAAATGATATTTTTATCCAACCGACAATTATTTCAACACTTCGCTATTTTTAACTATTCATGTATATAGTAAAAATGTGATTTTTATTGTAAAAAAATTCATTTCAAAACACGACTATTTTATATAGTTCATATAGATGATAAAAATATGATTTTTATTATAAAACTATTTATTTTAAAACACGAATACCATTCAACACATGAATTTCTATTCAACGAATGAATTTCTATTCAACACATGAATGTTTTCTATAGTTTGTATATATATAGTAAAAAGGTGATTTTTATTGTTAAAACAATTTATTTAAAACACGAATACCATTCAACACATGAATATCATTCAACGAATGAATTTCTATTCAACACATGAAGGTTTTCTATAGTTTTTATATATATAGAATAAAAAGGTGATTTTTATTGTTAAAACAATTTATTTAAAACACGAATACCATTCAACACATGAATATTATTCAACGAATGAATTTCTATTCAACACATGAAGATTTTCAATAGTTTTATATATATATATATATATATATATATAGTAAAAATATGATTTTTATTGCAAAAAAATTTATTTCAAAACACCACTATTTTATATAGTTCATATAGATGATAAAAATAGGATTTTTATTATAAGGCAATTTATTTCAAACACGAATACCATTCAACACATGAATTTCTATTCAACGAATGAATTTCTATTCAACGCATGAACGGTTTCAACATATGGAAATAATTTCAACAAATGAAAATAATTCTAACACATGAATATTTCAGAAAATTTCGGCAGCATAATGGCAGGGTAGTTAAAACCGGGGCCGTCCCTAGTACGGCTCCTCGCTCTACCTTAAAGCCTCGCAGCTTTTGACAATGGGGATTTCATGCATCTAGTTCGCACGCAGGCGACATGTATATTTTTTTTCATTTCCACAAACTAATCCTATGTGGTTTCAACTAAATATTTCTCAACCACAAACGGATATTTTTCAACCACAATCAATCAATTTCAACCACAAACAATTCTAATCAACCATTCGTAATCAACCAATTTTCACACCAATCACAACCAATAAATATCGTCCATGGTTTGTGGACGAGGGGCGTATATATATATAAAAGCATTTCACTTCTATTTCAACACATATATAATTTTTACAACGCATATATAACTTATATATCGAACGTACAACATATACAACGCTTATACGTGAGGTGTACAACGTTATATAACTCATACATCGACTATATAATTTATACATTGTCGTTTTCCATATCGTTTATAATTTAGTAATCTCACATTGGGTTCCACTCCACCAAAAATAGAAGAAGGCTCAGAAAAATATGCGGTCTCTTCTAGAATGTAGAAGACGTCCACACGAGTCCACTGTCTCTTATTTCACTGAATTTCGTCAACAAACGAAAAAGATATGATTTCTACAGCGAAATCAAAAACCGTAGCACTTTAAACTGCTATTAAATAGTTTAAATAATTTTCAGTCGTACCTTTCTATTTCTGTTCAAAACTAGGTTTTAAATTTTCGCTCGATCCGCGAAGTGTTGTCTCGATTAGGTGCTGCAGCGTCGAAGAGCTACGAACGACGCTCCGATCGGTGGTAGGCGCGGCCAGTTCAGTGGTCGGAGGCGGGAGATCGACAATGATGTACGACGCCTCTTCCCAGGCGCGATTCTCGAGGTAGACGAGGCGATAAGGGGCGAGGAAGGTATGGATTTGTAGAGGGGAGTGAGGGCTTCAAAGTTTGGGTGGTGGCAGGGTCTGGTTCGTCGTGGTGGCGCCGGATTTTGGCCTGGAAGATCGGAGCAGCTTTCCGTCGTCGATCGGAGGGGGGGGGGGGGAAGAGATTTTTTTTATAATATTCTGATTGGCCGGGAGCTTTTAAAAGAGGGTTTTCTAACACGACCTCCAATCCAGACCCAACGACTGTCGTCCTCAGCTAAATATCCCCATTCTGAACACAATGGGATATGTTTCGAAGGCCCATTCGACTGTTTCAGTCCGTTTTTTCTTCAAATTAAAATATAAAACATTCAATATTCAATTTGAACGTACATTTCAATTTGCCGGGGCCACATATTGATTCTAAAAATTCCCGAAAAATAAATCTAGCTATGTTTTGATGATATGGTCCCAACAAAACTTGTTTCGTCGAATTCTAAGACCGTTTGAAAAATAGCCCATTTCTGGTCGATCCAATTTAACTGTAATAGACCAAAACACGTTTTCCTTTGCCACGCTCACATACTAGCTTCAAAAATTATGAAATTTGAAACCTAGCAATAATTTGACATCCCGGATCCAACAAAAGTGGTTTCGTCGAATTCCGAGGTCGTTTGCAAAATGGCCATTTTCACGGGCTATATAAACTCTGAAAATTCATTTGGCCATAACTTTTGCTTCCAGCTATGAAACTTTGATTTTTCAGATTCGTTAGAAAGGTATTCACTAACAGATTTAAATATTTTTTGTTTCACTAAAATCCATTTTGTTTTGCACCTGGTACAGTCAGTCAAAGTTTGAATTCAATTTTTGAAACTACTACGCCATTTCAGGCCTTGTTTATAATTAGAATTAATTATATTTATTTTCAAACGTCGATTCAAACTTACTTTTCATCGTTATTATTTTAAATATTTAAACTCCACTAAAATAGCCAATTTAAAAAAAATTAATTGGTTCAGATTTTCCGGGTCGTTACAATTAGTGTGAGAAAGCAGACCTATTATGCACAAGATTTTATAACAATACCATTCTGGATTCAAGTAAAAGACTGACCAGTTAAAGTTTCGGAAATGGTTTTGCAAAGTGGAAGAAAATATACCTGTTCTGCACAAGAAATTATGGCAACATTTCACTCTGTGAATCAGTGATACAAAACAGAAGTAGGAGTATTTAAGGGGGAAGAGCGTTGAAACAATATGCGACATAACATTAATATGGTTGTTGTATGCTATGCTATATGGTGAAGTAACCACCAAGTCAAACATGGGACGGAACATAACAGAGCATATTAAAGACCTTGCATGACATTAAATAACATGAAAAAGCTGCCATTTTATAGATGGAAAAAGGTTAAGATTTAATAATCATAACTTTTTAAACACGTATCTCAACCGCAATAGCGAAGACCTAAATGAAAATCGTTAACTCACGTCATTACAATGCCGATACACAAACACAGACTATCTAAGACTACAGAAGAAAACAAAATTTAGGTTTTGTAGTGACCAAAAAATTCCCGATCCTAGTCATCAACACAAATACATATCCTGTATCACATATCGACTGATCAAGCATCAGAAATTAACAGATCGTTAATAGAAAGAAGTTAGAGGGTGAGAAATAGAGAGAAAGAAAGTTAGAATAGAAGAGAAAGAAGAACTGAACACAACAGAATCAGAGTGACCACGAATCTCACAGCGGAACTGAAAAAATATATATTATATAACATATTTAACTACAAAACTATTTTTACTTACGTGCATCATCATAGTACAACTCATATACAACACAGCGGAATTAAACTCTATATATCTAATGCCAAAGCCTCCTGCTCCAAGCTTCTTCATGATATCTGTAAAATCCCGCACTACTTGACTGCTCGTACAAATTTGGGCACCCAAGAGTTTAGGGAAACACAGAAAAAAAAAACTCTGGGTCAGTCATGGGACTGATGTGAGTAAACGATTTTAAAACAGAATGATTTAATGTTTAAAAACCTTTTTGAAATAAATGGTAATCGTAAGACCATCCACACATAAATACGGAAGGTTTTTACATTACGATAACCCAAAACATTTTGAAATAATATATTTCTCTGACATTATAATAATGTCTAAATACAAATAAATATCAATCTAGTAGAGCGCTTGCATCTCACGCTCTACATATATAGCATACAAACAACACCGCGGGCGCTTATTGGAAATTGGATTCCGACTATGACAAGGTATGGAACCACTTGTCGATAGTGTATCTCTAGAGAGGAATACACTGGGTTCAACAAGAACGTCTTGCAACCTGGCCTATACATGACCGACCACTCATTCGCTTGAGTGTATCAAATGTATATCACCAACGGTTGTGTACGGCAACCGTTTCCTGAAAAGGGACAACATCGAAAATAGATTTAAGCATGAAATGGATGTTTTTCTAGATATGGTGATTATACACCCTAATGGGAGCGACCCACATAGCCATGCTACCTATCCGATTTTTTTCATTTTCCTGGTTGATGAGGCTTGAGGTTGGAATATACCTTTAGAACATCTGGCCACCATTTACTTTGAATGCCACATTGTCAGATCCGTCAAATCACTAATTGACGTCCACAAATATACTCTGGGTGTAAAAGAAGGGCCATTCTTTGCCATCAACTTGGTATATTTGTAAAAATCAACGTACGTGGTTTTCAGGAAATACTCTGTCAGACATTCATCCATTCAAGTCATCCAGGAACAGGATAAACCGAAGGCACTCTCCTACTACATCCAATATAGGAATCACTCCATGGATCAGTAACGAGTAGTCCTTACAATCCGAAGATTTCAATCACGATGGAACCATTGCTGAAATATCTCTGGGAGTTAACCAGAGTAATTCAACAAGTAGTTCTTCCGCTCATGAAGATCTACGGTCTCCAATTATATAGACATCCCTGCATGTTAGTATACATAACGTCGGTTCGAAGTGGTTTTAGGTCCCGTTCCCATCCTGGTCTCTTCGAACTAATACGTAAGGAATACTTATTTGATAGTCGGTGTTTTAACTATCTAATTTAAACAGTGTGGATGAGTAAAATTATTTATACAAATTATTCCATATTTAACTTACATAACTTGTCAATTCAATTTAGTTTACTAGCATAAGTTCAGAATATGACTAGTGGAGATTTGAGCTAATAATCGTTTGAAATATCTGATCTTAGGTAACGATTTATTTCACAATACTTATTTAATCCAAATGCCTTCGAAATAAATACATTGATTTTATTTAAATCTTCCTTCTATTTCCAATATGACTAGTGGAGATTTGAGCTTAAGTTTAGATAATGATGTCTATCCTCCTATTAGAACAACTTGCCAGTCCTTTCTTTTCTATTATATACACACACACACACACACACACACACACACACATATATATATATATATATATATATATCATTTACTTAGGTAAGAATCAATTCTATATTAAATTGATTTCATTAAATAACATAAATTCCTAGATCAAATATGGTCCATTTCCTATGCACATATCTTAAATCAATTTATCATATGCTATAAAATTAATTAGATAAACCTTTACTTTTTATCTTATTTATTATTTAGGAAGAGGCTTAAATTTAACCCAACATAAATTCTAGGACCAAGCCCAATACATTGCAAAAGCCTACAACCACTAACCTTCCATATACCCCTTTCCTTTTATACAATTATAAAAATGTTTTAGTTTAGACTCTAGGATTTTACACAACTCTCTTTTCTTCTTTTGTTTATTTATTTATCACTCAAAGCCCAATTCGGCCCATTAACATAGAAGGCCCACTTCAGTAACCGGCTTCTTCGTCAGTTTTCCCCCTTCCTTCAATGTTGCCAACCAAAAACAAGACTAACAATTTGGCTACTCGTGAATCAGCAACATGAAATCAATGAGAAACCCGACTAAACGGGATCATCACGCATTTCATATTTTTTTCCCTTTTCTGATTTGTTCTTTCCCTTTTCTTCAGTTTCATTGGCTTATCATACTCGATCATTTTCCCTTTGCTAATAGATAGAACAATAGTACAGTCCATGACAGTGGAAATCCTATGCGCTACTGTCGTAACAATGCAATCTGCAAACTCACTCCTTATGGACTTTTGAAAAATGGCATCGGTTGCATGATAAATGCATTAGCTATAGGCTGCTCTCTAGCTAGTTCATTTGTCCCCTGCATGTCTATCCGCATTGGCATTTTCATGCGTGTCCCCTTACAGTTAATAAATGTTACTTTTATCTGTAAAAGAAATCCAATCTTTGTTCAAAGTTTTATGCTTCTTTAACACAGATCAGGATTGCAAGACAGATATCAGCATTTAATTTATATCATATTTTCACCTTTCTATAGTTCAACAACTTTTCCTATTATTGTTAACAATTTAGTGATTCTAATACTTTAATGCTAAATGATACTGAAAATACGTTCACGACAAGTTTACTGGCAAGAACATACTGGAAGAACCTGCCTTGCTGCTGGCAACCTAGATAGTGCACTCACATGTTCATAGCTAGAGGGGGACTGCTCATTTTACCCGCCAGTGCTCTTCGTCAATGAAGCTACAAAAAGTCAGAGCCTAAAATTTGCAACGGACACACCCCATAATTCAAGTGCCACTTTCGTTCTTCTTTTCCACCTATTTCTTCTTACTTCATGTACACCGCTGAACCCGTGCACATGCACCACCATTTCCACCATCGCACCGACCTTCTGGTCATCGTCACACATTCCAACGTCGACCTTAAAATCACCTCCACTTCAAAAAACCCTAATACTTCTGTGTCGAATTCCACAGTTTGAACCGACTTCATGGACAGACAACCATCACTGAAACTCGTCGTTCCCTGCCACCAAAGCCAATCGTTCGTCACAGTACTTCAGTCAAACATCAACGACGTCCTTCCCCTCCGATTACCCCTGGTGCGCACCCCTGTAATGCGCTGACCCACTTGCAGTTCGTCACCAAACCCAGACAACCCAGAACTGCCGTGACACCCTACTTCGACCCTAATCCCTCAATATACTTAATTAAAAATTTTAATTGTATTTTTACTATGAACATCAGTCTATCCCTCTTCTTCAACTCCAGCGCCATCACGTATTGTTGTCAAACAATGGCTGAGTCGCGGACTAGGTCGCTTTCTTGAAGACGATTCGGCGATCTGGTCGGTGGTGCAAAACCAGTCCGTACTTCCGTCGCCGGCTCTAGGATAAAACAGCCTCTCTAAAATAAATAACCGATTTACTTTGCACAACAAATCAGTGCAGATTTGCACTTTCGAATTTAATTGCTCGAAAATTTATGAAAGAATATATTTAATGGCGGAGGAAGAAAAAGTAGAATTTTTCTATCTTAATCTCGTCTACAACTGAAGATAATATATAGGGAACTGGGCAGTGGAAGAAAAGTAGGATCTGCTAAAAAACACCGAGTCAAAAGTTTACCGCTTCAAATTAAAGTCGGCTCATAAATATCTCGCTTCAACATAAAAGTCGGTTCAGAAAAAATATCGTATTAAAAACACAGTTCGAAAAAATGCAGATTTTTCTGGTCCAAAAATATAAGTGTTTACACCACAAAGCCAAGGCCCAAGCCCGAGCCCAATCCCGAACCGAGCCGAGCTGAGCCGAGTCAGTCGATCGGTCGCGCGCGCGTGTGTGGTGGTCATGATGCATGGTCTCCCTCCTCACAACAAAACATGCATTGGGAGCCCAAGGCCCCAACATGACTTCTTAGAAACAAGTATAAATACTTGCATCTTTCCTATAATCCCATGATGTAGGACTATTCACAAAAGGGAGCCATTCATACACTTATCTCAATATTTTAATAATTCACATAAAATTTCCAACAATCCCCCACTTGAATTTTTAAAATATTATTGAGCAGTTTCTAAAAAACATAAGACTGTGCATAAACAAAGGTGTCATCCGACTTGAACCTTTGCATAGTGAATAGGATTCCGTTTTTACTAGAGTGACACGTAGTCTTGAACTTTATTCCTGACATCAAACCACACACAATCTTTTCTATAGTGCAATCGAATAAGCCCATGCATTTATGTCCATACACGTCTATCCCAGTTTAGTGAACGCTCTAGAAGTTTTGCCCAAAACTCCATAGGAAACGACCACATTTCCACATTCACATAGGTGAGTCCCTCAAGAGTACTCCTGAAGGTAGGTACTCCACTCCAAATAGAGTATAGATTTCATTAAGAGTTTCTATTAACTCATCCTCTATCACTTCAGGAATACATGCTCCTTAGTTTATTATATAGCATGTTCAACTTCTATCACTACACAACTTGTTTTTACCCATTGAACCTATTTCTTGGGATCTCCAGTCATTTAGGTCGGGTTACCATCGTGCGCGATTCCACAATCTCAGGGCAATAGTCCCGTTCTTTTTAGAATTATTAAGGACTTTCTTTCTGGTCAGTCCTCTCGTCAAAGGATCTGCCAAATTATCATCACTTCATATGTGATGTTCTCTAACAATATTGTGCATACGACTGTCATTTCTTACCGTTGTAATATCGGTTATGTTTTTCTTTCAATATCGTTAAATTTTTCATCACTATATATGTGATGTTCTTTTACAGTATTGTGCTTACGACGTCGTTTTCTACCGTTGTTATAATGGTTCTATACTTTTTGCAATAGCCGCGGAACTATCACAATCGATTACACCACTGGTGTCTATTTTTCCTTTATAGGGATCTCAAATAGCAGATTTCTTTAGTTCTCTGCTTCTTAACTAGCTGTAGCTAGTGCTATTATCTCAGTCTCTATAGGAGACTGAGTCGAAATAGTCTGTTTCTTGGGTTTCCAAGAGACAGCTTCTTCAACGATGCTAAATATATATAGCCACTGGTCCTTTAGAATCATCAGATAAAGTATTTCAGTCTATATCAGAGTATCCTTCAAGTACAACTAAAACCTTTTCATAATGTAATCCAAGGTTCATGGTTTATTATAGGTATCTCATAACCCTCTCATTAGCATGTTAATGCTCTATGCTAGATCTACTGATAAACCTGCATAATATCCCAACACATCAGAAATGTCTGGTCTAATACAATCAGTGGCATACCGAAGGCTGCCAATGATGCTCGCATAATCAGACTATCTTACACCTTCACCAGTGTTCTTAAATAACTTTACACTGTGATCGTATGGTGTATTTGCAGGTTTACAGTCAAAGTAATTGTATTTCTTTAGTATCTTCTCAATGTCATGAGATTGATCCAAAGAAAGTCTCTTTTCTGACCTAGTAATTTTAATACCAAGGATTACACTCGCCTCACCTAGATCTTTCATATCAAAATTGGCACTTAATAAAGATTTGACTGAATATATGGCCTGAATGTTTGACCAAAAAAAAAGTAGGTCATCTACATAAAGGCATATAATAGTGCAAATGTCATTCTCAGATTTATAATAAATGCATTTGTCACTTTCATTAACTTTAAAACCATGTGAAATGATTAAAGTTGTCAAAATTTTCATGTCATTGTTTAGGTGCTTGTTTTAATCCATATAATGATTTATCTAATTTGCATACTTTATGTTCTTGACCATTTACTACAAATCCTTCAAGCTGATCCATATAAATTTCTTCGTCTAATTTACCGTTCAAAAATGTGGTTTTCACATCCATTTGGTGTATTAATAAAATATGAATAGAGGAAGGTGAGATTAATATCCGAATGGATGTAATTCTAGTTACAGGTGAAAAGTGTCGAAGAATTATATGTTTTTTCTTTTTGTTTAAAACCTTTAGCTACTAGTCGTACTTTATATTTATCAATAGTGCTATCAGGTTTTAATTTCTTTTTAAGTACTCATATACAGCCTATAGATTTACAACCAGGAGGTAAATCTATCAAATGCCAAGTCTTATTGGATTCCAGAGAATCCATCTCATCATTTATAGCCTCTTGCCAAAAAACCGGCATCTAAAGAAGATAAGGCCTCTTGGAGGTTTAAGGGATCCTCTTCTATAGTAAAAGCACAAAAATATGAACCAAAATCTTTTACGGTTCTTGCTCTTTTACTTCTTCTAGGTTCAGTTTCAGAACTTTTATTAAGTTTTACTTCTTCTAGGTTCAGTTTCAGAACTTTTATTAAGTTCTGTTCTAATAGGCATACTTGATGTGCCCCCACTATTCCTTAATTTAAAAGGAAATTTCATTTCATAAAAATTGACATCATTTGATTCAAATTATATTATGTGAATTTAGATCATAAATTCTGTATGCTTTGCTATTAACAGCATAGCCTATAAATACACATTCGTATCCTCTATTTGCCAATTTTATTCTCTTAGGGTCTGAAATGCGAACATATGATAGACAACCCCAAGTTCTAATGTATGACACATCGGATTTATAATTCTTTAAAATTTCATAAGGTGAAATTTTATTCTTAGATTTGGGGAATCTATTCAGAACATAACATACAGTCTATAAAATATCCCCCCACTAATGTTTTGCTGCACCAAAATTTAATAAAATGTCAATTACTAATTCGGTAAAGATCCTATATTTTCAGCTTTACCGTTCATATCAGGTGACTAGGGTGCAATTCTCTTATGTACAATATATCACATAAAAAATACAGAATAGAATTTGATTCGTATTCTGTTCCTTTATCACTATGTAGTCTCTTAATTTTTCTTATTTGCTTGATTTCAATTTTGAATGTTTCAAACATATCAAATGCATCACATTTTTAAGAATCAATGTCTTTTCAATCATATGCTTAATTTTCATATTACTAGTCTCTACAGCTTAAGTGGTGCGAGGATCTCACAACACACTTTCTGATCGTCAGCAACCGTGTATATTGTGAATATATCACGATCATAGCAAACATGGCGAGAAATACCAATGTCTACCCACCAACCCTCTGATCCACCAACAAGGTGAATCTCAGTAATCATAACCATTAGAGGCTCCTCAGTCAGGTTTGTCTGCGGTGCAGGGTCTGGCCTGTTCTGACACTTTCGTGACATATGATCTGGTTTTCTACAGTTGTAATATAGAATAACTGTCCAGAATCATTCATTTGGGTTGGTTGTTGCTGTCATTTATGGTTTCCTTGCGGATTCCATTCTCTTGTTTACTGACCGGTTGTGGATGCTTACTATTTTAAATGTCAATATGTTTGAAAAAATTATATTTTTCTTATAGAAAAATATACGTAAACCCAGAGACTAACAAAAGTTAATTACAAAAAATATCATTTTTTGCATTTTTAATTATCAATCTTAATAAATACTTAGAACTCAATCTTGATCTAAGTCAGAAAATCAAAATCTGCATGTGCATTCTTTAGGCTATGTTCTATCATGCAATATTCATTTGTATGTTCTAACGGGGTAATACATATGTTAGCCTAAATAAGCTACACATTCATGTAATGAAACTTTAATTAAATACTGTAAATGTCATAAGCATACCTTCGCCACGAGATGCATTCTCTTCCAATATAAACTATGCAGCTCATGGATCTGAAGCTTGAATATGCTCTCGTGATGAAGCATTGCTCCCCGTATTTTATCCTTCAATACTCCAAATACATGCAAATTCAATTCACTTGTTTCAGCATCATGATTTTCTATTCTTACTTTTAACCACGCATGCAATTAGTCAATGCTCAAACCCGGCACATCAGCTCGACTTTGTTCAGGTAGAACTTTCTCTTTTGTGCCAGGCAATCCTCCAGCATAAGGCGAAATCAAAGTCGTCCCTTTGATAATCAAAAACCGTCCACTGTGCCAGCTAAAGACGATCCAGATCGCTCCAATTAGAGGAATAACACCCCAAATTAATTCAAATAAAATTCGCAGCCCTTGCCGAATCCAGCGCAAGACATCACATAATTGATCCTTGTCCCAAATTACGTCTGGGTCCAGCAATTTGGGGAATTTGAATGACTGAACGTGGCCATTTTTGCTGCTGATTATTAGGTTGTGCTTTAGCTGCTTTCGATTTATTGTTTCCGCCATGGCGAGAGTTTCAGTTTGCTTCAGTCAAAAGTATGAGGGAGAAACCAAATCGCAAATCCCGTATTTCTGAGGTTGTATTATGTTTTCTACAGTTGATCGATTCTCCGATTCACTGTTGTCATCATTTGCGTTTTCTTGTAGCTCGTGAAATTTTGGAGCATTTAAATTCGAAAGTGCAAATCTGCACTGATTTGTTGTGCAAAGCAAATCGGTTATTTATTTTAGAGAGGCTGTTTTATCCTAGAGGCGGCGGTGGAAGAACGAACTGGTTTTGTACCACCGACCAGATCGCCGAATTGTCTTCAAGAAATCGACCTAGTCCACGACTCAGTTATTGTTTGACAACAATTTGAAGACGATTCGGCAATTCGGTCGGTGGTGCAAAACCAGTTCGTACTTCCGCCACCGCCTCTAGGATAAAACAGCCTCTCTAAAATAAATAACCGATTTGCTTTGCACAACAAATCAGTGCAGATTTGCACTTTAGAATTTAACTGCTCGAAAATTTCTAAAAGAATATATTTAATAGCGGAGGAAGAAAAAGTAGAATTTTTCTATCTTAATCTCGTCTACAACTGAAGATAATATATAGGGAACTGGGCAGTGGAAGAAAAGTAGGTTCTGCTAAAAAACCGAGTCAAAAGTTTACAGCTTCAAATTAAAGTCGGCTCATAAATATCTCGCTTCAACATAAAAGTCGGTTCAGAAAAAATCTCGTATTTAAAAACACAGTTCGAAAAAATGCAGATTTTTCTGGTCCAAAAATATAAGTGTTTACACCACAAAGCCAAGGCCCAAGCCCGAGCCCAATCCCGAACCGAACCGAGCTGAGCCGGACCGGGTCGAGTCGGTCGGTCGCGCGCGCGTGTGGTGGTCATGATGCATGGTCTTCCTCCTCACAACAAAGCATGCATTGGGAGCCCAAGGCCCCAACAGGACTTCTTAGAAATGAGTATAAATACTTGCATCTTTCTTATAATCCCATGATGTTGGACTATTCACAAAAAGGAGCCATTCATACACTTATCTCAATATTTTAATAATTCACATAAAATTTCCAACACGTATGACCGCACCATCACCTTGATTTGGCCGAAATGCCATTTTTGATTAACTCTGAAATTTGCACCACTTATGTTACTAGAATTCGTGACTTTGATGTTATAATTCATGGTTTAACAATATAAGATCATCCATACATCTGAATCATGATATAATGTTGTTTTGAAAGATTGATTATTTCACTCCTTTACGGTGCTTTAATAAATTCTGGAAATTATGTTGTTATTTGAATTGAATCAAATTTTAGATCATACGTGAATCCAAAATAAACAACTTCCCTGTTGATTTCAATTTATAAACCAAACTAGACTTCATGTGATTGGTTTTTTAATAAATAGTAGGTCATATATCTTCCAATACCTACAAGTTTTTAATTGCCAGTAATGATTCATTCCAGTAAGAATATCATACATATATGATGTTATATAATTAGTAGCAACTATATATATGTATATAGAATTGTATCCACATATATTCAACTTCCAATTGGATTTGGTAAAGAGGAAAAATAAATGTTTACTTATAACTATTACTGCTACTTTATTTTGCTTCTCTTAGGTTGTTAAAATTTCAAATCATCAACTAACTACATTTAAACATTTAAATGTTTAAATTCACTAGTCTGGGCACATAACAACATGTATGTAGTTTGAACATAAGAATCCAGTATAACACAGTACAAAATTGTGAGGTGTTTTCTCACAAATGGCTACTGCTGTTGGTACTTGTTCACTGCCCTTTTTGCAATACTTTCAGGTTAAAATTTATGCTATAAAATGATAGCATCAAACATATGACATACATATGCTAGAATCAAAGTAGTAGCATCCATGAATTAGCATAAAAAGAAAATAAGAGTGTTTTCCTCACTAAATTTTGGTTACTGCTTTTACTTAAGTTCACTGCCATTAGTTTTAAATATTAACAAAGGCAATATTTTCAACATATGTTTAGTATAAATCATACTCAAATATATACCTATGTCCAAACAATTCTAAAACAGGCTGGAAATAGGTGTAGGGAAAGTTTACTCACCTATGCTTATGTCCAGTCATGCTATTGAACATCCAGGCTTTCTTTCAGTTACTACACTCCACTGTTTTGCTTATTTTCCTTTGGGTTGCTCACTATGTTTGCCATTCTTGCATCAAGGTTCTGTTCTCTATTTTTCTTTTGTTTTCCAGAGACTGTTGTGTGTGTGAATTATGTGAACTCTATGGGTATTTATAGATGGGAGATTTTAGGCTTATGTTGGGTAGGTGCTTAAGGCAAGGAAGGCATATAGGCTTGCAACAGCCTAATGAAGTGATGTGATGATTTTACAATTCATTCACGGTCTTGTACTTTGCTATTAAGTAAATGTACCCTGTTTTTACTTCAGAAATTTCACATGCACTTTGTACCAGATATATTAGCAAATTTTCCTTTGTTGCCAAGCGTGAATCGACCTGTTAAAGTCTTGGATATTCCTTTAGTTCCTTTCAGCTGTGTGCTGCAGATTTCAGGGGTCTTCATAGGTATGCACATGGCTAGATTTTTCTTTGATCTCCTCTACTCTCTTTCAGCCGTGCATGGCATTTACAGAGATGTATGTACAGGCTATATTGCCTTAATCTATATGATATTGTAGGCCTATGAGTTGTTTACTTCATTTCTTTTCAATGCAAAAGTCAAGTGCTATCTACTCTTTGCTAATCTATGTTGTCTAACCTTTTCTACTTCCAGCTTTCACATTAGCAAACCTATTTGATTTTGTATCAATTTGCAGCCCTATGGAATAAGGTTTAATATCGTATGCATCCATTTCTTGTAATATCTTCTAATGGGAAATGAGATGACAGAGTTTATTACAAAGGAAGTTTGGTATCAGCGTGTAGGCTCAAGTTATGGGCAAACCAATAGGCCGATATAAAATACAATTTGTATTATGAATACAAGTTGAAACAATGTATGATGTATCAATTGTGTCTGTCATTCAGTCTCAAACAAAGAAAATATTTCAGCTTCTTACATTTTCAGTGTCTTCTTTCCAAATTGAAATATCAAATTTTTGTAATTTGGTATGAAAGGCAAGGTAAAAGCTTATCAGTAAACTGAAATATCATCGGAGATAATCTGTTCATTTGATATTTCAGAACCTCATCAAAAAGAAATATCATCATCTAAGAGTTTTTTTAAGGATTTGCTCAAAGTTTGCAAGAGACAACTTAAAAGAGAAAAGAAAATATTCAAATTAAAACCATGTAAGAACCCATGCACAATTTGAATTTTAAATACATCTTAAAAGCATATAATTCTGCAATGGCATACATATTAAGAAAATGCATGTCTCAGAGTTCAAAATTGAAAAAAGTGGATTTTTTGTCAAAATACTCATAATAAAATCCTATGTTTTGGGAAAGGGGATTGTGACTAATGATGTCATGATAAATTTCACAATTCAATATCACCAAATAGCACTAAAGCTTATGTTGGATTAATGCTTAATTCAGGAAAGCAAGCAGTGAGTTACTCTATAATTAAGATTCGATATAAGGGTGGTCTATGTAAATTCAGGAAAGTAGCAGCAGAAAAGTTTTTGAGTTCAAGTTTTCTTCGTATCATCTATGTAAATGCAAGTAGTGGGCTCTTTTTCCATCATTTTTAATGAAAAGGCTTGCAGTGCATTATGGAAATAGTCAGTTTAGTATATATGTGTTTTCTGTATTGCATAAATAAAACCCGTGCCTACAAATTTGATCATTTCGCATGATTAAAACCAGCTCGCAAAAAATTATTTTACTGAAAAAAAGCAAACTACAGAAACAAAACATATGGAACAATAACCAAATTCATCTGATACTTACAGAACGTATATTTAACAATTATAGAGCATAAAAAGAGAAATAAAAGTCTAAAGAAAAGGACTTTTGAGATGAACCAAGAATTAGAGACATTGAAGATCAATCTAGAATGAGTTGCAAATGGCTTACTCATCGATCAATTTTCCCTAAAACAAAAACAAAAAGAAATTCAAGTTTATTGGTATGAAAATTACTTTTTTTCCTTAACTCATTCACATGTCACGTTTTAGATCAACAAAGATTTAAGCTGTACGGAAGAAGGATTTGAAATATGCTATATAAGAGAAATGTGAACAAATTGCCATTTTAAAGTGGGCTTCTAGCGGGAAAATCGCACGTATTGCATGTTTTTTGCTCTCTATATGTGTGTTTGATCAGCAAGTCGGATGATATTTTGTTCAAAAACAATACCTTTCAGGCCTATCTTTGTCGCTGTATTCAAATATACTTGAAAAACATCGTAATAAAGATCATGATTGTCAATGGATACAATAAATTTATTGAAGTACCTATAATATAAAGTGTACTTTCTGTTTTCTTATTTTGATCAACACCACTTACAAACAAACCTGGCCTTACAATTAAATGCAAGTGTAATGGTTGGAGGTTATTTTAAGCAATGAAACTTCTACAAATGTCTTACTTGTTGACAAAAAAGTTTCTAGGATATACTTTTTTGACCACTAAAGTTTCTAAGCTCCATTATAAATAAAATATACCACTTATCCAAAGAAGTTAATTTATGTAATTTGATATTTATTACTTTATTTAAATTCGTATCACATTAATCATGGGATGATTTAATTGTAGCAGATTACAAATGAATAGTGGAATGAAATTGGACATGATTGACAACTCATGAAACTAATGGAAACGGAAAGCCATGAAAACTGACGTAAAAGCTGGATTTCGCTAATTTTAAAGGGGTTTGTGACTCTGCTCAAAAACAAATATTGTAAACTGAGGGAAGTAGCAATGATTCACATGGTGAGCGACACTAACAATTGCATTAACAAGTTATATAACCAATTAATCCATGCGACGGTATGAAGCACAGCGTAGCAATAGAGAAGCATAACATATATATCACTTCAATGAGTTCAATCATATTATTTGAGAAATTAATTCATCGTAGACAAAAAGTTATCAGTGCACTAAGACGTAACCCGACATACTAAACTATAATCAAAATGAAAAACAGAGGATTCACCAACATCGCACGAAGACGATGTACTCCATCGGAATGAAGACGTCCGAAGGTAGGCCCAGACAAAACCCAGATCCTTTTATATTCTTCCATGGCGCCTACTTAACTCAGTAAATAAAGGCAAAACGAAAAACCCTAAATCTAAAATAGGGATTTTCCGTCGGCATGAATTGAATCTGAAATTGATCATCGACGAAGTATGAAAAATAAACAATCGGAAATATGATGGCATTCATCTTTTCCTGTCAGTGGAATCAACGGAGTTTGACTTGGAGGCGCGAAGGACAAGTGGAGAGAAGATTGAACAAAAGTACATTATTGCAGGAATTTAAATGTTGAAAAGCGTAGGGACGTAAGGTTATTAGATTTGAGGAAAATAATTTCACAGAGGAAGAAGAAATGGGATAATAGGAACAGTTGAGAGGGTGGCAGAAAATAAGAGTTCGTGCAGATTCGGCGATGGAGGGAACAGCTGCAAGCTGAGTGAAAAAAGCGAAGAGCAAGCCAGGATTAACTATTACGAAATGGAAAAGAGCCGGAATAGGGTAAAATATGTGAATGTGAGATAGAAATGCAGGGACCACCCATAAATTGCTTGAGTTAGCCTTAAAAATAGGATGTAGCGTCCCATATTTTTCTCTTTTGATCGGGCAAAATACCCAAAACTAGTTCGGGTATTCTAGCAAAGTTGGAGTCGGAATGTCCACGTAAGCAAGGCTGGGATTCTGTTCTGTATTATAAGTAATAGATGATGGAATGGGCAAACGTGGTCGATCAAAATATGTATGACTCATTTATTTCCGTTCATTAATTATTTTATTTTGCTTTCGTATATTCATAAAATTGTTTGTTCATTCGTTATTAGATCAGCAACTGTCTCTTCTTTTAATTAGAAGTATGGAAATCGCTGTATATAAAACAAGACTTATTTTTGTTATTCGAGGTATCCATGAAATTTGGAATGGCGTTCATGCCATGTGTGCCATGTGAAGCAAGCAGTAGACCGGAGCGTTGAATTCTATCTAGACGAAGAGCCAAAGGTCATGGAAGTTTTTTGGTGGCTTTGATAATAATTGATATTATGGGGAGGTACATGGACAATGTGTCTCTTAGCAGATGTTCTAATATGTCGTCTGCTGAATCTATTGCAATATAATCCAAGTTTTTGTTTATCCAAAATAATTGTAGTTTTTGGCACAATTTGTTTATGTTGGAGTTCATTCATGTGGTTGTTGGCGTTGAACCCCAAACAGTACAACATACCTAAATGCTTGGTCTTAAATTACCCTTTTTCCAATGTGTTGCAGCAGAGTATAGCTATCGGAATTAGTTCAAATAAAGTCAATATAAGTGTCATATTTTGTGTTTTACAGGTGTCTTGATTGTTTCATGTTTAAAAGGTGTGTGTGCTTGCTCTCGCGCATCATCATGATGCTTTTGCCTGTGAGTAGATATGTGTTGATACACCTGCATATGTTGAGCCGTTATATATGTTTCTTTTTGCATGCTTGAGCTGGACCATACCACAAAAGAGACATGGTTCATGATATATTAGATGTTCTGTTTGGAGGATTAAAGCTTGTAGACATTACAAATCTAAATATATGGGGCACACTGGTGGTAAAGCTGGTTTGGGTGGCACAGTCATGGATAAGGTGATAGTGGGCGGTGATTGATGATCTGACAGTGAGCTTAAGGAAAGGAAATACTAAACAAAAGAAGAAAAGATACATAAAAGCAATGAAGAAAAAATGTACAATAAAGATGACTTGATTTTGTTTATTCACAAAAACTTGCACAAGAGATATTCTGGATGCATATAAACTAAGAATACATCATTCTGGAAGAAAATGATGGCTAGCAGATTCTCTTTTAGTCCAGTTAGTCACTAATATTGCCAACGGAATTAACAAAAGGCAAGAACCACTTAATCGTTCATTAACAAATTCATGTGCATTGGTTCTTTCAATTTCTATACATCAAGTGATCGTTCATTAACATGCACATGCCTTTTTTTTTGTGCAGCTTCTTTCTTTATTGTCTTAGCAGCTTCAAGCTGATGTGTGGCAAGCTGAATTTTATGCCTATGGTCATCTTTCCCGCCAACATTTGGTCTGCGGCGCTGGTCAAATTTGGTTTGAAACAAATTTTCCTAATTTTTTTTCGTTTGTTTGTTGTTACGGTACGTTGAGTTAGTTTACATCAACCAATATAAGAAGAGTTTGTTTACTGCCGAAGTTTTTACTTGGTTTTATAATGTCGATTCCATCAAAAATTCTAATACACAAAGAAAAATTCTTTATAGTTTTTTGTTGTACACAACACTAATTGTTAGTTGTTTATGCTCATCACTTCATAAACGTGGAAACTCATGCTTAGGTGTTTTTATAATGTTCATTCCTTTAATAATTCTAGCAGAAGTCAAAAACTATACTTGATACTAGTTATACGAGACACTTACTGCAGTAAGTGTTGGATGATTGCATTCAGCACAAAACACGTCAGTGCAAAAGACCTTGCCGCTATGTTGATTGTTTCGATATGAGAGTTGAAGACATCTATATCCACAGCCAGATGACCTTTTTTTTTTTTTTGAGTAGTAAATATCTAGTGTGGACTGTTGGTGTCATTATATGTTTATTAGCACGTTAATGAAAAATTGTGACCTTCGAGGTAGTGCTATAATGTAGAAAGCCCAAAGAAACACTATTTATTTGCATGAATTAGTTCGGTCGATTCTATATTTATGCACTGTATTACCGATCGAAGTAAATACAATTTCAATAATACATTTGAACTGATTTAGAAGCCCCTGAAATTTTAAAATACCAATTGCTATCTTTCCTTTGCAGAGTACGTGAAATAGGAGCAATCGATTTTTACTACCATCATGTGGTTCTACCAGTTAACAGGTTTGTTGTAAAGGATTTTTGGTTGGGCTCTAATTTCAATTATTTTTTCTTTGAATATCTACGCCTAACCAAAACCATAACTGGGGCATTGGCTTATCTTAAACATTATGATGCATTTAGTTGACCAAGCAAATATTTGATGTTATAAGGATGTTAAGTCCAACATGATCACCAAATCAATATTTATTGTTGTGTATTTTGCTACCAATATTTTAACATTATATGAATATGATTATATCACTGTATTACTAACAGAACAATGCAAATATAGGAACAAGAAACAATATCTTGCTTATCTAGGAAGATATAACAGGTAAATACAACTAGAGTAGTATCCATACGTATTCTAGTTCATGTCAGCCCAAAATTTAGCTTGAAGCTCCTTAACAATCTTTTTGTCCAGTTGAAATGCTTTGGCAAGCACATCTGCATTGATTGGTGGGTCCGATCCAAACACAGCATTAGCAATAGTAATAGTGCCCGGATTCTGGCTTCCAAGTCCTGCAAATGCAACCGCCGCTGAGTGTCCAGGATTGAACTGAAAATGGATCAGTCCTTGCGGGAACACGAACACATCACCCTTTTGAAGAACCTATTATCAAATTGATGAGCTTCAATATTAATCCTGTATTTATTTTCATCAATGAACATTGTAGAAATACAAATAATCAATTACTTTGGTGAAGAGTTTGTTGTCAGGATTGGATGTGACAAATCCAACATAGAGAGTTCCTTCAGCCACGGTTAGGATCTCACTTGCTCGAGGATGTGTGTGTGGTGGGTTGAGCCCATATGGTGCATAGTCTATTCTTGCCAGAGAAATGCCAAGGGTGTTCAGGCCAAGAATTCTATCTGCGTTAACAAGAGTAACATTGGATCCCACGTTGTTGTACGTATTTCCAGGCTTGTCGAGTCCTTGAAAAAAGAAGTCTTCTGCCACTGCCATCTTTGGATCCTTGCATACTAGTCCGTTCACAAATACTGCAATAGACGGTATGTGTTCTGTTTTTAAGTATAATGCATCATTAATATAGCTATGTATAAACAAATAAAAATGGTACCATCGCGCATTTTAATGCCAACACAGAAGTCCTGCAATGGACTAGGATCGGCAGCAAGTGCCACAAAAGCTACATTTGCAAGGAGAGCTAGAGTAATAATATAAGAAGTCATTTAAAATGAAATTAGGAACTGTAGATTAGAAAATATTTTGAATGATTTGGTTTTTTACACAACTTACGGGGCTATTTATAATGTTTGTGATCCGATGTGATACATTAATACATACTTGTTTTTGAATTGATCAAAGTTAAACAACATTAATTTACTGAATATTCAAAAGCTGCTAGTCAAGGAAATCAGGTAGATCTGTTTATCTTTCTGAATGTACTTAAATTTTTATTTTTCTTTCTGTGTGACAGGAGAGAGGCAATATCATAGTTGAATTAGCTCTCTCAGTACATAAAATCATACAGTAGTTGGGAGTTGCTAAAGAGCACGAATTAAAATATCGGTTCTGTGGATTAAATATAGAGTGTGAGGTTAAGAATTGTCATTTTTTTCCGCACATCTTTTATTGTATTTTGAAATTGTAGTTAAAAGGACCAAGATATGTTGGTTGTGTATAGCTTAATGTGAACAAGCCATGATCACACCTTTAGATTATTTAAAAGAAAACCACTTACCCTATAACAGATGATAACCTTTTCCACTATTTTTTTAATATCAAATTTTGTAACTTATTGTACAATATTCCGTAGAAAGAAAACTACCAAAATCTTAGTGTAATTGGAGTCTGGCAAATATAGTTCATTCATAGATAACTTCCTATCTGTGCAGTTGGATACGCATAAAGAAGCCAGAGAAAAGCGAAGTAATGTATTATAATAAATTTTCCTAAATTTAAAAGCAACGGCCAAGAGAGATCTCCCTGATCAATGATTTTTTAATCATAATTAAAAGAACTCGATGCGTTAGAAATACGTCATTTCGCTACTTGTTACATTACATAGCGTTTGCATTTATTCATAATAAGCGCAGCTACAAACTACAATGTGTGTCAATGTCCAATCGTAATAATTAGCTAATTATAACTCTGTGTAAATAACTTATGATCTATAATGTTATACCTGTTTGATAGTGTATATATACAACAGTATAATGTAGAACAGTAAAGATATACTAATAGTAGTATATCCCGTTGTACATGCTCTTGCATCAAGAAAAGTTTCAAAACCTTTACCTTTTTTTTGCCGCGGAGTAAAAATAAACGTCAAATGTGTCGATAATTACTATTGTTTACATATAATATTAACATTTTTTAAAGTAAAGGGCTATTTAGTTTGAAAACGAGTTTTGTATTTTGCATTTTCAATATGTATTTCAGAAGGCATGGTAATGAATGAGCTATTGGAAGATCATAATCATTACAACGAGGAGGAGAATGAGAAGGGAAATGATAGTTTATGAAATGGTAAGTAACAAGAAAAAGCCAAATGTTCAAATCTAGTCAAGGTTAGGTAATTCTATTAATTTTTCCAATATAGATTAATATAACATACCTTCTTTAGGACTAATGAGAGACAATATCTTCGTTGAATTAGCCCATTGCACATATTGTTATCCAGTAGTAGGAAGCTGTTGAAGTGCAAATAAAAATATGGGTAACGTAAACACGACATGATCACACCTTCAGATTAGTTGAAGGAAAACCACCTGCCCTGGCACAAATCATTACCTTTTCCACTATTTTTTTTTTAGGAAAAAAAAATTGTATTTTATTTTATAAAATTTACAGAGAAAAATCTGGAAAAAATTATAACCTAATTGGGTTTTGGAAAATCCATCTAATAATATAATAGTATAAAAAGTGAACATAAGAGAAGTATTCATTACTGAAAATGTATTAGACTGAGCGCCCAAAAATATAATAGTGCTGAATCAGGAATACAAAATTTGCTACACACAATGTGGTCAGTCTTGTCAATTCCACTATGACTTTATAAATTTGCTAATGCAATTTGAAGTAATCACATGTAAAGACCATTTCATCGTGAATTTAATAAATCTACTTCCTCTATATATATCCGATGCAATACAGAAGAACCACAAGCCATCTAACTATTAATCATTTTGGCAATCAAGTTATTAACATCTGAAAATTAAGCTTAGCCAATAATTACAATGGGATTAAACACTGTAATTGTGTTCCTTGTAGCATTAACCTCATCATGGCAAGTAGCGTTTGCTTCGGATCCTAGTCAACTCCAGGACTTCTGTGTTGCTCAGAAGTTACCCAACGGTAATTTCTTTATACATCCTGATTCCCATTTTAATATTAAGTTTTCAGTAAAATTATGTCTCCGAAATCTGTTCTGTTAATTCACTCTTTCTTATTTATATATAACCATGATGGGTATAAAATGCAGTATTTGTGAATGGATTTTTCTGCAAGGATCCAATGCAAGCTAAAGCAGAAGATTTCTTCTTCTCGGGACTGGACAAGCCAGGAAACACGGTAAATCAAGTGGGGTCAAACGTGACTGCAGTGAACGTGATGCAAATTGCAGGGCTGAACACGTTGGGTGTCTCCTTAGTGCGCATAGACTATGCACCGTACGGGCTCAATGCACCTCACACCCATCCACGAGCCACCGAGATCTTAACAGTTCTGGAAGGGAAGTTGTATGTTGGATTTGTTACATCAAACCCTGATAACAAATTGTTCACTAAGGTACTTAACAAGGGAGATGTGTTTGTGTTTCCGGAAGGACTGATTCATTTTCAGTTTAATGTTGGGCACAGTGATGCTGTTGCCATAGCGGCACTTAGCAGCCAGAATCCTGGAGTTATCACTGTTGCAAAAGCTGTGTTTGGAGCTAAACCTCCGATTTCAGATGATGTATTGGCAAAGGCATTTCAGATTGACCAGAAATTGGTTGATTGGCTACAGGCTCAGTTTTGGGTAGGTAGCAACTAGATCGATCCTTTTTAAAACCTACTGAGAGTGTCTGTTGGCCTTGTTCTCTGTATGTATCTTATAACTATGTCTTATTGTGTGAATAAGCAATCATTTTTCTGCATGTACGTATGCGTCCTGTTTATTGCAATATAATATTTTGTCACAGTAATGTAATGTATGTTCAGAAAGTACCTTCCAGTAACGTTAGTTGTTGGATAAATAAATCTGCCTGCTATATTTCCTTTGATAGAATAGATTTAGTCCGAGTATTCCTTTGAAATTGTCTTAAACGCTAATTGATGCGCTGAAATGAGGCCAAGCGATCTTCCTACTACCTTCCAATATAATATTTGGCCAAGTTATGGTTGTTAAAAATGTGTGTAATTTATTCAGGTCTCCAGTGTATGACCGGAGCGGTAGTATTGCGTCAAAAGCATTCTTGTATCAACGCTTTTTCTCATTGACAGCAGCTCACCGGGGTATCACCACTTTGACAATTTCTACTTCAACCATCATGAGGCGGCAGCAGCAGCGGTGATGTTTTGATCATAATTAAAAAAAAAATGATGCATTACTCACCTAGTTGTCGCTCGTTAGGGTTGTAGCTCAGGAAACAAAATATTTCATTTTCCACTATGAATAAAACTTCCTCAATATATATATATATATATATATATATATATATATATATATATATATATATATATATATATATATATAAACCACCTCTTCGTCGTCCACACCAAGTCCCCCACCTCAAATTCTTGTTCGGTTTTTTTAGTTGAAGGACAACCCATTAAAAAAAAATTATTTTTAAGGATAATACACTGTAAAACTGATACCATACGCACTGACGCACTGTAAAACTTGATAGTTAAATTATCATACCATGCACAATGTAAACATTGTTATATAACGACGGTCGGAACAAAGCCCCCCTTCCATGCATGCATATGAGCTGACACACAACTCTCATATAACAAAATGAATCTCTTATGTTACGTGCCTACCAGCTCATATTTGTATACAACTCCTTCAATTTATTACATGATGTGGGACTATTAATTCCAAACCATCATTTCTCTTTAACAACATGCGAGGCAATCCTAACAGTCTCCCCCTTGACTCGCATCATACGGGTATCTTTTGAGAGTACTGCCTTGCCCGCATGTCCAGTCCGTAACCTTCGGCTTCGATACCACTGTTATGTAACGACGGTCGGAACAAAGCCCCCCTTCCTTGCACGCATATGAGCTGGCACACAACTCCCATATAACAAAAGGAATCCCTTATGTTACGTGTCTACCAGCTCATATTTGTACACACAACTCCTTCAATTTATTTCATGATGTGAGACTATTAATTCCAAACCATCATTTCTCCTTAACAACATGCGAGACAATCCTAACAAACATAATACTTAAAAACCGATAGTTAAATTCTGATATCATGCGCACTATAAAACTGATACCTAAAGTCTGATGCTTTGTCCTTTAAAATAAAATTTCAGCAAGTCCTAAAATATTGTACTAAAATTGGATTTTTTTTTTTTTTTGAAATGAATATTACGTTATTTAGAAAATAGACATTAAGTACTATTTTAACAAATGCAGCAACAAAAATTAAAGCCTTTAGATCCAACATATTTTAATTTATTTTATAAAATACAACCGAAAAATTTATACCTCTTGGATGAAGTGAAGTGAAGTAAAATGTTGTCGAAATTAGTCAAAAGTGTGGTGTGTGTTTGATCTCAAAGGGCTATACTTTATTTTTAGAGAATATAACAACAAAAATATACTCCTTGTATGAAAACTCCATATATGTTTCTAATTATTATCCTTCCGGACCCTTGTGATCCGATATAAGGAATCAATGTTTGTCTACAATCATTAATCGACATCTTAAAAACATCATAGGTTAAAGGATTTGAAACAAATTTCATTTCAAAAAAAAAAAAAAAAAAAAAAAAAAAAAAAAAACAGTGTGTTTGCTTCTTTGTTATAAACTATTTGTGATTTCCTGCATAGGAAATGCTCTCAGATTGGAATATGGCTAGTCATCAATTTTGTCCTCATTGCATGAAAGAAACATAAGCATTTTTCTTTACGATATGAAAGGAAAATTTCTTGGTTTGCTTGTCATAGGTGTTTTCTCCATCTCAATTATATTTTTAAAAGAGATAAAAACTTCAAAGGTAATAGAAAGAAAATATGTAAGCACAAAAAGTTTGGTCAAGCGAAGAAATATATGAATCGTAGTGGCAAATCATGTTTCTCTGCTTGTGTTGATTAGTGACTAGTGACACAGTGTTTCCAAGCTTGTGTTGTTTAGCAACAGTTGGTGACATATAATGTTTCCAGACTTGTGTCCGTTAGCGACGGCTAGCGATAAATATCCAACCTCCAACAACGTGCCATGTGTCTCACTAATCCAACATTAGCCGTCGCTAATATGACTATGATAGTCGTCATTAAAGTCGATACTATTGTGTTTGTGTCGGGTTAAATAACGATGAGTTTTAGCAATGGCTAGCAATCACTATCAACAGCCTTCTTTATAATGTGCATAGCATATACATTATCAAATAAGACAACTACAAGCTACTACGTTTGTCAACGTCCGGCTGTAATCATTAATTAATTATTACTCATTTTAAATTTTATGTGAAAACCATAATATTATATCTATTTGATGGACTGTATAAAACAACCGGGGTATGCTAATAGTAGTAATATATTATGCTCCTGCATTATTTCAAGCAATGTTTAAAAACCTATTTTTTTACGTAGTATTAAAAAGTACTGCTTAAAACACTACGTCATAGATGGCCTACGGCAACCCCGGAGAAGTGACACAGTAGGTGCCAAAAAGTGTTGCTATAGGCAAAAAATGATATGTGGCAACACTTTTTTGGGGTTGCCTTTTGCTGCGTTGCCTTAGAGTCAAAGGCAACGCCTTTGCGACTCTATGACAATATCGGTACAGGTGTTGCCACAAGTACCAATACAACAAAAAAATACCCTTTTGCAACTGCCAAAAACAGTTGTAATATGTCTAGTACAGCTGGCAATTGTAATAAAGTCAACATTTTTTACAACTGTTTCTAGCAGTTGTTAAAAATTGTTTTACAACTGCTAAAAGTAATTACACCTCAACTTTTATTGATCAAAGATTTCATAATATTATAATAAATATTATTATAACGCAGTATTTTATTTGAATAAATATTTTATTTCAACATTTCAATTGGTACAAATTTTTTGACTCCACTATTGTACATTCACTCGTATATACATACATTCCTCACTACATTGTCACTCGGTTCAACTCATATACAAACTTACACATAAAACCATAAACAAGAAAAAATACACGAAAATGATTATATAAACTACTACCTTTAATTTTTTTCCTTCTGATGATTTGCTCGCAAAGTATGTGCAACTACTCACGAGCACGTTTTCCTCTTCCATAATGTTGTGTATCAAGGCTGCCACCTTATTAGTCCACTCATTGCACATCTAATGTGTTCATTGATTTCATGCTAAATGGCTATGTTTATCCATGCATATCAGTCCGTGCTTCTAATCAGCTAGATGGCTATGCTTTCCATGCTTATCAAGTGAAATATGCACAGCTGAAGCACAGATTTTGTCAGTGCTATCTGTAAGTGTGTTGTACGATCAATTATGCATCTCAGCTAATAAGAAAAAAAATATCAAGGCACCAGGTAGATACCGTTTACTGCCACTTAAGAAGCTGTGTTGAAGGTGTATACTTTTGCTTGTCATTTGTACAATACTGGGGATACTAATTTAATACTGTCCATTTTTCTGGTTTGAAGTTACTGATGTATACCATATCTTACAACAACTTCTACGATTTTTTTTTTTTTTTTTTTTTTTTTTTTTTTTTTTTTGCAGATTGAAGCTGACCTCAAGTCGGTAAACTCTCCTAGGTCTATATCTTTGTTTTCTTGTAGAGCTCTGTTGTGATGACTTGGTCTAATGTAGAGTCACCTAGAAATTCAAGTCGCTGATGCAAACAAAGATGTAAAAATCTCTTTAGTAGCTGATATACCTGAGATAGTAGAAAACTGGTGTCAATCCTCAATTTTACATAGACTAAGGTTGAATTCAAAATATCAATGTTATCTAATTTGCTTGGAACTGTTTGTCATCCCGACATCATAACATTCATGTTTAATTTTTGCTCCTAAAAAAAAAAAAAAAAAAAAAAAAAAAAAAAAGAGGGATTCCTTCATTGTTTGATTATCATATAATTTATGATAAAGTTTTAATTTATTTCAAAGCATAACAACATATTTTCTACTACCTGGTAATAATTCCCAGTTCTGAATTCTTGGTAATAACTGTCAATAAAACAGTTATGTGTTCAGGTGGCTTAAGATTCATATAAGGTGATCCAGACATAGAGGAGATAGACACTGAAGCACATTAATATGAAGAAGGAATATTTAAAGCAGAACTTGCATTCAAAGCAATTGCCGAAGCATTAGCAGTTGCCGAAATATAAGCATGACTTACCGATGTATTATGACTTAAAGAAGACGAAGACATAGAGGCTGCTAAAGATGAACCAGTTGCCGAAGTATTAGCAGATGAAGAAGATGGATCCATCGTCGTGTCATCATGAGAACCCACAAAGTTGTCATTCCTACACTGAACCTCAGCCTTATGTTGTTCTGCACTATTCATACCTGTTTCTTGTTGTCCATCCTGATTAACACTAGCATTAGCGTTCCCATTAACAACTGTTGTTTGTTCATTATCATCTCCAATGAGCTCAGTTGCTACCGTATCCAGATTTGCATTTTCAATTCCCACATCCGTAGCTCCATTTACTTTATCCCTATTACCAATTCACACAAATGATACAATACTAATGACTACATGAACTAAGAATTATTTACCATTCAACATAAAAAAGCATTCATAAGATTTCCACTACCGGGTGAAATATTAAGAAGAATATGACAGGTCATATACCTATAAGAGATCATGCAAGAAGGACAGGGATTGCATTATAATTCCATTTCCAGATTCAGCCAGTTCCCATGCAAGCCAGCCAATCCATTAAAATACCAAGTTCCTGGATTCTGACACACCAGCCAATCCATTTCTGGTTCCAGCCAGTTCCCATGCAAGCAGGACAGGGATTGCATTATAATTCCATTTCCAGTTCACACATAAAGGAAGTATGCTATTCAGATGAGGTTAGTTTGTTGTATGTATATTGAAATAAAAAAGATACTCTACGAAATTTGGATAGCAAACACCACTTTAAACAAGTAGATTCAAACAATAAGAGGAAGAGCAGATAGCAAGAGAGCACATACAATCAATTAACCAATAAGATATAAGATGCTCACCTTCAGCTTCATAAACTTCGGCTCTCTGTTTGGCTTTATTTGATGATATTACTTCTCCACTCATAAGAGCTGTTCCTTTCTATACATAAAAGCTTATAAATACCTGAACGTAGTATGTCCATTTGGGGTTCAATAACATTTTCAGTGTTATGTAAGAATACCTGAACCAAATATCAATGAATTTAACATCCATTGAATGAACTTGCAATTATCACCGACAATATATAAATGACTAGCTTTAGGTCTTTCACAAGCAGCCCACTATATATCTTTATACATATCATCCTCTTCATTTTAATTCTTACATAGCACTGGAGATATTTCTCAATAATTGTTTGTGAATTAATCGTATATACCTCAACCAAGTATCAAATATAATCCAGTATCAGCCATGAAGGTGTTCAATAGCTGAACGTAGACTGTCCAGTAAAATAGCTTAAGCACAACTTTGAAGCTTGAAACAGCAAGTGTTTGTGCATCACAAATGATAATTTTGATGAAGAAGAAGATGAGTAATATTACTGTTTAGAAACTTCATATGGCTAATTTTTCATCAAGCACGGGTATAATAGAAACAATATAAAAAATTAAAAGCGAAAAATTACCTCAGACAATTTCGAGTCGATCGTTTCCTTCCTCAATAAAATTAACAAGAAGTTTATCCAAATAAAGCAATTGTACATTTGATTTGGAATTAGAGATCGATGATTTTGGAAATTAGGGATCGGTGATTTTTGAAACTAGGGATCGGTGATTTTGAAATTTTGGGGGCGGAATTGAAATGAAAAGTGAGGCGGTTGAAAGAAAATAAAAGCGGGAATAGAAATAGGTATGGCGCGGATTGATGGTGTTGACGGACGACTGAGATTTTGTTTTAACTATGGTGTGGATCATTGACGTGTATTTTTTTTTTAATTTTTTTAATTAGAATATATCTATAGCTATTGCAACACATATTGTTATCTATGCTAACACATCAAAGCGTGCGTTGCAACAGACAAAAAATAGCATAGCAATGGCAATATTGTAGCTAGCAACACCATGAGTTTTCATTGCGATATGTCATCTATGGCGTAGTGAAAATATATTGTATGGTTTAGTAAAGTAATTTGACATATATATTATTAGCAATTGCTTTTGGGGGAAAAAAATGTCCTTTCTAGTTCAATTAAGATTACAGATAGTTATTCAATAGATTGCATGTAAAGTAATCTTATGTAGATTTATACTCACTTAAATATAAACATAGCCCATTTTTAGATTCTTAGTATGTAACCCAATTTGTCAAAACTATACCTTTAGTATTTAAATGAAACTAACAAGTTTGTTAAAATCCTAAAATTATAAATTTGATTCCACAACATACAAGTTTGATACACCATTGAAATATCAAGTATAGTTAACTAATGCTTTAAAACAAGGAATAATTGTAAAGGCTGTTGTAAATTTTGAATTCAAATAACAAACTTAAATCTAAACTGATAAACACAGTGGAAAACAAGATCGATGATAAGCTTGTAAAATAACGGACTACAATATCTTAATCGCCAAAACAAAAAAAATAACCAATCCAAATATGACTATCTCAATACTAGCAATCGAAATTAGTCAGTAGCAATGAAAATAAAGCATACACCAGATTTATAGTGATTGGTATACATCCACTTTGGAGAGAGAATTTTACTACCACAATAAGAAGAGTACAAGAGATTAATTCAATTATCATCAATAATCACTTTAGAAACAAGTTTGTGAAAAATGGAATTGAAGAAATATAGATAAGGTTTAACACCCTAATTTTCCCTTGAGATGAACCCTTAAACAGGTTAGAAGCACCTCTCTTTGAATTTGAAAATAGTTTATATAGGAAAGATTTTCATCATGGTAGATTACCTTTTGCCCCTTGAAACCTTCAGAAGATATCCTTGTAACTCAGGAAAAAATCTATTTTTTTAGACCGAAGACGTATAGCCTAGGTTGCGAGATGTCTAGCATATGATTTAGGATCTGATGCCCAGGAAGCCAGGGGTTTGGCCTAAGAGCCAGACATTTTATTCAGGTCTCAGGATTCTGAAGACCTAAGAACCAGACGTCTGACCTAGAAAGTCAGACGTTTGTTCTAAAACTCGGGTCATAGTTCTCAGATAACCAGGCGATAGACATCTGGCTTAGGTCTCAGCCACAAAACTCTAGCTCAGGTCGTAAATTCTACCTTTTAGATTTAGGTTGCAATAGCTTGAGCTCCTAAGCTCCGATTCACACCTAGTCTTCACTAATAGTAAGTTAATCTTGACCACTTAAATTTACCGTATAGCGTCGTCAAAATTTAGCACTTCATATCGACACTATAACCATTCCAAACTCCAAATCCGATGCACCAAACCATCATAAACTTTACCTTCAATCGATCAGCATGAATACTTCTGTAACAACCCGCATATTGGATGGTACTATATTTAAATATTTTATTTGAATATAGCGTCATTAATCGTGCGTATGTTTGAAAAACCACTTTGTGCATATGGATGAATTTGGACTCGAGACCACTTCCATTAAGTTCAAAATGCCATTTACGAGATTAAAAACTGTAAACATCGACATTTTTCGAGTCAGTGAAATTTGAGACTTCTGGTAGGGGATTGAGTTAGTAAACCTAGCCCATTAGCCTACTTCATTATAATCTCTCTTAGCCACCCTTTTCTTTCATTCATATTATTTTCCAACATTTAGGCAAAAAAATGAGAAGTGAATTGGAAATTAAAATTCCAAAACTAGGATTGGCTTCTAAAGATTCAAATCAAGTGTAAATTCAGATAGAAGAGAGGTAAGCTTAATCTCTACCTCCTCTAACTCAACTCCTCTTCGATTCTTATGAATTCCTAATACCTAACTCTTAGGATTCTTATGTGTTTATGTCTAGGTTGAAGACTTGTAAGTTATATTTGAAGAGTGGTTGATTTAGCTAAGTTTTGGCCCATCTTTTTGCTCTTAACTATCAAAGGTGAGTTCTTCTGAACTCACATTTATGTAATCAAGCTTATATGCTTGGCATATGTGCCCTTGGTACTTATATGTTGTGTATGCATTTGGTGATTTGGTTTGTTTGTGTGGAGACTTTCCAATTTGTGAGTTTTAATTTCATTTGTGAGAATTTCTAGTGTAAATTCTTGTATAGACATTTGTTTATGTGCTTTACTGTATTAGGAAATGACTTATACCTATCCAAGAGTCTAGAGCAAGCGCTATCGATCCGGAGCCATCGAGTGATGTTTTTCACCTTGAAAAACATTTTTAAAGTAGGTTAGATGTCTGACCATGAATTCCAAATGTCTGAACTAGACTCTTTAATTGGCAGAGGCCAATTTTATACATCTGAAACCCAGTTTTAGACGTCTGACCCAGACCAGATATCTGAAACTGGGGTCCGGACGTTTGAAAATTATTACTTGCCATATTTTTCTTCAATTAACTAATGGCGACCACGGTCGATAGTTTAGATTGTTCCAGGCTTATTCATGGCCAGCTTTCGGCTCGTTTTCTCTTTTCCCGTGTTTTCTCAATTGCACTAATTCATGAATTTCAACGGCTTGGTTATATCGACTTTTGATGATCGTTTGATTTATTGAATATCGATATTTAGATTTAATTTACGTTATTTAAATGTGAATTTTGGGATTGACTGTTCTCACAATCATATTTTTGAGATTTTCCACTTCAAACTATAAAGGATTTTTATTATTGGTAGATACCAATTTTTTTTACCAAAACGATTTCTAAAACTACTTTTATCTTATAAAGTTGTTTCACAAATTGTCTTCCAATCTACTAGTATATATTTATATAAACCTTTTCCTCGTTCGTATGAGAAATCCAATTAAACGCCTTAGTAGAAACAAAGACTATGAACCCTTGTGTTTGCTTCGACGGTTAATTCTTTGACTCGTTCGATTGAAAACTGTGGCAATGATCGTCTTGTGTTTTTAGTGGACTATACAATTTTCTTGTAATTATTCGAGTGTAGCAAGTGGTTATGGGACGTGTAGCTTAACTCTTATATTTACTAGCTTAGAGTAATTTACACTACTTTGGATCAATTGTGATCTTTTTATGATTTCATGGATTTGTGCATTTTTAATGATCTTCGGATCATTCTAAGGAACTTTGGTTCAAATCTGAGCGAGGTCGCGACCTGTGGTCTTCTGACCATCCTGAGGAGTTACGGCTCAAATTTATAGGTTAGCTACCTAGAGATCACATCTTATCCGAGATACACGTGTGGGTGAGTCTTCGGGCTCCCATCTTGAGATATGCCTTTTCCTCATTTTCTTTTATGAGATTTTATGGATTTCTACTTATTGATTTTCAGGAATTTTAAGTGTTGATATGTGATGTTAACTTTGAGTGTTATATGATGTATTATCAATTCTGAGTTGATTTGATAGGTGATGTCATTACCTGTGAGTACCTATATAATTAGAATGGGATGTTCTTTAGTGGCACTGAGATTTATTTGAGATATTCTGTGGACATTCTTTGGGATTCACAATTACATGTGAATATTATGTTATTGAATATATGTCAATTTATGTGCATATATCTCTTATTCTATGTCAGTTTATTATGATAATTATAGCTAGACTGATCAGTTTATTGTTTATTTCTTATAAATAATACTCGAGTCAGACCGAGGTGTTGCAAGTGCTTCCACGTGACTTTTAGCGGGGATTATGTAGTGATTTTTGGGGAAACTACATTAGTTGTTGTAGTTTTTGGTCTTTTATGCATATTAGATAGGGATTCCTTATATATACATATTCATTTGGCTAGCACTTGTACATATTCTTTTTTGGTGTAGTGGATCTAGTATGACCACTATCTTGATGTATACACTTATGTGATATATTTATATCTATTTTTGTCTTTGTGATGTGGATATCTGTGACTAATTTGTGTTATGTATTTTGTATCTATTTCCGTAGAGATTTTTAGCCACTATGTAGAAGCTTTCTTAGGCTACTATCAACAACATTATTCTTTGTTAGTGGACAACATTATTCTGTAATGTCCTTGGCTAACGCAAGTATAGAGGTAGGGCGCCACAGCTTGGTATCAGAGACAATCTTCGGAACAATATGGAATATTGTGACAAGGATCATTTCCTAAGTCTTCTTCGGGTTTATGTCATAGGATATGGATTCAGTCTTGAGTGTCATTCTATCGTATCTTGAGTTGTGATTCCTTATTTATTGAATCAAATTTTTTCGAGTTTGTTTCGTGAATAACATTTTTGTTTCTTTTTATATAAGAGAAATATGTAGGCGTATCCGCACGAACGCCGGTCCATCTAGCGCCCCTTTTGCGGGAAGAGTGTTTATGTCAACCCAACAACTTCTTGATTTAGTGACAACTAACAAGCAACAGGGACCCCTCCAGTGCCTATGCATCCCATATCTATGTTTGCTACTTTGTAGAGATTTCACTAAGTTTGGTGGAAAATCTTCCGAAAGTGCTATGGAAATCCAAGCTTGGATTAATTCGTGCGATCACATCTTTTCTCGCATGAATCTTGACGACTTGCATCGGGTTCAGGTGGCTTCTATTATGCTCCAAGATAGAGCACTTGATGGGTATGAACTTATGATCACCGAAATTAAAGAGGACTTAACTTGGAAGAATTTCCAAGAACGGTTCGAATCGAAGTTCATACCTAATGGCGAGAAAATAGTGTTAGCCCGATGCTTTGAAGACCTTGTTCAAGGAAAATCTTTTGTGGCCAAGTATGTTGCATCTTTCGACTCTCTCTCTCTAAATATGGGCTTGAGATTATTAATACCACCAAGAAGAAGAGTGATAGGCTTGTGTATGGGCTCAATAAAAATCTCAAGAAAGCCTTACTTCTTAAGTTAGCCGAGCCATTTGATGTGCTCGTGCATATCGCGTTTTTCCTTGAGGAAGCCGATAAGGACAGCGATGTGGAGATTAAGGACGCTAAGAATGTTTTTAATAACAAGAGGAATTCCGGCAACAAATCCAAATCTTTTCCTAATAAGAAAGGAAAACAAGTGGCTTCTGGAGCAAAGGCTTCTAATTTTGGTCGAGGGGAATGCTTCAATTGTGGGTCAAAGGATCATTACACTAATAAGTGTCCCAATTCACGCACTTGCAACTATTGTAAGGTTCCGGTTCATCTTGTATCTTCGTTCCCCAAACATCCAAGTAGGAAGGAGGGGAAAGCTAAATGTCATGCAATCCCCTAAAAACACTTCTTTGGGTCCAGGTAATTTTCATTCTGTCCTAGATGGAATTATTGATTTTTATGGTTGATATGGATGTGTCCCATTCTTGTATATCACAAAAACTTGTTGATGATTACTCTTTGGATGCCTTGTTTGATGGCCACACTAAGGATTGTGAATCCAGTCAGTGGAATCACAACATTTAGTTTATTATGCGAAGACGTTCAGATTATTTTGTGTGATTATTCTTTCCGAGGCGATTTGTATGTGATGCACTATTTAAGATTTGAAATCATATTGGGAATGGATTGGCTTCACCACTATGGAGCCTATATACTATGCCCCGAGAGGACTATCCATCTTCAATATGCTCGGTCTATTAATCATATTTTTGTGGTACTTAAAGATTCTAGTTCAGATTCAGTGGCCTCTTTATATACTCTAAATCCAAGAGATAACAATAACGATGATGAGGAGATTATTTATTGAATCCATATTGTTCGAGAGTTTCCTGACATATTAGAGCCATCTTAGGATTACCGCCTAAGTGAGCAATTGAATTCCAAACCAATTTAACCCTTGGAGCTCTACCTATTACTCGTCCTCCTTATCGATTATCTAATAAGGAAAATGAAGAGATGCACTTAAGTAATTATCCGAATTAGAGGAAAATCAGTTTATTTTCTCTAGTTCCTCATGTTGTGGAGCTTCTGCAATCTTTATGAAGAAGTCGGATGGAACATTTAGGCTTTGCATCAATTATCGCAAGCTTGATGATCTTACCGTCAAGAATAAATATCCTTTACCACGGATCGATGATTTATTCGATTAGCTTAGTGGTGCTAAAGTATTTTCTGAACTAGACTTAACTACCAGATTTCATTAACTTCGTATTGCAAAGGATAATATTCCTTTGACTTAATTCCATTCCCGCTATGGATCGTATGAGTGGCTTGTGATGCTATTTGGTTTGACGAACGCTTTTGCTTATTTTGTCGACCTTATGAATTGTGTTTTAAAATACTTTCTCGATCGATTTTTTCTCATCTTTATTGATGATATTCTTATGTATTCTAAAAGCGACGAGAACATGAGAACCATCTATGTATTATGTTGGAAACTCTTAGGAGAAATCAATTGAAGGCCAAGTTTTCCAAATGTCAATTTTGGCAAACTAGTGTTAAGTTCTTAGGTCATATTATTTCCAAGTCCGTAATTTTTATGGATCCTTCAAAGATTGAAGCGATTCAAACATGGAATAGACTGAGAGAATAACTGAAATTCATAGCTTTCTTGGATTGGCGGGTTACTATCGTCGGTTCATAATTTTTTTTTTCTAAATTGTCGTGGCTCCCACAAATTTGACTAAGAAATAAGTCATGTATAATTGGTTGAAAAAATGTGAAATCGCTTTTCAGAAACAAAGGAACTCGTTTCTGATGCTCGTATCCTTGTGATTCTCAAAGGAAACCAAGACGTAATTGTTTATATTAATGTTAGCCGTATAGGTTTGGGTGCCATTCCCATGCAAATAGAGCGTGTAATTGCTTATGCTTCTAGGCAACTGAAACCGACCAAGACTTGATATGCCACTCATGATTTATATCTTGCGGCTATTGTTTTCGCCCTTTGAATTTGGGGTCATTATATTTTAGGAGAAAGTTTGTTCTTCACTCCAATCATAAGTCATTGAAATAATAATTTTCCCAAAGGGAACTTAATTTGCGACAACAACGTTGGCTTGAGTTCCTAGCTTTTTATGATCTTGATATTTTATATACTCGCGGTAAGGAAAATCGAGTTGCCGACACCCTTACCGTAAACAACAAGTAATTGTGTCTATGATGATATAGTGTGGAAAGATCTAGAAACTTTATCCATTTGCGAGATTCGAAATTGTAATTCTAATCCAAGCTCGACCATTATGCTATTTAGCCTTGAGGCTCATCCCTCACTTTTAGAAAGCATTCGCGCAACTTAGAGGCTCGATCCCGAATCGGCTCATCTAAGCCAAAGTATTGGCGATAAACCTTTTGTTGATGAGTTGAAACAATTTAGTATTGATTCTCATGGTGGCATTCGATAATTCAGTTGACCTATTGTACCAAATCTTTGCAATCTCTGCAAGGGTATTTTAAAGGACTCTCATTGTTTTAAATTCTCCGTTCATCTCGGAAGTAGAAAAATAAATGTTTGCGGACATGAAAAGACTTTATTACTGGAAGGGAGTGAAATCGGATATTTCTAACTTTGTCAAGCACTGCATTACTTGTCAACTCGTTAAGGTCAGATACCAAAAGCCCAGCGGGTTATTGCAACCTTTATACATTCCTGTGTGGAAGTGGGATAATGTGCTTATGGATTTTATCGACAGTCTTCCCCGTTCTCGTTTTGGAAATGATATTTTATGGGTGATTGTGGATAGACTTACAAAATCTGCTCATTTCATTCCCCTTTGATCTAATCAAGCCATGCCTCTCTTGGCCAAACTCTATGTTAAAGAGATTGTTAAATTGCATGGTATTCCTAATTCAATAGTTAGTGATCATGATCCATTATTTATAAGTTGATTTTGGAGGGGTCTTCAAAAAACTTTGGGAACAAAGCTTAATTTTAGCATCGCTTATCACCCTCAGTCCTACGGGCAAACAAAGCGAGCGAATCAAACTCTTGAAGTTCTTCTTCGTGCATATGTGCTAGACTTTAGTGGAAGTTGGGAAGATAATATTTACTTTGTTGAGTTTTCATACAACAATAACTTTCGATCGAGTATTGGTATGGCACTTTACGAAAGGATGTGTCGTTCTCGTTCGTGTTGGCTTGAAGCCAAAGAGAAACTGGGTTCTAGGTCCAGATTTTATTCGTGATTCCATAAAAAAGATTGACCTCGAACGTCATAGAATGAAAGAGGCTCAACATTGAAAAAAAATCCAATGCCGATGACCAAAGAAGGAGATTAGATTTTTTGGTAGAAGATTTTGTGTTTGTTCGTGTTTCATCCATGAAGGGTGTAGTACGATTTAGTCGATTGGGAAAACTAGCATCAAGGTTTATTGGTCCATTCCCCATTGTCGAGCATGTCAGACCCATAATTTATCGTCTCTTATTACCGACTCAATTATCTACTATCCTTGATGTGTTCCACATTTCTCAACTTCGAAAGTGTCTTAGAGATTCTGAATCTATTCTTGAGCCAAATTTAGTGGAAGAAATTGAGATTTCACCAGATCTAACTTATGAGCAACAACCTATTCGTATCGTTGCACGGAAGTTAAATGTCTTCGTAACAAAAACGTCCCTATTATGAAAGTCCAATGGTCTTTAAATCCTAAGGATTGTTCTTACGAGTCTAGATAATCTATCGAGCAAAACCATCCAAACTTACTCTCTTGTGCTTTATGAGGTGAATTTCTTGATTTAATCTATTTCATATCGATTTAGAATAATTTTATAATTTATAATCTTATTGAACGTTAAAGAATTAACTAAATTTAATTAAAACAAGCTTGTAACATAGCGACAGGTCGTAATTTTGCGAAATGGAATTCAAATGAGTATATATTATTCAATATAAGTTGGAATTCTTTGAAATAAGAATCATCCGGATCTATTTGATTATAGTTTTCTAATAAAAGAGAAAGAATTCAATTCCATCTTGTAAATTTTTATGTATGTCTAAATAAAATTTCCAAAAAAATCACAGTGCGATAATTTGCAATTTAAAAATTAAACTAATTTGTTAAATGGAAGAATAGAACTTTCTAACTGCGTGATGCTTGGTTTTTATTTTTGGTTACTTCTTAGGTAATTGCGGGGGTGCAATTTCTTTGAGGGAAGGCTGCAAAAACCTGCATATTTGACAATAATATATTTAAATATTTTATTTGAATATAGTATCACTAATCGTGTGTATGACTGAAAAGTCACTTTCATTTGAATACAATATCAAAATGTCATTTATGATGTTAAAACTGGAAACATCGATATGTTTCGAGTTAGTGAAATTTGAGACTTCTGGTAGGGGCTTGAGTTAGTAAACTTAACCCATTAACCTACTTCATTATAATCCCTCTTAGCTACCCTTCTCCTTCATTCATTTTATTTCTTAACATTTAGGCAAAAACTGAGAAGGGAATTGGAGATTAAAATTCCAAAACTAGGGTTTGCTTCTAGAGATTCAAATCAAGTGTAAATTCAAAGAGAAGAGAGGTAAGCTCAATCTCTATCTCCTCCAACACAACTCCTCTTCAATCCTTATGAATTCCTAAAACCTAACTCTTAGGATTCTTGTGTGTTTATGTATAGGTTTAAGATATATGAGTTATATTCGAAGAGAGGCTAATTTAACTTTGTTTTGGCTCACCTTTTTGCTCCTGATCATCAAAGGTGAATACTTGCAAACTCACATCTATATAATCATGCTTATATGCTTCACATATGTGCCCTTAGCACTTATATGTTGTGTATGCATTTCGTGATTTGGTTTGTTTGTGTGGGTACTTTCCAATATGTGAGTTTTGGTTTCGTTTGTATGAATTTCTTATGTAAACCCTTGTATAGACGCTTGTATATGTGCTTTAGTGTATCTGGGAATGCCTTGAACCTATCCAGGATTCTTGAACAAGCACGTATCGATCTAGAACCATTAAGTGTTGTTTTTCACCTTGTAACACATTTTTAGAGAAGGTCAGATGCAGGACCATGAGTTCCAGACATCTGAACTACATCTTGTAATTGGCAAAGGCCATTTTCAGACGTCTGAATCCTAGTTTCAGACGTTTGACCCAGACCAAACGTTTGAAATGGGGTCCAAACGTCTGAAAATTAATACTTGCCCTATTTTTCTTCTATCGACCAGTGAAGGCTACAATCAATAGTTTAGGTTATTCCAGGCATCTTCTTGGTTGAGTTTTGGCTTGTTTGCTCTTTTCCTTTGTTTTCTCAGTTGCTCTAATTTGTGAATTTCAGCAGCTCAGTTATGTCAACTTTCAATGATCGTTTGATTTATTGAATATTGATATTTATGAGATTTAATTTATGTTATTTAAACGTCAAAATTTGGTTCAATTGTTTTCGCCATCGTATTTATGAGATTTGCCACTTCAACCGATAAATGGTTTTTATTATTAGTAGATACCAAACCTTTTACCAAAACGACTTTTAACACTACTATCATCTTATAATGAAACAAATTGTCTTACAATCTACTAGTATATATTTACATAATCCTTTTCTACATTCATATGAAAAATCTAATTAATCTCCTTAGTTAAAACAAGGACTATAAACCCTTGTCTTTGCTTCGACGGTTAATTCTTGTACTCGTTCGATTGAAAACTGTGGCAGTGATCGTCTTTTGTTCTTAGTGGACTACACAACCTATTCGTAAATATTCGAGTAGAGCAAGTGGTTATGAAATGTGTAGATTATCTCTTATATTTACTAGCTTGGAGTAATTTACAATTCTTTGAATCAATTGTGGCCATTTTGTGATTTTGTGGGTTATTCATTTTAATGATCTTCGGATCATTATAAGAAACTTTGGTTCAAATCTGAGCGGGGTCGCGACTCGTGGTCTTTTGATCATCCAGAGGAGCTTCATCTCAAATTTATAGGTTAGCTCTTGAGATAGGCCTCTTTCACCTTTTCTTTTCTAAGATTTTCTCGATTTCTAATTATTGAGTTTTGGAATTTTGAGTATTGATCTGTGATGTCAATTTCGAGTGTTAGATACTGTGTTATCAGTTCTGAGTTGATTTGATAGGTGATATCATTTCCTGCGAGTAACATGTAATTAGAATGGGTCATTCTTTTATGGCACTGAGATTTATTTGAGATATTATGTGGACACTCTTAGGGATTCACATTTACATATGAATATTTTGTTATTGAATATATGTCTGTTTATGTTTATTTATATATATATACATCTTATTCTATCTCAGTTTTATATGATAAGCACAACTAGACTGATCTGTTTAAATAATACCCGGGTCAGATCGAGGTTTGCAGGTGCTTCCACATGACTTTAACGGTGACCATGAAGTGATTATTGGACAAACTACATTAGTCGTTGTAATTTTTGGTCTTTATGCATATGAGATAGAGATTCCTTATGTATAAATATTCATTTGGCTAGCACTTGTACCTGTTCTTTTGTGGTAGAGTGGATCTAGTATGACCACTATTGTACTATTGTGATGACCCATTCTCCCGATCCCTAGAAGAAAAGATAGTCAATGGAATATAACACATTAATAATTAAAGCAAAACATAACATTACATCAGATAATGTATATAAATTATATCAAAGGATAATATCAGAGTTTACAACATAACAGGATCATAACTATACATAACAATATCTAGATCGCAAATAATTACACAGCGGAATAAAAGATAATCAACATATTAGAGTCTTGGAGAGTCCAAAAGATACATCCAAATCCTACTCCAATTCCAAGTCCAAAACCAGCTTCCATAGCTACCGTATACATCCAAAAGGAACTAAGCTAACAACCTAGATACTAGGCCGCCCATTTAAAAATATAGGCACCTGAGTTTGCAAGGGGAAAACAAACTGTGAGTCAATCATGGTACTAGCATGAGAAACCCTACAGTTATTCTTAACTTATTTTAAAGTGTGGCATATCACGGGACTGCGCCATGTAACATGGAACGAGTTTCCTCCACATGAATTCCAGTGCACACAAACACATAATGCTTTTGAAAAATGAAGCCATTATAAGACTTAAGTCCCATCACACAATGCAAGCGCAAACCAGAGGATAGAGTTTTACCTTATAATGGCCAAGCATGCTTGATACGAGAAAATCATTTAATATTATTATTTATGTCTAAGAGTTGGAAACAATTTCGAAAATAAATGTATTAATCTTAGACGGCATAACTCCCCATCCTATTATGTCGCCATATAAGTTTACAACTGAAAACGCAAAACTCGTATTGGAAATTGGCTTCTATCACGAACCAAGACAAAGGATCTTCCTTATCCGACTTCGGAACATCTCTAGCAAAATGTTCTAGGGATCACAATATGTGTCCCGTAATCGGCAGAGCCGACACACCAATTCCAGGCGAGTTAGACAATTACCTAAACATAACGTTCCTCGATCGTATCTGACCGTCATCCTGGTCGTATTTGACCATCATCCGAGGTTCCTCAATTCCATCATCCATATAAGTAAATTTCCTGGTCTCCATACCATAGCATCACTTTTAGCTTGAAGGAAACGTATGTCCTTACTCTACTGTCTTTCATTCTGTTTTGGGTTCATTCCGGGGTGCGAGGTCTGTGAGTCAATGTACCATAGTGGTCTAATTTTCAACAAAAACTTAGATCTATCTTCCAACAAAACTTGGCACGCCACATTGTCAATTCACGCATATGATTAGTTTCTATTAATAATACAACCTTTGAGCTCATACGTTTCAAAGAAGAGTGTTAAGCTAAGAGAATAAATTCTCCGCTACCACATATATATCATCAATAGCAACTAATCGGTTATGTTATAAAATACAACGTCAAACATACAATCCATTTACAAGTTCGTTCTGGGTCTGAATGAAACGAAGGCACCATATTCCTCGTCCAATTAAGGAAAGAGGCCCTTGCATATCAGGATAATCAACAAGTACGTTTGGACCACTGCCACTATAACCCTGTCAAGGAAGCTACCATTATACAGGGCATCAACAAGCAGTCCATTCGATGTGAAGATTCTCAATCTTCCGTCTTCTTCAATGTTTTTGACTCTTAACCGTCGTATAATCATTCAAAATGGGTTAAAACCAGTCTTTTCGAATAATTAGCATCAAAACGAAAATCCTTATTGGATTATTAACCCAACCAATTAAGTATCCTTTAATTGGTATCATTCATAAGATTTAAAATCTCAGTCTCCAACTTGATTAAGTTATTTGGCTTCCCAAAAATCATCTTTTAACCTTATAAAAAGATTTACCATTAATGATATTTTCGTTAACATAGGAAATAGATCTTAGGATGTGGACCTAATGGAGGTAGGGGATTATTTTGTTACCACAAGCTTAACTTAGTTCACCATTACCTAGATATCAAGCTCTTGAGCCCGAAGATTAGTTACTATTCCCTCAAGGGGTGAGTATCACGCTTACGAAACTCAACAACCAAAAGTTACCTTGGGATAAGGGTTCCCTCAGAGCAACACAAGTTAGGAAGCTAAACGACTTAAAGAAGGGTATTTATGTAATCTAGGAGAAAGGTTAAGGCTTGCGTATGAGGTATTTGTTGTAGAGAAAGCATAAGGTGATAAGTGAAAGAAGTAGAAAGGAAAATTACAGAAATTATGCTAAGTATCAATTCACTCTTTATTTCTCATTGATTTGAGTACATAAGTGTTTACAAAGGAAATCCCTAAATTGATTTATAAATTAGGGTTTTATCTATATGAAATGAGTACAAGATTGAGGAATTACCAAAAGTCCTCCAAAATGTGATCCCTGGGGTCTTATTTATAGACAAATCGGGACCCTTTTTGTCCTTAACTCAGCAGAAGCCCCTTTCGGGTGCGATAGAATAGTGTCGGTCGCTTCACCCTTTCCGTTCTGGTTGTCTGAGTTTCAGTCACCTTTCTTTCTTTTCGATGTTATTACTGAATCCAATTTGGATTTCAGAATGTCGATTTTTTGCTTTAGGAGCTTAATTTTGATGTTGCTTTTCATATGTATCGATACCAAGTCCATTGGTTTAGATAACTTCCGGAACAACTCTAGATCTTCAACCACAAGCTCCGGTTTCGACTTCGAGCTTTTATAGCATTATTCTTGTGCTTTCATTTCTTGTGACTTCAGAATTGTTATCTCTTTTGGTATCAACACTAAGCAAGCTAGTGTAAATAGCTTCTTCTCTTATATGCTTCGTTTCACTTTTGGTAAGTCTTTGGAGTTGGTTCTGATCTTGTGACATCATGCTTTCGGTGTATTCCCTCGTGGCTTTCGAAGTTGTTTCTCGGTGATCGACAAGCTTTGACTCCAATAGCTAGCTTTCGGAATGTTTTCCTTGTGTTCCTACTTCTAATGACCTTGGCATCTTTATCTCCTTCTGTATTGACACTAAGTTAATTAGTGCCGATAGCCCTTCGTCTCATTCTTCCTGGCTTGGTGCTTCCTATCGGGTTTCGGGTCATATGACTCTATCCTTTCTTCCTTATCTACTTCTGACTTTAAGTGATTTTCCTTTAGAGTTGAGTTCATGTTAGTTCCTTTCGCCATTGCCATTTTTTTTCCACTGTCTCCTTTCGTATTGGTACCAAGCCTTTCTCCCTTATGTTGGTGTCGATGTCCTATTGACAAAATCGCCTCTTTTATGCTTTCGGGTTTAGCCTGATGTTGGCTTCATGCTTCCGGATCATTCTTTTAAGCGGGTTTTGATCCGATACCCCTTCACCGATAGCCAGTTCCGGTACTGGATTTGGTAGTAACATTTTACTTAAGAGTTTGATTTGATTTACAAATTAAAATTCATATTCCAAAACATTTCACGAAACTTATTATAAAAGCCTTACAGAAATGCCGAATTCCACTTAATCGATTTTAGCATTTAAAACCATTTACAATTGGTTTAAACCTTTTTCAAATCATTTATAATAAATTTTCCTTATTTTTATTTATATAGAAATAGTCCATATTCACTATTTTCAATTACAAGCGATTATAGGTTCTAGCACTTTTTTATTTAAGTTTGATTTAAATATTTCTCACAAATTTACTATTGGATTTCAAAACTTCTCTTATCATATGAAATATAATTTCATTACGAACCCAACGGTTCCAGTTTCGGGAAAATCCGACGGTCGGATCTCCTAGTACATCCGTTTAAAGTTACAGATCGAAGTTCATGAAATATCGTTGCGCGACATGTTCTATTCAGATCATAATTTGATGTATAATATTAAATACATAATGCAACTTCAAAAACATTTTATTTATTATACAAAATATATATAATAATTTTCAAAGCTATATTTTAATTTTCCAACTTCAAAATTAATTATTTCAATATTTAAGTATTATAATAATATTTAAATGATTAAAATAGTATTATTTTTCAAACTTTGTTATTTTTAATCCAAATTCATCTGATATTTGTTATAAAAATAAATAAGAAAGTTTTGTAAAGGAAGTCTTTATAAAATGTTCCCCAAGATACCCTAATTGGACTTCACTTTTCAGGTTGTTATTTATTTTAAAAACAAAACTTGAATGGGTCATAACTATATGAAAATAACTTCAAATCAGTTTGTTCTACTTATGAATATTTATCGTATTAATATAGACTTTGTGTCCATTAAAAATCGATTGTCATATTGAAACTTTTATTTATTTTATTTTATTTTTATTCTTTTTGAAACTCGGTAAACATTTTATTTGCCAAACAACCCAAATCGAAATGATAACATGGTCAGCCCAGAACAATTGAAAAGCCCACGTATCAAACAAAACAAAATAAAAGCTAAATCCAATTCTCTGACAAATACATTAAGTTTAACTGGAACATTCCCAAGGTAGCCAAGCCCTTTATCTTCGTCCAGAATCATGGCGGCTCAAGTTGCATGTTGGTTCCGTGAGTTTGTCCCAACACATCCAATAGATCTGAACCTATCACTTCGGCGTTTGATGATTCCGAGCTATCGGTAAGCTTACTTCCTCTGATTCTTCGTTTTCTAAGACTTATTTCAATAATATAAAATCGACTACCTATCTTCGTCGTGTTCTTTCTGCCTTTCAAAATTCGTGCATTTCTCTCCCCCCAAATTACTGATACAGCATATACCAAGGAGACCTTATTAAATTTGGCTATCAAACGTTCATGATTTGGATTCCTGTTTAGGTATGTTGTAATTTCTCACAAATCAAAGTTTTGATTCTCTGTGTCAATTACGGCTTTACAGTTTCCAGCAACATCAGTAGAAAATTGTCATGCAAAGGAAAGATTTCCATGCTGTAATTTCTCGCAAATCAAAGTTTTGATTATTTGGGTCGTCAAATCATTTTATTTGATGGAGACTTGACCAATAGACCAATAATCACATCTATTGGACATATTTAACCAGTGTATCACATAACACCATATCAACAATCAAATAACATCCAATCCACATATATAGTGGAATTCACCGTATAAGCCTTAAATCAATAATGCTTATATGGGTTTTCATTCAGCAGATTAACCACAAAATTAATCGATGGATATATATCAAACAATTATCATCCCAATACCCAAGTGGGGTTCACACATCAAAATTCATTAATCAGTAAATTTTTGAATTACTTTCTCAAGACTAATTAAGGTTCAAACTTTTCAAAATCAACATTGTTCGTGTTTAAATGTCACATATACACATCAATTAAAAATGATATTTTTTATCATATTAATCATCATTAAACATCACACTAAACTTTTATAATCATCCAACAACTATCATATACTTCAAACTAATTAACTAATGAACAATTAGTTCTAACTATCCCTTTTTGAGTTTTGGTTTCTCACCGTGGGTTCCACTCTGTCATACTTTCAAATGAAATGAAGGTGGACACTCTCATATGACTCCGATACTCTTCTAATGTCAATAAAGATTTCATGGAGCTAACTGGACATAGATTTGAGTATATTTGGGTTTTTAAAGTCGATGGATGCATAAACGGTCACAGATCTGGGTATATGGAACAAACCGGAGGGGGTATGGGGTCCAAGAGGGTCGGGTCAAGGGGTAGGGTCCACGGTGGGGGATGCGAAAGGGGGAAGCATGTGGTTGGGCCCTTGCGTGGGGTTTACAGGATAGGGGGAGTGTAGATCTAGATTTTATTAAGGGGTCAATTGCAATTTAGGACTAAAAGAGGGATTTTTGGAAGTTTAAGAGGGAGGGGAGGTCACGGAAACGAAGAGGAGAGGTCACAGAAATGGGAACGGAGGTCATGAGTGGCAATGTAGGTGAGGAGGGAGGTGGGTGAGGGGCGGCGCAGTTCATTTGAGGGGAGAAGGAGGTGCAGCCATGGCAAGGAAACTTGGAGGAAGAAGGAGATTTAAGTGGAAAATGAAAAAGAAAGAGAAGAAAGAAAGAAAAGGATGAGTTTTAATAAAAAGGCATTCACATGGATCGACGCGGTGTCAAGGGGAGATGGAATAAGAAGAATTTATTTTAGAGCCTTGGTTGGATGACACCTCGTTTGGTGTTAATCGCCTTAAAGGCTTACAATGTGTTGAATGTGTTGAATGTGTTTTAGTTCAACATCGCTTCTTTTACTCGTGTGATCGAACGATAAATCCATTTATCACGAAATTTTGAATTTGAAAATAAATCATAATTACGGATCTAATAAGCAGATCTCATCAAATTTGGAGTTCGTTTAACCATTCATTTTATTTATTTTTATTGCGATTTCGCTTAGTTTCGACGGGTTGACCCGACATGCGTTTATTTTTTGCAAGCTCATATATTAACTCCAAAAATTATGAAATTGGGAATCTTACCATTTCTCGATGTTCCAGATCTGATAAAAGTGGTTTTGTCGAGTTCTGAGATCATTTGAAAAATGTTTCTTTGTGATTTATTGAATTAGCTTTAAATCATCGAAAATTAAAGTTGACTATAAATCCTTATAAAATTAATTTAAAAATAAATTTTAATGTGGTTTCAAAATTCCAGGTCATTTAATCAGCCCTACTTAAAAGAATTTCATCCGCTAAATTGGATGAAAGTAAAGCTAAAAATAGAAATGACGTAATAAAAATAAGTTTTCCTCTCAAAAGAGCTATTCAGAGATATCCACTCTACACTTGGGATAATCCTTTTTAATGTCATATTCTATTTCCCATGTACATTCTCTTGGATCTCCGCTCCAATGCACTTTGACAAGCTTAATCTTCTTATTTCACAGTTCCCTTATTTCTCTGCCAACTATCTTTATAGGCTCTCTATGAACTGCCAAACTTGGGGGGATTTCCATGTCTTCTTATGCCTCTTCCTCAAAAATTAAATCAGGATCATGCACATATTTCTGAAGATGAGAAATGTGGAAAACATTATGCATCTCCGGTATCCAGTCTAGTAACTGAATCCTACAAGCTATGGTTCCAACTTTTTCCAATATCGGGAATGGACCAATATAATTTGGTGATAACTTCCCCGTTTTCCCGAATCAGAGAACTCCTCTCAATGGAGAAATTTTTAAAAAATACTTGGTTAGCAGCAGTAAATTCCAAATCTCTTCTTCTAGAATCAACGTAACTTTTCTGTCAGCTTTGAGCTGCCTTTAACATCTACTTAATGAGTCCCACTTTGTCTGTTGCTTTGCGGATTTTGTCTGAACCCAATATAAGTCGATTCCTAGACTCTATCCAACATGTAGGAGAACTACAAGGTCGACCGTACAACGCTTCGAATGCTGACATTTTCAGACTTGCTTGGAAGTTGATGTTATAAGATAACTTTAAAAGATGCAAGCGATCTTCCTGTGGTCCTCCGAAACCAAGGATACAGGCTTGCAACAAATCTTCCAAAACTCTATTCACTCTTTCAGTCTATCCATCTGTTTGAGAGTGATAGGTGGTCCTAAGATTCAATTTTGTCCCCAACACCAACTAAAATGCCTCCTAGAAATTACTGGTGAAGATCAGATCTCGATCACTAACAATGCTATTGGGTACACCATGCAGCCGAACAAATTACTTCACATATAACCGAGCAAGGCTTTCAGCTATTCTATTTGCTCTTACTGGAAGAAAATGGGCACTATTCGTCAAATGATCAACTATAACCCAGATGCTTTCATTACCTTTCTTGGTTCAAGGTAAACCATTAGTGAAATCTATTAATATCTGGTCAAACTTCCATTCTGGAATCTCTAGCAGTTAAAGTAATCCAACGACCTTCTGCTGATTACTTTGACTTATTGGAAAGTTGGACACTTGCTAACGTATATCAATATATCTCTCTTCATGGACTTCCATCAGAATGTGCGCTTCAAATTTTGATACATTTTGTGTACTCCTGGAAGGATGCTTAATTTGGACTTATGACACTCATCTAGTACTTCTCTTTTGAGTTCCGAAATATCTAAAACAAAAATCCGTCCTTTCAATCTCTATCGATTTGGAAGTTCGAAACTTCACCCTCTTGAATTCTTCTGCTAATTTTTTGAATTAATTCATCATCTTTTTGTAAGACAAAAATCTTCTCTACCGATGAGGGTGTTACAATCAAATTAGCAACAGTAGCATTCTTTCTACTTAGTGCATTTGCTACAACATTGGCTTTACGAGGAGTATACAAAATATCTAGATCATATGCTGCCAGAACTCCAACCAACGTTGTTGTCTCATGTTCAAATCCTTCTATGTAAAGAGATAGTTTAATGAATTATGATTAGTATATAGCTCAAACTTCTCACCTAGCAGGAGGTGTCTCCAAATCTTTAAGGCAAATACTATATATAGCTAGCAACTCCAAGTCATGAGTGGCGTACCTTTTCTCATACGGCTTCAATTCTTGACTTGCATAAGCAATTACTTTACCTCTTTACATCAATACTGCACCAACTCTTTCTCTATAAACATCAATATAGATAGTTAAATCTTGATTACTGTCTATTAATGTTAACACCAGGGCAGTAATTAGTCTTTCCTTCAATTCTTTAAATGCCTCTTCACATTCTGGAGTCCAAATAAACTTGGTATGCTTCTTGGTCATCTTTTTCAAAGGGCAAGACAACCTTGAAAAATCCTTTATGAAATTCCTATAGTAACTAGCCAATCCAAGAAAACTTTTGACTTTAGTAGGGGTCCTTGGTTGCTTTTAGTCCTGGATGGTAGTGATCTTAGTTGGATAAACTGAGATTCCTTCCTTCGATACCACATGCCCAAAAAACTTCACTTCTTCTTTCCAGAACTGGTATTTGGAAAACTTGGCCTTCAATATGTTTCTTCTTAAAATCTCCAACACTTGTTCCAAATGCTTTGCATGCGCTTACTTTGTCTTAGAAAAGATAAGAATATCACCAATAAAGACCAGCATGAACTTGTTCAACGCCTCTCGGAATGCCCGATTCATCAAGTCCACAAAGTAAGCAGGGGCGTTGCATAACCCAAAGGGTATTACTAATCATTCATAAAATAAGCCTGGCTTCCAAAATCAGTTAAAGGAACAGATTCTTCTACAATTCTTAACTGATGAAAACCTGTAGCTAGGTCCATCTTCGAGAGCACTCAAGCTCCATTAATGCGATCTAGCAAATTATAAATGAGGGGAAGCAAGTACTTATTCTTAAGAGTTCGCTTGTTGAGGTCTCGATAGTCAGCACATAATCTGAGGGTTTGTTCAGACTTTGGAACAAATATCACCGCTATACCCCAGCTTGAAAAACTAGGTAAGACCTTTCCACAAAAGTTGTTGAGTTTGATAGCTTAGTTCTTCTTTCTCCTTTATCGAAATTCTCCAAGTTGGATGCAGAACTGGCCTCGCATTCGGAATCAAATCAATCATGAAGTCAATATCTCTTCGTGGAGGAAGACTCTTTACTTCTTCAAACATGTTCGCATAATCCTTAACAACTGTGATGGATTCTAGGGGAGTATGGAAAACGTCGAGATTGGACCAAAATTCATTCCTATCGAAATTTGGGACTTTGCATGGTATTTCCATAAATTCCCAATTTGGGTTCTCACACTAACGATTCTTTCTGCACACCTAACATCAACTTTCTACTTGATCAACCAATCCATCCAAAGTATAATATCAAACTCAGTGAAATCCGTGACAATCAAATTGAAAGGAAACGGATAATAGGAATACGATATAAGCACTCTACAGAGATAGTAAAGGTTGATGGGCCTTCTATTAGATTTACAACGCAAATGGGTTTTCCAAGATATACAAGTTCTAAATTTAGTTTCTTAACCAACTTACTTGAAATTAAACTACGCGGTGGACACGTATCAAATAATACTTTAGCTGGAATATCTTTAATGGTAAGTGTACCTTCTAAAACATTTGCCTTTCCCTACCAGCAGAAGTTGTTGGAGCATCTTCTACGTAGTAAATGTAAGCTACCTCAGTCTTCTTCAATAGTGGGCAATTTGGTTTTAGTGGTCCTTTTGGTGGCATTGTAGCATTCCATGTTTTCATGAAACTTCTTCAGCTTCTTTGGCGATTTATAATTATATGACCGATGTCCTTGTTCATTACAGTTAAAGCATGTGATAGTCTTTAATCACTCTTCCTCGGATCCTTTCCCGTTCTTTTTAGATTTATCCTCTTTGCTACTCATCTCAGGCTTCTTACCTCCAAACTTTCTCTTCTTGCCAGAATTGCATTTATCCTTATCTTCCAAAGCATTCTGTTTATCCACAGATTCATAGCGGCATGCCATTTCCACCATCTCAGCAAATGGAAGCCTCACATAAGTAGTTTGTAACACCCCATATTTTTACGGCATAATAATTGATTAATTTAATTATTTAAAAAGTGACTTAGAGATTTAAATGGTTATTTAATTAAATAATATTGAATATTTGATTGATATAAATAATAGAATAATATATTTAATTCTGAAATAGTCAGAAATAGTGGATTTCACAATATTGTGTGAATTAGATTGTTTATAATATTTAATTCAGTTTGGAGTTGAATTATAATAACAAATTTATTTATAAATGTCCGTTGAACGTATAATTTATATTATAATTATAATCGAGCTCGAAATGACACGATAGTTCGTAAATTGGCAGTTTAAATTTTAAATGAATATACAGAATCCGTTTTAAGCCAGATTTTTGTGAAATAAAAAACATTCGGATCTGGTGAAGTATATTTTTCTAATGGAAAAGAAAAATCGAGATTTTGTCGTGTAGATTGTGAGTTGTGTCCAAATCAAATTTTCGAAAAGTCGCTATGGAATTCCTTTATAATTTATAACGAACAACTTATATTATAAATGGATTTTTAATATAAATTGAATACCGATTTAATTTGGATTTGAAATGTCGAGTTATAAATTTAGATAGGAATATTTTGGAGCTGTTTGATATTCTATGTGAATATATACGATAATATTTATTTATTTATATTTAATTTAATTACTTTTAAATATAATAATATTTAAATGGGTTTACTTTGAGCTGTAAAAATAGCCGGTTTTGCAAACGAACTCCATTTTCGACAAAACTAATTTTGTTGGATTCAGAATATTAAATTCCTGCTAGATTTCAATTTTCGTGATTTTTGGAGTCAGTATGTGGCCTTACGGGATTTTAATGTGAAAAACAATCAATACTTTGACTTTCAAAATACGCTGTGTGAGCAAACGAATTCGGAATTCGACGAAACAAGTTTCGTTGGGACCGTAATGTTAAACTGTAGCTGCATGCCCATTTTCATGATTTTTGGATATGGTGTGTGATCATATGAATTGTTAATGATAAAATCAAGCAGTAGTTCAATAAAAATAAATTAAATAATCAATTAAAATAATATTATACCTTTTCTATAAATACCCTAGGGTATTTCTAACCCTAATATTTTCATTGAGCGGTCTGCATCATTCCTCCGAGAAAACCTAAATCGTGAAGTTTAAAAATCCATAGAAAATCAAACAAAAATCCTTAAATAACCAAATTAGTATTTTTAGATTCACAAGATCATTCTCTTCGATCTGGTATGAATTTATAGAGTACGACATCTTTGGTTCTTGTTGAAAATCGTTCAGCGTGAGTATAAGGGTGCTAGGGTTCATATTATCGAGAGATGGAAGCATTAATTCTTGAAATGGGTTATGGTTTTGGTTTTGTGGAGTGATTTGAGACTTGTAAACAAATTTTGGTGGAAATTGAGGTCGAAACAGTTCGCGGGTTTTACTATAGGGCGTGGTATAGGGTTCACGACAGATTCCGATGTGGGGGTGTGGTTTTATCGTGAATGGTATGGGGAGGAAGAGGACATGAAGAGAGAATTTTTGGTGATTTTTGTTTGATTTTAAATGTCAGAGGGAAGGTGCGACTTGGGGGTGGAAGTTGGGAAATGGTTGTTGGTTTTGGAGCAGCGGGATTTTCTTTGATTAGGGAAGAAGGGTCTGGTTCTTAACGGGTGTAAAGAGAATGGGCCGGAGTTTGAAAATAGTGAGGCCCAATTAGATTTTAAATGATTATAAATTTGCATATATAAATTGTATATTAACTTAGAAAATGTATAACTATTTCATACGTGATCAGAACTCAGCGAAACAAGATCCGTTGGGATTGTATGGACGAGGGCTACACAGCGGAACTGACTGGGAGTGAACTGGAGCTCATTACAATTTATAGCAAAATAAATTGTCCGATTTGAATCAAATCGACGATCGCTTACCGTTATTTAACGCTAACCGACCAATGCAAGTAAACTCACTAAATCTGTCAGTTTATATTTTTATAAATATAATCTAGTATTGATAAATGATGATTGATTGCTGTGTGATGATTGCTTGGTTGAATTACTGATGTAGTGGTTGAAATTATAGATAACGATATATATATATATATATAATTATATATCGTTAATCAAATGTTGATTCTGTTTATCAGAATATTTCATATTGAAATGAAATCGATGTTATTTATATTGTTTAACATCTGTGGATGCAGGGAAACAAGTTGGAGGGATCCAACTGGATTCCTCAATATTTATAATACTATTTGTTTTCATATATTGTGATATATGATGTGATATAAAACCTGTGATTGATTATGATGACACTGGTCTGTTTAATTGGTATTTTAAATATCATAAGAAATATTGGAATGTAAAAAGGGAATTTTCAAAGTGTATTGTGAAAACGAAATATTTATAGGAAATAAATATGATATTTTAAATGAAATATTTATAGGAAATAAATATGATATTTTAAATGAAATATTTATAGGAAATAAATAGGATTGTACATGAAATAATTATGGGAATTATAAAAGGAATATTTATTTGGAAAGTAAATAGAATTATAAAAGGAAATATTTGGAAAATGAATAGAATTTTATAAAAAGAGAATTTTACATTAGGAAGGTTTAGACCCATGCTTCGCACACGGGTGTAGCATGATATTGATTTAAAGTAAATATTTAATAGAAATATGTTTTAACAGATAAATCGAGGAGAATAATTTATAAACGATGTTTATAAATTAAGGAAATATTTTTCATTTGATAAATTGAATATATAATTTTGAATTTATATAGAGAAGTAAAATCGGCTTTAACACCGATAATTGAAATGGAATGTGAACTTAGTAGTTATAAAGGAAATTTGAAATGAGATTATAAATGTTGGAAATGAAATAAGATTTGTATGAATAATTCTGCAAATAAAAAGATAAATAGAATTTGTGTTTGAGATATTGTCTTTAAATATGAAATCAAACTGTTTTGATTATATAAAGTAATATTATTCACATTCTATGTGAAAAATTAGATTAAAGTAAATATTTTGCAAATAAAATATTATAAAGGAATTTGGAATTTGAATTAGGAATTTAAACGGAATTACTGAAATTAGAAACTGACTGGAAATTAGTTGAGTTGAATGGCTTTCTGGGTATCGATCTAATGTTGGTTTCGGCCATCGGGGTTTATACTTGGGAAATTGTTCTCTTACTAGTTTACAGTTAGAGATTGATAGAGGTGGGAAGATATTAATACGTGAATCAGAAATGGAAACGTTTTCCAAAGTTAATAATGTATATTTTCTAATTTTAGAAAATAAGGAATTTACGAATATATGGAAACGACAAATGGGAAATTGGGAAATGAAATGATGATTGGTCGGTAAGATTTCCATTTGGGAGTATGACCATTGTGTGTACACATGTTTTCCTTTGATAATTAAATAACCGACTATCAAAGTTTTGACCAATTCCATTGCCAATACGGAGAGACCGGGATCAGATTTATTATCTGAAAACCACTCCGTATGGGCATTATCATTTCAAATCAAATATATCGAAGACAAGTGAAGACGGAGTTTATGCAAGGTTTATTCTGGTGATCCTAGGTAGAAATTGCCTAAGATGTATTTATAGAATAATTCCTTTGGATTGTCCAGTCCCAAGACAACTTGAATGGACGAATGTATGATATAGTATATCTGGTAGATCACGTTAGTTGATCGTTTCAAACATATTTACGTTGGTGGCGGGGAATTCATTTCTCTTAGCTGTATACCCGTGGTATTTTTGGAGAAATCAACTTGTGATTTGGTGGGTTTGATGATGTGACATTCAAAGGAAATAAAGATGTGATCTTTATAATGATACGTTGTGACCTCAAGCCTCATCAACCGAGAAATGACAGAAATCGGTTAGGTAGCATGGCTAAGTGGGTCGCACCCAATTAGGGTATATTGTCACCATCTAGAGAATATTCATATTTGTTACTTCTTTCAATTCTGTATCTCCCGGGAATGATTATGCTGGTATACCAACCGTAAGGTGACAATATATTCGGAACATTTAAGAGAAATGAATGGCTGGTCATATGTGGTCGAGTTACAAGATGTTCTTGTTGAACTCCAGTGTATCGCTTCTAGAGTACACTGATCGGAAGATGGTTCCATACCTTGTCATAGTTGGAAATCCATTATCCAATAAGAGTCGGCGGTTTTTGATTGTATATTATATATGTAGAACGTGAGATGAAAGCGTTCTACTAGATTACTATCTACTTGATTTAGACATTATTATAATATTAGAATATATTGTTCTTAACAAATATTTCGGGTTATCGTAAGATAAAAACCATTCGTATTTGTGTGTGGATCGATCTTACGATTATCATTGCTTTTGAAAAGGATTTGGAAAAGTTAAACCAAGTGTTTGGAGTTTACTCACACTAGTCACATGACTGACCCAGAGTTTATTTTGTTTTGTTTTCCTTAAACTCTTGGGTTGTGACGGCCCGCCCCGCACCAGTCGACATTTCCTCCGAAAGGGCGCTGTACACATGCCCGACTAGCATAGAACGGTCGCCAAAGAAAGGAAAGTAGAGAATGAACTAATCAAGAACAATGTCTCACAGCGCATGGAATAAAATATAATAATAACATACTTGACATAAAACAGGTGAGACAGTGCATAAGCTGATAACTAAAACCAACATCAACATCAGAGCAGTGGAAATCCAAATACAGCTTATTACAACTTTCCAAATTTAATGTCTCTAAAACAAAAGTAAACTAAAGTAGAAGATGCACTACTAATGCCCAAGCAGTGATCTTCAACAACACAGGGAGAATACTATATATATCATACGTTGAAGCCTCTTGCTCGTCTCCGGATCATCTACCCGTGCATCACCAGCTAACCTGTCTCTAGTCTGCTCGTGTGAGCACCCAGAGAAATAAGAAGAGACATAAAACTCTGGGTCAGACAAAAAGTCTGGTATGAGCGATAAGCATCTAAACAGAACAATAACAGGTATACTAAACCATACCTGAACCTGGACCTGCAACCAAAGAGTTAGCACTACATACCGTACAATACTCTAAGGTGCCATTTCAAATAGTGTAAGGAATAGAGGGGTGGGGTGTGCATGTCATAAGGGTGGCAGACAAATCAAGCATAACAACCATCCTCACATCTCTCACTCAGTGCGTAAAGCATACGATGTCCACCACTATCAATCACTAGACCCATCGAAGTAGTGGCGGAGTTCAACTTGTACAACTACTGCTACTACCAAGCTTACCACATAGAGTCATGACCAAATCTTTACAAATGACCCCACTTCATTGGTCTATAGCCCTTTAGTCATACCTAGGCCACTGTGGCCCTGAATCCGTTCACGTACCTCCCATACATAGTGATCCAAAGTCATAGACATCGATAGCCCCTTGGCACACATCCCGCAGCAAAGCCCAATCATGAAGCTCACTCATTGGTTCCCAGTTGGATCCTGAGTCAAAGCTCCTCATTTGGACTTTCTTTGCATCTCGGGTTTTGATCGAATTGGAGTTGGTCTTCAAAAGAGTCGCCGCGTAGAAGAAATGGAAGTTCAATTCGGCTTGGCCCAATCTGCTTCAGTCGGTTCGGTTCAGATAAGTCGTCTCCAGGCTCCCCATTCGGTTCGGTTCGTAGTCTTCCCCTGTAGCGGTTCGGTTTGGGTCCACAGCGTCGCATCGGTTCGGGTCGGGTGTCCCACTTCGGGTCGGGTCGGGTTGCCATCTCCCGTTCAGTTCATGCTCCCGCTCCGATCAGCTCCCTCGTTCTTCATTTACTCCGATCCGATCCCTTCGCCTTACTCCAGTCCGAGCCCTTCATCCTTAAGTCGATCCGATCTGAGCCCTTCGTCCTTAAGTCGATCCGATCCTGTTCCATAGCTCCGATCCGTTCCCCTGTCCAACTCCAACTCTAATCAATGGCCTTCCTTCTTGCCAAACTTCTTTTGTGCTAGATTCCAGTTCGGGTCGGGTTCCTTGCCCAGCTCTCCTATCCGACCCGAGCCCATATCCGATCCGAAACCCTGCACAACTTTCTGCAACTTTTTCCAGCAACTTGTTTACGCCATTCGACGACATTTTCGACCAATCTAACTATTCTAATCAATCATAAATCATCCCAAACAGTCATAACAACATAGCAAACTAACCACAAACACCAAAACAATGAATTTACATGACAAAACGGATCAAATATACCCAAAACCCCATATTTTCCCTTAAGCATGTCTAAGCAAAACTAATCATAGGGTTAATAAAACTTAAACAAATTAAACCAAACTTCTACCAGAGCATAAAATATTATTTTCAAATTTATAGATATTTTTCCAGAATTTATTAGTGTATAAATTCGCTAATCTTCACTAATTACCCTTAATCAACTGTAATTAGTGCAAAAACTATGCAAATCACTCACCTTGGCCACAAATAAAATTCTCAGAACTGAAACCTCGCTGATTTGGGTAAATACTGATGTCTAACAGCAGCTCTAACCTTGCTTTCGTGTTTTCTCTCCTTAATTTGATGTAGATTAAGTCAAAACTTGATTAGAAAGTGATTAGAAGGCGATTTGGGTGTTGGAGGCCATTACTAGGGTTCCAAGAATGAAAGTGGCGGGTGAAAGAAATGTTTTCTAACCCTAGTCAGCCCCTATACATCTCAAATCCCGAAATCCCCTTTGGGCCTAGCTGCTAATTACCCGGTTAAGCCTAATTAAGCTGTTTTTCACCATCTGAAACTTGTTTCAGCCATATCTCCCAAACGGTGAGTCCGTTTGGCTATTGTGACCTCTCTATGGAATTGTAAACCATCATTCGGAGCCAATGGAAGCGGTTTCAGGTCAAAATTCCTTTCCAGTCAAAAGTTATGGCCAAAACAGTACCAACTGGGGGTAAAATGGTCATTTAAAAATTGGGAAAAATCGTGAACATGAGAAATGACCCCAATAGTCGTCTTCCAAAGTTACATGACCATACGACTTCGTATGTGAAAGAAATAAATATTCTACGATCCCTTGATGTGTAGAATACGGGTCGTTACACTCTCCCCCCTTAAGAAATTTCGTCCCCGAAATTCCTTAACCTAAAACATACAAAGGATCCCACATGCCTAACAGCCACATACAACAATCAAACATGCAAAACAAGCAAACAAGCCTATCCTAGCATTCGGAGAACCAAATCGAAGTTAAAATCTTACCAGGCGAAGAGTTCTGGATACATCTTTCTAATACTCTCCTCTGTCTCCCAAGTACAGTCATTCTCGTTCTCGCCCCCACTGAACCTTGACTAGCTTCACCGCCTTCCTTCGAAGTTGCTTCATATCGTGCTCGACAATACGGATCAGCTTGCGGTTCCCAACCGCCTCGGGTTCTACTTCGAAGTCCTCTAACTGATCAGGTGAAATAGTCATATCTGAGTCGTGAACGAACTTCGTTAGTTGGGAAACATGAAATACGTTGTGAACTCCCGCCATCTTCTCTGGTAAGTCAACTCTATACGCCAAATTCCCGACTAGTTCAAGAACAGGGAATGGACCAACAAATCTTGGTGATAACTTGCCTCTCCTGCCAAATCGTATCACGCTCTTCAACGGAGAAATCTTGACAACACCAAGTCACCAATGGAGAATTTTAAGTCTCTTCTCCTCTTATCAGCATAACTCTTCTGCCTATCTTGGGCAGCTTTCATTCGTTGTTGAATGATCTTGATCTTGCCTGAAGTTTCCCTTACCACATCTGGTCCAAGCATAAACTTCTCGCCAGTCTCTATCCAACATGATGGTGAGTTGCACGGTCTTCCGTACAAAGCTTCATATGGAGCCATACCGATACTGGATTGGTAGCTATTATTATATGCAAACTCTACTAGATGCAAATGGTCATCCCATGATCCACCAAAATCCAATATACATGCTCTCAAGAGATCTTCTAAAATACGATTCACCCTCTCCGTCTGACCGTCAGTCTGAGGATGATATGCGGTACTGAGATGTAACTCTGACCCTAGAGCCTCTTGTAAGCTCCTCCAAAACCCACTAGTGAACAACGGGTCTCGGTCACTCACAATGCTTTTAGGTACTCCTTGGAAATCTCACTACCCACTTCATATACAGTTCTGCTAACTTAGCCGCCGTTCTGGTCGATTTGACTGGTATAAATCTTGCACTTTTGGTCAGTCGATCCACAATTACCCAAATACTATCATGTCATGCTCTAGTCCTTGGTAAACCATCGATGAAATCCATCGAGACTTGCTCCCATTTCCATTCGGGAATTTCTAATGGTTGCAACAACCCACTAGGCTTCTTTTGCTCGGCTTTAACTAGCTGGCAATTCATGCATTTGGATATAAACTTCCCAACGTCTCTTTTCATCCCTTCCCAGTAGTAAGTCTGTCTCATGTCTCGATACATCTTATTACCACCGGGGTGTATAGTCAGTTTTGAGTGATGACACTCTCTAAGCACTTCATCCCTCAATCCATTGACATTGGGTACAACAAGCTTTCCATTCTTTCTAAGCCATCCATCTCGATCAAGCCCATATTTATTCATCTCCTCATCGATACCCATCTCTAACTTGGAGATGATTTCCAACAGGTTAGGATCGTCCCTCTGACTAGAGCCGATCCGCTCAATCAAAGTGGGTCTGATCGTCAAACTTGCTAACATTTCTGGATCCAATTCGCACTTTGGTCTGAAATCATACCCAGCGATGTACTCCAGTTGCTTCCATTCTAGAAACATGGCCCCTAAATTGGCATGTCTCCTACTTAGTGCATCAGCCACCGCATTGCCCTTTCCTGGTGTATATGTGATGTCAAAATCATAGGAAGCTAAGAATTCTAACCACCTTTGCTGCTGGAGATTTGGATCCTTCTGAGAGAAAATATACTTCAACGACTTATGATCTGTAAACAACTCAAATCTTTCTCCCAAGAGATAGTGTCTCCACATCTTCAACGCGAACACGATCGCTGCTAATTCCAAATAATGGGTAGGGTATCTTCTCTCGTGCGGTTTCAATTGCCGACTTGCATAAGCTACAACTCTACCGCCTTGCATCAATACAGCACCTAGTCCGGTACCACAGGCATCCGTGTATACTGTCATCTCTTCATTCCCTTTAGGAATGACTAGCACTGGCGCACGCGTCAACTTGTCCTTTAGACTCTTAAATGCATTCTCGCACCTTTCATCCCAGACAAAAGCTTGATTCTTCTTGGTCAACTGGGTCAACGGTGCTGCTATCTTGGAGAAATCTTGGATAAACTTACGATAATATCCAGCTAATCCCAAGAAACTTCTTATGTCCGTTGCATTCTTGGGCGTAGACCAATCTTGTACCGTAGCCACCATCGCAGGATCCACGGCGATACCATTCTCTGAAACGACATGGCCCAAGAACCTCACTTCCCTCCTCCAGAAGTGACACTTAGAAAACTTTACTTTCAATTGGTGTTTTCTCAACACCTCCATCACTATTCTTAAATGTTCCTTGTGTTCTTCCTCTGTCCTCGAATATACCAAAATATCATCAACTAACACAAGGACAAACTTATTTAACTGATCTCTGAATACCCTATTCATAAGATCCATAAAATATGCTGGGGCATTGGTCAGCCCGAATGGCATGACCAACCACTCATAAAACCCAGACGGCGTCCGAAATGCCGTTTTAGCTATACTCTCAGCTTCCACTCTAAGTTGATGAAAACCTGTCGCGAGATCCAACTAAGAAAATACTTTCGCGCCACTCAACTGATCGAACAAATCATTTATCCGCGGTAGAGGATACTTGTTCTTCCTCGTCACTTTATTCAACTCGCGGTAGTCTACACACAAACGAAGGGAACCATCCGCCTTGGTAGCAAACACAACTGGTGCTCCCCATTCAGAAACACTCCTTCTGATAAATCCCTTCTTCAAAAGATCGCTGACTTGCACCTCAAGCTCTCGCTGCTCCCTTGGTGCCATACGACGAAGTGGCATCACTATAGGTCTGGCATCTTTCACCAAATCAATACGGAACTCAATCTCTCGATGTGGTGGGAGCCCGGTCACTTCTTCGAAAACATCCGGATACTGGCCAACCACGGGCAAACCTGACAACTCACTATGCGGAATGTCGAGGGAGTTTAGAAAACTAGCCAATACCCCCTCACTGGGTAGACCACCAAACACTATCCTCCGCCCATCATCCGCTCTAGCTGTCACCAAAAAGCCTTCACAGTCTACCACCACCCCGTATCTTTGGAGCCAATCTACTCCCAAAATTATGCCAAACCCAGTAAAGCCCAAGACAAAGCAATCACAAACATACATGCATCCATGACTCGATAAGACCACATTACGACAAATCATGATAAGACTAGTCGAACCACCAATCGGGTTTGTCACCACTAAAGGTCTGTCGACAATCTCGGGCTCCAGTCCCAACCTATCTACCAGGTCACTTGATATGAAAGAACTGGAAGCTCCGGTATCAAACATAACTCTAACAGGAACATCATAAACAAAAAGCATACCTTGGATGACGACATTCTTTCCCTTCTCCGCCGCAGTTGGGGCATTCGACGAAGAAGGAATAGCACTAAGGGCATATGCTTTCACCATTTGCTTTTCTTTAGGGGGTTGAGGACACTTGTCCTTGTGATGTCCCATTTGACCACAGTTGAAGCACTTCCTATCCGCTGGCTTGGACTGACAGTTACTAGCATAATGGCCCTTCTTACCACAGCTGAAGCACTCAACATCTTGCTTATTCTTTTTCTTCTGACCATCCTTAGTCTGATTCTGCTTTCTCTTATTCTGGGAACCACCCTTGCCTCCACCACTTGCTTGTGGCTTTGGCTCCTCTGCAGATACTACCTCGGTCTTCGACTTGGGGTAGAGACTCTCTGACCTCAATGCTTTCCCCACAATTGATTCAAACATCTCATCGATGTGGTTAATAAGCCTTTCCCCCAAGTACTGATCCAAACCAGTTATGAATTTCTCATTCTTCTTCTCGGCAGTATCAATAAGAGATAACCCATACTCTGACAAAGTGTCAAATTCAGCAATATACTCCGAGACAGCTCTGCCATTCTGCTTGAGCTCGAAGAATTTCTTACACAGCACTGACTTCTGAGCAGCTGGAATGAACTTCTCGCTAAAGCGAACCTTAAACTGCTCCCAAGTAATCTGATCCTCGGGAGTGGCTGTCTTTATAGCATTCCACCAATTCATAGCCCGTCCTTGCAGCTGACGGGATACTAACCTTCTCTTCATCGCATCCTCAATACCCAAGTCTTCGAAGATACGCTCCTAGCTATCCAGCCAATCCTGAACATCCGTGGCTGACTCCGTTCCGTGGAACGGCTTCCCACCAAGACTAGTATAATCCTTATTCAGCTTGGCGAAGTCGACCCTAGGCGCCTGCACTATCGGACCACCACCATTTCCACCATTGGGAGCTGCCCTCTGCACAACCCTAAGCATCTCTCTCATGAGGTCAGTGAACATCGTCCTCATGTCAGCAGCATTCCCATTATTGGCTCCCCTACCAGCACCCCTAGTATATCGGCTCATCGTCAATCTGTAAAAGGGAAACGATTAACGACCCCATAGTGGTACTAGTGCAGTACGACCCCATTCTTATACTACTAGTAGTATATACATATATAGCTTTTGAAAACCAAAGTAATAACAAATACGCACTCTCATATACGTACTATCTCTCCCTAGTGTCTTTCCCTAGGTTAACTACGCAACCTAGAGCTCTGATACCAAGTGTGACGGCCCGCCCCGCACCAGTCGACATTTCCTCCGAAAGGGCGCTGTACACATGCCCGACTAGCACAAAACAGTCGCCAAAGAAAGGAAAGAAGAGAATGAACTAATCAAGAACAATGTCTCACAGCGCATGGAATAAAATATAAGAATAACATACTTTACATAAAACAGGTGAGACGGTGCATAAGCTGATAACTAAAACCAACATCAACATCAGAGCAGCGGAAATCCAAATACAGTTTATTACAACTTTCCAAATTTACTGTCTCTAAAACAAAAGAAAACTAAAGTAGAAGATGCACTACTAATGCCCAAGCAATGATCTTCAACAACACAGGGAGAATACTATATATATATCATACGTTGAAGCCTCCTGCTCGTTTCCGGATCATCTACCCGTGCATCACCAGCTAACTTGTCTCTAGTCTGCTCGTGTGAGCACCCAGAGTAATAAGAAGAGGCATAAAACTCTGGGTCAGACAAAAAGTCTGGTATGAGCGATAAGCATCTAAACAGAACAATAACATGTATACTAAACCATACCTGAACCTGGACCTGCAACCAAAGAGTTAGCACTACATACCGTACAATACTCTAAGGTGCCATTTCAAATAGTGTAAGGAATACGGGGGTGGGGTGTGCATGTCATAAGGGTGGCAGACAAATCAAGCATAATAACCATCCTCACATCTCTCACTCAGTGCGTAAAGCATACGATGTCCACCACTATCAATCACTAGACCCATCGAAGTAGTGGCCGAGTTCAACTTGTACAACTACTGCTACTACCAAGCTTACCACATGGAGTCATGACCAAATCTTTACAAATGACCCCACTTCATTGGTCTATAGCCCTGTAGTCGTACCTAGGCCACTGTGGCCCTGAATCCGTTCACGTACCTCCCATACATAGTGATCCAAAGTCATAGACATCGATAGCCCCTTGGCACACGTCCCGCAGCAAAGCCCAATCATGAAGCTCACTCATTGGTTCCCAGCTGGATCCTGAGTCAAAGCTCCTCATTTGGAATTTCTTTGCATCTCGGGTTTTGATCGAATTGGAGTTGGTCTTCAAAAGAGTCGCCGCGTAGAAGAAATGGAAGTTCAATTCGGCTTGGCCCAATCTGTTTCAGTCGGTTCGATTCAGATAAGTCGTCTCCAGGCTCCCCATTCGGTTCGGTTCGTAGTCTTCCCCTGTAGCGGTTCGGTTCGGGTCCACAACGTCGCATCGGTTCGGGTCGGGTGTCCCACTTCGGGTCGGGTCGGGTTGCCATCTCCCGTTCAGTTCGTGCTCCCGCTCCGATCAGCTCCCTCGTTCTTCATTTACTCCGATCCGATCCCTTCGCCTTACTCCAGTCCGAGCCCTTCATCCTTAAGTCGATCCGATCCGAGCCCTTCGTCCTTAAGTCGATCCGATCCTGTTCCATAGCTCCGATCCGTTCCCCTGTCCAACTCCAACTCTAAGCAATGGCCTTCCTTCTTTCCAAACTTCTTTTGTGCTAGATTCCAATTCGGGTCGGGTTCCTTGCCCAGCTCTCCTATCCGACCCGAGCCCATATCCGATCCGATCCGAAACCCTGCACAACTTTCTGCAACTTTTTCCAGCAACTTGTTTACGCCATTCGACGACGTTTTCGACCAATCTAACTATTCTAATCAATCACAAATCATCCCAAACAGTCATAGCAACATAGCAAACTAACCACAAACACCAAGATAATGAATTTACATGTCAAAACGGATCAAATATACCCAAAACCCCATATTTCCCCTTAAGCATGTTTAAGCAAAACTAATCATTGGGTTAATAAAACTTAACCAAATTTAACCAAACTTCTACCAGAGGCATAAAATATTATTTTCAAATTTATAGATATTTTTCCAGAATTTATTAGTGTATAAATTCGCTAATCTTCACTAATTACCCTTAATCAACTGTAATTAGTGCAAAAACTATGCAAATCACTCACCTTGGCCACAAATAAAATTCTCAGAACTGAAACCTCGCTGATTTGGGTAAATACTGATGTCTAGCAGCAGCTCTAACCTTGCTTTCGTGTTTTCTCTCCATAATTTGATGTAGATTAAGTCAAAACTTGATTAGAAAGTGATTAGAAGGCGATTTGGGTGTTGGAGGCCATTACTAGGGTTCCAAGAACGAAAGTGGCGGCTGAAAGAAATGTTTTCTAACCCTAATCAGCCCCTATACATCTCAAACTCCGAAATCCCCTTTGGGCCAAGCTGCTAATTACCCGGTTAAGCCCAATTAAGCTGTTTTTCACCATCTGAAACTTGTTTCAGCCATGTCTCCCAAACGGTGAGTCCGTTTGGCTAATGTGACCACTCTACGGAATTGTAAACCATCATCCAGAGCCAATGGAAGTGGTTTCAAGTCAAAATTCCTGTCCAGTCAAAAATTATGGCCAAAACAGTACCAACTGGGGGTAAAATGGTCATTTAAAAATTGGGAAAATCATGAACTTGGGAATGATCCCAATAGTCGTCTCCCAAAGTTACATGACCATACGACTTCGTATGTGAAAGAAATAAATATTCTACGATCTCATGATGTGTAGAATACGGGTCGTTACATGGGTGCCCAATTTTGTACGGGCAGTCAAGTAGTTGGGATTTTACAGATACTTGGAGAGCTGGAGTAGGAGGCTTCAGGATTATATACCTATTGTTATTTCCGCTGTGTTGTAAGTGTTGTACTATGATAATAGTATTGTATACCGATACTGTTTTATTCCAAAGTTATGTTATATAATATATTTTATTCGTTCTGCTGTGAGATTCGTGTTACTTTGATGTTGTGTAGTTGTGTTCTTATTCTTCTTCTATTCTAATTTTCTATCTTATCTATTCTCACCCTCTAACTTCTTTCGATTGACGTTCCGGTATTTTCGATTCTTGGATAGTCGACATTGTGTTGTATGTCGATTACCGAGATCGCAAATCCCCGGGGTCATTACATAGTTACTCTTCTTCTGTACCTTCTTTTAAGACCATCGATTAATCTTTGATTCTTCTTAACTTGTGCTCGAATTAACTCTGGACTGAAGCGAGAAAGTTCATTGAATTTTCTCAGATACTCCAGAATGGTCACATCTCCTTGTTTCATATTGGAGAACCCATAATATAGACACTCTACTGCTTCTTTGGGGACGAACCTTTCTTCAAAAATTTCTTCAAATCTATTCCAAGTGATATTTCCTCTTCGATTCCCCATTGTAATTCTCACCAAATCAGGGCTTCATCTTTGAGTAACCACGATGCCAAGAATCTCTTCTGATCTCCATTCAATCTTAAGCCTTCAGAAATTCTTTCATAAGAACGCATCCATGCTTATGCTTCAATAATGGATTCTTTACCCAAGAATGGTACCCCAACCAGATTCTTGAATTTCTTGGCTAGAACTTCTTGATTTGATTCTAGCAGTGAGGGCACAACTGGCTCATTTGCAACTCCTATAGGGATGAGTAGCTAAACTTTAGCTTGAACATTACCCCTTCCTCTTCCTCTTCTGCCTTTGCCATTTATTTTCTACTATATTTGCAAATAGCAAGAAAAGAGTCAGGCAAACAGAAAAGATATCTTAAGGAAATTGCAAGAGCATAAACACATATATAAATAGAATTGTGTTTGTTGGGGGTGTGTTATTTTGCTATATTCATTTTAGGGCATTTCTAAACCTATTTCTAATGGGTCACTCATCCTAGAATACTACTGATTCAATCTCTGATGATTTGTTTTATATGATGTACTCTAGAACTAGGGTTAACCCTCAGCTTTGATACCAAATGTGACGACCTGTTCTCCCGATCCCCAAAAGAAAAAAATAGTCATCGGAATATAACACATTAATCATAACAACGGAACATAGAACATAGCATTACAACAGATAATGTACATCAGTTACATCAGAGGATAATATCAGAGTTTACAACATCACAGGATCATAATATTACATAACAGTATTTAGATAACAAATAAGTACACAACAGAATAAAAGATAATTAACATATTAGAGTCTTGGAGAGTCCAAAAGAAACATTAAAATCCTACTCCAACTCAGAGTCCCAAACAAGCTTCCATAGCTCCCGTACACATCCAAAAGAAACTAACCTAACAACCGGATACTAGGCTACCTGTATAAGAATATAGGCACCTGAGTTTGCAAGGAAAAAAATTTACTAGTCAGTCATGGGACTAGCATGAGAAACCCTGTAGTTATTCTTAACTTATTCTAAAGTAAGGCATATCACGGGACCATGCCGTATAATATAGAATGAGTTTCTCCACACGAATTCCAGTGCACAAAATCAAGTAATGCTTTTTGAAAAATGAAGCCATTATAAGATTCAAGTCCCATTACCCAATGCAAGCGCAAACCGTAGGATATAGTTTTACCTTATAATGGCCAAGAATGCTTGATACGAGAAAATCATTTGATATTATTATTAGTGTCTAAGTGTTGAAAGCAATTTCAAAAATAAATGTAATAATCTTAGACGGCATATTACCCCATCTTATTATATCGTCGTCTAGGTTTACAATTGAAAACGAAAAACTCATACTGGAAATTGGATTCCATCATGAACCAAGGAAAAGGATCTTCCTTATCCGACTTCTGAACATCTCTAGCAAAATTTTTTGGAGATCACAACATGTGTCCCTTGATCGGTAGAGCCGGCCCACCAATTCCCTGTGAGTTAGACAATTACCTGAACATAACATTCCTCATCGTATTTGATTGTCGTGCTGGTCGTATTTGATCATCATCCGAGGCGCCACAATTCCAACATCCACATAAGTAAATTACCTGAGCTCCATACCATGGAATCACTTTTAGCTAGAAGAAAACGTATGTCCTTACTCTGTTGTCTTTCATCCTGTTTTCGGTTCATTCTTGGATGTGGGGCCCGCCACTCAACATACAACAAAGTTGTGCTTTTCAACAAAATCTTTGATCTATCCACCAGCAGCACTTGCCATGCCACATTGTCATTTCACACATATAACTAGTTTCTATTAATAATACAACCTTTGAGCTCATATGTCTCAAAGAAGAGTGTTAAAACAAGAGAATAAATTCTTCGCTACCACAGATATATCATCAATAGCAACTAACTGGTTATGTTATGAAATACAACATCAAACATACAATCCATTTACTAGTTCATTCTAGGTCTGAACGAAACCGAATGCATCATATTCCTCGTCTAGTTAAATAGAGAGGCACTTGCATATCCGAATAATCAACTAGTACGTCAAGACCACTACCACTATAACCCTTTCAAGGAAGATACCCTTATCTAGGGAATCGGCCAGTAGTCCAATCGATGTGAAGATTCCTGGTCTTCAGCCTTCTTCAATGTCTTTGACTTTTAATCATTGTATAATTATTCAAAATGGGTTAAACCCTGTCTTTTCAAATAAATAGCATCAAAACAAAAATCCTTATTGGATTATCAACCTACCAATTAAGTCTCCTTTAATTGGTATCATTCGTAAGATTTAAAATCTTATTCTCTAACTTGATTAAGTTATTTAGCTTCCCCAAAATCATCTTTTAACCTTATAAAAAAGTTTACTTAAGAATTTTATTTGATTTACGAATTAAAATTCGTATTTCAAAACATTTCACAAAACTTACTAAAAAAGCCTTTATAGAAAATAGCCAAATTCCACTCGACCAATTTTACCATTCAAAACCATTTATAATTGGTTTGAACCTTTTTCGGATCATTTTTAATAATTTATAATGATTTTTTCCTATTTTCATTTATATAAAAATAGCCCATATTAACAATTTTCAATTACAAGCCATTATAGGTTCTAGCGCTATTTTTATTTAAGTTTGATTTAAAAATTTCTCACAAATTAACCGTTGAATTTCAAAACTTTTCTTATCATTTGGAAGATCTTTTCATTATGGACTTAATGGTTCCATTTTTGAGAAAATCCAACGATCGTATCTCCTGGTACATCGGTTTAAGTTATAGGTCAAAGTTCGCGAACTACCGCAGCGTGACGAGTTTTATTCTGATCATAATTTGACGTATAATATAAAATTCACCGAACGGCTTCAAAAATATTTATTTATTATATAAAATATATTTAATAAATTTCAAAAACTATATTTTAATTTTCCAACTTCAAAATCAATTATTTCAATATTTTAGTATTATAATAATATTTAAATGATTAAAATAATATTATTTTTCAAACTTCGTTACTTTTAAACCAAATTCGTCCGACGTTTGTTATAGAAATAAATAAGAAAGTTTTGCAAAGGAAGTCTTTAAAAAATGTTCCTTAGATACCCTAACAGGACTTCACTTTTCGGGTTACTATTCACTTTAAAAAAAACTTGAATGGGTTATAACTATATGAAAATGGCTTCAAATCAGATTGTTCCAGTCACGAATATTCATCGTATTAGTGTAAACTTTATGTCCATCAAAAATCGAACTTCATATTCGAACTTTTATTTTTAACATATTATTATATCATTAAAATATTCATTTAATCATTTTATTTTATGGAGAGTTAACCAATGGACCCATAATCACATCTACTGTTCAAATTTAATTAGTGTATCACATAACACTGTATCAACCATTAAATAACATACAATCCACAAATATACAAGAATTCACCATATAAGCCTTAAATCAATTACGCTTATACGTGTTTGTCAATCAACAGATTAACCTCAAACTTAATTAACAGATATATATTAATTAATTATCATCCCAATACCGAAGTGGGGTTCACATAAACATTTATTAACCAGTAAATTTGTGAATTATTTTCTCAGGACCAATTAAGGTTCAAACTGCTTTTAAATCAACACTGTTTATGTTTAAATGTCACATATCCCAACCAATCAAACATATATCAATTAAAAATGATATTTTTATCATACTGATCATTATTAAACATCACAATAAACTTGTATAATCATCCAATAACTATCATCTAATTCAGACTAATTAACTAACAAAAAGTTAGTTCTAACTAGCATTTTTTGAGTTTCGGTTTCTCGCCGTGGGTTCCACTCCATCACACTTTTAAATGTAATGAAAGCAGACAATCTCATACGGCTTCGACACTCTTTTGATGTCAATAAAGATTTCTAGGAGCTAACTGGACTCAGTGTAACAACCCAGTTTCTGGACTAATTTTTTATTCTATAATATATAGATTATAACGATAATTAAATAAAATAAATATGATTTATATGTTTAGAAAAAATATCATGGGGGTTCCAAATGAATATATGTTGATGGTTCAAAATTCCGTAATCAATGTATATTTGTATATATTACAAGTAATAAATATTTGGTAGTCTTATTCATTTAGCTCATATGGATGTATAATCACTAGAGTAAAATTTTATATTTATTTTACATAAAGGAGACAAGACGAATTCGGATTTATGACTTAAAAGTAGAAATAGGATTTATATAAGCAAAATTTTGATAAGAAATTAAGAAAACAAAAAAAATTCTTATGTAAAATATTGGAATTTACTTTATGTAAAGAGAAATACAAGTTTATATGATCATTCAATAGATTCATTAATTTGATATGTTGGTAAGGTTAAATTCATTCAAATTAAAATAATTATTTTATAAAATTATGTGTGTGTATGTATTAACTTGTTATATGTATATATATATATAGACAAGTATATATTAGTTTAGCACTTTCTATTACACTTGCTTTTGAATTCATAAGAATATTAAGTTATCTAAAGAAACTAATGAATATAAATAAAGTAATGTCATATTACTTCACACATAAACATAAAAGAATACTTGGGCTATTAAATACAAGAGATACATTTATATAATAAGGAAAGAGGCTGATTTACCTTGATGCTAAGACTGAAGACATTTAAAACATTTGTTGTATGTTAGATCTTGCTCATTAATAGCTAGATCTTTACTTCATTGCTAAGTTTAATTGTATACGTATATAGTACATACATGTGTACTTTTTGGCAGCTAAGGACATAGGCATCTATGAATTGATTTTTGAATGAAAACCATGGATGGGATTGTCAACATACTAACTACACGTACCTATGCAAAGGTGGCAGTAAGAACATGCTTGGCATGGATGAATTGCTTAAGAACTAAGTGTTGTAAAAACATTTAGAGTATTGTTAAATCAAACCTCTCTTTCATACCACTCCACACACACCCATCCACATCAAACTGTAAAACAACCTAGCTTTCAAACCCATTTCAGGACTTTGTACATTGTGTAGCCATGCTCATCTAGCTGGAAAGATTTAAATTTGAAAAGCCTTAACTAATCTTTATTTTACTTAATTCAAGACGATACTGATTTCGTAGAATGATAGAGAGAATATTTTTGAATGAATTGAGAGTTTCTTCTAGATTTTCAGTAAGATTATGGATAGGATATGCCATACATTTGATGAGAAATGATTTAAGGAAGAAGGAGTAATGGAATAATGAAGTTTTCTAGAAGAAATGTTGTTAGATAGGGTCTGGAATTCGTTGGATTTTGAATGGACATGAGTAGTTATTTTAATTTTAAAATATTTGAAAATATGTCTGTTATATGTCGACATACACGTTTTGTCATGTCGACACTATAGTATTTTTTTTTTTTTTTGAAAATTTTGAATTTTTGAATACTTTTGAACTCTTGTAATATTAAAATATGTTTTTTTTAGAAACATAAAGATGACTTAATCAGAAATAAAACTCCATTCATTACTTAATAGAAAGTAAATACATCCAACTAAACAAGACATACTTTTAATACGAGATTTGAAAGCAAATACAAGGAAATATACAAAGATAGACTAAACTAGATGACCTAGTTTTTGGATGATGAAATTGGATATTTTGGAAAGCTTCTTGTTAAGCTTCTTGTTAAGCTTCTTTTGATTTTTGACGATTTTCACTTGATTTTGAATAATCTTGTCTTTGTGTTACGCTTTAAGGTTGGATACTCAATGCTTTCCATAGAAGTCTCTTCTTCTTCGACATCATTGGGTCTTGGGTCTTATTCTTGTTGCAATCGAGCTTGTTTGGCCTCATATGTTTCATAAGGTTTGAAAGTAAGAGGCCTTTGCATGAGATGAATGTTTGATGCATCAAACACTTTTCTAGGGATAAATTCTTCTCCGTGAAGATCAACTCCAAAGTATTTGAAAATGTGAGTGAGATAAACACCATAGTAGAGAGTGTTTTCTTTTGAAGATACATCTATGGGCTTAAATTCATTTAGAAACATATCGGCCCAATTTATAAGGTAATTACCCATAATGGCAAAGAGAGCCTTTTGGACTTTAATAGTAGGATTGTTGTAGTTTACAAAACGAGGAGTGATGGTATGTTGAAGGAGAAGGTTGACAATTCTTGTTTTTGGACGAAAGAAATGATTTTTGAAATCTATTGGAGCACCGTCTTCAAAGATATCATGATAAGTTTTCATATCGGTTTCACCGATAGCGAAAGTTGAGAAATCTGTGCCCTCGCTTCTACAATTTAGAATTTCACCTAAAAGATCGGCATCGAGAACAATTTGTGTTCTCTTGACACTACTCCAAATTTGGTTTTCTTTGCCTTGATAAAATCCGCGGTTGAGATTCGCATAGAACACCTTCACGAGTTTGGGATAACATACTTTGTCATTTTCACAAGAGTCAATTAGACTCAAGATTTCGTTGTGTTGGAAAAGAGAGGCGAGATCATAAGATGGAAAGTCGCTAAAGACGGCAAAAGCACCCGTGTTAACTTTAGCATTTGCTAAATAGTTACCATAGGTTTTGATGGCCTCTTTGTCATTGTAAAGATAACCTTTTATAATTTTGTTTATCTTCAATTTATGAGATGAACTTGAGGAAGCCATTGATATGATAATTTTGAAGAGAATAGATACGAAGAATATTGTTTTTAGTTGTGAATGAAAGGCAGAAAGGACGGATATATATAGAAAATGAATAGGTATGAATTGAATGAATATGAATTGAATAGGCACAACTTTTCAGATTGAAAGGACACTTTTTCAGACCTTGGGAGTTGGTGAAAAGAATGGAGGGAAGTTTGAAAGTTTAAACTTTTTAAATTCAAATTTTAAATTTCAAAACTATTAGATAAGTTGACATGTATATTTATGTATGTTGACGTACAAGGATTATTTCAAAAGGAAATTGGTTTTTTAAGTTTTGAATTAAATTATTGATTTATATTTCAGGTTTAACGATTTCCTGAAATACTTCTAATCCTAATGAACATACAAGCAATTAATTTTATTAATTTATTAGTTATTTAATATTATATTATTATTTTGAATTTCAAAATTCAAATTTCAAAAATTTATTTCCTAAAGTTTAAATTTAAATAAAAACAAACAAAGCAACCATTCAACCAAATAAAATTAAAATTTAATTATTGCGTACCCGGTTTTTTGATCCTTTTCTTCATGATCTTATGAATTCTGAATTGTTGTAAAACATATATTTGTATTTCCTGTTTCTGATTCTTCATCAGTCGATGATGAATCCGAATCGTCTAATGTTGTTGCGTATGCTTTCTTTCTTTTCCTTGATGAATTGGTGTTGTCTATTTGTTAACTAGAATTATCTGGATATGGACACATTCTCTTTATATGACCTGGTTTGTTGCAGTTAAAACATCGTCCATCATTTAATTTTTCTTGATTATAACCCTTCCTTCTATATTTTAGAAATATTCTAAAATGATTTGTCATGAGTGTTATTTCTTCATCATCTTCACTACTTGAGTTAGAATCATTTGTTGTTGCTTTCAGTGCAATAGATTTCTTTTCAATCGATATATTTTCTTTTCTTTTCTGTAATTGAACTTCATATGACATCAAATTCACAATTAACTCTTCAATCTTCATTTCATTGACATCATTGGCTTCTTCTTGAGTTAATGAATTTAATATTTTTCTGACTTGATCTGCTTATGAATAAGTTTTTCCAAGTGCAGTTAGTGAATGCACTATCTCTTGAAATCTTCAATACATATCTGAAATAGACTCATTCTCGTTCATTTTGAATAATTCAGACCGATTAACTAGCATGCCTATGTTAGTCTGTTTAACTATACTAGTTCCTTCATGAGTAGCTTGTAAAGTTCTCCATATTTCATAAGCAGTCTTACATACTGATACTCTATTAAACTCATTTCTATCCAATGAACAAAATAACATATTCATGGCTTTAGAATTGCTCTATGCAGCAACCTTTTGTTCATTTGTCCATTGTGCAAATGCAGTTATGGGTTCAACATATTCATTTTGTGTACTATTCCATGTGTCTAATCCTATAGACTGCAATTAGATTTTCATTCTACATGCCCAATATGAATAATTACTACCATTAAACAATGGTGGTCTAACAATGGATTGACCCTCTATAAAAGAACTATTATTACTACCAGTGTTGGATGCCATTATCACTATTTTCAAAAATCAGATTACGAACTTTTTTAAAGACCTTGCTCTGATACCAATTATTAGGGACTGCGGAATGGATCATTAAGGCAAAGAAAACACTAGAAGGGGGGATGGATAGTGTTCATAAGAATTTAACCAAAACTCAAAACAAATGAGAACTATGGAATGAATTGAACAACACAAACAAAATCACAAACATAGATTCAAACCAAATGCAAAATAAACAGAAATAAAAATGCAGAAAAGGAAAGAACACACCGGATTTTATACTAGTTCGGATTACTCCTACGTCCAGTCCCGCACAACGCTAGATTATTCAGAGTTTTATTACTCTTTTAATAGTCAATTACACCCTCCCTGATTTCACAGCACATAAGGAGACACTGATTCCTACTTTCTTGATTTCATAGCTCACAAGAACACACCGACTCCTATTTCTTTGATTTCACGGTCCACAAGGACATACCGACTCCTCTTTGACTCACAACAAGGTTTATTCAACCCAACCAATTACAAAACAGCCCTATAACTCTTCAATAGCACTTGATTCAGAGAGTAGAGAGTAGAGAGTGTAGAGAGAAGAAGTTTTATCAAAACAGAACTGAATTCGGCAGAGTATAAGTGTAAAAACCATAAAAAATGATTAAGAATAATGGTAGGATGAAAGAGTATGAAGTTAGAGAAGAAGATGTGTTAAAAAAATTGGTTTTAACCTCTTTTTATAGAGTATGAAGGGTTACAACGGTTCTAAAGCGTTTCAAATAGTGAAAAGACACTTCCCTTCAAAATTAGAAAAAATAACAGTTATATGTCGACATACGCTTTTTACTATGTCGACATAGTCATGTGTATTTTCATTTTCAAAACATTTTTCAAGTATTTTGATATAAAACTAATTCTGGAAATTCTTGAGTAAAATTCTAATGTTGTAAATTAATATTATATGATAGAAAATCATATGGAAATATACTTTCAAACTATATATTTACAAAATTATAAGGTTTTAAACCATATAAAGTATAAATATAAAGTATACAAAAAATTTAAGTTTGGAAAACCAGGAAGAATAAAAATAGAAACAAAATAGAAAAACAAAATAGAGAGGATGGAGAATAAAATAGAAAAATAAAATAGAGAGGATTGAGGATTGAAAATCAGAATTTGAAAATAAGAATTTGAACCTGGAGTGTTATTTAGAGTCTTACAAAATTTAGACTCTATAACTATGTTGATCTTGAACTCTTGAAATCTTGATTACTCATGAATCTTGAAATTTATCTGATCTTTAAATCTCTATCATCTTTATAACTGTACAATCTTCAGTAATATTTCCTGTATATAATTCCTACACACACTTATACACAGACACACACACACACACACACACACACATATATATATATATATATTATATACAAAAAGTGTTAGCATATATTTCATAATCAATGATAGTTGAAATAAGGTTGTTGTCATCAAAACTCCATTCTCCAACAATATACTGGTGAGTAAACTAAACCCCTAACAATTCTTTTATCAAAATTTATTATATGACCTTAGCTGTTGTATTCATAAACATGCATTTGAACACCTAAATTATTATAGATTGTATGTAAGTACTAAGGTTTGAGGGTATAGGTCATAGTATGTTTTGGATATGCCTGGGTGTTTTAAAAACATAGTACAATACGTGTATATACTTAAATTATTGATTTATATATTCCTAAATGCATTTAAGTATGGGTAAACATATACTGATATGCGTACATGGTCACTGTAAATAGCCAGATGTATGTCTGGATTGTTTACATGCCTGGTAACATTTGAACACCTTAAAAATATATACGTTTAAGTATGATTTGATGGTTTGAACAAATATGAGAAACAAATATATAAACAAGTAACGATGACAAGTAGTAACAACTTAAATATCTTTACTGTTTTGTTTAAATGGATTCAGACCATTTGTAGGTTGAAATGTGACCATTATTTGGAATTCAAATACTGTTGATATTTAGAATTTAAATCTTTGAAACTGATAATTTAAAACAAACCGAGAAAAAGGGGGAAAATAAAATAATAATAAAACAGAGAGCACAATAATATTAGTGAACTTTAGGATTTCTTCCTTATAAATCCATTCTAAAATTAGATAGAGTAGTGATTCAAATATGTGTGTTCTTGGCTTCTACTGGGGGTATAACATCTTACATATATGCGTGGATCATATCTGAGTAATCAATGAAAACAAAACTTGGAACCTGTCTGTTTGACAGTATACACATTCCCAGTAGTTCAAAAATCCCTAACCCAATTTCTAGTAAGAGTAAGAAATAGATTTTCAAACATGGAAGTAGTTTAACATTGTATTAAGTATATAAAAATATATAACTATAAACTTTGATTGGGATTTGCAAGGTTTTGGTCGAAATAGGTATTCGGGTTCATTTTTAAGGCTGGAAACAATGTCAAACTCTACCTTTTACAGAGACAGTTGAACGATCGCACAGAGAGAGTTTGGAAGGGGGAAAGGCTGGCCTTGAATGACTAGAATAAGGTGGTGATTGGACTTAGGTAATGACAAAGGGAGATGACTTTGGTAAAGTCAGTTTTAAGGAGCTTCCGGTTGAAGTTCCTAAATTTTACTCGATGGAGTATTGGATTTTGGGATCAGGAGTGGATTCAGGAGTTCAAATTTGTTTTGTGGGGAAGGCAATGGAGTCGAGATGATGGAAGAAGGGTTTGTGCATGTATATTGTGCACATTGTGCACATTCAGTGAAGAAAAACAGGAGAACGAAGAGCAATGGGCAAAGAAGAAGATGGATCACTCAGGTTGATCCATTAATTTGTGTTGCCAGGAACGAGATTTTTAATGAGTTTATCTTTGGCATGGCAGAAGCAAAATCGGGCAAAAAGAAGTTACTGAGCCAAGCAAGTGGATCAATGTTTTTTGTGTGCTAGACCATAATTTTATTTTTGTTCCGATTACCTGGCACAACAAGAAGAAAAGAACGAAGGGAGTAATAAGGGCATGGGTTTGTTTTGTTTTGAGGGGAGTTCGTAATTGGGTTTCTGGGCTTTGGGCCTAAATAAAATAATTTTTTATTAATGTTGGTTTTTAAAATTTAAACTTCCCTTTTAAAATAAATATTATAGAAAGTAAGGAGTTTACTTAAATAATTGATCGTGAATGACAAATTTAATTAGGACAGTTGAGTACAAGGTGGACCGTCTTGGATCAAGGGGACTGATGTTATTTCAATTGATTTTAACATAGATAAGTGATAAATAAATCAACACATATAGGAACAAATAAAAACAAAGGATCGGGAGCTATTTCGAAAATAAAGAGATAGACGTCTTCGTGTAAACGTAAGTTCAAATCCCCAGTAATTAATATCTGTATTTTTTGGAAAAAGAAGGAAATTTGAAATGAGATCAAATTATTTATTTCCAAAAAATTTAAAACAAATATGATGTTAAATTAGTTGTTACCCAATATCTAATCTTTCAAAATATTATTAAGTTTGAAATCAAACGCCAAATCATAGTTGATTGTAATTGTTGTATTAAATGATTGCTATTAATTATCTGTTGTGTTATGAAGTGACCAAACGAATCCGAATTATTTAAAATAAAACATTGACACATCTTATTGTATTTGAATTATCTTGTGTTGATTACTGTTCTGAAATCATAAATTAGATTTATATTAGATAATTAATATGAATGTATAAGTTGTGAAAAATTACATATTGTTAGACCAAAAATGGCACTAACACCCAAATGCAGATCACAGATCGCAGGATGCAAAAAATGATAAATAAGAGGAGACACATGAAGTTTTTATAGCGGTTCGGCTGTAGATGTAGCATGCGTCCACTTTATATGCTTTTATATACGATGTAATTAAAAGAATGATTCCCAGAACTCGTGAGAATTGGTAGTACAATGCTTAATTATCTTATGAAATCCTCACTAAACGCTCAAGTTTTAATGAGGAATGTGGCTTCTATGTTCAGCAATGCTTTGATAGGAATAATGGTGGAAGCGGTAGAGAGGAATGGCCAAAAGATCCTTTAAAATGCCTCCAAATGGTGTATTTATAGCTGTAGGAGGCCTTCTGGGAAAACCGGTTCGTGATGGGGTATGTGACACCTGATCCGGCAAAGTAGGAGCAGGAGTAGCCTTGAGAACATGTCAAAATTGAGTGTTGTTGCTATTATGGTACATGCAGTTCGTGATCCTTATATGCCCCACGATCGGGTCGTGGTCCAGGGGCGAGTCACGAACCGAGTCGATTGCAAGCTGGAGTGAGAAGCTTGGATGGTGAACCTGCGAGCAAGTCGTGGTCCATAGGTTGACCACGAACGGGTCGTGATCAATATACGCTCCACAAGCCAGGGTATTCCACGAAGTGAGGAGGCTTCACGAACCAAGGAGTGGGGGCGAGACGATGTCAGTGTCCCATGATCCAGTCCATATTCTGAACTTTCTGATGTTTTATCACTTCATCCAAGTGATTGCCAGTCGACACCTCTGCACGCGTTCACGAAAGCAGGCATAACTTTCAAACCGTAAATCCGATTGAGCTAAACGAAAGCTCAACCTAAATCAAATTTAGAGGGCTACAAGAGTTACGGAGAATAGCTTCGTGATTGCTGTTTTCGAGCCCAAAAAAGGTCGTCCAATAGGAGTTTCGGGCCATTTTACGCTGATGATGTGTTTTCGACCAAATTGCTCTTATGTCTTCTGACGATGTTTCCACTGCTTGAGCATGTTACTATTCTGGAATTCCATGTATGACAGCTTTGACCAAAAAGCGAGTCAATAAGTTTGCCCCCTAGAACATATCTTGTTGGTTGAAGGAAGATGTTTTCTGGATAACCTGTGAAATCCATAATCCGTACATGCAAAAAGATAAGACAAACAATGCAAGAATAGTTCCGAGGTGGTCTTACCAGAGTAAGATGACTAAGGAAATTCTAAAGGGAGGTCCATGACGGCCTTACCGTAGTAAGACGACCAAGGAGATGCCGTGAGGTTCCAAGACGGCCTTACTGGAGTAAGATGACCGAGAAAAAGCTAATGCGGTTCCAAGACGGCTTTACCGGGGTAAGACGACCAAGGAAATGCTAAAGGGAGGTCCATGACGGCCTTACCGGAGTAAGTCGACCAAGGAGATGCCGTGAGGTTCCAAGATGGCCTTACCGGAGTAAGATGACCGAGGAAAAGCTAATGAGGTTTCAAGACGGCCTTAACGGGGTAAGACAACCAAGGGAATGCTAATGCGTTTTGTTTATACTGGACGGATCCAGTTTGGAGCCGGAGCTCATGTCTATTAATACTGGACGGATCCAGTTAGGAGCCGGTGCCCAATGCTTATTACCGATTCATGAAAATACATTGGTCGTTAGATGAACATGACTGGAGACCGCAAACTGGTTCCGTGCGTGTGGGCTGATGTGGCCACTTTTATTACATGCAGAGAAAACAAAGAAGGGCGAGAAGTCGTCCGAAAGCCTAAAAATATGAACTGCGGACCAGAGTCTGGTAAACTAAAGAGATCAACTGAGTGGAATCAGTTAATGATAATCCTGTGATTGCTCAATCCACGATCATTCCCTCTTTGGAGTATAGGTGGTGGCAGCACAGGTGTAGGCGCTGTTAGTCGAGTGACATACTCGGGTAGCTCTCTCGTCTGACCTGATCCTCAATAAGATCTCGCAAATGCCTGTAGTCATCAGCATTGTGACCGTCTATGTCATGAAATATGCAATGCCTTCCGGACTTGCGCTGTGCTAGCATTGGCTCCCTATTGGGAGGCCTTGGATATGAGGTGCCGCCTCCTAAATCCATGTAGATGTTGCTTAGAGTGTCGTTCAGTTCAGTGTATCTTTCATATTTGGGACCTCTCCAGGGCTGAGTGTTGCAGTCATTCTTGACATCAGCTTTTCCTTTGCCTTTTATATAATCAGACGGTTCTCCATCTTTAAGCATGTCGACATCGAGAATGCGCTTCTCGGAAGTTGCATCTTCTTCCCACATAAATCTATCTGCCTCAAGGTAGAATTCGCCGAAATTTCATGGTGGATCTCGGTACAAAGATTTTTTAAACTCCGAGTTATCTAGAACACCGGATACTGCTGCCATCAATACCATGGATGGTTCAGGATGATCAACTGATGTTGCTGCAACGTTGAATCATTCCAGGAATGAACACAGAGTTTCTTTAGGCCTCTACTTGATTGTAGTGAGCAACTGACGTTCTTGGGTCGAGCGATGTGGACCCTAAACAGTTCAATAAAGCGTGCGACCAACATGTTCCAACTATTAATCGATTCAGTTTCTAGCTGCCAAATCCACACAACGACTATATCTGTCAGAAAGAGGGGAAAGCACTTCGCTATGACGATTTTCGATGCCAACTGAACTTCCATATGCCGTTTGTAGCGCATCAGATGCACGGTAGGATCGGTCCTGCTGTTGTAGGGCTCTAGTTGTGGAAGTTTGAAATCTGGGGGATTACGAGAATTCCTGATTTCCTGAGTGAAAGGAGTGTGGTTGATGTCATCCACATCATTCTGATAAGTACGGCCTCTCTAGAGGCGTTCAATCAGTTCTGGTAGCCGATTTCCTTCAAAAAGTGGTTGCATGGTTCCAAGGTCAGAGCTGGTGCCCCCAGCATGGAATGCAGGATAAGCTGGAAGATGTTGGTGAGCTGCTGGGAACAGGTCGCGGGTCGCGGTTCGAGGGGACGACCCTGTAACACCCCACGTCCATTAATGCCACTCTCAAAGGGAATGCATTTACTTCCATGTTGTATTATTGGTGTATAGAATGGAATATAACAAGACAAATACATATATTGGTACTTGAAAATTTTAAGACAACTTTTATTGCAGCGGAGAAATAGTTTGGTTATAACAACATCAAAACCCAACAATAAAACCAAGTACACTTAATATCCATGTAGACAAATTGTATTCTGAGTACATAAAGAAAAAAGCATAACCCCAACATAAGTAGCCATAAAAGAGATAAGCTGAACTTTACTTTCAGCAATCCTAGCACTTCCAAAAGAGAGAGAGATCCAGATCAAGCTCCACTAGTATAGTCCCACCCTGAGAACCTAGGGGTGTGGGGAAGGAAGAAAAGAGGCGAAAACAAAAGGGGGTCAGACATAAAGTCTGGCGAGTTCAATAACTTTAACAATATAATTATTAAAGTAATTAGCATAAGGCATAAACTGGTAAATAAGGAATGACTGTGAAACAAATGACAAAGCAAACAAGAGGAATAAGGTAACGTTAATTGCGCCTCCAACACTATAGGATAATTACTATACTGCACCAATACTAGTCACCCTAAAAGTTGATCCCGCCTACTGAACATAACAATCGAAATGTTAGTTTGGTGTACCCCTAGCTGTCTTCACAGGTGTCGCCTGCCCCTGTCTCCACTAGTTGTACCCACTACCCCCATGCGATCGGCTCCCTAACTCGTAGATACCCGTGCTGGTCCCACAGTGGGGTGTATCACTCCCCAAAGTGGCAACCCGATACTACTCAAATGTGCATGGCTTATATCTACACGATGCAACAACGTCTTATCTACTAGCCCGGGCCCACACATGCACATGACCCCGTTGGACTTGCGTTGCCACCGCTAACCTGTTTTGGCCTCTTACAATCAAACCCAGTAAGCGTGTCCCGTCCTCGATCTAACTCGAGCTCACAAAGATACTTAATGGGTTACTGGTTTGAAAAGGGCCCCCATACTTGACACAAGCTTTCCACCTATGCTTGGTCCCCACTAAGATTTCTCACTTAACCCCTTCTTATTCATGTCTTCTTAAGTGTTTCTAATCGTATTTCACATGCCACCCATGTCACCCACTTAACCCCATGTCCCACTACATGTTTATCTTGGTTAAGTGTTACTTAATTCATTATAACTGTAACCTTGTAAGACCTCCCACATTAGATTACCGTTTGCGGTTGCTGGATTTGCCGGGCAGGTCCGGGCAGTCTTATACCGCAAACGAGCCTAACCACGTGTCTTTACAATAGTTAGCATTTAATTTATGCCCTTGACCACTCACATTAGACTACCATTGGTGGTAGTTGGATTTGCCGGGCGGGTCCGAGCAGTCTTATACCACAAACGAGCCTAACCTTGCGTCCTAGGCATTTATTATTACACATAATTATTTCACCCCCAATATGAATTAATTATCCCTATTCAAATTGTCAATAATTTCCAAATTAATCTATGTCCATAATTGTCACATAAATTATGTCCATAATTTTCAGGTACATAAATTATACCAATTAATGTATCAAATTAATTATATGCCTTTAAAGCCATTTTATGCCAATTTCACATTATTAATATTTAATATTTTCCCAATGTCCCCACGTTGTTCGTACGTTTAATATGAAATATGTTAGACTCGCAAATAATCGAACTCATAAAAAGAAAAGAAACATCACAACTTGCATAGCACATAAAATAGATCTAACTTGCAAATAAGAATTATAACATAAATTTGCATAGTCAATAACTTGCATACACAATGGACATATAGAACATAAATTTGCATAAACTATGTACTGCCATGGATCTAAATACAGATCTAAACATGAAATTATGGACTTGCATATATGAATATGGTTTTCACCTAAACTTACATATGGATTCCATACAAACTTGCATATGAATTTAAACATGCAAACTAATATCACATGTTTTGCATATAAACTCGGATATATATATACTTGATTCACATATAAACTTGTGTATTACTCGCATACAGACTTGCATATGATTCACATAGAAACTAGCATATGATTTACATCCAAACTTGCATATAAACTGATGTCATAAAATGAATTAAGTTAAACATATGTGATTGGACATATGAAATAGATCCACTAACATAAGTTAACAAAACCGTCATATGTTCACAAATAGATGATAAAAAAATTAAGTAACATCACATGATTCAGCAGGCATGTTCTCATAATCCAAATTATAACTCATCATAATTAGTTTATTAATTATTTTGTGAAAGAAATTGTACTCACAAAGACGGATTAGAGAAGAGAATAATTCGTTCGTCATTTGTATTAGAATCCTTACTTGTAATTCCTAAGCTTTAAGAAGAAGAAGAACTATTCTATCAACAGCATGGAGGCCAAGAGATTAATTTAGTTTAGGTTTTGAGCTTGAGTCTATGCATGCTTATATAGAAGTTTAGATCAATATAAGCCGTTAGATTAACATAGGAGCAATCAGAACCATTCAGACCAATCAGAGCTATCCAGAAACCGCCACCTATGCCCTAGTGACTCAGCCACAAGTCAGAAATCGTCACAGTTCGGATCTGCCCGAGGGGGTAGGTCGACCCCCAGGTCGACCTGGCCTGGGGCGGGGAAAATCCCGCCAACCCGATTTGGTGTTTTCATTTGAATTTTAATTTGAATTCGAGCTGTTTCAATTTATTTAAATTCCTGAAACTTCTGAAGGTCATAACTTCCTCATACAGAGTCCGATTTACGAAAACTTGTACTCTATTCCAAGCAGAATTTCAAGACAAACGCAATGGCGTAACCCATTTCCCTTAATTATTCTCCTAAAAATTAAGTGTTCTTAAAATTGTTAATTTTAATATTTAAAATTATGGGGTGTTACATTCTCCCTCCTTAAAGGATTTCGCCCCCGAAATCTCCAAGTTAAGGAGAATGTATATCCTAACATCCAGTCATCCATCTACTCAACCATCAAACACAGACATCCATTGTCCTTACAAGATTTCTAATGCCTTATGAACATATGCAAAAAGTGTGTGTATATGTTCCTTATCCAATGCAAAATCAAGCAGTCTACTGATTCAGTTGACCTCCTTAATGTAAATCATGATAGTGCCATGCATCCATTATGTATGCAAAAGTATCCTAACGATACATATTATTTCTACATGTGTGCACAACCATCAAAATGAAGCATTCATATGATAACACAACCATTATACATCCATTAATTTAAATATGCACACATATTTATATGCAATATGGAAGTGATTGAGCCGATCTAGTGCCTAATGTGTGTGTACATGCATCCACGAGCAACCACTAGCAACCACTTGCATCCATTTGCATCCACCAAACATAACATGTCTCAAACACATGTTTACAACCATAGGATTTTTCCTAACTGAAGATCGAAGATATCATCGCAAAGACATATTAAACGATAGGACAAGTATCAACAAAGCGGTAGAAAAAGGAAAAGTAAAAAAAACATACCCTCCAAAAGGAAAGGGTACAACATACACATTTTGTCTTCCGTCTCCCAAGTCGCGTCTCCTTGATCATCTCCCCATTGCACTTTGACTAACTTGACCTCTTTGTTGTGTAGCTTTTTGACCTCCGATCCGAGAATGCGTGTAGGAGCTCGTCTAACCGTGGCATTTCGCTCTACTTCCACTTAATTGAGCGTGCTTGGCTCCACCACTTCCACCATATCATGTAAACACTTACGAAAATGCGAAACATGAAACACGCCATGAACACCACTGAAATTCTTTGGCAACTTTACTCTATACGCCATCTGCCCAATCCTCTCTGTAATTAGAAAGGGTCCTACGAACCTCGGTGCCAACTTCCCTACTGATCCAAAACGGACTATGTTTCTCAATGGTGACACCTTAATAAAAAAACATGTCCCCAACATCGAAATTAAGATCGGTTCGTATCTTACCAGCATATGACTTCTGTCGGTGCTGCGCCATCTTCATTCGCCGTCGAATCAAGTCTATCTTCTCCGAAGTCTCCCTGATCATGTCTGGTCCAAGCAAAACCTTATCCATAGATTCCCATCAACAAGTTGGTGATTGGCATGGTCGTCCATAAAGAACCTCAAAAGGTTTCATGCCAATGCTAGCCTGAAAGCTTTTATTATAGGCGAACTCCACTAATGGAAGATGTTCTTCCCATGTTCCTCCAAAGTCTAAGATGCATAGCCTCAAAAGATCTTCTAGAATCCGATTTACTCTCTCGGTCTGGCCGTCTGTCTGAGGGTGATAAGCAGTACTAAAGCACAATTGTGTTCCAACCGCCTCTTGTAAGCTCTTCCAAAATTCGCTAGTGAAAATGGGATCGCTATCGCTCACAATGCTAGAGGGTATGCCGTGCAGACGAACTATCTCCCGAAGGTAAACAGATGCTAATCACGCGGCAATCCTTCTACTTTTAACGGGAATAAAATGGGCACTCTTAGTAAGTCTGTCTAAAACTACCCAAATCCCCGTATTACCCTTTCTCGATCTTGGCAACCCGTCTACAAAATCCATGAAAACACTTTCCCATTTCCAAAGTGGAATCTCTAAAGGGTGGAGCAAACCACCGGGCTTCTTTTGCTCCGCCTTGACTTGCTGTCACACCAAGCATCTAGAAACGAACTCAGCCACGTCCTTCTTCATTCGGGCCCAAAAGAAAACTCCCTTCATATCCCTATACATCTTGTCACCACCGGGATGTATCTTCATCTTGGAGCGGTGTGAGTCTTCAAGAATCGTCTTCCTTAAGCTCTCGTCTTGCGGTACGCAAAATCTCCCGTCTCTACGCAACCCGCCTCTCTCATCTATAGCATATCTATTAAGATGACTCGAAGACTCCGCTCCTATAAGCTTACATACTATCTCAACCAACTGTGGGTCATCTCACTATGCCTCTCCAACCCGACCCAAAAGTGTAGGTTGTACCTCTAGCAATGCCAATAATCCAGGTACATAATCAACAGAGGTTCTGAAGTCAAAGGTAGATATATACTCTAAACTCTGTTGTTCTATGAACAAAGGACTCAGAGTCAACTTCTTTCTACTTAAGGCATCAGCTACAACGTTACCCTTGCCAAGGGTATATGCGATCTCAAAATCGTAGGATGCCAAAAACTCCATCCACCTCTATTGCCTCAAGTTTAGATCTTTCTGAGAGGACAAGTACTTTAGCGACTTATGCTCTGTATACAACTCAAACTTCTCGCCAGGCAAATAATGACACCATGACTTAAGTGCAAAAACTATGGCAGCCAACTCTAAGTCATGGGTAGGGTAATTTTTCTTGAGGACTTTCAACTGCCTTCCACCATAGCATATCACCCTTTCCTCTTGCATTAAAACTGCGCCAAGCACTGTCTCGCAAGCATCGGTATAAACTGTTAATGGCTTACTCCCATCTGGCAAAACTAAAATAGGAGCTGTCGTCAAAGCCCTCTTCAAACGTCGGAAAGCATCATCATAGTCAACATCCCAAACAAAAGTCAAGTTATTCTTCGTTAACCAAGTAAGTGGGGCTGATATCTTCGCGAAGTCCTTAATGAACTTCCTATAGTAACCAGCCAGCCCTAAAAAGCTTCTTACCTCTAATACCTTCTTAGGAATTTTCCAATCTTGGATTGCCATCACCTTTGCGGGATCCACAACTATCCCTTTCTTAGAGACCACCTGTCCTAAAAACCTCACTTCTTTTCTCCAAAAGTGGCATTTAGAGAACTTAGCTTTGAGTTGATGCGCTCGTAGGGTCTCTAAGACTTCCCTAAGATGTAGGGCATGCTCTTCCTCTCTTCTACAGAAAATCAAGATATCGTCCACAAATACTACCACAAACTTGTTTAGAAACTCCCTAAACACCCTACTCATTAAGTCAACGAAGTATGCGGGTGCATTCGTCAAACCAGAAGGCATGACGAGCCACTTGAAGAAACCGTCAGGAGTTCTAAATGTAGTCTTATCTATGCTATTTTCATCCACCCTTAGCTGATGAAATCCTGTAGCCAAATCTAGCTGTGAGAAAACCGAAGCACCAACCAACTGATCAAAAAAATCATCTATCCTCGGCAATGGGTGTCTGTTATTCTTTGTGAGCTTATTCAGCTCTCAATAGTCCACGCACAATGTAAGTGAACCATCAGCCTTCGTAGCAAAAACAACTGGAGCACCCAATTCCGAAATAATTCTTCTTATTAACCCCTTCTCAAGCAACTATTTCACTTGCTTACTGAGTTCTCTTCTCTACCTCGGAGCCATGTGGCGCACTAGTAATGCAACTGGCTTTGCATTATCTACTAGGTATATACGAAAGTCTATTTCGCTCCTCGGGGGTAAACCCCGAACTTCATCAAAGACGTCACCATATTCATGGACCATACGAACAGATTCCAAGTCATCGTTGGATGCGTCAAGAGATTCTAGGTAGCTAAGCATCACCGGACCTCTAGGGTCACAAGAAATATTGAGGGTCTTTCCACAACGAGTCAACAATCTTACTACCCTTCTTTCACAGTCTAGGATGGCACCGTATCTGGCTAGCCAATCCATGCCTAGAATCAAGTCGTAGCCCATGAAGCCAAGAACGAAGGCGCTGCATTCAAAACCAACGCCCAAGATAGACACTCTCAAATCCCGATAAATCATTGAAAGATGAGCCAAACCACCAATAAGATTTGAGACTACTATGGGATCCGTAACTAGACTAGTATTTAGGTGCAGTGTTTCAACTAACGAAGCCGATACAAACGAGTGTGAAGTGCCAGAATCAAACAAAGTACGAACAGGATGATCAAACAGAAAAACCAAACTTTCAACAGAAATGTTTCTACCTCTCTCATGTCCTGGTGCCATGAGAGCATGAACCTGCCCTCTTGCCTGCCCTGGTGCCATAAGAGCCTGAACCTGCCCTTCGGAAGTAGACCTTGTCCTCTACCCTTCCCCTTGTCTTCTCGGGCAGTCTTTAATCAGATGTCCTGCCTCACCATAGTTGAAGCAACCAGTCTTCTTCTTCTTCCTACAGTCCTTGCTCAGATAGCCTGGTGTTCCACAATTAAAGCACCTTTTTTTTCCTTTGCTATTGTTATCCTTACCACCTTTCTTAGGTTGCTATTGTGATTTCTTTGGATCCCCTTTCTTCTTCGGTGCCTTATTAGCATTAGCACCTTTCTCCTCTTCATGCATAAGCGCCATGTCAACCAGTTTCTGAAAGGTAGCCGCCATAGGAATGTGGGTCATAGCCAACCCGTGTAGCGGCTCATTCAAAACTTTAATGAACCTCAGGGCCTGTCTTATCAGGTTTGTTCACCTAGCCTAAGCCAAATCTCGCCAACTGATTGAACTTGTTGACGTACTCCTTTACTGATAAATTCCCCTGCTTCAATGCCAAGAACCTCTCCATTTATAAATTCTCTTCTGCTCGTGAGGGAAATTTCATCTCGAACCTATGCCTGAAATCCATCCATGTCTCCATTGGATGCTCTCCATTCGTGACCTCCAACCAAAACGAGGCTTCATCCTTCATTAACCAAGCAGCTAATTGGACCTTCCTTCCATCTTCTATCTCGAAGATACCAAACAAATATTCCACCTCCTTAAGCCAATTTCGAGCTTCAACAAACGTCTCTAACCCGTTAAAAGGTTTCCCGCCCATTGCCCGAAAGTCCTTGCATATCTTCGAAAAAGTATCAACGCGGGGTGGGGGAGGAGGAGGACCGGCTGCATCTGGGGGAGGAGGAACATCTGTTGGCCTGCGGCGGTGGCCTTAGCCTCCAGATACCTTCTGAACCAGGCTGGTATCGGTATGCCCTCGGGTATCTCGGGTTCCCCAGACATGCTGAAAAAAGAAAAAGGAAGAGATTCAAAACGGAGAATCGACGGAAAGATATATGGCTCTTGGGGGTTATGTTTATAAAATAAACTTTTCCCTCGAAAATATTCTCCTTAAAACATATTTTTGAAAGTATTTCTTTATAAAATGTTTTTGAAAAACAGTTTTTCCAAATCTCTTATCTGTTCTGGTAACCTTCAGCTCTAATACCACGTGTAACGCCCCACGTCCATTAATGCCACTCTCCAAGGGAATTCATTAACTTTCATGGAGTATTATTAGTGTATAGAACGAAATATAACAAAACAGATACATATATTGGTACTTGAAAATTTTAAAACAACTTTTATTGCAGTGGAGAAATAGTTTGGTTACAACAACATCAAAAACCAACAATAAAACCAAGTACACTTAATATCCATCTTGACAAATTGTTTTCTGAGTACATAAAGTAAAAAGCATAACCCTAACATAAGTAGCCATAAAAGAGATAAGCTGAACTTTACTTTTAGCAATCCAAGAACTTCCAAAAGAGAGAGAGATCCAAATCAAGCTCCACTAGTACTAGTCCCACTCTGAGAACCTAGGGGGGAAAGGAAAAAAAAGGTGAAAACAAAAGGGGGTCAGACATAAAGTCTGGCGAGTCCAATAACTTTAACAATATAATTATTAAAGTAATTAGGATAAGGCATAGACTGGTAAATAAGGAATAACTGTGAAACAAATGACAAAGCAAACAAGAGGAATAAGGTAACGTTAATTGCGCCTCTAACACTATAGGATAATTACTATACTGCACCAATATTAGTCACCCTTAAAGTTGATCCCATACACTGAAAATAATAATCATAATGGTAGTTTCATGTACCCCTAGCTATCTTCATAGGTGCCGCCTACTCCTATCTTCACTAGTTGTACCCATTACCCCCATGTGATTGGCTCCCTAACTCATAGATACCCGTGCTAGTCCCACAGTTGGGTGTATCACTCCCCAAAGTGGCAACCCGATACTACTCAAAGGTGCACGACTTATATCTACACGATGCAACAATGTCTTATCTACCAGCCCGGGCCCACACACGCACATGACCCTGTTGGACTTGCATTGCCACGGCTAACCCGTTTTGGCCTCTTACAATCAAACCCAGAAGCGTGTCCCGTCCTCGATCTAACTCGAGCTCACAAAGATACTTAATGGGTTACTAGTTTGAAAAGGGCCCTCATACTTGACACAAGCTTTCCACCTATGCTTGGTCCCCACTAAGATTTCCCACTTAATCCCTTCTTATTCATGTCTTCTTAAGTGTTTCTAATCGTATTTCACATGCCACCCATGTCACCCACTTAACCCCATGTCCCACTACATGTTTATCTTGGTTAAGTGTTACTTAATTCATTATAACTGTAACCTTGTAAGACCTCCCACATTAGACTGCCGTTTGCGGTTGCTGGATTTGCGGGCGGGTCGGGGCAGTCTTATACCGCAAACGAGCATAACCTCGTGTCTTTACAATTGTTACGCATTTAATTTATGCCCTTGACCTCTCACATTAGACTACCATGTGTGGTTGCTGGATTTGCCGGGCAGGTCCGGGCAGTCTTATACCACAAACGAGCCTAACCTCATGTCATAGGCATTTATTATTACACATAATTATTTCACCCCCAATATGAATTAATTATCCCTATTCAAATTGTCAATAATTTCCAAATTAATCTATGTCCATAATTGTCACATAAATTATGTCCATAATTTTCAGGTATATAAATTATACCAATTAATGTCTCAAATTAATTATATGCCTTTAAAGCCATTTTATGTTAATTTCACAATATTAACATTTAATATTTTCCCAATGTCCCTACGCCGTTCGTACGTTTAATATGAAATATGTTAGACTCGCAAATAGTATAACTCAAAAAAAGAAAAGAAACATCACAACTTGCATAACACATAAAATAGATCTAACTTGCAAATAAGAATTATAACCTAAATTTGCATAATCAATAACTTGCATAGGCAATGGACATATAGAACATAAATTTGCATAAATTATATATTGCCATGGATCTAAATATAGATCTAAACATGAAATTGTGAACTTGCATATATGAATATGGTTTTCACCTAAACTTGCATATGGATTCCATACAAACTTGCATATGAATTTAAACATGTAAACTAATATCACATGTTTTACATATAAACTCGCATATATATATATATATATATATATATATTGATTCACATATAAACTTGTGTATAATTTGCATACAGACTTGCATATGATTCACATACAAATTAGCATATGATTTACATCCAAACTTGCATGTAAACTGATGTCATAAAATGAATCAAGTTAAACATACGTGATTGGAAATATGAAATAGATCCACTAACATAAGTTAACAAAAATGTCATATGTTCACAAACAGATGATAACAAAATTAAGTAACGTCATATGATTCAACAGGCATGTTCTCATAATCCAAATTATAACTCATCATAATTAGTTTATTAATTATATTGTGAAAGAAACTGTACTCACAAAGACGAATTAGAGAAGAGAATAATTCGTTCGTCATTTGTATTAGAATCCTGACTTGCAATTCCTAAGCTTTAAGAAGAAGAAGAAGAACTATTCCATCAGCGGCATGGAGGCCAAGAGATTAATTTAGTTTAGGTTTAGAGCTTGAGTCTATGCATGCTTATATAGAAGTTTAGATCAATATAAGCTGTTAGATTAACATAGGAGCAATTAGAACCATTCAGACCAATCAGAGCTATCTAGAAACCGCCACCTATGCCCTAGTGACTCAGCCACAAGTAAGAAATCGGCACAGTTCGGATCTGCCCGAGGGGGTAGGTCGAACCCCAGGTCGACCTGTATAGGGGAGGTCGATCCCCTGGTCAACCTGTCCTGGGGCGGGAAAAATCCCACCCAGCCCGCTTTGGTGTTTTCATTTGAATTTGAATTCAAGCTGTTTTAATTTATTTAAATTCCTGAAACTTCTGAAGGCCATAACTTCCTCATACGAAGTCCGATTTACGAAAACTTGGCCTCTATTACAAGCAGAATTTCGAGACGAACGCAATGGCGTAACCCATTTCGCTTAATTCTTCCCCTAAAAATTAAGTGTTCTTAAAATTGTTAATTTTAATATTTAAAATTATGGGGTGTTATAGACCCAACTCGGCCATGAGTCATGAAGGTCGGTTCGTGAGGCAGGAGTGGCGAGCCGATCGGGTCACTGGGGTAGGTAATGAACCGGGTCACTGGGGTAGGTCATGAAGGTCGATTCTGATATCCATCTGAGTCGGAGCTCAAATCGGTCATTGTGCATTTCCGATAGGGAGTGGGTTGCCTCCATGTCCAAGTGATGCACGAGCTGCTTCTGTGGCTTTATCTCCAGTGCGTTTTACATTGCTCGGCCTTCCATCCATCCGAGCGAAGAATCCGTCGACCATCTCTTGTTGTTTTTCCATATGGGTTCTCAATTCAGCGAGAACGCCATCCATCTCCTCCCTGGTCAAGTATTCAGAAGGATCTCCATGAGAGGATACCCCCGGCTCTCCTCGTTTCCAGTGCCTTCAACATCAGCATCCTCAGCATGAGAGGAAGTTCCAGTTTTCTTCCTTTTGATTGCCGTTGATCCAATAGCCAAGTAATCCAAGCTAGAAGTTGAGGTTGTCGTGTGCCCCCTACCTAGCGCGCCAAAATGTTAGACCAAAAAATGGCACTAACACCCAAATGCAGATCACAGATCGTAGAATGCAGAAAATAATAAATAAGAGGAGACACATGAAGTTTTTATAGTGGTTTGGCTGTAGATGTAGCCTACGTCCACTATATATGCTTTTATATACGATGTAATCACAAGAATGATTCCCACAAATCCTGAGAATTGGTAGTACAATGCTTAATTATCTTATGAAATCCACACTAAACGCTCAAGTTTTAGTGAGGAATGTGGCTTCTATGTTCAGCAATGCTTTGCTAGGAACAATGGTGGAAGCCGTAGAGAGGAATGGCCAAAAGATCCTTTAAAATGCCTTCAAATGGTGTATTTATAGTTGTAGGAGGGCTTTTGGGAAGATCAGTTCGTGATGGGTACGTGGCACCAGATCCGGGAAAGTAGGAGCGGTAGTAGCCTTGAGAACAGGTCAAAAATGAGTGTTGTTGCTGTTATGGTATAGGCGGTTCGTGATCCCTATATGCATCATGATTGGGTCGTGGTCCAGGGGCGAGTCACGAACCGAGTCGATTGCAAGCTGGAGTGAGAAGCTGGGATGGTGAACCTGCGAGCGAGTCGTGGTCCATAGGTCGACCACGAACGGGTCATGATGAATATACGCTCCACGAGCCAGGGTATTCCACGAAGTAAGGAGGCTTCACGAACCGAGGAGTGGAGGCGAGCCGATGTCAGGGTCCCACGATCCGGTCCATATTATGAACTTTCTGATGTTTCGTCAGAAATTCAAGTGATTGCCTTTCGATACCTCTACACGCGTTCACGATAACGGGCATAACTTTCAAACCATAAATCTGATTGAGCCAAACGAAAGCACAATCTGAAGCAAATTCAGGGGGCTATAGGAGTTACAGAGTTTAGATCCGTAATTGCTTATTTCTGGCCCAAAAGAGGTCATTTGATAGGAGTTTCGGGCCATTTTACGCTGATGATGTGTTTTCGACCAAATTGCTCTTATGTCTTCTGACGATGTTTCCACTGCTTGAGCATGTTACTATTCTGGAATTCCATGTGTGACAGCTTTGACCAAAAAGCGTGTCAACACATATAATATTGAATAATTTGTATAAATAGTTACCTATCTACACTATTTAAATTTGATAGTTAAAACACCGACTATCGAATAATATTCCCTACGCATTAGTTCGAAGAGACCGGGATGGGAACTGGACCCAAAACCTCTTCGAACTAACTCTACGATTCTTAAACTAACTTGCAGGGATACTTGCAAAAATGATTAAATTGAAGACCATAGATCTTCATGAATGAAAGAACTACTTGTTAAATTTCTCCGGTGGCCGCCAGAGTTATTCTAACTTGTGATTCTTTTATGATTGAAATCTTCGGATTTGCAAGGACTATTCGCTACTAATCCATGGGTGGTTCCTGTATTGGATGCAGTAGGAGAGTGTCTTCGGTTTATCCTATTCCTGGATGACTTGTATGGACGAATGTCTGACATGGTATTTCTTAAGAGTCACATACATAGATTTTTACAAACGTACTTTAGTTAGCGCTAGCTAACATCCAGAGTATTTTTGTGAACGTCAATTAGTGATTTGGCGGATTTGAAGATGTGGCATTCAAAGTAAATGGTGGCCAAATATTATAAAGGTAAATTCTAACCTCAAGCCTCACAACTGGGAAATGACAAAAATCAGACAGGCAGCATGACTAAGTGGGTCTCTCCCAAGTATGGCGTATAATCACCTATCTAGAGAAATTCCATTTACTTCTTTATTCTATTTGATGTTGTCCCTTTTCGAGAAACGGTTGCTGATCCCAACTGTTGGTGAAATACATTCGATACACTCAAGCGAAATGAGTGGTCAGTCATGTGTGGCGGGTTGCAAGATGTTCTTGTTGAAGCTGTGTATTCCCCTCTAGAGATACACTATCGGAAGGTGGTTCCATACCTTGTCATAGTCGGAATCCATTACCCAATAAGCTCCCCGCGGTTTTGATTGTATATACTATGTATGTGGAGCATGAGATGCAAGCGTTCTATAGATTGCTATTTATTTGATTTAGACACTATGATAATATCAGAATAGTCTTGATATCAAGAAATGTTTTGGGTTATCATAAGGTAAAACCAGCTGTATTTATGTATGGATCGGTCTTACGATTATCTTTTATTTCAAAAGTTTTTTTGAACATTAAATTAAGTTGTTTTAAAATCGTTTACTCACACCAGTCCCATGACTGACCCAGAGTTTTAATTTTCTATCTTTTCCCTAAACTCTTGGCTGCCCAAATTTGTACGGGCAGTCAAGTGGTTTCAGGATTTTACAGATTCACTTGAAGGAACTTGGAGCAGGAGACTTCAACATTAGATTTATAGAGTTTATATCCATTATGTTGTATATGAGGTATACTCTGATGATGTATGTAAGTAAATATAATTTTGTACTTCAAGATGTTATATAATATATTTATTATGTTCTACTGTGAAATTCGTGTTTACTCTGATTCTGTTGTGTCCAGCTCTTCTTTTTCTTCTATTCTAACTTTCTTTCTTTCTATTTCTCACCCTCTAACTTCTTTCTATTAATGATCTTTTAATTTCTGATGTTTGATTAGTTGATACGTGATACAAGATTTGTATTAGTATTGATAATCCGAATCGGAACTTTTTGAGTCGTTACACATGGCTTTGAGGTGTTTGTGTTTATAAACTTGACGGATGCACAAACGGTCGTGAATCTGGGTATACGAAGCAAACAGGAGGGAGTATGGTGTCCGGGAGGGTTCGTCCAAGGGGTAGGGGTCCACTGTGGGGGTTGTGAAGGGGAAGGCATAGGTGAGTGAGGCCCGTGTGTAGGGTTTAGAGGGTAGGGGGAGGGTAGATCCAGGATTTATTAAGGGGTTAATTGCAATTTAATGCTAAAAGAGGGGTTTTTGGAAGGTTAAGGGGGAGGGGAGGTGTAACATCCCTCATGGAATGGGCCCAAATTTCGACCTAGACAAGGCCCATCGAAACTTAAAGCCATTCTAAACAGGTCATTGGTTCCTGTAAGGATTACATTTGCACAAAATATGTATACACAGGTAATTCGAATGGAAATCTCACATAGCGGAAAGAAAAAAAATATAATACTAAAAATAAATGCACCATTTATTTCAAGACTACAAAAATACAGCAGTCACAGTTACATCTGTTCAATGCGTACATCAAATAGTTCATTCTCACAAGTTTTCAAAAGAAGTAAAGCAATAACTACTAATAATAGCATAATAACTTCATCTTCTTCATCACTTCGTTCATGGATTTTACCCCATCTACAAACTTTATGGATATGTTAAGGAGAGGGGTCAGAACATAATGTTTTGTGTGACTGAAATATAGGGTTACTTAATGTCCATACCCTACATTTTTAGCCGGTTACATATGTTAAGGTATGTTTAAGAAGCACACAAACATAAGTTTCTAACTAATGGGATATATATCCAAGTCAATTGCCCATTAGTTCTTTTAGGGTAAAGACCCAACGAGGAGGCATTCTCGGTTGCTTATGGCCCTATCAAAGGTTGATTCTTACAATCTCTTGTAACCCTGAGGCAGATCCCTAGCGCTTTCAGACCAAGTCTATTCTCTCATTTGTAATATGATAAGTAGTATTTCGAACATTATACTTAACTGATATTACCTGGTAGGACACCTATCGCGCTTAAGACTCCCCTTAGACAGTTGGTGAGAAGGCAATGGCCACATATCTTTCAATTACCAATCTGTCCCAAGCTGAGCCCTTACATGCTACTAGAGGAAGTGTACATCCCTGTGAACTACCCTACTCCGTTACCGTTTTATGCCTAACCACTTTTAGAGAACAAAGACCCAGATACTTACTTCAAATCTAATAAGGATAGGCCCCATGACTTTGGTTCCTCTCCAAGGAATAAACCATCGGAGGGATCTTAGTCCTAACCACTTAAGACCTAAACTAGATAAAAAGAGAGTCAACCATTTAAGACCTTCTCAAGGCGTAGTAAACCTGCCTATTTTCACGTAATAGACTTATGTATATAGTTATATATATAGACACATACACTAGACCTCTCACATTAAACTGTTTACCTGTAGATGCTGGATATGCCAGTCGGTTCCGGGAAAACTTAAACTGCAAGTTGGTTTAACCTCGTGTCTAATGTACTAAGTTTTTGAATGGCCCATGGCACCTAGACATCTCAAATTAGTTGGACCCCCTTGTGGTTGCTGGATTTGCCTTTCGGTTCCGGGCATACTTCTACCACAAATGGCAACTAACCTCGTGTCTATGTATCACTATTTATATATGTTTAAAGCCATTCTGTATACCCACACACAAGCAATCAAACAAGTTTAATATGGGGACATTTCAAATTCAAATCTAATCTAACCGCATTTATTACGCTAATACAACATTAATTATGTTGATTATGTTTGTATAAATATAATAATAATAACGCTTAAATAACATAAATATTCGTAACGAGGTGGCAATTGTCAATTGTTGTCCAAATCAAGGCATACAAGTTAGGTTTTCCATACTTTTACCGCTACAACATAGGCATGATAACATAATAATAAGATAAAAAATAGCAATGGATAGAAAAACATACATATATACACAATTTCAACTTACATCCTAGGCATGTAGAAATGATTTCAATACTAAATTAAAAATAGAGTATTACATATACTTATATGTGTATGTTTATAATTCATATTTCATCCAATTCACCCCTTTTTGTTGTTGTATACATAAAAATGTTTACATTTGACCAATTTCAACTGTGAATGCATTTAGATCCAAAATAGGATCTAAACCTAATTCAAATCATGAAATAATTAAATCCAAGCCTTTTTAGGCTAAATTCAAATGACAATAAAGGTGAATTACATAAAATATAAATAATTGTAGCAACACCCCAATTTCATCTTTAATCCAATTTTGAAACTAAAAATCCATAAAACCCAATTAATCATGACAATTCATAGGAAATTACAAGATAGAGGATTTGAGTTTTTTTTTAATGTTTATGCTGTCGAATTTCCCGAATCCTCCTAGGCATATTTATTCCCATGACAATCTATTAAAAACACGAATATGCCTTAACTAGATTCCACTCACAAATCTAGGCGGAATATAGAGAAATCTGTTATAAATCTAGATTTGCACTAACTCTTTGCGTTCAAGCATGCTCCAATAATCCTCCTAACAGTATACATATAAGAGACATGCATTAGAATATTATACATATATGTTTATGCCAAATTATGTAATATTAAATTTATATGAAGTAGAATAGAGAGGGATTAGGAATAAAGTTAGAGAAATAGAAGAAAACCTTTACCTGTTCTTTTATTTTTCTCTAGAATTTAGCAATGGTGGAAAGGTGGCATGGAGGCAAGGGTAGAGAATTTAGCAATATGTTTATCCCTAAAAAAAATCCTAACCACATAGCTTCATTGGGCTGCGTTGCTGGGGTGTTAATTTTTATTTGATATGTTCCTTAATCTCTTAATACTTATTCCATATAAGCAATATACTTTGTCCCCCTAGTCTTATCTTCAATTCAAAATTTGAATCTCCCTCTTTATTTTAATTTACACTTTGGACACAAATATATATATATATTATCCAATTAATAATATATATATATATATATATATATATATATATATATATATATTCTGCATTTACGGTCCAAATTTATTTGTTCGTTACTTCTTTATACATGGATCGTTTTTAGCATATTATACATGAAAACGATGCAGAATTTTGCCAAGAATACAAATGAAAGAATTTCATTTCCAAATTCTTAAAGCTGCAAAATCTCATTTTTCAGCCATATTATTTAATTGCTTAATTTTAATTAATTATTTATTTGTACTTATGAACTTTATGGGGTGTTACGTTCCCCCCTTAAAAGAAATTTCGTCCCGAAATCTGTTTAAGGGACGAAAAACACAACTCGCACAATCACATCCATGTTGAACATCCATGTTATTTTTAAATCAGACGTAAGCATCCATGACTCGTAGTAATTATGAACTTCAGATTTACTAAAGTGAGCTCAAACCTAATGTGTATGTGTAATAAATGATGCAATATGTATGTAAAACACCTTAACATGCATATATCTCTATATGAGTGCGCTTGTGCAATTGTGTTGTATACATCTCCTACCATCCAATCTAGCAACCATAATGCAACCAAAAATTCTAAATTTTTGAGGGAGGCTACAATTTTTTTAAAATTTTCATGTCTTCTCTTGAATTTTTTCTTTACTATACCAGAACCAATCTAAAAATGCGAAGTCTCGAAATCTCGTGCTCCAAAATATCTGTAACATACTGCCTTTCGTCCACTTCAAGTCTGTACTTAAAAACCAACTCATACTGTTTGAAACGACAGTTTGTTATTAACTTCTAGGGTAAATAGAATAAATCACAGAAACACAGATCACAGACACAGATACAAAGCAATATGATATCTCGCAGCGGAAAATTTTAAAATACAATAGTACTTCATGAAGCTACTAAATAAATTTTACATCAGAGTTTACATAAATAATACAACGGAAGTATAATACAATAAATAATTGATAACAGTCTGAAAAAAAACAACGATAATAGCTGACACTGGAACAACTGATCAAAGAGTAGATACAGGCGAGCAAACCCAATATAAGCTCCAACTCCAAAGATGAGTCTCGAAACTGGAATACTCGATCTGACTCGAGAAATAATGCAAAACAAAACAACTCGGATCAGGACTAACATTCTCATAGAAGTAAATCAACTCAAATGAAATGTTCAATGAAATGCAATTAGTAACTTAGAGGATGTTTAGGATCACCATCCTCTAAGGATCCGTCAAACTAATACTATATAGTATAATACGCTATATACAATAGTGTCTATCAGTAAAGTAAAATATCAAAATAGCGTAAGCGGGATTACCATGATTACCCTTACACCATTTATATATTCCTATAGTATATACAGTACCGTAATTCCTCCGTAAACTAGAGGTTGATCAGAGGGCACTCCGTATAAAACAGTACAAGACAAAATCATAGTAGGCTCGTATAAGGCATGTGACAAGGCACACAAGGAATGCCAGGGTGGATTCACCCTTTGTAGAGCCGGACTGGTGGTAACGCATAGTAGCCACTACCGCCCAACTCGATACACACTCCAATAATCAAAAGGGCCAAAATCGAATCTCAACAGTGATAGAATAATATCGAAGAAGTGTGCTCGATAAGAGGTATGACCTCACTTGGTCCATGCATAGCTCCTGTTTTAGCCACATCAAGCTGACTCAAGGTAGTCAGGGTCTCATGATTAATATTAAATAAAATAAAATGGATTCGTTCGCCAAAACATCCCCTTCATTCTGGAACTCCACCACGTACACAGTTGTTATAGTGGTTTTCGGTATTGGCAGAGAGTATGACAATATCCAATCCCGATCTCTTTAACAACCAATCGTTTACCTTTTTCACACCATGGTCATTATTTTATAAATCACGTTATAAGATAGTTTATATGAATTATCATATTCGAATTTGAAATCAAATATTTCTAACTTCGATTATATTCAATATTGAAATAACTCATTTATATCGCTTAAAACGAATCATATCGTAAAGTCTCAAAATATAGTATAAACTAATACTATAACATTTAACTTCGATAAAATTTCCGAAAGTAATCGCATTTTGAATCTCAAATCCAAATCGACTTATATTTAAGTTATACCTTAAATTCCTTAATTTCCATTTAAATCAATACCAAACCACTTGACTTCGATAATAATTTGGTTTGGTTTATATTCGCAAAAATTCAAGTTCGAAACAATTCAAATAATAAAAAAAATTCCTTCATAAGGAATCGTTTCAAGTCGATTCATTTAAATCCGACATTTTGGTTCGAATTCGAATATACGATTCAAGTCAAAAATTACATTCCAATTTAAACAAATTATATTGTACTTTATAATTCAAGTCATATAGTTCACAATTGTTACTTCTACATTTTGAATCAAAATCTTATATTTCCATTCAAACAAATTACGATTTAAAACCATTCTTTTTACATCGACTTAACAAATTCTTAATTCAAAACAAACGATATAAAAATCAATTCTGCATATAACATCTATATATATATATATATATATATATATATATTTTCCAATTCATGTTTTATCACTAAAAATTGAATTCAATTCATATCGATTATAAATTTAAAATAAATCAATTTACACAATTCACATTCATTTCTTATTAAAGTTCATAATTTAAAACAATTCAAATTCAATTTCATATCAATTATAACTTTCAATTTAAAACATCAATTTATGCAATTCAAATTCATCACTACTAAAATTTCGTATCAATTCGAGTTCATGACTTAATATGAGTTCATTCGTTATTCAGTTTTCGTTACAAAAATTTACATCTTTAAACTACGAAAATCGCGAAATCTAACTTATATATCCTAAGTTTATTATTAAAGTTTATAAATATATATATATATATATATAAGAAAAATAAATTTTAAATATATATAAGTTTATAAAGTTCTAAAATTAATTAGAATATAGTTTATAAACATATATAAGATAAAACAACATAGAAATAGGTTTAAAAGAATTATTTACAAAAAAAAAGTTTAAATTACTTATATAATTAAATTATATAGTGTAAAATAAATAAAATTATAAGTAAAATCTTAAATAAATATTTAAATCTATATTTACCTATAAAAATCATTTTAAAACATAAAATTTAAAATTTACAAAAATATAAGTTTGAAAAACTTCAAAAATATAAATATATAAAATCTTAAATTAAATTCAAATTCCAAATCATTTTACTTCGAAAACATGACCAACGGTGTCCATATATAATTATCTACCCTATGGTCAAGTGATACGGATATTTTTCATTTCAACCCGTAATTTTTAAAATTTCTACGGGTCTATCATTTCAACCCGTGATCCCAAATTCAGTAAAATCGTTCAGATCTATCATTTCAACCCATAACGATTTTTCCCTATTCTAATGTCCGTTCGGGTATGTATCATTTCAACCCTTAGTGATTTTTCCTAAACTAGGGGTATCAACAATCACAAACAACAACCGCATAGCAATAATCACAACATATGTATCGTCAGTGCAACTACGTGTCATATGAATATATCGTGTCACATATGATGTGCACATATATCAAATCAAACATTTTTATCAACAATCCTATACATTTCACATAACAGTTCATTATTGATCTAACATCCATGAAAAATGTAAGTCAGGTGTGAGATAAACTCACCTTTAGAACAGAGACGGAAGACAGATGGACGCGGAATGAGACGACAACATCCATGCGCGACTCAAAATGGTTCAACTCGATGATCGATCAATATTATTTTAAATTTAATAGGAAAGCGTCAGGGGATTTCACAATGAATCAGCACGGTTATCGGGTTCGGGACGGTTCAACTATTGGGTTTGGAACGGTTTACGAACTCAACACCGAATTTTATTCAAAAATAAACACAACACTTTTACGAAATGCTATATAAATATTTCCATATATGTATACACCCAAAATATATCGAAAAAAATATATTATATAATCGCTCTAATATACATAGAGAAAAATTGTAACAACCCGTATTTTCAATAACCTGTTATAACATAAATCGAGGCAGAATTTAATTCAAAAATCTGAATCAAGGGAAACGGGCTATGCCATTGCGTTCGTCTCGGAAAAATACGCGAAATAGAGTCCGAGTTTTCGAAAATCGGAGTCCGTATGACCCAGTTAAGGCCCATTGAAGTTTTCAGAAATCTCCATAGTAAAAACAGATTTAAATTTTAAATTAAAAACAAGGATTAGGGCTAATTGGTGTCAGGCGGGAAAATTCCCGCCAGGACCCCCATGTCGACAGGCATGTCGACAGGGGTCTTAGGGTGTCGACTGCCCTGTCGACAGCCCTGTCGACACGGGGTGGCCAGGCAGTTTTGCCTGGCGCACCATTTTGATCTGGGGCTTGGTCTTGTGGCTTGGTTCTAGAGAATTCCTAAATCTGACGGACCTAAACTAACCTAGGGTTAATCCTAGGGCTAAAAACACTCTAATCTTCTATAAATAAGCCCCTAATCCTACCCTAAAACCTCATTATTCACTCTAGCAACCAAACTATGTCAAATTGAATTCTCAAATGGCCTCCACCTAAGAACCCTAGCCTCCACCCTCTTCAAAAATCAATTCTAAGAAGATTTTGATGTTCATACAAGCATTTCTAAGTTGTATGAATGATCATTAGCTTGCATACATCATCAAGTTGCAAGCTTTATTAGCTAAGCTAGAGTTTTTGGGATTTTTGTTAATTAGAGCTTTGCTTTGGGTTTTTATATGCTTGCATAAAGGGCTTTTCAATCTTTATTAGTGGATTTGTGTCTTCATAATATTTGTAAGCCCTCTTACCTTCATTTTAGAAATTCTAAAGTTAATATGTGATGAAAGTTGGGATTTATGCATGTTTAATAAGTTATGCATGCTTATGCAAGTTCACTATGCTATGTTATGCATGTTTAATAAGTTATGCATGCTTATGCAAGTTCACTATGCTATGTTATGCATGTTTAATAAGTTATGCATGCTTATGCAAGTTCACTATGCTATGTTATGCATGTTTAATGAGTTATGCATGCTTATGTGAGTTCACTATGCTATGTTACACATATTTGATAAAGTATGCATGCTTATGCAAGTTCACTAAGTCATGATTTGCAAGTTTAACAAGTTATGCATGTTTATGCAAGTTCACTATGCCTTGATTTGCAAGTATGACAAGTTATGCATGCTTATGCAAGTTCACTATGCCATGATTTGCAAGTTTGACAAGTTATGCATGTCTATGCAAGTTCACTATGCCATGATTTGCAAGTCTAACAAGTTATGCATGTTTTATGTAAGAATCATCATGTATGTTGTGCCAAGTTCCCTCTTTCTATCCTTTATGCGTTATGACGAATATGTAAGCGATAGAATGACGTTGGGGGTTTTGGGGAAAAACTTAAAATACATGAAAATATAAGATTGGGAATTTACCTATTAAGTTAGGTCTACCCCTTGGGAATTTACCTATTAAGTTAGGTCTACCCAAGTATTTGTTAAAACTTGTAATTATGGTTTGAAATAAAGTGGACATGACACTTAGAAAACATGTGTGGCCAACTCGAGGTTGGGTTGAGTTTGTAGCGTAAACCTACCCGGAACCGACCGGCTTAACTAGTTGCTACAAACAATAGGACCCAATGTGAGAAGTTGGTCATGTGTACCTGGGACCCGAGGTTAGACCAAGTTGTGGTGTAAAGCTACCCGGACCCGCCCGCCTTAACTAGTAACCGCAACAAAGTCTAATGTGAGAGGTTAAGGTACAATTAAATTAATTAATGCCTCATGATTAGGGTTAAGTCATGGCCCACTAATACTTAACCAATTTTGGGGATGCGAGGGATTAAATGGGGTTAAGTAGTGAACTGTTGGTTACACTTAACTAATTTAATCCATGATTAGTGAGGGGTTAAACCACACTTAACCCTCTTAGAAAACCCTAGCAACGTGGTCTGTTCCAGCAGTAATCCCAGTTTGGTATCATTCACAACCCTAGAGGCTAGGCTAGGGCGGGGCACGATTACTGGACGGATGTAAGCGACCAAAGCGACGGCTGAGTGGTACAGCGGTGCGGGTCCAGGCGGGCTACGGACGTGCACGTAGTCCGATGTTGGACAAACTCGAGGCACGGGTACCAGTAGGTTTAGACTGTGCATTATTGCTTAAGTGTCTAGGGTTGACACCCGAGGGCTTGATACACCCAAAGGTGGACCCAGCACAGTCTGACTACAACCATATGTGGGCCGTATGGACACCAACACTTGACGTGTTAGGTTTATAGGGAGCCGATCGACTAGACCGTTGGGCTGGACCTTGCATTAAGGTCACCTCATGTTATTGGGCCAAAGTTTGGGCTGTGGGATCAATACCTGTTATGTTAGTTTGCTAGTAAACTGTGGTGCAAAGCTTAATCTTCCTTATGTGATGACACCTTTATCTATTGCCAGTATGTTCATCTCAGTTTCCATCATGATGTTAACTTTACTAGTTTATAGACTGATCGTAGTAGGGCCTACCAGTCTTTTTGACTGACCTGTTTTCTTTCGCTTCTTTTCTTCCGTTCCCCCCCCCCCCAAGGTTCTCAGGGAGGGAACAGTGGTGCTTAGCTTGGATCGCTTGCTTGTTTGCTGGATAGCTCATGTATGCCTGGATATTGAGCTCGCTATGGTTTATCATCTTTATTTTTGGGGATAGCACTATGTATTTCAGTATTTCTGTTTATGTTGTACTAGACATATTCATTTTGGCAGATGACTTTATGATGTACTAGACTTGTTTTGAGATGGTTTGAGATATTCCGCTGTTTTATTCTCACTTACTCTGTTTTACATATATATTTATGTTCCTGTTCTGCCTTGATATATCATTATGCATGCTTACCCAGTTCCAACACCCCCCAGAAGCTAGTGCCCCCGAAAGAGTGACCCTAGCGGAGGTGGGGTGTTACAAATTTGGTATCATAGCATATGGTTTACAAGAATGAACAAAAAGTTTTTAAAAGACTTTTGAAAAACTATTTTCAAAACAAGTGTAAAGTATTTTCCAAAGAGAAGTCTAGTATTTTAAAAAGGCTATTCCCCAAAAAGCCATTAGCGTTATCCTTCGTTCCCTTGACCTAATCTTATCTTATCTTTCGTTTCAGTATGGCTGAAAATCTTGCCATCCCGGATGGAGTAAACGTACCACTCTGGTATAGGAGACTTCTAGAAGCTAGGGAGGCAGCCGGCCCCGCAAACCCTACTCCCACTCCTCCTCCTGTAGTTGAGAATCCCACCCCTAATGTCCCTCCTCCGGTGGTTCCTGCTCCTCCTCCAGCAGTTAATATTCCACCTCCCGTTGCTAATGTTCCTCCTCCTCCTGTTGCTGAGGCTCCTCTTCCTCCTCCTCCCCCTCAGCATCCTCAGGTTGAGTTTAAGAAGGTTTGTAAAGACTTCAAGGCAATGGGAGGCAAGAATTTCCTAGGCACGGAATCTTTTGTTGAAGCTAGGAATTGGCTGAAAGACACTGAGGACTTGTTTGCTATCTTTGGGATTGATGACGAGAGGAAAATCTTATTGACACTGTGGCTTTTGAAGGATGAAGCAGCCTATTGGTGGGAAGTCACCAATGGGACGAGGCCCGTTGAGACTTGGGCCAATTTGAGGGCTAGATTTGTGGCCAAGTTTCTATCTTCTGCCGAGGCGAATTTACAGATGGAGAAGTTCATTGCATTAAAGCAAGGAGATATGTCTGTCAAGGAATATGTGAACAAGTTTAATCAGCTGGCCCGTTTTGGTTTGGATATGGTGAACACTCCTGAGAAGAAGGCTCTTCGATTTGCTAGAGGGTTGAATGAGCCGCTGCAGGGTTTGGCGATGTCACATATTCCGCATGGAGCTACTTTTGAGAGTTTGGTCAATATGGCTCTACTTCAGGGATATGGAAAGAAAGAGGTCAAGTCGAGTGATACTCAAGCAAAGAAGACTGATTCTCAAGGCAAAGGCAATCAAGGTGGTCAAAGCAGTCAGGGAAATCAGAGCAAGAACAAGAAGGGGAACAACAACAAAGGCAAGGGAAAGTGCAATTACTGTGGTGTGCCTGGACACTTTGCTAAGGATTGTAGGAAGAAGAAAAGGAAGCTTAGTGGTGGATGTTTCTCTTGTGGTGAGACTGGACACTTCAGCAAAGAATGCCCAAAGAAGAAAGGACAGGCTGGACCTTCAGGAGGGCAAGTTCATGCTCTCAATACCGCTCCAGTTCCCGATCGAGGTAGTGTTTCTGTTGAGAACCTTGTTTATGTTTCTGATCTTCCAGTTCGTACCTTGTTTGATTCTGGTGCATCACATAGCTTTATTTCATCTGATCTTGTTGATAGCTTGCACCTTAGTACTAGCTTAGTGGATGATCCCGTTTGTGTTTCGAATCCCATTGGGGGTTCTGCTCATCTATCTATGATATGTGAGGATCTGAGGATCTCTATACTCAGTGTAGAGTTCTTGTGTAGTGCATATGTTCTTGGTTTCAGGGGATACGGATTGATACTGGGCATGGATTGGCTGTCCCGATATGGAGCCATTCTTGATTGTGAGCATAGGGTTGTGAGGCTTGTGACTCGCCTTGGCAACACCTTAGAGATTTCATGCAATCCGAAGAATCCCGTCATGTTGTGCTATCTTGATTCTCTCGACTCGTCAGAGGAAGCCCTTCAGTCTGTAAGGGTGGTCCGAGATTATCCAGATGTTTTTGAAGAAGTTAAGGGGTTGCCCCCTAAACGAGAGATTGACTTTCGCATTTATCTGGTGGATAATGCTAAGCATGTTTCTTTGCCCGTTCGGCATATGGCTCCGCGTGAGAGACGGGAGCTCAGCAAGCAAGTAAAGGAGTTACTTGAGAAGAACTTCATCAGACGAAGTATATCCGAATGGGGAGCGCCTGTGGTGTTTGCTACTAAGGCAGACGGTTCTCTTCGACTCTGTGTGGACTATAGAAAATTGAATAAGCTGACTAAGAAGAACAGACACCCGTTACCGAGGATCGATGATCTCTTCGACCAGCTTGTTGGTGCTTCTGTTTTCTCTCAGCTTGATCTTGCTACTGGATTTCATCAGCTCAAAGTAGCTGAAGATAGTATAGACAAGACGGCATTCAGAACTCCAGATGGATTCTTTGAATGGCTTGTTATGCCGTTCGGTTTGACGAATGCACCCGCGTATTTCGTGGATTTGATGAGTAGGGTGTTTCGGGAGTTCTTGAACAAGTTTGTCGTGGTCTTTGTGGATGATATTTTGGTTTTCTCCAAGGATGAAGAAGAGCACGCGAGGCATCTTGTAGAGGTGATGGATACGCTTAGAGCGCATCAGTTAAAGGCCAAGTTCTCCAAGTGCCATTTTTGGAGAAGGGAAGTCAGATTCCTTGGGCATATCGTATCCAAGCAAGGCTTAGCGGTGGATCCTGCTAAGGTGGTTGCAGTTCAGGATTGGAAGACTCCAAGGAATGCAACCGAGGTGAGAAGTTTTCTAGGCCTTGCGGGTTTTTACCGGAAGTTCATCAAGGACTTCGCGAAGATATCCGCTCCTCTTACTAAGTTGACTAAGAAGAACTTAGTTTTTGCTTGGGATATGGATTGTGAGTTTGCTTTTCAGAGACTCAAGAGAGCCCTTACCTCTGCACCCGTTCTAGCTTTACCCGATGGTGGTAAGATATTTACCGTGTACACTGATGCTTGTGGCACGGGATTGGGCGCCGTTCTGATGAAAGAGGGCAGAGTTATATGTTTTGGTGGGAGGCAACTTAAGGTGCATGAGAAGAATTATCCCACTCATGATCTAGAGCTTGCAGCGATTGTGTATGCACTCAAGGCTTGGCATCATTATCTTCTGGAAGAGAGATTTGAGCTGTATACTGATCATAAGTCTTTGAAGTATCTCTTTTCGCAGAAGGATCTGAACTTGAGGCAGCAGAGATAGATGGAATTCTTGGCGTCCTATGATTTTGATATAGCCTATACCCCTGGCAAGGGGAATGTTGTAGCGGATGCGTTGAGTAGAAAAAGGTTGACACTAAGTCCTCTATTTGTTGAGATGAAGAATTTAGAGTTCTTGGCAACCTTTGATTTTTCTTTGACAGTTGAGTCGATGACCGGTTCTTTGGCATCTCTAGAACTCAGGCCTACCCTTCTGGATCAAGTTGGGGCTTCGCAGAAGGGAGACCCTCAGATAATTGAGATCATGGATAAGCTGATTCGAGGGGAGACATCTAGTCACCTTGCTCGATATTCTATAGATGATAAGGGTTGGCTGAGGAGAGATGGAAGGCTTTGTGTTCCGAGGGTGGAAGACTTGGTGAGGAAAGTTCTTGAGGAAGCACATCGTTCCAAGTTGACTATACATCCAGGCGGTGATAAGATGTATAAGGATATGAAGCGCATTTTCTTCTGGCCTGGGATGAAGAAGGATGTGGCAGAGTTTGTCTCTAGATGTGTTGTTTGTCAGAGAGTAAAAACCGAGTCGAAGAAGCCCGGTGGGATATTGCATCCTCTAGAGGTCCCGCTATGGAAGTGGGAGAGTATTTCTATGGACTTTATTGACGGGCTTCCAAGGTCAAGAAAGGGGAATACGAGCATATGGGTCATTGTAGATAGGCTTACGAAGAGTGCTCATTTCATTCCGGTGAAGAGCAAAAGGACCGCATCTGGACTAGCATCAGTATATCTTCGTGAGATAGTACGACTACATGGAGTCCCTTCCAGCATAGTCAGTGACCGAGACCCCATCTTTTCTAGTCAGTTCTGGAACAGTTTGCAGGAAGCTATGGGCACGAGGTTGAACCTGAGTACAGCCTATCACCCACAAACAGACGGCCAAACCGAAAGGGTGAATAGGGTACTTGAGGACTTGTTGAGGCTTTGCATTCTGGATTTTGGTGGTGCTTGGGAAGACCATCTTCCTCTTGTTGAGTTTGCATATAATAACAGTTATCAGGCGAGCATAGGGATGGCACCATTTGAAGCTTTATATGGGAGGCCGTGCAAGTCACCTACCTGTTGGTGGGAGACTACAGATAAGCTTATACTTGGACCCGACATGATTAGAGATACATCCGAGAAGGTCGAGTTGATTAGAAGACGGATAAAGGCAGCCCAAGACCGACAGAAATCCTATGCCGATAAGCGAAGATTCGATTTGGAGTTTGATAATGGGGACATTGTTTTCGTAAAGGTTTCTCCTTTGCGGAATGTGGTCCGATTTGGAGCTGTTGGGAAGTTAGCCCCGAGATTTGTTGGACCCTTCCCTATCATAGAGAGAATTGGGAAGATGGCTTATAAAGTGCAATTGCCCGAGAAGTTGTCCGGAGTGCATAATGTCTTTCATGTCTCGCATCTCCGAAAGTGCCTACATGAGTCCGCTGAGGTGGTTGAACCTAGCATTCTTGAAGACGTGGAAGTAGAGAAAGAAGCAACTTTGAGGAGAGCTCCGATTCGTATCTTGGGGACGGAGACCAAGAAGCTAAGGAATCGTGAGGTCAAGCTGGTGAAGGTTCAATGGGGTGAAGCCGAAGAAGACGCAACTTGGGAAACCGAGGAGAAGATGCGTGGGCTTTATCCATTCCTTTTTGAGGGTACACTCTCACTCTCTTTCCTTTGTTAGCGTATCTTTCTCTTTGCTATCCATGTTTATCTAGTTATCGTGCTAATCTTGTCATGAGAACCTTAGGTAGAAACCCTTTGGATGAAACATGTGTTTGAGACATGTTATGTTTGATGGTTGCAAGTGGTTGCAAGTGTTTGCAAGTGGTTACTCGTGGATGCATGATAAACATTAGGCACTAGATCGGCTCACACACTCCTCATATTGCATGTGCATGAGTGTTTATGCTTATTCTTGGATGAAATTTGTATGCAATCACATGGATGTTGCATATGGATGTATGATTGAGCACGCATGTAGATATTATGCATTATGTTAGGGATTTGCATACATATGGTGAAACACCCCACCGCCGTTAGGGTCACTCTCAAAGGGAATGCCCTAATTTTGGTGGAGGTTTATAAGTATAAGTCACAGATATACAAGACAGATATAAGAACACATATTTGTAAACAGCGGAAAAACAACAACTTTTATTTCATAAAAGCAAATACGTGCTACAAAAATATCACCATAATTGTCTTACATCTTTTCCAAAAACATAACATAACACTTTCATAATCTGTCTTGATCACATTATTTAAAGAAGCATAAAATAAACATAGATAAACTGCAAAAGTCCCATAGTGGTTGTCCAAAGCCATAGTTCAAAACGAAAAGGTCCAAGCAATACTTTTCTCTTCTTCAAGCTGGATGTTAAGGCTGGTCAAACTGCAGTGTTCCCTCCCTGTAGACCTGGGGGGGGGGGGAAACGGAAGAAAGAAGACGAAAGAAAAGTAGAGTCAGACATAAAGCCTGAGTAAGTCTAGTACTATTCTGTCTATGAATAAAGAACTGGGTATGATAAGTATAAATAAGAAGTGGGAAAGCACTATAAACTTGGTTAAGTTGTCTAGGGTCGAATATACTATCGTACCCCATGTTAATCTCTGAACCCATATAAACTAGTTTCCAATTGGCACCCCCATAATCAGGGTGATGTGATCCATTCTATGATGATCGGCTCCTACTCGCATAGTTACATGTGTCTTACGGCCCCCGGTGTTGTAGTTACTATGCTGGTCCCACCATGGGGTGTATCAAGTCCCATAGTGGCGGCCCGACACAATCCTAGAATGCACAGGTATGCTACTGGTGTCCAGTGCCTTATTTTTCTGCGCAGGAGTGTGTGCATGCCCGCACCCCGTTAGAACCTACACTGCTACACCACCGCCGTCGATTTGACCTCTTACAATCAGCCCAGTAATCGTGCCCCACCCTGCCTAGTTTCAGGGTATCCTGATACACCTTCTGGGGTTACTGCTGAAAAGGGTCCCCCGTTACTAGGTTTTCTATCTCTAGCCAACAAACTAAGTTGGTTAAGTGTTTTCTAACCTAACCCCCACCAGTCCGTTTTGTTTAGCATGTTCCATTTTGATTAAGTCTTTAGTTCACTTAATCCTAACAATCCTGACTCAGCCTTAATTGTCTTATTAAAGCCTTGACCTCTCACATTAGACAGGTATTGTTGTGGCTGCCTGTTGCCGGTTGGTTCCGGGCAGTCTTACGCCACAACTCAGTCTAACCTCGGGTCCTTATTGGGCTCCATGTTTAACCTCCCACATTGGATAGGTATTGTTGTGACCACTGGACAGCCGGGCGGTTCCGGGCAGGTTTACATCACAACTCAATCCAACCTCGGGTTAAACACATCGTATGTTCTACATTTACATATTTTGTCTTTCTTCTTTATTTTCTTATATGTAAATATTTGTGGCCCATTATTAAGTTAATGGTGTAAAGGTTACACCAATCATGGGCCCAACCCATACTTGAATTTGGGCCCTTCTACTTTATATTTTCATTTATTAATTAATTTAACCCAACGTTATTTTCCCCCGTTTAATACGTTCGTTAATCATAATATATGTTGGGCTTAGGCTTTTAAGCCCAACTTAGCCATGAGAAGAAGGGGAGGCTTAAAGCGTGATTACATACGCAAAAAGGGGAATGTGAGCGCATGAACTTGCAACATAACGTTGGAATTGCAAAATAGAAACTGGTGTACTTGCATAGCATTAATGTATACTTTGGTCATAAAGCATAAGTGACATGAATCAAAGCATGTAAACTTGTAGTTGAGATAAGAATATCACTATTGACACATAGGCTTAACTACAACATAAACCTATATTTTTATTCAGGCATAATGTCAAACATAAGAAAATTGTGTTCATAAGATTACTACATGCTTACAAAGGTGTTTACTTTTGTTACTAACACAAAAGTATAATTCAAACTAATCATGATTTTAAATCTATTCACATGGCATAAATATTTCTAACATGAAATCATGATTTTTGCTTTAGTCTTGCAAAAGGGGTTTTTGAATCTAACCTAGCTATGTACCACATATGTCATCATAAAATTCTTGTTAACAATATGGATTTCAATTATGCAAAATATCAATCATAGCCTAATCATATTCATAAGTTTGCAAATAGGTTTTCTAGTACAAAAGCATGACTTAATACATGCTGCCAAAATTTCAACATAGTTTCATATGAATTATGATAACTCAAACTTATTCCAATTACTTCACAAAAACGATGTTTGTATGAAAATACACATTATGATGGCATAGTAGCAAAAACCCAAACTTGCATGAATTTCAATTAATCAACTACATACATGTAGTTTCAACATGGATTACATCATTTGCGAATATTCCAAACGTATACTTGCATAAAACTACCGCATGTAGTTTTTCATAATTGAATAACATAATTCGAGAATATCCAAACGTATACAATATTCCAAATCGATAAGAACGCACAAATATGAATTACTTTATTGTCACAAATCAAGTATACAAACCAACACAATTATTTGTTCATACCAAAATAATACTCTACTTACAATTGTATGGCGAACTCTCCAATTTAGGGTTTTGGAGATGCGATTCCTTGTTGATTTGATTTGTTTAGGTTGCTTTATGCCTTAGAATTTGCCTCCTAATTCTCTCTCCAATTGGTGGCTATTCTTAGTCGTTCCTCAGCAACACGGCGGCTTTGTTCATATTTTTGAATGAATAGATTAGGGTTAGTCTAGAGTTGTTTTTATAGAGGTTATAAACTGATTAGGACCATTGATGTTGCTTGGATTGATCGCAGCCATTCATTCGCAAGAGAGACCAATAAGAGCCTGCCACCTAGCCCTAATGACAAAGCAGACCACAGAAAATCGACCAACATAGAATAGGCAAGCCAGGTTGGACTGGGCTCGACCTGGCTTTGGACCAGGTCGACATGCCTGTCGACAGCCCTGTCGACGGCCCTGTCGACCTGGCTAGACCAGGTCGACAGCCCAGTCGACCTGGGTGCATCAGGCGGGATTTTTCCCGCCCTGGCCAATTGGGCCCGGTTTTAATTTTAAACTGTTTTATTCTGTTCGAATTTTAAGCTTAATTCAGAAACTTCCGAAGGCCATATCTTCTTCATACGGACTCCGTTTTTCGAAAACTCGGACTCTATTTCGCGTATTTTTCCAAGACGAACGCAATGGCGTATCCCGTTTCCCTTAGTTCTTTGATATCAAATTAATTATACTTTAATTTGTTAATTTCACAGTTATAGAATACACGGGGTGTTACATATGGATACATTTCACTAACATATTTTGCATTGATCTTTGCATTAGATAAGTACATATACACACACTTTTGCATATGTGCATACAACATTTAGAATCTTTTAAGGACAATGATTGCTCGTGGATGATGCTTTGAGTAGATGGATGATTGGATGGTAGGATACGTTCTTCCTAACTTGAAGATTTCGGGGACGAAATCCTTTAAGGAGGGGAGAATGTAACAACCCGTATTTTCAATAACCTATTATAACATAAATCGAGGCAGAATTTAATTCAAAAATCTGAATCAAGGGAAACGGGCTATGCCATTACGTTCGTCTCGGAAAAATACGCGAAATAGAGTCCGAGTTTTCGAAAATCGGAGTCCGTATGACCCAGTTAAGGCCCATTGAAGTTTTCAGAAATCTCCATAGTAAAAACAGATTTAAATTTTAAATTAAAAACAAGGATTAGGGCTAATTGGTGTCAGGTGGGAAAATTCCCGCCAGGACCCCCATGTCGACAGGCATGTCGACAGGGGTCTTAGGGTGTCGACTGCCCTGTCGACAGCCCTGTCGACACGGGGTGGCCAGGCAGTTTTGCCTGGCGCACCATTTTGATCTGGGGCTTGGTCTTGTGGCTTGGTTCTAGAGAATTCCTAAATCTGACGGACCTAAACTAACCTAGGGTTAATCCTAGGGCTAAAAACACTCTAATCTTCTATAAATAAGCCCCTAATCCTACCGTAAAACCTCATTATTCACTCTAGCAACCAAACTATGTCAAATTGAATTCTCAAATGGCCTCCACCTAAGAACCCTAGCCTCCACCCTCTTCAAAAATCAATTCCAAGAAGATTTTGATGTTCATACAAGCATTTCTAAGTTGTATGAATGATCATTAGCTTGCATACATCATCAAGTTGCAAGCTTTATTTGCTAAGCTAGAGTTTTTGGGATTTTTGTTAATTAGAGCTTTGCTTTGGGTTTTTATATGCTTGCATAAAGGGCTTTTCAATCTTTATTAGTGGATTTGTGTCTTCATAATATTTGTAAGCCCTCTTACCTTCATTTTAGAAACTCTAAAGTTAATATGTGATGAAAGTTGGGATTTATGCATGTTTAATAAGTTATGCATGCTTATGCAAGTTCACTATGCTATGTTATGCATGTTTAATAAGTTATGCATGCTTATGCAAGTTCACTATGCTATGTTATGCATGTTTAATAAGTTATGCATGCTTATGCAAGTTCACTATGCTATGTTATGCATGTTTAATGAGTTATGCATGCTTATGTGAGTTCACTATGCTATGTTACACATGTTTGATAAAGTATGCATGCTTATGCAAGTTCACTAAGTCATGATTTGCAAGTTTAACAAGTTATGCATGTTTATGCAAGTTCACTATGCCTTGATTTGCAAGTATGACAAGTTATGCATGCTTATGCAAGTTCACTATGCCATGATTTACAGGTTTGACAGGTTATGCATGTCTATGCAAGTTCACTATGCCATGATTTGCAAGTCTAACAAGTTATGCATGTTTTATGTAAGAATCATCATGTATGTTGTGCCAAGTTCCCTCTTTCTATCCTTTATGCGTTATGACGAATATGTAAGCGATAGAATGACGTTGGGGGTTTTGGGGAAAAACTTAAAATACATGAAAATATAAGATTGGGAATTTACCTATTAAGTTAGGTCTACCCCTTGGGAATTTACCTATTAAGTTAGGTCTACCCAAGTATTTGTTAAAACTTGTAATTATGGTTTGAAATAAAGTGGACATGACACTTAGAAAACATGTGTGGCCAACTCGAGGTTGGGTTGAGTTTGTAGCGTAAACCTACCCGGAACCGACCGGCTTAACTAGTTGCTACAAACAATAGGACCCAATGTGAGAAGTTGGTCATGTGTACCTGGGACCCGAGGTTAGACCAAGTTGTGGTGTAAAGCTACCCGGACCCGCCCGGCTTAACTAGTAACCGCAACAAAGTCTAATGTGAGAGGTTAAGGTACAATTAAATTAATTAATGCCTCATGATTAGGGTTAAGTCATGGCCCACTAATACTTAACCAATTTTGGGGATGCGAGGGATTAAATGGGGTTAAGTGGTGAACTGTTGGTTACACTTAACTAATTTAATCCATGATTAGTGAGGGGTTAAACCACACTTAACCCTCTTAGAAAACCCTAGCAACGTGGTCTGTTCCAGCAGTAATCCCAGTTTGGTATCATTCACAACCCTAGAGGCTAGGCTAGGGCGGGGCACGATTACTGGACGGATGTAAGCGACCAAAGCGACGGCTGAGTGGTACAGCGGTGCGGGTCCAGGCAGGCTACGGACGTGCACGTAGTCCGGTGTTGGACAAACTCGAGGCACGGGTACCAGTAGGTTTAGACTGTGCATTATTGCTTAAGTGTCTGGGGTTGACACCCGAGGGCATGATACACCCAAAGGTGGACCCAGCACAGTCTGACTACAACCATATGTGGGCCGTATGGACACCAACACTTGACGTGTTAGGTTTATAGGGAGCCGATCGACTAGACCGTTGGGCTGGACCTTGCATTAAGGTCACCTCATGTTATTGGGCCAAAGTTTGGGCTGTGGGATCAATACCTGTTATGTTAGTTTGCTAGTACACTGTGGTGCAAAGCTTAATCTTCCTTATGTGATGACACCTTTATCTATTGCCAGTATGTTCATCTCAGTTTCCATCATGATGTTAACTTTACTAGTTTATAGACTGATCGTAGTAGGGCTTACCAGTCTTTTTGACTGACCTGTTTTCTTTCGCTTCTTTTCTTCCGTTCCCCCCCCCCCAGGTTCTCAGGGAGGGAACAGTGGTGCTTAGCTTGGATCGCTTGCTTGTTTGCTGGATAGCTCATGTATGCCTGGACATTGAGCTCGCTATGGTTTATCATCTTTATTTTTGGGGATAGCACTATGTATTTCAGTATTTCTGTTTATGTTGTACTAGACATATTCATTTTGGCAGATGACTTTATGATGTACTAGACTTGTTTTGAGATGGTTTGAGATATTCCGCTGTTTTATTCTCACTTACTCTGTTTTACATATATATTTATGTTCCTGTTCTGCCTTGATATATCATTATGCATGCTTACCCAGTTCCAACACCCCCCAGAAGCTAGTGCCCCCGAAAGAGTGACCCTAGTAGAGGTAGGGTGTTACAAAAATATTTCAAAATTAATAGGTTTTCAAAACTCACCCCTACATATAAATATACATACATAAATAACAAAAAAAAAGAATAGAACTCACACAACATGCAAAACACAAGCAGACAACAAAATAAACACATTCCTTCACAAAATCTCATCTTTATATGTAAGTATATTTAGAATACAGAACACAACATTATGCATTAAACAACACAAATGCACGCACCCATTTGAACACCACACATCAAAATATAAACACACAAACTCACACATACCAATATATGAACACATGCACGCACACTAAGTCACACACATGCACATTTTTAAATATATGACACACGCAAAATAACAATACACACATAATGCGTAAAAAATACAAATATATATTATACACAATTATAACTCATGCAGCACCATGCCACAAAATAAAAATACCACACACATCTAGGTGGAAAAATAGGAACAATCGGGTTAGTGGCTTTCAGGAAAACCGCTTGGCAAGGATTGGGCGAACTGGGGAAGTTGGTTCTTGCTGCTGTCGTGGCAAAGTGAGGAGCGGGTTCGGGTCTGGAAACATGTGCGAGGTCAGGGAAACTCGCGATGAGGAGAGGAGTAATGGAAACAATGGGAGATGAAGAAAATGGATCAACAGAGGAGGGATGATAATGGGTGAGCTGCTGTTGCTCTCTCATACTGGAAACAGTTTTTTTTTTTCACGAGGTAAGATAGAAGAGCTGATGAAATAGAATAGGGAATGAGGCAGTTTTCTGAAAATGAGGACCCCCTTTTTCTCGTTCCACTCAACAGATGGGTTCAAAGGTTTAAAATTTGAAGAGCAAAACGTGTTTGGCAATGGGAATAAACGGTAAAACTAAGGGCACGGAAAGTGAACGAACGTGGTGAATAAAGCTTGGGAAAATAAGGAAGGTTGCATGCATGAATTGAATGTGACGTGGGTGCATAGGTTGTTTGAATGTTTGGAAATAAAATAAAAAATAATAATGAAGATGCATTTAGAAAATGTACAAAACGCATGGCAATTATATGAAGAGGTGACAAGACCAAATAAGAAGACACACGTATGGAAATAAAAGGCATGCATATGCATTGTTATATATAATTAAATTGCCCACTTCCTACACTTTTGAAAAACAAAAAATTAAACGGGTGGTTTAGCTAAATAAAATGACGGGTTTTGCAGACCCAAAATGGCTAGAAAAGTATGTAAGATCGGAAAAGGGACACATCAAACTCAGATGGATCTATTTTAAAAAATGAACTGTGCAAACATTTTCACAATTTCAGCGCGAACCGAACACCGAAACTGACAAATGAATATAATGCGAAAATCAGCGCGATGATACGGACACAACGGTACAAAATTTGCAGTGCCAGGATGCTCCGTTCAAATATGCATTACAGACCCCTTAAATGTAAAAAAAAGCGGATGGAAAACGGATGTCAAAACTTCCGATTTTTGCGAAACGAATTTCGCCGCTGGATTACTGACAATGGATAGAATATTTTTCATGTTTGTCCGAACTGGTTTCGGAGAGATTTAAAAATCGATAAAATTTGAACGGTTATGCGCAGCATTGCACTGAAAATTACACGATCGAAAAACATTCAAATTTTTCGATGAAATTTTCACTACTACTACATCTCACTGTACATATTTCAAATATCAAATTCCCATTATGAGAAATTATAAAATATTTTCAAAATAAAAACTTGATATAAATCAGAATTTAAATCGTTAAAAATAGCGGGTTATTACATTCTTCCCTACTCAAAAGTTTTCGTCCTCGAAAAGGAATGAGGCAAGGAAATAGTAATTAAATAATATATTTTAACAAATGTTTCATATCAATTTTCATACATATACATATATTTTGAACTATATATATAAATCAAAGCTTAAAATATATTCAAACATTTCAAAATTGTTTTAAGTATTCACTCGATGTCTCGATTGGCGATATATATCTATTGCACTTTCAAAACCTAAAAATAGATATCGATGATGCTGCAGTCATCACCAGAATCATTTTCAAGCGATTAGAGTGTGACTCTATATATGTCTAATACATGTAGATTTAATATATACGTTGATCAGATGTATACCCAAATCACTAGGTATTTGACAGGCCAATTTTAACGTCAAATAAATACTCTAAATATTTATCTATATATATTTTTAAATAGAATATGTACCAAATTTCAAGTCATATATTATAAACAATATATTTCAAATGATTAAAATTTTAAGTAGGGAAAATTATAATTCTCCCCTACTCATTTATTTATTAAATTTTGAACTCAATCCTTAATAAATGTACAAATAATGTTATTATGTCAAATACATAACAAAATTATTCAATCAAGATAAAATTAATTTCTTACAAAGTATACACTTTAAAACTTATCTTAAGTATATATACGTACAAACGTAAAGCATGAACATAAAATCTTTCGAAATATTGGTATTACCAAAACATAATGTTATTCACAAATATACATATCAAATTTCAATATTGCACCAAGAAAACTTATATTATGATATCTTTAAAGCAATAATTTCAAGCCAACATTTAATAAGGAAGGATCTCTAGAAGATTTATACTCTCGTTCTACTTCTTACCTTGTTAAGGACAAGGATAAGCTATAGAATTCGAGTTAAAAGCTGAACGAATGAAAGAACCTAACCAAAGAGGATCTATAAAGGAAAATGGATTCAAATGGAAAGGAGACTTTAGAAAAAGGATTTTGAATATAATGCAAAATTTTATATTCGAAAATATTTGTTGAAAAACAATTTAAAACCATTAAAAAACTTATTATACTTTAAAAATACGCTCTCTCTCAAGAAGGATTCTGCAACTGATGCCACTCATTATAGGGTATCGCTACCCTATCTCTAATGAGCGTTTACCCCATAAGCTAAAACTTTGATAAACCAAAGCTCTGATACCACATGTAACATACTGCCTTTCGTCCACTTCAAGTCGGTACTTAAAAACCAACTCAAACCGTTCGAAACGACAGTTTGTTATTAGCTTCTGGTGTAAATAAAATAAATCATAGAATCACAGATCACAGAAACAGATACAAAGCAATATGATATCTCGCAGCGGAAAATTTTAAAATACAATAGTACTTCATGAAGCTACTAAATAAATTTTACATCAGAGTTTACATAAATAATACAACGGAAGTATAATACAATAAATAATTGATAACAGTCTGAAACAAAACAATGATAATAGCTGACACTGGAACAACTGATCAAAGAGTAGATACAGGTGAGCAAACCCAATACAAGCTCTAACTCCAAAGATGAGTCTCGAAACTGGAATACTCGATCTGACCCGAGCAATAATGCAAAACAAAACAACTCGCATCAGGACTAACATTCTCATAGAAGTAAATCAACTCAAATGAAATGCAATTAGTAACTTAGAGGATGTTTAGGATCACCATCCTCTAAGGATTCATCAAACTAATACTATATAGTATAATACGATATAAACAACAGTGTCTATCAGTAAAGTAAAATATCAAAATAGCGTAAGCGGGATTACCATGATTACCCTTACTCCGTTTATATATTCCCATAGTATATACAGTACCGTAATTCCTCCGTAAACTGGAGGTTGATCAGAGGGCACTCCATATAAAACAGTACAAAACAAAATCGTAGTAGGCTCGTATAAGGCATGTGATAAGGCACGCAAGGAATGCCAGGGTGGATTCACCGTTTGTAGAGTCGGACTGGTGGTAACGCATAGTAGCCACTACCACCCACCTTTGTACACACTCCTATAATCAAAAGGGCCCAAATCGAATCTCAACAGTGATAGAATAATATCGAAGAAGTGTGCTCGATAAGAGGTATAACCTCACTTGGTCCGTGCATAGCTCCTGTTTTAGCCACAGCAAGCTGACTCAAGGTAGTCAGGGTCTCGTGATTAATATTAAATAAAATAAAATGGAGTCGTTCGCCAAAACATCCCCTTCATTCTGGAACTCCACCGCGTACACAGTTGTTATAGTGGTTTTCGGTATTGGCAGAGAGTATGACAATATCCGATCCCGATCTCTTTAACAACCAATCATTTGCCTTTTTCACACCGTGGTCATTATTTTATAAATCACGTTATATGATAGTTTATATGAATTATCATATTCGAATTTGAAATCAAATATTTCTAACTTCGATTATATTCAATATTGAAATAACTCATTTATATCGCTTAAAACGAATCATATCGTAAAGTCTCAAAACATAGTATAAACTAATACTATAACATTTAACTTCGATAAAATTTCCGAATGTAATCGCATGTTGAATCTCAAATCCAAATCGAGTTATATTTAAGTTATACCTTAAATCCCTCAATTTCCATTTAAATCAATACCAAACCACTTGACTTCGATAATAATTTGGTTTGGTTTATATTCGCAAAAATTCAAGTTCAAAACAATTCAAATAATTAAAAAAATTCCTTCATAAGGAATCATTTCAAGTCGATTCATTTAAATCCGACATTTTGGTTCGAATTCGAATATACGATTCAAGTCAAAAATTACATTCCAATTTAAACAAATTATATCATACTTTATAATTCAAGTCATATAGTTCACAATTGTTACTTCTACATTTTGAATCAAAATCTTATATTTCCATTCAAACAAATTTCGATTTAAAACCATTCTTTTTACATCGACTTAACAAATTCTTAATTCAAAACAAACGATATAAAAATCAATTCTGCATATAACATATATATATATATATATATATATATTGTGAAAACCCATAACTTCCCCGTATAGGAAAGCGTCGGATAGTTCGAGAACAAACCACAACAGAACGCATACACCAGAACATTTCATTGTATATAACAACAATGCATCAGATTACAAGAATATACAGAGTATAAAAGAATATTACACAGAAATATCAGAGATTTAAATTACATTTAAATACAACGCAGCGGAAAATAATACAATACACAACTGAAGGAGATATACGGATACAAAGCTTTCCGGATATCGTTCCAGCTGTAAACCAGGATCCTGTGAATATAAATCTGCAAAACCAAAACTACTAGCTGCCCGTGTCAAAATAAGGGCAACCAGAGTTTAGGTTAAAACAATAAACTCCAGGTCAGTCATGTGACTGGTGTGAGAACTAAAAAAGTTAATCTTTATTTTAAATCATTAGGTAATGTCAAGGGACCACGCCGTATAAAACGGAACGGGTTTCCTCCCAAGAATACCAGTGCATAAAACAAACAGCGCAATGCTAAATAAAGAAAAATGAAGCTGTTATAAGACCCAGGTCCCATCACACAATGCAACGCAGCCGAGGATAGGGTTTTCCCTTATAACAGCCAAAGAATGCTTGATACGATTAAAACAAATCGTTTGATACTATTATAAGTGCATAGTGTATAAAACACTTCAAATCATAAGTATCAATCATAGGCGGCATGAATGCCCCATACCACTATGTCGCCATATATATGTTATACAATCAAAATCGCAAAGTCACGTATTTGGAAATTGGGTTTCCATCTATGAACCGAGGCAAAAGATAGTCCTCAACCGATTCGAGACGCTCTAGTCCGCCCCTCAGGATCAGAGCTCGAGTGACCCTTGGAGCGACAGGGCCGGTCCACCGATGTGGATTAAACTTAAACCCTGAACATGCATTTCCCCGCCCTATGGGGCGTAAACGAGCCAACTAAATGACTCCATCGGTTCGAGAACGACCGATCAATCCGAGGCGCCTCGCAACAGCAACAACCACATAAGTCAAACTCGTCAGGGCGTGTAAAACCACTGACGCCACTTCTAACTAGAAAGAAACGCATGCCCTCCCTGAGGTCCGTCTCCCGTTTTTGGTTCATACCGGGTGTGAAACACGCGAGGTAAACGTTACACAAAGCTACGCCACAAAGGCTTTGCTTTGATCATCACCACAAGACTTTGCTTTTCAACAGAAGCCTTGATCAATTGCCACTTAGGCATGCCACACAGGCAATTCACTCCATGCGTTTGATATCCATCAATATATAACCCCTGAGCTCGTACGTCTCAGAGAAGGGCGTTAAGCAAGAGAATAAATTCTCCGCCGCCAAGCAGATATATATTTAATAGAGATCAATCACACGGACTAAAATCCAATGTCAGACACACAGTCCATTTACAAGTCCGTTCTGGGTCTGAACGAAACCGGAGGCACCTAGTACCCCGCATATCCATCGATCTCCAAGTACGTCTGGACGATCACTAACTGTTTCCATCTTCTTGGGTGTACAGCCCAATCAAGATCATCAGTTATCACCCAAACGACGTGAAGACCTCCGGTCTTCGGCCATCGTCTTCATCTTCGACTTATCGTCACATCAGTTATTCAGAATGGGATAAACCCGGTCTTTCCGAATAACTCGCGTATATTTTAAATAAGTGTTACACAAACACAACATACGCCTCATTCCAATTCATCAGTCACTAACCGCAAATTAATCAAGAGAATAGTTCCCCAAATATTAACCCCGAAGGCCGAAACCAACATCAGATCAATATTCAGAAAACCATTCTGCTTGGCTAACCGACAGTTAGTTTCTAAATTTCACATTCATAGGGGAAAGATTCCCATTAATTTTATCAAAGATAAATTCCTTGAATTTATTCTTTAATCTACTTTTGAATATCAATTCAAAACTAGTCGGGATTAGCGAACCTTACCGAAGTAATCATTTGTTTTAATTTCCCAATCCCAACCTATTCATCCCATGAAGTAATTGGTAACACTTCATATCTAACACCACGGTGTTATCGGTAAATTCAATTACCATTTCACGTTCAAATCTAATTAAAGATTTAACTATCGCCTGGAGCAAAACTGGTGATACTCCACTTCCGATCATTTCAATCTAATTAAAGATTCATTAAAACTCCACTTAGTTTTAATCTTCGACTGGGTTAAAGAATCAGTGTCATTTAAATCACGGTTCACGATAAACCCAAAATCACATTCCATTAATTATCGGGTTAAAGAACGAGTGTTATTTAAAACACTGTTCACGATAAACCCAAAAATCAATATCAATTCAATTCATTTCGAAATCGTTTTCAATTCAATTCATTTCGAAATCGTTTTCAATTCAATTCATTTCGAAATCGTTTTCAATTCAATTCATTTCGAAATCGTTTTCAATTCAATTTGAATTCGTTTTCAATTCATTTCATTTTGAAATCGTTTTCAATTCAATTCATTTCGAAATCGTTTTCAATTCAATTCATTTCGAAATCGTTTTCAATTCAATTCATTTCGAAATCGTTTTCAATTCAATTCATTTCGAAATTGTTTTCAATTCAATTCATTTCGAAATCGTTTTCAATTCAATTCATTTCGAAATCGTTTTCAATTCAATTCATTTCGAAATCGTTTTCAATTCAATTCATTTCGAAATTGTTTTCAATTCAATTCATTTCGAAATCGTTTTCAATTCAATTCATTTCGAAATCGTTTTCAATTCAATTTGAATTCGTTTTCAATTCATTTCATTTCGAAATCGTTTTCAATTCAATTCATTTCGAAATCGTTTTCAATTCAATTCATTTCGAAATCGTTTTCAATTCAATTCATTTCGAAATCGTTTTCAATTCAATTCATTTCGAAATCGTTTTCAATTCAATTCATTTCGAAATCGTTTTCAATTCAAATTTCAAAATTGAATTCTTCTTTATAAATTCGTTTCAAAATTCTCACATTCGATATTCAATACAAGGCTCTGAATAGAAAATATATCTACTTATATTCAATATTGAATTCTACGACTAACAAATGTCGTATTGGAAATAACGATACTAATATATATCTTTCAAATTTCCATAACAACACCTGTAATATCACGAATTCCAACATCGAAATATTCCGAAGACAATTTCGATTCAAATCCACTCCAATGCAATCATTGGAAATTTTGGTTATTTTCAAAACCATTTCAAATTCAATTTATTTATTTAAAAATAAATAGAATTATAATTCTAGTTCAAAACTAGTTCATTTCGATAAAAATCTATTTTTATCTTTTCAAATATGGAGTTTTTCATCCCAAATCTTCACAAATCATTTCTTATGATTTTACACAAATTATTACTATTTTTAATAATTTTATGAAGGCCCGTACAGTCGATTTCCATTAACGGCCATCGAACTGCACTTACAGCGACCTTTTTCGAATTTGATTTGGACGTATCTCCAAATCCAACCGCTAGATTTCAAATTTCTAACATTCATTAGAAAGCTCTTTTCGATACGAACCCAACGGTTCCGGTTTTAGGAGAATCCGACGGTCGGATCTCCCGCAATGTCCGTTTGAAATAAATGGTCGAAATTCACGAACTGCCGCGGCGCGGCGCGTTCTATTCAGGCCATTATATTATATATATAATATATATAATATATACTTCGTCGATTTCTATTTAAAACGAATTATATAAATAGTTTTAAATTCGTTTCAAAAGCAATTTCAACTTCCTTTTAAAAATTCAGTTTATATTTCTTTTAAAAACACAGTTTTTTTTTAAATCTAAAATCGAAATCAGAAATAAAAAAATAAAATAAAGAAGAAAAAAAAACTTACTGGATTCAAAGAAAAAAGGGGGCATTGCGTCGGCGGCAGCTTCTAGGGGGGGGGGGACATCGACTTCGTCGGAGGGAGCGGGGTCTGGGGTGGCGGCTCTGGGTCTCAGCGGCGGCGCGGTTTTAACGAGGGGGGTGACGGGTTTTTCAGAAGAGGGGGAGAAGGAAGCGGAAGGGAAGGAGGAGGTGATAATATTTAAAACTGAATTTGATAAGAGTTTAAAAACTGATTTGATAAGATTTTAAAACTGATTTTAAAATAAAAGTAAAAACTGATTTTTAGAAAAAGGTTTGAATGAGGTTTGTGGAAGTGGAGGTCGAGCGGCGGTGGGGTGCTCCTGGCGTGGCGGCGCGTTCCACGATTGGGGGCGACGGGGTGTTTTGAGCGGGTTTTTTTTTCTTTTCTGATCTCGATTAGGTTTATAGGGGGGGCCAAAATCATAAAAGGGGTGAGATATTTTTTTTTTATTATTATTATTTAATTTGGCAAAAAGTTGACTTTCACATACGACCTCGAAACGAGGTCCACCGCCTGTCGTCCATAGCGTATTACCCCCATTCCGAACACAATGGGATATGTATCGCAAGCTGATTCGATTGTTACAATCAGTTTCCTTTGAATTTACATTTAAATCACTATATTGAATTTTAAACGTACATTTCAAATTACCGGGGTCACATACTAACTCGAAAAATTCTAGAAAAATATTTTCTAGCTTCGTATTGACGATACGGTCCTAACAAAACTAGTTTCGTCGAATTCCGAGACCGTTAGAAAAATGGCCATTTTCCAGTCGATTAAAATCAACTAAAACTGGTCAAACGCGTTTTCCTTTGCCACGCTCACATATTGATTCTAAAAATTATGAAATTTGAAATCTAACAATAGTTTGACATCCCGGACCCAACAAAAGTGGTTTCGTCGAATTCCGAGGCCATATGCAAAATTGCTATTTTTAAGGGACTTATATATATAAAAATATATATAAATTCCACAGCGACTATTTCTAATTTTAAACTGGACATATCTTATCATTTCTAAGATGAAATCTCAGTTTGTTAACTTCGTTACAAAGATATAGTTATACAGATTCAAATATTTCTTGTTTCGTTCAATTCTGACTTATATTGAATTCTGTATATTCATTTGAAATTAGAAAATCAAATTTTCGAACTACCGCGCCATTTTCTATTCCTTTTATAATAATATATAATTATTTATATTCTAACGACGGCGTATATAATATATACGTTCGAATTCTATTCAAAATAAATTTTTCGACGATATTATTTAAAATAATTCATTTTGAATATTCAAAATTCGCTAAAATTGCCAAAATAAAATTTTCAAACTGGCTCGCATTTTACGGGTTGTTACATATATATATATATATATTCCAATTCATGTTTAATCACTAAAAATTGAATTCAATTCATATCGATTATAAATTTAAAATAAATCAATTTACCCGATTCACATTCATTTCTTATTAAAGTTCATAATTTAAAACAATTCAAATTCAATTTCATATCAATTATAACTTTCAATTTAAAACATCAATTTATGCAATTCAAATTCATCACTACTAAAATTTCGTGTCAATTCGAATTCATGACTTAATATGAGTACATTCGTTATTCAGTTATCGTTATACAAATTTACATCTTTAAACTACGAAAATCGCGAAATCTAACTTACATGTCCTATGTTTATTATTAAAGTTTATAAATATAAATAAATATATATATATAAGAAAAATAAATTTTAAATATATATAAGTTTATAAAGTTCTAAAATTAATTAGAATATAGTTTATAAACATGTATAAGATAAAACAACATAGAAATAGGTTTAAAAGAATTATTTACAAAAAATAAATAAATTATATAGTTTAAAATAAATAAAATTATAAGTAAAATCTTAAATAAATATTTAAATCTATATTTACCTATAAAAATCATTTTAAAACATAAAATTTACAAAAATATAAGTTTGAAAAACTTCAAAAATATAAATATATAAAATCTTAAATTAAATTCAAATTCCAAATCATTTTACTTCGAAAACATGACCAACGGTGTCCGTATATAATTATCTACCCTATGGTCAAGTGATACGGATATTTATCATTTCAACCCGTAATTTATAAAATTTCTACGGGTCTATCATTTCAACCCGTGATCCCAAATTCAGTAAAATCGTTCAGATCTATCATTTCAACCCATAACGATTTTTCCCTATTCTAATGTCCGTTCGGGTATGTATCATTTCAACCCTTAGTGATTTTTCCTAAACTAGGGGTATCAACAATCACAAACAACAATTGCATAGCAATAATCACAGCATATATATCATCAGTGCAACTACGTGTCATATGAATATATCGTGTCACATATGATGTGCATATATATCAAATCAAACATTTTTATCAGCAATCCTATACATTTCATATAACAGTTCATTATTGATCTAACATCCATAAAAGATGTAAGTCGGGTGTGAGATAAACTCACCTTTTGAACAGAGACGGAAGACAGATGGACGTAGAATGAGACGATGACATCCATGCACGACTCAAAATGGTTCAACTCGATGATCGATCAATATTATTTTAAATTTAATAGGAAAGGGTCAGGGGATTTTACAATGAATCAGCACGGTTATCGGGTTCGGGACGGTTCAACTATTGGGTTTGGAACAGTTTACGAACTCAACACCGAATTTTATTCAAAAATAAACACAACACTTTTACAAAATGCTATATAAATATTTCCATATATGTATACACCCAAAATATATCGAAAAAATAAATTATATAATCGCTCTAATATACATAGAGAAAAATATTTCAAAATTAATAGGTTTTCAAAACTCACCCCTACATATAAATATACATACATAAATAACAAACCAAAAAGAATAGAACTCACACAACATGCAAAACACAAGCAGACAACAAAACACACACATTCCTTCACAAAATCTCATCTTTATATGTAAGTATATATAGAATACAGAACACAACACTATGCAGTAAACAACACAAATGCATGCACCCATTTGAACACCACACATCAAAATATAAACACACAAACTCACACATACCAATATATGAACACATGCATGCACACTAAGTCACACACACATGCATATTTTTAAATATATGACACACGCAAAACAACAATACACACATACTGCAAAAATACAAAATACAAATATATATTATACACAATTAAAACTCACGCCACACCATGCCACAAAATAAAATTACCACACACACATCTACTCACACAAGGTGGAAAAATAGGAACAATCGGGTTAGTGGCTTTCAGGCAAACCGCTCGGCAAGGGTTGGGCAAATTGGGGAAGTTGGTTCTTGCTGTTGTCGTGGCAAAGTGAGGAGCAGGTTCGGGTCTGGAAACATGTGTGAGGTCAAGGAAACTCGCGATGAGGAGAGGAGTAATGGAAACAATCGGAGATGAAGAAAATGGATCAACAGAGGAGGGATGATAATGGGTTAGCTGCTATTGCTCTCTCATACTGGAAACAGTTTTTTTTTCACGAGGTAAGATAGAAGAGCTGATGAAATAGAATAGGGAATGAGGCGGTTTGCTGAAAACGAGGACCCCCTTTTTCTCGTTCCACTCAACAGACGGGTTCAAAGGTTTAAAATTTGAAGAGCAAAATGTGTTTGGCAATGGGAATAAACGGTAAAACTAAGGGCACTGAAAGTGAACGAATGTGGTGAATAAAGCTTAGGAAAATAAGGAAGGTTGCATGCATGATTTGAAAGTGACGTGGGTGGATAGGTTGTATGAATGTTTAGAAAAAAAATGAACATGCAGTTAGAAAATGTACAAAACGCATGGCAATTATATGAAGAGGTGAGAAGACCAAATAAGAAGACACACGTATGGAAATAAAAGGCATGCATATGCATTGTTATATATAATTAAAGGTAATTTTTATTCTTATCCACCATATTAGTAAGTTAATCCACGCAATTTAATAGGATCTTTGACTTTTACTAAAATTCAAATTTTAATCAGTAAATCCACCAAAAAAAGAAAACCATATGTATTCTCCTCTTCTTAATCTTCTTCTGCGTTTTCTTCTTCTGCGTTTTCTTCTTCCGTGCGATTTCTTCTTCCATGCGTTTTCTTCTTCCTTGCTTTTTTCGTTGTCTTCTCGGCTCTGGAATCCTAGCATCTAAATCCAAACTTAAGCGTTAAGCGGAGTGATTCAACATAATAGTAAGTAGTTTTTTTTTTGAAGTTGATTAATTGTATACAATATTGTATTTTTTTAATATCACCATTATCAAATAAGTTATTTTCTAAAATCTTGAAAATTTGATAGAAATATGTCTGAGAAGAGAAGCCGTTTACATCTTAATGAGGGAGACGATTGTGACAGTACTAAGGAAATTGTAGAAAATCAAGGGTTTTATTCAAAATTAATAAATAATGATGATGATGACGAGTGGCTAGTTGAAGCCGTAAAGAAGAAAACAAAAACATGATGGATGATTTAGAACAACCTTCGGACAATCCTAAAAAATCAAATTTTGATATGGTAGTCATAATATTGTATGCAGTTATTTGACTTGTTACATAACTTAGTTATTTACTATTGTACTATTATTCAGAATTGTGATATGCTACAATTGGATGATCAAATACTTAAATCGGATTGTACATCCGCATTCCGAAATAATAAGGTGCAATTTTCAAAATTTTCCCTCTATAAATTGTACATGTCTATGTGAGATTGACAAACAATTACGTTGTATATAATGATTTAGGTATTCAATTCCCGTGACGAACTTACAGAATGGTGCAAAACAATTGGAAAATCTTGTGGGGTTGTTGTAACTATCAAACAATGTGAAAATGTTCAAAAAATGGCCGTAAAGGTCGAATATCATATTGGTGTGAAAGAAGTGGTTTTTATGCTGAGAAGAAAGGAAATAAAGCACATGATTATTAGAACTTAAAAGGCATGTATGACTTTTAATCCCATGTTTGTGTAATTCAAGAAATATATACGACTTTTACATATTTTCTTGAGTAAAAATAATAGACTGTAGGTACTTAAATTGCTAAAGTGACTTGTTTATTGTTAGCTTCAGTTTTGATGAACCTAATGATGTTTTGCTCCATGGTTTGTTTGTTTATAGCAAAGATTTCTTATTTGTCTCTCACCACTTCATTTGGGATTTTATGCATACGTATACTAGCATGTATGAATGACTAGTATGAGTGGCTGCACAAGTTAACATAAACAGCAAGAGAACTTGAATACCAAATGAAAATCTTATAATTGACATGTCGGTATAATTTATATAAAAAACATGTTGCATACAGTAGATTTATAATGTGTATTTTTTTCCATATAATTATCTTGTATGAGATCTTGATTTTAGGCTAGTTGGATTATTATTATTAATTTGATATGAGAATTGTGAAATAACGCAGAATTATGAAACACAAAGTGCAAAATCGAATGTTAGATATATAATAGGGTGAAATCTGTAAGTTAATCCACTCGTGGACTAACTTACAAAATAGTTGTGGATTAACTTATTAAAGTAAAATGTGGATGAACTTATTAAAACTTTGGATTAGAATAAAAATTATCATAATTAAATTGCCCACTTCCTACACTTTTGAAAAACAAAAAAAATTAAATGGGTGGTTTAGCAAAATAAAATGACGGGTTTTGCAGACCCAAAATGGCTAGAAAAGTATGTAAGATCGGAAAAGGGACACATCAAACTCAGATGGCTCTGTTTCAAAAATGAATTGTGCAAGCATTTTCACAATTTCAGCGCGAACCGAACACCGAAACTGACAAATGAATATATTGCGGAAATCAGTGCGACGAGACGGACACAACGGTACAAAATTTGCAGTGCCAGGATGCTCCGTTCAAATATGCATTACAGACCCCTTAAACGTAAAAAAAAGCGGATGGAAAACGGATGTCAAAACGTCTGATTTTTGCGAAACGAATTTCGCCATTGGATTACTGACAACGGATAGAATATTTTTCATGTTTGTCCGAATTGGTTTCGGAGAGATATAAAAATCGATAAAATTTGAACGGTTATGCGCAGCATTGCACTGAAAATTACACGATCGAAAAACATTCAAATTTTTCGATGAAATTTTCACTACTGCTACATCTCACTGTACGTATTTCAAATATCAAATTCCTGTTACGAGAAATTATAAAATATTTTCAAAATAAAAACTTGATATAAATAAGAATTTAAATCGTTAAAAATAGCGGGTTATTACAATATCTGTGGTGGCACAAGGCTTTTGAGGTTCCGTCTTTGTCCCCATTTCTTGATTAGGCCCTACCAAAAATTTACTGTACCGTTGAGGTATATTATCAAACATAAAGCTTCAATGTGTTCCTATTCACAATATCACATATCTCCATAACTTGTTTTTTTAAATAAACCCAGAATAACATATCAACTTATTATTCTTCAGTCTGCCTAATCAAATTAGACTTTCTCTAAAGTCTAACTACAAATTTGGTTCAAGTAGAAACTTCTCAATGGTTATTCCATCAACATTTTGGTAATTCAAGTGGCCTCCTTGAAGTTCTCCAAGGGAGGCCGCTAATTACCAAAAGACAATCATGCTATCCAATAAATATTACTATCATCCCTATTTCTAAGAAACTAATGCTGCAGATTCTTCCTTTTATTCCCAAAGCTTCGGCTATCTTCATTTCATTCTCTAGTCTTCAGGTGAAGTTTGATTCAAAAAGAATTTCCTAAATTGAATCTCTAGATCTAACTAATAAATATATAATCTATACTATGACTAATTTTTTTTTCTTATGCTCCAATTTGTTGGAAATATAATTCCAAAAAGGTCTTTTGTTAAAATTTTCATAAATTTGCCAAGAAATAATATTAACATGTTTAAAATTACAAGGAATTGGTATTGTTTTATTTTGGATTTAAATGTAATTTGTGTGCAAACATGAAAATTTACACATTACATCCTTTTCATTTTGAACATATTCCTCCTAATTTTAAATATGATCCCTCTTTTCTTTTGAATAACAACAAAAAGGCTAACTTATAAAAATTAAACAAATACCTTTAAACAAACCAAAATATGGTCATATTCAGACTAAAAAGGTCAATGCAATTCCAATATCTCATCCTTATTCTTGAGGATGGCATTCCATGAGGCTAAATTTCCAAAAACTCTAAGACTAATACACTTCCTTTGTGCAGGCTATAAATCTAATTCCGTTATGAACTTCCAAATTTCATATATAGTAAGTTGTTAGGTTGAATGTCATAGATTCTTTCTCTACTTACCCATTTGTCTTATGAATTTAGCAAGGGTTTTAAATCCCAACATCTCATGCATAACAGGGATTTATTACTTTCATCATGTTTATACTCTTATCTAATCAATACGGGGGAAAAACTAACAATAGCAGACTAATTTTTTTTTGGAAGTTTTCTCTTACAATTAAATGGTCTAAATACTACTGAAGTCTTAGTACTTTCAATCCAAATCCTTAAGATGTCAATTCCATACCTCTAAATTTTCCATCTTTTCCTTCTTTATAAATATGGTCCATTCAAATATGTATGTATGTATGTATGTATGTATATGTGTGTGTGTGTGTATATATATATATATATGTGCCTCTAGACCGTTTCCTAAAATCTTATTTAATTCCCTCAAGATTTTTTATTCAGGCTTGAAATATATCTACTTACTCCAAACCAACTTGTCTTTTTAAATAAATTCCCAAAATTTCCTTTTTAATCTTATTCACTACAAATTCATTGCCCATTAAATTTGAAATTTATAGTCATGAATTCATTTCCTCAAAATCATGAATTATGCTACTTATATTCTATATATATCTTTATATTTGTATATATTACGAACCGTTAGATACAGTTATTGATGCATTAATTCCTGACTAACTATCATGGGCAGTATTGTTTACAAGCAGATCTATAAAATTTACTAATTCTTCAAATTTAATCGCATAGTCATCTATTTCTTATGTAACAACATCATTCTTAGTGACATTAGTAATATTCAATCGTCGTGTTATTGTCAATTGCATGCTTGTATATCTATACCCTATTGTGACAACAATTTAATAAGGTTTCCAAAAATTTGCATTAATTGCCTCTTTTAAATGTTGTAGCATAAAAGATCTGAACTTCCACTTTTTAAAATATAATTCTATTTTCTCTTATGAATCAGTGACTAATGTCTTTTTAGATTTTTTTTTTAAATGTTGCACTAAGAAATTTGGTGCTTCTTTTTCAACTATTATATTCACTGTTATGTTGCATGTCTATGATAAACATTTAAGATTTTGCGTAAGCTACTTAAAAAAAACTTAACTGAATGTCAAAAACTTAATTGGCAATATTATGTTTCCTAAAAATGTCTAATTGACATTCATTATCATATGTAACACTCCTTTGAAACATAACCCAATAAATGTAAGAGATCTTTTTATATTTAGTAAAATATTCCAAATGTATATTTCAACTTTAATGTTTCACAAACATTTGCCACATGCCCAAAATTCCTTCGTTATGAATAATGTATCTTTTCCTATTCAAACAACCATCTTTTATACGCACACTAAATGTTTAGTCTTTAATAAATGACAATTGTTTTTGAAAGGAATGTTCATCTCTATTCGCAATTGAAACCTAAATCTTTTAGCATTAAATCAATTAGCAATTAATTCTCCTATTCATATCCTTTTTTTCAAATGTATTTTGAAACAATATACTGCATTCCCTGTTAGCACAAAGGCTCTTATATATATATATATATATATATATATATATATATATATATATTGAAATTCCTTGATGAACATAACAATTCGTTACTTTTAATTTGCACAATGGGGGGTCTCCCAAAAATTAGATTGAATGGTCATAAATACATTCCAAATTTACTAAATAACTTACTTGGAATAATCTTTCATCCTTTATATTACCCCTTAGCATTCTTATCTTCTCGCATGTTGCTTATCTTATACTGGTTCTATCATTTCAAATCTACCAAAATTTTAATAAATTTGCTATCTTTTCTCTTCTAGTTAGGTATGTTAATGACGTTTATTTTTCCAAGCTATTATGTCTTGTCTTCTTTCTCTTCTTATTTTTCTTTCTAAACACCAATTTACTATCACCATCTAGAAAAGGACATTTTCAATTCTAAAATTTTAAAAGTTCATTTCATCAAGACCACGAAAATTCTAATTAACTGTTTGAATTTTTTAGTGCTTGTTGCTTTAATTTCCTTTTCCATTAAATCTCTTATTTGCAAACATCCATAATTAACCCTCTCATTTTTTTTGTGCTAAAACTCATATTTATTATTGGTCTAATTGAAGAACTAATGAACATTTATAACTCCAAATATTTTTTTTCCAATTGGAATTTTTATGCAGTTCTAGTCCATATAAAGAGGTGAACAGTTCTTCAAAATTTTTTTCTTTCAAATAACTTTTTGTAGCATGTCAAAAATCCATTTTGATGGGTTTCCAAAGACTCATGGTATTTTATCTAAATTTTCTAACATGCTATTCTATGGAAGTTTATTTTCTAACATTTCTATTTTTCTAATTAAATTGATGCTATGTCGAAAATCATATTTTTAGGTTTTACATTTCCTTGTCAATTAGAAAAATATGCTTATCTTTTTAAAATTTTCCTATCGCACCTACAATGTTTTCAACGAAGGTTAATATCTTTGTTTATGAAACCCTATATCTCATCTCAACCCTTTTTCTTTCGTATTCTTTGTTTTTTTCCATCTCTACACATTCCTAATATATGTCCATTTAAACCATTTCAATTATCGGTTATTCTTATGGACATTTTTAACATTTCCTCCAAATATTCATACCTATAAATGGTCTTAAATAATCCATTAATACTTTCCTTTCTAACCATTTAACGTTCCTTTGAAAGCTTAGATGTTCATAGCTCAATTTTGTCAAAGATGTCTGTTAGCCAAAACCGGACATATTTCTCAATTTGGTCTATATTAATTGTTCACCTAATGAACACTTATTTAAAAGTTTTCTTTACCATGAAAGATAATTCATCTGATTAACTTCCATTTATCACCTACTAAATAAGGAGGTTTATATCCTTTCCATATTTCAAATCCTATAACCATCCAATGCTCAGAGGTCTCCAAATTGTCAAGGAGTTGCAACATTACTATATGGCCTCTAGAATATTTCTAGAATGTAATGCCAAACCTTCCCTAAAAAGATCTACAGATGCTCCTTTCTAAAGATATGTGTACTTTGAAAAAAAAATATACTTATATATATATATATATATATAGTAAAACTTTTGAAAATCCGTTTTCAAAATAACAAGTACGTCTCTCATAAGTATATATTTCCCCATGATCGGGTAACCTATGCTCTGATACCAAATGTAACAACCTGCCCGGAATGGGCCTAAATTTCGACCCAGAAAAGGTCCATCGAAACTTAGAGCCGTTTTAAATGGATCGTTGGTTCCTGTAAGGATTACAATTGCATAGAATAAAAACAGGTACTTCGAATGGAAATCTCACACAACGAAAAAGAGAAAATATAATAATAAAAATAAGATGTACCATTTATTTCAAAACCACAGAAATACAACAGTCACCATTACATATGTTCAATGGGTACGTCAAATAGTTCATTCTCACAAGTTTCCAAAAGAAGTAAAGCAATAACTACTGATAAAGCATAACAACTTCGTCTTCTTCACCATCTTCGATCATCACTTCGTCCATCGCTTTTACCCTATCTACTGACCTGTTGGATATGTTGAGGAGAGGGGTCAGAACATAAAGTTCCATGTGACTGAAATATAGTGTTACTTAATGTCCATACCCTATATTTTTAGCAAGTTACATATGTCAAGGTATGTCTATGCAACACACAACAAACACAAGTTTCTAACCAATGGGGTAAATATCCAAGTCAACTGCCCAGTATTGTTTATAGGGTAAAGACCCAACGAGGTGGCATTCTCGGTCACTTATGGCCCTGTTACAGGTGGATTCTTACACTCTCTTATAACCCTGAGGCGGACCCTTGCCCTTTCAGACCCCATCCTAGTACATTAACGTTATTAAGTCAATTCTCTCATTTGTAATATGAGAAGTAGTATTGCGAACGCTACTACTTAACTAATATTACCTGGTAGGACACCTATGTCGCTTAAGACTCTCCTTAGACAGTTGGTGAGCATGTAATGGTCACATATCTTTTAATTACCAGTATGTCCCTAGTTGAGCCCTAACGAAATTCTAGAGGAAGTGCACATCCCCGTGAACTACCCAACTCCGTTACCATTTTATGCCTAACCACTTTTAGAGAAGGGGGATCTAAAGACTTACTTCAAATCTAATAAGGGTGGGTCCTATGACTTTAGTTCATCTCTAAGGAATAAACCTTCGGAGGGATCCTAATCCTAACCAAATAAGGCCCAAACTAGATAAAAAGAGAGTCGACCACTTATAAACTTCTCAAGGCATAGTAAACCTGCCTATTTTCACACAATAGACTTATATATATAGTTGTATATATACACACTAGACCTCTCACATTAAACCTTATACATGTAGATGCTGGATATGCTGGTCGGTTCCGGGCAGGATTAAACTACAAGTTGGTTTAACGTCGTGTCTAGTGTACTAAGTTTTTGAATGGACTATAGCAACTAGACATCTCACATTATTTGGACCCACTTGTGGTTGTTGGATTTGCTAGTCGGTTCCAGGACAATTGGCAACTAACCTCGTGTCAATGTGTCACTATTTACATATATTTAAAGTCATTCTATATACGCACACACAAGCAATCAAACATGTTTATTAAGGGGACATTTCAAATTCAAATCTAATCTAACCGCATTTATTATGCTAATACAACGTTAATTACATTGATTATGTTTATATAAGTATAATAATAACACCTATATAACGTAAATTTCCGTAAAATTGGTGAAACGTTCTAACGTGGCAATTGTCAACTTTTATCCAAATCAAGGCATACAAGTTAGGTTTTCTGTACTTTTACCGCTACAAGATAGGCATGATAACGTAATGATAAGATAACAAATAGCAGTGAATGGAAAAACATATATATGCATAATTTCAACTTGCATCCTAGGCATGTAGAAATGAGTTCAGTACTGAATTAAAAATAGAGTATAACATATACTTATATGTACATTTTTATAATTCATATTTCGTCCAATTCACCCCTTTTTGGTGTTGTATACATAATTTTTTTTACATTTGACCAATTTCAGTTGTGAATGCATTTATATCCAAAATATGTTCGAAAACTTATTCAAATCATGAAACAATCAAATCCAAACCTTTTTAGGCTAAGTTCAAATAACAATAAAGGTGAATTACATAAAATATAGATAATAGTAGCAACACCCTAATTTCATCTTTAATCCAATATTGAAACCAAAAATCTACAAAAGCTAATTAATCATGACAATTCATACACAATTACAAGATAGAGGATTTGGATTTTTTTAATGTTTATGTTGTCGAATTTCCCAAATCCTCCAAGGCATATCTATTCACATGACAATATATTAGAAACATGAATATGCCTTAAGTAAATGAGATTCCACTTGCAAATCTTGGCAGAACAGAGAGAAATTTGTGGTAGATCTATATCTGCACTAATTCTTTGCGTTCAAACCTGCTCCAATAATCCTCCTAATTATATATATATATATATATATATATATATATAAGAGACATGCATTAGAATCTTTTACATATATTTATGCTAAATTCCATAATATTAAATTTATATGAAGTAGAAAGAGACGAATTAGGAGTAGAGTTAGAGAAATAGAAGAAAACCTTTACCTTATTCTTTATTTTTCTCTGGAATCTTGCAATGGTGGAGAGGTATCATGGAGCAGGGGTAGAGAATGATTAGGGTTTCATAGTGAAATAGGAGGGGATATATATAGTTGCCCGTGTGAGCATAGACCGTTGGATTAATTAGAATTAATCCATGCCTTTTATTTTTATATATCCCTCATAAAGAAACCTAACCACATAGCTTTATTGGGTTGCATTGCTGAGGTGTTAATTTTTATTTAATATGTTCCTTAATCTCTTAATCTTATTCCATATATGCAATACATTTTGTCCCCCTAATCGTATCTTCAATTCAAAATTTGAATCTCCTTCTTTATTTTAATTTATATTTTGGACACATACGCATATATATTATCCAATTAATTATATATATACATGTATATATATATATATATATATTCTTCGTTTACGACCCAAATTCATTTGTTCATAACTTCTTTATACATTGACCGTTTTCAACATATTATATATGGAAACGATGTAGAATTTCGCTACGAATCCAAATAAAAGAATTTCATAGCCAAATTCTTAAAGCTGCAAAATCTCATTTCTAGCCATATTATTTAATTGCTTATTTTTAATTATTTATTTATACTTATGAATTTTACGGGGTTTTATAGGTGGCTACGGAAAGAGGGAGGAGGTGGTGAGAGGCGGTGCAGGTGGGGAGGGAGGTGCGTAAGCGGGAGCGCAGGTCAGTTGAGAGTAGAAGGTGGTGCGGCCATGGTAAGGAAGCTTGGAGGAGGAAGAAGACTTAAGAAGAAAATGAAAAAGAAAGAGAAGAAAGTAAGAAAAGGAGGAGTTTTTATTAAAAAAGGCATTCACATGGATCAAATAGGTACGGAGGGGAGATGGAGTAAGAAGAAAAAACTTGAGAGCCTTGGTTGGATGACACCCCGTTTGTTGTTAATGGCCTTAAAGGCTTTTACAAAGTGTTGAATGTGTTTTAGTTCAACCTCGCTTCTTTGACTCGTGTGATCAAACGGTAAATCCATTTATCATGAAATTTTGAGTCCTAACATAAATCATAATTCCAGATCCAACGGAATAGGTCTCGTCAAATTTAGAGTTCATTTGACCATCCGTATTATTTTTTATTGCATTTTCGCTTAATTTCGAGTGGTTTACCCGATATTCTTTTATTTTTCGCACACTCATATATTAACCCTAAAAATTACAAAATTTTTAATCTTACCATTTTTCGATGTTTGGGATCCCATTGGTCCCGTTGAATTACAAGATCATTTGAAAAATGTTCCTTTGTAAGCAATTGAAATAGCGTTAAATCATCGAATTTTTAAAATCAACTAAAAATCCTTGTAAAATTAATTTTAAAATCAAATTTAAATTGGTTTCAAAATTCCAGGCCGTTACAACTATCTTTGTATATACACTTATGTGATATATTCTTATCTATTTCCAACTTCGTGATGTGAATATCTGTGACTTATTTGTGTTATGTATTTATTTCTAAAGAGATTTTTAGCCATTATGTAGAAGCTTTCTTAGGCTATTATCTAGATAGTCACCACTCAATAGCCTTATTCTTCAAGTTAGTTGACAACATTACTTTGTAATGTCCTTGGCTAATGTGGGTATAGTGGTGGGGGCATCGCCTCTTCCCCAATGTACTTTGGAAAAAACATTGCCGCTTACATTCCATTAGTGAGCTCCAATAAAGCGACCTCCCATTAACAAAGTATGTTAGAAGTATTCAAATCCAAAACCCGTCTTGTCAAATGGTAAAAGCACTCGAGAGCGTAAATAATCATTTAACGAGAAGATATAATCCCAATCTTTCGCTGATACTCCGCTTGGTATTCAAAATAACCACTTTCTCTGAATGTGTCATCTCGTGGAACTTAGCACTTTAAGAGGAGAATTAACTTTGAACAATGCTCAAACTTTTGAATCGGTAATGCTTTGGTGAATATATCTAGCGCGTTATCCACCATGTGCAACTTCCAAAGATATATTAGTTTACCTTAAATCATAGCTACCAAAAAGGACTCTCTTACCTTACTATGCTCAGTAAATGAGCTGAATGCCAAATTTTATGTGACATCCCACACCTTTTAGCATACCCTAAACGAGTCATACCAAGAAATATGGAGCGTCTAAATATAATAAAACTTTACATAGACAGAGTTTCACAATACATAAAAGAAATCACAATAGAAAGCATTTCACAAGGGACACAGTTTATTGTTCAAAATAAAATTTCACTTGAAAACCATAACATCTCATAATGTCTTACAACCTTAATATCATAAATCATATTAGAGTACATCACAAAATAAACATCCCTTTCAAGATCTATAATAACTAAAATAAATAAAATGCCAAAAAGAGAAGTGAATATGTGTAACGACCCATATTTTTCTGCCTATTTATTTCGAATATTTTAATTATTTTAATTATTCAAAATATTGGTTTGAATTTAAATAATCGAATTTAATGATTTTATTTGGAATATATTATTTAAATAAATAATAAAATAATATTTTAATTTCAAAAATATTTTGGAAAATATAGAATTTGAAATATATTATGACCGGGCAGTTTAAAGTGGTCAAATATTGGTCATATTGAAAATATAGGGACGATTTCGATTCGAAAATGACGGTAGAGAGATATGGTTTATAATTTAATTAAATAACGAGCTGCAGCGGTGCGACAATTCGCGATTTGGCGTTTTGAACTTCAATTGGTCGTACCGGGTTCAAAATAAGTCGGATTTCCTCGAAATAAGAAACATCGGGACTGGTTTGACTATATCTTTCCAATGGCAGAGAAAAATCCAATTTTTGTCGTGTAGATTTTATTTTACGTCCAAATCAAATTTTGGAAAAAAACGCTATGGAATTTCCTTTATATATATAGCGCTGTGTTTATATAAAATAAAGGGTTTTTAAATTTTTAAAATATCGATTTGACTTCAAAATCAACCCGGGATATTTTATTGTGGTAGTATACAATATTCCGGTCGTGTATGGCCAATTAATAATATTATATTGAGGTATTTTAAAATTGGTATATTTTATTTGAATTGGCCAGTTATAAAAGGGCCATTATTCAAACGACCTCAGTTTTCAATGAAACAAATTTTATTGGGACCGTAACAGTAAATTATTGCTAGATTTCAAGTGGCGCGTCAATTAGGGTTAATTTGTGAGCGTGGCAAAATAAAATACAGAGAAAAATGACCATGTAAACATGAACGAGGGCCATTTGAGCAAACGAACTCGAAATTCGACGAAAAAAGTTTCATTAGGATCATATCGTCATATTATACTATGTCGTCCATTCGCATCACAAACGGGGTTCGTATGTGAGCGCAGCAGCGAATAAACAACATTTGAAAACGCGATAGGTACGAAATAAAATATCGTTTGTCACATCGAGATAAATAAATATTATTTTTCCTTTATAAATAGAAAGCTCCATCACCCTCTTACCAGGAAATTCAGCCCACCTTTATATTTTCGCCTGAAATTTGCAAAAAAGCCCCTATCTACATTTTAATTTATATCTTCCAATCCGAGAAGAATTCGAGGGGGGTTCCAAAGTGAAAGTGGTAGACCAGAGTGTTGTCTAGCTACTATAAAAAGTTGGGTGACTTTCGCGACCTGTGGTAGCCAGAATCGGTGTTAAACCGTGGAAAAACAATTTTCGTTTGGGCCAAAATTGAGGAGTTTAGGTCAATTTGAGGAGACGGGACCTTGCGGGTTTTGTAGAGGAGAGGCAAGGCTTCGTTTTGGCTCTGATCTGAGGTCGGCTGGTGGTCTGTGGTGACAGTAGTGGCAAGATGAACGTGGATGAGTGTTTTTGGGTTCGGTTTTAAAGGTCATAACGGTTTTGGCCAAAATTAGAGGCGCTGGAGGTGTTGTTGGTGTCGGGTCCGAGGGGGAAAGGATGGGGGTGGCACGATGGTCAAAATGGTGGTGGTCTGGTCGTCGATGGGTGCCTGTGGCGTTGGAACATGGGCCGTGTTCAACTTCCGTTCATCTAGGGATTCTGGCGATTTGGTCAAGGGTTGGAGCTCGGCACAATCGTCGATGGTAAGGCTCAGAGCGGCAATTCTGGTGAGGTCAGTGGCGTGGGTCCCGGTGTGATAGATCGTCGGTGGCAGGATTGGGAAGGTCCGGTGTTCTCAAAGAAGAAGGAAGATTGGGTTCTGGAAATTGTTTTAGGGGAAACCGTGTTTTACCATCTAACGATGATGACGTGGCTCTGATTAGAGTAAGTAAAGGTAATTAGAATGTTTAATAATAAATTATAGTTTAATTAAAAATCATATATTATATAAAAACTTTGAATGCGCGTAACTTCCACATTCTTTAACGAAATTTAACGAAACTGGATCCGTTGGGATCGCAGGGATGAGGCCTAGACGATGGCACTGATTAGGCACTGATCTGACGCAGTCGAAATTTCTGTAAATTTTGAACGTTCGTTCAAGATTTAAAGGAACAAACGCGTCAACCGCCAACCGAATAAATCTGGTGAGTTAATTCTCACACCTTCTGGAATCCTATGATGTGGTAGATTCATATTAAATTATAATTTACCTTTAAAAGTATAAATTGGTTGATTGGTTGCTAGTGGTTGTTTATTTGATTGATTGGTTGCTGTTATTTAATCGTTTTAAACTGGTGGATCATATGAAATTTATTTCATATATTATTATGAAAAGTATAACGAGCTGTGGTGCAGGGAAGAACAGGTTGGAGGGATCCGACCGGGTTCCTCAAATATTATATATGTTGTTTGTTTGTTTTATATTGTTGATATTGAACTGATTGAACTCCCTATGGTAGAAAAACCAGTTGAGTGTGATGGTTGAATAGATATTCACCCGTGTTGTGTTTAAATCAACCGACAGTGTTGATTTGGTAATTGGCGGTACTGTTTTAACAGTCGTTCTGCCGTCAGGCGAATTGACATAGATTTTAAGTTATAAATTATTTTTATAACTGAACTAGAGTTTTTTTCCAGTTATTTTATATAAATAATTAAATTAGAAATTTATAAATAATTTAATCGAGTTATAAAAGAAGTTATGCAAATGGTTTATGCGGGTTAATGCAGAAAGCCAACAAATATACCTACGGGTTGGAAAAATGCAATAATCGGTTGGTTTAAACGATTAAATGGTGTTAAAATAATTAAGTTATTTAATCAATTTAAAGGGGGAAATGACAAAAGGAATTCAATTGAATGAAGTTGTTATAAGATTGGTAAGAAACACAAGCCAGGTTAAAAGGGATTTTAAACAATAACGATAACTTTGAAAGTAAAAGAATTGTGTCGAGCGAAATGTTATAATTTAAATAAAGATTTCAAACGAAACGGGAATTACATACCATAGCTTGTGGGAAATATTGGTAAGGGATGCTGAAGATATTTATTTGAGTTGATCAGTGTTAATATAGTTTATCTTAATGTTAATGATTATTTTAATAATCTAAGCGATGACTTTAATTTGAATTCAATTAAAGAATAATGAAATGGTAAAATGGTTTGACCAAAAGGAACAATAAGGGTTTATAAAGAGATTTAAAAATCCAAGTTTTCAAACAAGGTTTGTAAATGAGATTTTTAAGTGAAATTGTGCTTTAAGTTAAAAGTTGTGTTTTAATGAAGACTTCCTTAATTCAAGGAATTAAGTAAAGAGATTATATTGAACATGGATTTCAAATGTAAGGAATGGTTTGTAAAAATCATATTTGAAATCGAGATGGTAAATAAGATTTTGGTGAAATGATTAGGTGACGAACTGGTATTATTCTAAGGTAAGAATGTTGTCGATCAAGGTTTGAGAGGTAACTAAAATACCCCAACTTAGTTGATTTCACTATTATCGAGGAATGGTATTAGTTTGGAACGAGGGAAGGTATTGAAATTGGTTTTACTTTATACAAGGAATATCGAACTCTAATGCAGGGTCTTGGGAAATTAAATAATATTGAAATATTAGTTTCAAAAGAAATAAGGATATTGATTTCAAATTATATTGAATATTTGTTATTCAATTAGAGTTGATCGAATATAGTATTTGAAATAGAGTTAGCCAAACATAGTTATTCAGGAAGAGTTGCCATTGCGTACGACTGCTAGCGTAATTCGCAGGGCTGCAGATAGCCTACGGCGGTCGGATGTTTCCTGAGGGAATCAGGCGTAACCATTATGATCGCTGCGACCTAGAGTCAAGCGAGTGGAGTAAGTCGAATGTTAGTTAGTCGATAGGAGTAATCATGTCAAGTTAGTCCAGCTGAGTTAAATAAGTCAAGTTAGAGTTAATCGATCAAAGTAAACCAGTCAGAGTTAATCAGAGGAAAGTTGGGTTATATCATGAAACACCCCACCTCTGTTAGGGTCACTCTCAAAGGGAATGCCCTAATTTTGGTGGAGGTTTATAAGTATAAGTCACAGATATACAAGACAGATACAAGAACACGTATTTTTGAACAGCGGAAAAACAACAACTTTTATTTCAACATAATACGTGTTCACAAACCATGTCATAATTTGTCTTACAATACTTCCAAAATCATAACTGTCTTGATTACATTATTTAAAAAAGCATAAAGAAAACATGAATAAACTGCAAAAGTCCCCTAATTGTTGTCCAAAGCCATAGTCCAAAACGGAAAAGATCCAAGCAATACATTCTTTCTCTTCAAGCTGGATGTGAAAACTGGTCAAGCTGCGGTATTCCCTCCTTGAGAACCTGGGGGGGAACGAAAGAAAACGAGGCGAAAGGAAAAGGGTCAGTCATAAAGACTGAGTAAGTCCTAGTGACTTTCAGTGTAAAAACGGTTAAAACAACATGTCATGTATGAACTGGAACTAAACTCAAGAAGGGTGTCAAGGTAGACAAGATAAACTAAGGTGATCATGATAAGTCAAGACAAGTCAAATAAAGCATCACATGTTCAAGATTCGTTGCATCGACTGTACTAGTATACTAAGCCCATGTCACGAGTTAATCACAAAATAAATCCCACGGCCCAATATCGTGAAACGACCCTGAAACGGGGTCCGACCCAAGTACGGGGTCCTACGGAGCGCTTATCTAGTCGATCGGCTCCCTACAAGTTCTAGCTCGTCAAGTGTCTGTGTCATACGGCTAATCACGAATGTAGTCACCTGTGCTGGGTCCACCTTCAGGTGTATCAGCCCTAGGGTGTCAACCCCTGACACGATTCAAGATGCACAGATAAATCTACTGATACCCAGTGTCTACCCCGGAATACGTGCACGACCGTAGTCCACCGAACCTACACTGGCGTACCCCACTGCCGTTGTTCACCTCTTACAATCAGCCCAGTAATCGTGCCCCACCCGGCCTAGCCCCAGGGTGCCTTGATACATCTAGAGGGTTACTGCTGAAAAGGGTCGTGTCTAGGGTTTCGCCTAACAGATTTGGTCATGCAATTCGTGACCTAAACCGCCTAACCGATTAAGTCATGTAATTCGTGACTTAATCCTTTTCCAGTCTAGTCATGTCAAGGTGGTTAAGTATGTCATTTAAATTCGCGACTTAACCCGCCTACGTGTCATGTCAAGTTGGCTAAGTGTTGTCGATTCAAGTTCATGACTTCGCCCTAAAAATCGTGTTCAAGTTGGTTAAGTTGTCTTTTCATGTTCATGACTTAACCCTAATTGGCATTAATTGATTCGTTAATGCACCGAACCACTCACATTGGATCCTGTTGTTCGTAGCCACTGGATTTGCCGGGCGGTTCCGGGCAAGTTTACGCTACAAACTCAACCCAACCTCGGGTTTCAAGCGCGATGTGACCAACTACCCACATTGGATCCTATTGTTTGTAGCAACTGGATTTGCCGGGCGGTTCCGGGCAGGTTTACACTACAAACTCAACCCAACCTCGAGTTGGCCACTTTCTTGTTTTCTAAAGTCATGCCCATGTTCTTATCAGATTTCGTGCTATTTCCATAGCATGTTCATATGTCAACTTCGTGCCTAACTAAGGCATGTTTTTTCAAGTCAAGTTATGGCATGTTCAAGTCAAGTTTTCGTGCCATATTTCATGTTCTACTTATGCCAAATTTCACGGTTTATGATTCATGTTTTGCCTATTCTACCCAATCGTATCCTCAACGTATATAAACGTACTTCGTTCACAAGCATAAACAATTCAAGAGATAAAGGGGAATAACACCAAACATGTGATAGGCATATATGACAATTCCAACATCACTTGCATAATAAACAGGCTATAACATATCACATGGTTTCAATACTAGCATGATGATAACTTGGCATAGTAATGGTTCCAACTTAGTTTAACATGATGATTTAAACTTTACATCATAGGCATAATAATCATTGCGGGCATAATAATAATTTTATTACAACATGAAACATTAAAGGCATGGTAATTCTAATAGGCATAGTGGATTCCAATTTAGCATTTTTAACATAATGATTCTCATCTAACATTATAAACATAATGATTCCAATTTAGCATTTTTAACATAATGATTCTCATCTAACATTATAAACATAATGATTCATTTTTAACATAATGATTCTCATCTAACATTATAAACATAATGATTCCAACTTTTCATCATAACCTAGCAATTCCCAATTTTGTCATTAACATGATAGGTATATTAACATCAAAGGCATAGTTCCATCAACATCATAGACATGGTTTAATTAGCATCATAGGCAAGGTTTAATCAACATAAAGATTTCAATAAACATAGCGATTCCATGGACATGTATTAGTCCAACTTGCCATACAATTAAGCCCAAGTGATTCATAACAATATCAAAATCATGATAAGTTTAACTTGTAGCGTTGACATAGCAATATTCCCAAATTATGATTCAAAGTTAAACAATATAAACATGGATTAATAATAGTTCCTAAATCCGGTTTCAATTCATGGCATGTCCATGTTATTTTAGCGTTTTTGCCTAAAAAGTAACATAGAACTTACAATGTGAAGCAAGTAATCAAAATAGAAACTTCCAAATCAAATAGCCCCAAATCCGTTGTCTAAAGCGTCGTAGTTGTTGTAGCTTCTAGTTGTAGCCTTCAAGATTCGTCCTTCGCCTTCTTTAATTTTTGTTCTTTGTATTTTTAATTTAGAGCTCTAGGTTTAATGGCGGCGGCTTGAGGCTAAAATGAAATAGTATGATTTAGGCTAGGTCTTAGGTTCTTTTTATAGTGTTTTTGAGTTGATTCGGACCGTCGATGGAGCTTGGTTTAATAATAGCCGTTCGTTCAAAGGAGAGACCAACCAGGAGCTGACACCTAGCCCTAGTGACAAGGCAAGGCTCATAAAATCGACCAAACACAGACTAGGCCAGCCAGGGTGGGCTAGGTTCGACCTGGCTCAGGGGCCAGGTCGACACCCCAGTCGACACCGTGTCAACTTGGCAGTCGACACGGGTTACCCAGGTCGACTGCCCAGTCGACCTGGCTAGCCCTAGGTCGACTGCCAAGTCGACCTGGGTGCCTTGGGCGGGAATTTTCCCGCTCTAGCCAATTGGGCCCGATTTTGAATTTTAAATTTGTTTTTTTGAGCTGTTTTCGTTTGTTTGAATTTTAAACTGAATTCTGGAACTTCCGGAGGCCATATCTTCTTCATATGGAGTCCGTTTTACGCAAACTCAGACTCTATCTTAAGCAGAATTCCAAGACGAACGCAATGGCTTATCCCGTTTCCCTCAATTCTTTGATTTGAAATTAATTATACTTTAATTTGTGAATTTCACTGTTATAGAATACACGGGGTGTTACATATCATTAGTATATTAAATAAGAATTCAATTATCGTATTTTAAAATATTAAAAGGGTAGAAGTCTTAATTAAGCAGAATTGAATTAGTTTGTTTTAAATTTTAAAAGGGCCTAGTAATGCTGAATATTGAACCAGTAAACTCATAGGCGTGTCATGTTTGAAACACTATATATTTTGATAGTTAAATCACTAACTATCAAATCTGTCCAATACGATTGTTGGTACAGAAAGACGGGGTTCGAATCTATATTCGAAAACCATTTCGACCAACAAATATGTGAAGAGATCAGAAGATGATTGAGATGAAGCATTGAAGACCGTAGAATTTCATAAACAGAAGGACCACTAATATTCTCTGCCTTGCAAGCAGAGATAAGCTGTGATTCTGTCGTGGTTGGAATCTACGGGTTGCAAAGGCTTCTCGCTACTGATCCATAGGGTGATTCCTATATGAGATGCAGTAGGAGAGTACCTTCGGTTCATCCTGTTCCTGGATGACTTGGATGAATGTCTGACAGAGTATTTCCAAAAGAATTACATGAGTTGATTTCTCCAAATGTACCATAGTTAATGGCGGAGAAATGGTTATTCTCTAGACAAATAAACTAGAGCATTTTTGTGGACGTCAATTAGTGTGATCTGGCGGATCTGACGATGTGGCATTCAAAGTGAATGATAACCGGATGTTTTAAAGTTAAGTTCTGGCCTCAAGCCTCATCAACCGGGAAATGAAAAAAATCGGGCAGGCAGCGTGGCTATGTGGGTCGCTCCCATTAAGATGTATGATCACCTATCTTGAGAAATTCCATTTGCTTCTTTAATCTATATTCCGATGCTGTCCCTTTTCGGGAGGCGGTTGCTGATCCCAACCGTCGGTGATATACATTCGATACACTCAAGCGAAATGAGTTGTCGGTCATGTGAAGGCCGGGTTGCAAGACGTTCTTGTTGAACCCAGTGTATTCGCCTCTAGAGATACACATTCGGAAGGTGGTCCCATACCTTGTCAAGGTTGGAATCCAATACCCAATAAGCGCCCGCAGTTTTGGTTTGTATGCTATATATGTGAAGCGTGAGATGCAAGCGTTCCACTAGATTGATAATTATTTTTATTTAGACATTATGATAATATCAGAATAAACTATGATTTCAAAAACGTTTCAGGTTATAGTAAGGTAAAAACCATCCGTGTTTATGTGTGGACTGGTCTTACTATTATCCTTTGATTTCAGGAAGAATTTTCAAAAGTTAAAAAAGTGTGTGTTCTGTGAATTTATCACTGATAGTATTCCAGACTGATCCGGTGTATTTTGCTTTGCTTCAAATGTGCTCGGGTCAGACCGAGTATGTTCCAAGTTAGGTTCGCTTGGAGTTTTCAAGAGCCGGAAGTAGGCGGCTTCACCGCTAGTTATATAAAGTATTTTTCCGCTGTGTCTGATGTATGTTGAACTCTGATAATTGGTATGTATATACAGATCTTTGTATAAAGGTATTTGATATTATATTTTATCTGTTCCGCTGTGAGATTCTGATGTGTTCTTCTTCTTTCTTATATTCTAATATTTCTTTCTTTCTTTTCTCACCCTCTAATTTCTTTCTCATGACAATTTGGGGTTCGATACTTGGGTTTTTGGCAAGTAATACGGGTTTATGTATTGTTGTCGAAAATTCGAGCGTCGAATTTTTCGTCGGGTCGTTACAGTGGTATTAGATCTATTGGTTTAGAGATAACCTTGGCTCTGTGGTGTGACTCAATAGAGATGGGGTTAGTAATACCCTAGATTGAGTTTGTGTATATATACGAGGGCACGTATTTGTAATTTGATATAAAATTATTTTTAAATTATTTTTGCCCAATTTATTTTGTAAAACAATAGAAGTATGGGTTTTCAAAAATTATTATAGTATGGGCAAATTATTTGGATTTGTTGATGTTGATTATGTGATATGTTTGGATGGTGTACTGGATTTCATGAATATGAACCTGAAGATGAATCAATTTGTTTAAAACCAATATGAAATAAAGAAGTTGAATAAATCAATTCAAATAAATTTGAATGGATAATTATAAGAGATAAATGGATTGTTATAACTTGGTTATAAATCCCGTGTGGATTAAATTGTGTGTGGTATGGATGATATGTAGGATATGGATGTTTGAACCTTATTGCTATTGTTTTGAGGACTAATGAATTGGTTTGAATTGAGAACAGATGCGGAAGTACCAATTCAGTTTAAAAATTCATCCAAGAAAATTTTTTCTGGAGTTAACTGAATCCAGATTGAGAATAGAGCTGCAGTATGACTAAGCAAGCTCAAGTATACATTATCGTATATCACATAATAACGCTCGCCAAAAGGTACGCCTACGCAAATATGAAATTTTGGTTTTTGTTTGGGATTTGAGTTTGGATTTTGATTTTTACGACCATGAGAGTCGAGGTATATATATTTCTTGATCCTGCAATATTGCAGATGTCCTTCGTACAGGGGAGACTCTACCGATATTTTTCCAAAATTTATGGTGTTAGAATTTTTTTTAGAAAATTATTTTATTTGGAATAAATTTGTTTCAAAACCAATTGAGTCAGTTTGAAAATAAATTCGAGTTTTAAAATTAATTATTTTTGAAAAGATAATGGGATTTAACATTCTTTCTACCTTAGCAATTTCGAGGACGAAATTATTTTAAGGGGGAAGGAATGTAACGATCCGTATTTTTCTGCCTATTTATTTGGAATATTTTGATTATTTAAAATATTGGTTTGAATTTAAATAATCGAATTTAACGATTTTATTTGGAATATATTATTTAAATAAATAATAAAATAATATTTTAATTTCAAGAATATTTTGAAAAATATAGAATTTGAAATATATTGTGACCGGGCAGTTTAAGGTGGTCAAATATTGGTTATATTGAAAATATAGGGACGATTTCGATTCAAAAACGACGGTAATTTAATTAAATAACGAGCTGCAGCGGTGCTACAATTCGCGATTTGGCGTTTTTAACTTCAATTGGCCGTACCGGGTTCAAAATAAGTCGGATTTCCTCGAAATAAGAAACGTTGGGACTGGTTTGACAATATCTTTCCAATTGCAGAGAAAAATCCAATTTTCGTTATGTAGATTTTATTTTATGTCCAAATCAAATTTTGGAAAAAACGCTATGGAATTTCCTTTATATATATATAGCGCTGTGTTTATATAAAATAAAGGGTTTTTAAATTTTTAAACATCGATTTGACTTCAAACTCAACCCGGGATATTTTATTGTGGTAGCATACGATATTCTGGTCGTGTATGGCCAATTTCAATATTTTAATAATATTATATTGAGGTATTTTAAAATTGGTATATTTTATTTGAATTGGCCAGTTATAAAAGGGCCATTATTCGAACGACCTCAGTTTTCAACGAAACAAATTTTATTGGGACCGTAATAGTAAATTATTGCTAGATTTCAAGTGGCGCGTCAATTGGGGTTATTTTGCGAGCGTGGCAAAATAAAATACAGATAAAAACGACCATTTAAACGTGAACGAGATCCATTTGAGCAAACGAATTCGGAATTCGACGAAACAAGTTTCATTAGGACCGTATCGTCAAATTATACTATGTCGTCCATTTGCATCACGAACAGGGTTCGTATGTGAGCGCAGCAGCGAATAAACAACGTTCAAAAACGCGATAGGTACGAAATAAAATATCGTTCGTCACATCGAGATAAATAAATATTATTTTTCCTTTATAAATAGAAAGCTCCATCACCCTCCAACCAGGAAATTCAACCCACCTTTATATTTTCGTCTGAAATTTGCAAAAAAGCCCCTATATACGTTTTAATTTATATCTTCCAATCCGGGATGAATTCGAGGGGGATTCCAAAGTGAAAGTGGTAGATCGGAGTGTTGTCTAGCTACTGTAAAAAGTTGGGTGAGTTTCTCGACCTATGGTGGCCGAAATCGATGTTAAACCGTGGAAAAACCATTTTCGTTTAGGCCAAAATTGAGGAGTTTGGGTCAATTTGAGGAGACGGGACCTTGCGGGTTTTGTAGAGGAGAGGCAAGGCTTCGTTTTGGCTCTGATCTGAGGTCGGCTGGTGGTCTGTGGTGACGGCAGTGGCTAGATGAACGTGGATGAGTGTTTTCGGGTTCAGTCATGAAGGTCATAACGGTTTTGGCCAAAATTGAAGACGCTGGAGGTGTTGTTGATGTCGTGTCCGAGGGGGAAAAGGACGGGGTGGAACGACGGTCAAAATGGTGGTGGTCTGGTCGTCGATGGGTGCCTGTGGCATTGGAATTTGGGCCGTGTTCAACTTCCGTTCATCTAGGGATTCCGGCGATTTAGTCAAGGTTGGATCTTGGCACGATCGTCGATGGTAGGGCTCAGAGCGGCGGTTCTGGTTAGGTCAGTGGCGTAGGTCCCGATGTGACAGATCGTCGGTGGCAGGATTGGGAAGGTCCGGTGTTCTCAACGAAGAAGGAAGATCGGGTTCTGGAAATTGTTTTAGGGGAAACCGCGTTTTCCCATCTAACGATGATGACGTGGCTCTGATTAGAGTAAGTAAAGGTAATTAGAATGTTTAATTATTAATTATAGTTTAATTAAAAATCATATATTATTTAAAAACATTGAATGCGCGTAACTTCCACATACTTTAACGAAATTTAATGAAACTGGATCCGTTAGGATCGCAGGGACGAGGCCTAGACGATGGCACTGACTAGGCACTGATCTGACGCAATTGAAATTTCAGTAAATTTTGAACGTTCGTTCAAGATTTAAAGGAACAAATGTGTCAACCGCCAACCGAATAAATCTGGTGAGTTAATTCTCACACCTTCTGGAATCCTGTGATGTAGTAGATTCATATTAAATTATAATTTACCTTTAAAAGTATAAATTGGTTGATTGGTTACTAATGGCTGTTTATTTGATTGATTGGTTGCTGTTATTTAATCGTTTTAAACTGGTGGATCATATGAAATTTATTTCATATATTATTATGAAAAGTATAACGAGCTGTGGTGCAGGGAAGAACAGGTTGGAGGGATCCGACCGGGTTCCTCAAATATTATATATGTTGTTTGTTTGTTTTATATTGTTGATATTGAACTGATTGAACCCCCTATGGTAGAAAAACCATTTGAGTGTGATGGTTGAGTAGATATTCACCCGTGTTGTGTTTAAATCAACCGACAGTGTTGATTTGGTAATTGGCAGTTGATGGCCTAAAAAGTACTGTTTTAACTGTCGTTCTGCCGTCAGGCGAATTGACATAGATTTTAAGTTATAAATTATTTTTATAACTGAATTGGAGTTTTTTTCAGTTATTTTATATAAATAATTAAATTAGAAATTTATAAATAATTTAATCAAGTTATGAAAGAAGTTATGCAAATGGTTTATGCTGGTCAATGCAAAAAGCCAACAAATATACCTACGAGTTGGAAAAATGCAATAATCGAATAGTTTAAACGATTAAATAGTGTGTTAAATTAATAAAGTTATTTAATCAATTTAAAGGGGGAAATGACAAAAGGAATTCAATTGAATGGAGTTGTTATAAGATTGGTAAGAAACACAAGCCAGGTTAAAAGGGATTTTAAACAATAACGATAACTTTGAAAGTAAAAGAATTGAGTCGAGTGAAATGTTATAATTTAAATAAAGATTTCAAACGAAACGGGAATTACATACCATAGCTTGTGGGAAATATTGGTAAGGGATGCAGAAGATAAAATCCAAGTTAAAAGTAATTATTTGAGTTGATTAGTGTTAATATAGTTAATCTTAACGTTAATGATTATTTTAATAATTTAAGCGATGACTTTAATTTGAATTCAATTAAAGAATAATGAAATGGTAATATGGTTTGACCAAAAGGAGCGATAAGGGTTTATAAAGAGATTTAAAAATCCAAGTTATCAAACAAGGTTTGTAAATGAGATTTTTAAGTGAAATTGTGCTTTAAGTTAAAAGTTGTGTTTTAATGAAGACTTCCTTAATTCAAGGAATTAAGTAAAGAGATTATATTGAACATGGATTTCAAATGTAAGGAATGGTTTATAAAAACCATATTTGAAATCGAGATGGTAAGTAAGATTTTGGTGAAATGATTAGGTGACGAACTGGTATTATTCTAAGGTAAGAACGTTGTCGATCAAGGTCTGAGAGGTAACTAAAATACCCCAACTTTGTTGGTTTCACTATTATCGAGGAATGGTATTAGTTTGGATCGAGGGAAGGTATTGAAATTGGTTTTACTTTATACGAGGAATATCGAACTCTAATGCAGGGTCTTGGGAAATTAAATAATATTGAAATATTAGTTTCAAAAGAAATAAGAATGTTGATTTCAAATTATATTGAATATTTGTTATTCAATTAGAGTTGATCAAATATAGTATTTGAAATAGAGTTAGTCAAACATAGTTATTCAGGAAGAGTTGCCATTGCGTACGACTGCTAGCGTAATTCGCAGGGCTGCAGATAGCCTACGGCGGTCAGATGTTTCCTGAGGGAATCAGGCTTAACCATTGTGATCGCTGCGATCAAGAGTCAAGCGAATGGAGTAAGTCGAATGTTAGTTAGTCGATAGGAGTAATCAAGTCAAGTTAGTCCAGCTGAGTTAAATAAGTCAAGTTAGTCAAGTTAGAGTTAATCGATCATAGTAAATCAGTCAGAATTAATCAGAGGAAAGTTGGGTTATATCATTAGTATATTAAATAAGAATTCAATTACCGTATTTTAAAATATTTAAAGGGTAGAAGTCTTAATTAAGCAGAATTGAATTAGTTTGTTTTAAATTTTAAAAGGGCCTAGTAATGCTGAATATTGAACCAATAAAATCATTGGCGTGTCATGTTTGAAACACTATATATTTTGATAGTTAAATCGCCGACTATCAAATCTGTCCAATACAATTGTTGGTACGGAAAGACCGGGATCGAATCTATATTCGAAAACCATTCCGACCAACAAATACGTAAAGAGATCAGAAGATGATCAAGATGGAGCATTGAAGACCACTGATCCATGGGGTGATTCCTATATGAGATGCAGTAGGAGAGTACCTTCGGTTCATCCTGTTCCTGGATGACTTGTATGGACGGATGTCTGACAGAGTATTTACAAAGGAATTACATGAGTTGATTTCTCCAAACGTACCATAGTTAATGTGACGGCCAAGAATTTCGCTCGATCCGAATCAGTCGTTAAACCGATCTAGACCGTTCGAAACCCCTGATCGTTGAGAACAGGACAAATCAGAACGCAGACGAAAGAACATTTCATTGCATATTACAACAATTCCATCAGATTACAAGAATATACAGAGTATAAATGAATAAATTACATTCGATAAATATCAGAGATTACAATAAATTACATAGCAGCGGAAAATAATACAAAGCACAACTGAAGGTGATATATGGATACAGAGCTTTCCGGATATCATTCCAGCTGTAAACCAGGATCCTGTGAATATAAATCTGCAAAACCAAAACTACTAGCTGCCCGTGCGGAAAATAGGGGCACCCAGAGTTTAGGTTAAAACAATAAACTCCAGGTCAGTCATGTGACTGGTGTGAGAACTAAAACAGTTATTAATATTGGTTTTAAAGTTAGGTAAATCAAGGGACCACGCCGTATAACACGGAACGCGTTTCCTCCCAAGAATACCAGTGCATAGAACAAACAGCGCAATGCTAAATAAAGAAAAATGAAGCTGTTATAAGACCCAGGTCCCATCACACAATGCAACGCAAGCCGGAGGATAGGGTTTTCCCTTATAACAGCCAAAGCATGCTTGATACGTTTAAAACAAATCACTCGATACTATAATAAGTGTATAGTGTCAAAACAATTTCAACCATAAATATCAATCATAGGTGGCATAGCTACCATCTACTATGTCGCCATACTAGTTCTACAATTAAAACCAAATCACACGTATTGGAAATTGGATTCCGTCATGAGTCGAGGCAAGGGGCAAGCTCCTCTCCGCGTTCGAGACACTCTAGCAAATGCCTCCGGGTTGCGCACTCTGGGCAACCCCGGATGCGGCTGTGCTGGTCCTCACTTACGTTAGAGGATTGGTTATTCCTAAACACACGTTTCCCGGTCCTTACAGAACTAAAATCGAGGCGCCTCATTCCAACAACCACAAAGGTGAAAAGTATATAAATGTCAGGGCTGGTAAGTCACTGACACCACCAAAGCTAGAAAGAAACGTCGTGCTCTCCCAGCGGTCCGTATCCCGTTTTTAACTCATACCGAGGTGTGAGGCTCGCGAATCCATGCTATACTCAAAGCTATGCCACAAAGGCCGTGCTTTGATCATCAACCACAAGACTTTGCTTTTCAACAGAAGCCTTGATCAATGCAACTCAGCATGCCACACAAGCAATTCATGCCATGCGATTGATATCTATCGATATATAACCTCTAAGCACGTACGTCTCAGAGAAGGGCGTTAAGCAAAAGAATAAATTCTCCGCCGCCAAACAGATGTATATTTAATAGAAATCAATCAACACAGAATAAAATCCAGTGTCAGACACACAATCCATTTACAAGTCCGTTCTGGGTCTTAACGAAACCGGAGGCACTTTCCTCGCATATCCATCGATTTCCAAGTACGTCTGGACGACCACCAACTATTTCCATCCTCTTGGGTGTACAGCCCAATCAGGATCGTTAGTAATTACCCAAACGATGTGAAAACTTCCGGTCTTCGACCACCGTCTTCATCTTCGACATATCGTCGAATCGGTTATTCAAAAGGGGTATAAACCCGGACTTTCCGAACAACCCGCGTATATTAAAACAAATGTTAAACAAACACAACATACGCCTCATTCCAATTCAGCAGTCACTAACCGCAAATTAGCAAGAGAATAATTTCCCAAATATTAACCCCGAAGGCCGAAACCAACATCAGATCAATACCCAGGAAACCATTCTTCTTAGCCAACCTACAGCTAGTTTCTAAATTCCACATTCTTAAGGAAAGGTTCCCATAAATTTTATCCAAGATAAATTCTTTAAAATTTATCCTGTAATCTTTCTTTGGATGTCGTTTAAAACCAAATTATGGTTTTTCCAACTAGTCGAGATTAGCGAACCGTAACGAAGTAATTATTTATTTTATTTCCCAATCCCAACCTATTCATCCCATGAAGCAAAACTGGTAATACTCCATATCTAACACCGTGGTGTTATCGGTAAAATTAATTACCATTTCACGTTCAAATCTAATTAAAGATTTAACTATTGCTTTGGAGCAAAACTGGTAATACTCCATTCCCGCTCATTTCTAAATTTGATTATTTAGATTATAGATTCACATTTCAATCTAATTGCAGATTCGTTAGAACTCCCTTTACTGGGTTAAAGAACTAGGTGTTATTTAAAACACAGTTCACGACAAACCCCAAATCACATTCTATTTGTTATCGGGTTAAAGAACTAGTGTTATTTAAAACACTGTTCACGATAAACCCATTTCAAATTAAATCAAATATATTAGAAATTCCGATTATTTAAAACCCCTTTTTAAATCTAATTCATTTATTTAAAAATAATTGGGTTTTAAATTTAGTTCAAAACTAGTTCATTTCGATAAAAATCTATTTTTATCTTTTCAAATATGGAGTTTTTCATCCCAAATTTTCCCAAATCATTTATTATGATTTTACACAAATTATTGATATTTTTAATAATTTTATCCAGGCCCGTACAGTCGATTTCCATCAATGGCCCTCGAACTGCACTTATAGCGACCTTTTTCAAATTTGATTTGGATGAATCTCCAAATCCAACCGTTAGATTTTGAATTTCAAATATTCGTTAGAAAGCACTTTTCGATACGAACCCAACGGTTCCGGTTTTAGGAGAATCCGACGGTCGGATCTCCCGTAATGTCCGTTTGAAATAAATGGTCGAAATTCGCGAACTGCCGCGGCGCGGCGCGTTCTATCCAGGCCATTATATTATATATATAATATATATATAATAAATATTTCATCGATTTCTATTTAAAACGAATTTTATAAATAGTTTTTAAATTCGTTTCAAAATTCATTTCAACTTCCATTTCAATTCAAAGCAAAATTGAATTCTTCTTTATAAATTCGTTTTAAAATTCATTTCTATTCAATTCAAATTTCAATTCAATTTGAATTCATTTCAATTCGCTTTCAATTCAATTTGAATTCGTTTTCAATTCAATTTGATTTCAAAGTCGTTTTCTATTCGATTCAATTCAAATTGGTTTTCTATTCGATTCAATTCAAATTGGTTTTCTATTCGATTCAATTCCAATTCGTTTTCTATTCCATTCAAATCCAATTCGTTTTCTATTCGATTCAATTCAAATTGGTTTTCTATTCGATTCAATTCCAATTCGTTTTCTATTCGATTCAATTCAAATTGGTTTTCTATTCGATTCAATTCCAATTCATTTTCTATTCGATTCAATTAAAATTGGTTTTCTATTCGACTTAATTCAAATTCAAATTGGCTTTCTATTCAATTCAATTCATTTCGAAATCATTTTATATTCAATTCATTTTGAAATCACTTTCAATTCAATTCATTTCGAAATCATTTTCAATTCAATTCATTTCGAAATCATTTTATATTCAATTCATTTCGAAATCATTTTATATTCAATTCATTTCGAAATCATTTTCAATTCAATTCATTTTGAAATCATTTTATATTCAATTCATATAAAATCGATATAAATATCGTTCACGGCAAAATGGCGTCAAACTAATCAACACGGCTTCATATTTTTCTATTTTCAAATATCCTATTTCAAATATTTCCTTTTTCAAATATTTCTATTTCAAATTTCTATTTCAAATATTCCTATTTCACATATTTCTTTTTGTCAACACACGACTAATCTCAACGAATGAGTACCGTCCACATGTGACTATTTTTGTTAAAATGTTTCGTTTTCAAATATTTCGTTCAACACATGACTAATCTCAACGGATGAGTACAGTCAACACATGAACCTTTATATTATATTGATAAAGATGTAAATTTTATTATTAAAATATTTCGTTCAACACATGACTAATCTCAACGGATGAGTACAGTCAACACATGAACCTTTATATTATATTGATAAAGATGTAAATTTTATTATTAAAATATTTCGTTCAACACATGACTAATCTCAACGGATGAGTACAGTCAACACATGAACCTTTATATTATATTGATAAAGATGTAAATTTTATTATTAAAATATTTCGTTCAACACATGACTAATCTCAACGGATGAGTACAGTCAACACATGAACCTTTATATTATATTGATAAAGATGTAAATTTTATTATAAAAATATTTCGTTCAACACATGACTAATCTCAACGGATGAGTGCAGTCAACACATGAACCTTTATATTATATTGATAAAGATGTAAATTTTATTATTAAAATATTTCGTTCAACACATGACTAATCTCAACGGATGAGTACAGTCAACACATGAACTTTTATATTATATCGATAAAGATGTAAATTTTATTATAAAAATATTTCGTTCAACACATGACTAATCTCAACGGATGAGTGCAGTCAACACATGAACCTTTATATTATATTGATAAAGATGTAAATTTTATTATTAAAATATTTCGTTCAACACATGACTAATCTCAACGGATGAGTACAGTCAACACATGAACCTTTATGTTATAATATTCTTTATTTTCTAAATTGGAATGAGGCCCAATTAATCACCATATAAAGTCAATTATATGGATTTTCATACATCACACATATATAATAGCATTGAAAAATAATCAACCATCAACCAAAATGCACTACACTGTATAAGCATCAAATATAGATATTTAACGCTTATAATAGCCTGTCAATCAATCGATCGACATATTTAATCAATCAGGATGAGTGAACTTCAAATTTCATCCCAACACCCGTGTGGGGTTTCAAACAATCAAACACAGATTTTATTTGTGCAGTTGGGCGATGTGTAGAATTTATCGACCCAATCAATGTCCTTCAAATAGGTGTACATAAACAAACCGTCCGGTTTGTAAATGAATATTTTATTCTATTCACTTTCACATTAAAAATTATATTTTTAACGATAAAATATTTTATTTCAACATATGAATTTCTATTCAGTTCATTCTTTAAATAAAATGATATTTTTATTTTTCTAACTTATTTTAGAAAATTTCGGCGGCATAACGACACGATACTAGAAACGGGATGAGGCCTAGCCTTATCCCCGGTCTAGTGAAGGCCCACGCCATTCACACATCAATCAAATCAATTTCATTTCACAAAACAATTCAATCCAATCAAATAATCTAACTAATTTTTGAAATCAAACAAACAAGTCCATGGTCTGTGGACGATTGTGTCGGGTGCTACTAAACACCGTCTGCATCCTAGTATATATATATAACTAGAAAAGAAAATTGAAGAGTGAGGAATTCTCACCGATAGCTATCCAACTTCACGACACTTCATTTATAGAAATCTTCGCCATTCCCGCCTTTTGTCGCTTTCGTTGCCCGTATTCACTACATAAGTAAAATTGAGTTTTTACTTCGTTATTCAATATATAAAAATTGAATTTTTACTATGCTATTTAATATATAAAAATCAAATTTTTATTATGTTATTCAATATATGAAAATCAAATTTTTTTATAACGATGTTATATAGATAAAAATTCTATTTTTATCCCGCTATTCTTCATATAAAGATTTCGCCTTTTCAAATACATAGATTTCAACTTTTCAAACATATCATTATTAAAAATCACATTTCTATTTTTCTACACATATAAAGATGATTTTTTTTTAATATTTCTATCATGTAAAAATTATATTTTTGATTCTCTACACAAACAAAAATCATATTTTTACATCTCCTACATAATAAAGATTATATTTTTAATACCTTAAAAATATAAAAATCATATTTTTACATCATTTATATAGTAAAGACTATATTTTTAATACTTTAAAAATATACAGATCATATTTTTATTACTTTAAAAATATAAAAATCATATTTTTACATCCTTTACATAATAAAGATTATATTTTTATTACTTTAAAAATATAAAAATCCTATCTTCTCATACTCTTACGCTATACATTCAAATAAATAATAAAAACTGTAAATTAAATTCGAATTTACTTACATCTAAGTGGCTGACGAGGTGGAGTAAGGGGGCGTAGGAGGTAGATGGTGTGCGCAGGGGGTTATGGTGGCGCGGCCTAGGTTTGCAGTTTTCTCCTCGGATCGTCGTCGGAGTACTGGCGGGCATTCACTGGCGCATGTGGTTGGGGCGGGCGGCGTTGGGTTTGCTGGGCGGTGGCGATTTGGGGTTCGGGTCTAGGGGGCGTGAGGCTCGAGCGGGGTTCATCAGAGGATGGGCGCGAGGGGGGAGGTGGACTCGGCGGAGACGGCGGTCGGCTCTGGCAAAGGGTGGCGCTGACAGGAGGGAGGCGCGATTTCTTTTGGGTTTTTTTTTCTTATTCTGATTCGATTTATGAAAAGGGGGGGGGGGCAACCTGAAGAAGATAAGGGGAGGAGGGAGTTTTAATTAATTAATTTTTTTCTTCCAAAAAGTTGACTTTTACATACGACCTCTAAACAAGGTCCACCGCCTGTCGTCCATAGCGTATTACCCCCATTCCGAACACAATGGGATATATATCGTAGGTTGATTCGGCTGTTACAACCAGTTTCCGTTAAATTTACATTTAAATCACTATATTGAATTTTAAACGTACATTTCAATTTACCGGGGTCACATACTAACTTGAAAAATTCCAGAAAAATATTTTCTAGCTTCGTATTGACGATACGGTCCTAACAAAACTAGTTTCGTCGAATTCCGAGACCGTTGGAGAAATGGCCAATTTCCAGTCGATTAAAATCAAATGAAACCGGTCAAACGTGTTTTCCTTCGCCACGCTCACATATTGATTCGAAAAATTATGAAATTTGGAATCTAGCAATAATTTGACACTGCGGATCCAACAAAAGTGGTTTCGTCGAAATCCGAGGTCGTTTGCAAAACTTCCATTTTTAAGGGCCTGAATTCCATAGCGACTATTCAGAATTTTCAACTGGACATATCTTTTGATTCCCACTATGAAAACTTGATTTGTCGGATTCGTTGGAAAGATATTGTCAATTAGATCCTAATGTTTTTGGTTTCACTAAAATCCGGATTGTTTTGCACCCGGTATGTTCAATTGAAGTTTGAAATTGAATTATCGAACTACCGCGCCATTTTCAATTCTATTTATAATTATATATAAATATTTATATTCTAACGACGACGTATATAATATATACGTTCTAAATATATTCAAAATAAGTTTCTCGTCGATATTATTTAAAATAATCTATTTTAAATATTCAAAATTCGCTAGAATTGCCAAAATAAAAATTTTAAACTGGCCTAGATTTTCCGGGTTATTACAGTTAATGGCGGAGAAATGGTTATTCTCTAGCCAAATAAACTAGAGTATTTTTGTGGATGTCAATCAATGTGATCTGGCGGATCTGACGATGTGGCATTCAAAGTGAATGATGACCAGATGTTTTAAAGTTAAGTTCTGGCCTCAAGCCTCATCAACCGGGAAATGACAAAAATCGGGTAGGCAGCATGGCTATGTGGGTCGCTCCTATTAGGATGTATGATCACCTATCTAGAGAAATTCCATTTTCTTCTTTAATCTATATTCCGATGCTGTCCCTTTTCGGGAGGCGGTTGCTGATCCCAACCGTCAGTGATATACATTCGATACACTCAAGCGAAATGAGTGGTCGGTTATGTAAGGGTCGGGTTGCAAGACGTTCTTGTTGAACCCAGTATATTCGCCTCTAGAGATACACGTTCGTAAGGTGGTCCCATACCTTGTCAAGGTTGGAATCCAATACCCAATAAGCGCCCCCGGTTTTGGTTTGTATGCTATATATGTGGAGCGTGAGATGCAAGCGTTCCACTAGATTGATAATTATTTGTATTTAGACATTATGATAATATTAGAATAAGCTATGATTTCAAAAATGGTTTGGGTTATAGTAAGGTAAAAACCATCCGTGTTTATGTGTGGATTGGTCTTACTATTATCCTTTGATTTTAGGAAGAATTTTCCAAAGTTAAACAAGTGTGTGTTCTATGAATTTATCACTGATAGTATTCCAGACTGACCAGGTGTATTTTGCTTTGCTTCAAATGTGATCGGGTCAGACCGAGTATGTTCCAGATAGGTTTGCTTGGAGTTTTCAAGAGCTGGAAGCAGGCGGCTTCACCGCTAGTTATATAAATTATTTTTCTGCTGTGTCTGATGTATGTTGAACTCTGATAATTGGTATGTATATACAGATCTTTGTATAAAGGTATTTGATATTATATTTTATCTATTCCGCTGTGAGATTCTGATGCGTTCTTCTTCTTTCTTCTATTCTAATATTTCTTTCTTTTCTCACCCTCTAATTTCTTTCTCATGACAATCTGGGGTTCGATACTTGGGTTTTTGGCAAGTAATACGGGTTTATGTATTGTTATTGAAAATTCGAGCGTCGAATTTTTCGCCGGGTCGTCACAATATGTTAATAATAGAGAATAAGAACTCCAAGATGAACTATCCCAATGTCCCGTATCATGCATTGACCTATGATCCTAATAGGAGGGAAATAATGGAGAATGGATAAGACATAAAGTCTGGTGAACAAAAATGTAAACAATTATGAGATAACAGACTTAAGAACAATTCTAGCACTACAGAAATTAAGCGTTCGTGTTTTACCGAGTGTGGCTACTTAGATTGTTTTCCTAGTTGATTGTTTGCACTGTAGTTTCTACAATAGAATTACTATTAGGATTGATTCCTATTTCTACCCAGATCGGTCATCATAATCTACCATGAGGCTAGTGCGGTATTCGATGCCCCTTACATCGAATTAAAACCACCTTAAACATGAAAGCAACTTTATTTATTAACCATTACTCAGATTTGAAACTAGTTCCATGTATCAAACATTCCTATGAATAATCATATGTGGATTCACCATTCAAATTGACATCTATCTGGCACTGGATGCAACAATGTCTTGTTTACCCCCAATAAATGTCGCATGCTCGGTCATCGCCAGTACACACTGACCATCATCCCCTCCATATTGACCACCTACCTTGCCCAGTCTTCATGTGTGTCCCCTCTGTCATTGGTACTAGCCCCGAGCCACCTATATACCCCCAGTCGGTAGGTGTGTCTGATCTATAGCTGGTAAGGACTCCCCGAGACACTTATTTACCCCAATCGACATGTGTGTCTATCTACTCTAGTACGAACTCCTCCAAACAATAATCTAGTTATGCTATGACCTCAATCCCGCAGACTAAGTCCTATTTATTAGCTACTTATTTACCCCAATTGGCATTCATGTTTGATTGCCATTGGTACAGACCCCACTATGCATATTATTATGATATTGTAGTCTTCCTATAACTTTTCTCTTTCATTGTAGTTTCAATGAACTAATATCATAATAGGTTTTACTCTTTTTCTTCTATTATAATGTATGTTATAATCATGCTACAAGTCTCCAAGACTTGGTCCTTTCACCAAATTTCTTTTATTATAGACCTACATGCTTTAGGTATTTTCAGTAACTTCTATGTTTTTCTATATAATCCATATTTCATAAAAAATGCTTTCTTTTTATTATTTTTCCCATAGATTAAAGGATAAAATATTCTTTTCAAATCTTAACATTTACAGGATTATACACTACTTTAACATGTATAAAAGAAATGTGGATAATTGTAAACAAATCAAAAAATTAAAAATAAACTATAAAAGTAGAATGAAAATATGTCTGTACAGGATATAAATTGGAAAACCAAAGTTATAGATTAAAACTATTTTCAACCCTATTATTTTAACTTTTCAAGTTCTAAAATGGTAATTTCCACTCACCAATCGTCATATATTGATGCCTGCAGTCCTCCTCGATCCTCGTCCTTAGTCCATCTGATGTTTTATTTTACATTCTCCTTCCTCGGAAAATATTTTGGTTTTAGGTCCCACCTCTAAAAATTAAGAGAGAACACAAAAGAAGAAGAAATTAGTGAAATGAAATTGCTAAACTAGGGTTTTATTTATAGGCGTAGTAGGGGATCTCAGACCGTAGGGTAAACTTGATTAGATCTGAGTTTCCGCATCACAAACCCGAATCTAACCCTTGCTCTCAAAATCTAACATCATAGGTTCAAGAAATTTCAGATTCTTCCTTTGTTTAGCCCCTGGACATAATTTAGGCCATGTTGCATTGGTAGGTCAACAAACTAATCATAGACAGTAGACCAACCATGGAGGCGGCCGACCCACATAAATATTTTATACATACATACATATATATATATATATATATATATTAAGTGATTGTTCTAAATTTGGCTTGAAAACATATATATTGACTCTTAACTTCAAATAACTAAATTCTCTCATAACACTTTCGAGTTAATTTCGATTTTATCAAGTTATCTATGAAAATTATCCAAAAAATGGCCGTGGACTCAGCTGTGAAACTTTAATAGCCAAATTCGAACAATTTAATAAGATTATTTCTTTATAATTAATTTTGTAGTAAATCTTTCTTTATTAAAATATTGGGGTGTTACATTCTCCCCATTAAAGGATTTCATCCTTGAAATCTCCAAGCATAGAAAAAAATTTAATTAACAACAACAAACCAAAATCGATAACCACCTACTAAATAACAATCCATTGCATTTATTGTCCTTAAGATTTCTAATGCAATTTATGCAATCATGTAGTGTATATCTCCTTAATTAATGCAAAAGATTAGGTGGCTTGCTAATTACCTTCTGCCTGTTAAAATATTCTCGTGCCATACGTCCAAATGTATGCAAAAATTCTAATAATGACTTATAGTTTTATATGAGTGTTACAACCATTATTCATATGCAACATCCATATGGTAGTCATCTATTTGTGGCAATCATGAGATTAATAATAAAATTACTATGTGTGTTACAATCATTATCCATATGCAACATCCATATGGTAGTAATCTATTTGTGACAATCATGGAATAAGTAATAAAATTCCACACACATCCATAAGCATATGCTTTCATAGCCTAATTAAGATGATCCTTACATGATACTAGTGCATAGTGCGTACATATGCGTATATCTGCATTCATTAGCAAATACTCGTAATCACTTGCGTCCATCATACATAACATATTACAATCAATCCTACCATAGAGAAACTTAATCCTAAGATATGCCCTCCCTAAGATATTAAAGAAAAGACTCTTAAATCAAATAAAAGCTTAAAATATACTATTTCAAAGGCTTACCATAAAAAAGATAAGGGTATAAGGCATGCATCTTCTTCTCTACCTCCCAAGTCGCTTCTTCCATGCTATCTTTCCAGTGCCTTTTTACAAGTCGAACATCTTTATTCCTCAATTGCTTTACTTCATTCCATATGATCTGATTAGGAAAATGACAGAATAATGCTTCTCTCCTTATCTCAACCTCCTTCTATCTCGATCTCAACCTCCCTATGCTAACTAAGCTCCAGCACTTGCGGTCGAATCATGTAAGCACTTTCTCAAGTACGAGATATTAAAGACATCATACACCCCCTCTAGACTCTTGAGTAGTTTTATTTTATAAGCCTTCTTCCCTAATCTTTCAAATGTGTGGAAGTTCCTACAATCTTGGGGTGAGCTTTCCAGATGATCCAAATCTCATAACATTTCTCAGTGGCAATACCTTGATAAAGACTAAGTCTCTAACATTAAAAATTATATATGTCCTTCTCTTGTTAACATACGCCTGCTGCCTATCTTGGGCCACTTTCATCATTTTCCTAGTCAATTTGACCCTCTATGAACTCTCTCGAGTTGTGTTGTGTCCAAGTAGGATTTGGCCTGTGATCTTCCACCAAAAATAAGGTAATCTACATAGTCTTCCACAAAGAGCCTCGAAAGGAGACTTTCCTTCATGTTCTTGAAAACTATTATTATAAGTAAACTCCACTAAAGGTAAGTGCTCCTCCTATGTCCATCCAAAATCAAGAATAAGGATCCTCTAAGACTCTACTCTTTCTTTCCATTTGGCCATCCATCTGAGGGTGACAGGCCATGCTCAATCTCAACTGTGTCCCTAGTGCCTCTTATAGACTTTTCTAAAATTCACTCTTGAAGATTGAATCCCTATCACTAACAATACTGGAGGGGACTCCATGAAGTTGAACTCCATGAAGTTGAACTCCATGAAGTTGAACTCCATGAAGTCGAGCTATCTCTTTAATATATAGGAATGCCAATGAAGTTGTATATCTCTTACTTTAAATCTGTATGAAGTGGGCGCTCTTAGTTAATCTATCAAGAATAACCCAAATACTAGTGTTTCCCCTTATAGATCGAGGTAAACCATCTATGAAGTCCATCAATATGTTTTCTCACTTCCATTGTGGCACTTCCAAGGGTTGGATCAATCCTTCGGGATTTTGTTGCTCTGTCTTGACCCTTTGGCAGGCGAAACATTTGGCCACAAACTCTGGTACATATTTTTTCATCCCTTTCCAAAGAAGACTTATTCATATTCAGATACATCTTATCACCATCGGAATGGATGGTTATCCACAAATGGCATGCCATTGGTAATACCACGCTCACCAAGTCATCGTTGTGGGGAATATACAACCTCCTATCCCTTCTCATCCATTTTAGAATCTATGGAATAGTGTTGGAGATGACCTATGGATTCTCCTCTTCCCATCCTATCTATGATATCAACAAGACCCATATCCTCCTTCTTTATTGAACTAATCCGATCAATAAGGGTAGGTTGAATCTCTAATGCTGCTAACAATCTGGGAATGAAATTCGTAGAGGGCTTGAAATCAAAGGTAGTTATAAGCTCCAATCTCTTTCACTCAACGAAAAAGGGACTTGATGTTTCTATGTTCTGATACAATGCTCTTGTGATCACATTCCCCTTACCTAGGTTATAAGAAATCTCAAATCGTAGGATACTGAAAACTACATCCACTGCATTTGTATCAAGTTCAGATCCTTTTGGAAAAACAAGTAATTCATTGACTTGTGATCTGTGAATAGGTCGAACCTCTCAACAAGCAAGTAGTGTCTTCAAGACTTAAGGGCAAACACAATGGAAGCGAATTCGAAGTCATGGGTCAGGTAATTTCTCTCATGACTTTTTAGTTACCTACTTTTGTAACTTACTACCCTTCGTTCTTGCACCATAACTGCACGTAAGCCAACACCATATGCATCGTTGTAGACTGTAAAAGACTTAATGCTATCTGGAAGTACTAGAACCGGTGCACGAGTAAGAGTTCTCTAAAGCTTTTTGAAGGAACCATCACAATCACCGTACCAAACAAATGCTAGGTTCTCCTTGGCATGATAATTTAGTGGTACTAAGATCTTTGCGAAATCCTTAATGAACTTCCTATAATAACCCGCTAAACCAAGAAAGATTCTGACCTCGGTAGCGTTCTTAGGGGTTCCAATCTTGCATCACTACCACCTTTGTGGGATCCACATCCAAGCTTTCTTTAGAGGCCATATTCCCAAAGAAACGCACCTCCTCCCTCCAAAAATGAATTTAGATAACTTTGCTATTAGCCTATGCACTTGAGGGTGTGGAGAACCTCCTCCAAGTGTATGGAATGCTTCTCCTCACTCGCAGAGAAAACAAGAATGTCATCAAAGAAAACTAAAACAATTTTATTTAGGACATCTCAGGAAAATCTATTCATAAAGTCTATGAAGTATGTCAAAGCATTGTTTAGCTTTAAGGGAAAAACCAACCATTAAAAGAATCCAACAGGCATCCGAAATGTCGTCTTATTTATGCTATCCTCTTCTACCCATAGCTAATGAAAATCAATGGCTAAATCCAACTAAGAAAACACTGTAACTCCTACCAACTAGTCAAAAAGATTGTTTATCCAAGCGAATGGGTGGTAGTTCTACTTAGTGTGCTTATTTAGTTTGTTATAATCAACAAATAATTGAGGAAACCATCTAAATTTGTAGTAAAAACGACTAACACCACCTACTTTGAGGTACCACATGTAACAAAATCTTACTCCGTGAGCTCTCTGATATTCTTGCTCAATTTTTTCCTTTCTATCAGAGCAATATACCTCACAACTAATGACATAGGCCTGACATTGTCAGAAAGCTAAATCCGAGACTTGAACTCTATCTCTCTAAAAGTAGCCCTCTTACCACCTCAGATACATCAGGGAAATCTCAAACTACGGGAACTGAACCTAACTTATCTAGGGACACATCAATGGAATACAAGTGAATCAATATGACTAACCCTATAAGGTTATAAGAAATCTCAGGATTCCATTCACTAAAAGTAATTAACTTGACGACGCTCCTCCAAAAGTTTAGGATAGACCCATAATTAGCCAACTAACCAAACTCCAAAATCATCCCATAACCAAAAATATTAAAACATATGCAAATTCTGCCCCTAGAATTATATTTTTCAAACGTCGACATAACTTTAATAAATGTATTGATCCTCCAATAGGGTTTGAGATAACTATAGGATCTATGGCTAGGGATATATCTAAGTGTAAACAATCTACTAATGAATTAGGAATAAAAGAGTATGGAGCTTATAAATAGAATGGAGTGCGGATAAGAAAATTAAATAAAAATAAAATCTTAAGCAGAAATTTTTCTACCTTTATATGTCCTGCCGTTGGAGGATGAATCTATATCTAAAACCTAAACCTATGTTGACTAAGTGTTATCCCTCAGTGCATCTACTATTATCTAAGGGAAAGTTCTGCTAAAATGCCCTGGTTGCTCACATATGAAACATTTCCTCTTCATCTTCCCCTTTATAAAATCTCTAAAATAGTGACCAACCATATCACTATTATGGAACTTCTCCTTTGGACCTTTTTAGGTCCTCCAGTTTTCTTCTTGTTATTACCCTTTATGTTCTTCCACCTTGCCTTCTTCAAAACTGTTGCTTCTAGTGTTCGTTAACTTCCTGCTTTCTTACTGTTGACATGAAAGCCATCTCCATTAAGGATTAGAATGTAGCATCCATTTGTACATGATGTTAGGAACTGCGGAATGGATCGTTAAGGCAAAACAAACACTAGAGGGCAGTGAATAGTGTTTGTAAGAATTTAACCAAAACTTAAAAGTAAAGAGAATTATGGAATGAATCAAACAACACAAACACAATCACAGACACAGATTCAAACACAAATGCAAAATAAATAGAAATAAAAATGCAGAAAAGGAAAGAACACACCGGATTTTATACTGGTTCGGATTACTCCTACATCCAGTCCAGCACAATGCTGGATGGTGCAGAGTTTTATTAATCGTTCAATTATCAATTACACCCTCCCTGATTCCATGGCTTACAAGGAGACATCGATTCCTACTTTCTTGATTTCATGGCTCACAAGAACACACCGACTCCTATTTCCTTGATTTCACGGCCCACAAGGACACACCAACTCCTCTTTGACTCACAACAAGGTTTATTCAACCCAACTAATTACAAAATAGCCCTATAACTCTTCAATAGCACTTGATTCAGAGAGTAGAGAGTGTAGAGAGAAGAAGTTTTATCAAAACAGAATTGAATTCGGCAGAGTATAAGTGTAAAAACCATTAAAATGATTAAGAATAATGGTGGGATAAAATAGTATGAAGTAGAGAAGAAGATATATTTTAAAATTCAGTTTTAACCTCTTTTTATAGAGTATGAAGGTTTGCAACGGTTCTAAAGCGTTTCAAAAACTGAACTTCAAAATTAGAAAAAATAGCTATTATATGTCGACATACACTTTTTGCTATGTCAACATAGTCATGTGTATTTTTCATTTTTTAAAACATTTTTCAAGTATTTTGATCTGGTCATTTCATTTGCATTTATTGTAATCTACTTGTTTCTATAATCAGAGTTTTCAGCATTTCAATTATCTCCTATTCTGTATTTTAACCATTGAGACTTTAAATTCTGCATTTCTTCTTCCTGTTTGTGTTTTTTAATGCAGAATTTGCTACAAACGAAAAGGAGTAAGCTGCCTTTTGAATAGCCTTTTCAGAAGTCACTATATGAGGTTGAGGCGTTATACTTTTTGGCAATAACGTCGGATTAAATGAAATTGGACTAGTGGAGAGATCAAGAGTGCAATGCAGTAGTGCAATCTTATCAATATTCATTTCATCTGTATTTGTAATTAACCTTGGGTTTTCTACGCGGCGGGAATTCCTAATTACCTATTTTTCAAATTCCTCAATCGCTTGTGATGAATTTCTTTATTTTTTAGCCGATCATTTAATAGGAGAACGATCTTCTCCCTTATTGCCTTAAGTATTGACCGATGGCTGCGATATCTTGAGTGGATATGTTGTATCTTGATCCTTTTTTCGATAATGATTTATGCATTTGTTTTCCTAGGTTAGTGTCATTAGTAATACTAGACCTATTATCTGAATCATTTTTTTGGTAAAAGAAATTTTCTTGTTGTTTTTCTTAGTCTGGGAATTTGGTGGCACTGCTATTAACTTTCTGTTTCTTAAATGTGGATTCGTTTGGGAGTTTTTCTTTCCAAACTTTCTTGATATTACAATTCTCAATACTATACCCGAAGCGCTTACAATATGAGTATATTGGGGGGATCCAATTATATTGGATTTTTTAAACAATTATCTTCTCATCGTGCATTGTGATGTGAGCTTCCTTGGGCAGATTCGAGTTAGCCTTTTTTCCACTAAGATTCTAGTGAAGCTTAACCTAATTTCTTTTTCTGTGTGCTTATATAGTTTCAGAGGAGTGCCCACAATGCGAGAAATGGCATTGAAGGGCCCCTTGTCCTATAGCCCTAGGTTAAGTTCCAGTAGTATAATCCAAATGGAGATGGAACTTAGTAAATCACGATCGAGAATTTCTTTCTTGGACCATTTTTTTAGTATTATGAGTTTATCATTGATGAAATAAGTCCCGCCCTTTAGTGTTTTCTCACAGTCTATGGAATTAGGGAATTTAATCGTAAAAAAATATCCATAATGCCAAGTAAAAGTATCAAACTTGCTGGCAAGATTCCATGTTTGAGTTACATAATCCCAAAAATGATGATAGAGTGGCCTATTGCTATAAACATTGGCAGTAATCGAACACTCCATTTAAATTCTTCTCTTTTACTGACATCTTCCTTCACAACAATCATCTTTTCATTATTAATTGAGATTGGTGCAACATAATTGAGGTCAAAATCAGAATTTATACCTCCTTTTTTTAACATATCAGCCTAGAAACCAGAAGATTTTAAGCAGTCAGTTATTTCTACTTCATCTTTTTCCCATTTTTTTTAACTTGAGTCGGTTCTCGGTTGATAAAAATTGGGTCTTAAATTAGATCTTGCACCTGATTTTTTATTCGATGGGAAAAGGAGCAGATCTTATCCTTGGCTTTGGATTCAATGGGGTATGATTGCGAGAAGAAATCTAACTTCCTGCTTGCTCCAAGGGCACCAGATTAGATTTCTTCTTTTGATTCACTATTTGAAAGCCATCATCATTAACAACATTAGGGATGGGTTTTTGAGAAGGAGGGTTATGAGTTGGTAAAGGAGGATAAACATATAGGAGGATAAAGAAGAACCCCAAACTGATTAGAGTCATCAATGAAGATAGGATTATTGTTAACTTTCATGGTAGCCATGGCTGTATGAGAGTGAGTGATTTTTTGCTTCTACCTTCTATGAAAACCTTTCTCAAGCATAAAATGATTAAATCTCTTGTACATAGCCTAGTTTATTGCTTTAGAACATATAGTAATTTATTTAACTTGCAAACGAGTTTTGACTTAACATCTATGATGAACCCTTCAAGTTGCTTAACATTGACGTATTCATCTAAGCCACCATGCAATAAGGTGATTTTCATATAAGTTGCTCCAACTCCAAGTCATGAATGACAACTATAGCTGTAAAATATGGATCAAAGTATGACATACAACTAGTACAAAAATCTCATCATACTCTTTTCCTTTCCTTTTTGCAAATACCTTTACCACTAGCCTAGCTTTATATATCACATTATCCTTCGACTTATAAATCCATTTGCATCCTATAGCATGGTTTCCTTTAGGAAGTGGAACAAACTATAAAGTTTGGTTTTTCCATCAACGATTGCTTCTCTTCCTTCATGGAACAAATCCACTTCGAGCTATCACTCGAATTGATGACATCATTAAGGTGCATTGGTTCATCTTGGACAATAAAAAGAACATAGTCCAAATTATCACAAAAACTACGATAGTTCCAATCAACATATCTTTCAGGCGATTCTATTGCATGTCGACCAACCCCAGTAGTAATACTATCACCTAACCCACCTTTGGATCCACCTTAGATTGTATCCTCTCTAGTATAATACACATCACCATACTACTATAGGAACCATATGGACTATGTGACGTTTCATTAAATGCTTCCTCCTCAAAAACTTCTTCAACAACTATAATACTTAGATGGAATGAGAGAATAACTTTCTTCTCCGTCGATTCTCCATGAACCAACTCAGTAACATCCAATTAGCTTCTATTCTCCTTGATTAAAGATGACTCATCAAAAGTGATATGGAGAGAATTTATAACCCTCTTTATTTCTAGATTCCAAATCTGATGGTCTTCTACATCATCCGTATAACCAAGAAAAATTCCCTTAAAAACCTTAGGCTCAATCTTATAATTTGTTAGATCAAGCACATAAACCGGACAACCAAAAACATAAAGATAACTCAAATTATTGCTCTTACCCTTCAAACTTCCTCTAGATTTTTTTACAAATAACCGAGCATGGAGTTCGATTCATAGTATGCACCACGATTGACAAAACTTTGGCTTAAAATCCCTTAAAAAAACATGATGTCAATCTTAAGCAATGAACTTTCTGAAGTAGAGTTTGGTTCATTCTCTCACTACTCCATTAGATTCAGATGTCCTAGTGTTAAAATGCCTCTGAATTCCATGATGACTGCAACACTCCGAAAATTCTCTGAAAGCATACTCTCCATTATTGTCGGGCCTTATAGCTTCCATATACTTATCACTCTCATTTTCAACAAGAGCTCTCTACACTTTTGAACTTTGCAAATGCCCTCAACTTGGATTTTATTACATACACCCATATCTTTCAAGAAAAATCATTAATAAAAGGGATATAATATCGTGCTCCACCTAAAGAAGTAACCGGTGCTCGTCCCATAATATCTGAATGAACATATTCAAAAATACCCTTCGAATCATGTTTTCATTTACCAAATGATATATTAGTTCACTTTCCCATGACACATTCCTTGTAAAACTCAATCTTGCTGAAACTCTTGCTCTTAATCATCTCTATCTTCTGAAGAATGTCCAAACTCCTCTTCTAGACATGACCTAACCTAAAATGCCCCAACCTTATTGCATCCAAGTGATGAAAACTATCAACATTGACACAAATATCACCTTTTATGGTCACTCCTTGAAGAAAATAAACACAATTAATTATAGCACCTTTCACAACCACAAGTGCATCATTTTGAACCCTCCATCAATCATTCTTAGTGGTAATTTTGCATTACAGAGATCCAATTTCTCCAAAGATATAAGTAACTTTCCAAGTCTTAGAATATAGCGTACATTAGTGAGTGCGAGAACCACTCCATTAAACATCATTATTTGCATGAAGCAAAGACCCATTGATCTACACCATTTCCCATAACAATGGTATTTCTCTCCGCTAAAATAAAAGGAAAAACAATTCTTTTTGACATTATATGATAAGACACACCCAAATCAAGTACTCATTAACTACCCGAAACACTCGATGCTCTGTCGTCAATTCATTTCATATAACTTATAAACACTGCTTTCCACCACTACATTTGAAGACACTACTTTTTCCCTTTTATATTTATCTGGGCATTTTAATTATAGGGTTTCTTGAAAATATTGCACTTTCCATTTCTCTTCCTCTATTTTCCCCTCCAACCGGGCTTCCTCAATTTAAAACTTCCTTAGTTTTCCTTCTTTATGTTCTTTTCCATATCCCCAAATAAACTGTGACCACTGCTAGCTCTAATGTTACCATCACTCAACTCCTTTATTTGATCTCTTAATTCCTCACTAAGAAGAACCACATTGAAATTAGAAAGAAACAAAGTATCCCGGTTATAAATAACAGTACTAGATAACTTTGTATGATGATCCGATAATGAACATAACAATATCATTGCTTTTTGTTCTTCATCAATCTTCAAATCTACCGCCTTTATCTTCATTAGAAATCCATCAAAGGCATTCAAGTGTGCCTTAACCAAAGTACTGTCCATCATCTTGAAGGTGAAAAAAATTTGTAATAATTTGTAAGTGACTTTTTCATGTATAACTCCTTTGATTTATCCCATATTCCTTTAGTGGTTGCATTATTACTAATTTTGAAGATTAAATTCTCTTCCATAACAAGTTTAAGAGTAATGAAATCCCACTTTTCCATCTCGTCTCTCTCAACATCTAAGATATCATTTGGCAAAAATTGTGTGTCATATACTACTTGGTGCACCCAATTTCTTATAAGAACTGCTTTCACCTTCCATTACCATTTCTTGAAATCATTATCACCATTTCACTTATCTGCAGCCAATTGAGATCCCGATGCCGCATACGAGCCTCATTGTCACCTGACTTTTAAAGTTTGTTCTAGCAATCAACAACCGAGTAACTAGCGGTGATTATCCCGATCAATGACTCTCAAGGAGTTCCCAAAATGAATATCTCAATAACTTGAGATTAAAAGTTATGCGATTCGATGAAGAACAACTCACAAAATGAATCAAAGATGATTAAAAGGAATATCATCGAGAAGACATGGCAAACGAGCAATACAAGTAGGGAAGGGAAACCGGGAATTTGGCTAGGTACATGATGTACCAATCCGAATCGGTTATGTCGCATACCGATATGGATCAGAATATCACCTACTGATCCAAATTAGTTTTACATATACTCAACCAAATTGGTATACTTAATACCAATACGAATAACTACTTGAGAACTTGGCCTGGCCATGTTCTCCACTCTCCCTATAACTACTAATCACTCTTCGAGAATTCTGGACCTCGATCTATTGGCATTAACTTTTTTTGTACTGTAAATAGCATACCAATACGGTTTATACCAATCTGAAATGTTGTACTTGTAAAAATTCAAGTGATGCTAGTGAAATCTCTTTAAAAGTGGATGTAGACATTCTTAGCCAAACCGTTATAAATGTTGTATGTGATTTATTCATTGTTTTCCTCATTTTCCATTTACTTTTCTTCGTTAATCCTCTGTTTATAATGTATTCTAGGTATTAGTGCAGTTTTATATACTATCATTTTGGTGCTTTCACTAAGAGATCAATAACTCTTGCTTTTGAGGCCTTCTCATCTTTTAGAAGGTTTCAAATACATTGAGGGAAGATCCTCTTCTTTTTTTATTCCTCATACGGAAGAAGTTGAAACCTTTTAATATCAACATGAATATTTGGAAAAAAGACGTTTGTTGCTCATGCCAACACTCATGCCGAGGGAGAGAGAGCGTTCAACAAAGTGAAATGAAGTTGTTTCCCCTCCTATCATAAATACTATTCCAACAACTTTTATGACGATGGGATCAGTTATTCAGGATGACACGTTGAACTTAATTAAGATGCTGGAAAAGACACAAGCAACTCTAGACCATTAAATAAGTGAGAACTAGGATCTAGGGACATAAATGAACCATATGAATTCGAAATGGAATGTACGGAGAAGACATTCTCCAACTCCGAATTTCATTGAATGTGAGAGATGTTCACCTCTGAGAAAAGCTATAGAAGTAAGAATAGGAGGATTGAGAAAAGAAAACGATAAGCCATAGGGTAGGGCTTTCAGATCGACCCCTCAAAAAATCATACTGGTCTGGATCAGCATAGGCATATGATCTGGATCGTGCATATCGTACTGATCCAGATTAAGCCAGCCATACTGATCTGAACCGTGGAGAGAAAAAAGATCTGAATGCACCCATTCTTGTGCACTCCGAGTCTCTCAAGTTTCTTTCAAGCAATTGACACACCTCCCTCGCGTCCTAACGATGATTGACATGCCTGAGCCTAGAGAAATGCGACTAGGGATAATTCTCGACGAGTTCAGCCCGAGAGAAGTGGGCTAAGTAAAAATGTATATAAAGTTGAACCTAAAAACTATACTGCATCATACCAAGATCTTGTTCAAGCTATCATGGTGCGGCATATTAATAGAGACAGTCAGGGTTTTACTAACGATGATTGGGTGCTTGAGCGAAGCCACATATTGTTTACCGATGATATTTTGGTAGCCGAATAACATAAGAAATACATTGTGCCATAGATACTGCACATGCAGGGTAGAACAATCCAATCAGCACTTGAGTAGGTACCAATGGTATATGGATTCGTACAGGCAATAAATACCATCAAGTATAAAGTGTTCATGATGTGTTTGGCTAGGATATAAACAATGTGGTCCATTAAATTATCACCAAGATCGGTTTCATCTTTTCATGATTTATAAACAAAATTTTTAAACTAGTTCCATTTCATGTGGTAAAACCAAAGTAATAATGACATTTTTGAGCATCGAACAAGTTCCAGGACAACATTTGAAGGACTTCCTAGAAAGATTCAATGTCATGGTAATAAAGGTGAGGTAGCCCGATGATAAGACAATTTTAACCGAATTGATCAAAGGAGTGAATCCAGATTCTTAAATTGGGAATAACTGATAGGTAAGCCTCCCTTAACCATGGACCAGTTTTATAAAAGGGCTAATCAAATTCTCTTAAAGGACAAACCAAGGAGAGAATGCAAAAAAGAAAAAGAGAGGCCTAGATTTGAGGGTGTCAATGGCAATGTAGCAATACAATAGTCAGAAGATAATTGCAGGACACTGGAAGTGAATGTTTAGAATTAGAACCAACGAGGTGGAAATCAGGAATGAGGCATTAACAACAATAAAAACTGCAATCGACAAAGGAATGCAAAGAGGCGTAGTAGGCCCTTAAACTTTAATGATTTCACCCTAGTTGGAAAACAAATACCTTTTACTTGTTATTAGCAATAAATAATCAAGAAGGAGCCAAGAGTAAAGTCGCAATGAAGGGATGTCAAGAGTAGCTAGCTTTCGGACCAGACAAAGACCTTTCGTCATGGCTCCTTCTACTATGGGGATAAAAACCAAAGAGCCTCTTTCAACGCGGGAAGGTCCCTCCCGGATAACCGAAGGGCACGTTTCCTTTAGGGAAGATCTTCAAAGCTGAATTCACCCTTTGACTTATATGAAGGGGATGTTTCAGGTGTCTAATCCATAAAGAATTACCCATTAAGTAAAGAAGAGCCTTGTCTGAAGCTCAACCGCCTTCATAGTGCATCAATGCCAAGAGCCCAGGCCATCGAGAGCCTAGACCATTTCCGTTAGAATTGCGTATAATTTGGGATAAATTGGAATAACTTGTAATGACAATAAGGAGAGTTGAGCATATTATAACTTGAGAACCTTTGAATGTAAATTTGGGGTAATTACAAAAGGGAAGAATAAGCAAACATGTTAATCTGAATAGGTGGGACTTAATTTGATATTAAGTAGAACATGTTATGCAAAATATGTGGATCAGATGTAATTAAAGAAAACGAGTTACTGTAATCTATATGTACATATGAGCAGGTGCTTGTCTGTTTTAGGGGAGGGGTTATACATAGAATAATATTTATAGGAAATGTCATTTACAGCCACGCTTATTAATGAACTTAAACCTGCTAAGTTAAATCTGTTAATTAATAAGTTAAGAGGTCCGATGTTGTAACGACCAACATTCTATGCATCGAAGGATCGTAGAATATTTATTTCTTTCACATGCGAAGTCGTATGGTCATGTAACTTTGGGAGACGACTATTGGGGTCATTTCCCATGTTCACGATTTTTGCCGATTTTTAAATGACCGTTTTGCCCTTTGCCGATCTTTTTTCGACCATAACTTTTGATTGGAAAGAATTTTTGACCTGAAACCACTTCCATTAGATCCGGATGATGGTTTACATTTCCATAGAGTGGTCACATTAGCCAAACGGACTCACCATTTGGGAGATATGACTGAAACAAGTTTCAGATGGTGAAAAGCGGCTTAACCGGGCCTAATTTGGGTGATTAGTGAGTGGGCCCATAACCCATTTTAGGATTACGGTTATGAGGAGGCTGATAGGGTTAGGAAATTCAGTTTCTATCATTTTCCAGCTGCCACTTTTTGTTCCTTCAAGTTTAGCCATGGCCTCCACTTTCTAAAACACACCAAATCACCTCCTAATCGCTAATTAAGCCAAATCTACATCAAATCAAAGAGGATTAGCACAAGAATCGAGGTACAACTACTGTATAGCTTTGGGAACAATGCCAAATAGAGAATCATTTTAGATTTGTTAATTTGTTTGTGGCTATGGTGAGTGATTTGCATAGTTCCTCACTAATTATGATTAATTAAGGGTAATTAGTGTTAATTAGCGAATTTAAGCATGATTAAATTCTGGAAAAATATTTAAAAATTTTGAAATATTGTTTTAGTCCTCTGTTAGAAAATTTGGCTAGTTTGGTTAAGTTTTGCTAATCGCATCATTAGTTTTGCTTAAACATGCTTAAGGGAAAATATGGGGTTTTAGCTATGTTTGATCCGTTTTAACTTATCAAATTGATGTTTTGGTGTTTATGGTCATTTCTACATGTTGCTATGACTGTATGGTATGCTTTGTGATTGATTAGAATAGTTAGATTGGTCGAAAACGTCGTCGTATGGCGTAAACAGTCACTGGAAAGAAGTGTGGGAAATTGCAAGAACCGGATCGGATCGGAGGAGGAAAGCACGATCCGACCCGCTCGCCTGGAAGCTCCACGATCCGACCCGCTTGTGAGAAGGAGCTTCGATCCAAACCGATACCACTCACGAGCTGCTCCACCCTTCCACGAACCGCCTGGGAAAGCACGCCACGAGTGAAGGAGCCACGAACAGGTGCAGTGATCCGACCCGACCAGAAGGCACGATCCGACCCGGAGCAGGGACCACCTACGAACTGAACTGGAGCATGATGTCACGACCAGGAGCTTAGCACCACGACCCGATCTGATGCAGGTGGCTTGAACCGATTCGAAAGAGGACGATGACCACGAACCAAACTTAGAAGTTTTGAACGCGAGGCATGGGTTGCGAACCAAATGAAGACCGATCCGGAGAAGACCAAAACCCGAGATGCAAAGACAGTCCAAATGAGAAGTAGAACTCAGGATCCAGACGAGAACCAAAGAGTCAACTTCATGAGTTGGGCTTTGCTGCGGGACGTGTGCTAAGGGGTTGTCGATGTCTATGACTTTGGATCACCATGTGTAGGGGGTACGTGAGCGGATTCAGGGCAACAGTGGTCTAGGTACGACTAGTGGGCAATAGACCAATGAAGCGGGGTCATTTGTAAAGATTTAGTCATGACTCCGTGGGGTAAGCTTGGTGGTAGCAGTAGTTGTACAAGTCGAACTCTGTCACTACTTCGATGGGTCTAGTGGTTGAGAGTGGTGGACATCGTATGTTTTACGCACTGAGTGAGAGACGCGAGGATGGTTGCATGCTTGATTTGCTTACCATCACTATGACATGCACATCCCCACCCCCATATTCTTTACACCATATGTTAGTGGCACCTTAGAGTATTGTACAGTATGTAGTGCTAACTCTTTGGTTGTAGGTCCAAGTTCAGGGATGGTTTAGTATACCTGTTATTGTTCTGTTTTGATGCTTATCGTTCATATCAGACTTTTGTCTGACGCATAGTTTTATATCTCTTCTTATTACTCTGGGTGCTCTCAAACGGGCTGACTGGAGACAGGTTAGGTAGTATGCGCGGGTAGCTGTACCAGAGACGAGCAGGAGCCTCCCACGTATGATATATATAGATATTCTCCCTGTGTCGCTGTTGGTCGCTACTTTGGGCATTAGTAGTGTACCTCTCCTTTCTTTTGCTTTGGAGACAGTTTTAAAGTTGTAATAATGATGATGTGGAACAAAAGCTGTATTTGGATTTTCCGCTGCTATGATGTTTAGTTTCAGCTTATTCACTGTCTCACCCGTTTTATGTTAAGTATGTTATTATTATATTTTATTCCTTGCGCTATGAGACATTCTACATGTTCTTTGTTAGTTCACCAGTAAGTTTTTTTCTTTTCCCTTTCTTTGGCAACTGTCCCGTGCCGGTTGGACATCGGCACAGTGCATTTTCATGGGAAACGTCGGCTGGTGCGGGGCAGGCCGTCACACTTGGTATCAGAGCACTAGGTTGCGTAGTTAACCTAGGGAAAGACATCAGGGAGAGATAATACGTATATGAGAGAGCGTATTTGTGATTATTTTGGTTTCCAAAAGTTATATATATACAATTAGTATATCTAAGGATGAAGTCGCACTGCACTGGCACCACTATGGAGATGATTAATCATTTTCTCTTTACAGATTGAACGAGGAGCCGATACGCAAGGGGTGCCGGTAGAGGAGCCAATAATGGCAATGCTGCTGATATGAGGACGATGTTTACTGACCTCATGAGGGAGATGCTTAGAGATGCTCAAAGGGTAGCTCCTAATGCTGGTAATGGTGGTGGTCCAGCGGTGCATGCGCCTAGGGCCGATTTTGCAAGCTGAACAAGGATTATACTAGTCTTGGTGGGAAGCCGTTCCACGGAACGAAGTCGGCTACGGATGTTATGGATTGGTTGGATAGCTGCGAGCGTATCTTCAAAGACTTGAGTATCGAGGATGCGATGAAGAGAAGGCTAGCATCCCGTCAGCTGCAAGGACGGGTAATGAATTGGTGGAATGCTATAAAGGCAGCTACTCCCGAGGATCAGATTACTTGGGATCAGTTTAAGGTTCGATTTAGCGATAAGTTCATTCCAGCTGCTTAGAAGTCAGTGCTGTTTAAGAAATTCTTGGAACTCAAGCAGAATGGCAGAGCTGTCTTGGAGTATATTGCCGAATTCGACACTTTGTCGAAATATGGGTTATCCCTAATAGATACTACCGAGAAGAAAAGCGAGAAGTTCATAACTGGCTTGGATGGATACTTGGGGGAAAGGCTTATTAACCACATCGATGAGACGTTTTAATCGACTGTGGGGAAAGCTTTAAGATCGAAAATTCTTTACCCTAAGTCGAAGACTGAGGTCGCATCTGCAGAGGAGCCAAAACCGCAAGAAAGCGGTGGAGGCAAGAGTGGTTCTCAGAATAAGAGGAAGTAGAACCAGAATAAGGATGGCCAGAAGAAGAAGAAAGATGTTGAGTGCTTTAGCTGTGGCAAGAAGGGCCACTATGCTAGTAATTGTCGAGCAAAGCCAGCATACAAGAAGTGCTTCAACTGTGGCCAAGTGGGACATCACAAGGACAAGTGTCCGCAACCCCCTAAAGAAAAGCAGATGGTGAAAGCATATGCCCTTAATGCTGTTCCTTCTTCGTCGAATGCCCCAACTACGGCGGAGAAGGGAAAGAATGTCGTTATTCAAGGTATGCTTTCTGTTTATGATGTTCCTTTTAGAATTTTGTTTGATACCGGAGCTTCTAGTTCCTTCATATCTAGTGACCTGGTAGATAAGTTGGGATTGGAACCCGAGATCGTCGATACACCTTTAGTAGTGACGAACCCGATTGGTGGTTCGACTAGCCTTAGCATGATTTGTCGTAATGTGGTCTTATCAAGTCATGGATGCATGTTTGTTCGTGATTGCTTTATTTTGGGCTTTACTGGGTTTGGCATTATTTTGGGAGCCGATTGGCTCCAAAGATATGGGGTGGTGGTAGACTGTGAGGGCTTTTTGGTGACAGGTAGAGCGAATGATGGGCGGAGGGTAGTGTTTGGTGGTCTACCTAGTGATGGGGTAATGGCTAGTTTTCTAAATTCCCTCGACATCCCGCATGATGAGTCGTCAGGTTTGCCCGTGGTTGGCCAGTATCCGGACGTCTTCGAGGAAGTGACCGGGCTTCCACCACACCGAGAGATTGAGTTCGGTATTGATTTAGTGAAAGATGTCAGACCTATAGTGATGCCACTTCGTCGTATGGCACCAAGGGAGCAGCGAGAGCTCGGAGTGCAGGTAAGCGATCTTTTGAAGATGGGATTTGTCAGAAGAAGTGTTTTTGAGTGGGGAGCAACAGTTGTGTTTGCTACCAAGGCAGATGGTTCCCTTCGATTGTGTGTAGACTACCGCGAGCTGAATAAGGTGATGAGGAAGAGTAAGTATCCTCTACCGCGGATAGATGATTTGTTTGATCAGTTGAGTGGCACGAGAGTATTCTCCCAGTTGGATCTCACGACAGGTTTTCATCAGCTTAGAGTGGAAACTGAGAGTATAGCTAAAACGACATTTCGGACGCCGTCTGGATTTTATGAGTGGTTGGTCATGCCATTTGGGTTGACCAATGCGCCAGCATATTTTGTGGATCTTATGAATAGGGTATTCAGAGATCAGTTGAGTAAGTTTGTTCTTTTGTTCGTGGATGATATACTTGTTTATTCGAGGACAGAGGAAGAACACAAGGAACATTTAAGGATAGTGATGGAGGTGTTGAGAAAACACCAGTTGAAAGCAAAGTTTTCTAAGTGTCACTTCTGGAGAAGGGAAGTGAGATTCTTGGGCCATGTCGTTTCAGAGAATGGTATTGCCGTGGATCCTACGAAGGTGGCTACGGTACAAGATTGGTCTACGCCCAAGAATGCAACAGACGTAAGAAGTTTCTTGGGACTAGCTGGATATTATCGTAAGTTTATCCAAGACTTCTACAAGATAGCAGCACTGTTGACTCAGTTGACCAAGAAGAATCAATCCTTCGTCTGGGACGAAAAGTGCGAGAATGCATTCAAGAGTCTAAAGGACAAGTTGACATGTGCACCAGTGTTAGTCATTCCTAAGGGGAATGAACAGATGACGGTACACACGGATGCATGTGGTACCGGACTAGGTGTTGTATTGATGCAAGGAGATAGGGTTGTAGATTATGCAAGTCGGCAACTGAAACCGCATGAGAAAAGATATCCTACCCATGATTTGGAATTGGCAGCGATTGTGTTCGCATTGAAGATGTGGAGACATTATCTCTTGGGAGAAAGATTTGAGTTGTTTACCGATCATAAATCGTTAAAGTATCTCTTCTCTCAGAAGGATCTAAATCTCCGACAGCAAAGATGGTTAGAATTCTTAGCTTCCTATGATTTCGACATCGCATGTACACCAGGAAAGGGCAATGCGGTGGCTGATGCACTGAGTAGAAGACATGCCAGTTTAGGGGCTATGTTTCTAGAATGGAAGCAACTGGAGTACATCGCGGGGTATCATTTCAGACCAAAGTGCGAATTGGATCCAGAAATGTTAGCAAGTTTGATGATCAGACAAACTTTGATTGAGCGGATTGGTTCCAGTCAGAGGGACGATCCTAACCTATTGGAAATCATCTCAAAGTTAGAGATGGGAATCGACGAAGAGATGAACAAGTATGGGCTTGATCGAAATGGATCGCTTAGGAAGACTGGAAGACTAGTTGTGTGACAGCCCGTCCCGCACCAGCCTGCATTTCCTTCGAAAGTGCGCTGTACACATGCCCAGCTAGCACAGAACGGTCGTCAGAAGAAAAGAAAGAAGAGAATGAACTAATCAAGGGACCTGTAGAATGTCTCACAGCGCATGTGATAAAATATAATAATAACATACTTGACATAAAACAGGCGAGACAGTGCATAAGCTGATAACTAAAGTCAACATCAATCATCAGAGCAGCGGAAATCCATATACAGCTTATTACAATTTTCCAAATTTACTGTCTCTAAACAAAAGAAAGCTAAAGTAGAAGATACACCAACAATGCCCAAGCAGTGATCTTCAACAACACAGGGAGAATATTATGTATATAGTACGTGGAAGCCTCCTGCTCGTCTCCGAATCATCTACCCGTGCATCACCAGCTAACCTGTCTCTAGTCTGCTCGTGTGAGCACCCAGAGTAATAAGAAGAGACATAAAACTCTGGGTCAGACATAAAGCCTGGTATGAGCGATAAGCATCTAAACAGAGTAATAACAGGTATACTAAACCATACCTGAACCTGGACCTGCAACCAAAGAGTTAGTACCACATACCGTACAATACTCCAAGGTGCCATAATAAATAGTATAAGAATACGGGGGTGGGGTGTGCATGTCACAATGATAGCAAACAAATCATCCATAGTAACCATCCTCACATCCCTCACTCAGTGCGTAAAGCGTACGACATCTACCACTTTGGAACACTAGACAAACTGAGGTAACGACAAATCCCGACTTGTAGAAACCCTGCTATGACCAAGCCAAACACTTGGAGTCATGACCAAACATTTCAATGAACCACTTCATTGGTCGTAGCCCTTGGTTCTACCGATGTCATAATGGCCCTGAATCCGCCTTCGTACCTCCTACCATAGTGGTTCAAAGCTATAAACGTCGATAACTCCTTGGCACGCGTCCCGCAGCAAAGCCCGACCATGAAGCAAACTCATTGATTCCCATCTAAATCTTGAGCTCTAACTTCTCATCTGGACTTTCTTTGCATCTCGGGTTTTGATCGAATTGGAGTGGGTCTTCAGAAGAGTTGTCACGCAGTAACAGTCCTGGAATTCGGTTCGGTTCGGTAATCATTGCCCTCGTCTGTTCGGTTCGGGTTTCTTCACTCCGGGTCGGGTCGGTGTCCTCCTCCGGGTCGGGTCGGTGTCTTCCTCCGGGTCGGGTCGGGTTGCTATCCTCCTTCCAGGTCATGCTTCTTCTTCAATCAGCTCCCTCGTTTCCTTCTACTCCGATCCGATCCGATCACTTCGCTTTACTTCAGTCCGATCCGCTCCGCTCCCTTTTACTCCGATCCGATCCCCTTGTCCACTCCAACTCTAAGTAAACAGCCTTCCTTTTTTTCCAAGTCTTTCATGTGCCAAACTCCAGTTCGGGTCGGGTTTCTTGCCCAGTTCACATTTCCGATCCGAGCCCCCATCCGATCCGATCCGAAGCCCTGCACAACTTTCTGCAACTTTTCCAGCAACTTGTTTACGCCGCTCGACGACGTTTTTGACAAATCTAACTATTCTAATCAATCACAATTCATGTCAAATAGTCATAACAACATAGCAAACTAACCACAAACACCAAAACAATGAATTCATATGTCAAAATGGATCAAATGTGCCCAAAACCTCACATTTTTCCTATAATCCCCCTTAATCATGTTTAAGCATATGATTAGCAAAACACATCGAAATTAACCCAAATTTCTAACAGAGCCTTAAAACATTATTTACGAATTTCTAAACATTTTTCCAGAATTTATTAGTGTATAAATTCGCTAATCTTCACTAATTACCCTAAATCAACTGTAATTAGTGTCAAAATGATGCTATCACTCACCTTTGCCACAACTAGAACCCCAAAACTGAAATATTCTCTGATTTGGCGCTGTTCCCAATCTTATACAGCAGCTCCAACCTTGCTTTGGTGCTTTTTCTTCTTAATTTAATGTTTGCTAAGCCTAATCTTCAATTAGAAGGTGATTTTTGGGTGTTTTAGAGAGATTTAGAGAGTGGAGGCCATGGCTAGGTTAAGGGAAATGAAAGTGGCGGCTGGAAAATGTCTAAAGAAATGTTTTCTAACCCTAATCAGCACCTATATCCCCCTAAACCCCAAATTCCCCTTGGGCCTAGCTGCTAATCACCCGCTTAAGCCCAATTAAGCTGTTTTTCACCATCTGAAACTTGTTTCAGCCATATCTCCTAAACGGTGAGTCCGTTTGGCTAATGTGACCACTCTACGGAAAGAGAAACCATCATCCGAAGCCAATGGAAGTGGTTTCAGGTCAAAATTCCTTTCCAGTCAAAAGTTATGGCCAAAACAGTGCCAACTAGGGGTAAAATGGTCATTTAAAAATTGGGAAAAATCATGAACATGGGAAATGGTCTCCCAAAGTTACATGACCATACGACTTCGTATGTGAAAGAAATAAATATTCTACGATCCTACGATGCGTAGAATGCGGGTCGTTACACTCTCCCCCCCTTAAAAAAAATTTCGCCCCCGAAATTCCTTAACCCGAAACATACAAGGGATCCCGCATGCCTAACAACCATATACAACAATCAAATATGCAAAACAAGCAAACAAGCCTATCCTAGCATGCGGAAAACTAAATCGAGGTCAAAATCTTACCAGGCAAAGAGTTCTGGGTGTGACTTCCTAATGTTCTCCTCTGTCTCCCAAGTACAATCTTTCTCGTCCTCGCTCCACTGTACTTTGACTAGCTTCACCGCCTTCCTTCGAAGTTGCTTCATGTCGTGCTCAACAATACGGGCCGGCTTGCGGTTCCCAACCGCCTCGGGTTCTACTTCGAAGTCCTCTAACTGATCAGGTGAAATAGTCATATCTGAGTCGTGAACGAACTTCCTTAGTTGGGAAACATGAAATACGTTGTGAACTCCTGCCATCTTCTCTGGTAAGTCAATTCTATATGCTAAATTCCCGACTAGCTCAAGAACAGGGAATGGGCCAACAAATCGTGGTGCCAACTTGCCTCTCCTGCCAAATCGTACTACGCTCTTCAACGGAGAAATCTTGACAAACACCAAGTCGCCAACGGAGAATTTTAAGTCTCTTCTCCTCTTATCAGCATAACTCTTCTGTCTATCTTGGGCAGCCTTCATTCGTTGCTGAATGATCTTGATCTTATCTGAAGTTTCCCTCACCACATCTGGTCCAAGCATAAACTTCTCGCCAGTCTCTATCCAACATGATGGTGAGTTGCACGGTCTTCCGTACAAAGCTTCAAACGGAGCCATACCGATACTGGATTGGTAGCTATTATTATATGCAAACTCTACTAGATGCAAATGGTCATCCCATGATCCACCAAAATCTAATATACATGCTCTCAAGAGATCTTCCAAAATACGGTTCACCCTCTCCGTCTGACCGTCGGTCTGAGGATGATATGCGGTACTGAGATGTAACCCTGACCCTAGAGCCTCTTGTAAGCTCTTCCAAAACCCACTAGTAAACAACGGGTCTCGGTCGCTTACAATGCCTTTAGGTACTCCATGAAATCTCACTACCCACTTCATATACAATTCTGCTAACTTAGCCGCCGTTCTGGTCGATTTAACTGGTATAAACCTTGCACTTTTGGTCAGTCGATCTACAATTACCCAAATGCTGTCATATCCCGATCTAGTCCTTGGTAAACCATCGATGAAATCCATCGAGACTTGCTCCCATTTCCATTCGGGAATTTCTAATGGCTGTAACAATCCACTAGGCTTCTTTTGCTCGGCTTTAACTAGCTGGCAATTCATGCATTTGGATATAAACTTCCCAACGTCTCTTTTCATTCCTTCCCAGTAGTAAGTCCGTTTCATGTCTCGATACATCTTGTTACCACCGGGGTGTATAGTCAACTTTGAGTGATGACATTTTCTAAGCACTTCATCCCTCAATCCATTGACATTGGGTACAACAAGCTTTCCATTCTTTCTAAGCCATCTATCTCGATCAAGCCCATACTTGTTCATCTCCTCATCGATATCCATCTCTAACTTGGAGATGATTTCCAATAGGCTAGGGTCGTCCCTCTGACTAGAGCCGATCCGCTCAATCAAAGTGGGTCTGATCGTCAAACTTGCTAATATTTCTGGATCCAATTCGCACTTTGGTCTGAAATCAAACCCCGCGATAAACTCCAGTTGCTTCCATTCAAGGAACATAGCCCCTAAGCTGGCATGTCTTCTACTCAATGCATCAGCCACCGCATTGCCCTTTCCTGGTGTGTATGCGATGTCAAAATCATAGGAAGCTAAGAACTCTAACCATCTCTGCTGGCGGAGATTTAAATCCTTCTGGGAGAATAGATACTTTAACGACTTATGATCTGTAAATAGCTCAAATCTTTCTCCCAAGAGATAGTGTCTCCACATCTTTAACGCGAACACGATCGCTGCCAATTCTAAATCATGGGTAGGGTATCTTCTCTCGTGCGGTTTCAATTGCCGACTTGCATAAGCTACAACCCTACCGCCTTGCATCAATACAGCACCCAGTCCGGTACCACAGGCATCCGTATATACCGTCATCTCTTCATCCCCTTTAGGAATGACTAACACTGGTGCGCTTGTCAACTTGTCCTTGAGACTCTTGAATGCATTCTCGCACCTTTCATTCCAGGCAAAAGCTTGATTCTTCTTTGTCAACTGAGTCAATGGTGCTGCTATCTTGGAGAAACCTTGGATAAACTTACGATAATATCCCGCTAACCCCAAGAAACTTCTTACATCAGTTGCATTCTTGGGCGTAGGCCAATCCTGTACCGTAGCCACCTTTGCCGGGTCCACGGCAATCCCATTTTCTGATACAACATGGCCCAAGAACCTCACTTCCCTTTTCCAGAAGTGACACTTAGAAAACTTTGCTTTTAATTGGTGTTTCCTCAACACCTCCATCACTACTCTTAAATGTTCCTTGTGTCCTTCCTCTGTCCTCGAATAGACCAAAATATCATCCACGAACACAAGAACAGACTTATTCAACTGATCTCTGAATACCCTATTCATAAGATCCACAAAATATGCCGGGGCATTAGTCAGCCCAAATGGCATAACCAACCATTCATAAAATCCAGACGGCGTTCGAAATGCCGTTTTAGCTATACTCTCAGCTTCCACTCTAAGCTGATGAAAACCTGTCGCGAGATCCAACTGAGAAAATATTCTCGCGCCACTCAACTGATCGAACAAATCATCTATCCGCGGTAGAGGATACTTGTTCTTCCTCGTTACTTTATTCAACTCGCGGTAGTCTACACACAAACGAAGGGAACCATCCGCCTTGGTAGCAAACACGACTGGTGCTCCCCATTCAGAAACACTCCTTCTGATAAATCCCTTCTTCAAAAGATCGCTGACTTGCACCTCGAGCTCTCGCTGCTCTCTTGGTGCCATACGACGAAGTGGCATCACTATAGGTCTGGCATCCTTTACCAAATCAATACGAAACTCAATCTCTCGGTGTGGTGGAAGTCCGGTCACTTCTTCGAAAACATCCGGATACTGGCCAACCACGGGCAAACCTGACAACTCACTATGCGGAATGTCGAGGGAGTTTAGAAAACTAGCCAATACCCCCTTACTGGGTAGACCACCAAACACTATCCTCCGCCCATCATCCGCTCTAGCTGTCACCAACAAGCCCTCACAGTCTACCACCACCCCATATCTTTGGAGCCAATCTACTCCCAAAATAATGCCAAACCCAGTAAAGCCCAAAACAAAGCAATCACAAACAAACATGCATCCATGACTCGATAGACCACGTTACGACAAATCATGCTAAGGTTAGTCGAACCACCAATCGGGTTCGTCACTACTAAAGGTCTATCGACAATCTCGGGCTCCAATCCCAACCTATCTACCAGATCACTAGATATGAAAGAACTGGAAGCTCCGGTATCAAACAAAACTCTAACAGGAACATCATAAACAGAAAGCATACCTTGAATGACGACATTCTTTCCCTTCTCCGCCGCAGTTGGGGCATTCGACGAAGAAGGAATAGCATTAAGGGCATATGCTTTCACCATCTGCTTTTCCTTAGGGGGCTGTGGACACTTGTCCTTGTGATGTCCCATCTGGCCACAGTTGAAGCACTTCCTATCCGCTGGCTTGGCCCGACAATTACTAGCATAATGGCCCTTCTTACCACAGCTGAAGCACTCCACATCTTGCTTATTCTTTTTCTTCTGGCCATCCTTAGCCTGATTCTGCTTTCTCTTATTCTGGGAACCACCCTTGCCTCCACCACTTACTTGTGGCTTTGGCTCATCTGCGGATGCAACCTCAGCCTTCGGCTTAGGGTAGAGACTCTCTGATCTTAATGCTTTCCCCACAATCGACTCAAACGTCTCGTCGATGTGGTTAATAAGCCTTTCCCCTAAGTACTGGTCTAACCCAGTTATGAATTTCTCATTCTTTTTCTCGGCAGTATCAATAAGAGATAACCCATACTTTGACAAAGTGTCGAATTCAGCAATGTACTCCGAGACAGCCATGCCATTCTGCTTGAGCTCCAAGAATTTCTTAAACAGCATTGACTTCTGAGCAGCTGGAATAAACTTCTCGCTAAAGCGAGCTTTAAACTGCTCCCAAGTAATCTGATCTTCGGGAGTAGCTGCCTTTATAGCATTCCACCAATTCATTGCCCGCCCTTGCAGCTGACGGGACGCTAGCTTTCTCTTCATCGCATCCTCGATACCCAAATCCTCGAAGATACGTTCGCAGCTATCCAACCAATCTTGAACATCTGTGGCCGACTCCGTTCCGTGGAACGGCTTCCCACCAAGGCTAGTATAATCCTTATTCAACTTGGCGAAGTCGACCCTCGGCGCCTGCACTATTGGACCACCACCATTTCCGCCATTGAGAGCTGCCCTCTGAACATCCCTAAGCATCTCTCTCATGAGGTCTGTAAACATCGTCCTCATGTCAGCAGCATTCCCATTATTGGCTCCCCTGCCGGCACCTCTAGTATCTCGGCTCATCGTCAATCTGAAAAAGGAAACGATTAACGACTCCATAGTGGTGCTAGTGCAGTACGACTTCATCCTTATACTACTAATAGTATATATATATATAGCTTTTAAAAACCAAAGTAATCACAAATACGCTCTCTCGTATACGTATATTATCTCTCCCTGATAACTTCCATAGGTTAACTACGCAACCTAGAGCTCTGATACCAAGTGTGACAGCCCGTCCCGCACCAGCCTGCATTTCCTTCGAAAGTGCGCTGTACACATGCCCAGCTAGCACAGAACGGTCATCAGAAGAAAAGAAAGAAGAGAATGAACTAATCAAGGGACCTGTAGAATGTCTCACAGCGCATGTGATAAAATATAATAATAACATACTTGACATAAAACAGGCGAGACAGTGCATAAGCTGATAACTAAAGTCAACATCAATCATCAGAGCAGCGGAAATCCATATACAACTTATTACAATTTTCCAAATTTACTGTCTCTAAACAAAAGAAAGCTAAAGTAGAAGATACACCAACAATGCCCAAGCAGTGATCTTCAACAACACAGGGAGAATATTATGTATATAGTACGTGGAAGCCTCCTGCTCGTCTCCGAATCATCTACCCGTGCATCACCAGCTAACCTGTCTCTAGTCTGCTCGTGTGAGCACCCAGAGTAATAAGAAGAGACATAAAACTCTGGGTCAGACATAAAGCCTGGTATGAGCGATAAGCATCTAAACAGAGTAATAACAGGTATACTAAACCATACCTGAACCTGGACCTGCAACCAAAGAGTTAGTACCACATACCGTACAATACTCCAAGGTGCCATAATAAATAGTATAAGAATACGGGGGTGGGGTGTGCATGTCACAATGATAGCAAACAAATCATCCATAGTAACCATCCTCACATCCCTCACTCAGTGCGTAAAGCGTACGACATCTACCACTTTGGAACACTAGACAAACTGAGGTAACGACAAATCCCGACTTGTAGAAACCCTGCTATGACCAAGCCAAACACTTGGAGTCATGACCAAACATTTCAATGACCCACTTCATTGGTCGTAGCCCTTGGTTCTACCGATGCCATAATGGCCCTGAATCCGCCTTCGTACCTCCTACCATAGTGGTTCAAAGCTATAGACGTCGATAACTCCTTGGCACGCGTCCCGCAGCAAAGCCCGACCATGAAGCGAACTCATTGATTCCCATCTAAATCTTGAGCTCTAACTTCTCATCTGGACTTTCTTTGCATCTCGGGTTTTGATCGAATTGGAGTGGGTCTTCAGAAGATTTGTCACGCAGTAACAGTCCTGGAATTCGGTTCGGTTCGGTAATCATTGCCCTCGTCTGTTCGGTTCGGGTTTCTTCACTCCGGGTCGGGTCGGTGTCCTCCTCCGGGTCGGGTCGGTGTCTTCCTCCGGGTCGGGTCGGGTTGCTATCCTCCTTCCAGGTCATGCTTCTTCTTCAATCAGCTCCCTCGTTTCCTTCTACTCCGATCCGATCCGATCACTTCGCTTTACTTCAGTCCGATCCGCTCCGCTCCCTTTTACTCCGATCTGATCCCCTTGTCCACTCCAACTCTAAGTAAACAGCCTTCCTTTTTTTCCAAGTCTTTCATGTGCCAAACTCCAGTTCGGGTCGGGTTTCTTGCCCAGTTCACATTTCCGATCCGAGCCCCCATCCGATCCGATCCGAAGCCCTGCACAACTTTCTGCAACTTTTCCAGCAACTTGTTTACGCCGCTCGACGACGTTTTTGACAAATCTAACTATTCTAATCAATCACAATTCATGTCAAATAGTCATAACAACATAGCAAACTAACCACAAACACCAAAACAATGAATTCATATGTCAAAATGGATCAAATGTGCCCAAAACCTCACATTTTTCCTATAATCCCCCTTAATCATGTTTAAGCATATGATTAGCAAAACACATCGAAATTAACCCAAATTTCTAACAGAGCCTTAAAACATTATTTACGAATTTCTAAACATTTTTCCAGAATTTATTAGTGTATAAATTCGCTAATCTTCACTAATTACCCTAAATCAACTGTAATTAGTGTCAAAATGATGCTATCACTCACCTTTGCCACAACTAGAACCCCAAAACTGAAATATTCTCTGATTTGGCGCTGTTCCCAATCTTATACAGCAGCTCCAACCTTGCTTTGGTGCTTTTTCTTCTTAATTTAATGTTTGCTAAGCCTAATCTTCAATTAGAAGGTGATTTTTGGGTGTTTTAGAGAGATTTAGAGAGTGAAGGCCATGGCTAGGTTAAGGGAAATGAAAGTGGCGGCTGGAAAATGTCTAAAGAAATGTTTTCTAACCCTAATCAGCACCTATATCCCCCTAAACCCCAAATTCCCCTTGGGCCTAGCTGCTAATCACCCGCTTAAGCCCAATTAAGCTGTTTTTCACCATCTGAAACTTGTTTCAGCCATATCTCCTAAACGGTGAGTCCGTTTGGCTAATGTGACCACTCTACGGAAAGAGAAACCATCATCCGAAGCCAATGGAAGTGGTTTCAGGTCAAAATTCCTTTCCAGTCAAAAGTTATGGCCAAAACAGTGCCAACTAGGGGTAAAATGGTCATTTAAAAATCGGGAAAAATCATGAACATGGGAAATGGTCTCCCAAAGTTACATGACCATACGACTTCGTATGTGAAAGAAATAAATATTCTACGATCCTACGATGCGTAGAATGCGGGTCGTTACAAGTTGTACCTAATGTCAATGGATTGAGAGATGAAGTGCTTAGAGAATGTCATCACTCAAAACTAACTATACATCTCGGTGGTAACAAGATATACCGAGACATGAAGCAGACCTACTACTGGGAAGGGATGAAAAGACACGTTGGGAAGTTTATATCCAAATGCATGAATTGTCAGCTGGTTAAAGCTGTTAGAGATTCCAGAATGGAAATGGGAACAAGTCTCGATGGATTTCATTGATTGGTTACCAAGGGCTAGATCGGGCCATGATAGCATTTGGGTGATTGTGGACCTATTGACTAAGAGTGCAAGGTTTATACCCGTCAAGTCAAACAGGACGGCAGCTAAGTTAGCTGAACTATATGTAAAGTGGGTAGTGAGATTTCATGGAATAACCAAAGGCATTGTGAGTGACCGAGATCCATTGTTCACTAGTGGATTTTGGAAGAGTTTACAAGAGGCGTTAGGATCAGAATTACATCTCAGTACCACGTATCATCCCCAAACCGACGGACAGACAGAGAGGGTGAATCGAGTATTAGAAGACCTCTTGAGAGCTTGCATATTAGACTTTGGTGGATCATGGGATGACCATTTGCATCTAGTAGAGTTTTCCTATAATAATAGTCATCAATCCAGTATTGGTATGGCCCCATTTGAAGCTTTGTATGGAAGACCGTGCAACTCACCGTCATGTGGTTAGAAACCGGTGAGAAGTTTGTGCTTGGACCAGATTGATAAGGGAAACTTCAACTAATATTAAGGTTGTCCAACAACGAATGAAGGCTGCCCAAGATAAGTAGAAAAGTTATGCTGATAAGAGGAGAAGAGAATTAAAGTTCTCCATTGGCGACTTGGTGTTTGTCAAGATTTCTCTGCTGAAGAGCGTGATATGATTTGGCAGGAGAGGCAAGTTAGCACCATAATTTATTGGACCATTCCCCGTTCTCGAGCAAATTGGGAATTTGGTATATAAAGTTGAATTACCAGAGAAGATGGCAGAAGTTCACAATGTATTTCATGTTTCCCAGTTAAGGAAGTTCGTACACGACCCAGATGTGACTATTTCACCTGATCAGTTGAATGATATCGAAGTTGAACGGGAGGCGGTTGGGAACCGCAAGCCTATGCGTACTGTTGGGAACGATACGAAGCAACTTCGAAGGAAAGCGGTGAATCTAGTCGAAGTTCAGTGGGGCGAGAATGAGAATGACTGTACTTGGGAGACAGAGGAGAGCATTAGGAAGACGTATCCAGAACTCTTCGCCTGGTAAGATTTCAGTTTTGATTTAGTCTTTTTGCATGCTAGGATAGGCTTGTTTTGTTTGTTTTGCATGTTTGATTGTTGTATGTGTCTGGTAGGCATGCGGGATCCTTTGTATGTTTTGGGTTAAGGAATTTCGGGGACGAATTTTTTTAAGGGGGGAGAGTGTAACGATCTGCATTCTACACATCGAAGGATCGTAGAATATTTATTTCTTTCACATGCTAAGTCGTATGGTCATGTAACTTTGGGAGACTACTATTGGGATCATTTCCCGTGTTCATGATTTTTGCCGATTTTTAAATTACCATTTTACCCCTAGTTGATCTTGTTTCGGCCATAACTTTTGATTGGAAAGGAGTTTTGATCTGAAACCACTTCCATTAGATCCGGATGATGGTTTATCTTTCCGTAGAGTGGTCACATTAGCCAAACGGACTCACTGTTTGGGAGATATGGCTGAAACAAGTTTCAGATGGTGAAAAACAGCTTAACCGGGCCTAATTTGAGTGATTAGTGAGTGGGCTCATAACCCATTTCGGGATTAGGGTTGTGGGGAGACTGATAGGGTTAGGAAATTCAGTTTCTGTCATTTTCCAACCGCCACTTTTTGTTCCTTCAAGCTTAGCGATGGCCTCCACTTTCTAAAACACCCCAAATCACCTCCAAATCGCTAATTAAGCCAAATCTACATCAAATCAAAAAGGATTAGCACAAGAATCGAGGTAGAAATGCTGTATAGCTTTGCGAATAGCGCCAAATAGAGAATCATTTCAGATTTGGTAATTTGTTAGTGGCTAAGGTGAGTGATTTGCATAGTTCCTCACTAATTATGGTTAATTAAGGGTAATTAGTGTTAATTAGCGAATTTAAGCATGATTAAATTCTTGAAAAATATTTAAAAATTTCAAAATATTGTTTTAGGCCTCTGTTAGAAAATTTGGTTAAGTTTTGCTAATCGCATCATTAGTTTTGCTTAAACATGCTTAAGGGAAAATATGGGGTTTTAGCTATGTCTGATCCGTTTTAACTTATCAAATTGACGTTTTGGTGTTTATGGTTGTTTCTACATGTTGCTATGACTGTATGGTATGCGTTGTGATTGATTAGAATAGTTAGATTGGCCGAAAACGTCGTCGTATGGCGTAAAACAATCGCTGGAAAGAAGTGCAGGAAATTGCCTGAACCGGATCGGATCGGAGGAGGAAAGCACGATCCGACCCGCTCGCCTGGAAGCTCCATGATCCGACCCGCTTGTGAGAAGGAGCTTCGATCCGAATCAATGACACTCACGAGCTGCTCCACTGTTCCACGAACCACCTGGGAAAGCACGCCACGAGTGAAGGAGCCACGAACAAGTGCAGTGATCCGACCCGACCAGAAGGCACGATCCGACCCGGAGCAGGGATCACCTATGAACTGAACTGGAGCATGATGTCACGACCAAGAGCTTGGCACCACGACCCGTTCCGATGCGGTGGCTCGAACCGATCCGAAAGAGGATGATGGCCACGAACCAAACTCAGAAGTTTTGAACGCGAGGCATGGGTTGCGAACCAAATGAAGACCGATCCGAAGAAGACCAAAACCCGAGATGCCAAGGCAGTCCAAATGAGAAGTAGAACTCAGGATCCATATGGGAACCAACAATTCGACTTCATGAGTTGGGCTTTGCTGCGGGACGTGTGCTAAGGTTTGTCGATGCCTATGATTTTGGATCACTATGTGTAGGGGGTACGTGAACGGATTCAGGACCACAGTGGTCTAGGTACGACTAATGGGCTATAGACCAATGAAGCGGGGTCATTTGTAAAGACTTAGTCATGACTCTATGTGGTAAGCTTGGTGGTAGCAGTAGTTGTACAAGTCGAACTCCGTCACTACTTCGATGGGTCTAGTGGTTGAGAGTGGTGGACATCGTATGCTTTACGCACTGAGTGAGAGACGTGAGGATGGTTGCCATGCTTGATTTGCTTGCCATCACTATGACATGCACATCCCCACCCCCATATTCTTTACACCATATGTTAGTGGCACCTTAGAGTATTGTACAGTATGTAGTGCTAACTCTTTGGTTGTAGGTCCAGGTTCATGTATGGTTTAATATACCTGTTATTGTTCTGTTTTGATGCTTATCACTCATACCGGACTTTTGTTTGACCCAGAGTTTTATGTCTCTTCTTATTATTCTGGGTGCTCTCAAATGGGCAGATTAGAGACAAGTTAGGTGGTATGCACGGGTAGCTGTACCGGAGACGAGCAGGAGGCTCCCACGTATGATATATGTAGATATTCTCCCTGTGTCGCTGCTGGTCACTGCTTTGGGCATTAGTAGTGTACATCTCCTTTCTTTTGCTTTGGAGACAGTTTTAAAGTTGTAATAATGATGATGTGGAACATAAGCTGTATTTGAATTTTCTGCTGCTATGATGTTTAGTTTCAACTTATGCACTGTCTCACCCGTTTTATATCAAGTATGTTATTATTATATTATATTCCTTGCGCTGTGAGACATTCTACAGGTTCTTTGTTAGTTCACCAGTAAGTTCTTTTCTTTTCCCTTTCTTTGGCGACCGTCCCGTGCCAGTTGGACATCGGCACAGCGCATTTTCATGCGAAATATCGGCTGGTGCGGGGCGGGCCGTCACACATGTCTTGCTGTTTATATCTGGTTTTGGGACTCGTAAAATCCTAGTTACTTAGGGGCACAAGCCTAGGGGTGGCTTGTGTCATTCTTGCTTTATGGAACCCGCATCAGTCAGTATCCCTGTTGATATCATAGAGGGGCCTCGAATTAGGTAGGGGCAAGGGCACGCTTTACTGATCTAGATTGCAAGAGGTTCAAAGTTTAGAGATGGGTACGGGCACGTTTTGGCACAGTCATGAGCATGCATAGGTCCGATGGGGGAAGCTAACACAACGCAACACTGGCGAATAAGGCTGTGTCTTAAAAGTTCACGGGTTAAGGACTAACATCCCCTACTGCGGTGACTGACACAGGTTATTCATGTATGTAGAGAGCCGATCGATGGGTGGTAATTAGGGTAAAACCTAATCCTGATAGTTGGTGCAGAAATTTTTTTTTGGGATATGAATGAGAAACTTACTTGATCTTTACCTTACCTTGTTATCTCATTTACTTCGTACCTGTATATTTTATTGTATCTCCATATCTAGTACTATTTATCTTTCTTGACATTACTTATCTTATGCTTGTGCTGAAAATCACTGGAACTTGCCATGCTTTATGTTTGACCTATTTTGTTTTCCCCTTCTCTCTCTTCCTTTTCCCCTTCCTTAGGTTCTTAGGGTGGTGGATTGCAGCAGTTACCATGTTCTTTCTTTCAGCTTGGACTTGGATTTCTTATGACTCAATGTATTATTTTGATTTTTGCTCTATCATTATTGTGGATTATGAGGAGAGATATGATTTTTTGGTTTTGTACTCTGAACATTTAAGATTTTATGAGATAGATGGTTATGACTATGGTTTTTGGTATTTAAAAATGTAATGATGTGATGTTGCTTTTAATAATAATAAAAGTTCTTCCGTTGCATTTTATATTATGTCTTGTGAAATTAGTCTCTGTATTATTATTGCGCTTCACAGAACTTAATGTGTCCTCATATAAGTGACATTAAGGGACGTGGTATGTCACAATAGTCTTTTATTTTTGGACATAATTACTTTAGACACAATTAGAAGTATATAAAAAATAGTTTCTTATAGAGTAGTCTATTGGAAAAATATAAATTACAAACTTAGTTGGCAATTATAAACTTTTTCGTTTTTGTATTTTTTTTATTTGGACACTTTAAAGTCTTGAACAAAGTTTGTTATATCTATATATATATAACAAACTTAGTTTTAATACTACTTTTGTATTCTTAGCTATTCATTTTATCTTTTGTAAATATGAGCATTCTTTTTTATAACAATCGACATTTATATGTTTTTACTGTTTGTTTAAAATGTCATAAAATGTTCACAACAACTCACCTTTATTATTAATGGTATTAGGAAACTATGAAGAAAATATCTATGATTTTTATTAAGTTTATTTTATGTTACAATGTTTTAAATTTTAACGATGAAGGAAATGGTCATTATAACTAATTGTTAGGATCTAATTATTTATAATCGAACTATTTTAAGCAGTTAAGATTTTCAAAAATATTGTTACCATGCAACTTTCACGAAAAATATTATTACCATGCAATAATTAAAAAAATAACTTCTTTTGGTTTGATAAAGTGGAATTCAAAGTAATTAAAGAATCAATTACAATTAATTCTATTTAATTTGTAATTCAATAATTTGGAAAAGATAGTTACATATTATTCTCTTTGACACTGATATATTACAGGGCTTAATTATAATCATTTAATTTATTATAGTTATTTCCATAATTAATTACTTAAAATTTAATTGTAGGTGCATCTACAAGTTAATTTTTTTGGTGATACGTTGTTTTGCGTTGAATTATGTTAAAAAATCTCAATTAATACATTACACATGTATATAATTGAAGTAAAGGAATGATTATCTTTAGTTTGAATTAATTCATTAAGAGGATCAGAAATTTTCTAATCAATCCTAATAGATTAACAAATTTATTTTCAATCATTTTCTTTTAATCAGTGCCATTGGTTTCAGAATGATGAGAGATATGATAGCTGTTTTATTAAGCAAATTACTACAAATAATTTTAAGGAAAATAATGAATCTATTTAATGCATAAAACATATAATTTGAATGAAGTTTCATCTATAATTTTTATGATTAATTATCTTTAAAGAACCAAAGTTTTTTGCAGATTTACTATAAAATAAAACAAATTAAATTTATCTACTTCTTCCATTTTATAAAATCATTATTTTACTACACAACACTACTACATTTATTCTAACATTCGATGCTTCTATGCAAGGTTAGACGTTTATTTTATAGAATACGTTGTTATGTACTATAAAATGGTCACTTATATTAATATATTCCAATAAAAATTAATTTATTTACTTCGTTTCATTGATAGTGTTTCCATATATAGTTTGATTTAATTATTATCTTTAACGAAATTTTACATGTTATTTTTATTTTATATTACGTTATATGAGTAATGAAAATATTGCAATTCCAAACTACCATAATTAATATTGTATCTGACAAAATGTGTAATAATGAAAATATTGTAATTTTACTTCTTTCAACAAAATTCGAAACACTAATTCATTTATAGCGTAATTTCTCCATTGTAGATCCAAAATGTTATTTACTATAGCGAACTATGTACGTACTAAAATTTTTGTAACACGGAATAAGCCCAGATGAACTTATATGGCTTAGAATTGAAAAGTAGTAAAAATGCACAACAATGTACTTGTCGACAAAATTAAGAATAGTAAAAAGTTGGTGTTAACATTTGTTGTTTAAAGTCATTACAATCTAAAAATATATTACTTATAATTCTCGCATTTCACATTATTTAAATAGATTTATCGAAAGATTTTTATAACTAACATTTAAGAAAACGCTAATCTAAGAATAGAAAACAAAACATGAACATATATTTTCACCTTTATGTAACAACAAATCAAAAAATACATTGTTAAATAAATTATGTGGTGAGTCTCATGTGCATAGCATGGGTTTGCACTAGTAATAAATATAAGATAAACAATAAACATGTAGATTGTTGTTAAAAGAAATAACAAGAAGTAATACCTCATAAAGTCAAATAAGATGTTAAACTCACTGTCAATGCTATTAGACTTGAAAATATTTGTTATTATTTCAGTTTCATTAATAGTTTCATAAAATACATACATAAACAATCTTTCGTTCCTCAAGATGATGAAAAGTCAAATGGTTGCATAAGAAAGTGTCTTTCATGACTGAAAACATATTAGACTAAGCACCCAATAATATGATAGTACCAAATCAGCAATACAAAATTCGCTACATATAATGTCATCACTCATGACAATGACTTTCCCTTGTCGATTCCACTATAAATTTATAACTTTGCTAATGCAATTTTAAGCAGTCACATTTAAGGACCAAGTTAGATGAATTTGGCAATATCTAGTGCCTATATATATCTGATGAAACTCAGAAAACTGCACAATATCTAAATTTTACTTTACTCAGATTTAACCATTAACACTTTGGTAATCAAGTTAATTTTAAAAATAAAAATTTGCTCTGTATGCTCCTTTGAAGCATTTCTTTCCTTTAAGGTTGTCATTCATGTTCTCTTTCCTTAAACTTGGTTGACATCCATGTAGTTAAATCTCTTAGGGTGCATTTGTGTGTAATGGAAGAGGATGCATTTAAGCAGGGCATTTAAATGATCCATTTAAATGGAAAATGAAGTTAAATGGGGTATGTGTTTAAGGCTTTAAATAAGGCATTTAAGCGGAATATTTTAATTTGTGATTTCGATTTAACTGATGTGTAGTTAATTAATTATCCTTGTAAAAGTGTATCATGCATTTAGTAATTGCAAATAAAACACCATAGAGTAAACTCGGTATTTCATTTAATCACAATAACACATTTTTTTATACCAAAACTCACAAACCAAATGAACTGCAAAACAAACTATATAAATACTCTACAACAACAAAAAAAAGATAGAATACTACAAAATACAATGGAACCTCCTTAATAGATAACTAAGATACCCAATTAGATCGAGATCAAGAAGCACGTACACCGTATCCAAGATGGAAGAATCATTGCAAAATATCTCCATAGGCTCCCACCATTAAACATTGGTAACAGTAGATGGAATAGAGTATCATTGCATCACCAACTCAATAAACAGCCTATCAAAACCAAATGTTGTGTCCTTCCATAACTCACAGTCCTGTTGGACGAGAGACGTCTAGGCTAGGCAAATGCGGCATCACCAACCATCCAATCATCATACACGTCAACAGCAGTGAAAGGCTGAGGCTGTGCTTGGGCTTGGAGCGGTGGAGCTACAAGTATTCGATAATGGAAAGTTCCCCTTCCTATGGACCCACCAAACTTCTGTCTAGCTCTCTAAATTTAAGATGCGCATTTTTTTAAACCACTAGTATCTCAACTTAGCACCATCTTGCCAATCATAAGTTCGTCTAGATAATCAAGGTCGACATTCTTTTCATCTCCTGGAATATATGATAGGTTGTTCCACTCCATCCAAGACACTTCCCATTGTCCCATTTATCCTTCGTCTTCATTGTTGTCAAACTATCATTGTAAAAAAATGAGCCGTTGGTATCCAATGCATTGGATGCATCCAAAACCAAAACGAGGCATTTTGACCTCCTGAATGGTACTTTAGTTGTTTCATAACGATGGAGATGCAAAAGGTTACAACAGAGATACAATGGGATTATATTAGGAAACAATAGATCTTTAAAGTATTTACTGGAATAAATCAAATCTTCATAGTTGATTTATGCTCATTTCTACATCGTTTTTACAAATAGAAGAAATATTGCTCACTCCTACATAACAAAACTAAAGAGTATTATGATTCATTCATTTCAAACTTAGTGAATATAATGAGATTTCAATTTGTGCTGATTGCTTAGGACATTATTTTAGACTTATATCTTGAATTTTTTGATTGAGTTTATGAGAAAATTTGTCAAATTTTCCTTTTTATATTAAAATTTCTAAAGAATGTGCTAAAAAGCCCTGATTAAGTGAGCACCGCAAAAAATAGTAGGGCATTGAATGGATATATTATTAAGTAGTGTTAAACTGAAAAACATAGCGGTCGAAGTATACTATGTGCTTAAGAGAGGAAATAAGGAGGCTTTAACATGCTTTAACTACATAGGCTAATAGTGACCAATCTTACCTCGTATTTGGAATCGTCAAAGTACATGTACCTGCCATCGTGATAGGCAAAATTCTCAAGTGATGTTTGGATTTTTCTCTAGATTTCCATAAAACTCTATTTTTTTTACTACCAAGAGACAACAACCACATATACAGTTACTTTTTATAGTTTAGGCATAGTGATTGTTATTACATTGAATTATGCAAGATCTCAAGATGAAATTTTGTCATCATGAGCACATTTCATTTTTAGGCCAAATAAGTCAAGTCTAATTCATGAACTTTTCATTTAGCTTTGCCCAAATGCTAATAAATCCACTCGTCAAAATAAGAAGCCACAGATTTGCTGATTAGACAAGAATAGCAGAAAGCGATAACATATTACTTCATTCTTATTCTAGCTGCCTCCATATGTTATGTTAGGATTGTCTCGCGTGTTGTTAAGGAGGAATAATGGTATGAATACAATAGTCCCACATCACGGAATATATTGAAGGAATTGGGTATAAATATGAGTTGGTAGGCACGTAACAACAAAGATTCCTTTTGTTATATGGGAGTTGTGTGCCAGCTCATATGCGTGCAATAAGAGGGCTTTGTTATGACCGTCATTACATAACAGTGGTATCAGAGCCAGGTTACGGACTGAGCCATGTAGGCAAGACAGTGCTCTCAAAAGATACTCGTGGGATGCAAGTCAAGGGGAAGACTGTTAGGATTGCCTTGCACGTTGTTAAGGAGGAAGGATGGGTTGGAATTAATAGTCCCACATCATGGAATATACTGAAAGGAATTGTGTACAAATATGAGCCGGTAGGCACGTAATATTAAAGGATTCCTTTTGTTACAAGGATGTGTGCTAACTCATATGCGGGGGCTTTGTCCCGACCGTCGTTACATAACAGTGGTATCAGATTGAAGGTTCAGACCGAGCCATGCAGGCATGGCAGTGTTCTCCAAAGATACTCGTAGGATGCGAGTCAAGGGGGAGACTATTAGGATTGTCTCGCATGTTGTTAAGGAGTAATGATGGTTTGGATAGAATAGTCCCACATCACAGAATATATTGAAGGAATTGTGTACAAATATGAGCTGATAGACACGTAACAATAGGGATTTTTTTTGTTATATGAGAGTTGTGTGCCAGCTCATATGCATGCAATGAGGGAGCTTTGTTCCGACCGTCATTACATAACAGTGGTATCAGGGCCGAAGGTTACGGATTGGGCCATGTAGGCAAGGCAATGCTCTCAAATGATACTCGTAGGATGCGAATAAAGGGGGAGACGGTTAGGATAACCTCGCATGTTGTTAAGGTAGGAACGACGGTTTGATTAAATAGTCCCAGATCACGAAATAAATTGACGGAGTTGAGTACAAATATGAGTTTGTAGGCACGTAACAACAGGAATTCCTTTTGTTACAAGGATGTGCGTGCCTACTCATATGCGCATGCCCTATGCGGAAGGTGGGAGACTTTGTTTCGACCATCGTTACATAACATGTTGTATGTAGCACTTCAAGTGCATTGCGGAATTGGTCATCTAGTGCATGGTTCAATAGCTGAAATCTTGAACTCGGGGGGAGGAACAATTATGTCAAAGATGCTTGGAGTGAAAGCACTCTAGTTATTTTCATCAAGATTCGATATTGCATTCTTCTCACCTAAGACCATAACCAACCATCCGTTCTGTTCAGTTATTCTCTCTCTTGTTTTGAAACTGGTCCAACGAGCGGAGCAAGCAGAAGAAGGAACCAGCCACGGGTCGGGGGTTACAACGGCAAAGTGTTTGCCGTTATAAGGTTACAACGACAAACATTTTGCCGTTATAAGATTATAAAACTAATGTTATAACGGCAAAGCTTATAACAGTAAACTCTTTGCCGTTATAAGATTATAACGACAAAGAGTTTGCCATTATAAGCTTATAACGAAAAACACTTTGCCGTTATAAGCACCAACCCCTGTTAAGTCAACCAGCCACGAACGAGCTCAAAACCAGCCACAGACTAGCCACGGGTGACTGAACAAGCCACACCTGGTTGCTCCGTGACTTGTTTAGTAACTAAACAAGCCATTATTGGTTGTGCTCTAATACTTAATGTATTATCTCACCGACTTGCTATTCTACCAATAAAATGCTTCTTTGGTTAGCCTGGTAGACAGCGTTGTGCCCCTGCACAATGGATCACTACAATCCTCTTTGCTTCATAAAAATTGTTTCATTAGAAGAAGAGGTTTGCATCTAAAATAAAAAGTATTTTTTATTCAATATCAATTATAAGTTTTGATTATTTCAAGGAGCTTCGAATCTTGAAATAGTTTTTACCCAGAACATTTTTTTTCGAAGCCTCGAAATTCCTCCACCATATGAATCACACAAGCATCATACAAATCACTTGCAGCACTTAGCTTCATGCCTTAAAGCCTCTTCAACGTATAGGTCACAACCATGCAAAATTCAGTTTAAGCTCAGAGATCATCTGAAGCAGTGATGAAGTCATACTCCATCAATGAAATCCGGTAGACTCCTCTAGAATAAGAGCAGGTACTTTCTAAAGGTTCAAAAAAACTATCTACTTTTCAAAGATGACATCACAAAGTATTCATATCCTCAAAAGCATTTGAATCTCATAACTTTGAAGCTAAATTTATGTAAGTAAGGCAAAGTCGTTACAAAGTTGAAATCTATGTGGTGGAACCCTTCAAAGCGATATTACTTAGAAGTAGAAGCCCTAGAAACTGAATCTTCAGAGTAGCTCAAGGCATCGACCATCCGCTTGTTCAAAGTAATCTCCCTCGCACTCAAAGCAAATTAGGAACATAACCAAGAGTCTACATCTACAAATAAGGGCGAGGTACACCAAAAAAGGCATATTCTTTATTTTCTGTAACCCTTATATTCTCTTGTACTCAAGATGTCAAATTCTATTTGAACCCATAAACTTACAGAGTATAGTATACCCATGTTTTTATAAAAAAATTATGACCAAACTGCCCCTACTCGATAATATTTTTTTAATTTGTCAGCACACCTTATAGGGCAACTACATGGTGTCTTTTCAGCACCACGTAGGTCCACTACGTGATATCATGAAGGAACCACACAGGAGCACTACATGGTATCCTAAAGGCACCACGTAGTTGCTCTACACGGTGCCTTTAGGGCACCACGTAGGGTTCCTACATAAAAGGGCAAAATTGTCTTTTTTTAATTATGCATGGGTAAATTTAGCAAAAAGCTGGGTTTTACTTTTCTTTTCATATTTCATGGGTATACTCAACAAGATTATGGGTTTAAATATAATTAAATTAGGAAAAATTTATAGAAATTAATTTAAGAGTTGTACTTACATGTTTGTACTAACTTGAAGACAAGAGTAACATATGATATTGATCCTTGACTTATTTAACTGATTCTTTTCTTGAATCATGTTGGCCTTTATTAACTATGGACAACCTTTTGCATATTTCATACTTGAATACTACGTATGTCGAACATGCACATCTTAATGTATATTCAGAAATGCTAAAAGATTCGAATTTAGGTCGGGTAAATTGTCAGAATTGTAAACAAACGGTGCGGATTTCATGTAAATTATAAAATACATGATCCGTCACGAATTGCGGTTGAAGCCGCACATTTCTACTCCCTCTTTTTGGGGCTTCATATCACATCTCATTTATATTAAATGGCTTCGGTTCCGCTCAAAACGGTCCGAGCTGATCGAGCGAAGCTGTTTTAAATTTTTTCGAACCATTTCATACATGTTTGTGATCCTCTTACTGGCTTCGAGCTAAACTCCCTAACCCTTTGAAGCTTATTTGATTTCAAAAAGGGTACTTGAGCCTTTAGAACTATTATTTAGCTTTCGCACGTCCTTAGAGCACACCCAACAATGACTTGTTCAGTGACTAAACAAACCACAGAGCAACCAGGTATGACTTGTTTACTTCCCCATGGCTAGTTTGGAACCCGTTCATGTCCGGTTGAGTGAACAGAGGCTAGTGGTTATAACGACGAAGTGTTTGCTGTTATAAGTTTATAACGGCAAAGATTATAACGGCAAACACTTCGCCGTTATAAACTTTTAATAATAAAAAACCATGCAAATGCTGTTTGCTGTTGTGAACAACGGTAATATTGGATGAAAGAGGTGTTTGCTAGGGTTGTATATGGGACAGAACAGTCCGTTGTCCGGCTCGGTCCGAAGCTATAAGGTGTCTGGTCCGTGTCCGTCCGATTCGCTTATAGGACAGAGGTTGGACACACTAATGTTCGGTCCGATCTAAAATGTCCGATGTTTTTCTATTATCAAGGCTACATCGGACATGACAGTCCGTTGTCCGGCTCGGTCCGAGGCTATATGATGTCCGGTCCGTGTCCGTCCGAATTCTTATAGTACAGAGTTTGGACACACCTCCGTCCGTTCCGGTCCGACCCGTTTACACCCCTAGTGTTTGCTTTTTTATGCTATTTGTATTATATAATATATTTTTTAAGTGGTTTGTGGCTGGTTGTGGCTAGTTTTGTATTGTTGGTTGCTTGGTGGCTTGTTTGGATGAAAGAGAAAAAGTGAACAGAAAGGATGGTGGTTATGGTCTTATATGGCTTCGAAATTCACTCTTAAAAGCCTATTCTGATTATTCGGGGGTATTAAAACATTTTTTGATCCAACTTTAAAACAATATTTGGCTTCGTTTCTGGAAAAAGGTCTGTTAATGGCGACGTAAAAATCCCGCCTTCAATTCTTAATGCTTCCTTACTCTTAAACAAATCAATTCTTCTTCTCCGCTCTAGCGCTTCTCCACCTTATGCTTTCGCCATGCGTGGACCTTTTTCCTTAACCTCTTTTCACTTCCTAATCTAAGCCATCTCACGAAACGGATCCGAGCTTCAACTCCCATATCTTCGTCGCTTTCATCTCAAATCCACGGTTCTCTTTGGATCCACCTCTAACAACGGCCCTATCCACTACTGTTGACGTTTTCAGGCAACTTTATGCTTCATGATATTCAACTGATGGTCGCTTTAATGGACGGGGTTCTGAACACTAACGTGGAATGACTGGTGTACAGCAACTCCTAGTTTGTTTATTTATTTTCGCGTCTCGAGATTTTATCTGTGATGGGATAAAATGCGACCTGGGTATTCAATGTTCGATTAGTTCGTGTCTTGTTGGTAGTTTGTTGATGTCAGATCTAAGTACTTTGGGTAACTATTCTGTTTTTTGAGGTGCTTGACTGCTTTCTTTGGATTAGCAGTTCAGATTCTCCTAATGTAATTGAACTGATCTCATTTCAACTGCTTTCTGTAAGCAACAAGTCTGGTTTTTGTATGTATGGGTCAACATCAGTTAACGATGTCATAATAAGAGACGCTAAGGCGCTGACCCTTGACGTTGTTAACTTGATGGTGGCTTGTTTATGTAGTCGAATACTGGTTTTTCTTGCTTACAGTTTTATTTTTTGGTCGAGATAATTCTCTTTGTGGTCTTGTATGGTGAGTCAGGTTTATTGATGTTCTCGCACTTTGTCTGGTCATCCATATTCACTGATACAGGTGAAGCCTAACTCTCGTCATTGCTGCCTATTGATGTACCTTTACGTTTTCCTTCCACTACCTTGGTTCTTATCATTTTGGCCACTTGGGCAGATCATACCATGAAAACTGTGCATGCATTTACATCATTTCTTTTGGTGTGGAGCTAAAGTTATTCGGTGGGCTGCAGTATGGTGCTTTCTGAAGCGCACGTTTCAGAATTAGTACAAGCTATTATCTTATCATGCTAACATATGAATACCTATGCCATGTTTAAACAACATGTACTGTATTATTCAGTGGAGGAGTTAGAAAAGATAGTGAGCTAGGGCATCAATGTAAGTACAGTTTTTTTTCTCAAAATCATATGATGTAAATCTGAAAAACTGAAGTGTACAGGAAGAATATACGTTTTTTTATATGTAAGCTTATGGCCTTCATGGCATATTTTGTATTGAGGTAGGGCAATTATCAAATTTTAGGTATGGCATGTTGTAAAATTTTCCACTATTTTCCACATGACATTTAAAATCCAGGTAGGGCTTTGGCCCCAGCTCACCAAACACTGCATCCGCCCCTGGTACTATTTGTATTCATTATGTAATTCGCTACTACTATATTATGTAATGTATTCTTCTCTCCCCACGTGGAGAGTATGTCATGGAAGGATGTAAATTTGTAGCCTAGTAAATTAACTAGTTCCAGTGGTGTAAGCCTATTTAGGTATAGTGGACGGGACATTATAAACTCCGTAGGTGGTGGATGGTCCACCTTAAAATCCGACTAGTGGACTGTCATCCATAATCACCTGTTCTTTCTGTATTTTTATTATTGGTTATAATAAAAGAGTATTTATGGTCACCTTAAAAACCAGTCGGATATGCCAAAAACCATTTTTTGATCCAACGTTTTTAGCATCGGTAGGAGGATTGAACCTCCAAAATAACTTATCATCCCATTTTACATTAACTATAGAAGTTTGGTTGTTTGTAAAGATATTCAGGAAGCAACACTAATCAAGGAGACACACAAGCATGGACTTTAGAGGATAACATTGAGCTAAACTTCCACTGGGAAAACATGAAGGTTGGGAAACCTTTAACAAGAATTGCAAATAATGATATTGATGATCAAGATTTAGTTCGACAAATTGCTATTCTAAGAGAGCTAATGGAAAAAATCGTCCTACAAACAATATTCTACACCAAACCCTGTTAACAATAAAAATCAACAACACCTGAATGTAGGGTTACATTTGTGGATCTTGATGTGATTTAGTCTTTCAAGCTCGACTTAATTCGTCGTTTCTTAGATATCAATGTCCTAACTTTGAAGATTAGTTATTCTTTCTTCAAGATTTGACTATCACGGTTATAATACTTAGGGAAACAAAGTATTCTTGGGATAAGGACTTCATAAGTTCGCTGCTATTTGGAGCTAGAATGTTCATTGAGGTTGGTTTGGTGATTACATCCGATTTAAGGTTTTGAATTCAAGTTAGTAGTTGATATACAAGTGCAGTCGCTTGAAGATTCTAAAAAAAACTTTGTTGATCAATTGATGAAATACATGGAAGATTACAATTGAAATCCTCAATTCGATTTCTAAATTAGGGTTTAGACTCCTAGAATTGAGTACAAGAATTTGAAATGAAAAAAGTTCCCTCAAATGTGACCCTTGGGGTCTTATTTATAGAGGATTCAGACCCCTTTCTGTAGCAACCATGTGAGAATACCCCCTTTCGCATCAACCTCCTGATATCGGCCTATGTCGATGCTTCGTGGTTTTGGTATCACCATTAATCCTTTGCCACTTGCACTTCTTTGCATCGCCTCTATGCTTTCACCTTCGAGGATTCGGTTCTGTTTCTGTACCTTTTCGGTATCGACCTATACATCGGCTGCTTTCTTTGCCTGGGTATCGACTTTATGCATTTTCCTTCATTCTTCAGTGTCAACATCAAGATAACTGCTCACCGCATGTTGGTGTCGACAACATGCCTTTATTGTCTTCTTTTATTGGCATCAGCACTAACCTAATTGTTCCCCCATGTTAGTTCCGATAGGATATCTACAAAGTCATTGTTTCGGTGTCGTCTTCGTTGATATCCTCTATATCCTAGGTATCGACTCCATATTTCCAATCTTGCTATTTCGGTATCGGTTTCGTTACTACAATTCCAGGATTTCAGTGTTTGCTTCACTTGTTATGACTCTACTTCTTAGTGTCGGCTCTATCCTTTTCATTTCGGTGCCAGCTTTGTTCCTCTTAGACATTTTTCTATCAGTACCGGCTCCACCTCTACAGCCTCCTAGTTTGGTATCGGTCGAACACTTCACAGGCTTCTACTTTGGTGACGACTCTATTATAATAACCCTTCACCTTGCTTTGGCTTCAGTACCGCTAGTATGAATTTTGTAGTAACATTTAGCCTCCTAGTGAAGGGGTATTCCCGACTTTTCAATTCAACGGTTCAAATAAATGCTTCTTCCACTCTATAATTACTCGTTCCCCCTTTCATTCCCTATCCTTTTCCATATAATTTGTTCCTTTGTTCTTCTTTATTAATCACCTACATATAGAACTTTCCTAGTGCAAGCATCAATAGCTTCAACACATCTACAGTTCTTGGGATATACTCCTGCATTAATCGGAGTAAGTTTGTTCTACTTCCTTTCGAAAATTTTCAAATCTTCTTACTAGTTTCGTTCCATAATCCTCATCAAATCCTTGATATTCATCTAAACACTTTAAATTCATGTATGATTCTTAGGTTTAGATTGTATGACTTTGGAAAATTGCTAGTATGCACCAACTTAATTATCCAATTGAATTACTTGTTCATAGATTTAATTATCAAGCAATTTTTTACTTTACTAATTACGATATTATGATAGTTGGTGCAACATTTTCTAGGACATAAATAAGAAGCCTATCTTATCTCATGGTTTCTACTTTACTATATTTTCATGTCCATTACTATTCATCTGTCTAATACTTCTTTATCTTATGCTCATGCTAAAAATTACTAGAACTTACTAGACTTATGTCTGACCTATTTTTCTCTCTCTCTCTCTCTCTTCCTTTTCCTTTAGGTTCTCAGGGCAGAGGATCACAGTAGTGACTTTTGATTCAACTTGGATCCAGACCATTTCTTACTTCATTTATTGCTTCAATACTTGCTTTATGACTATTGTAATGAATTATGAGGGAAATGACTTTTGTGGTTTTATTCTTATACTCGGATGCTTTTATTTCCACGAGACGGTTTGTTTTATGATATTCCACGGTATTTTGAATTGTAATCAATTCTGTGACTGATTTAATAATAAATGTTTAAAAAAAATCCGATGAGTTTTACATTTTGTCTTTTTAATTTTAATCTTTGTGTTGTAATTTTATACCTATTGTGCCTCACAAAACTTAATGCATCCTCATACGGGTGACACTAAGGGATATGGGGTGTCACAAGAGGTGATTGTAGTGACAATTTTAGCGATGCTAATGATATATTCCCAGTTTCCAATGTCCGGGATGAAATGCCAAGTATTAATCTCGAGACCCTTGAGCATGATGCCATTCCAACTAGTACTCTCGACCCTTCCGACACACAAGAGGAGGAGGTAGGTTTGAGCTCAAAGAGTGCTAAAATAGTTGAGACTCACCAATCTTCTACTTCATTTTCTAAGGTATGATAATTTTAAGGCATCCTCCTTTGTTCACAATTTCAATAATTATCCTCTTTCCTTGATATTAGATTAAAAGGAAAAAATAGATCTTAAGCACATCGAACTCGAAAAGATATGATCATAAGTAGCTCATCTCACTAGGGAGCTAAATAAAAAAATGAGCGAATATAACGTCCTATCTGGTAAATACCACTAGCTTGGTAAAATGCCGCTAGGCTAGTGTCCTTTAAGGAAAAGGAAGCAGCTCCCAGGTTGAGGACTACCAGACTGTGTTGTGAGAGACTTTTGAAAGAGAATGCCAAATTAACAACTCTATTTTGGATGTTAACTGAAGATAGAGACGTCTTGGTGGATCTTTTATATAAAGTTTATAGTAGATATGAAACCATTGATATTTCTTCTCTAGGTGATCTTCGTGGATGCTCAGACGTATTCACAGAAGATACTTAGATAATCATGGCGTCGATCTTCATCTAGGAGCCTTTTGGAATCTTCCTCGTGTTCATTCGATTACTAGAGATTTGCCCTTAGACAAGCTTAAATTTAACAAAGATAGATTTGTATCTGAAACTTTCAAAAGATCTATTTTGTATGAACAAGAAGAATATCTGTAACATATGTATCCATTCGACTATTGATATTATTGTAATGAATTTGTTTCTCTTGGCTTTTTTATACTTCTTTCATAACCCACTCCCTATGACGTATTCACTTGCTAGAGATTTCTTCAGAAGTTTTGTTAGATTGAAGAAAGAATATCACAAGAAGTCTTCATTTATCAAATCTAGAAAATTGTCAAGATATTGCTTTGTTAGAGATCTTGAAAAGATTTACATTAAATGCCCTCGATTTCCCTTTGATTTTCCGGGTGAAGAGAAGGATGAGCTCTTAAAGGAGGTTCGAATATATCACTCAAAATTTATCCATGGTTATGACAGTCCTCTGACTTGAAAATGGGATAATTACAAATGTGCTCCCATATATACTCCTGAAAGATTTGAAGTCCCAATCGATTCCACACTTACTCTTTTCGTTAATTCTTTGAGCAAGGTTAACAAAGCTGATTCGGGCCTCGAGATTTATTCGAATAACTTGTAATCATGTTTCCGAGGAGTTGATCATGGATGCTTTAGGATAAATATTACATTGTTGTCTATCTTTGGATGTAGCCATTTTGTAACATGTTTTGTAAATAAACCAGTGGCTTGTGTATACATTGTGTTGTGCATGGCTTTTGTCTTTGTTCTGAGTATCTGTATTCGGAATTTCTTCTGCATTTTACTGCATAAAATACAACAACTAACACTTCTTGCATTAGTCTCTTGCATAGTGTTTAATATTTTGCTCATTGTTAGCCTACTTTGTGGTTAGGCTACACAAAGTAAAGAATCAAGTAACAAGTTGTATTCAGAGGGAAAAGAGGCAGAAGACATCAATTCGGATTGGATCGAACCTTCCAACCCGAACCCCTCGCATTCTCAAGCAAACTAGAAAATGCCACTCCAAAGGCATAACCGGATCAGATCGGAGTTCACCGACTCAGACCTCTTATGTAGCTATCCGATCCGAACCGATATCCAGAAGTAGCAACAGTTATGTCTCATGACCCCATCAGATGTGGAGCATTTATATACCAGCTCCTCCACGTTCGCCCACGAATAGAATGTGCTGACACCATCTCAGAGCTTCCGAACCCGACTCTAAAGGGATGGGCACCACATGTATCCACACTGAAGGCCTTTCAGGGTTTTTTCTGCCTATAAATACACCATCAGGTATCATTTTGATGGATCTTTTGGCAAACTCTTGACTCAAATTCTTTGTGTAACCGGCTATTACTACCTCATTCAGATCATCATCAGTTTTTGGAGTGTATTTCTTCAAGGATTGAGTGAATTTACCAATTGTAAAAGTGAGATTGAGTGATAATCACCATTGTACTTGTACTTGAATTATTCATCAACAAAGTATAAAGTGGATGTAGGCCCTTTAACGCCGAACCACTATAAATCGTGTGTTTTTTTTTTCTTAATTATCGTTAAACTAGGTGTTAGGACCACTTTTTGGCCTAACATTTTGGTGATTTCAATAAGAAACTCTTCGACCTCTCCACATTTTGGGCTACCATTCTACTATTTGGGTTTGTATATCTGAAGAAGATAGTCCATACAGTCAATATCTTTGAAGTTTTCTCTGAAAAAATCTCGAAAAATTGGATATTATGACCAAAGAAAAAGAAGTGCAAAATGCACGGGAAAGCGAAATGGGTGAGGATCAGCAAGCTATGGTCATTACTAGATCGAGAGGACAAAGTTCAGGAGCTAACCGATTTGGTCGGGCATCCCCGATCCGGTCTGACCACGAAGCCCTGAACCGAACCGGTGATACCAACCCGTCCCGATCTGGTTCCCTAAATGCTGATGGAAGCTCCCCTCCGATCCGAACCACAGAAATAGCCTTGGGCTGATCTGAACCGAATGCATTTAAGGCTAGAAACTCGGCCCAACAACTAGTGATCAGCCTACCCCCTCTGCACTCGTCACACACGGAGATTTTTCGCGCTTGCTTGATATGCTTGACAACACCCGGGAGGCTTTAGAGGCCCATAAACAAGACATCGTTCTCATGCAAGAGAACATGAAGATTATGAGTAGGGAATTAAGTGAACTTCGTAGACAAAGAATGTCCTCTCCGACTCATCATCCTACCATGGATCATTCATCATCTTCAGATGAAGAGCGCCCACATCTAAGGAGGCTGTATGAAAGGCCCGAGAATTTGGACCAGTTAACATTTGGATCGCTGGGGTCTCATGAGGACGTATCCCGGACCCTTGGAGTTGACAATCCAGGTTTGAGGGGATCACATGCTTTACCTAGAAACCCCAATACAATGTAGGTATCTATTTTATTTAAAACGAAAAGTAGCTAATAAAGCACATGTTGAAGGATCCATTGCTGAAGCATATGTCATTGATGAGATTTCAAACTTTGCATTATGTTATTTTGGCCCAAATATCGAAACAATTTGGAATCGACCTCCAAGAAATGATGATGGAGGGGAAGTTATATTGAATGGACGTTTGTCTATATTTTTCCATCCAGGAAAAGTATTATCTAATGCGTTTGTTCGACAGAATCTTTCTCAATTTGAACATCATGCCATTCATAAGTATGTGCTTTTCAACTGCACAGAAGTAGAAGATTATGTGAAGTATGTGTTTTATATTTTATAGCAAAGTATTTGGAGCATATATACTATAATTTAACTTTATTTCTATTGCTTACAGTGAATGCAAAAATGAGTTAATAAGTCAGTACCCTATGGAAAATGAAAGTTTCATTGTTGCGCAGCTTGAATCCATATTTCCTGATTGGTTAAAAAATCGTGTAAGTATTCTTATTACAAAGTAGCTCGTAATTATATAATAACTTGAATACAATTACTGATTCTCTTTTTTGGTAAATAGATTCCATTTCAACCGAGCGGTATTGGACTTCAGTTGTTTTTACTTGCACAAAAACCAGATTATAAAGTAGAGTGCTACAATGGCTATTATGTAAACGGTTTTAAATTTCATACACTGAATTATGGAAAAAACAAGGCGACGATGAATAGTGGTGTTTGTGTGAAAGGAAGTTGTTACAATGATTTAGAGAACGATTATTATGGACTGTTAAAAGAAGTCATAAAGGTTAGATATCTTGGAGAGGAAAATGAAATATTTATATTCAATTATGAATGGTTCGATACATTGAGTAGAAATGGAATCAAAGTGCATCATACAAATGGATTAATAGAATTGAATAGAAATTCTCGACTACAAACCGATGATAACTTCGTATTTGCCCAACAATGCCAACAAATGTATTTATTGTCCAAGCCTGGCAGTGGCTTGAATGAATGGGTGACGGTAATTAAAACTGCAACAAGAAGTCGATTTGCAAGTGAATTGTTGAGTCCTAACTTAATGGAGGACGTTGCCGATGTCGATCAAGTGGACGAGATTTATCAGCCATCTACAGTTACCGTCGACAATATCTTAGATCAACCATTTGTACCGGAAGATTTTGATGCGGTTAGTGAAGAATAGTTGGAACGTGTAATGCAGTCAGATAATGCTTATTATTCTGGGTCATCAGAAGATGATGAAAATGCAAGTGATGCCGAGGTAGATTTTGATGAGATGTTGACCTCAATGATGAGGAAGAAAATGAAGATCGTTATCAAAATGAAGATGGTTATGATGAAGACACTGAAGACGAGTTTGCATTATAGTCAACTTGAAAATATTATGTGCTGAATAAAATTTATGCGAGTACATTAGTTTAAAATAACTTTATAGTTTTTGTTGTACATTTCCAGTTTTTTTAGTGACTTGATGCATTGTCTAATAGTACATGTTCTTTTTGCTTTTTTATCTACACCATTAAAATTTCAATGCAAATTATAATCTCAATTGCTGTTTTTTACAACCTATTTCATGTATGGGTTTGGGGATTGGTCAACATGTTTGATAACTCATGTTCATGGAAGTAAATGATGTGAAGTACACAAAGGTTGTATTTTTGGTCTTTCATATTTGCTGTTATGTTTGTTATTTTCGAAATATATATCCCGTACTTGAATATTTAAGATTGTTTGAACATGCAATGTGATTTTACAATTTGTTTTGACACTTTTTAATGATGGAATCGAATGCCTGTTGAATGAAAAGCTTACCAATAATTCAACATCTGAAACCAATGATTGCACTTTTATTTTTGAATCTTAATCCCATTATATTAGTCTACATTTTGGGTAATGTGACATATCCACTTTTATTGAAAAGCAAATTATTCTCTTGACATTATGATTTATTAGGTGCTATTGATTTCGAAACCCTTTACTTACCGACTAATGTATGTATGAGATATATGAATTCAACGAATTGTTTCTATGGATTACACGTTCTAATTATGTTTACTGTATTTTTTTGTGAAGGTATAATGCTAGGTGGATTCGTAACTCGTCTTCTTCAAAGAAGAACTTATTCGAACCAACCAAATAATTTTTCCACATCTATTTCTCAACGTAATGGTGGCCCATCAAATGAAGAAGAGATAGAGAGGACAAACAATGTTGATGATGGAGAAGAAGTTGAAGAAGATTCTGAAACAATTCCTACCCAGGGTTACCATCCTGCTATTGATCCGGTCACAAAGAAACCTCCGTTGGAATGGAAAGGAAATTGGTAATTTTTTTATGTTACTTCTGAATACTCATTTAGATATAGATAATTGATGATATTGTTTAATACAACACCATTTTTTGTAGTTTTCTAAACCAAAAGGCCTCGCGTATAATTGGAGATATATGGTCTAGACGTTTTACGGGGCCATGGTATGAATTTAAGTTGGTACCTCAAGAAATTAGAAGCGTGCTGTTTGATGAATTCAAGGTATATTTCTTCAACCATTTATTGTTTTTCCACAAGAGAAATTATAAAGTTATTTATATTATTGCAATTTTACATGAGTGCATTAAGTTTTGACAAGTTTAAGTTTTAAAGAATTCAAAAATATCTCCTTTACATATAATTAAATTCTATTATATGTATGAACTCTTGTTCGTTTTATATTATTTTGTAAGTTAATTTTTTTTTCTGCATAGAACAGATTTTTCATAGGTACAATAGTTTAAAAACTTACAGGACCTAGACAGTTTAATATGTTCTTTCATGATTAAGCAATACAACCAAGTGACAAGCGACCTAAATATTAGCAGGTTCTTCTTCCAAAGTTCTCATTGTACGTTTACCAATGGAAAAAGCAGAAACCCGAAGAACACTGGCACTGTAAGTTTCACATCAGCCAACTATTTATTTTGTTCAGTTGCAGTGTTTGCTCTTCTCCATAGTAGAATTGTTGTTAGAGACGCAATTTCCTATACATAAACACTTTCAGGCAATTTAAATTAAAATATCCGTCAGTTGCGCGAATTCATGCAAATCGAATCCAAGAAGCTCTGTCTTCATCAAGAGGAAATGATACAATCGTTTCACTTACTGAACTTCTCAAATCATGCGAATTCACAGATCCCCAAATCGCAAAATTCTGCACTAATTTCTCGATTAAGCCCTCGGACAATCCGATGACTGTCATAAAACCTAAGATGGATTTCTTGCTTGACACTAGGTTTTCTCATACTCAGCTCGCAAAGTTCGTCTCCTCAAATCATTTTTTCACAAAATTGAGCTTAGAAAACCAAATAAAGCCAAACGTTTTTCTACACAAAGACTTTAGGTTGCCGACATTATGTGTAATATCTGCTTTTAGGTTGCCGACATTTTTAGCATGAATGATCATCTATGTTCTGGTTATAAAATAAAAATGTGACAAGCAACCTGACCACAATTTCTTCAGCATCCTACCCTTCTTTTGTTTTTTGTATAATAATTCAAGAGGGATCCTATACAAATGTTCATCTACAGCTTTACAAACTCTACTTTGATTCATTTGCTTATGCATTGTCAGGTCATGAACCTTTCCCGGACTTTTCGTAAACTGATCATCTTTTGCTCTGTTTTGCTTCTCTTCTCCCCTTTTTTTCTCCTTTTTGAGTTTTTGGCTTTGATGATAAGTGATAAGAGGACTAGCAGGGACTTTGAAAAGATCAACCTCTTGACTATGACCATAAGAGCTGTGATATCCTACTTTATACAAATCAGGTTGGATAGTGGAATCGAAATACTGAGATACAGAAACATCATAGTCGTAGTAATTTTACCAGTTTCCAAATGCTGGAAACTGAACTTTCCTCATCCACCATTTGACTTTTGTAATATTTTGTAAGTTAGTTTCACTATAAATTTAAGATTCAAACATCATATCTTAGACACGATTAATTAAACATTAAAAGAGGCATCTTCGTTATGTAGTATAATAACAGTTTTTGGTTTCAAAATAAAATGAAAATAAAAATGAGAAAGAAAAAATAAATGGAAACGACTAAAGAGAAGATGATGATAATAAGTTTTTACACAGGATAAGTTTTCAGCTAGTCATTTTCTATGTATGATAAATTTAAAAGACAAGTGGTGTATAATTACGTGTATAACTAATATAATAACCGTTTCTAATTTCTACACAGGAAAATCAATCTTGCATTCTTTTTCGTCCTTTGTTGATAACATTCAAATTTCCTTATTGCTTGTTATAACTCTAACGGTTATGCATGCTTAATTTTGTCATAATATGGATTATGTTGCCATGGCACACTTCGTTTTACTTATATCTCAATAATTCATAGCACGCTGCTATAGTAATGCCTGGTTTTACTTGTAAACATGGTTAATTTAAATTTCTGCAATTTTGGATTATGATGTATGCCTGGTTTTACTTGTATCTCAGTAATTCATATAACTACGCTTCTCATAGATAGAAATCTTCTTAAGCCGGTGATACCTTTTATTCAACTGATTCCAAACACATTGGAAATCAGTTTACACATGTAACAGCAATTGTTTTCTCTCAATTCATGTAACGTTCGTTAATCAGACTTGAATAATTTGGCATTATTTACTTTTAGTTTTTTCTACATGAACATAAAAATTTAATTAAACAGTAATATTGACCAAATCATCCAACAAAATGACAATGGGACAGTATTATTAGTCGTGTATTACTCTCATATATTGTGTATTTCCCAAGAGTAACAAGATCTTTTATGCAGAGAAATTTCTCTTATGATGAAACTCATGAACCGATGGTCCGAAGAATATGGGAGGCTACAGCAAAAGAAAATTTGAAGAAAAAACTAAACCGTGCACGTGAAGCAGCAAAAAGAGCTAATAAGACGACTAATATTACGGAATGCAAGGACCATCCACCAGCTTGGATTCCTCCCGATATATGGAACCATATGATTGATGTCCGTTGGGCCCAAGAGGAGTTTGAGAAAAGAAGAGAAGTAATGCGAAAGAATCGCCTGACGCCGAAAGAAGGGACCTATACCCGTCATTGTGCCGGTTCTGTTTCAATTGCCTCGCATAATGAACAAATTGTAAGTCAAACATTTTCAATAATTATTCGTCTAGTAAACTATTAACCATGCTAGTTAAAGTATGTTGGTGTAGTTTTTTTCTTGAAAATTAAGTATGTTGGTGTATACATACACACACACATATGTGTGTGTGTGTATATATATATATGTATGTATATGTACACACAAAAACACACACACACTCATACATATACACACAGAGGCACACAGTAGGTTATCATTTTCATTTCGCTGTAAATTTAACAGATCACTGCAGCCTCAGTAACAATTGTCAACTGCTGCAATTTGTGGATGTTTGTTGGTTGCAATGTATTGCAACTGCTGCTATGGCAGTAACTTATCGGTATCACAACACCCAAATTAGTGCTGATTTAAATTCAGCTGCTGCTATCCTCATCAACACACATAATTCAAGGGCTATTTTAGGATAATAAAACAAACAAATACACACATACAGAGTATTTTTTGAAAACGATACACACAATTACGTGTAGTAAATAAATCATACCCTGCATGTCAAAAGGTATGGAATCTAGTATATTCCCATTGTATAATCTATAAACTGAAGAAACTTAGCATCATATATGTGAACTCCTAGCAACTCAGTGTCTAAATATATAGGCACAAAAATTTAGAGGTAAATAATACACAAAATTTTCTAATAATTTTATTTATTACCATAAATTTTTAATATTCATGTAATGAATGCAGAAAGCTGTAACAGGAAAGGAACCAACGTTCCATGAGGCATTTCGATATTGGCATGTTTTGAAAGACCCGTCTAATTCCTCAAAAAATACCAAAAAAATATGTAGGAGTAGTAAATATGTGGAGAACAAATCTGCAAAGACAATGGTAATTATTTTATTTTATTTTATTTGAGTAGTTAATATATTTGCAGTATTTAATAGATGTCCCCTCAGTCACTAGCATATCAAAATTTAATATGGACGACGAATACTTCCTTATATAGTGTTCGTTATAGCGATGACGAATACTTTTGTATCAGATGCGAAGGCAACAAAGAAATTCCCTTTCAGAACTATGGAAAATATAATATCAGCACAGCATGGGGATGAATGTTTTCTTTGTCATAGTAGCAAGAGCCATTGCCAATATCTATAGTGTTGTTAAACTTGAAATAATATGATCGTAAGATTTTCAATTTTTTTTTTTGTCTGTGATGATTTCAAATTGGAGCTTGATGAATTTTGTTCTTATGCAAAGCAAAAAAAAAGGCAGTATTTAATGATTTTTTTTATTACTTAGGAGAATTATATCAAGAAGAAGGCCGAGTCTGAGGAAGCAATGGATGTTTTCAATCCACAACATTAGGTGGATTCGTCTGGTGGACTAACAAAAGGGAAGATTTATGGAGCACCTCATGTAGATACTAATATTTTATATGGAGGTTCTCAGTCTTTTTCAGCCAGTGCTCATCAGGGATCATCTAACCAGCCAATACATCCGCAGTTTTCATTGGAAGAAGTTGTTCAACGGTATGAGCTATAAATATGAAATTTACAATGAATGTTGAATTTTTATGTGGTTATCTTATTCTAATTCATATATTATGTTTAAATAGGGTATTGGATAGATTGAAGCAATCCCCTGATATACCTATGCAAGCCACCGCACAGCCAACCACTGCACAGCCAACCACTGATCATTTCATAACGTCTTCTCAACCGACTGTGCCAACATCACCTTATATTTCTGATCAGTCCAACGTGCCTGCACAGACCACCATGCCTACGCAGTTACAACAAATGGGGCTTTCTTCGTTCAATGGTACATTTCCTCATTTGACAGGTTAGTATACTTCTATTCACAGTTTCTGTTATTCATTATGGCTTTTACATAATTTTCATGAGATGTTCCGCTCTCTACAAAATTGAACTTATACATGATTATCAAATTTGATAGTGGAAAATGAAACTAGTTGTTTTATACAAGTACATAAGTAGAACGAACCTTCAATGTAGACTTTTAATGGGGTTAGGGTTCCACCTTTTTTCTTCTTCTAGATTCCTTTCCTCTTGTTTATTCATCACTTCCCCCTTTGCCTCATAAATTTTCCTCCGTGATCCACTTTTATGTTTTTTTCTTTTTTTTTAAATTCTTCCTTTGTTTTTTTTTCTGCCTTTGCTCTAGTTTTCTCTTTTCCTGTTGCCATGGCATACACTAGCTACATAATACTCTCGCCCCCGCCATGCGCAATCTAGATCTGCCATGCACTTCTCTGCGCCCAGGCCCGACCCGAAGCCTAGGCAGGCGAGACTAATGCCTAGGGCAACGCGACGGATGGGGGAAACAAAAAATATCTCCCTTCTCAATCCTTAGCTTTCCACCATCATCGATCCATTGCATCCCATCAAGAACCGCACACCACCTTCTTCTCACCTACTACCTCAGTTGCTACTGTAATGCTCCTTTAATATAATCTAATATTTTTTTCAATTCCTATTGTCTAGATTGATTGAACTATAAGTCTTTCATTTATTGCAATTGCTATTAATTAAAAATTGTACAATCTTTTATAGATTTACGGTAAATCTATTTATGATTTTGTAACAGACTATGTATATTTCAATAATGTAGATGAAACCGTTTTACAATTAATTCCTGGCAAAGACAATAAATTTTATTATTTTGTGAATGAATAATATTAATTTCATTATTCAGTGAATGAATTATATCAGCGATGCAGAAATTGTCTTGTTATGATGCCTGTTGATATTTTGGGTTTTTGCAAATCAACGATAAAAATACTTGAGTCTTGTTATGATCCTATTGTCAGTCCATATATGATTTATCTATTGAGATAATCTCTCAATCAAATTGATTTTTGTAAAATTGTCAAAAAAGAGTAGTAGTTTATCATGTGCATTGTAGAATTCAAGAAGAAACTTAGATAGTTGGGGTTATTCCTATCCAGTATAGAGGATGAGCTTTTTTATTTTAGTGAATGCTTTTCTGTCTATAGTAAAACAGCAGTTTATATGGAAGTTGGAACAATAAGACCTTTCTATATACCAACCACAGATATTATGTGCAAGTTAATACTGTATTATCACTTACATGCCAACCAGAGATATTATGTGCAAGTTAATACTGCATTTTCACATAAAGTTAATACGTGTTATCACCTACATGCCAACCAAAGAAGTACCATGCTTTACATATGTCCTGTATTTATACATAGAGATGAGAAAGAAGAAGACGAAAATGATCAATTAAATCTTTAAAAGTATTGAAGACCATGAGTTCAGCTATTGATCGAGACCATCAGAACATAATAAAGATGTTATATGCAGGTTAATTTTTAAAAAAAATGGAAGAAGTTGTTTGTATCAATATGTATTGATATTTTTGATACCATGTGGATATTTTGATATTCTAAAATGTAAATCCTTTTGATTTATATTTTTTGATCTATGTTAATTTTAAATTGAACTGTATTTTTGCTTTACATATAAAAATATCGATGTTTTGGAAAAACTGGGGCAACAAAATTGGAAGAAAAAATATATTCGTCTAGGGCATTAGATATTCTTGGGCCGACACTGTCTGCACCTCACCGTCTTTGTATTTCCTATCATCCTTGAGTTCCCCGATTGATTTCCATTTCTTGACATATCCTCGTGTGCGGAGATCTCTATATTATACGAAAATATATTACGTTTTGTACCATGGACACATCCTCATTGTAAACTCTGGGAATGGTCTGAAGCGCCCTATAACCGCCGTCGTTAAAAGCCCAAGTCCTAACAACATTCAATCCATATTGTGATGCTTGCTGAAATGTGCTTTTGATGCTTGGTATCTAGTAGTAGGGCCGGCAGCAGCGTACATGAGCCAATATGCATTGAGCCCATTAACATAAAATGGCAACAATACAATAGTGTGCGTTTCATAAAAGCAGGCAATTTGAACAGCTCTGTTATTATCACTATTGCAAGCTACGTACTTCGTAATGAAATCGATATTATCAAACAACAATATAATGCAAAAAATCATATTTGATTAGCCAATTGTATTTTGTATAGAAGATTTTTGACTTTTTTTTATAATATATAAAAATCAGAAAGGTTTAAAAGTGATGTCAGTTTTAAAAATTTGTAAAGTGCTGAGTCTGGTTTTGTGTAGTTTTATTTATAGTGCAATGTTTATTTTTTAAAACTAATTAGCATAATTTAGTTAATGTTATAGCCAAAGCCTATTATAACTTCAGGCATGTTATAGCCAAAGCCTATTATACAAATTTAGGATTTGTTTTATTACATTTTGTCATGTCAAATTTACTTTAGATAATTGAACAGTGGCTATTTTTTTATTTCTTGTAGTACTGAGTTTGTCCCTCATCTGCTTATACCAACTTATCTCAACTGTTCTGTCCTTTTGCACATGAAAAGTACTGTTAGAAGATTTTTTGGAAATTCTATTTGTGCTTGGTAAAATTCTGTTCTGCTTTGGTTTCTGGCATAGGCTCGATAAGAGTCATAAGACTTCAAATTATTTTGTGCCGGCCTCTCTTTTATTCTTCCTTTTTTTTTTTTTTTTTTTTTTTTTTTTTTTTTTTAAGTTGATCTTCTTGTGATTCTTTTTGGGGGGGCAATTATGAATTGTATTATGTCTCATATGGTTTATTCATTACTTAATACAACAAACAGTAAGAGTTTAATTCTCATCACATTTACTATTTTTCTTAGGGCATTTTTTATAGATCTCGGCTGGGGCAACATTTTAGCTTGAGCCAGCACTGATTGATGGAAAACTAAATGAAAACGGGAACCATTTCAAACCCCGTTTTGTTGGACTAGTACTAAGGTTAGCTAGGAAAATCACACAGCAAATCATAGCCACTAGTCGGTCTTTGTTTGAATTCCAAATTCTAACAAAAGTTAGCCAACCATACCGAGTTTTCTTTCTTTGTCTTCCTTCTGTCTTCCTTGAGACATTTCAAATTAGCTATTCGACATCAGCAAGGAAATAAACCACCATGTACTATTCTCTATTGAGTTCCATACAAATATCATTCATCATAATATGCTTTTGTTCACTGTTTAGCGATCAATGTATAACGAAGAGAAGTAAATTAAGATGTGGGATGAGATTGAGAAATTTAATGAAGCAGAACTAACTTTTTTTTGTTGATTATGTTTGCGGATGTACAGCTTACGGGCGAAGGCAGTTTGTTAGTATGCGGTAAAATAATGACATTACTAATAAAAAAACTGAAAGTTTCAGCAAGTAGTATGTATGTTTAATATACTAGGAAATCGAACATCATAAAAGAAGTTTTTGTATTGTCTTCCATCACAACTTTGCTTGCATGTTACTGTACTCAATGAGATTGTTTTGTATACACGAAACTTGTAATGCATACGAAGTTAAGGCATACAAAGTTGCTGTGTCTAGCTTGTTTATTACAATCTATGTACAAGTCGATGCACACAAATCTGCTATGTCAAATCACAGTAACATGTTAACTTGTAGGCTAGTAATGGATTTTCATAATAAACAATCTTATATTAACCGCTGTTCTCATAGTAATTTGTATGTATTTTGTTTATCAGGTCACGGGTCTATGCCAGTAGGGGCATATCCATCACAGTCGCCTATGCATTCGAACGCTTTCAGGACCACGCAACAAAGTATGCCATTTTTTGAGCTAATGCAACAACTGCCATATATGCTACAATTTCCACATATGCAACAATATGCAGGACCTTCTATGCCTTATCAGTCGCCTCAAAATCGCGAAGAACACCGTCATCATGAAGGTATGGAGTGAATTGGCGTTTCAACTTTGCTTGCTTTGTTTTTCTTGTTGAAGGATCGTATGCATCTACATACATGTTAGTGTGCTACTTGTTTCTTTTGTTTTTGTCTCAACAGTTGTATGTATCTTTGTTTTGTGAACATGCTGGACCGACTTTGTTTTAATGAAATGTGTTTTGGACATACATCTTTGCTTTCCTGTTAATATATGTACATTGCCTGTGTTCATGAATAGTAATTTCTATATAAGTGAATATATTTTGATATGTATGAAATTGTAGTGACGATATAGTGAATCCATGATATTCATTTATCATTGTGGATATTTTATTGTTTAAAAATAACAAATTTAAGACCGACTAAAGACAAAATTTCAGTTTCTAAATTTCAGTTTCAAATATGATTTAAGACTGCAGTATCAGTCTTTACGATTTGAGACTGAAATCTCAGTCTTAATATTTTTTTGCGACTAAGAAATCAAAGACTGAAATTTCAGTATTTGATCAGTCTTTAATTATGATTTAAAGACTGAATTGGTTGATTAAAAACTGAAGTTGTCAGTCTTTAATTCAGTATTTTTTTGTAGTGGTTGGTGTGCAAACCCGCCAAGCTCTATCCGACATGTTGTTGACAAAGTCAGCGTTAGAATATCTTAGTCTCACTTTATGAGATTGGACACCTAAGGATTACCGACACGTTGTTGACAAAGTCAAAGTCGGCCTACACAATCCGCCAAGCTCTTTACCCACTCTCCGTTAGTCCGCAAGGCAGTGCATGGGTGGTAAACCTTGGTCTTCTAAGTTAGGTGTATGTACTTAATCATAAATTTTAAAATTTTATAGAATAAAGAATAAGCGATGATACCCAAACACTTCTTGACCTTATTGATTTGACTAGCCATACATGAGAAAATAATAATACCACTTTGCAAACTGTGCCAAGCAAACTAAGAATCTATTTCATGGTTGCACTATGTTATCAACCGAACTAACTGGCCAAACTGGAATTTAACATTTGAAAACTTGATTTATATTGAAAATTTGTGACAAGTTGAGGTATTTAAAATAAAATCAACTGACTAGAAATTGTTAACTTAATTTGTTGTACCACTTTCCTGAAACAAGTCGTGTTGTCATTTTTTGTTTGTTTTTGTTTTTTTGTATATAACCATTGCATTCATGTAGTTACATTAGATCCACACATACTGCATTTGGATTTTGTGGGTAGTATCCGCTGAAAACCCTCACGAGACACCACTCGTCCTACTAAAGACACCTAGAGGTTTAACGGCTTGTTGCATACGCTCAATGCAATCGTGTTTCCTACGAAAGTGTGACCTATCTAGTTTAATTTTTCATTTCTTGTTTTACTCGAGGACGAGTAAAAGATAAGTGTGGGGGTATTTGATTAACATAGAAGTGTGTTTATTTTATGCTCTTATATCTTATTTTTTGTATATAAATAAATATTACTTGGGTATTGTTTTGTTGCTTTTACAGACATTCTAAACCAGCCCGCATGCAACTAGAAAAGTAGAGAAATGGAGATCAGATTGCTATATATTTACATTTTTGAAGAATTGTAGATGAAGATCCCACATCTGGTTGCTGTTGGACAAGAAAATGATTGATAAAAAGGCCATGCACATCTCAAATCAAGGGAGGCTTGTCAAAGAAGCAAGAGGAAAAGAAGGAAGGCTAAAAATTTAATAGATTTAACTAAGGCTCATTTGAGATTCTCATTGTAAACTCTTTTGTGAATTCCGTAAGGCCCATCTATCATTGTATTAGGGTTAGGGTTTGGTTATCTCCTATAAATGTTGGAAATGAATGAGAAGGTTAGGGAAGAAGAGGCTATGTGGTAGTGGAGAAATACAAGTCCTACATTGTGTGTGATTTGTGAATATATCTCCATATATACCAAAGCCCAATATGCTATTTCAAAACAAAAGAAATGAGCACATGAAGGACTTGAATGAATGGGCTATGTAGGCATTGGGCTTTCATAATAAATATTAAAATGTCAAAGATAGGGCCTTGGGCCTTGGGGCTCTTGGAGTCTCCTGATTTCCGTGGGCCGATAACCTGCTAAGGCCTGTTGCGGTTAAACAGGTTTGTTTTGAACGGAGCGGCTGTACCTGTTCGCTTGCACAGCGAACAGGTGCACCCGTTTCTTTTCAGGCTCGGCCCAGCCGGCGCACCCACGCCCGTACGGACAGTCACATCTGGCCGGATAACACCCCCTGGCCACTATATAAAGTCTTCATGACAGACCAAAGAAAATCACAAAAAAAAATATGTGCTCTCTTCTCTGTAAAACCTGTTCTGAAAATTACTCTCTTGCGTTCATTGTTGCTCTGCACTTGAAAGCGCTTCAAATTGCAGAGATCGGTCCGTTTTATCTTGGGAGACAGTTGCTCAGTAACCTTCAGCGCCGTAGAGGGAGCAATACTATTACAAGGAAACAGATTTAATCTGGACTCGGACATTATTGACAGGTACTTCTTTCTACTCTTTGATTTGCTACGGTTTTTTACTGTTGCAAATCTGGTCACGCTTTTTGCCGTTGCTAATTTTGATTCTACTTCGAATTAGTAACACTTCTTGAAATGACAATTGGATAGTGACAATATATTGATTGCTATCGGGTTCGTGCTATATTTACATTGTTACGAACAACAATCTTGAAACAGTATTGTCGTTTTGCAGAAAACGATAATGGCTAAGAATAATAGTGGTCCTGCTGCGCCAACACCACCTGTAACCAATCCTTTTGCACCCGTGGTTACGCCAATGGCACTATCTCATGGAGAAAGGCCAGAAAAGTTCACCAGAGCGGACTTCAAACGTTGGCCGCAAAAGATGCTATTTTACTTGACAACATTGGGCCTAGCAAAGTATCTTACAGAAGATGCTCCAGTCGTTACAGAATTGGAGCCGGATCCAATTAAAATCGAAGCCCTTACTGCTTGGAAAAATTCTGATTTCATGTGTAAAAATTACATCTTGAATGGCCTCGACAACAGTCTATACAACGTGTGCTGCACCGTTGCAACATCCAAACAACTCTGGTTGGCTTTGGAAAAGAAATATAAAACTGAAGATGCAGGCATGAAGAAATTCATCGCTGGGAAATTTCTTGACTTCAAAATGGTCGATACAAAAGTTGTGATCAACCAAATTCAAGAACTGCAACTTATCATTCGTCAACTAGAAGATGAAAAGATGACACTTAGCGAATCTTTTCAAGTTGCCGCTGCTATTGAGAAGCTTCCTCCATCGTGGAAGGACTCAAGAACTACGTAAAGCACAAGCGCAAAGAAATGACAATGGGGGAACTTGTAGTTCGATTGAGAATTGAGGAAGGTAATAGAAATTATGAAAAGAAGATTTCCAAAATGTGGTTGCCAAAGCAAACATTGTCGAGACGGACAAGTCCAATAGGAGAAAACGTGACAACCAACCTAAGAAGTCAAAGAAATTCAAGGGGTCATGCTATAATTGTGGAAAGAAGGGTCATAAAGCCGCAGAATGTCACGGCCCACCCATAAAGAAGAAATCAGAAGCAAATGTGGCGGATGTTTCAGACGGTGTTTCTGAAATGGACCTGTGTGCAGTTGTTTCAGAATGCAACCTTGTTGGCAACAACAAGGAGTGGTTTGTAGACACTGGAGCCACTAGGCATATATGCGCAAATAAGTGGACGTTCACAAACTACAAAAGTGCTACTAATGAAGAACAACTATTTATGGGTAACTCGTCCACATCAAAGGTCGAAGGCAAGGGAAAGATTGTGCTGAAATTGACTTCTGGAAAAGAACTCACCCTAAATGATGTTCTCCATGTTCCAGAAATTCGCAAAAATCTAATTTTAGGATCGTTGCTCAGCAAGCATGGCTTCAAACTGACATTTGTGGCTGATAAATTTGTGTTGTCTAAGAATGGAGTGTACATAGGAAAGGGTTATGTATGTGATGGTCTATTTAAGGCTAATGTAACCACTGTTGTACCAAACAATGATATGAATAAAATTGAATTTTCTGCTTACATGGTTGACTCTCCTAATCTATGGCATTCTAGACTAGGTCATGTGAATTTTGATACTTTACAAAAACTGATCAATCTAAAATTCATACCTAAATGTAGAATTGATTCAAATTACAAATGTCAAATTTGTGCTGAAGCCAAATTGACAAGAACCTCATTTCATCATATTGAAAGAGAAACCGAACCTCTAGACTTAATACATACTGATGTATGCGACTTGAAAATGTGTCAAACTAGAGGAGGAAACAAGTACTTCATCACATTTATAGATGATTGTACAAGATACTGCCATGTATATCTCCTTAGAAGCAAGGATGAGGCATTCGATATGTTTAAACAGTATAAGGCAGAAGTTGAGAATCAACTCAACAGAAAAATTAAAGCTTTAAGAAGTGATAGAGGAGGAGAATATGAGTTTCCATTTGAGGAATTCTGTGCTGAGCATGGTATAATACACCAAACTATAGCTCCTTATTCACCTCAATCCAACGGTATAGCCGAACGGAAGAATAAAACTCTTAAAGAAATGATGAATGCCTTACTAATAAGCTCTGGCTTGCCAGATAATTTTTGGGGAGAAGCTATTCTTTCGGAAAATCATATTTTGAATAAAATACCACGAAAGAAAACATCCAAGACTCCCCATGAACTTTGGAAAAACAGACCATCATCCTACAAATACTTAAAAGTGTGGGGGTGTCTTGCCAAAGTAGAAATTCCAAAACTGAAAAAGGTCAAAATAGAACCGAAGACTATAGATTGCATATTCATTGGATATGCTCATAATAGTAGTGCATATCGATTTTTGGTGTACAAATCTGAAATTGATGACATTCATGAAAACACCATTATCGAGTCTCGAAATGCAAGATTCTTTGAACATATTTATCCTCTAAAAACCTCTTTTGAAACAAGTGTTCAAAAGAGGCCAAGAGATCCAGATACTCCCGAGAATAATACTGATCAAAGAAAAATGAATGATGAAACTGAGATAGAGGAACCGAGAAGGAGCAAGCGACAAAGACCTAAAAATCCTTTGGACCTGATTTCTATGCATATATTATAGAAAATGAACCTCTAACTTATCAACAAGCAATGTCATCTCCCGATGCTCCTTATTGGAAAGAAGCCGTCAATAGTGAGATAGAATCCATTCTACAAAACCATACATGGGAACTAGTGGATCTCCCTAAAGGATCAAAACCACTAGGATATAAATGGATATTTAAGAAGAAACTAAAGGCTGACGGCTCAATAGACAAGTATAAAGCAAGACTTGTAATAAAAGGATTCAGACAGAAGGAAGATCTGGATTACTTTGATAAATACTCTCCAGTTACCAGAATAACATCAATTAGGATGCTTATTGCAATCGCATCTATATTGAATTTGGAAATACACCAAATGGATGTGAAAACTGCATTTTTGAACGGTGAACTGGAAGAATAAATATATATGCAGCAACCAGAAGGGTTTCTAAGCCCATGAAATGAAAATAAGGTGTGCAAATTAGTAAAATCTCTTTATGGCCTTAAACAAGCACCAAAACAATGGCATCGGAAATTTGATGAAACAATGTTATCAAATGGATTCAAAATAAATGAATCAGATAAATGCGTCTATATAAAATATATAGATGTTGGATATGTCATTGTTTGTCTCTATGTTAATGATTTACTGATCCTAGGAAATAATAAGGCCATAATAAAATCTATGAAGGACATGCTATCCTCTAGATTTGATATGAAAGACCTAGGAGTGGCTGATGTAATTTTGGGTGTAAAAATTATAAAGGCACCACAGGGATATGCGTTATCTCAATCACATTACATTGCTAAAATTCTTGAAAAATTCAAGCAGTATAATATAACTACTGCAAAATCACCAGTAGATATGAACCAAAATTGGGTAAAGAACACTGATGATGGTATATATCAGCTTGAATACTCTCGTATACTGGGAAGTATTATGTATGTCATGAATTGCACTAGGCCTGATATTGCGTACGCTGTAAGCAAGCTAAGTAGATATACCAGCAATCCTGGTAAAAATCATTGGAAAGAAATAATCAGGGTCCTAGGATATCTAAAGTACACACAAAACTATGTGTTGCAATATAATAGCTATCCTTCAGTAATAGAAGGATATAGTGATGCCAATTGGATAACGGGCTCAAAAGACACAAAATCCACAAGTGGATATGTGTTTACATTAGGAAATGGAGCTATTTCGTGGAAATCATCCAAACAGACTTGCATAGTAAGGTCAACAATGGAATCTGAGTTCATTGCTCTAGATAAAGCCGCGGAAGAAATAGATTGGCTTAGGGGGTTTTTAGAGGACATTCCAAATTGGGAAAAACCAGTACATCCAATATGTATACATTGTGATAGTCAATCTGCTAAAGGAAGGGCGAATAGTACATTGTATAATGGTAAATCTAGACATATTCGTCGTAGGCATAAAACCATAAGACAACTTCTCTCTAATGGAGTTATCACTATAGACTATGTAAGGTCAAAGGATAACATTGCGGATCCATTAACTAAAGGCTTGCCTAGAGAGAAAGTTCAAACCTTATTGATGGGAATGAGTTTAAGACCTATAATCTAAAAGTTTTTCTAAACGGAAACCCCACCTAGTTAACTGGAGATCCCAAGATCTAGGTTCAAAGGGACAACTAAGTTTATAGATAAACTTAATGGCACTGTTAAAATACAAACCATTCCTATGATAATTCAGTGCACAACCCGTCGGAGAATAGGATAAGCTTAGCTTTTAATGATGTCTATACTGTGGTGTTATAAAAGACCCAAGTGGAGTATTACGGGATACTCTTTATAGAATCACCTACGTGAGTGTGAAGGCGCTGCTTCAAAAAGAATTGTAAGGTCGAATTCTTTAAACACTCATGAGACCAAGCAGGTGTTCATGGAAAAAATGAACACAAACAGAGAACCAAGGTGTTAAGAAACAGTTAACGTGTGTAATCTTTATAGACTTACACAAAAGGCTTACAGTTCAAAGACAATCTAGTCCACTGATTCGCCAGTAGGTTATAACGATAAACACTAGGAAAAGTTCAAGGTCGTTGTGCTACTTTTACCGATGCGTTAAATGTTTCACAAAATTTAAGAACAAAATAAAGTAACCTCTCATTCATGTGGGGGATTGTTGGAAATGAATGAGAAGGTTAGGGAAGAAGAGGCTATGTGATAGTGGAGAAATACAAGTCCCACATTGTGTGTGATTTGTGAATATATCTCCATATATACCAAAGTCCAATATGCTATTTCAAAACAAAAGAAATGAGCACATGAAGGACTTGAATGAATGGGCTATGTAGGCATTGGGCTTTCATAATAAATATTAAAATGTCAAAGATAGGGCTTTGGGCCTTGGGGCTCTTGGGGTCTCCTGATTTCCGTGGGCCGATAACCCGCTAAGGCCTGTTGCGGTTAAACAGGTTTGTTTTGAACGGAGCGGCTGTGCCTGTTCGCTTGCACAGCGAACAGGTGCGCCCATTTCCTTTCAGGCTCGGCTCAGCCGACGCACCCGCGCCCGTACGGACAGTCACATCTGGCCGGATAACACCCCCTGGCCACTATATAAAGGCTTCATGACAGACCAAAGAAAATCACAAAAAAAAAAAAAAATCTGTGCTCTCTTCTCTGTTAAACCTGTTCTGAAAATTACTCTCTTGCGTTCATTGTTGCTCTGCACTTGAAAGCGCTTCAAATTGCAGAGATCGGTCCGTTTTATCTTGGGAGACAGTTGCTCAGTAACCTTCAGCGCCGTAGAGGGAGCAATACTGTTTCAAGGAAACAGATTTAATCTGGACTCAGACATTATTGACAGGTACTTCTTTCTACTCTTTGATTTGCTACGATTTTTTACTGTTGCAAATCTGGTCACGCTTTTTGCCGTTGCTAATTTTGATTCTACTTTGAATTAGTAACACTTCTTGACGTGACAATTGGATAGTGACAATATATTGATTGCTATCGGGTTCGTGCTATATTTACATTATTACGAACAACAATAAATACCCTTGTAATGCCATTGTAGCGACCAATTCTGAACCATATTTTCTCTTCTTCTTCATTAATAAAGTTTTTAGTTCTCTTTTATTTTTCTGCATTTTTCTTTTTCTTAGCAATCGGTGTTGTCTTCACAATTAGTTTTGGAAGAACACCAATTGTATTTTACATTTTTTTGTTAGTGACTAGTCGTTTGATTAGTTTCAACGAGAATCCTAATTTACTTTTTGTTGTTCTTCTTTTCCTGCAATTTTAATTTCTGCATTTTGTTTCTGTTTTGCATTTTAATTTCCAATTGATAATTGTGATTTGATCGTCGGTTCAATTAGATTTGTTCTGAATCGGATCGCAGTTTCAATTTTTATTGTTTTCAAAACCAACCTCGAAAATCGTCTAACTCGCCCAAGAGATTAAATAAATAATTTGATTTTAATCTACCTCCTTGTGTTCGATATGTATGCTACACACATGTACGTTTGCAATATTTAATTTAAAATTCGCGCTTTTCTGATTCTTTAGAAAACGTCGAACATACATTCATGTTATATCTTATAGTAAGACTCTGATTTTAGTTGCTACAACGCTAGCTAGATCGCTTTGGATCGATTACAACAATTGCTAACGGTCAGTTAACTAGGCTGGCCAAGCTCTAACACCCCTAAGTTTGGAAAGAGATTGATTCAATACTTGGTGGTTGGCCAATTTAAAACTGTAGTAATTTTTGGATGACTCATTAGAGTATAGTACTACTCCAAGTGCTTGTAGGACCAAAACAGTTCGGTATGTGGGCTTTTTGAAAATTCTGCCTCTGTACAGGTAATGTTGGGCGCTAGTTAAGTAGTTATAGGCATGAAATATTTTGTTCTGCTAATTCTGTTTGACATATTCTATTCAGCGAGTTCTGTACAGTTAATTTTGTTCAATCAAATTTGTTTGATTAACTTTTGTTCTCATCTAAATAGATCAAGGCCTGGCAGAAAATTTAACTATGGTTAGACATGTTGATTGATTATTTGTATACCGTATAATTCTGGTCGCTACCTAATAAGTCATCTAGTTGAACTCATTTTCTTTGTGCCACAAAATTTTCATTGTAAGTCTGAAGAGGAAATTGGATCGATAATTTGGCATTGTCGAACAGAGCAGTTTAGTTTCTTCAGACATTATAACTGTGATGCTGCTCGTAGCTCTCCTAAATGAGCTTAAATCATTTAGGTAGATGATAGAATTTAAGATAATCATAATTTTCAATCTATAGCTGTGATTGAGATGTGGTTTCAGTCAAGTTTCATTTTACAATTTTATGCATATTTTTCCGTTGGTTTTGATCTATTTCGGGACTAATTCAAATTTTCCATAGCATGTGATATTTTTAGTTTGATACTACAGCAAACTGAAATGTCATTTCAGTATGCAAGCATCAACACCATGAAAAATATATTTTGAAATCTTTCAACTTTAATTCATAATTCTAGTTATTTTAATTAGGTATTATTGAGAAAATTACTTAACATATTTTGTTTGGCATGTCTTTTTTTTTTTTTAAATGTAATACAATGAATTTCAACCGTTAAACATCTGGTTTCAACATCTGCAACAGTCTGCAACTTACTGGAAGCAGATATTATCGTCACCTTAGTTACGTCCGCCTCATGGGTCAAGCAAGGTGTGGGTTTTGTTTCTCAAAAGCATTAACGTTGTTACGAGGTGAAGACCTTTGATATATAAGCTTACGAGGTGAAGACCATTGATATATAAGCTTACGAGGTGAAGACCATTGATATATAAGCTTACGAGGTGAAGACCATTGATATATAAGCTGTCACTTCATGGTGTTTATATATATGAAATGTTGTAATGTTCATATTTGTGTCAATTATCCATGTGAGATTTTGTGTCAAAAAGGCTGATCGTGTAACTACAAAAAAAAAAAAAAAAAAAAAAAAAAAAAAAAAAAAAAAAAAAAAAAAGATAGTGCGGTGCAGCACCGGACGAGATGCTAGAGGTTACGAAGTCCACCTATGGCTGGGCTGTCCGCAGACGGCGGTTAATCTTTTATTCGGGGTTGCCCCCTGTAGCAATCGCGGTTGCACTCCTACCGCACAAGAAACAAAGCGACAACTTTCTCTTATGCCCTCAATTTTGTTGTGATGGCTCTATGGACGGCACCTTACATGATCACGACTTCAACAATTGCGACTCCAACCATCACCAAGGAGGTGAGAAGCAATTGTTATGTTTCTGATTTCTAATTCCATGAAAGTTTCGGAAAGTGGAGATTAGAGATAGACTAAATCTTATGCTGTTGTGTATCATGTTGCGTTTAAAATTTTAAATAGCTGCCTTACATAATTAAATCATGGTACTATTGCTAGAAAGATGCAAATATAACACAAATGGCAATATCTTGCTTATTTAGACATAATAATTATAATAGGTAAATACTGCTGCAGATACTTCAGTTAATGTCAGCCCAGAATTTAGCTTGAAGCTCCTCAACAATCTTTTTGTCCAATTGAAATGCCTTGGCAAGTACATCTGCATTGATTGGTGGGTTAGATCCGAACACAGCATTCGCAATAGTAATAGTACCCGGATTCTGGCTTCCAAGTCCTGCAAATGCAACCGCCGTCGAATGTCCAGGATTGAACTGAAAATGGATCAGTCCTTGAGGGAACACAAACACATCACCCTTTTGAAGAACCTATTATCAAATCATTGAGCATCAATATTAATCCAGTATTTATTTTCATGTGTGATCATCATATAAATACAAATGACTAATTACCTTGGTGAAGAGTTTGTTATCAGGATTGGAAGTGACAAATCCAACATAGAGAGTTCCTTCAACCACGGTTAGGATCTCACTTGCTCGAGGATGTGTGTGTGGTGGGTTGAGCCCATAAGGTGCATAGTCTATTCGTGCCAGAGAAATGCCAAGAGTGTTCAGGCCAAGGATTCTATCTACGTTAACAAGAGTAACGTTTGATCCCACGTTATTGTATGTATTTCCAGGCTTGTTGAGACCTGAGAAAAAGAAGTCGTCTGCTACTGCCATCTTTGGGTCCTTGCATATTAATCCATTCACAAATACTGCAATAAAAGGTATGCCTTTTCTTTTTAAGTATAATCCATCATCCCTACAGGTAGATATATAAACAATATAAAATTGTACCATCAGGCATTTTAATGCCAACACAGAAGTCCTGCAATGGACTGGGATCAGAAGCAAATGCCAAAGTAGCTGCAGTTGCAAGGAGAGCTAGTATAATAATATAAGAATTCATTTAAATTGAAACTAGAAACTGTAGGTTAGGAAATAATTGGATGATTTGGATTCTAACACAACTTACAAGGCTATTTATAATGTTTATGATCAGATGTCATGCATTATACTTGCATGTTTTTTGAACTGATCAAAGCTAAATAACATTGACATGCTAAATATTCAAAAGCTAGTCAAACTAATTAGGTAGATATATTTGTCCTTCTAAATTATAAATATACTTAATGTTTATATTTATCTTCCTTTACCGCAGAAGTTAGACAATGTCTTGTCGAATTAGCTCAAAGGACATAAAATTGTACAGTAGTTGAAAGTTGTTAAAGAGAGCAATTGAAATATTGGTAATGTACCAAGTAACCAAGATATGTAGGTTGTGCATCTTTTATTGTATTTTGAACTGTGTTAAAAGTACCAAGATATGTAGGTTGTGCATCTTTATCTTTATGTGAACAAGACACGATCAAATCTTTAGATTATTTAAAAGAAAACTATACTCACCCAATAACAGATGATTACCTTTCCACTATTTTTGCCAAATATTGTAATTTGTTGTACACTGTGCATAAAGCCATAAAGAGAAAGTCTGACAAAAATGTAGTATTGGAGTCTGTCAAATTTATTCGATTTACAGATAACTTCAGATATATGCAAGTGGACATGTACAAAGATAACTTCAGATTTATAAATAAGCACAGCTACAAACTACCATGCATGTGTGTCAAATTATGTCCAATCATAATGGTTAATCGAATTATAACAGTGTAAATTATTTATGATCTACAATATTTTACCCATTTGATATATAGTAGTATAATATAGAACAGTATAATGTTGGACAGTGTATGTATACTAACAGTATTATATCCATTTGTGCATGCTCCTGCATTAACCTGTTTTTGTTTATATAGTAATTAATGAGTACATTTTAAACATAAACTGTGTTGGTTGCTATTGTGATTTTGTGTATAGTATTAACAATTATTTTTTAAAGGGAGTGGTCTCTTTGGCTTGAATACAAGCTTTATGTCTTGCATTTCCATTATGTATTTCGAAAAGCATGGGAGTGAATGAAAAATTGAAGAATCATAATTATTACAACAAAGAGGAGAATGATTAAAGAGAAAATAGCTTATGAAATGGTCGAAGTATAAGAGAAAACCTGGATATTCAAATCCAGTAAAGGTTAGTAATTCTGTTTACCTTTCCGAATATATATAGATTAATATTAATTTTTCTTCTTACACTAACGAGAGAAATGATATTTTCGTTGAACTAGTCTGTAACACATAGTGTCATCCACGAGTAGGAAGTTGTTGAGGTGCAAATAAGAAAAATCTGTGACGTAGATTAAGTGTTGTATGCAATGCTCAAGGTATTCATATTTAAAAACATAACTGTTCACATTTTAAACTTATTTGACTAAGATATGGAAGTTGTTAAACATGGCACTATAGTACCTATAGATTATTTGAATTTTGAAGGAAACATCACTTGCCTTGGCACAAATCAATAATCATAACCTTTACCATTATTTTAAACAAGTTTTGTAATTTATTTTACTACGTTCAAAAAGAAAAATCTGACAAAAAATTAACCTAATTTCAATCCGAAAAATGCATCTACATAACTTTGAGAGTCCATACACATTATGCGTGTCACTAAATTTAACACAACTATTGATTATTGAGTTTTTTTTTTTTTTTTTTTTTTCTCTCTCTCTCTTCTGTGTGGAAGGTGAAAATAAAAGGAAAATCTAATGGTTTAGATCTATTGGGTTACGTTTTGTGTCTCAATTGATTCGATGACAAAAGTTCACTTTTTCTTTTTACTATCATATAAATACTAAGAGAGTACTACTAATTTTAACCAACTGATATTCTAAAAATCTTGAGTAATTCTTTAAACCAATAATATGCATGCTGACTAGTGCAGGCACTCCAATTTTATTACAAACGATATTGTCATTTACTTGCTACTGCTTGCATCTTATAACCTTTCAAACTTCAATAGAAATAAAAAATAATGCGGCATAGAATGAAATATGATAATTGTAGAAAGAATGAACAAACATATTTAACGTTACAAAAGCCAAACAAGATGTTAACTATCATCATCAACGCTGTTATACACGAAAACAAAGCAGTATTAACATATATATTAATAAACAATCACGAAGGCTACATATATGATCAAAAATCAAACGTATGCAGGCGATGTATGACTGAAATCTCAAATATGAAAGAACATGTAATTTAAAAAGTGAAAATATTGAAAAGCATGAATGGCTGAGAACGTATCAATATATGACCAAGCACGCGACAATACAGCAAAAATAATAATCTTGAATCAATGATACAATATTTGCTACACGTATTAAATTATTAATATTATGTCACTCAGGACAAAGTCTTTACCCTACAAAGTCCACTCACATGTGCTTTTGCCTGGACTGCTTCAATTTATCTTTTTTTCTGGTTGTGATTGACTAAGTTTTGTTTGGTAAAATAATGTTTACTTCTGGTCTTCCGCGTATGAACAGACAGCTGACTTTGCTTCACCTCTTAGGGTGAGTTCGCAGCCAAAATTTGGCATGCTCATTTTTTTTTGGCGTCTGACGCGTCGGACGCTAGCACCTTTTATCCCGTCCAGATTCCACGATTCTCGAACGTTGGAAAAGTGACTGTTGGCGTCCGACGCGCCAACGGATAATTTTCCAACGTATCCTTTCGCTGGCTATAAGAACGGAACCCCCCCTTTTCCTCCCCATCCCAACCCGAAACCTCTCCCCTTTTACCCTATATTTCGAATTTTTTGAGCAATTTCGAGCTGCAAAAAGGTAATTTTTTTTATAGTTGAGTTTATTTTTCAATTCTCTACCATATATATTTTTTCCGATTTTTTTTGAATTTTTTTTTTGTTTACGCAGATGGCTTCCACTTCCACCACTGCTACCTCGCAGCCATTTGCGAATTGGACGGACGACCGGGAGTCCGTTTTCATAGATGTTTGCGTTGAGTTCATAGCGGAGCGCGATACAAGCGTCAGTGGGTTCTACGCAACAGTCGCAACAACAATGAACAACCGTTTTAATCTGGAGTTCACAGAAAATCAGATTAAAAACAAATGGGACAACATGAAGCGAGCTTTTCGCGATTGGGACATGCTGCTTAGAACAACTGGGGGTGTATGGAATGCAGAGTTCGATTATCTAGACGGTCCTGATGATTTTTGGAGTACCGGCGGTGGCAGACCATTCAGAAAATTTAGGAAGCACTTGCCGATGAAGTTTCGAGAGCAGGACATTATGTTCGAGGGTTGTTTGCGAAAAGATACTTGTGCGTATCTGATTCCTCCGGTTGCACCTCCTACTGCACCAGCACCTCCACCAGCGCATGTGTCAGCTGCTTCTTTCTCCCCTGCCGACGCGGGTTTCTATACCGGTTGGATGACTTCGGACGATCCCCCTTCTGGTCAGCCCTCTAGGTGCAGACAGGCATCGCGTGCCAGCTCGTTTATGACCGACGATACGAGACAGCTTGCTGCTCGTTGCTTGGAGCTTCTTCAGAGATCGGGTACGCGTGCGGACCTTTGGGAGATTCTAACGATTTTCCGCAATGATGAGCGGAATGTGGATATTGTTCAGGAGCTTAGCGATGAGGGCATATGTGGGTTTATTTCAGCGGAGTTGAGTCAGTTACCTCATCGTCGTTTATTTTAGATTTTCATGTACTTGTTTTAGTTCCAGTCTTGGTGTGTTTGCTATGTTTTATGAAAAACGTTGTCGTTTATTTTATGAAATATGTTGTCGTTTTGTTTGATGCAATTAGAATTTAATTAAATCAAAACCATTAATTTAACAATTAAATACCACGCTCAAATACCCCGTTCGTAGCTAAAAACACATTTCCCCTTCGCTACAGTACCACGCTCAAATGCCACGCTCACGTTCGTTAAGAACGCACCCTTAGCAGATTTCTTAGGTACCAACCCTTAATGTTAATTTAATCAAAGGGCTTCACTACAAGAGGAACAGGAGATTACGACGGCAAGGGGCTATTGAAAAGTCGTTGTAATGTCCGTTGATATATGAATCAACGGTTTTCAACTATTTCCAATGCGACCAACGACTGTTTTCCAACGGCTTCCGACATTTTAAATTGGTCACATGAGTTTCTTGCTGGGTCAATGAGCCGTTAGAAAATGTTGAAACCCGTTGAAATAGAGTCGTTGATAACCATTAGAAATCGTTAAAATACAAAGACCTATAAGCCGTTAGACACCGTTAGACATCGTTGAAAATCTAAGTAATTTTTTTTTGATATAGATTTCAGATCACTCACTTTCAGCCATCCACAATAAAAAATTCAACAAAACAGCTCAATTTCGAGCATATACATCACAGTCACAGTCACATATGTTTCCAAACATAATATTATACCAAAATCAAACACATAACATAAACCAATATTTACAAAATCCATCAATCCAACGTCATCAACCCAGCATATGTACATACCAACGTCAAAATAAATAATCATCAACCCAACACCACGTCCAAGCCATCATCACTAACACATCATCAACACATAAAAACTATTATAATTTATCGAGCATAATCCTCACTCACTCTCCAAGCGTATATGTACATATATATAACATCAAAACAAACTAATCTCAACTCAATCTGCCTTAGAACCACCACATGAAGAAGGACCCGTATCATACTGGAACTTCACATTATTCCATCAAGTATGAAGATCATCCCACATCTTAGCGCTCATCCAATCCGGCTTTTTTGCAGCTGATTTTATGCTATTTAGTGTTCCTTTGTAATTTTTAGCCACTTTACTGTTCCAATGGCATCGGACGAGCGACATATCTTGCTTCTAGTGATCCGCCGCACCGTATATTTTTTTAAAAATAGCATAAATATGAACTGAATTAATAGGAGCACGATTACTTAATGTATTAAATGAGATATACCAAAATATCCAGCCTAATCGTCTCCTTGTCATTGTCTAGTATCAATGACCACTTGGGTCAACAAGAAGTCATGCGAGCCATGTAAGCGTGTTTTGATGTCGTCATGACTATATTAAAGGGCTCTGACTCAAAATCATTGTGTTAAACGAAAAAAATAACATCTAATATTTCATGGCGTCTGTATATATATTTATAATGTATTGTACAGAAATGAAATTTATACTTAAAACTTAATACTTACCCTCAATTGGCTCTTGGCTTAAGCCAAACTGCAATATGTGCTAGCTCCTACGATGGACCACCACCATCGCCACCTACTGGAGGATGAGAAGTAGAAGGAGATCAAGAAGTTGCATGTCTGTGGGACGTCATACCTGTTACAGACAACAATATAAGATAACATAAAAGGGCTATGTAAAACAAAAAATATGATATAACATAAGAAGTCTATGCGATGTAAATAATATGACATGACATAACAAAAAATTATAACATTAAAACAAGCAATATGACAAATTATATGACATAACATAAAATTACCTTTTAAAATGAGGATTATTGACTAGTCCTAGTCACTTTCGGATTCAGATTTTATTTCAGCCTCTATATACGGTTCATATGTAGTCTCAAATGCTTCAATTAATGCATTCGATTCATCATCTAGAGGTCCAAAATCTGTTTGATCATCGATTATTACTGTTCCTCTACTTTCCTCGACATTTGCTTGATAAGCTTGCTCGTCGGGAATATTCCGTCCATCAAATGTAACCCTTACATTTGTTTTAAAAACAGCTGACCAATCTGTTTTGTCTCTTCTTAGAGATGGATAAGGAGTGTAATATACTTGAAGAGCTTGTTTGGCAAGTACAAAAGGATCCAACTTATAATAACGTGAAGTATATTTTATTTCTATAAGATTATATTTTGGGTGCACGTTGATTTCGAACCTGGAACATTGCTGAATCAGTTGCATTAAACGAAAATTCTTCTTCCGTGGGACATGTGAAATATGTCAATTGCAAATTCTAGGTTAATACACCATAAAAATCCTTTATATGGTTGTTTGGATCATCACTTCCTTTAACAAATACACCGGTATTGTTAATTAATTTTTCAGCATCATATTCTTTAGTATTAAAATTACATCCATTGACAAAAAATATTGGATATATGTTGACTTTCCTTTTTGGTCCCATGGCTAAATGTTTCAATCCTTCATCTACAATACAGTTTGTTGTATCCAAAACGTAATTAGTAAACCAAGTAGAGAACTCTTTGCTGATATCGCCGTTTGGATGTTATGATTCGTAAATGCTGCATTATAGGACAAATATTACATTACAGTTAAAGATACACATGTATTGATCATGATATAAGTTCATTACCTAACAAATGGTGCAACTTCAGTGCAGTTGAGAAAAATATATGTGTATTGCATAATAATCTTTATCACCTAGCCACGCTTCCACACATTTACCAAAAGGCCGACCATATTTTAAAAAAAAAGAAATAAAGTTGCTTGACAATCATCTTGAACAAAGCCTTCATCATTACACGTAGTAATTTCAAATGATATATTCGCATGGGCACTAAAATAATGAAAGAGAGAAAACGAAGCTTCTTCTTTGATGTATGATTTGCAAATTGAACCTTCAACTCGTGCTTTTTGTCTTTAGATGATTTAAATACCTATTTAGAATTATTGTAAATTATTCTTTTTACATTTCATTAACCAATATTTAATTAACAGAATATTAATACAGCTTTCAAATGGATACATCCATCAGTATTGCATATGCCTTTGAAAACGTGCTTCTGATGGAAGATGAATAGGTAAATGTTTCATAACATTGAAAATACCTAGAGGAAATATTATTTCTAGTTTGCAGAGCAATATAGGGATTTCTTCCTCTAGTTTGCTTAGGCGATCAGTTTTTAATGTAGCAGAACAAAGCTGTTTATAAAGCAGACTGTTTGAATCAAAAATGGTTCAAACACCAGTGGTACACAAATCTACTTCACCAATATGGTTAGGAATTGAAAGGAGCCACAATCGCAAAATAAACAAGAAAAATTAAGTAAGGGACATGGGAATTTTATAGTGGCTCGATCTTAGAAAAGATCTACGTCCATTTTTGAAGCCATTCCATTATCATGTGATAGATTTACAAAATTCATCATCTCATTTTGGTCCCTTCTCTCTTTGTACAACGATTTTCTTCTCCTTAATGACTTGATTCTCTCTAATCCACTATGGAAATGGTTGAATCCTTATGAATGCAATGAGCATGAGAATGTATGTTTCACGGTTTGAGCACTTAGAGGATCAAAGGTGAGTCCATGGTGGTTGAGATGTGAATCAAGGTTTGGAGGAGGATTAATGGCAGTTTGGAGATAAGTAGAATGACACTTGAGAAGAAGGAGAACGTGGATCTCAGGTTGGAGATGGCGTGAACGGAGAGAACTTGAGTTGTTCTCTAATGGAGGAAGGGAAGGACTTGGCCCATTTGGTGATGGAGGAAGATGAAGTGAGCTTTGGTGGGCATTAATGAAGCTTGGAGTGTTAGAGGAATGATTTTGGCATAGTGGAATTGGACCATTTGATGATTGTGAGAGGAGGTATTTATATGTGGAATTGGTGTGGAGCAAATGGAGTGGCAATGTTGTAATTAAGGGGTGCAAATGCATGTGGGTACAGCTAGCGCAGCGCACTTTACAGATGGCAGCAGCTACTGCTTTACGCGTAGGAAATAATGTGTTCAGTCCATGCGCGAGCGTCCTCTTCTGGGCGAGCGACTTCTATTTGAATGCATGAGTGAGCTCATCTGTACGAGCGAGCATTCTTATGACCGACCTCTTCTTAATATATGCAATGCACGTGCTTTGCCACGTCATTTTTATATGCAGCCTTGTCCTATTTTAAGAATGAGAACAATTATTATAGAAAATGCCATCCACTTCTCATTTTATCCTGCTCTGCCAATGGAAATCTGCTCATCCTCATTTCCCAGTGTTGCTCGATCGCTCTCGCTTGGAGTTCGCTCGACCCGTGCCCAAGTATGCATGAGCGAGCTGATAGCTTTTGCATGAACGATCTGAAGGTGATGCTCGACCTGGGGAGCCGACGAAGTTGCTCGACCTCTGCAGTATTGTGTTGTGCTCGACCTCCAAGTTCGCATAGCTCGATCGCTTAAGGCTTTGCATGACCGAGTTGAAGGAAAGGAAGCTCCACCCGACCTCAAGAACTTTGCAAGGTGGTGCACAACCTCTTCCTAGCTAGCACCGCTCGATCAGCATGTTGGAGCTCGACCGATTAGTGGACAAGCTCGCTCAATGGCGCTTTGTCAGAGGTGTTGCTCGATCCACATGAAATGAACGACCTGAGTTGTTGCTTACTAGCTGCTCGTCAGAATGCCTGAATGGATAGTCTGGTAGTTAAAATTTGCCCCTCGAAGCTTGTATTTTTTGCTTACGAGAAATACGGGCTTCGAAATGGACATTGCTAATACAACTTGCGTTGAGATTCAATCGTAGCTTTTTGCTTGCTATGGCAAATCAAGCTTTGAACTTATATGTTCCATGCTACCTATTCTGTAATTAAAATAAACACTTGCACGATTTTGGACTTATAATTTGTTATTGATCGTCCATATTAATAATAGATTAGTTTAATCATTAGAGAATGACTTATGACGAATAGAGTGATGCACTTATGCAAAACTACTTTGTTTAAATGTTAAGAATGTGTTAAATGTTGTTTGCATAGATATGGTACTCGAATTCGAATTCACAACGGTACTTGAGTTTCGCTAATCGATATGTATATTGATTGCAAATTTTAAGTTTCGCATTTATAATTAATTATATGATCCGGCATGACGGTTTACGTTTTATAAAATGTGTACTTCTTTCAAGTTTCCCTAACCGTGGTTGACGTGCTAGAGGTTTCTACTTTGTTGATTAAAGCTATTAGCTTTCCAACATGTATGGAGCCCCTGAGCTTTGTCAACGCAATAGGAATTTTGATTTAGCCGATTAGTTTGAGACTTCTACTTCGAGAAGTTTTTATATCATTGTGCCCTTGCTCGGGAAGGTCTTATGTTTAGTGCCTCGCTAGGGGAGGACTTTGGGTTTTGTGCCCCCTCTTGGGGAGGACTTGGGATTTAATGATTGTGCCCCCACTAGGGGAGGTCTTTGGATTTTTATATTTCACATCTGATGTCTCAGATGCTACGCAAATGGATTTATCATTCTTTACATCTGATATTTTCAGATGCTACGAAAATGGATTTCATTCTTCAAATCTGATATGTCGGATGCTATGCAAATGGATTTCATTCTTCACATCTGATATGTCAAATGTTACGCAAATGGATTTCATTCATCAAATCTGATATGTCAGATGTTACGCAAATGGATTTCATTCTTCACATCTGATATGTCAGATGCTACGCAAATGGATTTCATTCTTCACATCTGATATGCCAGATGCCTATGCAAATGAATTTCATTCTTCACATCTGATATGTCAGATGCTACACAAATGGATTTCATTCTTCACATCTGATATGTCAGATGCTACGCAAATGGATTTCATTCTTGACATCTGATATGTCAGATGCTACGCAAATAGATTTTATTCTTCATATCTGATATGTCAGATGTTACGCAAATGGATTTTATTCTTCACATCTGATATGTCAGATGTTATGCAAATGGATTTCATTCTTCACATCTGATATGCCAGATGTTACACGAATGGATTGGGTGGCTGTTATATCGTTTCACGGGGCAGCTATCAGTCCCTTTGTCGGATGCTTGACTTGGCAGACTATTCCGGTTTAAGAACCGAGGCTTTGAACCTTTCACTTGGGGAAGCGCCCCTTCGATGAAAGTTACAGCTCTCGTATTTTCTTGTCGTGGCACTTGTTCATTGTTTGGATCTTTACGACTTTCCCACTCACTTTTCAAGGCGGTGCTTTTCTATTTTGCATTTGTGCATTTTGAGGTTTACAGCTTTTGGCACTTGAACTAGCGTTGTTGGGGTCACGATGTTACAAGAACAAGCGCTCGACAGATGGCCTGCAATATGAAATCATTCTTTAAGTAAGTTTTGATTTGACATACAATTTTGCAAGCAAGAAATTCATTCAGACAGATATGCTCTTAGTCGTAGAGCCAATGTTCAGTGCATCACTTGCAGATTATTACAGACTGTTTACAAGATGTTTTGAATATAATAGAAAGTAAAACATGAAGTAAAGCATGAACTAAAGTAGAAATAGAGCATGAAGTAAAGCGGTGGCGATGTTGATCGCTTATTCTAAGCCATTGAAATTGGAGCACCAATCATTGGTCCTTAGTTGATGATCGGTCGTGGATCGATTTGAGCAGGAGCTCTGTTGCTTGGACCAGACTGATTATTTGATGCCTCTGGCCCTTGAGGAGTTGCAGAAGGATTCATGGTCTACGGATTCTTTAAATACTGTTGCATCCTATTATTCATGATTAACTCCTCGATGAGGTTCTTTAGGTGTCGGCATTCATTGGTGTTATAACTAGGCTGATTGTGAAATTTGCGGAATTTCTCCGAGTTTGTTGCTTTGTCGCTTATCCTCATCGGATTTGGCTCTGCATACTCTTCGGAATTCTTTGTTGCAAGATAGATATTTTCAGGAGTGTCACTCAAGGGCATCAGCTCTGATGAGTTGAAAAGGCGAGACTTCTTAGTAGCCTTGTTACCGTTCCCATCATTGGCGCGCTTCTGCCCCTGATTACTCTTCTGAGTATACTGGGTAGCAGCATTTTTGGGAGCTTCAAGAAGAGGGTTAGCATCAATAATCTGAAGAGGTACAAGATTAGTGTTGACTCTCATGTACTCCTCGGCCTTTTTATAGAATTTCTCAAGCGTGTTCGGTTCCTTCATTTTAATCCATCTACCGAATTCGCTCTTTTCATCTATGGCGCAGATAAGAGACACTAATTAAGATCATGCGGGGCTCGGGACTCCCTACTTCAGATGCAGCATCATTAATTCTTTTGAGGAAATCTTTGACAGATTCTCCTGGATCCTGCTTTAATGACATAAGAGAAATAACATCCTTACCCTTCGTAGATTACTGCCTGAACTGCTCTTTGAATTTCAAAGTCAAATCATCAAATCGGTCGATGGATTTGTGTGGCAATCTCGTGAGCCATAACGATGCGACGCCTTTAAGATAAAGCGAGAAGCACAAGCGTTTGATCTAGTCCATCGCCCTAGCTGCATTCATATGCCACTCGTATTTGTATAAGAAGCGATTCAGATCAGAAGTTCCGTTGTATGGAGGTAAAGTAGGATGAGTAAACTTTTTGGGGAATTCTGCTTTGTGGATCCTCTTTGTGAATGGATTTTTGCTGAGAGAGAATTCCCTTTCACTTTCCTTGTGAGCCATGTTATCTTCAATAACTTGCTTTACCATATCGTGATATATTCCTTCGAGTTGTGTCGCTTCAAAGAGCGGACTTCGATCTCTTTTTTGTATGCTCATCGTGGCGAGCGATCGTGATTAGAGGATCTAGGTCCTTCACTTCCACCATGGGAAGGTGCTCCCGTAATGGGACTTGCACCTCGTCGGTTATTTCGATCGAAATGGTTTTTGGCTTTCAAGCTTGAGTCTTCGATATTAGCATTGCTTTTGTCAACAAGCCCTTCCAAGTTGTCATTGTGATGATGATCAAAGGTTGATGAATTTGCGTTATCTTCAAGGTTGACATGGATCTTCGGAGGAGGAGCGGGATTCACTTAAGCGTTTATGAGACCACTCATTTTATCCATTAAAGCTTGATTAGCTTCCATTAATGTTTTATTAGTATCGATTAAGGCTTTGTTGGACGTTTCCATTCGTTGGCTCAAGTTAGCGACGACGACATCTAGTTCCTCTCTAGTCACTCCAGCTCCACTTATTGAGTTTTCACCAACTTCGAAACGGTTAGTTAGTGGCGTAGCTTCGTGGTTAGCAACGTCATTGGGTGCTCCAACAGTTTTACTTGCGGTCTTTTTTGACTTAGCCATTATCTCGGACATGGGTTTTAATTTGGAAGAGAGCTCGTGGGTTGGGCTAGATCTCAGACTTGTATAATCTATGGTAGAAGTAGGCTTAGAAATTCAATGCAAAGCTCTTGAATTGGAGAGGAATGCGAATGCGGCCCCACGGTGGGTGCCAAATGTTTGAATCAAAAAATGGTTCAAACACCAATGGTACACAAATCGTACTTCCCCAATATGGTTAGGAATTGAAAGGAGCCACAATGCAAAATAAACGGGGAAAAGTAAGGAAGGAACACAAGATTTTTATAGTGATTCGATCTTAGAAAAGATCCACGTCCACTTTTGAAGCCATTCCATTATCATGTGATAGATTTACAAAATTCATCATCTCATACATCTCATTTTGGTCCATTCTCTCTTTGTACAACGATTTTCTTCTTTTTAATGACTTGATTCTCTCTAATCCACTATGGAAATGGTTGAATCCTTATGAATGCGATGAGCGTGAGAATGTATGTTTCACGGTTTGAGCACGTGGAGGATCAACAGTGAGTCCATGGTGGTTGAGATGTGAATCAAGGTTCGGAGGAGGAATAATGGCGGTTTGGAGAGAAGTAAAATGACACTTGAGAAGAAGAAGAAGAAGGTGGATCTCGGGTTGGAGATGGCGTGAACGGAGAGAACTTGAGTTGATCTCTAATAGAGGAAGGGAAGGACTTGGCCCATTTGGTGATGGAGGAAGATGAAGTGAACTTTGGTGGCCATTAATGAAGCTTGAAATGGAGCTTGGTGTGTTAGAGGAATGATTTTGGAAGCCCCTCGGGGGTAGTGGAATTGATCCATTTGATGATTTTGAGAGGAGGTATTTGAAACACCCCACCTCCGTTAAGGTCACTCACAAAGGGAATGCCTTAACTTCGATGGAGCATTATAGGTAAAAGACACAGATAATATACAAGATAGATGTATACATAAGCAGCGGAAAACAAACATTTCTTTATTTCAAACGTGGTTCATAACAAAACATTACAGCAAACTATTTTAAACCAACTTCCAAATCATTACATCATAATTTCTGTCTTGGTTATTGTATAAAGAAGCATAAATCATAAATAAACTGCATAAATCCCCAAGTCTAATGTGTTCAAAGCCATAGCCAAAGATAATAGGTATCAAGCCTTACATCACAGAGTCTTCAAGCTTGGAAAGATGAACGGTCCAAATTAAGCTGAGCTATTCCCTCCCTGGCTACCTGAGGGGGGGGGGAATGGAAGAAAAGAAGACGAAAGAAAAATGGATTAGACATAAGTTTAAGTAAGTCTAGTGACTTTTCAGTGTGTGAATAAGGAAAAGGGTCATGATAGGAATAAACTGAAAATAGGACAGTACTAGAACAACAAACTAACATAAAACTATATAAGGCAGGATAAACCGAATATACATCGCACCCATGTTTTATTCTCTGCGACTTCTTATACTTATCCAACTAGCACCACGTGTTCTTGGTGAAATGATCCCCTTATATCGATCGACTCCTACTCGCATGCATTTATCAAGTGTGTCATCCCCCCCGCTTGACTGTAGATACCTGTGCTGGTTCCACCACGGGGTTTATCAAATCCTATGGTGGCAACCGACACGATTCAAGATGCACAGTGTATGACTACTGATGCCCAATGCCTGATTTTTCCACTCCAGAGTACGTGCACGCCCGTACTCCGTCGGAACCTACACTGACGCACCACCCGCCGATGTTTTTGACCGCTTATAATCATCCCAGTAATCGTGCCCCACCCTGCCTAGTTCAGGGTCCCATGATACATCTATGTGGGTTACTGCTGAAATAGGTCCCCGCTACTGGGGTTTTCCAGCCAACATGTTAAATTGGTTAAGTGTCTTAACCCCACCCATCAATTTAGTTAACATGTTGAATTGGTTAAGTGTTTCCTTAACTGACTTAACCCTACCAATCTTGACTTGGCTTTATTAAAGCACCAACCACTCACATTAGACAGGTATTGTTATGGTCACTGGATGTGCCGGTCGGTTCCGGGCAGTTTTACACCACAACTCAGTCTAACCTCGGGTCCTTTTTGGGCTCAATGCACTAACCACCCACATTAGATAGGTATTGTTTTGGTCACTGGATGTGCCGGTCGGTTCCGGGCAGTTTTACACCACAACTCAGTCTAACCTCGGGTTAGGCATATTCGTCTTTTCTAAATTTACATATTTATCCTTTTATGCTTATATGTAAATTTGTCAACAATTTATTGTCATGACCCACTTTCCTTCTAAATCAAATTCATAATTTTTGGTAAGTAAATTATGTCATTTCAATGCCATACCATTTATATGGTTATGAGCCAAATATGTCAATTACATGTAGTTTCATGTTTTCCCCCAACATTACCCTCGTTGTACGTTCGCAAAATTACATAGGATGTTAGGCTCGACATTTTAGCCTAACTAATAAACTAAAAGGGGAAAAAGAGGAACTTGCAACATTCCAACATCATACAAAAATATGGATCTCACTACAGATGTGTCACATGAACTTGGCATAATATACTTTTAACTATGAACTTGCAAACTAGATCTATGCAACATGAGTCATAAAATAATAGTTTTACATAGAACTACCCAAAATCTAATTAGACATGTAGTGGTGAACTTGCATAGGGGTTGAATCATGCTAACATAGATCTAACATGGAGGCATATGGATCTAACATATAAAGTGTAGATCTAAACATATAGGTTTACATAATCATGTTTTTAACCTATAGACTTGCATGTATTCATATCATGATAGCATCACTTAACTTGCATAAACATGGCATAATTTCTGAATTGACATACAACATATAGATGTCATCACTAAATTATACAAGGTCGTAGATGTAAACATGCATGCATAATGGATCTAAACAATTAGGCATAAACGACATGACTTAGCCTAAAACCTGTATGTATCATAATATCACCAAACGTATATATGATAATTTCATTCCTAAATTCCTATACAACATCATAGGTTTATTCACCAATTTCCACATAACATGATAGGTTCGATAGACCACAATAGTTCATAGGCATATATGATAGAACAGACATGAATAAACATAAATCAGCATCACATACAACTTGATACAATTCTATTTTACAATTCATTACAAACCATGTCTTTAATTTATTCACATCTGAAAGATAACTACACTTACAAACAAAAAGGAATTCTTGAGTTCTAGGATCTGTATTCTGAAATTGAATTGCTCGCCTTTGATGTAGATCGTTGAATTTTCTTAGTTGAACTGGATTAGATTTGATTTTGACGTAGCTTCTATCTTGCCTTTGAGTTGAAAGAGATGACGGCTATTCTAGGTTCACCATTGATGGCATGTCATCTCTTGGTATGAATGTTTGTGATTTAGGGTTGAGAGTTAGGTTGCTTTTATAGAGATTTAATTAATTTAGAGCCGTCAGATTAACCCTAGAAGTAATCAAGACCATCCAGTCAAGATTTGATAACACCTCATCCCTAATGACTCAGAAGGGAGTCAGAATTCGTCATCTTTTCAGATCTGCCCAGGGGGGGTAGGTCGACCCCCAGGTCGACCCCTAGGTCGACCTGTAGGGTAGGTCGACACTAGAGTCGACCTGGCCTGGGGCGGGAATTTTCCTGCCCTGCCCTCTTCTGTGTTTAAATTTGAATTTTGAATTTTTGAAACTTCTGAAGGCCATAACTTCTTCATACGAAGTCCAATTCACGCAAACTCGGACTCTATCTCAACCAGAATTGCGAGACGAACGCAATGGCATAACCCGTTTCCCTTAATTCTCACATTTAAAATTAATTATTCTTTAATTCGTTACTTTAATGTTTATCGAAAACATGGGGTGTTACAGTATTTATAGGTGGAATTGGTGTGGAGCAAATGGAGTGGCAATGTTGTAATTAAGGGGTGCGAATGCATGTGGGTACAACTGGCGCATCGCACTTTACAGCTGGCAGCAGTTGCTGCTTTACGCACAGGAAATAATGTGTTCAGTCCATGCATGAGCGACCTCTTCTGCGTGAGCGACTTCTATTTGAATGCATGAGCGAGCTCATCTGTACGAGCGAGCATTCTTATGACCGACCTCTTCTTAATATATGCAATGCACGTGCTTTGCCACTTCATTTTTATATGCAGCCTTGTCCTATTTTAAGAATGAGAACAATTATTACAGAAAATGCCATCCATTTCTTATTTTATCCTACTCTGCCAATGGAAATCTGCTCGTCCTCATTTCCCAGTATTGCTCGACCGCTCTCGCTTGGAGTTCGCTCGACCCGTAACCAAGTTTGCTTGAGCGAGCTGATAGCTTTTGCATGAACGATCTGAAGGTGATGCTCGACCTGGGGAGCCGACGAAGTTGCTCGACCTCTGCAGTATTGTGTTGTGCTCGATCTCCAAGTTCGCACAGCTTGATCGCTGAAGGCTTTGCATGACTGAGTTGAAGGAAAGGAAGCTTCGCCTGACCTCAAGAGCTTTGCAAGGTGGTGCACAACCTCTTCCCAGCTAGCACCGCTCGATCAGCATGTTGGAACTTGACCGATCAGTGGACAAGATCGCTCAAAGGCGCTCTATCAGAGGTGCTGCTCGATCCACATGAAATGAACAACCTGAGTTGTTGCTTACAAGGTGCTCGTCAGAATGCCTGAATGGATTTTCTGATAGTTAACACGGACTAAGTTTGGTTATCACAATTCAAACTTTTACCGGTAATAGTTCTTTGAAAGCGACGGGCAACATATTTTCCATCATAACATGACAGTCGTGGCTTTTTATCTCGCTAAGTTCATTGTTTTTATAGTCGACATATCTATGAAGATTAGAATATACCATCTGGGAATCTTAATCCTTCCACTTATTTTAAAAATATTTTAACTTGATTATTGTCTAATTCGTAGCACATTTTGGTCTTTTGGTGTCATTTGTCTTTATATGAAGCTCAGGACGATTACATATTACTTCGATATTATGTCTTTATTTCAAATCATCCTTCGTCTTCCCCTTGACATTCAAAATTGTATTAAACACATTGTTAAACACATTTTTCTCACTAAGCATCACGTCAATATTATGACGAATCAAGAGATTTTTCTAATAAGGCAACCCCCAAAATATGCTTTCTTTTCAACAATTATGAATCGACGATTTGCCTTGAATTTTAATATGTTCTTTGATTTCATGTATCTTTGGATAATCCTTTACAAATTCATAAATATCTTCACTTGACCAAACTGTAGGTGATCTCAAAGTTTCATGTCTATTAGCTATAAAAAAAACTTCTTGTCTCTTCTAAAAGGATGATTAATATGAAGAAAACATCGATGACAGTCAAACCATGAAATTTTCTTTCCATAAGGTAAATAAAATGCTCTTGTTTCTTCCATGCAGTAAGGACAAGCTAGACGACCAACTGTACTCCAACCCGAAAGCATTGCATACGCAGGAAAATCGCTGATTGTCCATAATAAACAAGCATACATATAACACCCCGTAATTTTAAAGAACATCAATAAACTAAAGAATAATTTATTAATTGATAGGAATTAAGTAAAGAGGATTGTACCATTGCGGTCGTCTCGGAATTCTGGTTTAGATAGAGACCGAGTTTGTGTAAAACGAACATCAAATGAGGAAGATATAATGGCGGCAAGGGTGGGAACTAGACCCGTTGTAGGCCGACCCACGCCTAGTCTGGGTCAACTTATTTTTCTGAACAAAGGTGAGGGAGAGTCTACCCACTCACGATCTAGCGACGTTCATTTTTCTGTTTCTAGACTGTTTTGTTAACAAGGTTCATTCTTTTTCTAAACAGGTTGGATTTGAAAATAGGGATCTGACGGTTAAGGATTGTCTTGTAAACTCTATATAATGGCATGCACTCCTATCAAATCAATTACGCTACTTCATACTTCTTCCTCAAACCTTTGTTCTAAAAATTTAAGACAAAGATAGGGAGATGCTACAGAAACTTGGATTGAATCAAGACAATTCTTATCTGATATATACAAGAATCCCTTCTGCAAAATCAGCGTATTATCCTCTATTCTTTAAATCCAATCTTTATGAGCTCACGTTAATTTTAGATATAAAATTTAATAGTAATCTTGACATGTTCATAAACCTGGATCTGAGACTATGCCTGTTAAGAAACTGGTTCATATCTAAACAGTTCTGCTATAATTACATGAATTCTTCTGTACACATGTTCTGCTGTTCAGTTGTTATTATATGCCTATTTCTGTAATTATTCCTTAATTATTCCCTTTTTATTTTATAAGTCTGGCTACCTTCAAGCCTAGACCAATCTTGTAAGAGACATCGTATGAACGAAATTGGGACAATTAGGGAATGTTTGGAAATGAAAGTATAAGAGGAAAATTTGGGGCATATCTTGTACCGTGGAATATGACTAGAAATTTGGGGTGTATGAACATGTAAATCTGTAGGCTTAATTCGAGGATTAAGTGGAACATGTTAATGAAACTATAAGTAACCTGTGGAATCTGTTAAATCTATGGGGTTAAGTAAATCGGTTAAAACTATGGGGTTAAGTAAATCCGTTTAACCTGTTGGGGTTATATGAAAATCTTAAATCAGTTTAATATGTTGGGGTTATATGAACCTGTTAAACTTATTTAATATGTTGGGGTTATATGAACTTGTTAACCTATAAAACTTAACCTATTAATTTGTAGGGGTTAGGCGAACCTGTCAATCTGTAAGGATTTACCTATTAAAAATGCTAGTTAATTGGGGGACACAAGTTTAAGGGTTTGACTTGTGTCATCTGCTGTGTGGGGCCCATATCAGTCAGTAACTCATTCTAGTATTAAACGGGGACCCCGCACTAGGTAGGGGTCAGGGCACGCATACTGAACTAATAGTAAGAGGTTCATCTGAAAATGGGGTGTATACGAGCGTGTTCCAATAGAGTCACGAGCGTGCATAGGTCCGCTCTATGGGGGAAAATAAGTCGTTGTAGCACCAGTACATTGGCCTGCGTCCTTCTGTATTGCCATTTTGGGGAGTAATACATCCTACCGTGGGGCCGACACAGGGTATTTACACATTAGGGAGCCGATCACTTGAGGGTAGTAATTAGGTTAAATCTAGTCCTACCTGTTTCTGTTGAGGTATCCATTATTTCTATTTGGGGTAACACCCGTTATTTCTATTGGGGTACCTGTTATTTCCGTTTGGGGGCAAAACCCGTTATATAACTAGAGTACCCCTAAAACTACCATTATGTTGTAAAAGTCTAGTGGTCCAGTGGTTTACGAACACTATGAGTTGCTGCATGTAGTTGCAGTGGCACATGTTCGATCCCCAGCGGCCACAATACCGAGACATAGTGCACGACCACTCTAAAACCGGCTGAACCAAAGGGCATGGTAGACATAGTCTTCGTGTCCCCAAAAGTTTTAGACATAGTCTTCGTGTCCCCAAAGTTTTCGGAAGCTTTTTCTTCTTCAATGGCGACTAGGGCCGGCTGCTCTTCTAATCCGTAACTTCCCCCTTCCTTCCTCTCCTCTCTGCCAACCTTTTCATTTCGATTGTCCCCTTCATCCTCGTCCTCTCTTCCCCTAGCTTTATCCTTGTGGATTTAATTGCTTCCCGTCAGATCTAGTCCCTTGCGTTTCCTTCCTCATCCCTGCGTTGCTCAGCCTCCTCCTTCCGCTCTCTCCTTTCTGACAGCAGAGTCACGCTCGCCCCTCTATCTATCCCCGTTTCCTTGTTCTAATCTTTTTTTTCTCCTTTCCATATCCTTACTCGATCCATAGCCTCCATCCCTTGCTTCTGCCTTATTTCCCTCAGATCTTCTATCTGCCTGTGCGTGTACTCTCGCCTGCTTCCTATTTCGGTTCTATTGTTTCCGCCTCCTTCTGGCTAGCCTGCTTCCTTACCTTTGGCCTTCCTTATTTACAGTTAGCTTCTTCTTGGGGTGATGAAAGTTGCTGAATCTGGTATGGTTATATTGGTTTCTTGGGTTTGTATTTAGGAGTTGATGTCTGATAGTTCGGTTTTAGGTCCTTGTGTTTGAATCTGTGTTGGCAGCTTGTTTTCTGAGTGGTTATCTGTGTAGAGCCGTAGGGATCTCTAGTTTTTGCTGGTCGTGGTAGGCTTGTGTTTTGGTTGGTTTGTTTTGTTGAGATCCTTGGTTAGTATCTTGGTTTCTGTGAGCTGTGTCACCTTTATCCTGTGTGTCGTCTTGGGGTTTTCTGTGGTTGTGTAGTTGCTTGGTTTGCTTGGCTTGCTTTTCTCGTGGTTCTGGATTTGAAAGGAAGGTTATAATTGATGAATGCCATGTAGCTATCTGTTTGTGCTGTTGCGAGACATACCAGTTGCTGATTCTGTGTTAATACACTCTGCTTCAAGCTACCTTCCTAGCTCCTAATTTCAACTTCTGCCTCTTGATCAATCTTCTGCATTTGTTCTAGTGCTAGTGTTAGCTGCTTCCTTGGATCTGCTTGGTAATCAGCCTCTATTTTTTTGCTGGTTTGTGTCTCGCTTTTCTGCTACTGGTTTTGAGTACTCTACTGATCTGTTTATACTTGTTCCTTTGTTTCTTGGCAAGTAATTGAGGTCTTAAAGAATCTGCTCTATAAGAAAATATTTATATGATCTTCTGGGGTTAATGTATATGTCTGTACTATATAGTTACTGATCACACCCTGCGTGGTGCTTTGATTACAGTATTCCTATTGTTTAGTCAGTATGTCTGTAGCAGATAAGTTTTTTTCTTATCTCCTGTTATATTTTGTATTCATTATTTGCTATAATGGAAAAGTGGTACGGTCCACTATAAAAACTGGCTGGCTTTGCCAAAAAAAAACTACCATTATGTTTCTACTGGGATCAGTCTGTTTCTGTTACATTAGGAAACACCTAATCCTATCTCATATCTATTATATTAGTATTGGTGCAGAGAAAAGTAAGTGAGAATCATAGCTTGGTCCATATTACCTTGTTTATTCTTCTTATCCTATTCATCCTATTTATGCCTGTTGTATGTTACTGTTATCTCTCATCCTGTTTATTTACCTGTCTTGATACTTTTACTTCTTTATATGCTAAAAGTCACTGGAATCGCCGGACTTTATGTCTGACCCTTTTTATTTCCCTTTCTCTCTTTCCTTCCCCCAGGTTCTCATGGTGGGAACGCACCGTCGTGATTAGGACTCTCTCTGTTTCTACTTGGATCTGAATCTGCTTTGATATATCACTTCGACTACTTGTCTTCTTTATTATGGCTATTATTGGGGATTATGATTTTACATTTCTGTACTCTGATGGTTTTTAGCGCAAGACAGAAGTTTTGGTTTCAGTATATTAGCCTGATGTTGTAACTAGTTTTGAGATTATGATGTTTTTCTGCTAAATAATGAAGTTTTAAATTTCCACTGCTATTTTTATATCTTTCTTGTGAGATTCTGTTTCTGTTTTCCTATAACGCTTCATGAAATTTAATGCATTCTGATAAAGAGTGACATTAACGGACGTGAGGTGTCACATTTGGTATAAGAGCTGAAGGTTTCAAGATCGGATAAAAGTTTTGAAAATTGTTTTAAAAAATAAAGTATTTTCAAAGAAAAATCTATTTTTGAAAATATATTTCCCAAAGCCATATAAAATATCTTTCCGATTCTCTGCTTGAATCCATTTTCCTTTCCTTTTCAGCATGTCTGGGGAACCGAATCTTCTGAGGGCGTTTAGATACCAGCTTGGTTCCGTAGATATCTTGAGGCTACGACACCTGCCGGAGGCCAAGGTGATGCCCTTCCCCCAGCAGCAGCCGTTGTTCCTCCACCGTCGCAAGTAGATAATTTTTCTAAGATACGCAAGGACTTTTGTGCTATGGGAATAAAACCATTCCGTTGAATTGAGAGCTTTGTGGAAGCACGGAATTGGCTACGAGAGACAGAGAACTTATTTGGACATTTTGAGGTCGACGACCGTAGAAAGATACAGTTGGTCGCATGGCAGCTTAAGGATGAGGCTTCATTATGGTGGAAGGTGACACAAGTAGGGCATCCAGTAGATACTTAGGTTGATTTCCGACAGAGATTCGAGACGAAGTTTCTTTCTCAGGCAGAAGAGAGTATGCAGATGGAGAGATTCTCGGCACTTAAGCAAGGAAGTATGTCTGTTAAACAGTATGTCAATAAGTTCAATCAGTTAGCATGGTTTGGTTTAGAATTGGTGAATACACCGCATAAGAAAGCTGTAAGGCTTGCGAGAGGATTAAATCAACCTCTCCAAGCATTGCCATTGTCTCTTATACCGATGGGGGTGACTTTTGAAAGACTTGTTTGCATGACATTAATGCACAAAGAGGGTAAGGATGAGAAGAAAGAGGTTAAGACCGATGAGACGCAAAACAAGAAAGTGTGGCCTAAGAAAGAAATGCAAAAGAAGGATGGAAAGAATGACAAGGCTCAGAACAAGAAGAAGTGTCATGGTTGTGGGAGTTTGGGTCACTGGTCAAGGATTGCAGAAAAAGGAAGAATGCTTGTTTCAATTGTGGTGAAGTTGGTCACTATATCAGAAAATGCCTGAAGAAGCAAGGACAAGGGAAAAGAGCAGGATCTTCTAGATGGCAGGTGCATGCTCTCGAGGCCAGTGGACCGGACAGAGGTAGGAAAGTTTCCGTTGAAGGTTTGATTTCTCTTTCCGATCATCCAGTTAGGACTCTTTTTGATTACGCGCTTCTCATTCTTTTATATCTGATTCTGTGGTTGAGTCTCTGCAACTTAGTACTAGTATTGTTTTTGATCCCGTTATCGTCTCAAAGCTCATTTAGGGCATGGTTCATTTGTCTATGATATGTCGAGGTTTGAGGATATCTGTGTTGGGCGTCGAATTTGAGTGCGGCTCGTATGTGCTGGGGTTTATGTGCTATGGTCTGATTTTAGGGATGTGTTGGCTAGCCATGTATGTGCCATCCTAGACTATGGAAGGAGGTTCATTATACTTTTGACTTGCGGAGGGAGGACGCTTGAGATTTCCTATGAACCAAAGGGGTCTGTCTTGCTTAGCTTCCAAGAATTAGTTGATGCTTCTATCGATGATTTGTGATCCGTACCCGTAGTATTTGAGTATCCAGATGTTTTTGATGAGGTTAGGGGCTTACCTCCGAAGCGTGAGATCGATTTCCAAATATATTTGGTGGATAATGCGAAGCCAGTCGCATTTTCTGTGCGCCACATGGCTCCTAGGGAGAGGAGAGAGCTTAGCAAGCAAGAAGGGGAGCTACTTAAGAAGGGGTTTATAGGCGAAGTATATCAGAATGGGGTGCTCGATTCGTCTTTGCAAACCAAGCGGATTGCTCATTTCGTCTATATGTGGATTATAGAAAGTTGAATAAGCTCATCAAGAAGAATAGTCACCCACTACCAAGGATCGACGATTTGTTTGACCTGCTTTGTTAGCATGTCTGTTTTCTTGTAGTTAGATCTAGCCACGAGATTTCATCAGTTGAGGGTGGCCGAGGACGTTATAGATAAGACCGCTTTCAGAACTCTGGATAGCTTCTTTGAGTGGTTAATCATGCCTTTTGGGTTGACGAATGCACCCGCGTATTTTGTGGATCTGATGAGTAGGGTGTTGGGGAGTTTCTGAATAAGTTACTGGTGGTCTTTGTGGATGACATCCTTATTTTCTCAAAGCGCGAGGAAGAGCATGCCCTACATTTAGAAGAGGTTTTGAGGATTCTCAGAGCACACCAGCTTATGGCGAAATTCTCCAGGTGTCAATTTTGGAGAAAGGAGGTTAGATTTCTAGGGCGTGTGGTCTCCAAGGATGGGATAGCGGTGGATTCCGTGAAAATAGTTGTAGTTCATGATTGGAAGGTTTCAAAGAATGCAATGGAGGTGAGAAGTTTTTCTTGGTTTAGCGGGCTATTATATGAAGTTTATCAAGGACTTCACAAAGATATCAGCCCCACTCACTGGACCGATGAAGAAGAATCTGACCTTTTCTTGGAGTATTGATTGTGAGGATGCTTTTCAGTGGTTGAAGAAAGCTCTGACAACAGCCTCAGTTTTGACATCGCCTGATGGGAATAAGGTGTTCACATTGTACATTGATTCATGTGGTACAGGGCTTGGTGTCGTCTTGATGCAAGAGGGAAGGGTAGTATGTAATGGTAGTAGACAATTGAGAGTTCATGAGAGGAACTACCCTACCCATGATTTGTAGTTGGCTGCTATAGTATTCACACTTAAAACTTTGCATGGCGGCATTATCTGTTGTATATAACGTTGTTGTATATAACAATTATATGATTTTTGTTTGATGATAACAAACAAATATATTTATTATTTTAAGTGTATTTGTTATTGTACTATTATATCACATCACTGATAAGAATATAATATTTATATTTAAATAGAATACAACTGTACAGAAATTCAAATATTCACACAGTATTTTATTTAAATAGTAAAATTTTACAACTCTGCTATTTGTAAATTTCATACATTAAAGCACAATCAATTTCATCTGGTACATTTGTTCATCATTGCATCACTTATCACTTAGTCTATACAATTCATATATACATATTTTCCCTCATATACAAAGACTCATACAAGCTTACACACTGACACAACACTGTCTTCTGTCTTCACAGCTTACAATCAGTCCAGTCTCCATCTGGTTACCTATCACATACAGAAACGCACACACAGTATCTGGAACGGAAATATTTTTATATTCTAACATATATAATTTTTATTTTAAAATTTATTTGCCTCAGAATTTGGTGTGTTTCTCATTTTTTTCATGACTCGATCTGATCAATATATCCATCCATCTGTGATTAGACAGCTTGTGATATTCACAGTGATACACTGTAAATACCACAAGGCAGACAGTATGTATATACACATACTACAGTGTAGGGACAGGGAAACTATTCTGAGTGGCTGTATATACACACATATATAAATACACATGCGTGCACTGCCTCGCCAATGCAGTATAGCATCTGAGGAGTATCCATGTGGACCAACTCAACTCGGTGCAACACTAAAGCAACAAAACAGCGAAGACATTTAACATGATTCAACACAAGAAGGTGTACATATTCATACATGGTGCAACCAATATACAATGGTCAAGCAAAGCATTGGTCAGAAACATGTGCATGCTCAAACATGAACAACATTAACAAGCAAGGATGGACAAAAGCAAATAATCCATATTTACAAATCTGGCATGAATACAAAACTGCAAGAGGCACAAATAAGTCCAGGGACATGTGCAATACAAGCTAGACAAGATGAAACTATCAGAGCAATTCATATCAGCTCCAAGATGATACATGTAACAATGAACAAAGGTTGGCAAAATTGTATGTCCAACAAATTGAATAAACAAAGAAGAAGTGATGGCGTGATTAATGAAGCAACTACAATGCATATCCATGCAAGTGAGTGTGAAAACTCATAGGCAACTTCATATCAAACCAGCATATGTTACCAAGACAGTTCAGATAACATGGTCTAACCAGTTTGAAGTTCTAGTGCAATAAGGTATAGTGTTCATGACAACAAGCCATGTTTGAATATATGGGGCACAACAACAAAAAGAAACAAAATAGCTCAATGGGCGCAGCATATATGGCAAGTGTGGTCTCAATATGATCAAAGCAAATGCATATACATATGGTGCATGTATATGATAAGGCATGTCTGAAATCTTATACACAAGAATTATTTCATTTACATGCAAGAATAATGCAACAAAGCTAGTCAAGAATGCATTTTATACATGGTTTGAGACAGCAATGGTAAAACCGGAATTATGGATTCATATATACATGGTCGAGCAAGAAATGGTAAATCAAAGCAGCTCAGTGACTCAGCATTTGAATATATACACCATAAACCAAAATGAAGTTGTTTCAAAGTCAGATTCACAATAACAAAGCAGGTTTACATGATCACAGAAGTGTACACAGAAATGGCATGACAAATACATGGTTTCCAGAAATCACTGAGTAATTACAAGCATAAATTGTTTAAAGTGATTAAGGAGTCAAATTAGGCAATAATACAATAGTGAAACCGAAAGGCAACATTCTGGTATGTTTTTATTTTGTTTTAGAAATCTTGTTTTGGGAAAACATTCATTTCGCAAGAATAGAAAAGGCAATTGACAAAGCAAAATGTTGACTTGTATGGCAAGTGCTTAATGATTCCAGAATTCCAAAAAATCAATTTTGGGCAAGAAAATATCATCAAGTTTTTTTTTCGACAATAAATCATGGTTTTTACCAAACTTACGATCACGCAATTCATTCAAGGCAACGATCGAAAAAAATCACGCAAGGGGAAAATTAGAGAATCATTGTAGTCTAGAATAACATCCAGATTCATTACAACTAATCACGCAACTCATTCCAGTCATTTATTTGAAATTAGAGCACTCAAAGGATTTGGAAATCCTATTTAAACACCGAATCATCATAGGAATCAATTGTCGAAAACACAAGGCAGAAACACAAGAGCAGAAATCAAAATTAATCAAAATTACTCACATCATTTTCAATCCTCTTTTTCCCCAAACTGATCGAGTAAGGAATAAAGCATCGAAGCAATCATTGAAGAAATTGCATCTGTTTTCAAGCAATTGCGACCGAGATTTGGGTGGTATTTGAAAAACTCTAATTTCATTCAGACGGCCGACATCATTGGAGAAAGCTTTGGAAAGGAATGAAGGAGGGGGGCAGCTTATGTTAATTGGGCTAAGCCTTGTTTTTATCGGCTAGGGTTTTTAATTGGTTTATTTTCAATTTTATTTGAAAACTGATTACATCAGTTTCTAGAGTCTGTAAAATCTAGCAGTTTACTAGAGTCTGTAAAAACTAGAGTATACTAGCTACAGGGTTGTAGCCAGGAGAAATCTGATCTTGTTGATATAGATCAGTCTAGGGTTTTAAGTGTAGGACTAGAATAGGAGCGAGGGGTTCATGAGTTTACATGGTCTTGTAAGCGGGATCTATTCTATTACCTAGTAGAAAACTTAGGAATGCAACAGTAAGCAAAATTTTGCCGAAGCTTGGTATATCTTGTGTCATTTACTTTCTGCACTTATATTCTCTACTACTATCTATTCTATTTATTATTCTAATATCCCGTAAAATTTGAACTCAGCATTAAACTGTAATTAACCCTATTCACCCCCCTCTAGGGTTAATCTAGATCCAACAATTGGTATCAGGGCAGGTATTTTCTTCAACTCTAGAGTCATGGGTCATCCTAGTTGTTAGCCTAGTGAGAGTCAGTCCAGTTCATCTTCAACTATTTTCAATGGAACAAATTTTTTAAACTGGAAATCCAAAATGGAATTTTATTTAAAATCTGTTAATATTAAATGTTGGGATGTTGTTATCAATGGGTTGGATATGGATATCTGGAGAACTCTCGATGCGCTATATGGAAACCCTAACAATTGCTAAAAACCCTCAATGTCAATTCAGATTCAGATCTACGCTTAAAAGGATAAATAGATAGATCTAACGATGGAGCTTCAACAAATGTTGAAACTGAAAGTCTCACATACGAAGATTTAGTTTATATGTGCACCGATTTAACTAAATCTGTTGATAAACTTCAATTGAAAAACAAATTTCTGAAATCTATGAATTCTGAGTTAACCAGCAAAATTGAAGATTTGGAATCATAACTTGAATATTTAAAAAATTCTTCAAATTCTAGTTGCAGAAATTATTTGAAATTGGAAACCAATCTTGTTAATCTCAATAAAAACATTCAAAAGTTGGAAATGATATTCTGATCTTAAAAGAAAACAAGATTGAATTATCAAGTTTGAACAATTTTCTACAAAAGGAATTTGAAAATTTTAAGACTGATATAAATTTTAAATTTGAAATTACTGAAAAAGAAAATCTATTGAAAAGTGATTTGATTTTGAAAGAACTTGGAAATTAGATTGAAAATTTCAAGAAATTTGAATCTAAAAATCGAAAACTATTTGAATTTGAGATTGCTAAGTCCTAGACCAAAATTAAATTTCTTAAAGATGAAAATTTGATTTTGAAAACTAATTTTGAAAAGACTAAGATCACTAGAAACCATTGTTCAAATTTAATGAAACAAAACGACGATCTTAAATCTAAAATTCAGCAACTTGAAAGAACATTGGCTAAATTCTCTAATAGTGAAATATCTTTGAATATGTTGTTGAAGAACCAATTTTCTTTTGGAAATAAATTTGGTCTTGGCTTTGGGAAGAATAATGTTTTTGAAAGGCGAAATTCTAATGTTTTAAAAAATCCTGCAAACTGCTTTGAAAGGAATTGTTTTGAAAATTTAAATTCTGATAATTTCAAAGGATTTTTTAATCAAAATCGAGATAAGAATTTGTTTTATAACAAATCATTTAAACAATTTTGGATCTCAAATGGAAATAAAATGGGCTACGTTAAATTCGAATAGTTTTGGGTTCTTAAGAGTACAAAAGTTAATTCTAATGGTTTGTTGTACAAACAAGTCTGGGTACACTACAACAAAAACACCATATTACAACTGTAATTTTACAACGGTGAGAAAATGACAGTTGTAATAATGGTTTTTTACAACGGTATTTTTCAAAAAGTTGTAATAACCTTATTTTCAACAACTCTTATATTTTAGTCATTGTAATAGATGTCTATTACAACTTTTCTTCTTTGACAGTTGTAATAAATGCCTATTTTAACAACTATTTTATTGCAAGTTATAATACATGTCTGTTACAATCTTCCTTTTTTCGTTTGTAAAATATGTCCGTTTTAAACAAAAAAAATTTGTTAGTTGTTATAGTCTATTACAAAAAAAATTTGTTTGTTTGTTTTAATAATTAATTAATTATTTTAATACTTACTATTTAAATAATTAATAAAAAATAATAATCACCTTTAAATAGTAATTAATTGGAAATATGAAATAATTCATATTCTTAATTAACATTCATTAATTAATAAAATAAAAAATTAATTATTATTTTATAATTAACATTAAATTATAACACAGAATTAGAAAAGTAATAATAACTAAGGAGTAATATTTAGTACTTTAGTAAAAAAATAGTTTTCCAGAAATTCATATTATATTTAATATAAATTTCTACTTATAATATTTATTTCTATCAATTTTGTGCTATGAACCGAGAAAAATTAATGGTATGCGGTGGTATGCAGCAGAAAACATAAGCGGCTGAAAACTTTAAGCGGGAAGTCTGAAAATTTGGCTCAAAAAGTAACTCACGTGTTATGTTTCCACTCTCACCAGGCGACCTCCTATCTCCCTCTCTAATCAATCGTTGCCCAAATCAAAATCGATTCTGTTCCTCCCCTCAAACCAAACGAAGTTTCTCCTCAATAAACAAGAGCGGCTACTTCTGAAATATAGATTTGTTGATTTTCTCTTGCTGCCGAGATCTAGGATTCAGATAGTATTGCCATCGACGAATAGATGTGTACGCCTGAAATTGGAACAAATGTCTAAGATGCTTCTTGCAGGGTGTAGGATGCCAATTACTCACTTGTTCGCCTCAAAGCTCATCACTACTAGTTGAATTAAAGCCAGATAGGGTTCGACGGGTAGAGATCTGGTTTGGCGTCTGTAGATCTGGTTTGGCAGCTGTAGATCTGAGCTTTTCGCTCATCACTACTAGTTGAATTAAAGCTAATTACTCATGTGTTCATGTATTAGTCTGGTAATTGGATTCTTATCCACAAGACTCAATATTTGCATAGTTTAACCTTTCTCACAGGTACGCAATATTTGTTATTACTACCTTAAAGTTTTAGCATCACCATTTGGAGTTCTCTTTGTGTCATTTTCTATTGTTCATTGCGGTTCTTTACCATCCATTGCACCCGCGAAGACTGGTTTCATAGCCGAGAAAGCTTAGACTTTCATTTGACATACATTTAGTTGTTTTAGAATAGACTTTTGTTGCAGTTGCAAAATTTCTTCATATTTGTTGTTTACCCTGTTGCATTGTCACTCTTAAACTTTTGATTTCAATCAAGATGATTGTCTTTGTAAAATGGAATGTTTTCTAAAATCTGACAACTCACGTGTGAGAGCACTGCTAAGAGTTTGTGTAAGTTGAAGTAGCAAATAAAATAACGTAAAAGTCTATATATTAATAGTGATTTATACACATTGCATAACTTGTTCTGAACTATTTGTAGTTGAAAAGTATAGGCGCCTGTTCATGTATATCCTACTGCGTCCTTTGGAAGCTAGCCTTTTGTTGAAGTGGGGAGCTTGTCCAGGCGTGAGTTACACAAGAAACCTATTTATCTTCCGCGTCTTGTCTCAGCCTCGAGCATCGAAGCCACCGCCATATCCTCATCCCAGCAACCTAAAGTTTCACAGCAGTCGAAGCTGCCTTTGCTCTTTTTCCTTAACACTAATTGCTACTGATTTAAGACCCCATATTTGCGTAGGGATTGGTAGATATAATGAAAGGTCAGTTTTGGAAAAGATTATGGCGTAAGAGCAATACCTAAAGCATAGTCCCCCAAGTAAGCATAAATATGCATCACAAAGTTTAGTAATCCTTAGCTTACTGTAATGATATAAGAATCATAAATGGGAAAAAGTTAATGGTATTTACAGTCTGATGCAATAGGTAACTCTTTAAGCAAATGTTTGATTTATAGGTCTCTGACTTTTTTTTAGCTACCCTAATATATATTTTAAGGAGTTTTCAAATATCATTTAAACTTACCTTATGCTTGGTAGATTGCCCATAACGCTACCTTTATATTGATCTTAATGTCTTGGTGGCTGGTTGCGTGCTTGATTGAGGGGCAACCAGAGATCAAACATGGTTGAGGTATATACATACAGGTAATTAGCTATTATTTTGTTTTATTTTCTAACTCGACATTGGCTAATGCAATTTATTTTAGGTCATGGTCGCTACTGTGAGATGTGAAGAAATTTCCAATGAGAAGCTTAGTCTTTTAACCTCAGATGAGGTACTTTTAAATTGTTTTAACTGCAGTAGATTTTGTGATATATTTCATTGTGAGAAGTATAAATAATCAATAATTTGATGTTGAATTTGTGATAGAGGCGGCTTAAGTTGGAGACAACATTTCAGTCTGGTCTTGTGTCTGAGTTTGGTAAAAGACTAGATTCCATTCTTGATACTTATTTGTCTCAGTAAGTACATATTGTAAAGTTTAGCAAAGATGAAAAATAGCAAAAGGCATACTTTTTATGGAGAAAAATAAAAAAGCATCCATGAGGATGAACCATTGAAAAGTTTAGGAGAGAGAACATAGAGTAAAATGTGCTTACTGTTGCCCTGTAAAAGTAAATAATTCGGTAAAGGCAAATGGTTGTTTATTTCTTAACTTATTGTTGGAAAAACTCAAAAGAAAAATAAACTGCAAGCATTAATGTACCACATAATACACAGTTAGATTTTTCATCCTTATTTGAATTAAATATATTTTTGTTTCGATTTCATGAGAAATTTTGTGATTGGTATACAGGCGACCAGACAGGATGTTGAAGCATATAAAAACTTGGTGTGCGCGCAGTGTGTTTGTATATTTATATGAAAATGTGCAGTATATTTATATGGAAGTGTATATGTAATTGAGTGTACTGAGTAATCAGTCTATGGTGAAGAATGTACATGTGATTGACTATATTATGTAGTAGTGAGTTGTATAATAATGAGGTTTGAAAGTTGTACTATTTATAATATTGAAATAAAATATTTAATTGAATAAAATAAGTTTGAGTATCAAATTCTATGCAATAACATTTTATTCAAAATAAATATTTATTTCTATATGAGATGTAATGTATAATCAAACAAAAAACATATTGTGATATTCAACAGTCACAACGGTGCATAACAGTTGTAATAGCTTTTACTACAACGGTGTAAAAAAGTTGTAATTGCTTTATTACAACAGTGGAAAACAGTTGTAAAATATACATTTCACAACGGTGTTGCAACGGTGCAAAAAAGTTGTAAAAGATTTTAGTCTATTACAACTTCTTAATAGACGACGGTTGCCCCACCGTTGTAAAAGGTCTTTTACAACTGTTTTCCACCGTTGTAATAGGGTCATTTTGTTGTAGTGGTACCAAAAAAAAATGAATACAACTGTGGGTGGTTTTAAGATTTTTGTTAGACCACTTGATCATCCAAACTGTTGGGTACTGGAGGAGGCTGAGGAACTGCTGTGCAAAAAGAGATTTGGAATCAAGCTAGTCTATACTTTTGTATCATTTACAGTTCCTTTAGCCAAGGTCTGCTGAGTTGGAGATTCACAAAATCTACTGAAAATTTGGTATGATCTCTAAACTCATCTCTGTAAATATTCTCTGTTTTTATTATTCCTTGTTTATTCCTCCTTCTACCCCTTCTGTTTATTTTCTTTGTCTCTTCTATTTTGATTTGTCACTACTATATATTTTTATCTTTTTTCTTGCGCTTTAATAACTTCAAGTTGCATTATTCATAATCTTCTGAAAATTCGCTTTATTTGTATAAAACTATGATGTTTTAATCATTTCCAGATCCTGAATTTTAATTCCTAAATTTCTGCAATTTTTTTGAAGTTCATTTTATTGATTCCTGAATTCTTAACAAGGTTGATGTATTTTTGTCATATCTTGAACATTGTTGATTTGAATTCTAAATTTTTGAAGATCTGAAAAATAAACGAAATTTCACACGTCTCTGCTGTTTTGAGATTCTTCTAACTCATTTTTGGAAAAGTCTGAAAAATTATACTTATTACATTACACTACTACTTTTCAGTTGTGATAATTCCATTGTTTTTTAGATTGGTTTGGATATTCAGTATTGAAATTTTTTTGGCTTAAATCATTGGTTACATCTTGAAATTCATTGTTATTTATGATCATATGCCTCCGATATTTGTTTGTTGAAATCATTTGAAATTCTTTGATATTTTGAATCTCACACATTTCTTAGATTTGAATTTATTAATCATGTGTGATAGATTCAGTTTATCTCAAAAATTACATTTGTTCAAGTGATTTCGAATAAACTGTTTTATTTTTGGATCATGAATATGTCTTCAAACTTGATGTAAATAATCTGAATTCTTTCTTGTGCTTTTCAGGAATATTTTCTGAAAAATTCTTTGAAAAATTCTGGTCCTTGAAACTTACTGTCATTTCATGATTATTTGATTTAAATATTTGTTTGTTTAAAATCATTTGAAACTATTGATTTCTTGAAACTCACACACATCTTGAATTTGAAATTTATAATATGGTGTGATAGATTCATTAAATCTCGATATTTTCATATTCCTCCAAATGATTTCAAACAAACTATATTTTTTGATCTTGAATCATGAATCATTTTTTTTTGTGACCATCAGTAATATCTCTGAAATAGTCTGCTTTGGAATTGTCTGTTATCCTGCTTTGACAAATGGAATTGATTTGAAAATTATTTTTGGTAACTGCTTGTTTTGATTAAATTTGAATGCTACTCTGATAGATGGAATTAATATGCTTGATTTACTAGTCTTGACTGCTTAGGCTCTGCGTTTAAAGTTTAGTTGTCTGAGATTTTCTTGTTCGTCTCCAATGTCATATTAAAATCCTCATTAATTGAGACAACAAGTGGTATTGACCTGATTCTCATTTTGTATATTATTTTCTCCCTTGTCTTGTATAAATCATTTTAAATTCCTCTTGTAATTGTTTTCAATTTTAAAAGTATTTATTGATTATTCATTTAGAAATTGAAATCAATATCCAAATTGAACTGTATGTATAATTCGTCAAAATTATTATCAGATTTTGAAATTGTGATGAGTTGTGACTATAGTATATTTCACAATAAGAGGAGATTTTATTTAGATTTTTCATGATGTTTGAACAGATATTATAATATCTTTGAATTGGCGATTATTTCACGACCATCTTCATTATTAGTGTGGAGAGTTTAATTATTTTTTAAAATTACCTTGAATAAACAGTGGAAGTATTTTTGGTGGAAATGTGACTCTGTTATTATTCAGAATTATTGATAATTGAAAATTTTCAATGTTCCTGGTACAGTTGAGCATATTTCATAATATGATTAATTTAGAAATTTATTTTACAAACCATTTCTGTACCGACCACATTTCTATCATCCATATTGGTTTTATGTACCGAGGAATTTTCCTTTTGGAGCTAAAAATGACAAATATATAATATACATAAGTGTTTCTCTAACCTCATTTAAAAATCCAAGATCTGGTCATACATGGTTAAGAGATTACTTATAATTTAAGCTACGACTGACCTTATTTAAAAATCCAAGCTCTGATTATGCGTGGTCAGTGTACTCTTAAATAAAATGAAAAAGAAAAGGAAATAATTTGCTATAAATACAATTCTTATATGAAATTCTCCTTTGTGTGTAAAAACCAGACTATAAACCCATTTTTCTAATCTGTGAAATGTGTTAATATTTTATGAAATATTATGATTTGTTGATTGATAGCTATTGGGATTTGAGATTATTTGATTGCCTCACTTAAATTGAATTTAAAATCATTTTCCAAATCCATCACTGTTTTTGTGCTCATTTTTAAAATCTTGTTTGAAAATAATTGGAAATCATTTGTTTTAAAACTCTCTCCATTTAAATAAATTTCATCATAAATCCATCATTCTCTACAATGTGAAATTTGCTTCCAAATCTTAGAATATTATGATTTTTGTTTGGCAGCTTGAGATTTGTGATGACCGTTCTTCCTCTTAAGGTGAAATTATATTTTTTTTTAGTCATTTTTCATCTATATTTTAATTTCTGTATCCTTTTGATGATAAAAAAAGGGGGAGAATGGGTTGAGATTTTGATTTATGAGTGAATATTTTATAAATATTTTAATATTGAAGATTTCATACATTTTTCATTCTTTTCACTCATGCATAGTTATATGGAGAGTTTCTGTTGTAGAGGGGGCATTTAAATAGGGGGAGTTCAGTTCTTCACTGTCAAACACATTTATTATATTCAAAATATTAAAATTTGTTTGTCATCATCAAAAGGGGGAGATTGTTGTATATAACAATTATATGATTTTTGTCTGATGATAACAAACAAATATATTTATTATTTTAAATGTATTTGTTATTGTATTGTTATATCACATCACTGACAGGAATATAATATTTATATTTAAATAGAATATGAACAGAAATTCAAATATTCACATAGTATTTTATTTAAATATAATATTTTATTTCAACATTTAAACAATACAAATTTTACAACTCCACTATTTGTACGTTTCACTAATATACATTACAGTACAATCAATTTCCTCTGGTACATTTGTTCCTCATAACATCACTTATCACTCAGTCTTATACATATTTTCCCTTATATACATACACTCTATACAAGCTTACACACTAACACAACACTGTCTTCTGTCTTCACAGCTTACAGTTAGTCCAGTCTCCATCTGGTTACCTGTCACATACAAAAACACACACACAATATCTAGAACATAAATATTTTTATATTCTAGCAGATATAATTTTTATTTCAAAAATTTACTTGCCTAAGAATTTCGATGCGTTTCTCATCATTTTTTATGACTCGATCTGATCTATATGTCCATCCATCTATGTGTAGATAGCTTGTGATATTCACACTGATACACTATAAATACCACAAGGCAGACAGTATGTATATACACATATTACAGTGCAGGGACAGGGTAACTATTCTGAGTGGCTGCATATACACACGTGTATAAATATACACGTGTGTACTACCTCGCCAATGCAGTATATCATCTGAGGAGCAGCCACGTGGACCAACTCGACTCAGTGCAACACTCAAGCAATAAAATAATGAAGACATTTAAAATGATTTAGCACAACAAGGTGTACATATTCATACATGGTGCAACCAATATACAATGGTCAAGCAAAGCATTGGTCAGAATTATGTGCAGGCTCAAACATGAACAGCATTAACAAGCAAGGATGGACAAAAGCAAAAAAATTCATATTCACAAATCCGGCATGAATACAAAACTGCAAGAGGCACAAGTAGGTCCAAGGACATGTGCAATACAAGCTAGACCAGATGCAACTAGCAGAGCAATTCAGATCAACTCCAAGATAATACATGAAACAACGAACAAAGGTTGGCAAAATTGTATCTCCAGCAAAATGAATAAACAAAGAAGAAGTGATGGCATGATCAATGAAGCAACTACAATGTACATACATGCAAGTGAGTGTGAAAATTCATAGGCAACTTCATATCAGACCAGCATATATTACCAAGACAGTTCAGATAACATGGACAAACCGGTTTGAAGTTCTAGTGTAACAAGGTATAGTATTCATGACAACAAGCCATGTTTAAACATATGGTACACAACAACAAAAAGAAACAAAACAGCTCAATGGGCGCAGCATGTACGACAAGTGTGGTCTCAATATGCTCAAAGCAAATGCATATACATATGGCACACGTATATGACAAGGCATGTCTGAAATCATATACACAAGAATTATTTCATTTACATGCAAGGATAATGCAACAAAGCTAGTAAAGAATGCATTGTGTACATGAGTTGAGACTGCAATGGAAAAATTGTAATTATGGATTCATATATATATATATATATATATATATATATATATATATATATATATATATAGTCGAGCAAGAAATGGTAAATCAAAGCAGCTGAGTGACTCAGCATTTGAATATATACACAGCAAACCAAAATGAAGTTGTTTCAAAGTCAGATTCACAATGACAAAGCATGTTTACATGATCACAGAAGTGTACACAGAATTGCATGACAAATACATGGTTTCCAGAAATCACTGAGTAATTACAAGCATAAATTGTTCAATGTGATTAAGGAGTCAAATTAGGCCAGAATACAACAGCGAAACCGAAAGGCAACATTTCTAGTATGTTTTTTTTACTTTTTAGAAATCTTGTTTTGGGAAAACATTCATTTTGACAAGAATAGAAAAGGCAATTGAGAAAGCTGAATGTTGATTTGTATGGCAAGTGTTTAATGATTCCAGAATTCCAGAAAATCAATTTTGGGCAAGAAAATATCATCAAGTTTTATTTTCCGGTAATAAATCATAGTTTTTATCGGACTTACAATCAAGCAATTCATTCAAGGCAATGATCGAAAAAAATCACGCGAGGGGCAAATTAGAGAATCATTGTGGTCCAGAATAACATCCAGATTGATCACAACAAATCACACAACTCATTCCAGCCATTTATTTGAAATCAAAGCGATCAAAGGATTTGGAAATCCTGTTTAAACACCGAATCATCATAATTATCGATAATGAAAACACAAGGCAAAAACTCAAGAGCAGAAATCAAATTTTAATCAGAATTACTCATATCATTTTCGATCCTCTTTTCCCCAAACCGATCGAGCAAGGAATAAAGCATCGAAGCAATCATTGAAGCAATTACATCTATTTTCAAGCAATCGCGATCGAGATTTGGGTGGTATTTGAAAAACCCTAATTTCATTCTGACGGCCGGCATCATTGGAGAAAGCTTTGGAAAAGAATAAAGGAGGGGTCGGCTTATGTTAATTGGGCTAAGCCTTTTTTATGGGCTAGAGTTTTTAATTGGTTTATTTATTGTTTTATTTTCAATTTTTTTTGAAAACCGATTCCATTAGTTTCTAGAGTTTGTAAAATCTAGCAATTTACTAGACTCTGTAAAAACTAGGGCACTAGCTACGGGGTTGTAGCTAATGGAAATCTAATCTAAGGGATATAGATCAGACTAGGCTTTTGAGCATAGGATTAGAATAGAAGCAAGGGGTTTGCGAGTTTACATGGTTTTCTAAGCGGGAGCTGTTCTATTACCTAGTAGAAAACTTACGAATGCATCAATAGGCATGATTTTGCCGAAGCTGGGTATATCTTGTATTGTGGAATATGACTAGAAATTTGGGGTGTATGAACATGTAAATCTGTGGGCTTAATTCAAGGATTAAGTGGAACATGTTAATGAAACTGTAAGTAACCTATGGAATCTGTTAAATATGTGGAGTTAAGTAAATTGGTTAAAACTATGGGGTTAAGTATATCTGTTTAATATGTTGGGGTTATATGAACCTGTTAACCTGTAAAACTTAAACTGTTTAATCTGTTGGGGTTATATGAACCTGTTAAACCAGTTTAATATGTTGGGGTTATATGAACTTGTTAACCTACAAAACTTAACCTGTTAACCTATGGGGTTTAGGCGAACCTCTCAACTTGTAAGGCTTAACCAATTAAAAATCCTAGTTAATTGGGAGACACAAGTTTAGGGGTTTAATTTATCTGTTGTGTGGGGCCAATACCAGTCAGTAGCTCATTCTGGTATTAAACGGGGACCCCGCACTAGGTAGGGTTCAGAGCACGCATACTGAACTAATAGTAAGAGGTTCATCTGAAAAGGGGGTGTATACGGACGCGTTCCAACGAAGTCATGAGCGTGCATAGGTCCTGTCTACGGGGGAAAATAAGTCGTTGTAGCACCAGTAAATAGGTCTACGTCCTTCTATAGGTTGCCACTTTAGGCAGTAATACATCCTAATGTGGGCCTGACACAGGTATTTACACATTAGAGAGCCGATCGTTTGGGGGTAGTAATTAAGTTACATCTAGTCCTGCCTGTTTCTGTTGAGGTACCCATTATTTCTGTTTGGGGTAACACCTGTTATTTCTGTTGAGGTACCTGTTATTTCTGTTTGGGGTAAACCCGTTATATAACTAGAGTACCCCTAAAACTACCATTATGTTTCTGTTGGGATCATTCTGTTTCTGTTATATTAAGGAACACCTAATCCTGTCACATGTCTGTTAAACTAGTATTGGTGCAGAGAAAAGTAAGTGAGAAGCATAGCTTGGTCCATATTACCCTATTTAATCTACTTATCCCGTTCATCCTATTTATACCTGTTGTATGTTACTGTTATCTCTTATCCAGTTTATTCACCTATCTTGGTACTTTTACTTCTTTATATGCTAAATGTCACTGGACACACCAGACTATATGTCTGACCCTTTTGTTTCCCTTTCTTTCTTTCCTTCTCTCCCAGGTTCTCAGCGTGGGAACGCTCCATCATGATTAGGACTCTCTCTGTGTTTCTGCTTGGATTTGGATCTGCTTTGATGTATCGCTTCGACTACTTGTCTACTTTATTATTGCTATTATTAGGGATTATGATTTTACATTTCTGCACTTTGATGGTTTTTAGCGCAAGAAAAATGTTTTGGTTTGATGTATTTGGTTTCAATATTTTTGCCTGATGTTGTAACTGGTTTTGAGAATATGATGTTTTTCTGCTGAATAATGAAGTTTTAAATTTCCGCTGCTATTTTTATATCTATCTTGTGAGATTCTGTTTCTATTTACCTATAACGCTTCATGGAACTTAATGCATTCTGATATAGAGTGACATTAACGGATGTGGGGTGTCATAAACATACGGTTGTGAAATATCATATGTTTCTACTCCTTCGTACCATAATCTTTTTAATTCTTCAATTAACGATTGTGAGGAAACATCGATTCCTTATGTCGGATCATCAGAACCAGGGGAGGCAACTGTGAGAAACATAGAAGGAATTTTTGTACACATACATATAGGTAAATTATAAATTGTGACAATTATAGGTCAGGATGAATATTTAGCACCAAATTGAGAAAATGGTGAAAATCCGTTCGTACAAGACCAAGTCTAACATTATGACTCTCGGATGCAAAATCAGGATACTTTCAGATCCAATATGCGTCCATGCTTCCCCATCAACTGGGTGTGTTAACGTACCTTCTTCTTGTGTTCTCGCACTATGCAATCTCTTATGTTGCGCGGTTACAGAAGAAGGTACGTTAACACAGGAAGAAGGTAATTGTTCAGTTCTTAAGGTTGATATCTTCCTTCTAATATGGCATGCTATTTTTTCATATGTTGCGCGGTTACATAACAATCATGATTACATATTTTTCAGTTCTTAAGGTTGATATCAACCTTAGAAGGAAGATATCTTCCTTCTAATATGATTGTTATGTAATCACATATGTTGCGCCGTTACAGAAGATGCAATCTCATATGTTGGGTGTATTAACGTCCGTGCTTTCATGATTACATATTTTTCAGTTCTTTAGGTTGATATCTTCCTTCTAATATGGCATGCTATTTTTTCATATGATAAACCAAAAGCCGACATCATTTTTTTTACTTCATAATGATTTTCGCACATTAAATTATTGGGTGGTATATGCCACTTCACAGCTGGTACCACAGCTGTACATCCAGATTTTGTGAGATTGTACTTAGATTTCATCGCAAATGTATTTATTAGTGATTAATAATTGGGTTCCGCTATTATAGCCTTCCCAAAGGGATTTCTTCGCGACATCTAATAAATCCTATATTATTGGGCTCCAATATTTGGTTCTTCTTCAGTATTACCATCATCAACAGTAATTTATGAAACAAGAAACATTGAACATGCAGTATCTTCGACAATGTGTTCTACGAGATTCATTGTAACAATTTCATTATTCATTAGCTCCTCAACTTGTACATAAATAGATGCTAACTGTTCTCCATTACGATCCCAAACCAAATAGTTCAGCACAAAACCATACTGGCGCAAATGAACTTTAACCATTTGTGGAATCAAATGGTTTAATAATTTGCATCTACTACATGGACAACAAATTTCGTCGTCGTTTCCATTGTTACTTAAAGAGAAATTAATAAACACATCGACACCATTAATAAATTGTTCACTTATTATTCCATCAGTTTCTCTACATTTGTACATCCCTCTTTGATCAAAAAATAATTGTCCAATTTTCCTAAGTAGATAATTAAAAAGTATGATAAAATTTGCATTGACATTCTATTAAAACAATTTTATTGCTGAATGTTGTGTTAGTTGATCATTTACACTTTTCTGGTGGGTCATCCTACCTTACATTACAAATACAATAACATAATTAAATCACGTACATCTTTTCAATTTAAACGATTCAACAAAATTTCTACAACACTTTGCTTTAGTTCCCTGAACAATACATAATTGCGTGTACATAGGGAACATAAAACAAGCGCTTTCGAAAATTGGAGAACCGTTTAAAATTAAATGATTTACTAGAATTAATTTCGTTATTATGTTAATAATTTGTCTAATACAACGAAGAATCCAACAAATATTGGATACAATGAATATAAATGTATGTTCTATTAACAAAACAAACATTCACACAACGATCATATACAATATTTATCTGATGGGACCGAAAAACTCTCTAAGGTTTTATGAATATAATATATTACGAATGGTGCTCTTCAATCTCTAATTGTACGTATATGAATTTTATTACATATACGTATATTTTCAACATCCAATCGAAATAACCATACGTTATATATAAAATTAAATAACGTTTCAACAAATTTTTATAAAACATAAACTTAATTATTTCCATTTCCACTAAAGCTTTTCGATAAATTAAATATCACTTTCGATGAATTGAGCCTCAATTCATTCAACTTATACATTGATTAATTAGCAACACTATATATGCACATATACATAAAAAATAAACAAATTAACCCAAAATTAGCAACATAGTTAATTCAACCTATATATGTACATATTAACAACATTACACATACAAACATATAATCTAACAAACAAATTAAGCTTGAACAAGCAAATGTAGGGTATTAAATAAAATTAGGGTTTTATACATTGAAAATTAGGGATGAATTGGAGCCTCGAGTGGAGGAGAAAGTGCCCTGAATGCGCTGGGGAGAGTAGCGACGATTATGGAGGTGGCGGTGACTGATTTTAGAAATGGGTTGGAAAGAAATGTGGAAATTGGAAATTTTTGGGGAGAAAATGAAATGAAGATGGAAGAAAGCAGGCTACTTAAATTCTGCTTGGCTAAGAAACGACTACCAACGGCTGCAGACTTTAAAACCAACAGTTTCAACAGCTTTCAATGATTTTTTTATTACATAATGAAATATCTAAAATTTATCTTTCGTTGGAAACCGTTACGGGGTGTCGTTGGCGGCCGTTGCCCCCTCCATTTATGTATACTGATTGTTTTTTAGTGCTTAATCAAGTCCTAGAACTTCTCAAAAACATATAGTAGCTTTTGAGCATGAGTACTTGGAGTTCGGCATAGCGGCACAAGTGCTTCCTCTAGTTATGATTTATGAAGTCTCTCTCATATCTATAATATACTTGTAGAATGGCTTAGTTGTCGCTTGTTAGTCGTGGGCTTTGGCTCATGGTTCGATTTCCTTTGGTCATCGGTATTCTTAGGTAGTCTATTCAGTTAATCTAATTTGTTGCATTACTAGAATTGTTAATCCATCAATGAACTTCATTTCTTCATTTCAGTAATTATAACCATTATATGTTTCCTTCTCTAATTACCTCCAAGGTTGAAGATAACTCCTGTGAGCTTTTTTATGGAGATCATAAGTGTTAATGCAATTTGGGGAGATTCACTGATTGTTATGTATGAACTAGTGGGATAATCATGTTTTTTCCTTTTAAAAACAACAATATTGAAAGAGGCTATCATCTAGTCTTATTCTAAAATCTCTATTGATGATGGTGTAAGCAAAACATTAACGGAACGCCTTTCGTTTGCCTCCATAATCTATACTCGGATACCCGATCCAAATGACCGGTTTTAGATCTAAGCACCTCGCTTACTCTTTACATTTTGTGAAAGAGAACCTCATAGTACAACTCCGATTTGTTTCAAAGTAGATCTTGTCATTAAAAGGTAAATATTAAACTTTTAGTTTTTATTTTCTTAGTTCGTTCAAATTTCCTAAGATATATTTGTTTTTGTTAAGAAATTCTGAAAAGAACATTTGAAATATTAGCCAAAACTTTATGTATTTAATAACTTTTCTGATTTAAGTTTGGGCCTTCCGAGCTTGTGCTTGAGGGATGCCGAGATCGATTAGGATGGTTTACATAAGATATAACAGGTTGTTATGATTGCTATTATCTGCTTAACTCTGGTTGCTTGTAAGGGCTATCACCGTCGGATGTGGGGAAGATGGGTGTGGGTTCTTCTCTGTTGATGTGGGTAAATTAGTTGGTTTATCTACCTATTCTCATATACTTTATTGATGATGTTAGTTAGTTGTTTTATCGCTCACTAAGACTGTTGTCTGACTTAAGGTTTTATGTTTCCCTCTTATTACCTTGGGTTGTTCATCCATTTGTTGGATGGGCAGACTGAGTAGCAAGTTACAGGTAGCAGATCTTAGTGAACGATGCTGCAGATCGATGGCGGGCAGGAGGCTTACGTATCAGTTTTCTTCTATTCATATATAGTTGTTGTTCCACTGTTGCTTATGTTGTATGATTCTCTGAGAGACTATGTAGTGAGGCAGTTCGTATAGACACTTATGTTGTAATCTAAGGATGTATGGATATTCTTTCTAGTTGTTATGAAAGTTCAAGTTTCAACTAAAATATGCTTCACCATTATAGCCTATTGTATATGTTCTATTATATTTGATCCTTGCGCTATGAGTTATATGACAGGTTACACATTATATTATCCTACCCGATGATCGTCCACAGCTGCCTGGTATGTCTTTCAGCGCACTATTTCCTTTGTTAAGTGCAGGAGTTGTGGGCGGTCATCACATTTGGTATTAGAGCTTTGGTTATCGATTTTAGCCAAAGTTCGAAGATGTAATTACATATGAGAGACGTATTTGTAGATTTTTGATGGATGTACACTATATATTAGTGTATAGTATAATATCGTTTGAACTCCATTAACAGTTTTCTCATACATGGACTATTCATTCTATAATACAGATTTAGAATGAGTCGATGACCATCGAGACACGTTGTTAGGGAGGAGACAGTTTCTGGAGGGGGAAATAGTGGTATACCAGACTACCTAGCTATGTTCGAGGACATGATGACAGCGATCATGAGGAGTGCCTTTGCTCTAGATACAATCGCGACAGTTATAGGAGTCCCAGTGTAGGTTCCTAGAGTCGTGTACTTTGCAAAGCTATGCAAGGACTTCACTTCTCTAGGAGGAAAGCAGTTCAAGGGGACAGGGCCGACTAAAGAGGTTCAAAGGTGGTTAGATTCCTATATTAGGATCTTTGAAGATTAGGGTATAGATGATGCAATAAAGAGGAAGCTTGCATCGAGACAATTGCAAGGAAGAGCCATGGATTGGTGGAATTATGTTACTTTGGAAATTCAGGAAGATTAGATCACATGGGTGCAATTCCAAGCCAAGTTCAAGACGAAGTTTATCTCTACCGCTCAGAAATCTATTTTGTTCAAGAAGTTTGCGGAGTTAAAACAGAACGGTCGACCGATGTTAGAGTATGTTTCTGATTTTAGAGCCTTATCCAAGTATGCTCATTTGTATATTGACTCTCCTTATCAGAAGAATGAGAAGTGGATACCTATGTTGGGAAACCACTGGTTGATCATCTAGATGACCCGTATGAGAAAATAGTTGTAACACTCATAATTTTATAACGCATTAAAATTATAAACTAAGGAATACATAATTAAATATTGGGAATTAAGTGAAACGGACTATGACATTGCGTTCGTATCGGAATTCTACTTGAGATAGACTCCGAGTTTGCGTAAAACGGACATAGTATGAAGAATTTATTAATGTTTGAAGTTTGCACATATATATGCTACTTATATATATAATAAACATTTCAGAAATTCAAAATCAGTTCAAAAATCGAAGGCGGGACAATGCGGGAATCAGGCCGAATGGGGGTCAACCCCTGCCCTAATGGTGTCGACTCATGGGTCGAGACCATAAGGGGTGTGTCGACCCCATGTTGACACCCCTAGATCCGAGCCTGATACATTTCTGCGTATGTGGACTTGTTTTCTGAACAGATTCGTGAACCCTAGGCTATAAATAAGACCTCATTCTCATTGATTTACTCATTCTAAAACAATGGAGAACGAGATGCTGCCTCTGCCTAGGCTAAAATAGCCTATTCTTCTTCAACAAACAAGTCATTCAAGTTCAGAGATTTGTTCTTCAACAGCTACAATCAAGTCTCATGTTCCTTAGATTCAATCACTGTGAGTCTATGTTATTTTTGGATAGAAATAATTAAAATGTAATATTGACATGCCTATAAGTTTGGATCTAAGCCTATGCCTATTGAGTAATCTGAATCATAATAGATATGTCGTTTCTTGTTTGTTTAACTTGCTGTTTAGATCTCATATGCCTATTTTGACATCCATATTATGTTAGTTTGCCTAATCATGTCACTATGCCTAATCAGTTCTATTATCGTGTGTTCATCAGATCTATTCTTATATGCCTATCTTGTTATTATGCCCAATGCTATCACTATATGCTTATTCAGTTGCTATGCTTATTTCTGCCATCTATCTTGTTAGTATGCTTATTCTATCCTTTTCCCTTTTTATTTTATAGCCAGGCTACCTTCGAGCCTAAGGATACCGCTGAAATATGCGAACGCGTGAAATTGGGAACGAGGGGAAAACGTTAAAATTAGGGCATAACTTGTATTGGGAAATTTGGGGCATAACTTGAATTGAAAACATGAATACGGACTTAGGGCAAAACAAAAATTTTGATTAAAGATGGGGCATATTGGACATGATGAATATGACTTGGAAAAGGGGCATGAAAACCTATAATGAAATAGGGATAATGGTTAAATAATGAAAATGCCTAGATTTACAGTAACTAGAAACAATAACAGCATTTAGACACGAGGTTAGATTACACTTGTGGTAGAAGTCCGCCCGGACCTGACCGGCATATCCAACGACCACAAATGGTGAATCTAATGTGAGGGGTCTAAGTATATAAACACATAACGGGCTAAACCACGAGGTTAAGTCCGACTTGTGGAAGAAGACTTCCTGGACCCGCCCTTCTTATCCAACATCCACAAGTTGTAGGCTTAATGTGGGAAGTCTAGGGCATTATAACCATAAATGAATAAATGGTAATGAACTTGTAATACTTAACCTATTTGAATCCATAGAGATTACTTGAACATGTTAACTTAAGTAGGGGTTAAGTAAACTTGCTTGAAACAGTGGGAGGGTTAAGTGTATCTTGGGGTGGTGGGTAATATTTATATATAGGCCCACAAACTTAACCTGTTGGGGTTATGTTATCTTGTTACACCGGTAGGCATAACCTGTGGAAATCCTAGTAGTGGGGATGCAAGCCTAGGTGGAAGCTTGTATCATCTTGTGTGTGGGACCCGTTTCAATCAGTAACCCATATATAGGTATCAAACGAGTACTCTGAACTAGGTCGGAGTCGGGGCACGCTTACTGAGCTGGTTATAAGAGGTCACTTAGGGAAATGTGTCTGACGGCGCGTTCCATCGGGCTCACGTGCGTGCATGGGTCCGCTTGCTCGAGAAAATAAGACGTTGTGGCATTAGTAGATATGGTTGTGCACATCCTGTAAACTAAGGGCCACTTTAGGAGGTGATACATCCTACTGTGGGGCCAGCACAGGGTATCTACGGAGTTAGGAAGCCGGTCGATTGTGGTAGCAATTAGGGTACGTCTAGTTTCCCTCGTTTAGGAACCCATTATTATCCTTAGGAGTAACACTGGTATGTTCAGTTTGGCTGCCTGTTATTGTATGGGGTAAAACCTCTCACTAGAAGTACGGCTTAGTCTACCATCTTGTTGGGGATCATATTGTCTAGTATACTAGTATTGGTGCAGACAGAGAAGCGCTATACATATATGTTCTATTCGGTTTATCCTGTTTACCTTGTCATACCGGCCTTATATGTTATTATCCCTCTTATTTAGTTTATATGCCTGTCATGATGCTTTTACTTATTTATATGCTAAAAGTAACTGGACTTGCCAGACTTATGTCTGACCTATTTTGTTTCCTCTTCTTTCTCTTTTGTTTCCCCGCAGGTTCTCAGGGTGGGAATACTCAAGCTTGATCAAGATTCTTCTTTCCTTCTGCTTGGAGCTTCTTAGATGTACTGCTTGATTTCATATCTTCTCTACTATGGCTATGTTTTTGGGGATTATGATCTTTTCATATTTATTGTACTCTAATGATTTTGGTACAAGACAGAAGTTTTAAGTTGACGTACTAGGTTTAATGTATTCCAGACTCATGATGTAACTATGTTTTGAATAACGATGTTTTCTGCTAAATAAAGTTTTAAATTCAGCTATTATTTTATATCTTTCTTGTGATATTTCTGTTTCTGTTTACCTATAACACTTCACGAAACTTAATGAATACTCTTTAAGAGTGACATTAACGGACGTTGGGTGTCACAATAGTGGAAAATTTTGTGAGACATGAATGCTTGTTTCTCAAAGAAGAAGAAGCTATTGTTGTTGCAACCAAAGAAGCCCCCAAAACAACAGCAGGGTTGTAATAATAATAAGAAGAGGAAGCAACAACCTTAGAAATGGAAGGATGTCAAGAAGAAACCAAAAAATGAGGTGGTTTGCAAGAACTGCCAATAGAAGGGCCATTTTTCTAATGAATGTAAGAACCCTAAAGTTGAAAAGAAGTGTTTCTAGAGTGGAAAACCTAGGCATGATAAGAAGGATTGTCTGCAGTTAGTGAAAGGGAAGCATATAATGAAGGCTTATGCTTTGGAAGTCGTGACAACTTCTTCAAGGGCTCCCACTGCAGAGGAGAAGGAGAAGGGTGTCTTCTTCCAAGGTTCTCTTTCCATCAGAGGTGTTTCAGTTCGTTTGTTATTCGATGCTGGAGCATCGCATTCTTTTATTTGTAATGAGCTTGTGTGTCGGTTGAGTTTGGAACCCAAGATTTGTGATAGACCTTTAGTTGTGACTAATCCACTTCGGATTTCGTCCAACCTTTGTATGTTTTGTCATGATCTTGTGTTATCGAGTCATGATTGCTCCTTTGTGTATTATTTCTTTGTTTTGAACTTTGCTGGGTTTGGGATTATCTTGGGCATGGATTGGCTCAAGAAGTATGCGACTAGAGTGAATTGCGAGAAGCTTGAGGTGAGAGTCGGGATGTGGAAGGACGAAAGGCTTTGATTCGATGTAAGCCCGAAGATGGTGTCTTCGTGAGCTTTCTATATTCGTTTGTGATTCCACAGGAAGAATTGTCATATGTGATGATCACTAATGAGTTTGAGGATGTCTTTGAAGAAGTCAAAGGTTTGTCGTCGCATCGTGAGATTGAGTTTAGAATCGATTTGGTCGAGGGTGCTAGACCTATCGTTATGCCTCTTAGGAGGATATCACCTTAGGAATAGGGAGAGTTAGAGGTGCAAGTTCATGACCTTTTAGGAAAAGGATTCATTCGGAGAAGTGTATCTGAATGGGGTGCACAGTTTTATTTATAACAAAGGCTGATGGCTCGTTGATTGTGTGTAGACTATCGTGAGCTGAACAAGGTGACCAACAAGAAAAAGTGTCTATTACTAATGATTGATGACTTGTTTGATCAGCTTCACGAGGCCAAGGTGTTTTCTTAGATGGATTTGGCAACGGGATTCCACAAGTTAATGGGGGCAAAGGATAGTGTATCAAAGACAATTTTTAGGGCAACATCTGGTTTCTTCGAATGGTTGGTGATGCCATTTGGGTTGACTAACACGCCAACATATTTTTTGGTTCCTATGAATAGGATTTTTAGAGATCAGTTAAATAAGTTCGTGCTTGTGCTCTTGAATGATAACATAGTTTACTCCCGAAATGAGGAAGAGCATAAGACACACTTGCAGTTGTTTTGGAAATCTTGAGAAAGCATCAGCTGAAGGCTAAGTTTTCGAAGTGTCACTTTTGGAAGATCGAAGTGAGGTTATTAGACCATGTAGTTTCTGAAAATGGAATAGCGGTTGACCTCGCTAAGGTGGCAGCAATCCAAGACTGGGATAGACCTAAGAATGTGACGGATGTTCGGAGTTTCCTTGGGTTTGTGGGATATTATCGCCGGTTTATCTAGGATTTCTCCAAGATAGCTGCACTATTAACTGGATTGATGAAAAAGAATCAATTGTTCACATGGGATGCGAAGTGCGAGAAAGCTTTCGGAATCCTAAAAGAGAGACTGATGAGCGCTCCTGTTTTGACGATTTCGAGTGGGAATGAAGAAATGGTGGTATACACTGATGCATGAGGTATTGGACTTCGAGCAGTACTGATGCTGAAGGATAATGTTGTGGATTACGCAATTCGACAGCTAAAGCCGCATGAGAGGAATTATCCAACTCATGATTTGGAGTTGATAGCGATCGTGTTTGCTCTAAAGATGTGGAGACATTACCTGTTGGGAGTACGAATCAAGTTTTTACGGATCAAAAGTCATCGAAGTATCTTTTCTCGCAAAAGGATTTGAACCTTCTACAGCAATGGTGGTTAGAGTTTCTGGCGTCGTACAATGTTGGTATAGCCTATACACCTGGTAATGGTAACACAGTGGCAGATGCGTAGAGTCGAAGACACACAAGTTTGGTTGCGATGTTTTCGAAATGGAAACACCTCGAGTACTTAGCAGGATTTAATTTCAGGCCATAGTGTGAGTTGGAACCTAAAATGTTTGCAAGCTTATTGATTAAACCTACTCTCATCGAAAGAATTGGAGAAAGCCAAAAGCGGGTTGTAAAGCTTGTCGAGATTATCCAGAAGTTAGAACCAGAGGATAAGGAATTCAAGGTTGATCGAGAGTGTTGGCTTCGAAAGAAAGGACGACTAGTTGTTCCCAATATCGACGGACTGAGGGATGAGGTTCTGAGGGAATGTCATCACTCGAAGTTGATGATTCATCCTGGTGGTAGTAAGATGTATCAGGACATGAAGCGAGCCTATTACTAGGAAGGTATGAAAAGGGATTTTGGAAAGTTCATTTCCAAGTGTAGGAACTGTCAGTTGGTGAAAGCTGAACAGAAGAAGTCAGGTGGATTACTCCAGCCAATGGAAGTTCCTACATGGAAGTGGGAGCAGATATCGATGGATTTTATCGATGGACTACCTAGAACCAAGTCAGTAAAATGAAGGAATTTGACTCATCGTGGATCGCTTGACAAAATGTGCAATGTTTGTTCCTGTCAAACCATCTAGGACAACATTGAAGTTGGCTGGGCTTTGTATAAAATGGATAGTTGATTCCATGCTATCCTGAAAAGCATAGTGGGTGATTGAGATCCATTACGCATGAGTGGATTTTGGAAGAGTTTGCAAGAAGCTTTGGGAACTGAACTGTGTTTGAGTACGGATTATCATCCCCAAACGGATGGTCAAACCGAAAGAGTTAACCGGGTTTTGGAAGACCTCCTAAGAGCTTGTGAATATTGGACTTCGAGGGATCATGGGAAGACCATCTACATCTAGTTGAGTCTTGGTACAACGATAGCTACCAGTCGAGCATTGGGATGAGACCATACGAAACGTTGTATGGTAGACCATGTAATTGTCCGACATGTTGGTAAGAAACTGGGGATAAGTTGATACTTGGGCTAGAGATAATTAGAAAAACCTCGGAGTGTATCATGATCGTTAGGCAACGAATGAAGGAAGCCCAAGATCATGGAAAGAGTTACGCCAATAAGCATCGAAAAGATTTGGAATGCGACGTAAGCAATATGGTTTTCGTGAAGATTTCGTTGTTAAAGCATGTTGTTCGGTTCGGAAGTAAGGGAAAGTTAGGCCCAAGGTTTGTTGGGCTGTTTCCGAGAGTCGAGCGGATTGGAAAGCTCGCCTATAGGTTGGATCTACCCGAGAAGATGTCTGGTGTGCAGAATGTTTTTTATGTGTAGTTTCTATGGAAGTATATGCATGATTCGAATGTGTTGGTATCTCCGGAATAGTACGACGACCTAGAAGTCGCGACCGTAGCTGCAAAACCTCGTAAACCGCTTCGCATTATGGGGAATGACACGAAACAGCTTAGGAGGTAGGCGGTTAAGCTAGTCAAAGTGCAATGGAGTGAGGATGATGATGATTGTACATAGGAGACGGAAGAGAGTATAAAGACGACAACCCTTCTATAATTCTTCGTCGGTATAACCTGTAAGTGTCGTGTCATTCTTACCCCGCTGTAGCTTATACTATTGTTGTTGTTGTTATGGTTGATAAAACTCCGCATGCTAGGATAAGGCTATGGATGCATGGCTGAATGAATGCTAGTTTTGATGGTAAATTGGCAGCTCATGGATTATAGGCATGCAGGATTGTTTTTGATTGCTTGTGTTTGCTTACGATTTCAGAGGGAAAATACCTGAGGAGGGGAGAATGTAATTGCCTGCATTTTACGTATCAGAGGATCGTAAAATATTTTTATTTAATTCCTTGAGGGTTGAATCATTCTCATATTTTGAGAGGTCGGGTATGGGGATGTGAGGTACATCCATAATTTTTACCAATTTTATTTGAGACCATTTTGTCCTTATCAGTTTTGTATAAGGCATAACTTTTGACTGGGGTCGAATTAGACATTGAGGTTGATTTCATTGGAAAGGAAATGGTGTTGTCAATTCCGTAGAGTGGTCACATTAAAGATTTGGTTCAGCAGGTTCGGAGGAATCGTTTTAGTGATGCACATTTTATGTACAGATTTGGTTAGCCATAATGGGCTGATTTAAAGAGGCCCATTAGTGGGCTGGTGGGAGGCTATAAATAGGGGGTAAGAGGCATAGGTAATAGTTTAGTTTCTACATTCTCTCATTTAGTTGAGCTCGTGATCCTGCTTGCTCAATCAAATGCACCTTTCTACCATTAAAATTCTAGATCTATATGTGAAGATTAAAGATTAATATCAAGCAAAGCAAAATCTACGTCAAGCGAAGAGAGATCGCATCAAATCTAGAGGTTTGAAGTTCATTCGTCGCTGTCTGGATTGGGTATTTAGAGATTTCAAGTTAATTCGAAGAATTGGTGAGTGATAAGCATCTCCCACACGAATTCAATCAAGTATATGGGTTGTTTGATCTTATTTTCTTCATTTTAAGTTGTCTTCACCTAGATCTACATCATGATAAGTTTATTTTCATTTAAATCACCATAGGATATAATGTAGCAACTTAAAACCGGTAATTCTTATGTTAATTCATATGTTTATGCAAATTTAGATCCATCGTTTTAGTTTATTCATTGATTTCTCATGATTTGGTGAAATTTATATGATTATTGATGAATAATTGTCATTTTGATGTTGTGAATGATTTCATAAAGTGTCGATTGTTGAATTGGACGAGATGTTTGAATCGACGTTGTCGTGTGGTGATGATTTGGCCAAGATTGGAGTTGGATCGGTTAGATCTGGAGTCGGGTCGTGTTTCTAAGGTCGTTGGTGACGTGGCATAAAGCTTGGGTCGTTTGGCTTGTTGCTCAAGAAATGGATGGGTTGAAGGTCGAGTCATCGGTTGTAGGTCATGGCACCAGACTGTTGATAGTACGAGTGGCTTCGGGTGGTTTGTCTTCTGGTCAAGGCACGGAGTCAGGTCATGGGTCATTGTCTTTAAGTTGGGTCGGCCTGTCAGAGGCAAGGCATGCTGATTGTTGTAATGTGGAGGCTGGGTCGTAGGAACCAGGTCATTGGACAACCTAAGGAGACTGGTTGTATGAAGTTGCGTGAACTAGTGATGGTCGGGTCGCTATAGGGCTTCAGGCCGTTTTGCTTTGGGTGGGAGATCAGGTCGTTAGAGCTTTAATTAGTCAGGTCATGACTATCAGGTCAGGTCGTTTGGGGCTCGATGAGTTAGGTCTTAAAAAACCAAGGGGGAAAGGCAGCGTTTGTGAACGCTGCGAATGGAGGTTTAAATGCTATGGTTTGTTTTTCGTAGCAGAAAGTGTGGAAATGCTATGAATTGGAATATCGACCAAACAGTGTATGTTTTGGGTCAATGATGGTTGTGACTTCAAAGTGGTTTCAAGTAGGAATGTTCGAAGTGTGGTGAAACGTTTGTTGATCGTTGAAATGCAACGAATGTGAAGATGACTCAAAGTGATGAGTTGTTGGATAATGGTTGCTCGAGAAGGTTGCTTGAGCTATAAATAGTCATCATGTTGGACATCTATAGATTTTGAAGGCTGAGAGATTATCGTTCTAGCGGGCTCAAAGCAAGGGTATAATAGGGGAGACTAAAAGACTAGAAGATTGTTGGTTGAGTACCCTGGTTATCGTTGAAAAGCCTAGATACGTATCGTTGAAAGACATATTGAGTTTTTGCTAAAAATGGGGTTACCATTAGCCCTTGACGTATGACAAGGTTAGCCGTCATATGATTAAAGATAGTTTCAAAGAAGGATTGGCGGTGATAGCCAAAGTCCTAAATATTTGTTGTTTTGCTTGTACCATCTCATGTGGATTGTCTGACGTCGAAGGAGATGTTTCTTTGGTGCTTTTCTGATGTTGGTTTAGGCCTTCGGGGATTGTGCTTGAGGGATGTTGAGCTCGATTAGGATGGTTTAAAGGGGATATAACCGGTTGCTATGATTGCTATTGTCTGTTTACTTCTGGTTGCATGTAAAAGCTATCACTATCGGGTTGGGAAGACGGGCGTAGGTTCTTCTCTATTGATGTGGGTAGGTTAGTTCGTTTATCTACCTATTCTCATATACTTTGTCGATGATATTAGCAATTTTAACGCTCATTAAGACTGTTGTCTGACTCAATGTAACAACCCAGAATTTTGGCAATATAAATTAATTATAAGAATTACAAAAATAGGAATTTCTACAGACGATTGAATTTAACCACGAAACTTTAACCTTGCGTTTGTCTCGGAATTTTGGTCAATTTCATGTTTGGAGTTTCGCGAACTGTGTCTGTATGAAAAAGTTTCGAACGAAATACGAAAACGGTTGGAAAAAAATTAAATAGGATAATTAATTAATATTATACCATATATGAACAGCCGACCTGGGCATCTGATTGCCTAGGAGGTTGTAATGTCCCGGTTTTTATCTGTCTTTTGATAATGATTTAATGAGGTAATTAAATCATAATCTAAGATTTACTGAACAAACTGGAATGATTATAAATATATGTGAGTGTATGTATACACCAGTAATATGATTAGTTATGTTTGAAAACATAACACGAGTATGCGACTAAAATACAAAGGCATAACACTAAATCATAACATGAATGCATGTGACAACATATGAAAAAAAGGAAGCAAAGTCGATAAGCATTAATGGGATTAGCCGTGAATAGAAAGGCTAAAAATAGGATATAAGCTATCACTTAAGAACTCATGCAACTTGCAAGTAATAAAGTCATTTCTAGAAAAATATCTAAATACTTAGAGGGTAAGAAAACATTTTTATAATGCAAACAAGATCTAATGAAATCTAAACCATGTGCAACAAGTAAATGAAAGTATGGTTTGGAGATCATTCTTCTAGAAGAGAATCATATGACAAAATATCTAAGTAAATTATTAATTTCTTCATGAGCAAGTTGTAGCATATAGAAGCTAAATCAAGGGGTAAGTCTAACCTAAAGATACTATAGCTTAAAATGTAAGCAACAATTGTTTAATGATAAGACTTGGCTATAAATAGCACACAAACTCCCTGCATTTTCTACACAATTAAATATTGAAGTTTAGATCTAGCCGGAAGAGGAAAGCAATTCAAGTGAGTAAGCCTCACTTTCATTTACCATTTGACTATTTTTGTTGATGTTTGATAATTTGTTTATGCATAAATTTTGTTGTTTGAGATATATGGGGTCAGTATAATACCATCACTTGAACTCTATGGTGAAATTAAATCTTTGTTACCCTGAATGATATCAATATGTTATAATAGAAATTATAGGCAAAGATAGTGAGTAAACTAAATTTATCTTCATTTTAGAATTTGTTGTTCTCATTTACTGCTAGTATTAGAATAAGCTTAGAACAATGTTTGCATCATATGTTAGATTTAAAAACCCATGCGAAATGATAATTGGCCAGTGAGTAAAGTTATCCTTTGGTTTACTGATTGTTACACAAACATGTGTATATGCATATATGCTACTATGTAGGATATTTTTAGCTAATTCGATCTACATGTACATAAGAACTTTCAAGTTAAACAGTTATTGCTTGCATCATTTGGTACAAGCCTTAGTCATGGCAATGATTGTTCTGTTTTTAACATTATGAATACTAGTATTGAGTGAGTACATGCGTAGGGAATAAGTTGATAGGCGACCAAGTAGCACAAATATAACAACACTTTTATATTTATTTAATTTTTACAGGATTAAAAACTGGTCTTCAAATTAAATATGTTACATATAGCTGTGTTCAGTTAAAATGGGTACAAGTGATTTCTTATATGTTTGGTTATCGGAAAGGATTCACTCAATGCGTCCTTGTTTTTCCGAAGCTGTGTACTCTTACTCACCTTATATTGTTTAGTTTGGCAAGTGCTAAGTTAAAAGTAAATAAATAAATAATGGTGAGGACGACGTGTGCAAATGAGTGCACTGTGTGGACTGTTTGGGGGCGGTAGGTGTTTTTGAGGAAGGGGGCGTAAGGCACTAGACTGATTGGTCGAAGGCGATGCCGAGAAGTGACGTGACTTGTGGATAGGGTTGCGGTGGCTTCCCGATAATCCAGGAAAGCGGGTATGTGCACCTGGTGCATGTGCACAGGTGAAAGCAGTATGCGTTTACTTGGGGTTTAATGGAGAAATGGTGCACACTGGTTAGTGTTCAAATAAAAGAAGAGCAAAACAGGAGATAAGAAGGAAAGCTTACAATAGCTCATAGCTCCTATTGGGTTTGTATGGGATGTGTAACACCCCACGTCCGCTAAGGTCACTCATACCAGGGGAATGCCTTAGTTTCGGTGAAGTATTTTCAGTGAATATAGAACAGTAAAATTACAACAAGACAGATATAAGTAATACTTGAAAATTTAAAACATCATTTCATTGCAGCGGAAAGTAATACATGTTTGGTTACATCACAAAACCATAAACCAAAGTCAAGTACATAATATCCATCTTGATAAAATAGAAGTACATAATCCCACTACATAACTAATAGCCATAAAAGAAAAGATGAACTGGGCTTCACTTCAACGGTCCAAGCTCCAAAGAATAGATACAGCAATCCGATCAAAGCCCACTAGCACCAGGCCCACTCTAATAACCTGGGGTTGGGGGAAAAAGATAAAAACAACGGGGTCAGACATAAGTCTGAGTGAGTCCTATAACCCTAACAATACAATCATTAAAATAACCAGAGAAGACATAAGTCGATATACGGTAACGCCTGGGGATGCATGGCTACACCAAGCAGCTTGGCAAACTTAGGATAAACTAAGATAACCGTAAAGACGCATTTACCCACCCAAGGATAATTACTAAATTACACCGCCCCAGACCTACTCAAAGATAATTCCTACACTGCACCACACCAGTTTTACCTACCTAAGATTAATTCCTACTTAAAGGTTGATCCCACTAAATGTACTTAGTAATTTTTACCCAGTAGTTTCTAGTACCCCTACATAGGTGCCGTCTGCCCCTATCATTACTAGGTGTACCCACTACTCCCAAGCGATCGGCTCCCTAACGTAGATACCCGTGCTGGTCCCACAATGGGGTGTATCATTTCCCCAAAGTGGCAACCTGATAATATCAACGGTGCACGGCTTTATATCTACACGATGTAACAACGATTTACTAACCAGCCCGGGTCCGCACACGCATATGAAACCCGTTGGTCCTACGTTGCCACCGCTAACCCGTTTTTGGCCTCTTATAGTCAAGCCCAATATGCGTGTCCCGTCACCCGACTTGGGTCGAGCCCACAAAGATACGTTTGGGATATTGGTTGAGATGGGCCCCCACAAGCTACCACCTAAGCTTCTTATTTTTTTTATCTAGTGTATCCCACTTAACCCCTTTAACCATGTCTACTTACATGTTATAAATACTTTGGTTAAGTCGTTAATCATATTTTAATTACCTTTCAAGGCACCCACTAGATTTCCACATGACACCCAAGTCCTTTACTTAATTCCCACATGCCACCCGAGGCACTTACTTAACCCCTTAATCATGTTTAATTACATGTTCCACTTTGGTTAAGTATTCTAATCGTGTTTTCTATTGCCATCCAAGGCAACCCACTAGTTTTCTCATGCCACCCAAGGCACCCACTTAACCCTCAAGCCCCACTACATGCTTATATGGTTAAGTGTTTCTTAATTAATTAAGACCGTGATCCTCATAAAGACCTCTCACATTAGACTATCTTTTATGACCGCTGGTTAAGCCGGTTGGGTCCGGGCAGCCTTATGTCATAACCGAGTCTAACCTCGTGTCTTTACATTAATCACGTATTTAGTTTGTGCCTAAGACCTCTCACATTGGGCTAACATTTGTAGCAACTGGTTAAGCCGGTTGGGTCCGGGCAGTTTTATGCTACAACTGAGTCCAACCTCGTGTCTTAGTCGATTAATTACACCTAATTAATCACCCCCATAATTTATATTAATTATCCCTAATTAATATCAAGTTTTTCATAACATGGGTAGACCTAACTCAATAGGTAAATTCCCATGGGGTAGACCTAACTCAATAGGTAAATTCCCACTTATGTTAATTTGTTTTTATGGTATGCTTAATCATACCCAATCATACTTTTATTAACATCTTTATTAACCCCATCGTTCCCCACGCAAATCGTTTTCATTTCACGACATAATAAAAGGGAAGATCCATCACAACATCATGGGTTTAACCAAATCTTAGCATATAACTTTGTCATGGGTTAAGAGAATGTCAACTTGCATACATGAGCATATATTAACCCAACTATATTTAACCCAAACTTGCATATTATCGCACATGACTTGCATAACATATTGCATATGAACTTGCATATTATCATACACATATCTTGCATAACATGTTGAACTTGCATATTAGCATTCACATAACTTGCATAAGCACACATAACTTGCATAACATGTTGAACTTGCATATAAGGATTCTCACAACTTGCATAACATGTTAAACATGCATCTAAGCATACACATAACTTGCATAAGCATTCACAAACTTGCATATTAACAAACATGTAACTTGCATAGCATATCTTGCATATTAACATACATGTAACTTGCATATTAACAAACATGTAACTTGCATAGCATATCTTGCATATTAACATACATGTAACTTGCATATTAACAAACATGTAACTTGCATAGCATATATTATCATACATGTAACTTGCATATGAACTTGTTAAACATGCATAAACCCACTTGTTAAATATGCATAAAACAACTTATTAATCATGCATATTATCACATACTTAGCATGCATAGAATCACATACTAAACTTGCATAATATCATATGCTTAGCATGCATAGAATCACATACTAAACTTGCATAATATCATATACTTAGCATGCATAGAATCACATACTAAACTTGCATAATATCATATACTTAGCATGCATAGAATCACATACTCATCATGCATAATATCACCTACTTAACTTGCATAAAATCAATTACTTATTATGCATAAACCCACATATCCAACTTGCATAAACTCTCATATTCAACTTGCATAAACTTACATATTCAACATAGGATTAATATTATACATAGATTAGCATATCATTACAAATGATTCAAACTCACAAATCCGCATTCAAGACCATAAGTCTCATTACACCTAATCTACTTATCTTAACAATTGATCATCAAAGTGATAGAAACTCACTACTAGCAATTTGCACTCCAAATGAAGAAGATTAAGATGCTTAGAATGGATTAGAAGTTGATTAGAGAGGTTGATTAGCTTGCTTTCCTCTTCATTGATTTGTGGAGGCCATGATCAAGTTTCATTTTGCCATAGTTTAGTTACTAGGTTTAATTATGAGTGAATTAGGGTAGGGTTGTGGTCTTATTTATAGGATTAGGTTGCATTTTAGACCCTTAGATTAACCCTAGATTAGTTTAGGACCCTTAGATCTCGGAACTCTCCAGAAATCAGCCCTAAGACCAAGCCCAAACCCCAAACTGGTGCACCCAACCACAGAACTCTCTAGAAACTGTGCAGGTTTCTTGGCTCGACACGGGCGCACTTCCCAAGTGCGCCAGTCTATTTTTGTACTGGCGCACTTCACAAGTGCGCCAGTGCATTTTTGTTCTGGCGCACTTCACAAGTGCGCCAGTGCATTTCTGGCCTGTTCCGGGTTCTTCTGCCTAACTTCGTTCGTCCATATCTCTTTCATACGGACTCCGATTCTCGAAAACTCGGACTCTATTTCGCGTATTTTTCCGAGACGAACGCAATGACGCAGCCCGTTTTCCCCTAATTCTCACATCTGAGATTATTAATTCTGTAATTAGTGAATTTTAGCATTAACCGAAATTCGGGGTGTTACATTCTCCCCTCCTTAAAGGATTTCGTCCCCGAAATCTCTAAGCTAAGGAGAATGCATATCCTACCATCCAAACAACCATCTACTCAATCCATCAAACACGGGCATCCATTGTCCTTAAACAATTTCTAATGATGTATGAGCATATGCGAAAAGTGTGTGTATATGTTCCCTATCTAATGTACGAACATATGCAAACCATGATAGTGCCATGCATCCAATATGTATGCGAGATAACCCTATCGACACATACCGTATCTATATGAGTGCACAATCATTCACCAAAATGCATCATCCATATGATAACACAATCATTATACATCCATCAATATAGCTAACTACACACAATTTTATGCAATATGCAATATGAAGTGATTGAGCCGATCTAGTGCCTAGAGTGTGTATATATGCATCCACGAGCAACCACTAGCAAACACTTGCATCCACTTGCATCCATCAACCATAACATGTCTCAAACACATGTTTCAACCATAGGTTTTCCCTATCTAAAGGTCAAACAGGACTAACGAGAGGACCTACTAAAGATAAGATAAGTACTAGGCAAGCGATAAAGGAGAAGTTAAAAGACATACTCTCCAAAAGAAATGGATACAAAGAACGCATCTTCGCTTCCGTCTCCCAAGTAGCATTCTAACTAGCTGAACTTCTCTGTTCCTCAACTTCCTAGTCTCTGGCCCAATGATGCGAGTAGGAGCTCGTCGAATCGTCTCATCGTGCTCTAACTCTACTTCTTTAAGCAAACTCGGCTCTACCACCTCAGCGGTCTCATGTAAGCACTTCCTCAAATGGGACATATGAAATACATCCGGTACACCACTAAGTCTGTCAGGCAACTCCACTCTATATGCCATCCGTCCAATTCTTTCCTTAATGGGAAATGGCCCTACAAACCTTGGTACTCACTTCCTAACAGATCCAAAGTGAACCACATTCCGTAACGGAGACACCTTGATAAAAAGCATGTCCTAATATCAAACTCAAGCTCTGTTCTCCTCTTGTCCGCATAAGATTCCGCCGCTTTCATCCTTCTTCGAATCCAACCCATCTTCTCTGAAGTCTCTCTAACCATATCTGGCCCAAGCAAGATCTTATCCGTAGATTCCCACCAACATGTAGGAGATCGACAAGGCCTTCCATAAAGAGCTTTGAAAGGAGCCATACCAATACTGGACTGAAAGCTGCTATTATATGCGAACTCCACCAACGGAAGATGCTCTTCCCATGTACCTCCAAAATCCAAAATACATAACCTCAAAAGATGTTCTAGATACGGTTCACCCTCTTGGTCTGACCGTCCGTCTGAGGATGAGATGCGGTGCTCAAACACAACTGAGTCCCTACCGCCTCTTGCAAACTTCTCCAAAACTCACTAGTGAAGATAGGATCTCGATCGCTCACTATACTGGGAGGTACACCATGCAATCTAATAATCCCTTGAAGGTAAACTGAAGCTAGACATGGAATAGTCCTCTTGCTCTTCACGGGTATGAAATGGGCACACTTAGTAAGTCTATCTACCATAAGCCCAATCCCCGTATTACCCTTCCTTGATTTCGGTTATCCAATGAGGCACTATCCTACTTCCTATTTCGGAACTTCCAACGGGTGAAGCAACCCTCCGGGTTTCTTCTGTTCCACTTTCACTTGTTAGCATACCAAGCATCTAGCGACATACTTGGCCGCGTCTTTCTTCATATTGGCCAAAAAGAAAACTCGCCTCATGTCTTGGTACATCTTGTCCCTACCGGGATGAATGGTCATCTTCGACCGATGTGTATCATCAAGTATAGCCTTCCTTAAATTCTCGTCTTGCGGTACACAAAGTCTACCGTCTCTACGCAACCACCCCTTACCATCTAGGGTGTATCTTATTCAAAATGCTGGACGACCCTCTCCTCGTGAGCTTCTCTACTAACTCATCCAATTGTGGGTCGTCTCGCTGTGCTCCGCCAATCCGCCTAAAAGAGTAGGCCTAACCTCCAAGGAGGCTAGCAAAACCGGGTACAAAGTCAACGGAAGGTCTAAAGTCAAACATAGAAATAAATTCTAAACTCTATAGTTCAACGGACAACCTTTTTCTTCTTAAGGCGTCTACTACCCTGTTTCCCTTGTTAGGGGTATACGCTATCTCAAACTCATAAGATGCTAAGAATCCTATCCAAAATCGTCACAACTGTCCATCTCTCACGCAGACCACCCTAGACGAATTCGACATCCCCCAAATGCAAGCCCCAAAGGCCGAAACCAATATCAGACAAACACCCAAGGGACATCTCCTTCGAGTTCAGGCAACCTACGTGAGATGATACTAAAAATAATAATAATAATAATGGCTAAACAATTAAGCCTTTGACCAACTTTGGATGTCCTTGCCAGTCTCGCTCCAAAACCACCGTTTATCCTATAACTGGCTTTGCTCACCCCATTGAGCACATACGAAAACTTATTACGCTCCTTGAAAAGACCAAGATGTCATTTACAAAGGCCATCACAAACTTATTTAGGTACTCCCTGAACACCCTTCTCTTCCAATCAACAAAGTATGCGGGGGCGTTCGTCAAACCAAATAGCATCACCAGCCACTCATAAAACCATCCGGAGTCCTAAAGGCAATCTTCTCTATACTATCGTCAGCCACTCTCAACTGACGAAACCATGTGGCTTAGTCCAACTGCGAAAATACTGAGGCGCCAACCAACTGATCAAAGAGATCATCAATCTTTGGCAATGGGTGTCTATTCTTCTTTGTGAGTTTATTTAGTTCTCTTTAGCCTACACAAAGTCTGAGGGACCCATCCGCCTTCATGGCAAAAACTACTGGAGCGCCCCACTCCGATATACTTCTTCTTATGAACCCCTTCTCAAGCAATCGCCTACTTACTTATGGAGTTCCCTCCTCTCACGAGGAGCCTTGTGGCACACTGGCCAAGTCACTGGTTTGGCATTGTTTACCAGATATATTCGGAAGTCAATCTCCCGCTCCGGAGGTAAGCCCTTCACCTTCTCAAACACATCCGAGTATTCCCGGACCACTTCTAACAGATCGCAAACTCTCGACCGACGTGTCCAGCGATTCTAGATAACTTAGCATAACAGATTCTATGGGATTACTAGAGATCTCGAGAGTGTTACCCAAGCGGGTCATAAGCCTAACAACTCTCCCTTCAAAATCAAGAACGGCACCCCTACTGGATAACCAGTTCATGCCCAAAACTAACCCATAGTCCGTGAAGCCCAACAAGCATCACATCCAAACTCAATGCTAAGTATAGAAACTTTCAAACCCAAACACATCATGGAGCCCAATTGGGTTTGAAACAACTAAGGGATCATCTACTAAACTGGTGTCTAAGTGCAGTGACTCACTAACAATGATGAGATAAACGAACTTAATGCGTCCAAATCAAATAAAGTTCGAATCGGATAATAAAGAAATCCAAATTCCAACCTAGACGGTCTTATCCCCATCCGGCACCCTAGTCGTGAGGGAATACAACTACCCTCCAGAAGATTCCATACCTTGTCCTTGCTTCTTTGGTCAATCCTAATAAGGTGTCCTATTCCTCCCAAAAGGATAACTACTAGCCTTCTCCTTCCCATTCTCCACTCGTAACCTCCCATCAATGAGGCTTCGTCCTTTATTAACCAAACAACTATTAGAGCCTTCCTCCCATCGTCCATCCAATAAGTACCTACAAGTCCTCCTCCTTCTTGAACCAACTTCTAATCTGATTTACGTCTAAGTCCCTTGAAGCGGTTTTCCATTCTTATCTATCTTAGAAAGATCATCTACACACGGAGGGGAAACTCAAAACGAGAGAAAAAAAAAGATTCAAACGGAGAATTCGAAAGATAAAGATATGGCTATCGGGGATTATGCTTTTCTCTCAAAAACTTTTCTCTTAAAAGACATGTTTTTGAAAATACTCCTTCAAAAATTTTCTTAGAAAAATAGTTTTTCTAAAAATTTTATCTGTTCTGGTAACCTTTGCTCTGATACCACGTGTAACACCCCACGTCCGCTAAGGTCACTCATACCAGGGGAATGCCTTAGTTTCGGTGAAGTATTTTCAGTGAATATAGAACAGTAAAATTACAACAAGACAGATATAAGTAATACTTGAAAATTTAAAACATCATTTCATTGCAGCGGAAAGTAATACATGTTTGGTTACATCACAAAACCATAAACCAAAGTCAAGTACATAATATCCATCTTGATAAAATAGAAGTACATAATCCCACTACATAACTAATAGCCATAAAAGAAAAGATGAACTGGGCTTCACTTCAACGGTCCAAGCTCCAAAGAATAGATACAGCAATCCGATCAAAGCCCACTAGCACCAGGCCCACTCTAATAACCTGGGGTTGGGGGAAAAAGATAAAAACAACGGGGTCAGACATAAGTCTGAGTGAGTCCTATAACCCTAACAATACAATCATTAAAATAACCAGAGAAGACATAAGTCGATATACGGTAACGCCTGGGGATGCATGGCTACACCAAGCAGCTTGGCAAACTTAGGATAAACTAAGATAACCGTAAAGACGCATTTACCCACCCAAGGATAATTACTAAATTACACCGCCCCAGACCTACTCAAAGATAATTCCTACACTGCACCACACCAGTTTTACCTACCTAAGATTAATTCCTACTTAAAGGTTGATCCCACTAAATGTACTTAGTAATTTTTACCCAGTAGTTTCTAGTACCCCTACATAGGTGCCGTCTGCCCCTATCATTACTAGGTGTACCCACTACTCCCAAGCGATCGGCTCCCTAACGTAGATACCCGTGCTGGTCCCACAATGGGGTGTATCATTTCCCCAAAGTGGCAACCTGATAATATCAACGGTGCACGGCTTTATATCTACACGATGTAACAACGATTTACTAACCAGCCCGGGTCCACACACGCATATGAAACCCGTTGGTCCTACGTTGCCACCGCTAACCCGTTTTTGGCCGCTTATAGTCAAGCCCAATATGCGTGTCCCGTCACCCGACTTGGGTCGAGCCCACAAAGATACGTTTGGGATATTGGTTGAGATGGGCCCCCACAAGCTACCACCTAAGCTTGTTATTTTTTTTTTATCTAGTGTATCCCACTTAACCCCTTTAACCATGTCTACTTACATGTTATAAATACTTTGGTTAAGTCGTTAATCATATTTTAATTACCTTTCAAGGCACCCACTAGATTTCCACATGACACCCAAGTCCTTTACTTAATTCCCACATGCCACCCGAGGCACTTACTTAACCCCTTAATCATGTTTAATTACATGTTCCACTTTGGTTAAGTATTCTAATCGTGTTTTCTATTGCCACCCAAGGCAACCCACTAGTTTTCTCATGCCACCCAAGGCACCCACTTAACCCTCAAGCCCCACTACATGCTTATATGGTTAAGTGTTTCTTAATTAATTAAGACCGTGATCCTCATAAAGACCTCTCACATTAGACTATCTTTTATGACCGCTGGTTAAGCCGGTTGGGTCCGGGCAGCCTTATGTCATAACCGAGTCTAACCTCGTGTCTTTACATTAATCACGTATTTAGTTTGTGCCTAAGACCTCTCACATTGGGCTAACATTTGTAGCAACTGGTTAAGCCGGTTGGGTCCGGGCAGTTTTACGCTACAACTGAGTCCAACCTCGTGTCTTAGTCGATTAATTACACCTAATTAATCACCCCCATAATTTATATTAATTATCCCTAATTAATATCAAGTTTTTCATAACATGGGTAGACCTAACTCAATAGGTAAATTCCCATGGGGTAGACCTAACTCAATAGGTAAATTCCCACTTATGTTAATTTGTTTTTATGGTATGCTTAATCATACCCAATCATACTTTTATTAACATCTTTATTAACCCCATCGTTCCCCACGCAAATCGTTTTCATTTCACAACATAATAAAAGGGAAGATCCATCACAACATCATGGGTTTAACCAAATCTTAGCATATAACTTTGTCATGGGTTAAGAGAATGTCAACTTGCATACATGAGCATATATTAACCCAACTATATTTAACCCAAACTTGCATATTATCGCACATGACTTGCATAACATATTGCATATGAACTTGCATATTATCATACACATATCTTGCATAACATGTTGAACTTGCATATTAGCATTCACATAACTTGCATAAGCACACATAACTTGCATAACATGTTGAACTTGCATATAAGCATTCTCACAACTTGCATAACATGTTAAACATGCATCTAAGCATACACATAACTTGCATAAGCATTCACATACTTGCATATTAACAAACATGTAACTTGCATAGCATATCTTGCATATTAACATACATGTAACTTGCATATTAACAAACATGTAACTTGCATAGCATATCTTGCATATTAACATACATGTAACTTGCATATTAACAAACATGTAACTTGCATAGCATATATTATCATACATGTAACTTGCATATGAACTTGTTAAACATGCATAAACCCACTTGTTAAATATGCATAAAACAACTTATTAATCATGCATATTATCACATACTTAGCATGCATAGAATCACATACTAAACTTGCATAATATCATATGCTTAGCATGCATAGAATCACATACTAAACTTGCATAATATCATATACTTAGCATGCATAGAATCACATACTAAACTTGCATAATATCATATACTTAGCATGCATAGAATCACATACTCATCATGCATAATATCACCTACTTAACTTGCATAAAATCAATTACTTATTATGCATAAACCCACATATCCAACTTGCATAAACTCTCATATTCAACTTGCATAAACTTACATATTCAACATAGGATTAATATTATACATAGATTAGCATATCATTACAAATGATTCAAACTCACAAATGATCGGATTGCTGTATCTATTCTTTGGAGCTTGGACCGTTGAAGTGAAGCCCAGTTCATCTTTTCTTTTATGGCTATTAGTTATGTAGTGGGATTATGTACTTCTATTTTATTAAGATGGATATTATGTACTTGACTTTGGTTTATGGTTTTGTGATGTAACCAAACATGTATTACTTTCCGCTGCAATGAAATGATGTTTTAAATTTTCAAGTATTACTTATATCTGTCTTGTTGTAATTTTACTGTTCTATATTCACTGAAAATACTTCACCGAAACTAAGGCATTCCCCTGGTATGAGTGACCTTAGCGGACGTGGGGTGTTACAGGATGTACGTACACACTAAAAACAAGGCAGAAAAGAAATAGAAGAAGAAGTAAAGGGAAGTAAAAGAAAGAAGGTGCAGTAGAAAAGAAGAAAAGAAACTGTTGCAAAAGGGGAAGAAAGGGGATGGGTTGAGAACGACGTGGAATATGGCACTAGAGAAGGAGGAGAGGGTCAGAGCCGATGTGGTCAAGGCTGTTTTGAGTGGAGGAAAGAAAGAGCAGAAGAGAAATTATGGGGCAGGCGAAGTAAACGGTGCCAGGTATAAAGGATATAGGGAACAAAGAAGAAAGGAGAAAGTGGAAACGCCTGGGAATGCGTTGGGCCTTAGTGGGCCAGACATAAATAATAGGAAATTGTAATAGAAACTAAAAGTAAAAGAAAAAGTGAGAGATGAAGTTGGGCCTATTAACTATTGGGCTTAGGCTGAGATTTAAATGAAAAGAAATAAATTAAAGGAAAGGTAATTGGAAAGTAAAAAGAAAAAAAAAAGAAAAAAAATATATAAAGGAATGAAAATTAATTATAAAAAGGTTTTCTTGTAAAAGGGTATAAATTTTATATTTAGATAGATATAAATATTTATCTAAACAGAAATACAGGAAATGCTCATCTCAAAAGAAAATAAGAGAGGAAATAAAAAGTACAGAAAAAATAGAAAAAAGTGGAAAAATAATGGGAATAAAAAGTTGAAATAAGGGATTAAAATAAAAGAAAGAAGTGCAGCATATAAAACAAAGTAAAGAAGAGAAGAAAGCAGCAGCAAAGAAAAGAAGGGGTGAATAGCAGGAAGAACAGGAGAACGAGGAAGTATAAGTGGTACTTTGCGAAGCAAGGAATTGGCACTTTGGTAAAGCCGGTACTTTGGCACAACAGGAAAATACGGTCGTGGCAAGGAAAATTTGAAGAAACGAACGGTGACTGGAGAAGTGGCACTCCGGCACTTCCGGTAAACGGGCACTTCGGTAAATTGGCACTTCCGGTAACTGGCACTTTGGTATTTCCGGTAAATTGGCACTTCCGAAAAATCCGGCACTTTGGTACTTTAGCTGAAAAACAGGTGCTGGAGTGATTTTCACGTGCGCACCGTGGCATTTTGGAAGTGGCACTTCGGTAAACTGGTACTTTGGCAAATACGTTAACAATGAAGATTCTGAACGAAGTTTTAATTAAAATTTGTTTTAATTAATATAGAAAATAAAATAAAATTAAAGAATAAATAAATAATTAAATAAAAATAGAATTTTTATTTAATTTGACATTGGCAAGTGAAAAGAAGAAAATGGCAAGAAGATCGAGTACAGAAATTGATCGAAGAAGTTAAACGAGTTTGAAACTTTAAAATATAAGGAAATAATTTAAAAAAATTATTAAATTAATTTATTTATGATAAATTTTAAGTAATAAAATAAGTTACCAGAAGAAATGGTGTTTTGAACATCGTCTAAACAGCGACGATGAACGAAGCAAAATACCGTGTGCGAAGCACGTGCTTCATTTATCTATTTCTAAATAATGAGCAAAACTGAATAGAATACTGTGTGCAACGCACTCACTTTACCCATTCATTTTAAAGGACAGTACTAATATCCAGATAAACATATACTGTTTGTGTGATGATAATTAAAGTGTAAACTGAATAATAATCATGATTAAGCCGATAACTATTCATCGACTATAAAAAGACATTACGTACACCGTTTCGAAGAGTCCGGAATAAATATTCCACTTCGACTCGAAGTATACAACGCGTATCAGAAATATTGAAGATAGAGATATGCAAGGACTATTTTAAATCGTACTTTCGGTCTGTTCAGTCCCAGGACAAACCCGAATGGATGAGTGTCTGACAACGTATATCAGTTAGATTCTACACATCGAATTTACGTAAGTATATTACGTTGGTGGCGGAGAAATTCGTTTCTCATAGCTTTATTGCCCGCAAAATATTTGGGTAATCGAATGAGTGTTTCTGACGGATACGACGATGTGGCATTCAAAGTAATTGAAGAAATAAATCTGTCAAAAGAATAAACGTGACCTCAAAACCTCACAACCAGTAAGTAACAAAAGTTGGGCTAGGCAGCATGGCTAGTTGGGTCATACCCAAGCAGGGTATATTATCACCAGCTAGAGAATATTCATATTTGTTACTTCTTTTCAATTCTGTATCTCCCGGGAACGGTTATGTTGGTACCAACCGTAGAGGCGGTAATATATTCGTTACACTCAAGCTAAATGAGTGGACGGTCATGTGTGGCCGGGTTGCAAGACGTTCTTGTTGAACCCAGTGTATCCTCTCTAGAGTACACTGATCAGCAGGTGCTCCCATACCATGTCCTTTGGAATCCAATCTCCAATAAGCGCTCTACGACTTTTGATTTTATATTATATACGTGAACGTGAGATGCAAGCATTTCACTAGACGATTATTTATTTGATAAAAACTATCGTAATATCAAACGTTTTAATATAAAATACTTGGGTCGTTATCCATATATTAGTTATGGATTGGTCTAAAGATTTCTAAAGTAAATGAATCTGGAAAACCTTATTTCTTACTTCCCTGTTTACATCTTTATAACTATGTTTACTCACACCAGTCCCCTGACTGACCCAAAGTTTATTTTCTATGTTTCCTAAACTCTAGGGTACTCATAACACTTGTTATGAGTAGACAAGTGATCCAGGTATCTAATGGAACTCTTTGGAAGTATCGTGGAGTAGGAGTTCTGTAACAACCCTGAATTTTGGGGTAAATTTAAAATTTTATTTTAAGTAATTTTAATGAATTTTTCATATTGAAAATAATTTATTTTAAATAATAACGATTAAAAATTTATATTTAATAAAAATAATAATAAGTTTTTAAATAAGATTTAGACGTTGTTAACGAGATTTATAAATATATGTTGATAAGTTGATTTATTAATAATATGTTAATTATGCATTCATTTCATTCCTTTATACATATATGTTTATTTCCCTTACATTTTAAACCTTGCGCATGCAACCTACAAGGATCATTTCGTTTCTTTTTTTTTTATTTATGCATTGAATTCTAACGTTTCACTTATAGTTTATATTGCATTCATCCATTTCTATTTAATTCATTTCATTTGCGTTATTTTTCAATACATGCATGCAAGTCTCTTACCTTGTTTTCAATGCATACATTCATTTGCTCATTTATGTCCATGTTAATGGATTAAATTATATCTTAAAGGTTTATTTGAACTTTATACACAATTAATAAATTGTTAGATTGTTAGTCCATGTTTTATCTTTCATAATTAAGTGTAACTATAGACTTGATGGTTTATATATACTTGTTATATATATATATATATATTAAACTGATTTGACATTAATACTATTAAATATTTGTATGATAAATAAATTGCCTAATTTATGTCTATTTTAAATTTAGTACTGACATTAATTGTAATAGCAGACACATTTTGTTTCGTTTAATTTATTGAGTGTTAATTTCATAGTGCATAAATTATTTCATAAAAATTTACATGCATACATAGACTCTCTCTCTATATATAGATAGATACATATACATATATATATATATATATATATATATATATACTAGTTATTATATTTAGATAGCAAATGTACAAAAATATACCCTCATTAATTGGGTGCTATTGGAAACATTTAGATTATGTAAAGATGGAATGTAAAATTTTAGATTGTGATTTTTTTTTTCTTTCCCTTCGATTTGGCTTTCTATAAAAAGTTATTTTCAAATCTTAAACCATAAGGTTGCATCAAAAAAAAAAAAATCTTAAACCATAAGGATATTCCAAGATTTTTGTGTCAAACTGTATATTTAATTTGTGTCTCTAAAGATACTCTCATTTCCTAAGCATGAAGATAATCGTTTGGATGAAAAAGCATGCACCCTATTTTTTTTATAAAAATATCTTGAACACATAATTGAAATTTTTTTAAAGCAAAAATAATAGGCAATCAATTTCTTGGTTGTTTCCTAACCAATCCTTAATTGTGGGGAAAGAAGTAAAAATTGGCTATGTCTATGATTCAATTTCTTAACTTGCATGCTTGTAGGAATATTAAATTGTAATCAAGCATAAGAATGGAATGCATTCATTGCTTTAATATAATTAAAATAAAATAAAAATATTGATTAAATAAATAATAATAATAAATTAGCCCCACTATAAAATGTCCTAAACTCCCCTAAACCTAAAAAAATCATTTATACAGCCGCCTCCACCTTCATGAAATGGACGAACTAGAACAAGCACACTTCCTCCACCAAAATCTCCAAATCCAAGACCCTATTCTTAAAACTTCAAACTAAAACTTCTTCATCTCCTCAAGTTTAATGAATACAACGGTTGTGATCTTCTATTTCATAATGGATTGCGAGAATTGCTGCCTTAAAGGAGAAACGTTCGGACCAGAATTAGAGAGTCAAAGAGTTGACCAAATTTCTTGGCGTTCACGGTGGCGGGGCGTTGGACGATGGCGGTTCGAATGGAAGTGGTGGATCGATGGTCACGGGTCCGGTTGGTGGTGCGACAGGGCGGGAAGGAAGTCAGCGATGGGTGTAAGGAAAAAGGGAAGAACACGGGTTTATACAGAGGGATTAGCGGGGTGAGAATTCTGATTTAATAATTAAATTAAATTTTAATTATTTATCTCGCTTTTTAGAATCATATCACTTTTGTGTTATATTAGAATTGTCGTGTAAACATACAACTTGTATGTTATATGAGAATTGTCCTATGAACATACCACTTTTATGTGATGTGAGATTTCAGTCTTTAAATAATTAATGAATCATTTAATTACTTATCACTAATTAAAAATTCTTGAATGAATGATTATAAATCAAGTTGTTATGTTCAAGATGGAAATCTGCTGTTTGTGAATTTTGGTGATTGTGATGTTTATATTTGTAGATCTAAGTCTATAATTAAAATTTCTGAAACATGGATGCATTGATTTGTTTAGATTTGGTTGTAGAATTTAGATTATATTATTGTTTTATGTAATATGAAATTGTTATGTTAGTTAACACCAAAGATTAGATTATTTCGTATACTGAAATATTGAATTTGATATGTTAGTTAACCCCAAATATTAGATTAATTACATATGTTGTGTTATGTAAATTGATATCATATGTGATACCAAAACTTAGTTTATCTTATGTATTGAAATATAGCATTTTGACATGTAGTTGATTCAAAAACTTAGATTTATTTCATGCATTGAAATATGGAATGGCAACCTTATGTTGACACCAAAATACTAATTTTTATCATATATAGTTGATATGAAATTGTCATGAAAATAAGAATAATTTTAATGTTAGTAAATTTCATGAAAAATGAGTATAATTTTAAGTATAACTAAGTTTTATGAAAAGTGAACATAATTTTAATGTCATTAAGTTTTACCAAAAATGAAACCTTATTTACATTTACTTTTGTAAATGAAAAGGGACACAACTTGATGATCTTTACTTACATTCTCTCATGTAAAAAGGAATAAAAAGAACGAAATATGAGATGACATTTTATTTACGTTCCTTTTGTAGAGATAAAATAAACCAATTTAGCGATGGAACTTTATTCACATTTTCTTATATGAATAAAAAGGAATAGAATTTGATACAACTTGATTTACACCCCTTATGTAAATAAAAAGATTAGTGAACGGTATGGAAAAATTTAACTTTTTATTGAAAATGGGAAAAGAAAAGTTGTTGGTGGAAAAAGATAAGATTTTACTGTTGTAATGAAATTACATTTCTAAACATAATTAAAGATATGATTTTGTACGATAACAGAAATTTACATTTTTATTAATGTGATTAAAGTAGAATGAAACTTACATTTTTATTAAGGTTAATAAAGTAGAATAATCACTTACATTTTTATTAATGTAAAAAGAAAGGAAATGTAATAACTTACATTTTTATTAATGTAATTTAAGGTGAATGAAAATTTACATTTTTATTAAGGTAATTTAAAATGAATAGATAATTACATTTTCAATGTAGAAAGGAAAGTCTACATTTTTAATGTAAATTAGATAAGGAAAAAAAGTTTACATTTTTAATGTAAATAAGATTAGATCAAAGAAAGAAATGTTATATTTTTAATGTAAGAAGAAAAGTTTACATTTTAATGTAAATAAGAATTAAATAAAAATTACATTTTTATGGGATTAAGTCGATTTCCATGTAAATAAGATATTTTGAAATAAGAAGCATTTTAAAATAATATTTTTAGTAGAACAATTATATGATTAATTAAAATTGTACTTGGACACGAGGTTAGGTCACATTTGTGGTGGAAATCTGGCCGGACCCGACCGACATATCCAGCAGCCACAAATGTTGGGCCTAATGTGAGAGGTTCAAGTGCGCAAATACAAATTGGGCCAAGACACGAGGTTAAGCCCAACTTGTGTGATAAGTCAGCCCGGAACAAACCGGCCTATCCAGCATCCACAAGTTGCAGGCCTAATGTGAGAGGTCTTGCCCATATTAAAATATAAATGGATAAATTAGAAATTGACGTTATTTTCACACGGTTATGTGTTAATAATGAAATAAATATTTTCACCTCCAAGTTTGTTATAAAAGAAAGTTACATTGTTAATGTAATAAGATAAGGATTAGAAAAGTTTTACATTTTCTTAATGTAAATGGAGATTAGAAGAAAATTTCATTTTTTTTTTGTAATTAAGTAAAAGAAGTTTACATTCTTAACGTAATTAGATTATAGAAATAAGTTACATTTTTAATGTAGATTATATTAAAAAGAAAAGTTTACATTTTTAATGTGAATAAAAATAATAGAAATGAAATGTATATTTTTTTTATCGTCACTTTAGATGCGATAAAAGAATAGAATAAAAATTATATACTTTTATCATCATTTTAGAGGCGGTAAAAAGAAGTTACATTTTTCATTATAAATTAAAGAAAAATAGGAAGTTACATTTTTATACGTAATTAGAAAAATATAGAAACTTACATTTTTCAATGTAAATAAGGATGAAATAGAAATTATATTTTTTATATGCAAATAAAAGGATTTACATTTTTCAATGTAATCAAAGGAAATAAAGGAATGATTAGGAATTTACAGTTCCTAATGTAAATAGAATATAGAATAAATGTTATATTTTCGATATAATAATATATTGGAATATAAGTTTACATTTCTCAATGTAAATAAAATAGGAATAGGTATTTACATTTTTCAATGTAAATAATAAGATTAGAAATTTACATTTCTAAGGAATAGATTTTCATTAGAAAAATAATGAAACCAATTATACATTTGGTGTAAACTGAAAAATGGAAGAGGAAAATATACATTGTTATGTTCAGAATGTGTATGTAAAGTAAAAATAGCGATAGATCGTTATAAATTATTAACAACGATATGAAATGGTTTTCAAATTTATATATGCGAGAGTTATTTGGAAAGTCCAAGTTTACTCTCATTCCAAATAATGATACGACGTTCGAAGAATTGAAGACGAAGATTGAAGACCGACGATCTTCACATCGAATGGGTAACTAGTGTTGAGGCCCTTGATTGATTTGCTCCCAAGACGGGGCTAAGATGGTAGTTATCCGGACGTAGTGTTGATTTGTACGGATTTGGCTTTTGCTCAGACCCAGAGCATAAGTTTATAAATGGAATGTGTGTCTGACGTTGAATTTTGTTCTATGTAAATTGATTTCTATTAATATACGACCGTTGGTGGCGGAGAATTTATTCTCTTGCTCAACACCCTTAGAGGTTGTGTAATAATAGTTATCAATTGCATGGCGTGAATTTTCAACGTGGCACGCTAAGATGAAGATGATCAAGGTTTTGTTGAAAAGCAGGCCTTGTGGTTATAACGTTACTTCGCGAGCCTCACAACCCGGTTGAGTCTAAAATGGGAGAAGGGAACGCAGGGAGAGCAGTACGTTTCTTTCTAGCTAGAAGTGGTGTTGATGCTTAAACTGGCTGATATTTACTTATGTGGATGATGGAATGTGGCGCGCCTTGGATGATAGGTCCTATAGGATCGGGAAACGTGTGTTCAGGAATTGCCAATCCATGAAGCTGTATGTGTGGACCGGCCCTGCAGATATCCAAGGGTTCACTACGGGGGATCCTGAGACATTAGCTAGAGTGTCTTGAATCGGTAAGGAGCTCCTCCCTAGCCTTGACTCATGATGGAAACCCCATTCCCAATACGACCTTACGGTTTTGATTGTATTACTAGTATGGAGGCATAGTATATGGTAGCTATGCTTCCTAGGATTGATACATTTACTTTGAAATGTTTTTGAAACATATATACACTAATAATAATATCAAATTTGTTTTTATCGTATCAAGCATTTTTTACCATTATAAGGTAAAACTCTATCCTCTGGTTTGCATTGCATTGTTTGATGGGACTTGAGTCTTATGATGGTTTCATTTTTCCAAAAAGCATTGCGTTGTTTAACGATTTACCTTTAGTTATGCACTGGCAATTCAATGGAATAAAACCCGTTCCGCGTTAGCGGCGTGGTCCTTGGATTTGCCTTATTGTTATTAGTTATGTTAGTTAAGAATTCTCACACCAGTCCTTGTTTGGCATGCCTGGTAATAGGATGCAGCATGATGGGGGGTTCTCGCTTCGCGGTTTGGTGGCGAACGGGAGACTCTTACCCCCACATGTCCCTTTTTAGGGTTGGTAGGCTGTGGCCGGGGGATCCCGAAAGGGTCGCCGTAAAACAAGGTGTCTGGGGTACCACTGTAAGCCACGGTAGGTTTTACCTGCTGCACTGGGGGATGAAGGGATGGTTGCAAAGCCTACCGGATTTTGGGGTGTCGTTACAGTTGGTATCAGAGCTTTGGTTAGCTCAAATCTTTGGGATACAACTCATTTGAACTGAACAAAAGACTCATCAGAGATTGGATTAGTAATATCCAATAAGAAAAATCATTAGAGATAGGATCAGCAGTATCCTAGAATGAGAAAACTCATTAGAGATGGGTTAGTAATGCCCTAGAATGAGTTGAGAGTAGCAAGCCTATAATATACGTATTTGAAATTCTAACCTATTTTAGAAAATATGATTTTGAATATATAAAAGTTATATTTTTAAAGCTAATCAACCAATTGATTGATGACTGCGTGGTGCAATTATTAGTTAACCTATAAAATTATTTAAACCAATGAATGAATAATAAAGAATGAAAAAAATTGAGTAGGATTGATTAAACACTTGTAGCTTCGTTCTTTTTCGAGGACGAAAAGATTTTAAGTGGGGGAGACTGTAACAACCCTGAATTTTGGGGTAAATTTAAAATTTTATTTTAAGTAATTTTAATGAATTTTTGATATTGAAAATAATTTATTTTAAATAATAACGATTAAAAATTTATATTTAATAATAATAAAAAAAGGTTTTTAAATAAGATTTAGACGTTGTTAATGAGATTTATAAATATATGTTGATAAGTTGATTTATTAATAATATGTTAATTATGCATTCATTTCATTCCTTTATACATATATGTTTATTTCCCTTACATTTTAAACCTTGCGCATGCAACCTACAAGGATCATTTCGTTTCTTTATTTTTTTATTTATGCATTGAATTCTAACGTTTCACTTATAGTTTATATTGCATTCATCCATTTCTACTTAATTCATTTCATTTGCGTTATTTTTCAATACATGCATGCAAGTCTCTTACCTTGTTTTCAATGCATACATTCATTTGCTCATTTATGTCCATGTTAATGGATTAAATTATATCTTAAAGGTTTATTTGAACTTTATACACAATTAATAAATTGTTAGATTGTTAGTCCGTGTTTTATCTTTCATAATTAAGTGTAACTTTAGACTTGATGGTTTATATATACTTGTTATATATATATATATATATATTAAATTGATTTGACATTAAACCTATTAAATGTTTGTATGATAAATAAATTGCCTAATTTATGTCTATTTTAAATTTAGTACTGACATTAATTGTAATAGCAGTCACATTTTGTTTCGTTTAATTTATTGAGTGTTAGTTTCATAGTGCATAAATTATTTCATAAAAATTTACATGCATACATAGACTCTCTCTCTCTCTCTATATATATATATATATATATATATATATATATATATTAGTTAATATATTTAGATAGCAAATGTACAAAAATATACCCTCATTAATTGGGTGCTATTGGAAACATTTAGATTATGTAAAGATGGAATGTAAAATTTTAGATTGTAATTTTTTTTCTTTCCCTTCGATTTGGCTTTCTATAAAAAGTTATTTTCAAATCTTAAACCATAAGGATATTCCAAGATTGTTGTGTCAAACTATATATTTAATTTGTGTCTCTAAAGATACTCTCATTTCTTAAGCATGAAGATAATCGTTTGGATGAAAAAGCATGCACCCTATTTTTTTTATAAAAATATCTTGAACACATAATTGAAGTTTTTTTTAAGCAAAAATAATAGGCAATCAATTTCTTTGTTGTTTCCTAACCAATCCTTAATTGTGGGGAAAGAAGTACAAATTGGCTATGTCTATGATTCAATTTCTTAACTTGCATGCTTGTAGGAATAATTTTAAATTGTAATCAAGCATAAGAATGGAATGCATTCATTGCTTTAATATAATTAAAATAAAATAAAAATATTGATTAAATAAATAATAATAAATTAGCCCCACTATAAAATGTCCTAAACTCCCCTAAACCTAAAAAAAAAATAAAAATCATTTATACAGCCGCCTCCACCTTCATGAAATGAATGAACCAGAACACGCACACTTCCTCCACCAAAATCTCCAAAATCCATGACCCTATTCTCAAAACTTCAAACTGAAACTTCTTCATCTCCTCAAGTTTAATGAGTACAACGGTTGTGATCTTCTATTTCGTAATGGATTGAGAGAATTGCTGCCTCAAAGGAGAAACGTCCGGACCAGAATTAGAGAGTCAAAGAGTTGACCAAATTTCTTGGCGTTCACGGTGGCGGGGCGTTGGACGATGGCGGTTCGAATGGAAGTGGTGGATCGATAGTCACGGGTCCGGTTGGTGGTGCAACAGGGCAGGAAGGAAGTCAGCGATGGGTGTAAGGAAAAAGGGAAGAACACGGGTTTACACAGAGGGATTAGCGGGGTGAGAATTCTGATTTAATAATTAAATTAAATTGTGATGATCCCAAAACCCCGTGACACGGTATTAAGGATAATCATTGGAATATAACACATTAATGATCATTAGCAGATCACAGATAATTAGCATAAACAGAAAATAGAATAATTTACACACATATGACAGCGGAATCATATAAATATCATCACATCAGAGAAGCACAATACATGATACAACTTAGTGCATAATGATACATAATCAGTCACCATCGCCAGAGGTGGAATCATACATAAAGAGTACACAAAATAAATATCAGTCTACATCGCCAATGGCGGAATCATAATATAGATACAATAATGGCGGAGAAAATTCAAGTCAGCACGGTGTAGTCAAGCCTCGCCATGAGCCAAAAGGTGCGTCAGAAACCTGTAACTAGGTTGCCCGTGTGAAAATGAGCGCACTAGAGTTTGCAAGGTGAAACAAACTACGAGTCAGTCATGGGACTGGTATGAGAAATCTACTTAACTTATTAACAACAATAATAAGGCAAATCAAAGGACCACGCCACTTTCGCGGAACGGGTTTACTCCAATGAGTGCTAGTGCATAAAATAAAGTAAATGATTAAATCATCGAAATGCTTTTTATAAAATGAAGCCATTATAAGACTCAGGTCCCATCACACAATGCAACGCAAGCCGAAGGATAGAGTTTTTACCTTATAATGGCCAAAAATGCTTCATACGTATAAAACAAAAGTGTTTGATATTATTACTAGTGCATATATGTTTCAAAAGAAAATTCGATCATAAATATCAATCATAGGCGGCATAGCTACCATCTACTATGTCGCCATACTAGTAATACAATCACGTCCGCATATTTCGTATTGGAAATTGGATTCCTTCATGAGTCGAGGCAAGGGGAAAGCTCCTCTCCGATTCGAGACACTCTAGCAAATGTCCCAGGACCCCACTATGATCCTTGGATCTTCAGGGCCGGTCCTCTCTTACTTTTGAGGATTAGTTATTCCAGAACACACGTTTCCCGATCCTTACAGACCTATATCGAGGCGCCTCGCATTCCCACAACCACACAGGTGAAAAGTATATATAATGTCAGGGCTGGTAGGTCACTGACACCACCTTAGCTAGAAAGAAACGTCGTGCTCTCCCTGCAGTCACTCTCCTATTTTTGACTCATACCGAGGTGTGAGGCTCGCGAATTCACGTTATACACAAAGCTACGTCACACAGACCATGCTTTGATCATCAACCACAAGACTTTGCTTTGCAACAGAAGCCTTGATCATATGCCACTTAGGCGTGCCACACAGGCAATCCACTCCATGCGACTGATTTCTATCAATACATAACCTCTGAGCTCGTACGTCTCAGAGAAGGGCGTTAAGCAAGAGAATAAATTCTCCGCCGCCAAATATATATATATTTAACAGAGATCAATCAGCACATAACAAGATCCAATGTCAGACACACAGTCCATTTACAAGTCCGTTCTGGGTCTAAACGAAACCGGAGGCGCTAATTCCTCGCATATCCGTACCATCAACAGTATGTTTGGACGGCTACTACTTCAGCTCCTTCATGGTAGCTACTCCAATCACGAGCATCAGTAGTGCCCATGCATCCAATATGAAGATCGTCGGTCTTCAACTGTCTTCGACTCTTCGACTTCTCAACGTCGATCGATTATTTGAAATGAGATGGACTCGGCTTTTTCAAATAACCCACGTATATTTAGATTTTCAAATCAATTTATCACACGGTTGCACTATTCAACATTCACATTTCAGTTCTTTAGTTATAATCTTCATGTTAAATACATTCAACCATCACACATCAAGCAAACACAACAAAATTGGTTTATTTTCACTCTATATCGTCTATAGTATTTTATAACGATATATCGCCATTTTTATTTAATTTAAAACGACCATATTTAATTAAATGACGTTTCAGGTCGTGTCGATGCACTGGCGCTGTTTTTCACTAATTTTGTTTTACACATATCTGAAAATCTAACCGTTAGATCTTCACAAATTTTATATCATTAGGAAGGTCATTTCAAAACGAATCCAACAGTTTCAGTTTTGGGAAAATCCGACGGTCGGATCTTCCACACTGGTCATTTGAAGTTACGATTTCAATTTACGAACTGCAGCGTCGTTATTCGATTTAATTTAATTATATATATATATATATCAATATAATCGTTTCTGGCGCTGTTTTCCTTCAGATTTGAATTAAACATTCCAGACAATCCAACCGTCAGATCTTCACAAAGTTGGTGCCTTTGGAAAGATATTTCCAAGGCGAACCCAACGGTTGCGGTTTCGGGAAAATCCAATGGTCGGATTTCCCGCACTAGTCGTTTGAAATCACGGTTTCAAAACAAGAACTGCACGGCCACGTTTCGTTTCATTTTAATTTTATTTATATTTATATAAATAAAATTCATTCGAAAATTCCTATATCGTTTCCACTACAATTATTTCACTAACGCCTTTAAATTTTGGAAAATTTTGCCATAACCTCCTTTGTACGGGAGGGGCTGGGAAAATTCCCAAATAGCCACACGGGCGTCTCATGTCAAAAAGAAAAAGAAAAAGCCAAGCGGCTAGCCAACAGGCTCATAAAATCATCACCCAAACAAAACAGTAAATGTGTACCTATTTGTCGGGCACAAAATTATATTCCTCTTCTCTAACCCCTTTGCTATAACCTGTTCAATAAATATGCATGTACATATATACAATTTTCATCACTTATCATTTTCCATTCAACTTCATATTCGATTTACTTTGGTTTAAAAACACCATTCATTCTAATGTTGCATGCATAGGCAAAAATCATATCATTAGCTAGTTAATGTATATTTCAACTCATGCACATTTATTTGAACAAGTGGTTATTTTTAACACTTCACATTTCAAAGATGATAATTTTGGCGAACTAAAATAGATTTCAATACATGACTATTTTATTTAGTTCCTATGCATGTTAAAAATAATATTTCTTCACAAATATTTATTTCAACGTCCGCATATCTTTAGCATATCACATATATGATTAAAATGATATTTTTATCACTTAAAATATTTATTCAACGAATGGATGTTTTCAACACTTCATAGTTTCAATAAAAATGTAATTTTTATTGTTCGATCTTTTTATTCAACACATGAACTTTTCCACTACACACACTTCTCAACACATGAGCATTTCCACACATGGATATTCTATTTATGTTGTTCATATTAGAAAGATGGAATTTTTATTGTTGAAACTATTTATATATAAGGCGAATATTCTACATACTTCATATATATTATAAAAATGTGATTTTTATTGTTTAAACACTTCATTCATTCACAAATGAATTTAATTTTCACACATCACTTTTCAACACATGAACATTTCCACACATGGATATAGTTTCAACATATGGCTATAATTTCAACGCATGAAGATAATTTCAACATATGAAAATAATTCTAACACATAAATATTATTCAAAATTTCGGCAGCATAATGGCAGGGTAGTTAAAACCGGCACCGTCCCTAGTACGGCTCCTCGCTCTACCGTAAAACCTCGCGGCTTTTGACAATGGGGATTCATGCATCTAATTCGCACACAGGCGGCATGTTTTATTTTTATTTCCACAAATATTTCCAATTCATTTCAATCACCAATGGTTATTTTTCAACCACAACCAAACAATATCAACCACAAACAATTATTCAACCATTCGTATTTTTCATCCAATATTTCACACCAATTCACAACAATAAATATCGTCCATGGTTTGTGGACGAGGGGAGTATATATATGTATATATATATATATATATATATATATATATTTATTATTGCTATATTTCACTTGCATTTCAACACATATATCAATTATTCTACACATGTATAATTCATACTTCGCTTATATAGCTTACACCACGCTTGTACATGAGGTATACTACACGTGTGTAATTTATATTTCGCTAATATAATTTATACACGACATTTTCCATTCAAATTTATTTAATTTAGATTTCTCACATTGGTTTGCGGAGTGCTAAAAATCGTAGATGACTCAGAAAAATCCGCGGCTTCTTCTATGTGGTAGAGAGCTTCCTTGCGGTCCCGATGTTTCCTGTTTCATCGAATTTCGTCAACACACCAAAAAGATATGAATTTTCAAAGTGCAGACATCAAAAAGGACTCACCTTTCTATTTGGTTCGAAACTAGGTTTGAGGTTTTCGCGAAATTCGCTGACCTAGACGACGATCAGGGAGTTGGACGTGGAAGAGCTTCGAGTGGGGATCCTGTCGGTGGTGGTTTGGTGGAGCTCGGTGGTCGGTGGCGTCGTCGGCGGCGATGGGAAGTGGTGGACTTTGGGCGCTCGATTCAGGCAGAGGAGGCGATGGTGGCGGTCGCGGGTGGGTCGGATTTGAAGAGGAGGCGGAGCTGCGTCGAGGGGTGGTGGCGGCGTTGGCTGGAAAGTGGCGGAGTCGGTCGGAAAAGGGGAGGGAAGCGGCGATCGGGTTTTCGCTATTGGTTCGAGGGTTATGGGGGTTTTTAGTTTTTTTTTAATAACGAATGGAATTTTCTGATTCGTCGGAATATATATATTTCAGAAAATTAGGGTTTTCACCAACGAACTCCTTTTCAAGCCCAACGACTGTCGCCCCTATCTAAATACCCCCATCCCAGACACAATGGGATATGTTTCGTTGGCAAATTCGACTGTTACAGTCAGTTATTTTTCAAATTAAAGTATAAAACATTTAATTTTCAATTTGAACGTACATTTCAATTTGCCAGGGCCACAAACTGATTCGAAAAATTCCAAAAAAATAAATCTAGCTATGTTTTGACGCTATTGTCCCAACAAAACTAGTTTCGTCGAATTCTGAGATCATTTGAAAAATGGCCATTTTCTGGTCGTTCCAATTTAACAGAAATTGACCAAACACATTTCCCTTGCCACGCTCACATACTAGCTTCAAAAATTATGAAATTTGAAACCTAGCAATAATTTAACATCCCGGACCCAACAAAAGTGGTTTCGTCGATTTCCGAGGTCGTTTGCAAAATATCAATTTTCCAGGGCTATATATTCTATATAACGACCTTTCTGAAAATTCATTCGGCCATAACTTTTGATTCCCGTTATGAAATTTCGATTTTTCAGATTCGTTAGAAAGGTATTGATAAACAGATTTAAATATTTTTGGTTTCGCTAAAATCCGTTATATTTTCCACCGTGCACAGTCAGTCAAAGTTTGAATTCTAATTTTCAAACTAACTCACTATTTCTAATTCACTATTTTATTGAAATATTCTATTTCAATTGTTCAAATTCCTTTGAAATCACCAATTTAAAAATTTTAAATTGGCTCGTATTTTCCGGGTTATTACATAAATTTTAATTATTTATCTCGCTTTTTAGAATCATATCACTTTTGTGTTATATTAGAATTGTCGTGTAAACATACAACTTGTATGTTATATGAGAATTGTCCTATGAACATACCACTTTTATGTGATGTGAGATTTTTGTCTTTAAATAATTAATGAATCTTTTAATTACTTATCACTAATTAAAAATTCTTGAATGAATGATTATAAATCAAGTTGTTATGTTCAAGATGGAAATTTGCTGTTTGTGAATTTTGGTGATTGTGATGTTTATATTTGTAGATCTAAGTCTATAATTAAAATTTCTGAAACATGGATGCATTGATTTGTTTAGATTTAGTTGTAGAATAGAATTTAGATTATATTATTGTTTCATGTAATATGAAATTGATATGTTAGTTAACACCAAAGATTAGATTATTTCATATACTGAAATATTGAATTTGATATGTTAGTTAACCCCAAATATTAGATTAATTACATATGTTGTGTTATGTAAATTGATATCATATGTGATACCAAAACTTAGTTTATCTTATGTATTGAAATATAGCATTTTGACATGTAGTTGATTCAAAAACTTAGATTTATTTCATGCATTGAAATATGGAATGGCAACCTTATGTTGACACCAAAATACTAATTTTTATCATATATAGTTGATATGAAATTGTCATGAAAATAAGCATAATTTTAATGTCATTAAGTTTCATGAAAAATGAGTATAATTTTAAGTGTAACTAAGTTTTATGAAAAGTGAACATAATTTTAATGTCATTAAGTTTTACCAAAAATGAAACCTTATTTACATTTACTTTTGCAGATGAAAAGGGACACAACTTGATGATCTTTACTTACATTCTCTCATGTAAAAAGGAATAAAAAGAACGAAATATGAGATGACATTTTATTTACGTTCCTTTTGTAGAGATAAAATAAACCAATTTAGCGATGGAACTTTACTCACATTTTCTTATATGAATAAAAAGGAATAGAATTTGATAACAACTTGATTTACACCCCTTATGTAAATAAAAAGATTAGTGAACGGTATGGAAAAATTTAACTTTTTATTGAAAATGGGAAAAGAAAAGTTGTTGGTGGAAAAAGATAAGATTTTACTGTTGTAATGAAATTACATTTCTAAACGTAATTAAAGATATGATTTTGTACGGTAACAGAAATTTACATTTTTATTAATGTGATTAAAGTATAATGAAACTTACATTTTTATTAAGGTTAATAAAGTAGAATAATCACTTACATTTTTATTAATGTAAAAAGAAAGGAAATGTAATAACTTACATTTTATTAATGTAATTTAAGGTGAATGAAAATTTACATTTTTATTAAGGTAATTTAAAATGAATAGATAATTACATTTTCAATGTAGAAAGGAAAGTTTAAATTTTTAATGTAAATTAGATAAGAAAAAAAGTTTACATTTTTAATTTAAATTAGATTAGATCAAAGAAAGAAATGTTATATTTTTAATGTAAGAAGAAAATTTTACATTTTAATGTAAATAAGAATTAAATAAAAATTACATTTTTATGGGATTAAGTCAATTTCCATGTAAATAAGATATTTTGAAATAAGAAGCATTTTAAAATAATATTTTTAGTAGAACAATTATATGATTAATTAAAATTGTACTCGGACACGAGGTTAGGTCACATTTGTGGTGGAAGTCTGCCTGGACCCGACCGGCATATCCAGCAGCCACAAATGTTGGGCCTAATGTGAGAGGTCCAAGTGCGCAAATACAAATTGGGCCAAGACACGAGGTTAAGCCCAACTTGTGGGATAAGTCTGACCGGAACCAACCGGCCTATCCAGCATCCACAAGTTGCAGGCCTAATGTGAGAGGTCTGGCCCATATTAAAATATAAATGGATAAATTAGAAATTGATGTTATTTTCACACGTTTTTGTGTTAATAATGAAATAAATATTTTCACCTCCAAGTTTGTTATAAAAGAAAGTTACATTGTTAATGTAATAAGATAAGGATTAGAAAAGTTTTACATTTTCTTAATGTAAATGGAGATTAGAAGAAAATTTCATTTTTTTTTTTTGTAATTAAGTAAAAGAAGTTTACATTCTTAACGTAATTAGATTATGGAAATAACTTACATTTTTAATGTAGATTATATTAAAAATAAAAGTTTACAATTTTAATGTGAATAAAAATGATAGAAATGAAATGTATATTTTTTTAATCGTCACTTTAGATGCGATAAAAGAATAGAATAAAAATTATATATTTTTATCGTCATTTTAGAGGCAGTAAAAAGAAGTTACATTTTTCATTATAAATAAAAGAAAAATAGGAAGTTACATTTGTATATGTAATTAGAAAAATATAGAAACTTACATTTTTCAATGTAAATAAGGATGAAATAGAAATTATATTTTTTATATGCAAATAAAAGGATTTACATTTTTCAATGTAATCAAAGGAAATAAAGGAATGATTAGGAATTTACAGTTCCCAATGTAAATAGAATATAGAATAAAAGTTACATTTTCGATATAATAATATATTGGAATATAAGTTTACATTTCTCAATGTAAATAAAATAGGAATAGGTATTTACATTTTTCAATGTAAATAATAAGATTAGAAATTTACATTTCTAAGGAATAGATTTTCATTAGAAAAATCATGAAACCAAATATACATTTGGTGTAAATTGAAAAATGGAAGAGGAAAATATACATTGTTATGTTTAGAATGTGTATGTAAAGTAAAAATAGCGATAGATCGTTATAAATTATTAACAACGATATGAAATGGTTTTCAAATTTATATATGCGAGAGTTATTTGGAAAGTCCGAGTTTACTCTCATTCCGAATAATGATACGACGTTCGAAGAATTGAAGACGGCGATTGAAGACCGACGATCTTCACATCGAATGAGTAACTAGTGTTGAGGCCCTTGATTGATTTGCTCCCAAGACGGGGCTAAGATGGTAGTTATCCGGATGTAGTGTTGATTTGTACGGATTTGGCTTTCGCTCAGACCCAGAGCATAAGTTTATAAATGGAATGTGTGTCCGACGTTGAATTTTGTTCTATGTAAATTGATTTCTATTAATATATGACCGTTGGTGGCAGAGAATTTATTCTCTTGCTCAACACCCTTAGAGGTTGTGTATTAATAGTTATCAATCGCATGGCGTGAATTGTCAACGTGGCACGCTAAGATGAAGATGATCAAGGATTTGTTGAAAAGCAGGCCTTGTGGTTATAACGTTACTTCGCGTGCCTCACAACCCGGTTGAGTCTAAAACGGGAGAAGGGAACGCAGGGAGAGCAACACGTTTCTTTCTAGCTAGAAGTGGTGTCGGTGCTTAAACTGGCTGATATTTACTTATGTGGATGATGGAATGTGGCGTGCCTCGGATGATAGGTCCTATTGGATCGGGAAACGTGTGTTCAGGAATTGCCAATCCACGAATCTGTATGTGTGGACCGGCCCTGCAGATATGCAAGAGTTCACTGCGGGGGATCCTGAGACATTAGTTAGAGTGTCTCGAATCAGTAAGGAGCTCCTCCCTAGCCTTGACTCATGATGGAAACCCAATTCCCAATACGACCCTATGGTTTTGATTGTATTACTAGTATGGAGGCATAGTATATGGTAGTTATGCTTCCTAGGATTGATACATTTACTTTGAAATGTTTTGAAACATATATACACTAATAATAATATCAAATTCGTTTTTATCGTATCAAGCATTTTTGACCATTGTAAGGTAAAACTCTATCCTCTGGTTTGCGTTGCATTGTGTGATGGGACTTGAGTCTTTTGATGGTTTCATTTTTCCAAAAAGCATTGCGTTGTTTAACGATTTACCTTTAATTATGCACTGGCAATCCAATGGAATAAAACCCGTTCTGCGTTTACGGCGTGGTCCTTGGATTTGCCTTATTGTTATTAGTTATATTAGTTAAGAATTCTCACACCAGTTCCATGACTGACCCGTTGTTTGTTTCCACCTTTGCAAACTCGAGTGCCCTCTTTTCCATACGGGCAGTCGAGTAGTTTGTCTACAGGTTCTTATCTCGAGAAGGATGCTGGATTGAAGCTTAAAGCTGTGTCTAAAGCATAGTTATCTTCCGCTATATCTATTTTATTGTTTCCGCTGCAATGTATTAAAATATTGTAATTTATCTTCCGCTGTAATTTATCGATGTACTCTGATATTCTGTACTCTGATGTTACGTTACCATGATGTAATAAAAGTCTGCTGTTATTGTTCTGATGTTGTTGTATTCCCAAAGTTAACGTATGCGGATTTTGAACGGTCTTGGTCGATTTAGCGATCGATTAAGGTCGGGCGAAACCCGTGGCCGTTACAGTATTATTAAATATAAATTTTTAATCGTTATTATTTAAAATAAATTATTTTCAATATCAAAAATTCATTAAAATTACATAAAATAAAATTTTAAATTTACCCCAAAATTCAGGGTTGTTACAAGTTCAAGAACCAGTCTAGAAGTTATATCTAAGTATCCAGTTTATGTATTGGGCCAGTATCACGCATGATGTTGTATTCGAATGATGTACTCTGATGTAACAAACTCTGTTATATAATATATTATGTATTTTGTGAAATTCCACTGTGTAATTCTGATGTTCTTCTTATTCTTCTATTCTATAAGTTCTATCTTTTCTATCTCATCTTCTAAATTCTTTCAATAATGACACGACTTTCGAGGCATCGAAAATCACGCCGTTACATAGGCCAACGATAGCGGTCGACCTACTGGGTGATCAGATGCCCAGTGGCGGCTGGTTCATATAGGGTTTTATTTATAATATTATTTTAATGGATGAACATATATAACTTAAAACTAATCCGACAGTTCTAGGCCATCTCTGCCCCTATAAATATAAGGGTAAAGCCTCACTCTTTTTCCATTCAAATCTATGAAGGCAACGGAGCTCTGCCATTTTTCTTCCTCTTCTAACCTAAATTCCAAATAAAATATATTCATACTATACCAAATCAAAATCAGATTCATATGGAAGAGGGTCCTAAACGATAGATTTCTTCGCTCTTTTCCCTTTTTCTTTTATTTCTAAAGATCTAGAATTTCCCCTTTCTAGATAAACTGTATGAAACACCCCACCTCCGTTAGGGTCACTCTCAAAGGGAATGCCCTAATTTTGGTGGAGGTTTATAAGTACAAGTCACAGATATACAAGACAGATATAAGAACACATATTTGTAAACAGCGGAAGAACAACAAACTTTTATTTCATAAAGTCAAATACGTGTTACAACAACATCCTTTCCAAAAACATAACATAACACTTTCATAATCTGTCTTGAGTACATTATTTAAAGAAGCATAAATAAAACGTAGATAAACTGCAAAAGCCCCATAGTGGATTGTCCAAAGCCATAGTTCAAAACAGGAAAGTCCAAGCAATACATTTCTCTTCTTCAAGCTGGATGTTGAGGTAGGTCAAGCTGCTGTGTTCCCTCCCTGAGGACCTGGGGGGGGGGGGAACGGAAGAAAGAAGACGAAAGAAAAATAGAGTCAGACATAAAGCCTGAGTAAGTTTAGTACTATTTTGTCTATGAATAAAGAACTGGGTATGATAAGTAATAACAAGAAGTGGGCAAACACTATAACTTGGTTAAGTTGCCTAGGGTCGAATATACTATCGTACCCCATGTTAATCTCTGAACCCATATAAACTAGTTTCCAACTGGCACCCCATAGTCAGGGTGATGTGATCCATTCTATGATGATCGGCTCCTACTCGCGTAGTTACATGTGTCTTACGGCCCCCGATGTCTGTAGTTACCTATGCTGGTCCCACCATGGGGTGTATCAAGTCCCATAGTAGCAACCCGACACAACCTTAGAGTGCACAGGTATGCTACTGGTGCCCAGTGCTTTATTTTTCTGCGCCGGAGTGCGTGCACGCCCGCACACCGTTAGAACCTACACTGCTACACCACCGTCGTCGCTTTGACCTCTTACAATCAGCCCAGTAATCGTGCCCCACCCTGCTTAGTTTCAGGGTATCCTGATACACCTTTTAGGGTTACTGCTGAAAAGGGTCCCCCGTTACTAGGTTTTCTATCTCTAGCCAACATGCTAAGTTGGTTAAGTGTTTCTAACCTAACCCCCACCAGTCCGTTTAGTTTAGCATGTTTCATTTTGATTAAGTCTTAGTCCACTTAATCCTAACAATCCTGACTCAGCCTTAATTGTCTTATTAAGGCCCTGACCTCTCACATTAGACAGGTATTGTTGTGGCTGCCTGTTGCCGGTTGGTTCCGGGCAGTCTTACGCCACAACTCAGTCTAACCTCGGGTCCTTATTGGGCTCCATGTTTAACCTCCCACATTGGATAGGTATTGTTGTGACTACTGGACAGCCGGGCGGTTCCGGGCAGGTTTACATCCCAACTCAATCCAACCTCGGGTTAAACACATCGTATGTTCTACATTTACATATCTTGTCATTCTTCTTTATTTCTTATATGTAAATATTTGCGGCCCATTATTAAGTTAATGGTGTAAAGGTTACACCAATCATGGGCCCAACCCATACTTGAACTTGGGCCCTTCTATTTTATATTTTCATTCATTAATTAATTTTTAACCCAACGTTATCTTCCCCCCGTTTTACAAGTCCGTTCATATATATTGGGCTTAGCCTTTTAAAGCCCAGTTTAGCCATGCGAAAAGGGGAGGCTTATGGCGTATACACGAAGAGGGGAAAGTGAGCGCATGAACTTGCATATGACGTTGGAAAATACATAATAGAAATTGGTGTACTTGCATAGTGGTGACATGTATTTTGGTCATAAAACATAGGTGACATAAATCAAGGCATGTAAACTTGCATAGGTTTAACTACAACATGAACCTATATTCTTATTTAGGCATAATGTCAAACATAGGCATGGCACAAATACTTCTAGCATAAGCATGGCATAATGTCAAACATAAGCATGGCATAAATACTTCTAGCATAAACATGGCATAATGTCAAACATAAGCATGGCATAAAATACTTCTAGCATAGGCATGACATATTGTCAAACATAAGCATGGCATAAATACTTCTAGCATAAACATGGCATAATGTCAAACATAAGCATGGCATAAATACTTCTAGCATAAACATGGCATAATGTCAAACATAAGCATGGCATAAATACTTCTAGCATAAACATGGCATAATGTCAAACATAAGCATGGCATAAATACTTCTAGCATAAACATGGCATAATGTCAAACATAAGCATGGCATAAATACTTCTAGCATAAACATGGCATAATGTCAAACATAAGCATGGCATAAATACTTCTAGCATAAACATGGCATAGGTATAGTTAAACTTGTTCATGGCATAAATATAAACAAGTCATGTTCATAAGGTTTCTACATGTTTACAAAGAGGATACTTTGTTACTAACACAAAAGCATAGTTCAACTTAATTAAATTTAATCACATAACGATGGTATACTTATGCATAAATATTCCTAATCATGGTGTTTGCTTTTAACTTGCAAAAAAAGGGATTTTTGTGTCTAACTTAGCCATGTCTCACATATGTCATCATATAATTCTTTTAAACAAGATAGACTTAATCATGAATTTCAATTATGCCCAATATCATTCATAGCCTAGCCATATTCATAAGTTTTGCAAAAGCATGACTTAATACATGGATTATGGTGTCAAAATTCCAACATAGTTTCATATGAACTATAACAACCAAACTTGTCTCAATTACTTGCAAAATGATTTATGCACAAAATAGACATCATGATGGCATAATAACAAAGCCCCAAACTTGCATGAATTTCAATCAACTACATACATGTAGCTTCAACATAGACTACATAATTTGCGCAATATTCCAAACGTATATTTGCATAGAACTACCGCATGTAGTTCTTTATAATTGAATGACATAATTCAGAATATCCAAAAGTATATAAATCGCACAAATACGAATTTCATTGCCACAATTCAAGCATACATATCTACACAATCATTTGTTCATACCAAAGTAATACTCTACTTACAATGGTTGCGGCGAATTCTCTAATTAAGAGATATGATTCCTTTGTTGAATTGATTAGCTTTAGGTTGCTTGAATTGCTTTAGGCCTTAGAACTTTCTCCCTAATCCTCTCTTTAGTTGGCGGCTATTCTTTGTCGTTCCTCAGCAACATGGCGGCTATAATCTTATTTTGAATGAATAGATTAGGGTTTAGTCTAGGGTTGTTTATATAGAGGTTAGGAATTGATTAGGACCCTTGATGTTGCTAGGTTAGATCGTAGCCATTCATTAGATAGAGAGACCAATTAAACCTTGCCACCTAGCCCTAATGACAAAGCAACCCACAGAAATTCGACCAAACACAGACCAGGCCAGCCAGGAGGGACTGGGTTCGATTTTCAAAAATTAAACTTTAAATTGAGCTGTTTTAGTCTATTTGAATTTTATCTATTGTATACATATATTTTTGCATATATATATTCTCATATATATACATATATTTTCTTTATTTCCTTATATGTACGTTCTTATCCTTTCAAAATTTGAATTTGTATACGTACATGTATTTGCATGCTCAGTTGGCCCTCTCTAAAACAGAGATAAAAATTATGTCGCCGCCGGGGTTCAAACCCCCGACCTCCATGCTACAAATCCAATGCCTTAACCAACTGAGCTACAGAGGCTTTTGTTAATAAGTCTTAGAATAATAATAATTATTGTCCTCTCCTTACTTCTCTTTTTTCATGTTTTGCTGTAATATTTAAATTAAAGATATCTTCTTCATACGTTATCCGTTTTGCGCAAACTCGGACTCTATCTCAAGCAGAATTCCGAGACGAACGCAATGGTGATGTCCGTTTCCCTTAATTTTTCTGTTACAATTTAATTATACTTTAATTTGTTAATTTACTGTTAACGGAAAAATCCGGGGTGTTACATTCTCCCCCACTTAAAAGGATTTCGTCCCCGAAATCTTCAAGTTTAGGAAGAATGTAAATCCTAACATTCAATCATCCATCTACTCATCCATCAAACACGAGCATCCATTGTCCTTAAAAGACTTCTAATGCTTCATGATCATATGCGAAGTGTGTGTGTTCATGAACTTATCTAATGCAAAATCGGGCGGTCTACTGATTCAGTTGACCTCCTTAATGCGAATCATGTAAGTGCCATGTATCCATTATGTATGCAGATTTTTCCTATTCATGATTCTACATGGGTGCACAATCTTTCATACAAATGCAACATCCATATGACAACACATTACAATTCAACCATATACGAGTGCAAACATATATGCGTATGCAATATGAAGTGACTGAGCCGATCTAAAACCTAGATTGTGTGTGTATATGCAGCCACGAGCAACTACTAGCAATCACTTGCAACCATCATACATAACATGTTTCAATTACATGTTTTCATCCAAAAGGTTTCTATCTAAAAGATAAGGCCGAGGAGATATTCCTAAAAAGATAGATAAAAGCGCAACTTAAGGAAAAAGAAAGATCAAGGACGTACCCTCGAAAAGAAAAGGGTAAGCAGTGCGTATTCTAGCTTCAGTTTCCCAAGTCGCGTCTCCCTCGGCGTCGCTCCGCTGAACTTTGACGAGTTTGACTTCGCGGTTGCGTAGCTTCTTCACTTCCGTTCCTAGTATGCGGGTTGGAACTTTTCTTATGGTTGCTTCGCGTTCCACTTCGGCCTCTTCGAGGATATTTGGCTCTACCACTTCAGCAGACTCATGTAGACATTTTCGGAGATGTGAAACGTGAAAAACGTTTTGGACTCCGGCCAATTTCTCGGGTAGCTCTAATCTATAGGTCATTTTCCAAATTTTCTCAATGATAGGAAATGGTCCTACCTAAAGGTATAGTCGAATGATAGAAGCAAGTAAAAATTTTGTGCCCATTAGGCAATGTCAAAACTGGAAATCTATGCCACATATATATTGATTAGGAGAAGAACTCTCTAAGCATCAGCCCCGAAGACCGAAATCAACATCAGACTGACACCCAAAGAATTAATCAACCCAACCACCACATATGATTCTAGGAAACTAAGCATGATGGACTCCTTTTAGGTCACAAGGGAGTCCCTTCCTAAGTCCAACTATGTTGCCAAATGTACTTACTAAGGTGATTCTTTACAACTCATGCATAAGTGAAATGAACCTTCAGCCTTAGTGGCGAACACTCCTGGAGTGCCCTATTCTGAAATGCTCCACCTAATGAACCCCTTCTCTAGAAGCTCTTTAATCTGTTTACTGAGCTCTTTTCTTTCTCGTGGAGCCATGTGTCTAACGGGCAACGCAACGGGCTTTGCATTATCTATAAGATATATGCGGAAGTCTATTTCCCGCTTCGGAGGCTAGCCCTTCACCTCTTCGAAGACATCCGGATATTCCTGGACCACTCTAACTGATTGCAAATTTTCAACAGAGGCATCTAGCGACTCAAGATAACTAAGCATAACCGCATACGAGGGATTACAAGAAATTTCCAAAGTATTACTGAGCTGGGTTAGGAGCCTAACAACCCTTTTCTCACAATCAAGGATGGCCCCATTACTGGATAGCCAATCCATACCCAAAATCAAACCATACCCCGCAAAGCCCAAAACAAAGGCACTACATTCAAATTCTACACTTAGAATAGAAATTTTCAAATCCAAACAGATCATAGACAAATGAGCTGGGCCCCCAATTGGGTTTGAAACAATTAAGGGGGTCCTCTACCATACTAGTTTTTAGGTGCAGAGATTCTACTAAAGCAGACGAGATAAAGGAGTGTGATGCGCCAGAATCAAATAAAGTGCGAACGGGGTGATCATAAAGATAAACTACACTTTCTACAGAAGTGTTTGTACCTCGCTGTTGCAAAGGTGGCGCTTCCAGCACATGAACCTGTGCCCCTGGAGTGGATCCAGACCCCTGCCCTCGTTTCTTTGGGCAGTCCTTAGCTCTGTGGCCTGTCTGACCGCAAGAAAAGCACCCACCATTCTCCTTGGCCTTCTTTTTCCGGCAGTCCTTTACTAAGTGCCCCACTTTGCCACAGAAATTACACGTCCTCTTCTCTTTGTTGCCTTCCCCGCCTTTCTTAAAGTCTGTCTTCTTAGGCTGCAAACCCTCTTTCTTCCCTTGAGAGCTTTCTGCCTTTGCCTCCTTCTTGCCCTTATCCTCTTCATTCAGCAATGCCATTTGTACCAGTCTTTCATACGTGGCTCCCATGGGTATATGGGTCATGGCCAAGCTGTGTAATGGCTCATTTAACCCTTTGACGAAACGGAGAGCCTTCTTGTGCGGGGTGTTGACTAGGTCAAGTCCAAACCTAGCCAGCTCATCAAACTGATTCACATACTCTCTAACAGTCTTGTCTCCTTGCTTAAGAAATAAGAATTTCTCCAACTGCAAACTTCTTTCCGCATCTGAGAGAAATTTGGTCTCAAACCTTGCCCTAAAGTCCTCCCATGTTTCTACTGGTCTTTCAGCATTAGTGACTTCCCACCAGTAGGAAGCCTCGCCCTTCAATAGCCACACCGCCAATTGTACTTTTTGTCTGTCCTCTACCTCAAAGATGATGAATAGATCCTCAGTTTCCTTCAGCCAATTTCTAGCTGCTACGAAGGACTCAGTTCCATGGAAATCCCTTCCTCCCATAGCTTTAAAATCCTTACATATCTTAGCAAACGCGTTTCCTCGTGGAGGAGGTGGAGGAAGAGGTGCTGCTGCAGCTGGATTATTCCCTGCAGCTGGGGGAGGAGGAACGGTAGGACCTGGTTGAGTGGCCCTAGCTTCTAAGAATCGTCTAAACCAACCAGGTATTGGTACTCCTTCCGGCAAGTTAAGATCTTCGGACATGCTGAAACAAAAGGGATAGATTCAAAATGAAGGATAAGAGATAGTACCTATGGCTTTGGGGGGTGGACTTTGCCTTTTTTAAAATAAAATAATATTTTTATCTTTTAAAAATGCTTCTTTAAATTTCCTTTTTGAAAATAATTTTTCAATTTTTTTTTTCTTATCTGGTAAACCTATGCTCTGATACCAAGTGAAACACCCCACCTCCGTTAGGGTCACTCTCAAAGGGAATGCCCTAATTTTGGTGGAGGTTTATAAGTACAAGTCACAGATATACAAGACAGATATAAGAACACATATTTGTAAACAGCGGAAGAACAACAAACTTTTATTTCATAAAGTCAAATACGTGTTACAACAACATCCTTTCCAAAAACATAACATAACACTTTCATAATCTGTCTTGAGTACATTATTTAAAGAAGCATAAATAAAACGTAGATAAACTGCAAAAGCCCCATAGTGGATTGTCCAAAGCCATAGTTCAAAACAGGAAAGTCCAAGCAATACATTTCTCTTCTTCAAGCTGGATGTTGAGGTAGGTCAAGCTGCTGTGTTCCCTCCCTGAGGACCTGGGGGGGGGGGGGAACGGAAGAAAGAAGACGAAAGAAAAATAGAGTCAGACATAAAGCCTGAGTAAGTTTAGTACTATTTTGTCTATGAATAAAGAACTGGGTATGATAAGTAATAACAAGAAGTGGGCAAACACTATAACTTGGTTAAGTTGCCTAGGGTCGAATATACTATCGTACCCCATGTTAATCTCTGAACCCATATAAACTAGTTTCCAACTGGCACCCCATAGTCAGGGTGATGTGATCCATTCTATGATGATCGGCTCCTACTCGCGTAGTTACATGTGTCTTACGGCCCCCGATGTCTGTAGTTACCTATGCTGGTCCCACCATGGGGTGTATCAAGTCCCATAGTGGCAACCCGACACAACCTTAGAGTGCACAGGTATGCTACTGCTGCCCAGTGCTTTATTTTTCTGTGCCGGAGTGCGTGCACGCCCGCACACCGTTAGAACCTACACTGCTACACCACCGCCGTCGCTTTGACCTCTTACAATCAGCCCAGTAATTGTAACACCCCACACCCGCTATAGTCACTCACTAAGGGAATGCCATAGCATCGATGGAGTATTTTTAGTGAGTATAGAACAGTAAAATTACAACAAGACAGATATAATGTAATACTTGAAAATTTAAAACATCATCTCATAGCAGCGGAAAGTAAAACATGTTTGGTTACATCATAAAACCATAACAAGAGTCAAGTACAAAATATCCATCCTGAATAAAATAAGTACATAATCCCACTACTCATAACAAATAGCCATAACAGAAAAGATAAGATAAGCTGAGCTCTACATCTACGGTCCAAGCTCCAAGAGATAGATAAAGCAAACTGATCAAAGCCCACTAGCACTAGGCCCAACCTGAGGACCTGAAGGAAAAAGATAAAAACAACGGGGGTCAGACATAAGCCTGAGTGAACCCTATCTCCTTAATAATACAATTATTAAAGTAATTAGGGTATGATATGAACTCGGTATGGTATCTTTGGGGATAATGACTACACTAAGTTGCCCACGAACACAGGACGAACTAAGATAACCGTAAAGACGCATCTACCCACCCAAGGATAATTACTAACTGCACCACACCAGTCACTCCTACTCAAAGGTTGATCCCACCCAAGGATATCAAAGATAGATATAACCAGTAGTTTCCTGTACCCTAGTTGACTACATAGGTGCCGTCTGCCCCTATCTCTACTAGGTGTACCCCACTACCCCAAGCGATCGGCTCCCTAACGTAGGTATCCGTGCTGGGCCCACAGTGGGGTGTATCATTCCCCAAAGTGGCAACCCAAAAGCAACACCGGTGCACGGGTTATACCTACACGATGCAACAACGTCTTACCTCCCAGTCCCGGGCCCACACACGCATATGAAACCCGATGGGCCTGCGTTGCCACCGCTAACCCCGTTTTGGCCACTTATAGACAAGCCCAGTATGCGTGCCCCGTCCTCGGCTTGGGCCGAGCTACAAAGATACATATGGGATACTGGTTGTAATGGGCCCTCCACAAGCTACCCACCAGAGCTTGTTATTAATCTAGTGTTCCCCACTTAACCCTTTAATCATGTTTAATTACATGTTTCACTTGGTTAAGTATTCTAATCGTATTTTCTATTGCCACCCAAGGCAACCCACTAGATTCCTCATGCCACCCAAGGCACCCACTTAACCCCTCATGTCCCACTACATGCTAATATGGTTAAGTGTTTCTTAATTAATTAAGACCGTGATTCCCCATAAAGACCTCCCACATTAGACTGGCTGTTATGACCGCCTGGTTAAGCCGGTAGGGTCCGGGCAGTCTTACGTCATAACAGAGTCTAACCTCGTGTCTTTACTTTAATCACGAATTTAATTTGTGCCTAAGACCTCTCACATTAGACTGGCTGTTATGACCGCCTGGTTAAGCCGGTAGGGTCCGGGCAGTCTTACGTCATAACAGAGCCTAACCTCGTGTCTTAGTCGATTAATTACACCTAATTAATCACCCCCATATTAATTATCCCTAATTAATATCAATTTATTCATAACATGGGTAGACCTAACTCAATAGGTAAATTCCCATGGGGTAGACCTAACTCAATAGGTAAATTCCCACTTATGTTAATTAATTTTTTTATGGTATGCTTAATCATACCCATTTCAACATACTTTTAATTAACATATTAATTAACCCCATCGTTCCCCACGTAAATCGTCATTATGACATAACATAATAAAGGGAAGATTTACCACACATAACATGGGTTTAGCATATAACTTTATCATGGGTTAAGAGGATGTCAACTTGCATATATGAGCATGTATTAACCCAACTATATTCAACCCAAACTTGCATATTATCAAACATGTGTCTTACATAACATGTTGCATATGAACTTACATATCATCAAGCATGTGATTTGCATAACATGTTGCATATGAACTTTACATATCATCATACATGTGATTTGCATAACATGTAGAACTTGCATATATGACTTGCATCTTAAAGGAGGGTAAACATGCATAGCATATAAGGGTGTCATCTTGCATATGTATGCATCACATTTAAAAGGGTAAACTTACATGTCATGATTTATGCATAATACCAAACACTTAGCATGCATAAAACCACATACTTAGCATGCATAGAATCAATTACTTATTATGCATAAACACACCACTTAACTTGCATAAACCCAAACACTTAGCATGCATACAATCAAATACTTAGCATGCATAAAATCAAATACTTAGCATGCATAAAATCACATGCATAACTTGTATGACATGTTGAACTTGCATTTCAACATATACATAACTTGCATAAACATTCACATACTTGCATAGGCTTGCATATTATGTTAAACTTGCATTTCAACATATACATAACTTGCATAAACATTCACATACTTGCATAGGCTTGCATATTATGTTAAACTTGCATTTCGACATATACATAACTTGCATAAACATTCACATACTTGCATAGGCTTGCATATTATGTTAAACTTGCATTTCAACATATACATAACTTGCATAAACATTCACATACTTGCATAGGCTTGCATATTATGTTAAACTTGCATTTCAACATATACATAACTTGCATAAACATTCATATACTTGCATAAGATGTTAAACATGCATATAAGCATATACATGACTTGCATAAGTACTCACATACTTGCATAACATGTTTGCATAATGGATCCATATTCACTTAGTGTTTTGCATCATAAACATCATGAAACAACTTGCATAAAAATATCATGATTACATATTATGAAACTTGCATGACATAAGGCATATAACTTGCAAAACACATAATATTCACTACATCAAGCTTGCATAAATATATGGATCCACAAACATAGCCATACTTTATCACATCTTATCATAATCAATTCAATAATTGATTATTAAGGGGATAGAAGCTCACCAAAACAAGATTAGCAAGTTAAATGAAGCAAATCCCAATGATTAAGTAGAAGAAGATGTAGATTAGCTTGCAAACCCTCTTAGGATTTTTAGTGGAGGCTCTCCAATTTTCTAAGTGGTGGCATAATGGCCTTAGATCTATTTTTGGTAAGGATAAGGGGGGTATTAGGGTGTATATATAGATTAGTTAGATGTTTTAGGACCATAGGATATACCCTAGAACCAATCCTAGCCTTTAAAGCATGTCTTGGGGAAGAAGTCAAGTGTAGGAACCATTTAGGGCCCAAAAAAAACAGCCCAAAACTCATCCCGGGCCTCAAAACATGAGCAGTTTTCGTTTTTTATTTTTCGTGAAACTTTGACGGGCCATAACTTGGTCATACGGACTGCGATTTACGAAAACTCGGACTCTATTTCGCGTATTTTTCCGAGACGAACGCAATGGCATAGCCCGTTTCCCCTGATTCAGAATATTAAATTTAATTCTGCTCTGATTTATGTTATAACAAGTTATTTAACATACGGGGTGTTACATTCTCCCCTACTTAAAGGATTTCGTCCCCGAAATCTCTAAGTCAAGAAGAACGTATCCTACCAACCAAACAACCATCTACTCAACCATCAAACACTGGCATCCATTGTCCTTAAAGTTTCTAATGTTGTATGAACATATGCAAAAAGTGTGTGTATATGTTCCCTATCTAATGCAAAATCAGGCGGTCTACTGATTCAGTTGACCTCCTTAATGCAAACCATGATAGTGCCATGCATCCAATATGTATGCGAAAGAACCCTATCGACACATACTATTTCTACATGCGTGCACAATCATTCACCGAATAAATGCATCATCCATATGATAGCACAACCATCATACATCCATTAATATAGCTACCTACACACATTTATATGCAATATGCAATATGAAGTGATTGAGCCGATCTAGTGCCTAAAGTGTGTGTATATGCATCCACGAGCAACCACTAGCAAACACTTGCATCCACTTGCATCCATCAATCATAACATGTCTCAAACACATGTTTCAACCATAGGTTTACCCTATCTAAAAGGTCAAAGGTGCTAACGAGAGGACATACTAAGGACAAGATAAGATAGGCAATAAAGGAGAAGTTAAAGAACATACTCTCGAAAAGAAAAGTGTACAAAGAACGCATCTTCGCTTCCGTCTCCCAAGTAGCATTGCTCTCGTCATCTCCCCATTGCACTTTGACTAGCTGAACCTCTCTGTTTCTCAACTTCTTAATCTCTGACCCAAGGATGCGAGTAGGAGCTCGTCGAATCGTCGCATCACGCTCTACTTCCACTTCTCTAAGCAAGCTTGGATCTACCACCTCTGCGGTCTCATGTAGGCACTTCCTCAAATGTGACACATGGAAAACATCATGTATACCACTAAGTCTGTCTGGCAACTCCACCCTATATGCCATTCGTCCAATTCTTTCCTTGACAGGAAACGGTCCTACAAACCTCGGTGCTAACTTCCCAGCGGATCCAAAGCGAACAACATTCCGTAATGGAGACACTTTGACAAAAACCATGTCCCCAACTTCAAACTCAAGATCAGTCCTCCTCTTATCTGCATAAGATTTCTGTCTGTCTTGCGCTGCTTTCATCCTTCTTCGAATCAAATCAACCTTCTCTGAAGTCTCTCTAACCATATCGGGCCCTAGCAAGATCTTATCCGTAGATTCCCACCAACATGTAGGTGATCGACAAGGCCTTCCATAAAGAGCTTCAAAAGGTGCCATGCCAATACTAGACTGGAAGCTGTTGTTATATGCAAACTCCACCAAAGGAAGATGCTCTTCCCATGTACCTCCAAAATCCAAGATACAAAGCCTCAAAAGGTCTTCCAAAACACGGTTCACCCTCTCGGTCTGGCCGTCTGTCTGAGGATGATATGCGGTGCTCAAACACAACTGAGTCCCCACCGCCTCCTGTAAACTCTTCCAAAACTCACTAGTGAAGATAGGATCTCGATCACTCACTATGCTGGAAGGTACCCCATGCAATCGAATTATCTCTCGAACATAGACTGAAGCAAGCCATGGAGCAGTCCTCTTACTCTTCACAGGTATGAAATGGGCGCTCTTAGTAAGCCTGTCTACCACCACCCAAATTCCTGTATTACTCTTTCTCGATCTGGGTAACCCGTCAATAAAATCCATCGAGACGCTATCCCACTTCCATTGCGGAACCTCCAATGGGTAAGGCAACCCACCTGGTTTCCTTTGCTCCGCCTTCACTTGCTGGCACACCAAACATTGAGCGACATACTCGGCCACGTCTTTCTTCATACTGGCCCAGAAGAAAACCCTCTTCATGTCTTGATACATCTTTTCCCCACCGGAATGAATGGTCATCCTAGAATGGTGTGCATCATCAAGAATAACCTTCCTCAAACCCTCGTCTTGCGGTACACAAAGTCTACCGTCTCTACGCAAGCACCCCCTATCGCCTAGGGTGTACCTACTCAAATGGCTGGACGACTCTCCCCTTATGAGCTTCTCTACCAACTCAACCAACTGTGGGTCGTCCCTCTGTGCTTCTCCAATCCGCCCCAAAAGAGTAGGTCTAACTTCCAAGGAAGCTAGCAAACCGGGTACATAATCAACGGAAGGTCTGAAATCAAATATCGAGATAAATTCCAAGCTTCGTTGTTCCACGGACAACAGACTCAAGGACAACCTCTTTCTGTTCAAGGCGTCCGCCACCACGTTACCCTTGCCAGGTGTATACGCTATCTCAACCTCATAGGATGCTAAGAATCCCATCCACTTTTACTGTCCTAAGATTATGAAGAGTCTCCAACACTTCCCTAAGATGTAGGGCATGCTCTTCTCCACCAGGATATCATCCAAAATCATCACAACTGTCTCTCACGCAGACCACCCTAGTCGAACTCGGCATCCCCCAAATGCAAGCCCCAAAGGCCTAAACCAATATCAGACAAACACCCAAGGGATACCTCCTTCGAATTCAGACGACCTACGTGAGATGATACTAGTAAAAATGGCTAAATAATTACGCCCTTGTCCAATTCTGGATGTCCTCGCCAGTCTCGCTCCAAAACCGTCGTTTATCCCATACTGGCTTTGCTCAGCCTATTGAGCACATACGAAAACTTATTTTGCTCCTAGAAAAGACCAAGATGTCAACCACAAGGACCATCACAACTTATTTAGGTACTCCCTGAACACCCTTCTCATCAAATCAACAAAGTATGCGGGGGCGTTCGTCAAACCAAATGGCATCACCAGCCACTCATAAAAAAAAATCATCCGGAGTCCTAAAGGCAGTCTTCTCTATACTATCCTCAGCCACTCTCAACTGATGAAGTCCCGTGGCTAAGTCCTACTACAAAGATACTGAGGCGCCAGCCAACTGATCAAAGAGATCATCTATCCTTGGCAATGGGTGTCTATTCTTCTTTGTGAGTTTCTTTAGTTCTCTTTAGCCTACACAAAGTCTGAGGGACCCATCCGCCTTCATAACAAAAACTACTGGAGCGCCCCACTCCGATATACTTCGTCTTATGAACCCTTTCTCAAGCAAATCGCCTACTTACTTATGGAGTTCCCTCCTCTCACGAGGAGCCATGTGGCACACTGGCCAAGATACTGGTTTAGCATTATCCACCAGATATATTCGGAAGTCAATCTCCCGCTTCGGAGGTAAGCCCTTCACCTCTTCACACACATCCGGGTATTCCCAGACCGCTCTATCAGATCGCAAACTCTAGACCAACGTGTCAAGCGATTCTAGATAACTTAGCATAACAGATTCTATGGGATTACAAGAGATCTCGAGAGTGTTACCCAGGTGGCCCATAAGCCTAACAACTCTCCCTTCAAAATCAAGAACGGCACCCCTACTGGATAACCAGTCCATGCCCAAAACTAACCCATAGCCCGTGAAGCCCAAAAAGCATCACATCTAAACTCAACGCTAAGTATAGAAACTTTCAAACCCAAACACATCATGGAGCCCCAATTGGGTTTGAAACAACTAAGGGATCATCTACCAAACTGGTGTCTAAGTGCAGTGACTCAACTAACAATGGTGAGATAAACGAACTCGATATATCAGAATCAAATAAAGTTTGAATCAGAAAATAAAGAAATCCAAATTCCAACCTAGACGGTCTTATCCCCATCTGGTACCCTAGTCGTGAGGGAATACAACTACCCTCCAGAAGATTCCATACCTTGCCCTTGCTTCTTTGGACAATCCTAATAACGTGTCCTAGTCCTCCCAAAAGGATAACTACTAGCCTTCTTCTTCCCTATTCTCCACTCATAACCTCCCACTAATGAGGTTTCATCCTTCATTAACTAAACAACTATTTGAGCCTTCCTCTCATCGTCTATCCTATAGGTACCTACCAGTCCTCCTCCTTCTTGAACCAACTTCTAATCTGATTAACGTCTAAGTCCCTTGAAGTGGTTTTCCATCCTTATCTATCTTAGAAAGATCATCTATATGCGGAGGGGAAACTCAAAATGAGAGAAAGGAAGAGATTCAAAATGGAGAATTCGAAAGATATAGATATGGCTATTGGGGATTATGCTTTTCTTTCAAAAACTTTTCTCTTAAAAGACATGTTTTTGAAAATACTTTCTTCTAAAATATTCTTAGAAAATAGTTTTTCTTAAAAATTTTATCTGTTCTGGTAACCTTAAGCTCTGATACCACGTGTAACACCCCACACCCGCTATAGTCACTCACTAAGGGAATGCCATAGCATCGGTGGAGTATTTTTAGTGAGTATAGAACAGTAAAATTACAACAAGACAGATATAATGTAATACTTGAAAATTTAAAACATCATCTCATAGCAGCGGAAAGTAAAACATGTTTGGTTACATCATAAAACCATAACAAGAGTCAAGTACAAAATATCCATCCTGAATAAAATAAGTACATGATCCCACTACTCATAACAAATAGCCATAACAGAAAAGATAAGATAAGCTGAGCTCTACATCTACGGTCCAAGCTCCAAGAGATAGATAAAGCAAACTGATCAAAGCCCACTAGCACTAGGCCCAACCTGAGGACCTGAAGGAAAAAGATAAAAACAACGGGGGTCAGACATAAGCCTGAGTGAACCCTATCTCCTTAATAATACAATTATTAAAGTAATTAGGGTATGATATGAACTCGGTATGGTATCTTTGGGGATAATGACTACACTAAGTTGCCCACGAACACAGGACGAACTAAGATAACCGTAAAGACGCATCTACCCACCCAAGGATAATTACTAACTGCACCACACCAGTCACTCCTACTCAAAGGTTGATCCCACCCAAGGATATCAAAGATAGATATAACCAGTAGTTTCCTGTACCCTAGTTGACTACATAGGTGCCGTCTGCCCCTATCTCTACTAGGTGTACCCCACTACCCCAAGCGATCGGCTCCCTAACGTAGGTATCCGTGCTGGGCCCACAGTGGGGTGTATCATTCCCCAAAGTGGCAACCCAAAAGCAACACCGGTGCACGGGTTATACCTACACGATGCAACAACGTCTTACCTCCCAGTCCCGGGCCCACACACGCATATGAAACCCGATGGGCCTGCGTTGCCACCGCTAACCCCGTTTTGGCCACTTATAGACAAGCCCAGTATGCGTGCCTCGTCCTCGGCTTGGGCCGAGCTACAAAGATACATATGGGATACTGGTTGTAATGGGCCCTCCACAAGCTACCCACCAGAGCTTGTTATTAATCTAGTGTTCCCCACTTAACCCTTTAATCATGTTTAATTACATGTTTCACTTGGTTAAGTATTCTAATCGTATTTTCTATTGCCACCCAAGGCAACCCACTAGATTCCTCATGCCACCCAAGGCACCCACTTAACCCCTCATGTCCCACTACATGCTAATATGGTTAAGTGTTTCTTAATTAATTAAGACCGTGATTCCCCATAAAGACCTCCCACATTAGACTGGCTGTTATGACCGCCTGGTTAAGCCGGTAGGGTCCGGGCAGTCTTACGTCATAACAGAGTCTAACCTCGTGTCTTTACTTTAATCACGTATTTAATTTGTGCCTAAGACCTCTCACATTAGACTGGCTGTTATGACCGCCTGGTTAAGCCGGTAGGGTCCGGGCAGTCTTACGTCATAACAGAGCCTAACCTCGTGTCTTAGTCGATTAATTACACCTAATTAATCACCCCCATATTAATTATCCCTAATTAATATCAATTTATTCATAACATGGGTAGACCTAACTCAATAGGTAAATTCCCATGGGGTAGACCTAACTCAATAGGTAAATTCCCACTTATGTTAATTAATTTTTTTATGGTATGCTTAATCATACCCATTTCAACATACTTTTAATTAACATATTAATTAACCCCATCGTTCCCCACGTAAATCGTCATTATGACATAACATAATAAAGGGAAGATTTACCACACATAACATGGGTTTAGCATATAACTTTATCATGGGTTAAGAGGATGTCAACTTGCATATATGAGCATGTATTAACCCAACTATATTCAACCCAAACTTGCATATTATCAAACATGTGTCTTACATAACATGTTGCATATGAACTTACATATCATCAAGCATGTGATTTGCATAACATGTTGCATATGAACTTTACATATCATCATACATGTGATTTGCATAACATGTAGAACTTGCATATATGACTTGCATCTTAAAGGAGGGTAAACATGCATAGCATATAAGGGTGTCATCTTGCATATGTATGCATCACATTTAAAAGGGTAAACTTACATGTCATGATTTATGCATAATACCAAACACTTAGCATGCATAAAACCACATACTTAGCATGCATAGAATCAATTACTTATTATGCATAAACACACCACTTAACTTGCATAAACCCAAACACTTAGCATGCATACAATCAAATACTTAGCATGCATAAAATCAAATACTTAGCATGCATAAAATCACATGCATAACTTGTATGACATGTTGAACTTGCATTTCAACATATACATAACTTGCATAAACATTCACATACTTGCATAGGCTTGCATATTATGTTAAACTTGCATTTCAACATATACATAACTTGCATAAACATTCACATACTTGCATAGGCTTGCATATTATGTTAAACTTGCATTTCGACATATACATAACTTGCATAAACATTCACATACTTGCATAGGCTTGCATATTATGTTAAACTTGCATTTCAACATATACATAACTTGCATAAACATTCACATACTTGCATAGGCTTGCATATTATGTTAAACTTGCATTTCAACATATACATAACTTGCATAAACATTCATATACTTGCATAAGATGTTAAACATGCATATAAGCATATACATGACTTGCATAAATACTCACATACTTGCATAACATGTTTGCATAATGGATCCATATTCACTTAGTGTTTTGCATCATAAACATCATGAAACAACTTGCATAAAAATATCATGATTACATATTATGAAACTTGCATGACATAAGGCATATAACTTGCAAAACACATAATATTCACTACATCAAGCTTGCATAAATATATGGATCCACAAACATAGCCATACTTTATCACATCTTATCATAATCAATTCAATAATTGATTATTAAGGGGATAGAAGCTCACCAAAACAAGATTAGCAAGTTAAATGAAGCAAATCCCAATGATTAAGTAGAAGAAGATGTAGATTAGCTTGCAAACCCTCTTAGGATTTTTAGTGGAGGCTCTCCAATTTTCTAAGTGGTGGCATAATGGCCTTAGATCTATTTTTGGTAAGGATAAGGGGGGTATTAGGGTGTATATATAGATTAGTTAGATGTTTTAGGACCATAGGATATACCCTAGAACCAATCCTAGCCTTTAAAGCATGTCTTGGGGAAGAAGTCAAGTGTAGGAACCATTTAGGGCCCAAAAAAAACAGCCCAAAACTCATCCCGGGCCTCAAAACATGAGCAGTTTTCGTTTTTGATTTTTCGTGAAACTTTGACGGGCCATAACTTGGTCATACGGACTCCGATTTACGAAAACTCGGACTCTATTTCGCGTATTTTTCCGAGACGAACGCAATGGCATAGCCCGTTTCCCCTGATTCAGAATATTAAATTTAATTCTGCTCTGATTTATGTTATAACAAGTTATTTAACATACGGGGTGTTACAGTAATCGTGCCCCACCCTGCCTAGTTTCAGGGTATCCTGATACACCTTTTAGGGTTACTGCTGAAAAGGGTCCCCCGTTACTAGGTTTTCTATCTCTAGCCAACATGCTAAGTTGGTTAAGTGTTTCTAACCTAACCCCCACCAGTCCGTTTAGTTTAGCATGTTTCATTTTGATTAAGTCTTAGTCCACTTAATCCTAACAATCCTGACTCAGCCTTAATTGTCTTATTAAGGCCCTGACCTCTCACATTAGACAGGTATTGTTGTGGCTGCCTGTTGCCGGTTGGTTCCGGGCAGTCTTACGCCACAACTCAGTCTAACCTCGGGTCCTTATTGGGCTCCATGTTTAACCTCCCACATTGGATAGGTATTGTTGTGACTACTGGACAGCCGGGCGGTTCCGGGCAGGTTTACATCACAACTCAATCCAACCTCGGGTTAAACACATCGTATGTTCTACATTTACATATCTTGTCATTCTTCTTTATTTCTTATATGTAAATATTTGCGGCCCATTATTAAGTTAATGGTGTAAAGGTTACACCAATCATGGGCCCAACCCATACTTGAACTTGGGCCCTTCTATTTTATATTTTCATTCATTAATTAATTTTTAACCCAACGTTATCTTCCCCCGTTTTACAAGTCCGTTCATATATATTGGGCTTAGCCTTTTAAAGCCCAGTTTAGCCATGCGAAAAGGGGAGGCTTATGGCGTATACACGAAGAGGGGAAAGTGAGCGCATGAACTTGCATATGACGTTGGAAAATACATAATAGAAATTGGTGTACTTGCATAGTGGTGACATGTATTTTGGTCATAAAACATAGGTGACATAAATCAAGGCATGTAAACTTGCATAGGTTTAACTACAACATGAACCTATATTCTTATTTAGGCATAATGTCAAACATAGGCATGGCACAAATACTTCTAGCATAAGCATGGCATAATGTCAAACATAAGCATGGCATAAATACTTCTAGCATAAACATGGCATAATGTCAAACATAAGCATGGCATAAAATACTTCTAGCATAGGCATGACATATTGTCAAACATAAGCATGGCATAAATACTTCTAGCATAAACATGGCATAATGTCAAACATAAGCATGGCATAAATACTTCTAGCATAAACATGGCATAATGTCAAACATAAGCATGGCATAAATACTTCTAGCATAAACATGGCATAATGTCAAACATAAGCATGGCATAAATACTTCTAGCATAAACATGGCATAATGTCAAACATAAGCATGGCATAAATACTTCTAGCATAAACATGGCATAATGTCAAACATAAGCATGGCATAAATACTTCTAGCATAAACATGGCATAGGTATAGTTAAACTTGTTCATGGCATAAATATAAACAAGTCATGTTCATAAGGTTTCTACATGTTTACAAAGAGGATACTTTGTTACTAACACAAAAGCATAGTTCAACTTAATTAAATTTAATCACATAACGATGGTATACTTATGCATAAATATTCCTAATCATGGTGTTTGCTTTTAACTTGCAAAAAAAGGGATTTTTGTGTCTAACTTAGCCATGTCTCACATATGTCATCATATAATTCTTTTAAACAAGATAGACTTAATCATGAATTTCAATTATGCCCAATATCATTCATAGCCTAGCCATATTCATAAGTTTTGCAAAAGCATGACTTAATACATGGATTATGGTGTCAAAATTCCAACATAGTTTCATATGAACTATAACAACCAAACTTGTCTCAATTACTTGCAAAATGATTTATGCACAAAATAGACATCATGATGGCATAATAACAAAGCCCCAAACTTGCATGAATTTCAATCAACTACATACATGTAGCTTCAACATAGACTACATAATTTGCGCAATATTCCAAACGTATATTTGCATAGAACTACCGCATGTAGTTCTTTATAATTGAATGACATAATTCAGAATATCCAAAAGTATATAAATCGCACAAATACGAATTTCATTGCCACAATTCAAGCATACATATCTACACAATCATTTGTTCATACCAAAGTAATACTCTACTTACAATGGTTGCGGCGAATTCTCTAATTAAGAGATATGATTCCTTTGTTGAATTGATTAGCTTTAGGTTGCTTGAATTGCTTTAGGCCTTAGAACTTTCTCCCTAATCCTCTCTTTAGTTGGCGGCTATTCTTTGTCGTTCCTCAGCAACATGGCGGCTATAATCTTATTTTGAATGAATAGATTAGGGTTTAGTCTAGGGTTGTTTATATAGAGGTTAGGAATTGATTAGGACCCTTGATGTTGCTAGGTTAGATCGTAGCCATTCATTAGATAGAGAGACCAATTAAACCTTGCCACCTAGCCCTAATGACAAAGCAACCCACAGAAATTCGACCAAACACAGACCAGGCCAGCCAGGAGGGACTGGGTTCGATTTTCAAAAATTAAACTTTAAATTGAGCTGTTTTAGTCTATTTGAATTTTATCTATTGTATACATATATTTTTGCATATATATATATTCTCATATATATACATATATTTTCTTTATTTCCTTATATGTACGTTCTTATCCTTTCAAAATTTGAATTTGTATACGTACATGTATTTGCATGCTCAGTTGGCCCTCTCTAAAACAGAGATAAAAATTATGTCGCCGCCGGGGTTCGAACCCCCGACCTCCATGCTACAAATCCAATGCCTTAACCAACTGAGCTACAGAGGCTTTTGTTAATAAGTCTTAGAATAATAATAATTATTGTCCTCTCCTTACTTCTCTTTTTTCATGTTTTGCTGTAATATTTAAATTAAAGATATCTTCTTCATACGTTATCCGTTTTGCGCAAACTCGGACTCTATCTCAAGCAGAATTCCGAGACGAACGCAATGGTGATGTCCGTTTCCCTTAATTTTTCTGTTACAATTTAATTATACTTTAATTTGTTAATTTACTGTTAACGGAAAAATCCGGGGTGTTACACTGTATATTTGTAAGAATTTGGGGATTGTAAGCCTAAAAAAGTTCATAATTCAGAAATTGGAAGATATAAGGTGTGTGCGAAATTTACTAATATAGATATAATGATTTATCTATTTCATTTAAATCTAATCTATGTTTTGCTCCTGTCAGATCTATTATTTAAATAACTGTAAATTGTGATAACCATTAGATATGATTGTGAATATATTTGAAATTTGTAAATGATATAGTTGTGATTATGTATAAACATGGATTGTACAGTTTTTATAAATTCTCACAAATTCCTACATGAATTATGAAATTGTTGTATATTCCACATAACACTGTGGATCTGAAATCCCATTAAACACAAATTTGTTGTAGTTATGTTCCAGATCTTTAGTTCAGTGCTGAAATATGAAATATGTGAATTTGGGTAAAAAGTTGAATTTGTGTATATGTGATTATAATAATAAAAGAAATATTCCTTGTTTACATTTAATTTTGTTGGGTTTTTGGCTTAAGCATTGTAAATTATGTTGTTTTCCTCATTTATAAATAAAGATGCATTATTTTAGAATCACAAGAAGTATGACAAAAAGAATTAAAAGAAGAAAAGTGGTGCAAAGGTACATATAAAAATAAATATATGTTTTGTATGTAATTTGCATCGACTATTCCAAAATAAAAATATATTACATATATTACTTGTGATTTGGATATATGTCAGTATTACAAAAGAGGCATGATTTACAATGATTTTGGCTAGCCGTCCTTGTGTGACTTGAAACCTTTTTGGCAAGACTAAATGTAGAAAGGGAATGTTTGGTTAATTGATTAGACCAAATCACTGATTTAAAAATAATAAATAAATATTAATAGCTACATTGACCACACGAAAACTAAAAAATGAATATATACATATTATCCATCCAAATCAGTGCAAAATGGTGGAATATAAATTGTACGTAATGTTTGAATTTTTGGATAGTGTTCAAATATGGAATTATGTGTAAATATAAGTGGAAATTAGGCTAAGGTCCCTATTTTGAAACTTAATTAGGCTCACATCCGGTCTTAAACTTATTATAAATTAGGTCCCTATTTTTCTATTAAGAAAATTTGCATACATTTCTGCAACAATTCATCAGCATTAGTTCAACTTTATTTGCATACATGTATGAAACAATTCAGAATATTTGCATACATGTATGCAAAAATTTAGAATATTTGGATACATGTATGAAAATATTCATTAAAATAGTTGCATACATGTATGCAAATATTTTGAATATTTGCATACATGTATGCAACTATTCATCAGAATATTTGCATACATGTATGCAAAAATTCAAAATATTTGCATACACGTATGCAAATATTCATTCATAATATTTGCATATATGTATGCAAATATTATGATTAACGCGTAAAAATGAAAACAGGGACTAAATTTATAATAAGTTTATGACCGGATGTGAGCCTAATTTTGAAACTTAATAGGGACCTGTAGAAAACGCACCCTAAATATAATTCATTTTGAATTAATATATTTATGGTGACCATTTGTTGTAAAATATTGGTATGTTTATGATAGTTAACTCTGATAATTGTTGTAAAATATAATCAAATCTATGTTTTGTTACGACCCAGTTTCTGGACTAATTTTATAATTTATAATTTATATATTATAGTGTTAATTGAATTTAAATGGATTTAAATATTATAGAAATACAAGATAAACAATTATCATATAGTTGTCTAAGTGTATATTCAAATTTATTGTATTCATCAGTATATGTATATATAAACAAGTAAATTTGGGATTTGTTTATATGATTTAAGTTAAATATATAAGTGAATTTTTTTTATGCGTATGAAAGTTCAAATAATTTAGTAAAAGCTTAAAACTCAAAATATTTTATGTGTTTCATATTGATTTAAGAAAATATTTTACATTATGTAAAATTTATTATTTAAGATCTACCTTGCTTGTACAATCGTATATATATATATATATATATATATATATATTCAAGATGCAAGAATCTAAAAGAAAGTCCAGCTTCACGGCCCATCAGAAAGCCCAAAGGTCTACTCCACTTCAATTCCAACTGCTCCAGATTTCATTACCCTGTGTCATGTAATTCGATCCCCCATCTCTCTAAAAATTGCACATTTCTCCAGCTTCTAATTGATTTACTTCCATTATCACGAGATAAAAAAACAATTTCCTTTTCAATTTTCAACAAAGTAGATAGAGAATGATTTTTACGCCCTTGAAAAATCCTCAAATTCCTTTCCTTCCAAATGAAATAGATTGCAGTTGAAAAAGCAGCACAAGCTATATCTCTCAATTGGTCCTTTGAGCTGAAATTTGTGTGGATTAATCTAGCTTCAACTTTCAGATCTGTACAATTATCAAGCGGTAGAGACAGCTTTTGTTTCAGCGACAACCAGATGAAAGCAGAAAAGTCACATTGAAAGTAGAGATGCTGAATTGACTCTGGATGATTTTCACACAAAGGACATAATTCATTTGTGATTTTACCAAAATGTTGAATTCTGTCCTTCGTATTCAATCTCCCCATTATTGCAAGGTATGAAATAAAGCTCATTCTTTTACAATTTTTCCTGTGCTAAACAATAGAAAAAGATGGATCAAAATTATCTTTAGATCTAATAAAATCCCAAGTTTTATGAAAAGAGAAACTTCCCCCATCACACCATTCATATGCATCTTGGATTCTATTAGACTGGATTGAAATGGAATTAATTTCTTCTATTAATTCCCTAGTTGTAGGATGAACATCTGGTTGCCAAGATTCATTTCTAATAATGAACTCAACTTTCTGATTTGCTTGACCAATCAAATGAAACCTATCATAAACTAGTAGATCAACCAAGCATTGGCAATTGATCCAAGGTTCAAACCACAAAGAGGTATCTTTGCCATTCACAATAATTTTATTGAATAATTGCTTTGAATTTAATCTTAATCTTTGGATAGGCTTCCAAGTACAAGAGGCATTAACATCAAAAGCCATTGACCAGATTTATAAGTACTCAATCTCCCCATTGTAAGCAGGACATCCTTTTAGTTTAAATTCATGCTTGTTTTATGGATTTTTTTAGTTGTATTTCTGTATTTGAGACTGGCTGGTTATACGTACTTGCTCATGTATACCAAATTTATAAGTACTCTTTTTCCCTGTAAGGTACCCAGTAGGGGGATTGCGGGGTTTTAACAAGGCTTATAAAGAAGGTTTTATTGGTTTTAAGCAATAAAGTGAACCAAATTTCAAAAAAAAAAAAAATTTGCAAGAATAAAGTACACATTGAAAAAATATATATTATGTATGCATTTAAATGTATGTGTATAGTCTATAATAAAAATGAAAAGAGGAAACTTATTTAAGTTCTAATCCAGGAAAATAAAACATATATAAATATATTAGAAAATTATAAGCCTAGCATAGGATGGGATGGTTAAATGAAATATCATGTATAGATCAAATACAAGAAGGCAAATCATAGCCTAAATATATGTAGCTAGACATCACAATCAACAAAAAATAAGAGAAACAGCTAGCATAAGAAGGGTGGATCTGCAGATATCATATCCTATAGGTTTATGCAAGCTTACCATGTGAAAAGACCTGTATCGGCTCGAACCAGCATTCTATTTGAAGGGATCAAAAATAAACCTTATGCATGCGCAAACCGTGAAAGAAGAATAACATACCATTGATGTGAAGGCTTGCTAAGTGATAGGAACGATAGAAAATCAGTAAGTTTATTTTGCTTAGGTGCTAAGCTAGTATTGTAAATTTATATAAGGTACACACACATGCATTGTGTCAGCAAAGAACTGGGCACATTAAATGTTGAGTAGGAGCAAAATTGGAGACAGTGTAGAATTGTTCAAATCAACATCAACTTACTTATATGCAGCTGCATATACATACACCTCCCTACCATAGCACCTACCCGACTTAAACCTCCCACCTTGCATCCGTAAATACACTTAGAAAACCTCACAAACACATAGCCAAATACACCGTCGAACAAGTGTAAATAGAATAAAATTTAGAACTAAAATGGTAGGAAAAGCAGTGGGAAACAAGAACAAAACCTGGAAACAAAACTGCGGCAAACACAGTTAAGATTGGTGAACTATAATCAAAGACTGGAGAAAAAAGAAAGCACATACAATAGCTTGGAAATGAAAAGAGATAGAGGAGAAAACTGAGAATAGAAGCATGAAGGACTGGAGAATGGAAGTGCCTAAACGGGGGGTAAATTTGTGAGTTAACACTCTTAAATTGTTCTATGTTTGAATCCTAGTAAGTTCTAACTGTAGGTGTGCAAATGTAAACTCATCGTCTGATTTAAATAATGAATGTTATTTAGAAGGTAAATCTCTGAAATATAGTTAGCTTAAGATAAGGATTTAAACATCCTGGAAGTCAAATACAAGTACAGTCTTGAAATTGTAAGTAAAACAACATAAAACTTTTCTCTTTGTTACTTCTTGTAAATTCAAACATATATGTGTAGATATGTATCTATGGTATTTGATTCAAACATATATGTTGGTAAAGGATTAATAGCTGAGTAGGTAGAATATGACCTAATCCTGAGAAAACAGAGTGCTATTTAATTTAGTTATTTAAAATTTGTAAGGGTAAACTCTAAAATTTGTTTGTTAAGACTAGAGTCTGAACAACTAGATAAAAAGGCAGTATAAAACAAATAAGACTGTAGAATATATATAGAAACAGTGAACAAAACTCTAAACTGATTCTCTTGCAAAACTGTTATATGTGCATCAACCTTATGGCTTCATGAAGTGTTTCTGATTCACATAACATCATATACATGTTATGGTTTGATTTAAGCCCTGTAGGAAAAGTTTCAACTGCATGCATACTTAACAGTATGAATATATAGTCATGCTTAAGTAATTAAAAATCAATAATTAAATTTCTAGTTTGTATTAAGTTTTAAGGTGAACAGGAAAGTTGTTCATTAATACCTTTAGTATATTTTAAAAATAGTTTCACTACGAACCATATTATATATTTTTTGAATTAATCAATTTACTATAAGATGTAAGGAAAACTCAAATTTCAATCCTCATTTTATTAGGTTTCAGACAAGAGTGAATTTAGCTTAGGAAATCAAGAATTTTGGTAATTGAATCACAATTTTTAGTTGACGAGGTTAAGAGAATTTTTAGGTCGACCCGATTATGAACTTCGGCCAAATTGAGGCGTTGGGGGTGATCGTAATCGTCAGCGCTGGAGCTGGAGGAAGGTGGCGAGTTGTTGTTCTTAGGAAAAATATGAATCGATTTTTCTAAGTTGTGATTGGCGAGAACGAGGTGAAAATAGGTAAACTAGGTTGGTTTTTCTTGGCTTAGGACAGCATCAGACTGCGCCTCCTATAGGGATCCTGAAATGATCGCACATAGGGTGTTAGAAAGAGGGCACGGTCGACTTTAAGTGACTGGAGTTGGGTGGCAATCGGTCGTGGGTAATGGCGGTGAGAGGAGATTTAGTGGGAACAGTTTTTGGTAAAATACGAGTTAAAGGTGCATATTTTTATTGGAACGAAGAATCGGGTGAGGAGAAGAAGGGGTTTGTGGTGATGGAGCTGGAGGCGAGATTGTCAATAGCGCGGTGGTGCATGTGTACGGGTATAGGTTGTGCATGGTGAGGAAGAGCAACTGGAGATAGAAGATGGAAGAAAAGCGGAGGAACATATCAGAAAGGAAAAGGTTGTGCAATGCATGCCAGATTGGAGTTTTTCATTGATTTTATGTTGCCAAGGTCGAGTTTTTTTCATTGATTTTATGTTACTAGATTTGAGTTTAAGGGTAGCCAAACCAGTTTGGTCGTGTTTTTTTTACTTGGAAGACTTAAAAAAGGTGACGAAGAGGCTGTTTAGGGAAGTGGGCCTTCTATGTTAATGGGCCGAGTGGTTTGATTAAAATAAAATAAAGAATGGAAATGTTTTATTAAATCCTAAAGGTTTAAATTAAAAACATTATATATAAATTAAAAGAAGAAAAGAAATAATAAAAGAAATAAAAAGGAAAGGAATATGTCATTTAAAACTTTTTAATCTTTTGAAAAACCAAATATATTTTGCGTACTAAGGAAGATGCGTAGTTCGGCGGGTAGCAACATGATGAATCAAGGAGCATGTACGTGAAATCAGGCCCATTAAGATTTTTATTTTATTCAGATAAAATTTGATTTGAATAGGAGTTAGATAAAAAAAATATGTAATAAGAAAAAAATGTTGTTCAAAATCATAGATTTAAATTAAAACATTAATAAATAAAGAAGAAGAAATTTTTTAAGGAAGTTATCCGAAATATTTTGGCTAGGCGAGTGTGAGCCATATTAGACCTGTCAAGATATTTTATTTAATCAATTTAAATAAATTAGAAATAAAGAGTTAAAGATAAATATATAAGTATGTAAATATGAAGAAATGAATAATCGGGAAGCTGTTAGATTAGTTCAAAATTATAAACCAAACTTCGTAGTGTAGGAAAATTTCGAATCTCCAATATTATATATATGCATTTGGAACGAAATATAAAGTTTAAATAAATCAACTGATTTACTTTGAATAACATTATATGAAATAGGTTGTGATCGAAGATCAGATATTTCAAACTAATATTAAGTTTGAAATTAAATGTTAATTGTTATTGATTAATAATGTTGAAATAAATGGTTGTCGTTAATTATATGTTGTGCCGTGAAGTGTTAATCGAGTCTAGATTAATTAAAATAAAATGTTGATACGTTTTATTTAGTTTTAACCGTCTTGTGCTGATTATTGTTCTAAAACTTTGAAATGAGGTATTATAAGTAATTTACTTGAATGGACATGTTATGAAAATATATATGATGTGAAGTAAATTAAAATAAATAGTTTTACTTATCTACATTGTTTAAAGTTGATAGTTAAAACACCGACTATCAAATATTCCCTATGTGTTAGTTCGAAAGGACCAGGATGGGAACTGGACCCAAAACCACTTCGAATTGACTTTACGTACACTAACTTGCAGAGACGATTAAACGATTTAAATAATTGGAGACCGTAGATCTTCATAAGCAGAAGAACTACTTGTTGGAATTCTTCGGTTAGCTCCCAGAGATATTTCAGCCATAATTCTGTCGTAATTGAAATCTTCGTATTTGCAAGGGCTATTCGCTTCTGATCCATAGGGTGATTCCTATATTGGATGCAGCAGGAGAGTGCCTTCAGTTCAACATGTTCCTGGATGACTATATGGACGAATGTCTGACAGAGTATTTCTTGAAAACCACATACGTTGATTTTTACAAATATACCAAGTTGATGGCAAAGAAGGGCACCTCTTTTACACCAAGAGTATATTTGTGGATGTCAATTAGTGATTTGACAGATCTAATAATGTGGCATTCAAAGTAAATGGTCGCCAGATGTTCTAAAGGTAAATTCTAAACCTCAAGCCTTATCAACCGGGAAATGATAGAAATCGGGCAAAAAGCATGGCTATGTGGGTCGCTCCCATTACGGTGTATAATCACTTATCTAGGGAAATTCATTTCCTTCTTTAATCTATTCGATCTTGTTCCTTTCAGGAAACGGTAGTTTGAGCCCAACCATTAGTTATATACATTTGGTACACTCAAGCAAAATGAGTGGTCGATCATGTGTGGTCGGGTTGCAAGATGTTCTTGTTTAACCCTGTGTACTCCCCTCTAGAGATACACATTGGAAGGTGGTTCCATACCCTGTCACAGTCAGAATCCAATCTCTAATAAGCTCGCGCGGTTTTGATTGTACACTATGTATGTGGAGCATGAGATGCAAGCGTTCCACTAGATTGCTATTTATTTGTATTTAGACACTATTATAATATCAGACAAGATATGATTTCAAAAATGTTTTGGGTTATCGTAATGTAAAAACCATCTGTATTTATGTGTGGATCGGTCTTACGATTATCTTTTATTTTAAAAGGATTTTTGAACGTTAAATCAAGTTGCTTTAAAATCGTTTACTCACACCACTCCCATGACTAACCTAGAGTTTATTTTTCTGTGTTTTTCCTAAACTCTTGGGTGCCCAAATTTGCATGAGCAATCAAGCAGTTCAGGATTTTACAGATTCACTTGAAGAAGCTTGGAGTAGGAGGCTTCAACATTTGATATATAGAGTTATTTCCGTTGTATTGTATATATTGTATCTGATGTATGTAAGTTCAAACACAGTTTTTGTATTTCAAGATGTCATATAATATATTTTATTCAGTTTTGTTGTGAGATTCGTGTTCACTCTGATTCTGTTGTGTACTATTTTTTCTTCTATTCTGACTTTCTTTCTTTCTGTTTCTCACCCACTGACTTCTTTCTATTAATGATCTGTAAATTTCTTATGATTGATTAAGTCGATATGTGATACAGTATATGTATCAGTATCGATAATCAGGATCGGAAATTTTTGGGTCATTACAGTTGGTATCAGAGCAATGGTTTCGTAATAACCTTGGCTCTGTGGCGTAACTCGATAGAGATGGGGTTAGTAATACCCTAGAATTAGTTTGAGTGTATATATATGAGCGCGTATTTGTAAATTGATATAAGAGGTGTTTTATATTGTGTTGATTGGTTAGTCAAGTGGATTATGAATTCTAATCGATATGGGATTGCAAACTGTATCAATAAGTGTTTTTAAACTCTTGTATAGAATAATTCGACACAATACTATTTTAAAAGATGGGTAAATGAAATAATTTTACCAAAAATCATATTTTGGTATAAAAGAGTAATTTTTATAGCTGGGTTGATTGCCATTATAATCTGGTAACAGGTTATAACATGAAGATAGTTATATATAACAAATTGGAATTTGTATAAGAACAAGATATACAAATGAGGCGAACCGAAACTAAATTCATACTAGAACTTGAATTTGAAATCCCGGAAGTTAGAATGATTTTTGATGGAAGATTGTTTGGAAAAATAGATTGTCGTGGGAAATTCAAAGGTTTTGAAAAAAATGAAAGGTCATTTCAAACTAATTTGAAATAAAACCAGGAATTTAGATTCTGGAACTTGACAATTTAAGTAAAGCAAGTCAAGTGGATTGAGGCAGTAAAGGTGAATAGAATGGACTAGAGTTGACTGAGGTTAAGTTGAGAAGAATTAAATTGGATTGGAGTTTAAACAGAGAATTAAAACAGATAAGTATGGTTGAACATATTTGATTCAAACCAATGAATTTTGGACTATATATTTGAGGGTGTTAAGAATTAAGAACAAAGTTAAGGAATTGAACCTAATTGAAGATTGATTGAGTTAAATGATTTTTCCGAGTATTGATCTGATGTTGATTTCGGTCTTCGGGGTTAATACATTGAGGATTAATTTCTTACAAGTTTAGTTTAGGAACTGATGAATATGGAAGAATAGTAAGGCATAAATATATATTCAAAATGTTTTTCAATTGAAATAACAGATATTCATAAGTTATGAACATGATTGTGATTTATAGCTAATTACTGATGTATTGAATGTTTAGATTGCAGTAAAATATTTTGGGTAGATGAACTGTGTGTTCTGGATATCGTGATTGTTATGATTGTTAGGGGATGACCCATGTATGTGTGAATATAAATCCAATATTTTGAATATAACTCGAATCTCCTCATCACTCTTTAATTTCGGGGACAAAATTTGTAACGACCCGGGTTTTTGACGATCTTGGTTATCCGATATACAACACATATCGAACATCCAAGGATCGAAAATAACCGAATAGTTAATGAAAGAAATTAGAGGGTGAGAATAGATAAGATAGAAACTTAGAATAGAAGAAGAAGAAGAACACAACATCAGAGTAACACGAACCTCACAGCGGAATGAATAACATATAATATATATAACATAACTTGAAATATACATCTGTACTTGAATATATATCATTATCAAAGTACAACATTTACAACACAGCGGAAATAACTATAGCTATAAAATCCTGAAGCCTCCTGCTCCAAGCTCTTCCAGTATATCTGTAAATCCCAACTACATGACTGCCCGAACAAATTTAGGCACCCAAGAGTTTAGGGAAAACAAAACAAAATAAACTCTGGGTCAGTCATGGGACTGGTATGAGTAAAACGGTTTAAAACAGTTCAAGCAGGTAAATGATATCTCCTAAGACCACGCCGTATAATGGAAGGGGTTTTCCCTTATGAGAATCCAAAATATCTTTATATCAAAAACCTTTTGATATCATAATAATGTCTATCAACCACAATATAATAATCATCTAGCAGAAACGCTTTCATCTCACGTTCTACATATATAGTATACAATCAAAACCGCAAGCACGTATTGGGTAATGGATTTCCAACTATGACAAGGTATGGAACCACCTTTCGCTAGTGTACCTCTAGAAAGGAATACACTGGGTTCAACAAGAACATCTTGCAACCCGGCCACACATGACAGACCACTCATTTCGCTTGAGTGTATCGAATGTATATCACCAACGGTTGGGATCAGCAACCGTTTCCCGAATGGGACAACATCAACAATAGATTTTTAGAAGTAAATGAAACTCTAGATCAGGTGATTAAACACCCTACTTCGGAGCGACCGACTTAGCCATGCTGCCTGCCCGATTTCTGTCATTTACCGGTTGATGAGGATTGAGGTTACGCTTCATCATCACATCAGATTCACATCGAATGCCACATTGTCAGATCCATCGAAAATCACAAATTGACGTCTACAACAGTACATTACGTGTTAGCTAAAGAAGTTTCCTTCTCCGCTTCCACTCTTGGTACGGTTGAAGAAATCAATGTATGTGACCTTTCTGGAAATACTCTGTCATACATTTATCCATACAAGTCATCCAGGAATAGGATGAACCGAAGGTACTATTCAGTACATCCATCTTAGGCACTGTTATCTAAGACTTATACAATAGCCCTTGCACTTTACTCCGTCTTCAATTATCTTTGGCATATATGATTCGCAACGCTTATGCCAATACAAAGTGGTTCTTTGGATAATAATCCAACTGGTCTCTCTATATTAACAACGTTAAAATGGTCAAAAACTTCAATAGTCGGTGAGTTAACTATCAAAGAAAAACACGTATGCAAACAACGATATCATTTCCAAAGGGAAATTATATCGATCAAACATCATTTAACACTTATCTCCTTAGTTCATTTTTCATCTCATGTTTCCCTATATTCTAAATTCTTATTTTCTAAATTTAGAAAATATATGTTATTACCATTTGAAAACATTTCCATTTCTTGTTTTCTATATCAGAAAACATTTCTGGTTCTTAGTGGGAAAACATTTCCAAAACTCCTTCATTGGACTTAGACAGATGTTTAAAAAAACCATCGCGATGCCAACTCAAACCATTACGCTTATTAACTAAATTCCTTTAACCCACATTCACTATCGAACCTTAACCATTCCTTAGTTAAAAATGAAGTCAATCAAGTTGGGGTAATACTACCTCTCAGACCTTAACTGAACTACGTTTCTAACCTTGAAATAGACAAAGTTCACCTTTTAATTCTTTAACAAACCCCCTTACGTAACTCTCTTTCGAATCATCTCTATTCGATAATTCTTTCCTTTGATAAGGTATATTCGATAACTCTATTCAATTTACTCTATTCGATTAACCCTTATCAATTAGCTCTATTGGACTAACGCTATTGGATTAACTCTAATTGATTTAACTCTAGTCGATAACTCCTTTTACTTTATTCGAATCACTAATATTCGATTAACTCCTTTAATTCCATCCGAATAAACTATATTCGATTTATTCCTTTAACTCCATTTAACTCTATTCGAATAACTAATATTCGATAACTCTATTTAACTCTTATTCGAATGACTAATATTCGATAACTCCTTTTACTTTATTCAAATCACTAATATTCGATTAACTCAATTGATTCTATTCGAATAAACTATATTCGATTAACTCCTTTATTTTAACTGTAACACCCCGTAATTCTGTTAATATTAATATTCACAAATTAAAGAATAACTAATCTCAGACGTGAGAATTGTGGGAAACGGGTTGCGCCATTGTGTTCGTCTCGGAATTCTGGTTGAAATAGAGTCTGAGTTTGCGTAAATTGGACTTCGTATGAAGGAGATATGGCCATCGGATGTTTCAGAAAATTCAAAACAGATTTCAGAAAATTTAAAATTCAAAATTCGAAGTCAAACAGGCTAGGCGGGAAATTTCCCGCCCAGCACCCCAGGTCGACTGGGGAGTCGACTGGGCAGTCGACACCTCCCCAGGTCGACTGGGCAGTCGACCTGGGTGTCGACCTGGTCCAGGCGGCTAGGGTTTGACTGAGCCCAATCTTGAGCTGCTGATGTGGCTTTAGGGCTGAGTTGGCAAATTAAAAGGTTCAAGTTAGTTTTGAGTTGATCTGACGGTCTAAATAAATCCTAAACTCTATAAGTACCTAGGTAGTCTCTCACTCTAATTCGCATGAAAAATAGAATAGCCACCGTAATACCGCCGCCATGGAACTCAGTGTAGCCGCCGCCAACTAAGAAGGAAGAAAGCTAATCAAAACCCTAATTCTACTCAACTCTAAATCAAATCAAGACTCTCTTTCTTCTCTAATTGTGAGTATGATGATCTTAACAAGATTATTGCAAACTAATTAGATTAAGATGTGATATGGATCATAAGAAAATGATGTGAAGTGTCATATATGTTGTTGTAAATCTTATGCTATCATGTATGTTGTAAATCCTATGTTATGTGATGATGATATCCTATATGTTGTAAATCATGCTATGATGATATTGTATAGGTTGAAATTTTCTATGCTAAGTTGTGATAAATCATACATGTTATAAAGTCATGATGTTATTATCTATGCTAATTAGTTCATGTTAATCAAATCATAATGTTTGGGCTATGTTGATCTATATGACAAATCATGTATGCAAGTTTAGATTGGTTAGTAAAGATTATGAACATATGCCATGACATCTATTTAGACCTAGAATTATGACATCTAGAATTATGCTATGACATATGTGAATTCTATGTGTTAGATGCTAGTTCACACCATCATTATGTCGCCTAAACTACATATGCTAGTCCATACATAAATTTGGATTATGATCAAATTATGCGAATTGTGACATTTTACTAAACAAGTTGACACCTTTAGATCCATGACATGTGTAGCTTTATGCAAGTTGTAGTTTTTGGCCTATGCAAGTTTAGGTGTTGAACATCTATCACACATGCAAGTTTCACCCCTATTATGATTAGGTCTATTTTATTTGTCTATATGTTGTGATAATTTATCTTTGTGCTATGAGTTAGACTATTCGAGTCTAACGTATATTTTGCGTTGAATAAGCAAACGTATAACGTGGGGTAGGGGTAATATTAAGGATTTAATATTAAGAAATTGGGGTGCAATTGATATGATTTTGCATACCATTAGTGGATGGCCATAATTGAGTCAATTATGGACATCATTAAAGTTGGAAGTAATTAATGATTTGAATAGGGATATATTTAAAACTGGGGTAAAAGATTATAAGTGATAATCAATGCTTAGGACACGAGGTTGGACTCGTTTGTGACGTAAACCTGCCCGGACCCACCCGGCAAATTCAGTAGTCACAAATGTCAGCCCAATGTGAGAGGTCCTAGGCCCAAATTAAAGCATAACAGTTGTAAAGACATGATATTAGACTCTTTTATGGTGTAAGACTGCCCGGACCCGCCCGGCAAATCCAGCTGCCATAAATGCCAGTCTAATGTGAGAGGTCTTTATGAGGTTATGGCCTGAATGAATTAAGAAATACTTAACCAGATAAACATGTAAGGTGGGACATGGGGGTTAAGTAGGTGCCTTGGGTGAAATGAGGAATCTAGTGGTTGCCTTTAGTGGCATTTGAAATACGATTAGTAAGACTTAACAAAAAACACATGTAAATGAACATGACTAAGAGGGTTAAGTGGGATATACTAGTGGGGACAAGCTTAGGTGGATAGCTTGTGGGGGCCCATTTCAACAAGTAACCTAAACGTATCTTTGTGGGCTCGACCCAAGTCGAGGACGGGACACGCATACTGGGCTTGACTATAAGAGGCCAAACGGGGTAGCGGTGGCAACGCAAGTCCAACGGGTTTCATATGCATGTGTGGACCCGGGCTGGTAGGTAATACGTCGTTGCATCGTTTAGGTATAAGCCGTGCATTCTCAAGTTGTATCGGGTTGCCACTTTAGGGGAGTGATACACCCCACTGTGGGGCCAGCACGGGTATCTACGAGTAGGGAGCCGATCGAAAGTGGGTATTGGGGTACACCTAGTGGAGATAGGGGCAGGCGGCACCTATGTAGTCAGCTAGGGGTACACGAAGCTATTTATATAATTTCTAAGTGAATCAAGTGGGATCAACCTTTAGGGTGACTGGTGTGGTGCAGTGTAGTAATTATTCGTTAGTATTAGGTGTGCCTTTAACGTTATCTTTATCTTCTCTTCCATACCCAATAGTTCATAGACATTTCCTTGTTTTCCAGCTTATGCCTTCGTATAATTATTTTGATAATAGTATTATTAGAATTATCATACTCGCCAGACTTTATGTCTGACCCCCTCCATTTCTATCCTTTTTTCCCACTCCAGGTCCTCAGGGTGGGCCCAGCTCTAGCGGAGTTTGATTGGATTGCTTTATCTCTCTTTCGGAAAGCTTGGACCGTTGAAGTAAAGTCCAGCTTGTTATCTTCTTTAATGGCTATTTATGTAATGGGATTATTTATTTTGTTTTATCAAGATGGATATTGTACTTGACTCTGATTTATGGTTTTTATGATGTAACAAACATGTTTAACTTCCGCTGCAATGAAATAAAGTTTTAGATTTTCAAGTACTACTTATTATCTGTCTTGTTGTAATTTTTCTGTTCTATATTCACTTAAAACCTCCATGGAAGTTAATGCATTCCCCTTGTGAGTGACATTAATGGACGTGGGGTGTTACACGTGGTATCAGAGCTTAAGGTTACCAGAACAGATAATTTTTTTAGAAAAACTATTTTTCTAAAGTATTTTTGGAAGAAGTGTTTTCAAAAACATGTCTTGATGAGTAATTTAAATAGGAAAGTTTTTATGAAAAACATAATCCCCATTAGCTATATATCTTTATCTTTCGAATTCTCCATTTTGAATCTTTCCTTTTTCGTTTCAGCATGGCTGAAGATCTTAACCTTCCAGATGGTGTAACGATACCAGGATGGTATAGGAGGTTATTAGAGGCTAGGGCCGCTGCAGGTCCAGCCAATGTTCCTCCACCACCAGTTGCACCCGCTCCTCCTCCTCCTCGCGCTGATACTTTTGCAAAGACGTGCAAGGAATTTAAAGCTATTGGTGGAAAACCTTTTCAAGGGTCAGAAACGTTTGTGGAGGCTAGAGATTGGCTTAAGGAGGTGGAAGAATTGCTAGAAATCTTTGAAGTAGAAGAAGGGAGGAAAGTCAAATTAGCAGCTTGGTTAATGAAGGGAGAGGCCTCGTTTTGGTGGGAGGTCACTAATGGGGAGCGTCCTGTTGATTCTTGGGCGGATTTCAGACGTAGGTTTGAGGCAAAGTTTCTCTCAAGGGCAGAAGTGAATCTATATATGGAAAGGTTCTTGACATTAAAGCAAGGAAGCTCATCAGTGAAAGAATATGTCAACAAATTTAATCAGTTAGCAAGGTTTGGCTTGGACTTAGTGAACACGCTGGAGAAGAAGGCTCTGAGGTTCGTTAATGGATTGAATGAACCGTTGCAAGGGTTGGCTATGACCCACATCCCTATGGGAGCCACCTTTGAGAAGCTAGTAGACATGGCACTCATGCACGAGGAGAAAGGCGCTAATGCTAATAAGGCACCCGAGAAGAAAGGGGATCAGAAGAAACCACAACAGCAAAACAAGAAGGGTGGAAAAGACAATAATGGCAAGGGAAATAAGAAATGCTTTAACTGTGGGACACCAGGCCATCTCAGCAAGGATTGCCGAAAGAAAAAGAAGACTGGCTGTTTTCACTGTGGCGAAGCGGGACATCTAGTGAAGGACTGCCCAAAGAAGGGGCAGATGGAAGGGTCTACCTCGGGAGGACAGGTGCAGGCTCTTATGGCACCAGGGCAGGCAAGGGGACAAGTTCAGGCTCTCGCGGTCTCACCGCTGCAAGAACGAGGTAGAACCATTTCTGTTGAAAGCTTAGTTTTTCTGTTTGATCATCATGTCCGTACTTTATTCGATTCGGGCGCATCGCATTCGTTTATCTCTACATCATTAGTTGAATCACTGCACTTAAACACCAGTTTAGTAGAGGATCCCTTAGTTGTTTCGAATCCAATTGGGGGCTCAGCTTATTTGTCCATGATGTGTTTGGATTTGAAAATTTCTATACTTAGCGTTGAGTTTAGATGTGATGCTTATGTTTTGGGCTTCACGGGCTATGGGCTAATTTTATGAATGGATTGGTTATCCAGAAATGGGGCCGTTCTTGATTGTGAAAGGAGAGTAGTTAGGCTCATGACTCGCCTTGGCAACGCTCTTGAAATCTTTTGTAATCCCATAAATTCCGTTATGCTAAGTTATCTAGAATCGCTTGACGCGTCGGTGGAGAATCAACGATCTGTTAAAGTGGTCCGAGAATACTCGGATATGTTTGAGGAGGTGAAGGGCTTACCTCCGAAGCGGGAGATAGATTTTAGAATATATCTTGTGGATAATGCAAAACCAGTATCTTTGCCAGTACGCCACATGGCTCCTCGTGAAAGGAGGGAACTCAATAAGCAAGTGAAGGAGTTGCTTGAGAAGGGGTTCATAGGACGTAGTATATCGGAGTGGGGTGCTCCAGTAGTATTTGCCATGAAGGCGGATGGGTCCCTTAGACTGTGTGTGGACTATAGAGAACTTAATAAGCTTACTAAGAAAAACAGACACCCACTGCCGAGGATTGACGATCTCTTCGATCAGTTAGTTGGCGCCTCAGTGTTTTCGCATTTGGACTTAGCCACTGGTTTCCATCAGTTGAGAGTGGCTGAGGATAGCATTGATAAGACTGCCTTTAGGACTCCGGACGGTTTCTATGAATGGCTAGTGATGCCCTTCGGTTTGACAAACGCCCCCGCATACTTTGTTGATTTGATGAGTAGGGTGTTGAGGGAGTACCTTAACAAATTCGTGGTAGTCTTTGTAGACGACATCTTGATCTTTTCTAAGAATGAAGAAGAGCATGCCCTACATCTTAGGGAACTGTTGGAGACTCAACGAGCGCATAACCTTAAAGCTAAATTTACTAAGTGTCACTTCTGGAGAGAGGGAGTGCAATTCTTACGGCACGTGGTTTCCAAAGAAGGGATAGCTATGGATCCCGCGAAGGTGGTGGCCATCCAAGATTGGAAGGTCCCTAAAAATGCTACCGAAGTGAGAAGTTTCTTGGGGTTGGCTGGCTACTATAGGAAGTTTATCAAAGACTTCGCAAAGATATCAGCTCCATTAACACGCCTGACGAAGAAGAACCTAGTCTTCGCGTGGGACGTAGATTGTGATGATGCGTTCCAACGTTTAAAGAGAGCTTTGACTTCAGCCCCAGTCTTAGTGCTGCCATACGGGAGTAAGCCATTTACTGTTTATACCGATGCTTGTGGGACAGGTCTAGGCGCAGTCTTAATGCAAGAGGGCAGGGTAATAGCCTATGGAGGAAGACAGTTGAGAGCGCATGAGAAAAATTACCCTACGCATGACTTAGAGTTGGCCGCTATTGTTTTCACGCTTAAGTCTTAGCGTCGTTATCTTCTTGGCGAGAAATTCGAATTATTCACTGACCACAAATCTTTAAAATACTTGTTCTCTCAGAAGGACTTGAACTTAAGGCAGAAAAGGTGGATGGAGTTCTTAGCGTCCTACGACTTCGAGATAACATATACCCCTGGCAAGGGAAACGTGGTGGCAGATGCCTTAAGTAGGAAAGGGTTGTCCTTGAGTCCGTTGTTTGTTGAGCGGCGAAACTTAGAATTCATCTCTATGTTTGATTTTACATCTTCCATTGACTTCGTACCCGGTTTGCTAGCATCCTTGGAGGTCAGACCTACGCTTTTAGGACGGATTGGCGAGGCACAACGAGACGACCCACAGTTGGTTGAGTTAATAGAAAAGCTCAAAAGAGGGGAGTCATCAAGCAATCTCCGTAGGTACACCCTAGATGATAAGGGTTGGTTACGTAGGGACGGTAGACTTTGTATACCAAAATACGATGACCTAAGGAAGACCATTCTTGATGAAGCACATCATTCGAAAATGACTGTGATGGCCCACCCCGCACCAACCGACATTTACTCCAAAGGTGCGCTGTACACATGTCCAGTTAGCACGGAACGGGTCGTCAGAAGGAAAGGGAAGAAGGGAATGAACATTCAAAGAACCTGTAGAATGTCTCACAGCGCATAGAACAAAATATAATAATAACATACTTGACATAAAACAAGAGAGACAGTGCATAAGCTAAAAACCAGAACTAAGCATCATAGCAGCGGAAATCCAAAATATAGCTTATTACAACTTTTCAACTGTCTCAAAGCAAAAGCAAGATAAAGGAGGTACACTACTAATGCCCAAGTAGCGACCACCAACGACACAGGGAGAATGTGTATATATATATATTGTTAGACCAAAAAATGGTCCTAACACCCAAATTATCGTATTTAGAGCGTAGGATATGAAGAAATAACAGAAAAATAAGAGAAAAGCAAGACAACAGGATTTTTATAATGGTTCGGCGTTAATGAGCCTACGTCCACTTCATATTTTCTCATTTCACTCATGGATTACAATTACAATGAATATTGTCTTTCAATCACTTGAATTCAATGAATAATTCTCTCCGAATCCATTGAATTTATTGAGGAAGATGGTGATTATTCATGGAGAAGTGTTGGCTATGGCAGCCATGGATGTTGAGATGTCCAAAAGTCCCTTGAAAATGCCCTCTGAAGGTGTATTGTAACATCCCACATCTGTTAAGGTCACTCACAAAGGGAATGCCTTAACTTCAATGGAGTATTATGGGTACTGGAGCAGAAATATTACAAGATAGACATATATAAAACAGCGGAAAATAAAGTGGAAGTACTTCAAATCATTTATTAAATATAAATGTTTACAAGAAAAGCCCATCAACTTCCAATACCCAATTTCATAGTTAAAATATCTGTCTTGCTCAAAAACAAAGAAGCATAAAAACAAACTGCAGTATTCCCCAATAAAGCAAAGCAAGCCATAGCCAAGAGAAATTCAAGTCATACATGAAAGAGCCTTGGAGCTTGGTAAGATCCGAACTAAGCTGTATTCCCACCCTGTGAACCTGGGGGAGGGAAACGGAAGAAAAAGAGGCAAAACAAAACGGGTCAGTCATAAAGACTGAGTAAGTCCTAGTGACTTTCAGCATAAAAATAGGTAAAGATAGCATGGCATGAATAAACTGAAAGTAAACATAAGCATGATAACAAGGTAGGCAAGATAAACTAAGATATCAGGATAAACTATGATAACAAGATAAACTAAGGTAACAAGATAAACTTCGGGCACGATGAAACAATTATAACATCCCATAATTCCTATCAAGTATCCAACCACATGGTTTCTGTCAAGAATAACATCGCAAGGTTTCTAAGCTTTACCATTAAAACAATATCTATTTGCTCTGCACCACCAAACTAGCATCCTCATAAGTGTCTTACATTGAATGATCCGTATTCCTACTAGTGTCCCAACTAGTGTCCTGTGTAACAAGGATCCGTACCCCCTACTAGTGTCCCAACTAGTAGCCCGTGTTATATAATAATTACAACGTGACCCCAATCCCCGCAATTATGGTAGCCTTCAGGTGTACATCGATTTTGAGGATTCCACCTCGATCACCCCAATGGCCATGTATATATTCGATACACCCTTACTACCTTATCGATTGGCTCCCTACTTGACCTAGTTCTCGTTTGTGTCACGCGGCCCCCTACTTGTAGATACTTGTGCTGGTCCCACCATGGGGTGTATCAAGTCCCATGGTGGCAACCCTGACACGATCAAGATGCACAGCTTTATACCTACTGATGCCCAGTGGCTAAATTTTCTGCGCCAAAGTGTGTGCACGGCCGCACTCCGTTAGAACCTGCACTGCTGCACCAACCGCCGCTAATTTGACCTCTTATAATCAGCCCAGTAATCGTGCCCCACCCTGCCTAGCTCAGGGTTCCGTTGATACCTAATGTGGGTTACTGCTGAAATGGGTCCCCGTTACTAGGTTTTTCTAATGGTTAAATCTGTGGGCCTATATTCTCTGAAATTACCCACCAGCCCTGATGTGTACTTAACCCCGCTACTGATTCCAGCATGTGTACTCAATGGTTAAGTGTATGTGGGCCTATATTTACTAATATTACCCACCAATCCGATATGTACTTAACCCTTCTACTCGTTATGTTACCATGGTTAAGTGTTTACCTTAGTTGACTTAACCTTTCTCGCTTATTATGTTTGATTGGTTAAGTGTGGTTTATTAACTTAACCCCGTTCGTCTATCTGGTTACATTGGTTAAGAATTTTCTTATTAACTTAACCCCATGTGTTACTTAACCCTACCACGCCTCACATCAGATTGGTTAAGTGCATGTTAACTTAACCCCATCCACTAGTCATATTATAATGGTTAAGTGTTATCAACTTATTCAAGTTAACTTATCCCATCCGCTTGTCCTGTTGTGTTGGTTAAGTGTTATTACTTAACCGCAACCACTTGTCTAATTAGCCCGTTGTATTAGTTAAGTGTTCTCACTTTACTTAACTCAACCCACTTATCTAATTAATGTGTTATATTGGTTAAGTGTTCTCTATTTACTTAACCCCACCTACTTGTTTGATTAACACGTTATCTTGGTTAAACGTTCTTAGTTTACTTAACCCTACCCACTGGTCTAATTACCATGTTATGTTGGTTAAGTATTACTATTCGTATTCCCACATGTCACCCACATGTCACCCACTTAACCCCCATGTCCCACAACATGTTTTTCTTTGGTTAAGTGTTACTTAATTTATTACTACCGCACCCCTGTAGGACCTCTCACATTAGGCCACCCTTTTGTGGTTGCTGGATTTGTCGGGCTGGTCCGGACAGTCTTACAGCACAAACGGGCCTAACCTCGTGTCCATACAGTTGTCGCGCGTTTAAATTTCAAATTAGAATTTTAAGATAACCATCCCGTCCGTCGGATCAGTTAGGGATAGCCAGGGAGGGCAGGAAACTTGTATTTTCCAAACCCAAGCCTAGACACTATCCTCTCTGTCACCCTAGGACGTTCTGGTGTATGTGTTATTAGGAGAAAATGTCATTAATATATATAATATTTTCACCCCATATTTGGATTAATTATCCCTAGTCAAATATGTCAAAATATTCCAATTATCTTTATTTCCATAATTTATATTAATTATGTCCATATATGAACATTTATTATTTATATTAATTATGTCCATTTATTAACATTTATTATGGCCCACTTTCCCCTTTAAATCATGTTTATAATTTTTGGTATGTAAATTATACCAAATTAAATGTCACTAACCATGATAATGCTAAACATGACAATTACATGTAATTTCAAATTATCAATCAAAATATGTTGTACCCCACCTTCCCAAACTTGCCACATTAGCCATGCCCAAAATTACTACGTCATATATAATGGCGTTTCCAAATCAATAGTTAAGCCTAATCTAGACTTATCATTTCTATTTACATTTTATACCAAATCTAGATTAAATATCCAAATTCACAATTCATGTCCAAGCTAGATTTAATATTCTAGTTTATGCCCAAAACTTGATTTACCCGCCAAATTTACACATATACCCAAAATTATATGTATACCATGTTTACACCGATTTACCTATAACAAGTTCTAGCTTTACACATATATCATGATCCATGTCAAATTACCTATACTAATTTATATATGCCTAATCCTAGCCAATTTACATATGTTCAACTTATGCCGATTTACATAATTACCAAGTTTCATGCCATTTTACATATGTCAAGATTCATGTCCAATTTACATATATCAATCCCAAATAAACCCAATTCATGATTCATAATTTAGTTATCCCAAACTATAATCCTTTTATTTAATTTACATAGGCCCGAACTCATGATTTAATTTACATGCCAATTCATGTATGCGACTTCATGCCAAATTATTTATGCCAATACCCCAAACTTGCAATTTCAATCATACTGACAATACCCAAATTTCCAATTTCATGTTATGCCATCAATTCCACCCAACACATATATCCAAATAGGCAATATTCCCATATTTTTCCCCGTATTTAATCGTACGCAAATCGCAGTTTAGGCCTAGATCCGAAATTGATCTAGGTTCATCAAAAGAAAATAAATAGGGAAAGGTAGAATTTGCATCAAGATAAGATTGGAGGGAAAAACCTCATCTCAGGCATGAAGAATAGATCTTGATAATAATATCAACATAAATCAAGAAAACTAATTTACAACAGGCTGAATAGATCATGAACTAGACATGAACAAGTATCAAAACTCAAGGTTCAAGAATCAACAGGAATAGATCGATAAACATACTTAAATCCAAATTCACTTTATTTCATGGCCATATTAAAATTAAATATTTAAACCTAAAAATAACTAGAACTTACATAGAATGGCTAATGAATTAGGGAGTGAATTTGTCGTAGAAAGTTGCACTGTCATTGATCTATCCTCTTGAATTTGTTGTAGAAGCATTGATCTTTGATTTGATTTGGGTTTGAACGCTTAAGCTTTAATTTGGAGACGGCGGCCACGGCTCAAGAGAGATTCCAGCAGCATTTAGGTGTCATAAGAATTTGTGTGAGTTAGGCTAGGTCTAGGTGTTCTTTTATAGGTGTAGCACTTCATTTCAGCCATCGGATTAACCCTAAAACCCATCCGGACCATCAAAATTCGTCCCGGGCCTCAAAAATGGGTTCTGGACCACCCCAGGCCAACCAGGTCGACCTGTACAGGGGGGGAGTCAACACTACAGTCGACACAGGGGGGGCAGGTCGACTTGGGTGTCGACACTACAGTCGACACGGGTAGTCTGCCAGAAAGTCTACTGAAATCTTGTTTTCGCCATATCTTGGTCATACGGACTCCGATTTTCGAAAACTCGGACTCTATTTCGCATAATTTTTTCGAGAGGAACGCAATGGTAATGTCCATTTTACCTAATTCCTGATTCTTGAATTAGTTATCCTTATTTTACTATCTTTTCTGTTACATACATCGTTATCGAACTAATTTTTCTTCTCTTCCATGTATTAATTAATTCTTCTTATGAATCACCATTATTTACCCATCATAAGCATATTTTTATATATTTTATTTTATTTTTAATTATATTAAAAATACGGGGTGTTACATTCTCCCCTCCTTAAAGGATTTCGTCCCCGAAATCTTCAAGTTAAGAAGAATGTGTCCTACCATCCATCATCCATCTACTCAATCATCAATCACAGGCATTCATTGTCCTTAATAGATTTCTAATGCTGTATGAACATGTGCAAGAAGTGTGTGTATATGTTCCTTGTCTAATACAAATGATCAGGCCTGATTGATCTACTAAATGCAAAATATGTTTAGTGCCATGAGTCCAACATGTATGCAAATAGTCCTAGTCACATAAACACTATATGTGTGCACAAACATCCATCCATATGCAACATTCACATGATAACACATTCAATTTCATCCACAAACAAGTGTAAACACTCATGCATATGCAATATGAAAGGTGATTGAGCCGATCTAGTGCCTAATGTGTGTAAATGCATCCACGAGCAACCACTAGCAACCACTTGCAGCCACTTGCAACCATCAATCATAACATGTCTCAAACACATGTTTACAGCCAATTGTTCCTATCTAAAGGTATAGTCGAATGATAGAAGCAAGTAAAAACTTTGTGCCCATTAGGCAATGTCAAAACTGGAAATCTATGCCACATATATATTGATTAGGAGAGGAACTCTCTAAGCATCAGCCCCGAAGACCGAAATCAACATCAGACTGACACCCAAAGAATTACTCAACCCAACCACTATATATGATTCTAGGAAACTAAGCATGATGGACTCCTTTGAGGTCACAAGGGAATCCCTTCCTAAGACCAACCCGTATCCTATAAAACCCAAAAAGTTTAGTCCACCCGACGGACATCCTCAAGCCCCAACATATATTACTAGCAGACGAGTCATACTCCCTATGAGGTTCGCAATAGAAATAGGATTGAGAATAGGACCGAGAGGATATACACAAAAGATAGCATGTGAGTAAGCTCTATAGGAAAAGAGAGATCATGGATATACTCTTAAAAAGAGATATGATGCGCGAATCTAGTCTTCAATCTTCTAAGTCGCATTTCTTTGAGCTTAACTCCATTGTGCTTTGACCGCCTTTAACTTCACAATTCCGTAGCTTCTTAATTCTTGTTTCCAAAATACGGGTTGGAATCCATTTCACTTTTGCCTCTCGTTCCACTTTCACTTATTGTCCTCCTAGTATACTCGGATCAAACATAACTGCGTACACATGGTTTCATGCAAGCTCTCCAAAATTCACTAGTGAATCTTGGATCTCGTCCACTTACTATCAGGTATTCCACGTAGAAGAACTATCTCTTGGAAATAAATGCCAACCATGTTGCCAAATGTACTTATTAAGGTGATTCTCTACAACTCATGCATAAGCGAAATGACCCATCCGCCTTAGTGGCGAACACTACTCGATCGGATTACAAATTACCAATAAATGTGTCAAGAGATTCTACGAAACAAATCATGATAGAACCCTAAAGGTTACCTGCGACTTCGAGGGTATTACCGAGGCAAGTCAAGAGTCTAACTACCCTCTTTTACAAAACCGAGAAGGTCACCCTTACTGGATAACCACTCCATCGCTAGAATCAATCCATAGCCCAAAACATAAAGATTACTTCTAGACTCAACACTTAGCATAGACATTCTCAAATCCAAACAAGTCATGAATAAATGAGCCGATTTCCCCAACAGGATTTGAGAAAAGAAGAAAAAAATGGGATCCTCTACCATGCTAATACTAAGGTGCAGAGACTCAACTTTCGAAGCAGAATTAAAAGGATGCGATGTACAAAAACAAAGTTCTAGTGGGATGATAGAAAAGAAAAGCTAAACCATTAACAGAAATGTTACCAACCCTCTTAGATACGCTAGTGGTGAGAGCATTCAATTGCCCTCTTGACGATCTTGTCCCTTGCCCTTGTCCTATAATACTTAACTACATGTCCCTTCTCACTAAAGATACTCTCTCTTGTCATGGGTTTTACTATTCTTTCACTTTGGCCTCTTTCCTCTCACCTTTTTCCTTCTTCGTGGATTAAGCTATAACAACTAGTTCCTTGTTCTTAATGTCCTTGTATAGTTTGTTAACAAGTCTCTCGAAGCTACCTCCAACGCACGACACTCTACCCAACTTGAAATAAGATTAGACGCAGATGGAACTACCACGGCTACAGACGGAGGTTGGGCACTCCTTTGCCCTCCGACATGTGTCGGATGCCTACGAAACTATGGTGAAAAGAGTGAGAAGAAATTTCAAGAGAGAATCAAAAGATAGTGCATATGGCTTTGGGGAATATGCCTTTTAATTAAAACAAAATTTTCTTGAAAATTTGCTTTTTGTAAATGTTTTGAAAATAATTTCAGAAGGTTTTTGAAAACTTTTGCCCAGTCTGGTAACCTTCTGCTCTAATACCAAATGTAACACCCCACATCTGTTAAGGTCACTCACAAAGGGAATGCCTTAACTTCAATGGAGTATTATGGGTACTGGAGCAGAAATATTACAAGACAGACATATATAAAACAGCGGAAAATAAAGTGGAAGTACTTCAAATCATTTATTAAATATAAATGTTTACAAGAAAAGCCCATCAACTTCCAATGCCCAATTTCATAGTTAAAATATCTGTTTTGCTCAAAAACAAAGAAGCATAAAAACAAACTGCAGTATTCCCCAATAAAGCAAAGCAAGCCATAACCAAGAGAAATCCAAGCCATACATGAAAGAGCCTTGGAGCTTGGTAAGATCCGAACTAAGTTGTATTCCAACCCTGTGAACCTGGGGGGGGGGGGGGAATGGAAGAAAAAGAGGCGAAACAAAACGGGTCAGTCATAAAGACTGAGTAAGTCCTAGTGACTTTCAACATAAAAATAGGTAAAGATAACATGGCATGAATAAACTGAAAGTAAACATAAGCATGATAACAAGGTAGGCAAGATAAACTAAGATATCAGGATAAACTATGATAACAAGATAAACTAAGGTAACAAGATAAACTTCGGGCACGATGAAACAAGTATAACATCCCATAATTCCTATCAAGTATCCCACCGCATGGTTTCTGTCAAGAATAACATCGCAAGGTTTCCAAGCTTTACCATTAAAACGATATCTATTTGCTCTGCACCACCTAACTAGCATCCTCATAAGTGTCTTACATTGAATGATCCGTATTCCTACTAGTGTCCCAACTAGTGTCTTGTGTAACAAGGATCCGTACCCCCTACTAGTGTCCCAACTAGTAGCCCGTGTTATATAATAATTACAACGTGACCCCAATCCCTGCAATTATGGTAGCCTTCAGGTGTACATCGATTTTGAGGATTCCACCTCGATCACCCCAATGGCCATGTATATATTCGATGCACCCTTACTACCTTATCGATCGGCTCCCTACTTGACCTAGTTCACGTTTGTGTCACGCGGCCCCCTACATGTAGATACCTGTGCTGGTCCCACCATGGGGTGTATCAAGTCCCATGGTGGCAACCCTGACACAATCAAGATGCACAGCTTTATACCTACTGATGCCCAGTGGCTAAATTTTCTGCGCCGAAGTGTGTGCACGGCCGCACTCCGTTAGAACCTGCACTGCTGCACCAACCGCCGCTAATTTGACCTCTTATAATCAGCCCAGTAATCGTGCCCCACCCTGCCTAGCTCAGGGTTCCATTGATACCTAATGTGGGTTACTGCTGAAATGAGTCCCCGTTACTAGGTTTTTCTAATGGTTAAGTCTGTGGGCCTATATTCTCTGATATTACCCACCAGCCCTGATGTGTACTTAACCCCGCTACTGATTCAAGCATGTGTATTCAATGGTTAAGTGTATGTGGGCCTATATTTACTAATATTACCCACCAACCCGACATGTACTTAACCCTTCTACTCGTCATGTTACTATGGTTAAGTGTTTACCTTAGTTGACTTAACCTTTCTCGCTTATTATGTTTGATTGGTTAAGTGTGGTTTATTAACTTAACCCCGTTCGTCTATCTGGTTACATTGGTTAAGAATTTTCTTGTTAACTTAACCCCATGTGTTACTTAACCCTACCACGCCTCACATCAGATTGGTTAAGTGCATGTTAACTTAACCCCATCCACTAGTCATATTATAATGGTTAAGTGTTATCAACTTATTCAAGTTAACTTAACCCATCCGCTTGTCCTGTTGTGTTGGTTAAGTGTTATTACTTAACCGCAACCACTTGTCTAATTAGCCCGTTGTATTAGTTAAGTGTTCTCACTTTACTTAACTCAACCCACTTATCTAATTAATGTGTTATATTGGTTAAGTGTTCTCTATTCACTTAACCCCACCTACTTGTTTGATTAACACGTTATCTTGGTTAAACGTTCTTAGTTTACTTAATCCTACCCACGGGTCTAATTACCATGTTATGTTGGTTAAGTATTACTATTCGTATTCCCACATGTCACCCACATGTCACCCACTTAACCCCCATGTCCCACCACATGTTTTTCTTCGGTTAAGTGTTACTTAATTTATTACTACCGCACCCCTGTAGGACCTCTCACATTAGGCCACCCTTTTGTGGTTGCTGGATTTGCCGGGCGGGTCCGGGCAGTCTTACACCACAAACGGGCCTAACCTCATGTCCATATAGTTGTCACGCATTTAAATTTCAAATTATATTTTTAAGATAACCATCCGGTCCGTCGGATCAGTTAGGGATAGCCAAGGAGGGCAGGAAACTTGTATTTTCCAAACCCAAGCCTAGACACTATCCTCTCTGTCACCCTAGGACATTCTGGTGTATGTGTTATTAGGAGAAAATGTCATTAATATATATAATATTTTCACCTCATATTTGGATTAATTATCCCTAGTCAAATATGTCAAAATATTCCAATTATCTTTATTTCCATAATTTATATTAATTATGTCCATATATGAACATTTATTATTTATATTAATTATGTCCATTTATCAACATTTATTATGGCCCACTTTCCCCTTTAAATCAGGTTTATAATTTTTGGTATGTAAATTATACCAAATTAAATGTCACTAACCATGATAATGCTAAACATGACAATTACATGTAATTTCAAATTATCAATCAAAATATGTTGTACCCCACCTTCCCAAACTTGCCACATTAGCCATGCCCAAAATTACTACGTCATATATAATGGCGTTTCCAAATCAATAGTTAAGCCTAATCTAGACTTATCATTTCTATTTACATTTTATACCAAATCTAGATTAAATATCCAAATTCACAGTTCATGTCCAAGCTAGATTTAATATTCTAGTTTATGCCCAAAACTTGATTTACCCGCCAAATTTACACATATACCCAAAATTATATGTATACCATGTTTACACCGATTTACCTATAACAAGTTCTAGCTTTTCACATATATCATGATCCATGTCAAATTACCTATACTAATTTATATATGCCTAATCCTAGCCAATTTACATATGTTCAACTTATGCCGATTTACATAATTACCAAGTTTCATGCCATTTTACATATGTCAAGATTCATGTCCAATTTACATATATCAATCCCAAATAAACCCAATTCATGATTCATAATGTAGTTATCCCAAACTATAATCTTTTTATTTAATTTACATAGGCCCGAACTCATGATTTAATTTACATGCCAATTCATGTATGCGACTTCATGCCAAATTATTTATGCCAATACCCCAAACTTGCAATTTCAATCATACCGACAATACCCAAATTTCCAATTTCATGTTATGCCATCAATTCCACCCAACACATATATCCAAATAGGCAATATTCCCATATTTTTCCCCGTATTCAATCGTACGCAAATCGCCGTTTAGGCCTAGATCCGAAATTGATCTAGGTTCATCAAAAGAAAATAAATAGGGAAAGGTAGAATTTGCATCAAGATAAGATTGGAGGGAAAAACCTCATCTCAGGCATGAAGAATAGATCTTGATAATAATATCAACATAAATCAAGAAAACTAATTTACAACAGGCTGAATAGATCATGAACTAGACATGAACAAGTATCAAAACTCAAGGTTCAAGAATCAACAGGAATAGATCGATAAACATACTTAAATCCAAATTCACTTTATTTCATGGCCATATTATAATTAAATATTTAAACCTGAAAATAACTAGAACTTACAGAGAATGGCTAATGAATTAGGGAGTGAATTTGTCGTAGAAAGTTGCAGTGTCATTGATCTATCCTCTTGAATTTGTTGTAGAAGCATTGATCTTTGATTTGATTTGGGTTTGAACGCTTAAGCTTTAATTTGGAGATGGCGGCCATGGCTCAAGAGAGATTCCAGCAGCATTTAGGTGTCATATGAATTTGTGTGAGTTAGGCTAGGTCTAGGTGTTCTTTTATAGGTGTAGCACTTCATTTCAGCCATCGGATTAACCCTAAAACCCATCCGGACCATCAAAACTCGTCCCGGGCCTCAAAAATGGGTTCTGGACCACCCCAGGCCAACCAGGTCGACCTGTACAGGGGAGGAGTCGACACTACAGTCGACACAGGGGGGGGGGGGCAGAGTGTCGACACTACAGTCGACACGGGTAGTCTGCCAGAAAGTCTGCTGAAATCTTGTTTTGGCCATATCTTGGTCATACGGACTTCGATTTTCGAAAACTCGGACTCTATTTCGCGTATTTTTTCGAGAGGAACACAATGGTAATGTCCATTTTACCTAATTCCTGATTCTTGAATTAGTTATCCTTATTTTACTATCTTTTCCGTTACATACATCGTTATCAAACTAATTTTTCTTCTCTTCCATGTATTAATTAATTCTTCTTATGCATCACCATTATTTACCCATCATAAGCATATTTTTATATATTTTATTTTATTTTTAATTATATTAAAAATACGGGGTGTTACATGTACTTATAGCTGTAGGAAAGCTCCTGGGAGCAATGGTTCGTGATGGGGTACGTGGCAGGCGATCCAGAAAAATAGGAGAGCCAGTAGCCTTGTGAATAGGTTAAAACAAGCTGCGTTTGAACAAGTCCGAAGGTCGGATCGCGGTCATAGGTCGGATCGCGGTCATGGGTCGGATCGCGTAGGCAAGGTCGGATCGGATCACGTAGACATGGTCGAATCGGATCGCGTAGGCAAGGGCGGATCGGATCGCGGTCATATTCCAGCTTACACCCGTTCACGGAAATGGGCGTAACTTTCAAACCGTAAGTCCGATTGAGCCAAACCAAAGCTCAAACTGAAGCTAATTCAAAGGGCTATGAGAATATGAGGTCAATAGATCCAAATGAGGTCATTTGATAGGGGTTTCGGGCCAGTTTATACTGATGTTGTGATTTTGACCAAACTGCCTTGTGTCTTCTGACGATGCTTCCAATGCCAGAGAGCGATGTTATCCAGAGATTCCATATGAGACAGCATTTACACAGAGGTGTGTCAACATGATCTTTGCTTTGGGTAGCCTGGTCACAAAGCAGGCTAACATTTTGCCCCCCAAAGTACATCTTATCGAAGATGAGATGTGCTTTGAACATGTTGAGCTAAATCTCTCTAGAACGTCATTTATCCTTGAGAAGGCTTTATCCAACTATTGCATTGCTTCCCTGGGAGCTAGTCAGGCCAAGTTCCACGGAAGGAGTATTCGAGATGATCAAGGAATCGTTTAAACCTTGTCGGATCAAAAGATCTAATTCATCCGTCAGATGTCATGCTAAATCGTTGGCTCCCGAGCGTGATTCTACACACATAGGTCGTTGCCAAATAACATCATCATTCTATGCAAGCCAAGCACGTGGTAGGGTTGGACTTTCTTTTTCATATGAGCCAATGTATGAAGTAGCCAACCAAATCATGGGGCAATGTAAGAATCTTTGGGCTCTGAGCTAACAACTGGACTATTGGTACGAAGCATATCAGATCCAACGTATGAATTTGTCATTTGTACTCAAGTTTGGATTATCTTGGTATTGATCCAGGATCTTAAAATCACATTGAATCGTAACAGTAGGGAATCTGAAGGCCATGATAACTCTAGATCGTGGTCAAAGGAATCCGCGATCGCTCTGGATTGCTTCGCAATTCAATAATCATATGCAAGTCAGTAAGAGACGTTATTAAAATTATGTGGACCAGTGCCTATAGGATCATCACCATCGCAAGGTAGTAGATAGGTTTGTCACACCTTCCATTCGGTGTAGTTTGAGTCTTTAAGTTCACATTCGATCCACAAGCTAGCTCGCTTGGTCGGCAAAGATGAGTAAGGTTGTACTCCGGAGGCATGACATACATGTTTTGAATCCCATTTCATGCCAGGATTTTCTTAAAAGTTAGTCTATGAACCGACACTTGTGCTCTCAGTGCCATCGGAGGACAAGCGAGGTCAGTACTTATGCCCCCAGTATCGATGGGGGTTGAGTTGAGTCAATAAGGCATTTAATCTTGAAGATTTTATACTTCCTGTCGTTGCATATGGTAAGAGTTGCAGGTTCAGCAATCTTAGCCGACCCAGATCATTCTGTATTGTTTCTCAATTTAGCAAAAATCGGAATTGTATATGCAAATGGTTGAACCACATTTGCTTTGATATCATCTCTTCTCTTTAGTCAGATAGTGAGGATTGCCTCATTGGGCATCAGCAACTTCGGTTACTCTCATCAAATCAGTTGCGGAGTCAAGTAAGCTTGTTGAATGCGAGTGAATAAATGTCGTTATGAAGTTAGTTGGGCCCTACCGTTTATGCTTCAGCATAGTCCGAAATGGTTATCACAGTCTTATTGAGTCTCTTTCTCATGCTCGGTCCAATTGTGCCTGACAAACAAGACCATGGGCTCGATAAGTGGTATAGATTCTCTTTGGATTGCACATTCTTGTCATTGTTTTCCAGGGCTTTTCCTTTGTCCTTATCGTTTCAGGAATTAGAAGGTACTCCATTCTTTAGTCAGGAAGGCATCTAGGTCATTCGTCTCGACGCTAACACCTTTTTGTCATGAAAGTCTATCCACTTCAGGGTTGAATTCATCAAAATCTCTGAGCAAGTCTTATTATAGAGAAAATTTAAAGTTCGGGGGAATAACAGGGGATCCTGACGTCCCACGTGTGAGGGCTGTAATTGTTGTTATCCATATCATCTCGAGAAGTGCCGCCTCTCGAGAGGCGCCGAATCAAACTAGCTAGCAGGTTGCCATCAAAGAATTGATGCACATTGTCAAGATCATGGCTGGTGCCCCCAGCATCGAATCTTAGATTACAAAGGGGGTCTTTGCCGATTTCTTGTTTCCACGTCGATATTGCCCCCGGGTCATGGTTCGAGTCATTCGACCTGACCGGGTTCCTGTTTTTCGAATTGTTGCATTCTTTCTTGGAGCTGAGTATGAAATGTCGCTCGAGTATTCATTCGATTTGGAGTTAAAACTGGTCGTGCATGATCTGAGTTTGTCACAATTCTTGCATTCTCATCTAGGATGTTGCCGGTAGCTGTTCCATTTCCCGTGTTTCCATCCATGACGTAGGGAATCGAAACCGCATGCTGCGCGCCTGCTGTTTGGTTTGTGTTCAACCCAAGCTGATGGTTGATATCTGACTGTGCCAAGTTCGTCACTACCTGAACTTCAATTTTATCATTTCCAGCGAATTGATGATTGTTGCTCGGCCTTCCAGTTCATTCCTGAAATAGGTGAAGGTCGGCCTCGGGCTTCTTGATTTTATACGAGCATTAGCCGTCAATCAAGCTTTTGTCATTTGGCTGGGAACGGAGGCATCGAGTAATTGAACTATGCTGCTCAAGGCTCGTATCATGTGCCCCATATCCACAGGGGGTTTTGTTGAGCAGTACACTTCGAATTCATGTCTTCTCTGGATTCATGTTCACTTCTCGCATCAAGAGCCGGAGTTGAGTGCAAAAATGAATTGTTGGTATTCATCCCATGCTAAGCCCTAGTCTCCCATCCAAGCTCCGAGGACAGAAATCAAGCGATGAAGGGTTAGATTGTAGTCACCTCGAGTGCTTCCGTTTTCTCTTTGCATCAAGGGAAAGGTCGGGGACGAAATGGTTGCATCACGTTCAATCATTACATGGGATATATCCAGCCTTATCTGAGCTTCCCATTCTGGAAGTAAGTTGAGATCAGCAGATGGACGTTCTCTTTGCATCTGCTTTCTGGTCTTCAAGGGGCCTGCATCATCCTTCTGGATGCGACCCTTTGTTCGTTTTCCATTAGGATGTTGCCATTGTTGCGAGTGAGGCCCTCGCTTTCTTCACTAGTTATCTCTTGTAAACCTGCGTTTACAAATAAAAATTTTGTTCCTTCCACATTGTCTTGTACCTGCGAATGGGCAAATAAGTCATGAAGCGTTATAAGTAGTCAATGCAATCATAAATGAAAATGCACTAAAGTAGTATGTGTGTATAGGTATGCTCCCAATCAATCATTAACTTAGTGCCTGGCCAGGACTTTGTTGAGGATTGATTAGGATCTTAACTGTTTTGCCCCCATGTCCGGACATGGAGGATCCGGGCTCGGAGTTCAGTCAGTCCCCCGACACTCTGGCGGGGTAGGAGCCCTTGTGGCGCTAAGTCTCTAGCGCCTTTATACTCTCTCTAGAGTTCGAACTCAGCTTTCAATCTGCTCCCCAATCCTTCAGCGGGGTAGGAGTTCTAGCTTGTTTCATGATATGCTCAACGATCCTTCAGCGGAGCAGAAATTATGGGGGGTGCTGAGTCTCCAGCACCTTTCTCAGCGCTTAATCATAGATGCTTTTATACTCTCCTGGCGGTCGCCAAGGTTAGAGTTCGAACTCAGCTGTTCTGTCGCTCCCCGATCCTTCAGCGGGGTAGGAGCTCTTTCTCAGCGCTCAATCGGAGATGCTTTTATACTCTCCTGGTGGTCGCCAAGGTTAGAGTTCGAGCTCAGCAGTTCCGTCGCTCCCCGACCCTTCAGCGGGGTAGGAGCTCTTTCTCAGCGCTCAATCGGAGACGCTTTTATACTCTCCTGGCGGTTGACAAGGTTAGAGTGCTGTCAAGGCGGTTCTTATCATGGTGCATCATCACGCCTTGCGGACGTCATCTTTGCGTCCTTTATACTCTCTCTCGAATCTTGAGAGTTAGAGTTACAGATCGAGTGGCCTTCAATCATGGCGTGTGGCGTGCCCATCACACTCGTCCTAGATTTATACTCCTATCCAAGCTCCGAGGATTAGAGTTCATCGGAAAATATTCGCCAAGGCTTTGGGTTCCTCCGATCCATCTGTGGGAGGATTGGTTGGCACCAAACTTTGGGTACCTGCATCATTCATATTTCTTGAGTTAGTCATGTCATTGACTCAGGAAACATGTAAAAGAAAATTGCATTATTGAGGAATATGCATTTCAAGGGGCCATGTGTGATCCAAGGATTGGACGGTCATCTCGGATCCATCATGAGCTATGCAGCTTTCGTTAGATGGAGAGCATGGCTTTGTAGACGAGCAGTTCGGTCGAGCCCGTTATAGTTCTGTTCCATAATTCCATATGTGGGTGTTAGAAATTTGTTCGGTAGCAAATCCTGGATACCTACATCATCCACATATTAATTCATCTGAGTTAATTACATCAATAACTCATAAATCATGCAAATATAAGAGTCATGGTTATAGAATAATCCTGTTAAAGGAATGAGTATCATTCTCAGTGAAAAATGGTGTTGCATATTCATTGCAGGTCCATTTTGCTTCGCCCTATCTCTGCCAATGAAGGGCTGCCAAAGCCTTTTAGTTGATGAGGAATGCTTTTTCAAATTATTGTGAGGCGGCAGTTCCAAGAATGAGTAGGCCTTGATCGAGGTTTTGAGATGGCAAGGGCGGTTAGTATCATAAGCGAGTGATGAGGTCGCATCCCATTTGAATCGCCTTTCTGCCCCCATGCTGATGGTAAGGATAGAGTGTCGGGGAATCATGTTTGTGCCCCTTATGGTAGGACACCATCACACTGGTGTTACGACGGTAATTGGCAGGAGAACAATGGATTCATGCTTATAGAAATATTTGCACTTTACATGCTAGGAAAAGGGATATTGCTGCTGGTGGAATAATCATATCTCATCAATTTGCTGGTATGCCTCCGATCCCACATCGAGGACAAGGATTGGTGCGCAGACGATCACTCAGTATTCAGACTTGAGTGTTTCAGATCTTTAACTCGCCAGTCTTCAGGGAACAATGAGGCAGTCGGTCATGCCAACTTAGGATGTATCAGCTTCGAATTAGATGATGTAATCTCGAGCGATTCATGCTCAAATCTCCAGTTGCCCCCAGCGTCCGGGGAATGAGTTACTTAGCAGATAGTTGATGAGAGGAGTGAAAGTGTGAATCTTCACTTTCTAACACTAAAATGTCACTCATCAGATATTCGGTTCACGTATATTTCTCATTAAGCTGGGACTTGATTAGTGATTTTGCCATATCATTCAGGGCGGTGAATCAGCAATGAGGCTCATCGGTGTCTATTTTGGGACAACCATCCAAGGAAAATAAGCAATGTTGACTTGCCTGTCATATCTCGAGGCATAAAAATGATGGCACGCTTTTCACTTCACCTTGCTAGACGCGTTCCGTACTGCAGGAAGTTTATCATGGGTTTATCCACGACTCTCTTCCGGGTTCGGTCTCCAATGCTAGATCAACTTCCATCTGATCAATGGTTGGATTTTATAGTGTCTTGATGGGGATCATGCCCATCTTTTACGAATTGTCGGAACCTTCTAACTTGGTCATATTATCCGCGATCTGATCTTCTATGTGCGGAACATGAGGTATGTTGTAACGTTCTAATACATCCAACAACCCTTCTTCCGATTCTAGGTAAGCTGCGAGTGGTGGTTCCTTCGTCTGGAATTCCTTTCGAGCCTGACGAACAGCAATGTGAAAGCCAGAAAATATGCTCAATGCCACTATTCCCAACTCCTTAGCGAGTTTCAATTCGATAATCAGGGTGTCATCTTCGGAGCCGTTGTCAGTAGCGGAGAATTTCAACCGCAAGGCATAGTAAATTGACCGCCCTTTAGGGGTTATTAATAAGACACCGGCGTCGGACAGTTAATCATTCTTTGCACCGTCTGATTACATCTTCCAGGTGCATTTTCTACATCTACCACATCCTCTTCGGGAGTGGTACATTCAGCGATGTAGTTGGCTAATGCTTGCCCTCGTATGGACTTCTTTAGGAGGGAGTTGAGATCAAACTGGTTTAGCTCTATGTCCCGATCAAGCAATTTTCCAGATGCCTCAGGTCGTTGCAGGACCTGTCGTAGCAATTAGTGAGGGTGCATACCATCGGATGAACTTGGAAGTAATGGGGGAGCTTTCTTAGAGCAATCAGCAAGCTGTAGACGAGTTTTTCAATCATTGGGTATACCACGACTACTTTCTTGCTCACATTATTGACTAGTTTCCAGACCTTATCCTCCTTACACACAAGTGGTGCCAACTTTCATGCCAAGCTTCAAACGCCTTTAATTCTTTGTTGTTCATGGCTAACTATGAGGCCTTTAGGTTCATTCCAGATATTGAACATCTCTGTCAGATTCGAAACGTGGTAGGTCGACAGCTCAGACTCCATAAGACTATCACCTACATGGACTTCCATGGGCCTTGCACTTTGGTTGTGGACCATGTAATTCAGTAAGCACTGGTAAGTTGCCTCGGCATCCTTCGGTCCGAATGCCAATTCCATATAATAGTACAGTTCGAGGTCAATGATAAAACATGTTTATTCATGATCAGGCACATGCATAAGAATTTGGTTGTAAGCAGCGCACACGTCCATGAGAGGGATACATTCATGTCTAGTCATTGAATCCACAAGCTGATCAATTCTGATTGACGGGAAGCTTCCTTTTGGGCGAACTTTGTTCAAATCTAAGAAATCAGTGCGTGTGCGCCATTTTCCATTAGCGTTCTTGACAAGGACGGGATTTGATATCCAAGCGGGATGTGTGGCACATCATATAAAACCATTGCCTCTCAACATTCCGACTTCCTCTTTCATGGTAGATGCTTTCCCTGGATCGAGCATACGTCTTGTTTGCTTGGCAAGAACACACTTCAGGTTTATTCTCAACAAATGACTCATAAACTATGGTAAAATCCTGCGAATATTAGCATAGGTCCAAGCGAACACATCCAAGTTTACCTATAGAAAGCATGTCAGTTGCTTCGTTCGGAAGAGGTCTAAATGAGATCCGATTTCAAGACCTTAGTCAGGTCGACGTCACCAATCGGAACACGTGTAGTTGCGTCATTAGATGTCACCCTTCTGCATCCCGAATGATGATCCTTGCTGGGATCTAGATCTTCAGACAGATCCTTGGGCAATTCCTTTTGTGATGCTCCCATTATTCGCAATATTGATACCTCCTTCACACTCCATTTCATCTAGAGGGGAAGCATCTTTGGGTTTCACGCCATCTTTGTTGCGTAGCATGGTCCATCCAGCTGAATAGTCGTCTTCTCTAATAACTTGGTCACCATAGACCATTCCCGCTCCATCTTCGGTTGGCATATTTAGCAATAGGCACTAGGGTGCAATGTAGGCTCTGAATTCTGTTGGAGCTGGTCTGTCTGAATCTTGATCAGATGAGCTTGAACATGATACCATAGCTTGTGAGGCTTCAAGTAAGGTTCGTATATCCTATCACAACTGTTGTATGAAGTGGGGAGCTAATGGTTGATTCATATTTGCGTTGATCTCGAGCTCTCGTCCCTTGACCAAGGTCATATAGTGGCTGGTGAGCAGTCAATGTTGCTATCATCCGGGCAAGGATCCCTAGGTCCAATCATGGCTTGCAGTGATTCAACTGGTATCTGACTCTGGGCAACAAAGCGTGTTGATCCAAATCTTATTCGATGGCAATCAATCTTTGTTGTTGGGTATCCCATTATTGAGAATCATGGTCATTGGGATCTTCTGAGTCATCTTCAGAATAGTGTCTGGATTGTTCTATGTCAATGTCATCTGGTATCCCGACCGTTGGATTGGTTTAAGTCACGTAAACTAGGTGATCACTACTTGTTCAGGAACATCATCGGTTGCATTGGGGAGATCTTTACACCATCGGAGCTCTGGAAGAGGAGGCTGTTATGAGACCATCGTTATTTTGTATACTGCCATAGCCAGCGTGTCGAATCTTTTCAACAACTCCTCACATTCAATAACATCGGTAGATAGAGGTCATGGCTTCTGGAGGAACTCAAATCGTCGCGATTCCATTGTCAAATTCTTTGACAATCCGTTTATTTTTCATTGACAAGCTTTGACGAATGCTATTGGCCAACATATATGTTGAGCTGAAGATGAGCCATGCTCCGAGCCGAAGGCGAGGCCGTCAGCGGGTCCGGGCGCAGCGTCGGCGGGGGTCCGGGGCCCCGTAGTCCCGACGGCGATCGACCTTCCAGCACCGCACGATTTTTTCGATTTTGGAACATGGAGCCTTTTCTGATATGATCTGAAAATTGTATTTTTTCCAAAAAATTGTCACTTTTTTGGATCGGATCGTGACCCTTGTTTGTCGTCATTTTTCCGGGTCGTGGTTCGCTACTTCCTCCGGTTCGTGGTCCAGCTTGGCGATCGGGACACTCCAACCTTCCAGCTTCGGATCGGTTCGTGGTCTTCTCCACTTCGTGGATATGTTCACAACAATTGCTCCAGGTCGGGTCGTGGAAGTATCACCGGGTCGGATCGCGACTTCCTTGCTCGGTCGGGTCGTGGGTTCATCTTGAGACCGGATCGTGGTCTCCCCGCGATCCGCGAGCCCCTCGACCTGCTCCAGCACATTTTCTTTATTATCCTCATTTGGTCGTGAAGCTTGTGAACCCTTAGCTTTTTTCGAAGGTATGAAGCTCTGATTTTCCGAAATCAATGAAATATTCAAAAATGGTAGAAACGCAGACTGTTTTCTTCGAACTTTCAAATCCAAATAGTAGAATAGCAATCCGATAGGCTGAGAATTCAATTCTCAGTGAAAGCACCAAAATGTTAGACCAAAAAATGGTCCTAACACCCAAATTATCGTATTTAGAGCGTAGGATATGAAGAAATAACTGAAAAAATAAGTGAAAAGCAAGACAACGGGATTTTTAGAGTGGTTCGGCGTTAATGAGCCTACATCCACTTCATATTTTCTCATTTCACTCATGGATTACAATTACAATGAATATTTTCTTTCAATCACTTGAATTCAATGAATAATTCTCTCCGAATCCATTGAATTTATTGAGGAAGATGGTGATTATTCATGGAGAAGTGTTGTCTATGGCAGCCATGGATGTTGAGATGTCCAAAAGTCCCTTGAAAATGCCCTCTGAAGGTGTATTAATAGCTGTAGGAAAGTTCCAGGGAGGAATGGTTCGTGATGGGGTACGTGGCAGGCGATCCAGAAAAATAGGAGAGCCAGTAGCCTTGAGAATAGGTCAAAACAAGCTGCGTGTGAACAGGTCCGAAGGTTGGATCGTGGTCATGGGTCGGATCGCTGTCATGGGTCGGATCGCGTAGGCAAGGTTGGATCGGATCGCGTAGGCAAGGGCGGATCGGATCGCGGTCAAATTCCAGCTTACACCCATTCACGGAAAAGGGCGTAACTTTCAAACCGTAAGTCCGATTGAGCAAAACCAAAGCTCAAACTGAAGCTAATTCAAAGGCTACGAGTATTTGAGGTGAATAGATCCAAATGAGGTCATTTGATAGGGGTTTCGGGCCAATTTATACTGATGTTGTGATTTTGACCAAACTGCCTTGTGTCTTCTGACGATGCTTCCAATGCCAGAGAGCGATGTTATCCAGAGATTCCATATGAGACGGCATTTACCTAGAGGTGTGTCAACATGATCTTTGCTTTGGGTAGCCTGGTCACAAAGCAGGCTAACATATATCATACATGGAAGCCTCCTGCCCACCTCCGAATCAGCCACTCGCGCATCACCAGCTAACATGTCTCTAGTCTGCTCGTGTGAGCACCCAGAGTAATAAGAGGAGACATAAAACTCTGGGTCAGACATAAATCCTGGTATGAGCGATAAGCATCTAAAGTGAACGATAACAGGTAGACTAAAACATACCTGAACCTGGACCGACAACCAAAGAGTTAGCACTACATACTGTACAACACTCTAAGGTGCCATATCAAACGGTGTAAAGATACGGAGGTGGGGGAGGTGTGCATGTCATAGTGATGGCAAACAATCAAACATAGCATCCATCCTCACATCTCTCACTCATTGCGTAAAGCATATGATGTTCACCACTTCGATCACCCACCCTTGCTACGATCACTTTGCCCCATGAAGTCATAAATGGCTTCACTGCACTGATAACGTAGCCACTAATCCTTTGCTATGTCCACTTGCCCCATGGAGTTATTCACCCCATCTGCGCTGGCTCATAGCCTTACCAATCCTTACTATATCCACTTGCTCCATGGAGTTATTCACCCCATCTGCGCTGGCTCATAGTCTTACCAATCCTTACTATGTCCACTTGCCCCATGGAGTTATTCATCCCATCTGCGCTGGCTCATAGTCTTAGTACGCATCACCTTGCCCCTCGAGTAGTAATGACTCTACTGCACTGATAATGTAGTCTTGCTACCGTCACCTTGCCCCTCGAGTCATAATGACTCTACTGCACTGATAAGTAGCCCATCATTCATTTTTAGTGGTGGATCGAAGTTATGAACGTCGACAACTCCTTAGCACACATCCCGCAGCAAAGCCCAATCATGAAGTGAACTCATTGGTTCCCAACTGGATCCTGAGCTCTAACTTCTCATATTGGACTACCTTTGCATCTCGGGTTATTAGTCAATACTGGGTCGGGTCGGGTGTCTCTTCAAGCCACCGGTTCGGGTCAGGTCAGCTGCATCGCGTCGTTTCGGGTCTTCTTCTGGTACGGTTCGGGTCGGGTGCTTCACTTCGGTTCGGGTCGGGTGTCTTACTTCGGGTCGGGTGCCATCTCCCCTCCAGTTCGTGCTTCCGCTCCGATCCGCCTCCTCATCCTTTACGTGCTCCGATCTGATCCATCCTCCTCTATCCGCTCCGATCCCTCCTCCTTAATCCGATCCGATCCCAGTTCAGTTAGCGTGGCCTTCCTTTTTGCCAATTTTCTCAAGTGTCAGGTTCCGATCCGATCGAATCCCTTGCCCAGTTCAACATATCCGATCCGAGCCCCCATATCCGATCCGATCCGAAACCTGCACTGCTTTCTGAAATTGTTCTAGCAAGTGTTTATGTCATTCGACGACGTTTTCGACCATTCTAACTATTGAAATCAATCACAAAGCATTTCATACAGTCATAGCAACATGCATAATCAACCACAAACATCAAAACATCAATATGATAGGTTAAAATGGATAAACATACCCCAAAACCCCATATTTCCCCTTAAGCATGTTTAGGTGAAACTAATGATAGGATTAGCAAAACTTAACCAAATTAACCCAAATTCATATCAGATGTCTAAAACATCATTTAGGAATTTATGAACATTTTCCCCGAATTTATTAGTGTATAAATTCGCTAGTTAACACTAATTACCCTTAATTAGCCATAATTAGTGCAAAACTATGCAAATCACTCACCTTAGCCACAAATAAACTAAGATCTGAAATAAATCTCTGATTTGATGCAAATCCCAATGCTAAACAGCAGCTCCAATGTTGATTTGGTGTAGATCTTTCTTGATTAGATGTTGCTAAGCTTAATCCTTGATCAAAAGATGATTTGGAGGTGATTTAGAGGTTGGAGGCCATTTTTAGGGTTCCTTGGTGATAAGTGGAGGCTAGAAAACTGAAATGGAATGATTCTCTACATCATTTCAGCCTCCCCATAACCCTAATCCCGAAATGGGTTATGGGCCTACTCACTAATCATTCTATTTGGCCCGGTTAAGCAGTTTTTCACCCTCCAAACCTTATTTCAGCCATATCTCCCAAACGGTAAGTCCGTTTGGCTTTTATGACCACTCTACGGAAAGGTAAACCATCAAATGAATCCAATGGAAGTGGTTTCAGGTCAAAATTCCTTTCTAATCAAAAGTTATGGCCAAAACAGTACCAACTAAGGGCAAAATGGTCATTTAAAAATCGACAAAAATCATGAACATGGGAAATGACTCTAATAGATGTTTCCCAAAGTTACATGACCATACAACTTCATATGGGAAAGAAATAAATATTCTACGATCCTCCGATGCGTAGGATACTGGTCGTTACACCCTCCCCCCTTAAGAAATTTCGCCCCCGAAATTCCCTAACCAAAACACACAAAAGGGTCCCGCATGCGTATCAATCATAAAACAACAATCAAACATGCAAAACAAGCAAAACAAGTCTACCCTAGCATGCAGAAAAACTAAATTATGAATTAAATCTTACCAGGCAAAGAGTTCTGGATATGCCTTCCTAATGCTCTCCTCCGTCTCCCAAGTACAATCATTCTCGTTCTCGCCCCACTGAACCTTGACTAGCTTCACCGCCTTCCTTCGAAGTTGTTTCGTATCGTGCCCCACAATACTAATCGGCTTGCGGTTCCCAACCGCCTCGGGTTCTACTCGAAGTCCTCTAACTGATCAGGTGAAATAGTCATATTTGAGTCGTGAACGAACTTCCTTAGTTAGGAAACATGAAATACATTGTGAACCCCCGCCATCTTCTCTGGTAAGCCAACTCTATATGCCAAATTCCTGACTAGTTCAAGAACAGGGAATGGGCCAACAAATCTTGGTGCTAATTTGCCTCTCTTGCCAAATCGTATCATGCTTTTCAATGGAGAAACCTTGACAAACACCAAGTCACCAACGGAGAATTTTAAGTCTCTTCTCCTCTTATCAGTATAACTCTTCTACCTATCTTGGGCAGCTTTCATTCGTTGTTGAATGATATTGATCTTATCGGAAGTTTCCCTCACCACATCTGGTCCAAGCACAAACTTCTCGCCAGTCTCTATCCAACATGATGGTGAGTTGCACGGTCTTCCGTACAAAGCTTCATATGGAGCCATACCGATACTGGATTGGTAGCTATTATTATATGCAAACTCTACTAGATGCAAATGGTCATCCCATGATCCACCAAAATCCAACATACAAGCTCTCAAGAGATCTTCCAATATACGATTCACCCTCTCCGTCTGACTGTCGGTCTGAGGATGATATGCGGTACTGAGATGTAATCCTGACCCTAGAGCCTCTTGCAAGCTCTTCCAAAACCCACTAGTGAACAACGGGTCTCGGTCACTCACAATGCTTTTGGGTACTCCATGAAATCTCACTACCCACTTTATATACAATTCTGCTAACTTAGCTGCCGTTCTGGTCGATTTGACTGGTATAAATCTTGCGCTCTTAGTCAATCGATCCACAATTACCCAAATGCTATCATATCCTGATCTAGTCCTTGGTAAGCCATCGATGAAATCCATCGAGACTTGCTCCCATTTCCACTCGAGAATCTCTAATGGTTGCAACAACCCACTAGGTTTCTTTTGCTCGGCCTTAACTAGCTGGCAATTCATGCATTTGGATATAAACTTCCCAACATCTCTTTTCATCCCTTCCCAGTAGTAAGTCTGCTTCATGTCTCGATACATCTTATTACCACCGGGATGTATAGTCAGTTTTGAGTGATGGCATTCTTTAAGCACTTCATCCCTCAAACCATTCACGTTGGGCACAACTAGTCTTCCATTCTTCCGAAGCCATCCATCTCGATCAAGCCCATACACATTCATCTCCTCACCATCGATGTTCATCTCTAACTTGGAGATGATTTCCAATAGATTAGGATCGTCCCTCTGGCTGGAACCAATCCGCTCTATCAAAGTTGGTCTGATCGTCAAACTAGCTAGCATGACTGGATCCAATTCGCACTTTGGTCTGAAATTAAACCCCGCGATATACTCCAGTTGCTTCCACTCAAGAAACATAGCCCCTAAACTGGCATGTCTCCTACTCAAGGCATCGGCTACCGCATTACCTTTCCCAGGTGTATATGCGATACCAAAATCATACGAAGCCAGGAACTCTAACCATCTCTGTTGACGGAGATTCAGATCTTTCTGAGAGAAATGATACTTTAACGATTTATGATCGGTAAACAACTCAAATCTTTCTCCTAAGAGATAGTGTCTCCACATCTTCAGTGCAAACACGATCGCTGCTAATTCCAAATCATGGGTAAGATACTTCTTCTCATGCGGCTTTAGCTGTCGACTAGCATAAGCTACAACCCTACCTCCTTGCATCAATACAGCACCCAGTCCGGTACCACAAGCATCCGTGTATACCGTCATCTCTTCATTCCCTTTAGGAATGACTAACACTGGCGCACGCGTCAACTTCTCTTTTAGACTCTTAAAGGCATCCTCACACACTCCTTCCCAGACGAAGGACTGATTCTTCTTAGTTAATTGAGTCAACGGTGCTGCTATCTTGGAAAAGTCCTGGATAAACTTACGATAATATCCAGCTAATCCCAAGAAACTTCTTACATCTGTTGCATTCTTGGACGTAGGCCAATCTTGTACCGTAGCCACCTTCGCAGGGTCCACGGCAATACCACTCTCTGAAACAACATGACCCAAGAATCTCACTTCCCTTCTCCAAAAGTGACACTTAGAGAATTTCGCTTTCAATTGGTGTTTCCTCAACACCTCCATCACTATCCTCAAGTGTCTCTTGTGTTCCTCCTCTGTCCTTGAATAAACAAGGATATCATCCACGAACACAAGAACAAACTTATTCAACTGATCTCTGAATACTCGATTCATAAGATCCACAAAATAGGCTGGTGCATTGGTCAACCCAAATGGCATGACCAACCACTCATAAAATCCAGACGGCGTCCTAAATGCCGTTTTCGGAACACTCTCATCTGCTACCCGAAGCTGATGAAATCCTGTTGCGAGGTCCAACTGGGAGAACACTCTTGCTCCTTCCAGCTGATCAATCAAATCACCTATCCGCGGTAGAGGATAATTATTCTTCCTCGTTACCTTATTCAACTCGCGATAGTCCACACACAAACGAAGGGAACCATCTGCCTTAGTGGCAAACACAACTGGTGCTCCCCACTCGGAGACACTCCCTCTAATAAGTCCCTTCTTCAAAAGATTGCCGACTTGCACCCCGAGCTCTTGCTGCTCCCTTGGTGCCATACGACGAAGTGGCATCACTATAGGTCTGGCATCTTTCACTAAATCAATACGGAACTCAATCTCTCGGTGTGGTGGAAGCCCGGTCACCTCCTCGAAGACGTCCGGATACTGGCCAACCACGGTCATATCTGACAACTCATCCTGCGGGATGTCGAGGGAATTTACAAAACTAGCCATAACCCCATCACTAGGTAGACTACCAAACACTACCCTCCGCCCATCATCCGCCCTCACTATCACCAAAAAGCCCTCACAGCCTACCGCCACCCCGTATCTTTGGAGCCAATCGACTCCCAATATAATGCCATACCCAGTAAAGCCCAAAACAAAGCAATCACTAACATACATCCATGACTCGATAAGACCAAATTCCTGCAAATCATACTAAGGCTAGTCGAACCACCAATCGGGTTCGTCAAAACCAATGGTCTATCGACTATCTCGGGTTCCAGTCCCAACCTATCTACCAGGTCACTAGATATGAAGGAACGGGAAGCCCCAGTATCAAACAAAGCTCGAACTGGTACATCATAAATAGAAAGCATACCTTGAATAACAACATTCTTTCCTTTCTCCGCCACAGTTGGGGCATTTGACGAAGAAGGAACAACATCAATAGCATATGCTTTCACAATCTGCTTCTCCTTAAGAGGTTGCGGACACTTATCCTTGAAATGTCCTACTTGACCACAGTTGAAGCACTTCTTATCCGCTGGCTTGGCCCGACAATCTTTAGCATAATGGCCATTCTTACCACATCTGAAGCACTCAACATCTTTCTTGCTCTTTTTCTAGCCACCTTTAGATTGGTCCTGCTTCCTCTTATTCTGAGAGTTATTCTTGCCTCCACCGCCTGCTTGCGGCTTTGGCCCTTCTGCAGATGCAGCCTCAGTCTTTGACTTAGGGTAAAGACTCTCTGATTTCAAAGCTTTCCCCACAATCGATTCAAAAGTCTCATTGATGTGATTGATAAGCCTTTCCCCCAAGTATCCATCCAAACCAGTAATGAACTTCTCATTCTTCTTCTCAGGAGTATCGATAAGAGATAGCCCATACTTCGACAAGGTGTCGAACTCAGCAATATAGTCAGAAAATGCCCTTCCGTTCTGCTTGAGTTCCAAGAACCTCTTGAACAACACTGACTTCTGGGCAGCTGGAATAAACTTCTCGCTAAAGCGAGCCTTGAACTGAACCCAAGTAACCTGGTCCTCTGGAGTAGCTGTTCTAATGGCATTCCACCAATTCATCGCTCGCCCTTGCAGCTGACGAGACGCTAGCCTTCTCTTCATCGCATCCTCAAGACCCAAGTCATCAAAGTTACGATCACAACTATCCATCCAATCTTGAACATCTGTGGCCAACTCCGTCCCATGGAACGGCTTCCCACCAAGGTTAGTGTAATCCTTGCACAATCTGTAACACCCCGTATGTTGAATAACTTGCTATAATATAAAACATGGCAGAATTAAATTTTAAATCTGAATCAGGGGAAACGGGCTATGCCATTGCGTTAGTCTCGGAAAAATACGCGAAATTGAGTCTGAGTTTTCGAAAATCGGAGTCCGTATGACCCAGTTAAGGCCCGAAGAAGCTTTCAGAAATTCAAAACAGATTTAAACATGAAAATTTCACATTTCAAAAGAGGCGGGAAAATTCCCACCAGGCAGAGGGTGTCAACCCTAGGGTCGACATGGGTGTCGACCCCCTCCCTAGGGGTCGACCCAGGGGTCTACCCCCCCTGTCGGTCTGTGTGACCTGGGTGCAACCTGAAGGGGTTTGGGCTAGGGTTGGCGGCTAGTGACGCGATCTGATGGCTCTAACCTAATCTAGGGTTAATCTAAGGGCCTAAACTACATCCTAATTCTATAAATACACCCTAAGACTACCCTAATTCATACTAAAATTGGAGACAACGTCGTTATGCCGTCAAAATGCAACTAGAAGGAGCCACCAACAAATTAAAGAGGAAGATAGCTTCTCAAATCAACTTCTAATCAACTCTAGCAACTTAATCTTCTTCATTGAAGTGCTAATCAACAAGTTGTGAGTTTCTATAGCCTTAATAACCAATTGTTGAAATGATTATGATAGGATATAATGAGGTTATGGCTATGAATGTGGATCAATGCAAGTTATGTTATCGTATGCTATATGTTCATGATGTTATGCAAGTTATATGCTTTGTGTTCATGATGTTATGCAAGTTATGCAAGTCATATGCTATGTGATCATGATGTTATGCAAGTTATGCAAGTCATATGATATATGTTCATGAAGTTATGCAAGTTATATGCTATGTGTTCATGATGTTATGCAAGTTATGCAAGTCATATGCTATGTGATCATGATGTTATGCAAGTTATGCAAGTCATATGCTATGTGATCATGATGTTATGCAAGTTATGCAAGTCATATGCTATGTGACCATGATGTTATGCAAGTTATGCAAGTTATATGCTATGTGTTCATGATGCGAGTTATACAAATCGCTATGATAAACATTGATCCATTATGACATCATGTTATGCAAGTTTGGTGTTTGATTATATGCAAGTTCATATATGATATGTTATGCAAGTTTGGTGTATGATTATATGCAAGTTCATATATGACATGTTATGCAAGTTTGGTGTTTGATTATATGCAAGTAACATGTGCAAGTTTACACCTTTGTATGATATGCATACATATGCAAGTTAACCCCTTTGTATGTCATACATACATATGCAAGTTTACCCCTTTGTATGACATAAGTAACTTATGCAAGTTAACCTCTTTATGACATATGTGATTCATGCAAGTTTGGGTTGATTATTTATGCTAGTTGGGTTTGATGCTATATGCATGTTGACACCTTTTAAACCCATGTTGATGCTAATGTTATGCAAGTTGAACCCATTGTATGTGTGATGAATCTTCCCTTTTAAGTATGTCATGTTAGCGAATTACGTGGGGAACGATGGGGTTAATATTCATGTTAATGAAATGGTGTGAAGTTGGTATGATTATGCATACCATAAAGTGGATGGACATAATTGAGTCAATTAGTTACATCGTTAAATTGGTAATTAATTAGGGATAATTAATACAAATTATGGGGGTGATTAATTAGGTGTAATTAACCGACTAAGACACGAGGTTGGACCCTTTTATAGCATAAGACTGCCCGGAATCGACCGGAAAATCCAGCGGCTACAAATGATTGGACCAATGTGAGAGGTCTTAGGCACAAACTAAATACGTGACAAGTGTAAAGACACGAGGTTAGACTCGGTTATGGCGTAAGACTGCCCGGACCCGACCGGCAAATCCAGCTGCCATAAAAGATAGTCTAATGTGAGAGGTCTTTACAACGGTTACGTTCTTAATCAATTAAGAAACACTTAACCAGATAAGCATGTAGTGGGGCATGAGGGGTTAAGTGGGTGCCTTGGGTGGCATGTGGAAATCAAGTAAGTGCCTTGGGTGGCATGTGGAAATCTAGTGGGTTGCCTTGGGAGGCAATAGAAAATACGATTAGAATACTTAACCAAAGTGGAACATGTAATTAAACATGATTAGAGGGTTAAGTAAGTGCCTTGGGTGGCATGTAGAAATCAAGTAGGTGCCTTGGGTGGCATGGGAAATTTAGTGGGTGCCTTGAGTGGCAATTGAAATATGATTAGATGACTTAACCAAACTTTAAACATGTAAGTGGACGTGATTATTTAAAAGGGTTAAGTGGGATACACTAGAAAAAGGGACAAGCTTAGGTGGGTAGCTTGTGGGGGCCCATTTCAACCAGTAACCCATATGTATCTTATTGGGCTCGACCCATGTCGAGGACGGGACACGCGTACTGGGCTTGACTATAAGAGGCCAAAACGGGTTAGCGGTGGCAACGCAAGTCCAACGGGTTTCATATGCGTATGTGGACCCGGGCTGGTAGGTAAGACGTTGTTGCATGGTGTAGGTATAAGCCGTGCAACATTGGTTGTATCGGGTTGCCACTTTAGGGAGTGATACACCCCACTGTGGGGCCTGCACGGGTATCTACGGTAGGGAGCCGATCGCTTGGGGAGTAGTGGGTGCACCTAGTGGAGATAGGGGCATACGGCACCTATGTAGTCAGCTAGGGGTACACGAAACTACTAGTTAAATTTTCTAAGTCCTTGGGTGGGATCAACCTTTAAGTAGGAATTACCCTTGGGTGGGTAGATCTGGTGTGGTGCAGTGTAGGAATTACCCTTGGGTGGGTAGATCTGGTGTGGTGCAGTGTAGTATATATCCTTGGGTGGATAGGCGCGTCTTTACGGTTATCTTAGTTCATCCTAAGTCTAGTTGGCTGCTTAGTGTAGTCATTTATCCCCAATTTTACCATACCGGGTTTATATCATACCCTAATTACTTTAATGATTGTATTGTTAAAGTTATAGGGCTCACTCAGACTTATGTCTGACCTCGTTGTTTTTATCAATTTCCCAACCCTCAGGTTATCAGAGTGGGCCTAGCACTAGTGGGCTTTGATCAGATTGCTTTATCTATCTTTTGGAGCTTGGACTCTTGAAGTAAAGCTCGGTTATCTTTTCTATTATGGCTATTAGTATGTAGTGGGATTATGTACTTATGTTTTAACGAGATGGATATTTTGTACTTGACTCTTGTTGGTTTTTGATATGTAACCAAACATGTTTACCTTCTGCTGCAATGAAATGATGTTTTAAATTTCAAGTATTACTTATATCTGTCTTGTTGTAATTTTTTGTTCTATATTCACATAAAATACTCCACCGAAGTTAAGGCATTCCCTTATGAGTGACCTTAGCGGGTGTGGGGAGTTACACGTGGTATTAGAGCAGAAGGTTACCGGAATAGATAAATTTTTTTGAAAGCTATTTTTCTAAAAACATTTTTGGAAGAAGTATTTTCAAAAACATGTCTTTTAAGAGAAAAGTTTTTGAGAGAAAATAACATAATCCCCAAGAGCCATATATCTTTCCTTCGATTCTCCGTTTTGAATCTCTTCCTCTTTCTCTTTTTGAATTTCCCCTCCGCGTATATATGTCTTTTTAAGATAAATAAGGACTTCCGTATGAAGGACGGAAGAACCACTTCAAGGGACTAAGACGTTTGTCGGGCTAAGAAGTTAGTCCAAGGAGGTGGAGGGCTTGTGGGTACCTTTAAGATGGACGAGGGAGGAAGGTTCAAATAGCTATTAGGTAAATAAAGGACGAAACCTCATCGTGGTGAGAGGTCATGGAAGGAGAATGTGAAGGAGAAGGCCAGTTGTTTTGGAGAAATAGGACACCTTATTAGGATTGTCCAAAGAGGTAAGAAAAAAGTACAGGATCCTCTGGAGGGTAGATGTATTCCCTCACGGCTGGTAGACCTGATGGGGTTAGGACCATCTAGGTTGAAATTTGGTTCTCTCGATCATCCTGTTCGAACTTTATTCGACTCTGGCGCATCGCATTCGTTTATCTCATCATCATTAGTTGAGTCACTGCACTTAGACACCAGTTTAATAGATGATTCCTTGGTTGTCTCAAACCCAATTGGGGGCTCCACTTATTTGTCCATGATATGTTTGGGTTTGAGGATTTCTATACTTAGCGTTGAGTTTAGATGTGATGCTTTTGTTTTGGGCTTCACGGGCTATGGGTTGATTTTGGGCATGGACTGGTTATCCAGTAATGGTGCCGTTCTTGATTGCGAAAGGAGAGTTGTTAGGCTCATGACCCGCTTGGGTAACACTCTCGAGATCTCTTGTAATCCCATGGATTCTGTTATGCTAAGTTATCTTGAATCGCTTGACGCTTCGGTCAAGAGTTTGCGATCTGTTAGAGTGGTCCGGGAATACTCGGATGTGTTTGAGGAGGTGAAGGGCTTACCTCCGAAGCGGGAGATATATCTGGTGGACAATGCTAAACCAGTATCTTTGCCAGTGCGCCACATGGCTCCTCGTGAGAGGAGGGAACTCCATAAGCAAGTAGGGGAGTTGCTTGAGAAGGGGTTCATAAGATGAAGTATATTGGAGTGGGGTACTCCAGTAGTTTTTGCCACGAAGGCCGATGGGTCCCTCAGACTTTGTGTAGACTATAGAGAACTCAAAAGGATCACAAAGAAGAATAGACACCCATTTCCGATGATTGATGATCTCTTTGATCAGTTGGTTGGCACCTCAGTGTTTTCGCAGTTGGACTTAGCCACGGGGTTTCATCAGTTGAGAGTGGCTGAGGGTAGTATAGAGAAGACTGCTTTTAGGACTCCGGATGGTTTCTATGAGTGGCTGGTGATGCCATTTGGTTTGACGAACGCCCCTGCATACTTTGTTGATTTGATGATTAGGGTGTTCAGGGAGTACCTAAATAACTTCGTAGTGGTCTTTGTGGATGACATCTTGGTCTTTTCTAAGAGATAAATAAGTTTTCGTATGTGCTTAATAGGTTAAGCAAAGCCAGTTATTTGATCAACGGTGGTTTTGGAGCGAGACTGGCAAGGACATCCAGAGTTGGACAAGTGCTTAATTATTTAGCCGTTTTTTTACTAGTATCATCTCACGTAGGTCGTCTGAATTCGAAGGAGGTATCCCTTGGGTGTTTGTCCGATATTGGTTTAGGCCTTTGGGGCTTGCACTTGGGGGATGTCGAGTTCGACTAGGATGGTCTGCGTGAGAGATGGATAGTTGTGACGATTTTGCATGGGAGAATATCCCGGTTTCCTCTAGAAGTGGAGAAAAGCATGCCCTACATCTTAGGGAAGTGTTGGAGACTCTTCGAGCGCATAGTCTTAAGACAACAAAGGTGGATGGAGTTCTTAGCATCCTATGATTTCGAGATAGCGTATACCCATGGCAAGGGTAACGTGGTAGCGGACGCCTTAAGCAGAAAAAGGTTGTCCTTGAGTCCATTGTTCGTGGAACGACGAAGCTTGGAATTTATCTCGATGTTTGATTTTAGACCTTCCGTTAACTTTGTACCCGGTTTGCTAGCATCCTTAGAGGTCAGACCTACTCTTTTGGGATGGCTTGGCGAGGCACAGCGGGACGACCCATAGTTGGTTGAGTTAGTAGAGAGGCTCATAAGGGGGGAGTCGTCCAGCCATTTGAGTAGGTACACCCTAGACGATAGGGGGTGGTTGCGTAGAGACGGTAGACTTTGTGTACCGCAAGATGAGGGTTTGAGGAAGGCTATACTTGATGATGCGCATCGTTCAAAGATGACCATTCATCCCGGTGGGGACAAGATGTACCAAGACATGAAGCGAGTTTTCTTTTGGGCCGGTATGAAGAAAGATGTGGCCGAGTATGTCGCTAGATGCTTGGTGTGCCAACAAGTGAAAGCGGAGCAAAAGAAACCCGGTGGGTTGCTTCACCCATTGGAAGTTCCGCAATGGAAGTGGGATAGCGTCTCGATGGATTTTATTGATGGGTTACCGAGATCGAGGAAGGGTAATACGGGAATTTGGGTTGTGGTAGACAGACTTACTAAGAGTGCCCATTTCATACCCGTGAAGAGCAAGAGGACTGCTCCATGGCTAGCTTCAGTTTACCTTCAAGAGATAGTTCGATTGCATGGGGTACCTTCTAGCATAGTAAGTGATCGAGATCCTATCTTCACTAGCGAGTCTTGGAAGAGTTTGCAAGAGGCAGTAGGGACTCAGTTGTGTTTGAGCACCGCATATCATCCTCAGACGGACGGCCAGACCGAGAGGGTGAATCTTGTTCTAGAAGACCTTTTGAGGCTATGTATCTTAGATTTTGGAGGTACATGGGAAGAGCATCTTCCATTGGTAGAGTTCGCGTATAATAACGGCTTTCAGTCTAGTATTGGTATGGCTCCTTTCGAAGCTCTTTATGGAAGGCCTTGTCGATCACCTACATGTTGGTGGGATTCAACGGATAAGACCTTGCTTGGGCCCGATATGGTTAGAGAGACTTCGGAAAAGATTGATTTGATTCGAAGAAGGATGAAAGCAGCGCAAGATAGGCAGAAATCTTACGCGGATAAGAGGAGGACGGATCTTGAGTTTGATGTTGGGGACATGGTCTTTGTCAAAGTATCTCCATTACGGAATGTTGTTCGCTTTGGGTCCATTGGGAAGTTAGCACCAGGGTTTGTAGGATCGTTTCCTATTAAGGAAAGGATTGGACGGATGGCATATAGAGTGGATTTACCCGAGAGACTTAGTGGGGTACATGACGTATTCCATGTGTCACATTTGAGGAAGTGCCTACATGAGACCGCAGAGGTGGTAGAGCCGAGCTTGCTTAGAGAAGTGGAGGTAGAGCGTGATGCGACTATTCGACGATCTCCTACCCGCATCCTTGGGTTAGAGATTAGGAAGTTGAGAAACAGAGAGGTTCGACTAGTCAAAGTGCAATGGGAAGAGGATGAGAGCAATGCTACTTGGGAGACAGAAGCGAAGATGCGTTCACTGTACCCATTTCTTTTTGAGGATATGTCTTTTGACTTCTCCTTTATCGTTTGTCTAGTACTTATCTTTAGTATGTCCTCTCGTTAGTACCTTTGACCTTTAGATAGGGTAAACCTATGGTTGAAACATGTGTTTGAGACATGTTATGATTGATGGATGCGTGTGGTTGCTAGTGGTTGCTCGTGGATGCATATACACACACTTTAGACACTAGATCGGCTCAGTCACTTCATATTGCATATTGCATATAATTGTGTGTCGGTAGCTATATTAATGGATGTATAATGGTTGCGTTATCATATGGATGATGCATTTTGGTGTATGGTTGTGCACACATGTAGAAATAGTATGTGTCGATAGGGTTCTTTCGCATACATATTGGATGCATGGCACTATCATGGTTTGCATTAAGGGGGTCAACTGAATCAGTAGACCGCCTGATTTTGCATTAGACAGGAAACATATACACACACTTTTTGCATATGTTCATACAGGATTAGAAACTTTAAGGACAATGGATGCCAGTGTTTGATGGTTTGAGTAGATGGTTGTTTGGTTGGTAGGATACGTTCTTCTTGACTTAGAGATTTCGGGGACGAAATCCTTTAAGTAGGGGAGAATGTAACACCCCGTATGTTGAATAACTTGCTATAATATAAAACAGGGCAGAATTAAATTTTAAAATATGAATCAGGGGAAACGGGCTATGCCATTGCATTAGTATCGGAAAAATACGCGAAATAGAGTCCGAGTTTTCGAAAATCGGAGTCCGTATGACCCAGTTAAGGCCCGAAGAAGCTTTCAGAAATTCCAAACAGATTTAAACATGAAAGTTTCACATTTCAGAAGAGGCGGAAAAATTCCCGCCAGGCAGAGGGTGTCGACCCTAGGGTCGACATGGGTGTCGACCCCCTCCCTAGGGGTCGACCCAGGGGTCGACCCCCTCTATCGGTCTGTGTGACCTGGGTGCAACCTGAAGGGGTTTGGGCTAGGGTTGGTGGCTAGTGACGAGATCTGACGGCTCTAACCTAATCTAGGGTTAATCTAAGGGCCTAAACTACATCCTAATTCTATAAATACACCCTAAGACTACCCTAATTCATACTAAAATTGGAGACAACGTCGTTATGCCGTCAAAATGCAACTAGAAGGAGCCACCAACAAATTAAAGAGGAAGATAGCTTCTCAAATCAACTTCTAATCAACTCTAGCAACTTAATCTTCTTCATTGAAGTGCTAATCAAAAAGTTGTGAGTTTCTATAGCCTTAATAACCAATTGTTGAAATGATTATGATAGGATATAATGAGGTTATGGCTATGAATGTGGATCAATGCAAGTTATGTTATCATATGCTCTATGTTCATGATGTTATGCAAGTTATGCAAGTTATATGCTATGTGTTCATGATGTTATGCAAGTTATGCAAGTCATATGCTATGTGATCATGATGTTATGCAAGTTATGCAAGTCATATGCTATATGTTCATGATGTTATGCAAGTTATATGCTATGTGTTCATGATGTTATGCAAGTTATGCAAGTCATATGCTATGTGATCATGATGTTATGCAAGTTATGCAAGTCATATGCTATGTGATCATGATGTTATGCAAGTTATGCAAGTTATGCAAGTCATATGCTATGTGATCATGATGTTATGCAAGTTATGCAAGTTATATGCTATGTGTTCATGATGCTAGTTATGCAAATCACTATGATAAACATTGATCCATTATGACACCATGTTATGCAAGTTTGGTGTTTGATTATATGTAAGTTCATATATGATATGTTATGCAAGTTTGGTGTATGATTATATGCAAGTTCATATATGACATGTTATGCAAGTTTGGTGTTTGATATATGCAAGTAACATGTGCAAGTGTACACCTTTGTATGATATGCATACATATGCAAGTTAACCCCTTTGTATGTCATACATACATATGCAAGTTTACCCCTTTGTATGACGTAAGTAACTTATGCAAGTTAACCTCTTTATGACATATGTGATTCATGCAAGTTTGGGTTGATTATTTATGCTAGTTGGGTTTGATGCTATATGCATGTTGACACTTTTTAAACCCATGTTGATGCCAATGTTATGCAAGTTGAACCCATTGTATGTGTGATGAATCTTCCCTTTTAAGTATGTCATGTTAGCGAATTACGTGGGGAACGATGGGGTTAATATTCATGTTAATGAAATGGTGTGAAGTTGGTATGATTATGCATACCATAAAGTGGATGGACATAATTGAGTCAATTAGGCACATCGTTAAATTTGTAATTAATTAGGGATAATTAATACAAATTATGGGGTGATTAATTAGGTGTAATTAATCGACTAAGACACGAGGTTGGACCCTTTTGTAGCATAAGACTGCCCGGAACCGACCGGCAAATCCAGCGGCTACAAATGATTGGCCCAATGTTAGAGGTCTTAGGCACAAACTAAATACGTGACAAGTGTAAAGACACGAGGTTAGACTCGGTTATGGCGTAAAGCTGCCCAGACCCGACCGACAAATCCAGCTGCCATAAAAGATAGTCTAATGTGAGAGGTCTTTACAACGGTTACGTTCTTAATCAATTAAGAAACACTTAACCAGATAAGCATGTAGTGGGGCATGAGGGGTTAAGTGGGTGCCTTGGGTGGCATGTGGAAATCAAGTAAGTGCCTTGGTGGCATGTGGAAATCTAGTGGGTTGCCTTGGGTGGCAATAGAAAATACGATTAGAATACTTAACCAAAGTGGAACATGTAATTAAACATGATTAGAGGGTTAAGTAAGTGCCTTGGGTGGCATGTGGAAATCAAGTAGGTGCCTTGGGTGGCATGGGAAATCTAGTGGGTGCCTTGAGTGGCAATTGAAATATGATTAGATGACTTAACCAAACTTTAAACATGTAAGTGGACATGATTATTCAAAAGGGTTAAGTGGGATACACTAGAAAAAGGGACAAGCTTAGGTGGGTAGCTTGTGGGGGCCCATTTCAACCAGTAACCCAAATGTATCTTATTGGGCTCGACCCATGTCGAGGACGGGACACGCGTACTGGGCTTGACTATAAGAGGCCAAAATGGGTTAGCGGTGGCAACGCAAGTCCAACGGGTTTCATATGCGTGTGTGGACCCGGGCTGGTAGGTAAGACGTTGTTGCATCGTGTAGGTATAAGCCGTGCACCATTGGTTGTATCGGGTTGCCACTTTGGGGAGTGATACACCCCACTGTGGGGCCAGCACGAGTATCTACGGTAGGGAGCCGATCGCTTGGGGAGTAGTGGGTGCACCTAGTGGAGAAAGGGGCAGACGGCACCTATGTAGTCAGCTAGAGGTACACGAAACTACTAGTTAAATTTTCTAAGTCCTTGGGTGCGATCAACCTTTAACTAGGAATTACCCTTGGGTGGGTAGATCTGGTGTGGTGCAGTGTAGGAATTACCCTTGGGTGGGTAGATCTGGTGTGGTGCAGTGTAGTATATATCCTTGGGTGGATAGGCGCGTCTTTACCGTTATCTTAGTTCATCCTAAGTCTAGTTGGCTGCTTAGTGTAGTCATTTACCCCCAATTGTACCGTACCGGGTTTATATCATACCCTAATTACTTTAATGATTGTATTGTTAAAGTTGTAGGGCTCACTCAGACTTATGTCTGACCCCGTTGTTTTTATCTTTTTCCCAACCCTCAGGTTATCAGAGTGGGCCTAGCACTAGTGGGCTTTGATCAGATTGCTTTATCTATCTTTTGGAGCTTGGACTCTTGAAGTATAGCTCGGTTATCTTTTCTATTATGGCTATTAGTATGTAGTGGGATTATGTACTTATGTTTTAACGAGATGGATATTTTGTACTTGACTCTTGTTGGTTTTTGATATGTAACCAAACATGTTTACCTTCTGCTGCAATGAAATGATGTTTTAAATTTCTAGTATTACTTATATCTGTCTTGTTGTAATTTCTCTGTTCTATATTCACATAAAATACTCCACCGAAGTTAAGGCATTCCCTTATGAGTGACCTTAGCGGGTGTGGGGTGTTACACTGGTCCTCTGGAGTAGCTGTTCTAATGGCATTCCACCAATTCATCGCTTGCCCTTGCAGCTGACAAGACGCTAGCCTTCTCTTCATCGCATCCTCAAGACCCAAGTCATCAAAGATACGATCACAGCTATCCATCCAATCTTGAACATCTGTGGCCGACTCCGTCCCGTGGAATGGCTTCCCACCAAGGTTAGTTTAATCCTTGCACAACTTGGCGAAATCGACCCTAGGCGCCTGCACTACTGGGCCAACACCAGCTCCGGGATTGGGAGCTGCCCCTTGCACTTCTCTAAGCATGTCTCTCATGAGGTCAGTAAACATCGCCCTCATGTCAGCAGCATTACCATGGTTGGTCCCTCTACCAGCACCTCTGGTGTCTCTACTCATCGTTCAATCTGTAAAGAGAAAACGATTAACGACCCCATAGTGGTGCTAGTGCAGTGCGACTTCATTCTTATACTATCAATAGTATATATATAGCTTTTGAAAACCAAAGTAATCACAAATACGCACTCTCATATACGTACTATCTCTCCCTAGTGTCTTCCCCTAGGTTAACTACGCAACCTAGAGCTCTGATACCAAGTGTGATGGCCCGCCCCGCACCAACCGACATTTACCCCAAAGGTGCGCTATACACATGTCCAGTTAGCACGGAACGGGTCATCAGAAGGAAAGGGAAGAAGGGAATGAACATATAAAGAACCTGTAGAATGTCTCACAACGCATAGAACAAAATATAATAATAACATACTTGACATAAAACAGGAGAGACAGTGCATAAGCTAAAAACCAGAACTAAGCATCATAGCAGCGGAAATCCAAAATATAGCTTATTACAACTTTTCAACTGTCTCAAAGAAAAAGCAAGATAAAGGAGGTACACTACTAATGCCCATGTAGCGACCACCAACGACACAGGGAGAATGTGTGTGTGTGTGTATATATATATCATACGTGGAAGCCTCCTGCCCACCTCCGAATCAGCCACTCGCGCATCACCAGCTAACCTGTCTCTAGTCTGCTCGTGTGAGCACCCAGAGTAATAAGAGGAGACATAAAACTCTGGGTTAGACATAAAGCCTGGTATGAGCGATAAGCCTTTAAAGTGAACGATAACAGGTAGACTAAAACATACCTGAACCCGGACCTGCAACCAAAGAGTTAGCACTACATACTGTACAACACTCTAAGGTGCCATATCAAACGGTGTAAAGATACGGAGGTGGGGGAGGTGTGCATGTTATAGTGATGGCAAACAATCAAACATAGCATCCATCTTCACATCTCTCACTCAGTGCGTAAAGCATACGATGTTCACCACTTCGATCACCCACCCTTGCTACGATCACTTTGCCCCATGAAGTCATAAATGGCTTCACTGCACTGATAATGTAGCCACTAATCCTTTGCTATGTCCACTTGCCCCATGGAGTTATTCACCCCATCTGCGCTGGCTCATAGCCTTACCAATCCTTACTATTTCCACTTGCTCCATGGAGTTATTCACCCCATCTGCGCTGGCTCATAGTCTTACCAATCCTTACTATGTCCACTTGCCCCCATGGAGTTATTCAGCCCATCTGCGCTGGCTCATAGTCTTACTACGCATCACCTTGCCCCTCGAGTCGTAATGACTCTACTGCACTGATAACGTAGTCTTGCTACCATCACCTTGCCCCTCGAGTCATAATGACTCTACTGCACTGATAAGTAGCCCATCATTCATTTTTAGTGGTGGATCGAAGTTATGAACGTCGACAACTCCTTAGCACATGTCCCGCATCGAAGCCCAATCATGAAGTGAACTCATTGGTTCCCAACTGGATCCTGAGCTCTAACTTCTCATATTGGACTACCTTTGCATCTCGGGTTATTGGTCAATACTGGGTCGGGTCGGGTGTCTCTTCAAGCCATCGGTTCGGGTCGGGTCCACTGCATCGCTCGGTTCGGGTCTTCTTCTGGTATGGTTCGGGTCGGGTGCTTCACTTCGGGTCGGGTCGGGTGTCTTTCTTCGGGTCGGGTCGAGTGCCATCTCCCCTCCAGTTCGTGCTTCCGCTCCGATCCGCCTCCTCATCCTTCACGTGCTCCGATACGATCCATCCTCCTCTATCCGCTCCGATCCCTCCTCCTTAATCCGATCTGATCCCAGTTCAGTTAGCGTGGCCTTCCTTTTTGCCAATTTTCTCAAGTGCCCGGTTCCGATCCGATCGAATCCCTTGCCCAGTTCAACATATCCGATCCGAGCCCCCATATCCGATCCGATCCGAAACCTGCACTGCTTTCTGAAATTGTTCCTGCAAGTGTTTACGCCATTCGACGACGTTTTCGACCATTCTAACTATTGAAATCAATCACAAAGCATTTCATACAGTCATAGCAACATGCAAAATCAACCACAAACATCAAAACATCAATATGATAGGTTAAAATGGATCAAACATACCCCAAAACCCCATATTTCCCCTTAAGCATGTTTAGGTGAAACTAATGATAGGATTAGCAAAACTTAACCAAATTAACCCAAATTCATATCAGAGGTCTAAAACATCATTTAGGAATTTATGAACATTTTTCCCGAATTTATTAGTGTATAAATTCGCTAGTTAACACTAATTACCCTTAATTAGCCATAATTAGTGCAAAACTATGCAAATTACTCACCTTAGCCACAAATAAACTAAGATCTGAAATAAATCTCTGATTTGATGCAAATCCCAATGCTAAACAGCAGCTCCAATGTTGATATGGTGTAGATCTTCCTTGATTAGATGTTGTTAAGCTTAATCCTTGATCAAAAGATGATTTGGAGGTGATTTAGAGTTGGAGGCCATTTTTAGGGTTCCTTGGTGATAAGTGGAGGCTAGAAAACTGAAATGGAATGATTCTCTACATCATTTCAGCCTCCCCATAACCCTAATCCCGAAATGGGTTATGGGCCTACTCACTAGTCATCCTATTTGGCCCGGTTAAGCAGTTTTTCACCCTCCAAATCTTATTTCAGCCATATCTCCCAAACGGTAAGTCCGTTTGGCTATTATGACCACTCTACGGAAAGGTAAACCATCAAACGAATCCAATGAAAGTGGTTTTAGGTCAAAATTCCTTTCCAATCAAAAGTTATGGCCAAAACAGTACCAACTAAGGGCAAAATGGTCATTTAAAGATCGACAAAAATCGTGAACATGCGAAATGACTCTAATAGATGTTTCCCAAAGTTACATGTCCATACAACTTCATATGGGAAATAAATAAATATTCTATGATCCTCCGATGCGAAGGATACGGGTCGTTACAATGACCATCCATCCCGGCGGGGACAAGATGTACATGGACATGAGACGAGTTTACTTTTGGGCCGGCATGAAGAAAGATGTGGCCGAGTATGTCGCTAGATGCTTGGTGTGCCAATAAGTAAAAACGGAGCAAAAGAAACCCGGTAGGTTGCTTCACCCATTGGAGGTTCCACTATGGAAGTGGGATAGTGTCTCGATGGATTTTGTGGATGGATTACCAAGATCGAGGAAGGGTAATACGGGGATTTGGGTTATAGTAGACAGACTTACTAAGAGCGCCCATTTTATTCCCGTAAAGAGTAAGAGAACTGCTCCATGGTTAGCTTCTGTGTACGTCCGAGAGATAGTTCGTTTGCATGGTGTTCCTTCTAGCATAGTAAGCGACCGCGATACTATCTTCACTAGCGAATTTTGGAAGAGCTTACAAGAAGCGGTAGGGACTCAGTTATGTTTGAGCACCGCGTATCATCCTCAGACGGACGGCCAGACCGAGAGGGTGAATCGTATTCTAGAGGACCTTTTGAGGCTATGTATCCTAGAGTTTGGGGGTACATGGGAAGAGTATCTTCCATTGGTAGAGTTCGCATAAAATAATAGCTTTCAGTCTAGCATTGGCATGGCACCTTTCGAAGCTCTTTATGGACGACCTTGTCGTTCACCTACATGTTGGTGGGAATCTACGGATAAGATCTTACTTGGGCCCGATATGATTGGGGAGACTTCGGAGAAGATCGACTTGATTCGAAGGAGGATGAAAGCAGTGCAAGATAGGCATAAATCTTATGCGGATAAGAGGAGGACAGATCTTGAGTTTGAAGTTGGGGACATGGTCTTTGTCAAAGTGTCTCCATTACGAAACGTCGTTCGCTTTGGGTCCGTTGGGAAGTTACCACCAAGGTTTGTAGGGTTGTTTCCTATTAAGGAAAAGATTGGACAGAAGGCGTATAGAGTGGAGTTGCCTGAGAGACTTAGTGGTGTACACGACGTATTCCATATATCACATTTGAGGAAGTGCCTACACGAGACCGCGGAGGTGGTAGAGCCGAACTTGCTTAGAGAGGTGGAGATAGAGCGTGATGCGACGATTCGACGAGCTCCTACATGCATTCTTGGGTCGGAGATCAAGAAGTTGAGGAATCGAGAGGTCAGACTAGTGAAAGTGTAATGGGGAGATGATGAGAGCAACGCTACTTGGGAGACAGAAGAGAAGATGCGTTCGTTGTACCCTTTTCTTTTTGAGGGTATGTCCTTTAATTTCTCCTTTATCGCTTAGCTTGTACTTATCTTACCTTTAGAGTATCCTCTCGCTAGTATCTTTGACCTTTAGTTAGGATAATCCTATGGTTGAAACATGCGTTTGAGACATGTTATGTATGATGGATGCAAAGTGGATGCAAGTGTTTGCTAGTGGTTGCTCGTGGATGCATATACACACACTATTAGGCACTAGATTGGCTCAGTCACTTCATATTGCATATTGCATATATATGGATGTATTTAGTAAAATGGGTGTATGATGATTGTATTATCATATGGATGCTGCATTCAAATGATGATTGTGCACGCATATAGAGATAATATGTAGCATTAAGGAACTTTTGCATACATAATGGACGCATGGCACTATCATGATTTGCATTAAGGAGGTCAACTGAATCAGCGGACCGCCTGATTTTACATTAGATATGGACATATACACACACTGTGCATTTAAACATGAAAGCATTAGAAGTCTATAAGGACAATGGATGCCTGTTTGATGGTTGAGTAGATGGACGATTGGATGTTAGGATATACATTCTTCTTGACTTGAAGATTTCGTGGTCGAAATCCTTCAAGGAGGGGAGAATGTAACACCCCGTAATTCTCTTAATATTAATATTCACAAATTAAAGAATAACTAATCTCAGACGTGAGAATTGTGGGAAATGGGTTGCGCCATTGTGTTCATCTCGGAATTCTGGTTGAAATAGAGTCTGAGTTTGCGTACATTGGACTTCGTATGAAGGAGATATGGCCATCGGAAGTTTCAGAAAATTCAAAACAGATTTCAGAAAATTTAAAATTTAAAATTCAAAATTCGAAGTCAAACAGGCTAGGCAGGAAATTTCCCGCCCAGCACCCCAGATCGACTGGGGAGTCGACTGGGCAGTCAACACCCCCCAGGTCGATTGGGCAGTCGACTGGGCAGTCGACCTGGGTGTCGACCTGGTCCAGGCGGCTAGGTTTTGACTGAGCCCAATCTTGAGCTGCTGATGTGTCTTTAGGGCTGAGTTGGCAAATTAAACGGTTCAGGTTAGTTCTGAGTTGATCTGACGGTCTAAATAAATCCTAAACTCTATAAATACCTAGGTAGTCTCTCACTCTAATTCACATGAAAAATAGAATAGCCACCGTCATACCGCCGCCATGGAACTCAGTGTAGCCGCCGCCAACTAAGAAGGAAGAAAGCTAATCAAAACCCTAATTCTACTCAACTCTAAAGCAAATCAAGACTCTCTTTCTTCTCTAATTGTGAGTATGATGATCTTAACAAGATTATTGCAAACTAATTAGATTAAGATGTGATATGGATCATAAGAAAATGATGTGAAGTGTCATATATGTTGTTGTAAATCTTATGCTATCATGTATGTTGTAAATCCTATGTTATATGATGATGATATCCTATATGTTGTAAATCATGCTATGATGATATTGTATAGGTTGAAATTTTCTATGCTAAGTTGTGATAAATCGTACATGTTATAAAGTCATGATGTTATTATCTATGCTAATTAGTTCATGTTAATCAAATTATAATGTTTGGGCTATGTTGATCTATATGACAAATCATGTATGCAAGTTTAGATTGGTTAGTAAAGATTATGAACATATGCCATGACATCTATTTAGACCTAGAATTATGACATCTAGAATTATGCTATGACATATGTGAATTCTATGTGTTAGATGCTAGTTCACACCATCATTATGTCGCCTAAACCACATATGCTAGTCCATACATGAATTTGGATTATGATCATATTATGCGAATTGTGACATTTTACCAAACAAGTTGACACCTTTAGATCCATGACATGTGTAGCTTTATGTAAGTTGTAGTTTTTGGCCTATGTAAGTTTAGGTGTTGAACATCTATCACACATGCAAGTTTCACCCCTATTATGATTAGGTCTATTTTATTTGTCTATATGTTGTGATAATTTATCTTTGTGCTATGAGTTAGACTATTCGAGTCTAACGTATATTTTGCATTGAATAAGTGAACATATAACGTGGGGTAGGGGTAATATTAAGGATTTAATATTAAGAAATTGGGGTGCAATTGATATGATTTTGCATACCATAAGTGGATGGCCATAATTGAGTCAATTATGGACATCATTAAAGTTGGAAGTAGTTAATGATTTGAATAGGGATATATTTAAAACTGGGGTAAAAGATTATAAGTGATAATCAATGCTTAGGACACGAGGTTGGACTCGTTTGTGACTTAAACCTGCCCGGACCCACCCGACAAATCCAGTAGTCACAAATGTCAGCCCAATGTGAGAATTCCTAGGCCCAAATTAAAGCATAACAGTTGTAAAGACACGAGGTTAGACTCTTTTATGGTGTAAGACTGCCCGGACCCGCCCGGCAAAATCCAGCTGCCATAAATGCCAGTCTAGTGTGAGAGGTCTTTATGAGGTTATGCCTGAATGAATTAAGAAATACTTAACCAGATAAACATGTAAGGTGGGACATGGGGGTTAAGTAGGTGCCTTGGGTGGCATGAGGAATCTAGTGGTTGCCTTTAGTGGCATTTGAAATACGATTAGTAAGACTTAACCAAACACACATGTAAATGAACACGACTAAGAGGGTTAAGTGGGATATACTAGTGGGGACAAGCTTAGGTGGATAGCTTGTGGGGGCCCATTTCAACCAGTAACCCAAACGTATCTTTGTGGGCTCGACCCAAATCGAGGACGGGACATGCATACTGGGCTTGACTATAAGAGGCCAAACGGGGTAGTGGTGGCAACGCAAGTCCAATGGGTTTCATATGCGTGTGTGGACCCAGGCTGGTAGGTAAGACGTTGTTGCATCGTGTAGGTATAAGTCGTGCATTCTCAAGTTGTATCGGGTTGCCACTTTAGGGGAGTGATACACCCCACTGTGGGGCCAGCACGGGTATCTACGAGTAGGGTGTCGATCGAAAGTGGGTAGTGGGGTACACCTAGTGGAGATAGGGGCAGGCGACACCTATGTAGTCAGCTAGGGGTACACGAAGCTATTTATATAATTTCAAAGTGAAGCAAGTGGGATCAACCTTTAGGGTGACTGGTGTGGTGCAGTGTAGTAATTATTCGTTAGTATTAGGTGTGCCTTTAACGTTATCTTTATCTGCTCTTCCATACCCAATAGTTCATAGACATTTCCTTGTTTTCCAGCTTATGCCTTAGTCTAATTATTTTGATAATAGTATTGTTAGAATTATCATACTCGCCAGACTTTATGTCTGACCCCCTCAATTTCTATCCTTTTTCCCCCTCCAGGTCCTCAGGGTGGGCCCAGCTCTAGCGGAGTTTGATTTGATTGCTCTATCTCTCTTTTGGAAAGCTTGGACCGTTGAAGTAAAGTCCAGCTTGTTATCATCTTTAATGGCTATTTATGTAATGGGATTATGTATTTTGTTTTATCAAGATGGATATTGCACATGACTCTGATTTATGGTTTTTATGATGTAACAAACATGTTTAACTTCCGCTGCAATGAAATAAAGTTTTAGATTTTCAAGTACTACTTATTATCTGTCTTGTTGTAATTTTTCTGTTCTATATTCACTTAAAACCTCCATGGAAGTTAATGCATTCCCCTTGTGAGTGACATTAATGGACGTGGGGTGTTACATTAACTCTAATCGATTACCTCCATCGAATAACTAAATTCGATAACTCCTTCGAATAACCAATATTCTATAACTCACTTCGATTAAACAAATCGATAACTCTTTTCGATTAAACTATAATCGATAACTCCTTCGATTAACTAATAATCGATAACTCCTTTCGATTAACTCTATTCGAATAACTAATATTCGATAAACTCCATTTGAATAACTCTAGTTCGATTTAACTCTATCGATTAACTCTAACTGATTAACTCTAACTGGTTTAACTCTAACTCATACTCTATTCGATTAACTCTAACTGGTTAACTCTAACTCATACTCTATTCGATTTACTCTAATCGAACAACTAATATTCGATTAACTCATTTCGATTAACTCTTTTGAATTAACTCCTTTAATTTATTCCTTTTCTATTTGTTTACTTAACAACTATTCCCTTTTCAATTCTATTTATTTAACAAATATTTCTTTTTATTCTATTCTATTTATTTAACAAATAAACATTTCCTTTATCTTTTCTATTTGTAAATGGTTTACAAATATATCCCTTTCATCTCTATTTTAACATATTTATTCCCCATAAATATTTCTTTTCCAATTCTATTTTAACATATTTATTTCCTATAAATATTTCTTTTCCAATTCTATTTTAACATATTTATTTCCTATAAATATTTCCTTTTTTACAACTTATCCTTCGATTTTATAATTATTTTCTTTTATAAAATCCCTTTTCCTTTTCTATATAAAATCCATCGATTTTATATAAATAATTCATTTTCAAAATACACTTTGAAAATCCCCTTTTCCACATCCAGTATTTCTTATGGTATTTAACATACCATATAACAACGATAAATATCGTCCAAACACACACAATCAACAACAGATTATATATCACATCATATATCATAATATATGAATCACAGTAAAATAAATGTTGAGGAATCCAGTTGGATTCCTCCAACCTGTTTCCCTATATCACAGATGTTAAGCAATATAGATAACATCACTTTCAGTTCCATATGATATATTCTGTTAAACAGAATCAATATAGAAATTCAACTAACTGACTAGCAGTTCAATCAAACAATCAACACACAGTCAATCAGCCAATATTTAACAGTTCGAAAAATACAACATGAAATTATAAACTGTTCAGAGTTAGTGAGATTTACTCACATTGGACGATCATCGTTAATAACGATAACCATCGCTTGATTCTAACGGACAATTTATTTTGCAATAAATTGTAACAAGCTTGGATTCACTCCCAGTCAATTCCATGGTGTAGTGTTCGTCCATACGGTCCCAACGTGACTGACGGTTCGTGATTCTGACAATGTATGATCGAGATATTCAATTTACAAGTTTGAACAAATTTAAATAAAACAAAACTTGAATTTTACTTTTAAATAACTTGGGCCTTCCTTATACTTACCAGCCCACTACCTTTACAAGCCCGGACCCGTAAGTCCTTTCTTCCCCAATGCTTAAAATTGTCGTGCTCCACAAATCCTCATCCATCTTCTGAAATACCCGTACTTCATCTCACCGTCCCAATCCCACAACTAAAATCTCCAGGCTTCTCACCGTTCAACACACCTTCTCGCGTGTACCACTCCCATCGCTAGCTCATCGGATTCGCCACTCCCATCCTCAAAACTACGGCATCATCACCAGTTTCAACTTCAACTGCCACATCACCTCTTCACCATTTCACAAAAAACGTCATCAAAATACTTCTCGTCTCCTCCTCTTCTCAACGCACTCAACTAACCTCCACTCGAACCCCACTTTTACCATCGCGTCGATGGCTTTGCTACAGCCAGCACCGAACCTACTTGGCATCGGAATCCACAAAAATGGCCCTCAGCCTTCCAAACTTCACAACAAATACGAAAATAACAATGAAAACAACAATCGATGCTTCTCTTTCCTATTAACCCCAACCCTAGCTACAAAAACTTGAACGCTATATAGATAGCAGCGAAAGTTTTCTTCGAGAAACCCATCAGTAAGCATAACCAAGTGTAGACAATTTCTCTACGAACTTGATTACATGAGTTTGGTAATTTTATAGGATTTATTTTTATTTTCTTTTGATTTCTTTTGTCGCCATTTTTCTTTTCGCTGTAAACAAATGAGCACGGCGGAAACTTTGACTTTGGGAGGGTTGGATTTAGGTTTAGAAAATTAAGGTGATTATATAGTGAAGAAATATTATTTTTATATTTATTATTTTATTTTTATTTTAAGTCATCTCTGTGTGCATCTGTTGAATAAAAATTCCTATAATCACATACGATACCTAAAAATCATGAAAATTGTCACGTAGCTAGAGTACGACGTTGCGGTCCCAACGAAACTGGTTACGTCGAATTCCGACTTCGTATGCTCACACAGCGTATTTTTAACTATCAAAATACTGACTGTTTTTCACTCTAAAAATCCGTACGGCGACATAGTGACTCTAAAAATCACGAAACTGGAAATCTAACAACTATTTGACATTGCGGATCCAACAAAATTAGTTTCGTCGAATTCCTACTTCGTTTGCAAAAGTGGCTAATTTTAAAGCTCTGGATGACCCATTTAAATATATAAATATATTTAAATATAATTAAATTAATTATTTATAAATAAATATTATCGTATATATTCACCAGTGGAATACCATACAGCTCAGAAAACCCTATATGGATTTCTAACTTGATATTTCAATCTGGGTCAACCCGATATTCGATTTATATTGAAATTCCTTTTTAAAATATAAATAATTCCTTTATAAATTATAAAGGAATTCCACAGTGACTTTTCTGAAATTTGATTTGGACGTGAATCAAAATCTACACGACGAAATCCATATTTTTCTCTTCCACTAGAAAGATATACTCCACCAGCTCCACACGTTTCTTGTTTCGCAGAAATCCGGCTTAAAACGAATCCTGTACATTCAGTTGAAGTTTGAATCGCCAATTTACGAACTGCAGCGCCATTTCAAGCTTGATTTTAATTATATTATAATTCTGCGTTCAAACTGTCGTTCAAATAATATATTCGTTATTCTAATTCAATTCTAAACTGAATTAAATATCACAGATGATCCAGTTCACACCATATCGCCATTTCAGCCAATTCTGTTTATTTCAGAATTAAATATATTATTTAATTTATTATTTAAATATTCACCATTATTTAATTCCACGTCCATTTAATTCACTATATCACTATTTATATAATTAAATAAATTAATTATAATACCTCTGCAAATGCGGGTCATTACATTCTTCCCCACTTAAAATAATTTCGTCCTCGAAATTGCTAAGGTAGAGAACGACCCTATCGACTGGTTAGAACATATTTGTTCACTTCTTAACTTCAGTTCCAACTGAACCAATTTAATTTCAATTAAATTATTAATTAATTCTTATCAACGAAAATTTTTAAAAACCCTAAAAATTTTCTAACTCCTTAACTTTTCGAAATTTTTTGCCAGCACCTCCTTTGTACGGTTAATAGCTCAAACTCCAACTTGCCTCTCTGGGCCATCTCCAACCCAAAAGAAAATCAAACGGCCAAGCGGCTTGCCAATTCGGCTCATAAATCTTATATCCAATAGAAATATAAACTTGTACCTTTTGTCGGCATATCAACTCTATCACTTCCATATGCTATCAACTCAGCATATACCAATGTTATCCCAACCAAATTCCAATCTGCTTTTATCCACAACACCACCATTCTCTTATATCCGAGCCAAATATCATTTTAACTCGAGTTTCTTCTCGATTCCCAACTCTTAACTTGATTATCCCATTACACTTCAAATTTGAATCTCACAATCCAATTTGTCTTGATATCATTCTAATTCAATCTCAGTTACCACTTTACTTGCTTTTCTTTAATTCAATTTTGCTTTCACAAATTTCTGTTAAATTTGTTTTTAATTCAAACAGTCTTTCCCTGGGAGTTTTCAAACAGTTTACACGTTTCAAAAATCAAATTTTCCTTTTGAACATGTCACTGAGCCCTTAATTAATATTCCATTAGTTAAATCACTTCTTTATTTCTTTATCAATATTTGTTAACCAAATATTTTCAATAACCATATTGGCCTTTTATGTTATTTGGAAAACATTTCCGAATAACGCCTTCCTTTATTTTCTAAACTTTAGAAAATATATGCTATTTATAATTGGAAAATATTCCAATTACTTATCTCTTTTCTGATCTCGTTTATTTCTATACTTAGGAAATATTCTTTATTATATTTCCAAGCTTACACTTATTTGGGTTAAAACGGATGTTGTGTAAAACATCGTTATGACAACCCAAATACTATATTCAACTAACTCTTATTCAACATTGATCTTCGAGCCTGAAATCTTACTATTTATTTGTTAATAATGAAATCAATCAAGTTGGGGTATAACTACCTCTCAGACCTTGACTGAATAACATTTATAACGTCAAAACAGATATGACCACTTACTCGAATAATCAATACCATACAACTACTTATTCACTTTTAAACACGTATACGCTTCCTCTTTCTATTCTTACTAGATTTTATTCTTCGTCTTCCTTTTTGATTTTACTATTCTATTTCTAAGTTCGTTTCCTTATCGACTTCTATATATATATATATATATATATATATATATATATATATATATATATATATATATATCGATACGTTGATTTCTAACTATCAAATTATCTTAAAAATATTCTAACTCCTTAAATTCCCGGAAAAATTCGCCATAACCTTCTTTGTACCAGGAGCATCGGGATATTTCAAATAGCCTCCCGTGGCCCTCACCAATCCAAAAGAGAAAGAAAAAGCCAAGCGGGTAGCCGATACGGCGCATAAAATCTCATATATGAATTAAATACATACCTTTTCGTCGATCATTCTATTTATATACCTTCATACCTTATCCATACCTATCTCATGTATATTTGTACCTGCCCAATCTATTTTAACTATACCTGATCGTTTTAACTCAATTCGTTAATTAATTTGTTAATTAACTCTTTAGTCTATTTCACTTTTATATTTGAACATGACATGTTCAAATATATTTTAACTTGCTTATTAACTAATTTGAATCCAAATTTCAAATTTAAGTTCTATATTCGATTTCGAATATCCATTTACAAATTCAATTCACCTTTCAAAGCTCAACTTCAAATTCAAAACTCGATTAACTAATTCCTCTTCGACTTAGTTAATTCTATTCAATTTCTATTCAAATTTTATATTATAAATCCAAATTTGAAATTCAACACAACTTGTCTTTCCCAAAACAAATTCAAAACAATATCTCTGGTAGTAATTCGTCACTTACAACTCGAAAATGAATACTGATGATGTAGTTGTCATCATCGGAATCTATTTTCCAGCAATCGAAGTGAGTTCAATACTATAAAACCATTTCTAAACATTTCCACTTTGAAATTCATTTCAAAATATAATTCACACTGCTTGTAAAACAATTTAAAATCTCCCAGGATCTTAAATTTTCCTTATTTTTAATCCAAATCCATTTATAAACACTTATCCAATTTTCCAGAATTTTAATTTCAATTCTGATTTAAATTTTCAGATTCAACTCATCTGATTTCACATATTTCACTTATATGAATTCTGATTGGTTATTTACATAACCATTTAATTTATAATCTTACTCGATTATAATAACAACCAATATATCCAATATATTATAATTTTGATATATATATCTTCTCTATATCAAGATATACCTTGGGTAAACTTATTTTAATTTACCCTCTTTTCAAAACATATCGTGTCGACCATCGTATTCGAGTGTTTAGTAACTCCTACCGATACAGGTGATCAAACTGATCGACCAGAACCCATAAATAACTCAATCAATAAATCTCCAAAATATAAAACAAATTTTTATATCAATAACAAATACGTTCACTCGTATATATGCACTCAACTCTATCTAGGGTATTACTAACCCTATCTCTACCGAGTCACGCCATAGAGCCAAGGTAATTCACTTAACTTAAGCTCTGATACCAACTGTAATGACCAGGGGTTTTGACGATCTTGGTTATCCGATATACAACACATATCGAACATCCAAGGATCGAAAATAACTGAATGGTTAATGAAAGAAATTAGAGGGTGAGAATAGATAAGATAGAAACTTAAAATAAAGAAGAAGAAGAACACAACATCAGAGTAACACGAACCTCACAGCGGAATGAATAACATATAATATATATAAGATAACTTGAAATATACATCTGTACTTGAATATATATCATTATCAAAGTACAACACTTACAACACAGAGGAAATAACTACAGCTATAAAATCCTGAAGCCTCCTGCTCCAAGCTCTTCCAGTATATCTGTAAATCCCGACTATTTGACTGCCCGTACAAATTTAGGCACCCAAGAGTTTAGGAAAAAAAAAACTTCGGGTCAGTCATGGGACTGGTATGAGTAAAACGGTTTAAAACAGTTCAAGCAGGTAAATGATATCTCATAAGACCACGCCGTATAACGGAATGGGTTTTTCCCTTATGAGAATCCAAAATATCTTTATATCAAAAACCTTTTGATATCATAATAATGTCTATCAACCACAATATAATAATCATCTAGCAGAAACGCTTTCATCTCACGTTCTACATATATAGTACACAATCAAAACCGCAAGCACGTATTGGGTAATGGATTTCCAACTATGACAAAGTATGGAACCACCTTTCGCTAGTGTACCTCTAGAAAGGAATACACTGGGTTCAACAAGAACATCTTGCAACCCGGCCATACATGACCGACCACTCATTTCGCTTGAGTGTATCGAATGTATATCACCAACGGTTGGGATCAGCAACTGTTTCCCGAATGGGACAGCATCAACAATAGATTTTTAAAAGTAAATGAAACTCTAGATCAGGTGATTATACACCCTACTTCGGAGCGACCGGCTTAGCCATGCTGCCTGCCCGATTTCTGTCATTTACCGGTTGATGAGGCTTGAGGTTACGCTTCATCATCACATCAGATTCACTTCGAATGCCACATTGTCAGATCCATCGAAAATCACTAATTGACGTCTACAACAGTACATTACGTGTTAGCTAAAGAAGTTTCCTTCTCCGCTTCCACTCTTGGTACGGTTGAAGAAATCAATGTATGTGACCTTTCTGGAATTACTCTGTCAGACATTTATCCATACAAGTCATCCATGAACAGGATGAACCGAAGGTACTATTCAGTACATCCATCTTAGGCACTGTTATCTAAGACTTATACAATAGCCCTTGCACTTTACACCGTCTTCAATTATCTTTGGCATATATGATTCGCAACGCTTATGCCAATACAGAGTGCTTCTTTGGATAATAATCCAACCGGTCTCTCTATATTAACAACGTTAAAATGGTCAAAAACTTCGATAGTCGGTGAGTTAACTATCAAAGAAAAACACGTGTGCAAACAACGATATCATTTCCAAAGGGAAATTATATCGATCAAATATCATTTAACATTTATCTCCTTAGTTTATTTTTCATCTCCTGTTTCCCTATATTCTAAATTCTTATTTTCTAAATTTAGAAAATATATGTTATTACCATTTGAAAACATTTCCATTTCTTGTTTTCTATATCAGAAAACATTTCTGGTTCTTAGTGGGAAAACATTTCCAAAACTCCTTCGTTGGACTTAGACGGATGTTTAAACAAACCATCGCGATGCCAACTCAAACCATTACGCTTATTAACTAAATTCCTTTAACCCACATTCACTATCGAACCTTAACCATTCCTTAGTTTAAAATGAAGTCAATCAAGTTGGGGTAATACTACCTCTCAGACCTTAACTGAACAACATTTCTAACCTTGAAATAGACAAAGTTCACCTTTTAATTCTTTAACAAACCCCCTTATGTAACTCTCTTTCGAATCATCTCTATTCGATAATTCTTTCCTTCGATAAGGTATATTCGATAACTCTATTCAATTTACTCTATTCGATTAACCCTTATCAATTAACTCTATTGGACTAACGCAATTGGATTAACTCTAATTGATTTAACTCTAGTCGATAACTCCTTTTACTTTATTCGAATCACTAATATTCGATTAACTCCTTTAATTCCATTCGAATAAACTATACTCGATTTATTCCTTTAACTCCATTTGACTCTATTCGAATAACTAGTATTCGATAACTTTATTTAACTCTTATTCGAATAACTAATATTCGATAACTCCTTTTACTTTATTCGAATCACTAATATTCAATTAACTCAATTGATTCTATTCGAATAAACTATATTTGATTAACTCCTTTATTTTAACTCTAATCGATTAACTCCATCGAATAACTAAATTCGATAACTCCTTCGAATAACCAATATTCTATAACTCACATCGATTAAACAAATCAATAACTCTTTTCAATTAAACTATAATCGATAACTCCTTCGATTAACTAATAATCGATAACTCCTTCTGATTAACTCTATTCGAATAACTAATATTCGATAAACTCCATTTGAATAACTCTAGTTCGATTTAACTCTATCAATTAACTCTAACTGGTTTAACTCTGACTCATACTCTATTCGATTAACTCTAACTGGTTAACTCTAACTCATACTCTATTCGATTTACTCTAATCGAACAACTAATATTCGATTAACTCATTTCGATTAACTCTTTTGAATTAACTCCTTTAATTTATTCCTTTTCTATTTGTTTACTTAACAAATAACTATTCCCTTTTCAATTCTATTTATTTAACAAATATTTCTTTTTATTCTATTCTATTTATTTAACAAATAAACATTTCCTTTATCTTTTCTATTTGTAAATGGTTTACAAATATATCCCTTTCATCTCTATTTTAACATATTTATTCCCCATAAATATTTCTTTTCCAATTCTATTTTAACATATTTATTTCCTATTAATTTTTCTTTTCCAATTCTATTTTAACATATTTATTTCCTATAAATATTTCCTTTTTTATAACTTATCCTTCGATTTTATAATTATTTTCTTTTATAAAATCCTTTTTCCTTTTCTATATAAAATCCATCGATTTTATATAAATAATTCATTTTCAAAATACACTTTGAAAATCCCCTTTCCCACATCCAGTATTTCTTATGGTATTTAACATACCATATAACAACGATAAATATCGTCCAAACACACACAATCAACAACAGATTATATATCACAATATATAAATCACAGTAAAATAAATGTTGAGAAATCCAGTTGGATTCCTCCAACCTGTTTCCATGTATCACAGATGTTAAGAAATATAGATAACATCACTTTCAGTTCCATATGATATATTCTGTTAAACAGAATCAATATAGAAATTCAACTAACTGACCAGCAGTTCAATCAAACAATCAACACACAGTCAATCAACCAATATTTAACAGTTCTAAAAATACAACATGAAATTATAAACTGTTCAGAGTTAGTGAGATTTACTCACATTGGACGATCATCGTTAATAACGATAACCATCGCTTGATTCTAACGGATAATTTATTTTGCAATAAATTGTAACGAGCTCGGATTCACTCCCAGTCAGTTCCATGGTGTAGCGTCCATCCATACGGTCCCAACGTGACTGAGGGTTCGTGATTCTGACAATGTATGATCGAGATATTCAATTTACAAATTTGAACAAATTTAAATAAAACAAAACTTGAATTTTACTTTTATATAACTTGGGCCTTCCTTATACTTACCATCCCACTACCTTTACAAGCCCGGACCAGTAAGTCCCTTCTTCCCCAATGCTTAAAATTGTCGTGCTCCACAAATCCTCTTCCATCTTCTGAAATACCCGTACTTCGTCTCACCGTCATAATCCCACAACTAAAATCTCCAGGCTTCTCACCGTTCAACACACCTTCTCACGTGTACCACTCCCATCGCCAGCTCATCGGATTCGCCACTCCCATCCTCAAAACTGCAGCATCATCACCAGTTTCAACTTCAACTGCCGCATCACCTCTTCACCATTTCACAAACAAACATCATCAAAATACTTCTCGTCTCCTCCTCTTCTCAACGCACTCAACTAACCTCCACTCGAACCCCACTTTTACCATCGCGTCGATGGCTTTGCTATAGCCAACACCGAACCTACTTGGCATCGGAATCCACAAAAACGGCCCTCAGCCTTCCAAACTTCACAACAAATCCGAAAATAACAATGAAAACAACAATCGATGCTTCTCTTTCCTATTAACCCCAACCCTAGCTACAAAAACTTGAACGTTGTATAGATAGCAGCGAAAGTTTTCTTCGAGAAACCCATCAGTAAGCATACCCAAGTGTAGACAATTGCTCTACGAACTCGATTACATGAGTTTGGTAATTTTATATGATTTATTTGTATTTTCTTTTGATTTCTTTTGTTGCCATTTTTCTTTTTGCTGTAAACAAATGAGCACGGTGGAAACTTTAACATTGGGAGGGTTGGATTTAGGTTTAGAAAATTAAGGTGATTATATAGTGAAGAAATATTATTTTTATATTTGTTATTTTATTTTATTTTAAGTCATCGCTGTGTGCATCTGTTGAATAAAAATTCCTATAATCACATACGATACCCAAAATCATGAAAATTGTCACACAGCTAGAGTTCGACATTGCGGTCCCAACGAAACTGGTTACGTCGAATTCCGACTTCGTATGCTCACACAGCGTATTTTTAACTATCAAAATACTGACTGTTTTTCACTCTAAAAATCCGTACGGCCACATAGTGACTCTAAAAATCGCGAAACTGGAAATCTAACAACTATTTGACATTGCGGATCCAACAAAATTAGTTTCGACGAATTCCGACTCCGTTTGCAAAAGGGGCTAATTTTAAAGCTCTGGATGACCCATTTAAATATATAAATATATTTAAATATAATTAAATTAAATATTTATAAATAAATATTATCGTATATATTCACAGTGGAATACCATACAGCTCAGAAAACCCTATATGGTTTTCTAACTTGATATTTCAATCTGGGTCAACCCGATATTCGATTTATATTGAAATTCCAATTTAAAATATAAATAATTCCTTTATAAATTATAAAGGAATTCCACAGCGACTTTTCTGAAATTTGATTTGGACGTGAATCAAAATCTACATGACGAAATCCAGATTTTTCTCTTCCACTAGAAAGATATACTCCACCAGCTTCACACGTTTCTTGTTTCACAGAAATTCGGCTTAAAACGAATCCTGTACATTCAGTTGAAGTTTGAATCGCCAATTTACAAACTGCAGCACCATTTCAAGCTCGATTTTAATTGTATTATAATTCTATATTCAAACTTTCGTTTAAATAATATATTCGTTATTCTAATTCAATTCTAAACTGAATTAAATATCACAGATGATCCAGTTCACACCATATCGCCATTTCAGCCAATTCTGTTTATTTCAGAATTAAATATATTATTTAATTTATTATTTAAATATTCACCATTATTTAATTCCACGACCATTTAATTCACTATATCACTATTTATATAATTAAATAAATAAATTATAATACCTCTACAAATGCGGGTCATTACAAAATTCTTTTAAGTGGGTAGATTGTAACAACCCAGTATCTAGACTAATTTTATAATCTATAATTTATATATTATAGTGTTAATTGAATTTAAGTGGATTTAAATAATATAGAAATATAGGATAAACAATTATCATATATTTGTCTAAGTGTATATTCAAATTTATTGTATTCATCGGTATATGCATATATAAACAAGTAAACTTGGGATTTGTTTATATGAGAAATATACAAGAGAAAATCTAACTCTTGTTATTAAAATCCACAGAATGAATATATAAGAAGAATTAATATTTCTTGAATATTATTCCTTGTAATAGTATTATTGTTGAGTCAAAATATAAAAGAGACAAGTAAATTCTAATATGATGATTTAAGTTAAATATATAAGTGAATATATATTTTTTATGTGTATGAAAGTTCACATAATTTAGTAAAAGTTTAAACTCAAAATATTTTATGTATTTCATATTAATTCAAGAAAATTTTTACATTGTGTAAAATTTAATATTTAAGATCTACCTTGTTTGTACAATTGTAAATATATATATACATATATATATATATATATATATATATTCAAGATGCAAGAATCAAGTATACATTGAAAATATATATATTATGTATGCATTTAAATGTATGTGCATTGTCTATAATAAAAATAAAAAGAGGAAACTTATATAAGTTTTAATCCAGGAAAATAAAACATATATAAATATATTAGAAAATTAGAAGCCTAACATCGGATGGGATGGCTAAATGAAATATCATGTATAGATCAAATACAAGAAGGCAAATCATAGCCTAAATATATGTTGCTAGGCATCACATTCAACAGAAAATAAGAGAAACAGTTAGCATAAGAAGGGTGGATCTGCAGATATCATATCTATAGGTTTAAGCAGGCTTACCATGTGAAAAGACCTGTGTTGGCTCGAACCAGCATTTTATTTGAAGGGATCAAAAATAAACCTTATACATGTGCAAACTGCGAAAGAAGAACAACATACCATTGATATGAAGGCTAGCTAAGTGATAGGAACGATAGAAAATCAGTAAGTTTATTTTGCTTAGGTGCTAAGCTAGTATTGGAAGTTTATATATGGTACACAAACATGCATGGTGCCAGCAAAGAACATGGCACATTAAACGTTGAGTAGGAACAAAATTGGGGATAGTGTAGAATTGTTCCAATCAATATCAACTCACTTATATGGAGCTGCATATACATACACCTCCCTACCATAGCACCTACCCGACTTAAACCTCCCACCTTGCATCTATAAATACACTTAGAAAACCTCACAAACACATAGCCAAATACATCGTGGAACAAGTGTAAATAGAATAAATTTTAGAACTAAAATGGTAGGAAAATTTGCAGGAAACAAGAACAAAACCTGGAAACAAAACTGTGGCAAACACAGTAAAGAGTGGTGAACTATAATCAAAGACTGGAGATAAAAGAAAGCACATACAATAACTTGGAACTGAAAAGAGACAGAGGAGAAAACCGAGAACAGAAGCATGAAGGACTGGATAACAGAAGTGGCTAGATAGAGGGTAAATTTGGTGAGTAAACACCCATAAGCTCCTCTATGTTTTAATCTAGTAAGTTCTAACTGTAGGTGTGCAAATTTAAACTCGTCATTTGATTTAAATAATGAATGTCATTTAGAAGGTAAATCTCTGAAATATAGTTAGCTTAAGATAAGGATTTAAACATCCTGGAAATCAAATACAAGTACAGTCTTGAAATTGTGAGTAAAACAACATAAAACTTTTCTCTTTGCTACATTAGTAAATTCAAACATATATGTGTAGATATGTATCTATGGTATTTGATTCAAACATATATGTTGGTAAAGGATTAATAGCTGAGTAGGTAGAATATGACCCAATCCTGAGAAAATAGAGTGCGAAAGCCAGTGAGCATACTTAGAATAATTTGGTGAGTAAACACCAACAAATTCCTTCATTATTTATCATTTAGCTAGTGCTATTTAATTTAGTTATTTAATATTTGTAAGGGTAATCTCTGAAATATGTTAGTTAAGACTAGAGTCTGAACAACTGGAAACAAAGGCAGTATAAAACCAAAAACACTGTAGAATATATATAGAAACAATGAACAAAACTCTAAACTGATTCCCTTGCAAAACTGTTATATGTGCATCAACCTTATGTCTTCATGAAGTGTTTCTGATTCACATAACATCATATACATGTTATGGTTTGATTTAAACCATGTAGGAAAAGTTTCAACTGCATGCGTACTTAACAGTATGAATATATAGTCATGCTTAAGTAATTAAAAATCAATAATTAAATTTCTAGTTTGTATTAAATTTTAAGGTGAACAGGAAAGTTGTTCATCAATACCTTAAGTATATTTGAAAAATAGTATCACTACAAACCATGTTATATTTTTTTTGAATTAATCAATTTACTATAAGAGGTAAGGAATACTCATATTTCAATCCTCATTTAATTAGGTTTAAGATACAAGAGTGAATTAAGCTTAGGAAATCAAGAATTTTGTTAATCGGATCACGATTTTTAGTTGACGAGGTTAACAGAATTTTGAGGTCGACTCGATTATGAACTTCAGCCAAATTGAGGCGTTGGGGGCGATCGCAACTGTCGGCGCCGGAGCTGGAGGAAGGTGGCGAGTTATTGCTCTTAGGAAAAATATGAATCGATTTTTCTAAGGGGTGATTGGCAAGAACGAGGTGAAATTAGGTAAACTAGGTTGGTTTTTCTTGGCTTAGGACAGCATCAAACTGCGCCTCCTACAGGGATCCTGAAACGATCGCACATGGGGTGTTGGAAAGAGGGGACGGTCGACTTCAAGTGACTGCAGTTGGGTGGCAATCGATCGTGGGTAATGGCGGTGAGAGGAGATTTAGTGGGAGCTGTTTTAAGTGAAATACGGGTTGAAGGTGCATATTTTTATTAGAACGATGAATCGGGTTTTTGAGGTCCGGAATAGGTTAAGAAGAGAAGAAGGGGTTTGCGGTGATGGAGCTGGAGGCGAGATTGTCAGAAGCGCGATGATGCATGCGTACGGGTATAGGTTGTGCATGGTGAGGAATAATAGCTGGAGACAGAAGATGAAAGAAAAGCGAAGGAAAAGATCAGAATGGTAAAGGGTGTGCAATGCGTGCCAGATTGGAGTTTTTCATTGATTTTATGTTGCCAAGGTTGAGTTTTTTCCATTGATTTTATGTTACCAGATTGGGATTTAAGGGTAGCCAAACCAGTTTGGTCATGTTTTGTTTTACTTGGCAGACTTAAGAAAGGTGACAGAGAGGTTGTGTTAGGGAAGTGGGCAATTTGTGTTAATGGGCCGAGTGGTCTGATTAAAATAAAAAAAAGGAAACGTTTTTTCAAATCCTAATGTTTTAATTAAAAACATTATATATAAATTAAAATAAGAAAGGAAATAATAAAAGAAAGAAAATGGAAAGGAATACGTCATTTAAAACTTTTAATCTTTTGAAAAACCAAATATATTTTGCATAACTAAGGAAGATGCTTAGTTCGGCGGGAAGAAACAAGATGAATCAAGGAGCATGTACATGAAATTAGCCCCATTAATATTTCTATTTTATGGATAAAATTTGATTTGAATAAGAGTTAGATAAAAAAATATGTAATAAGTAAAAAAATGTTATTTAAAATCAGAGAGTTAAATTAAAACATTAATAAATAAAGAAGAAGGAATTTTTAAGGAAGTTCTCCGAAATATTTTGTCTAGGCGAGTGTGAGCCATTTTAGACCTGTCAAGATATTTTATTTAATCAATTTAAATAAATTAGAAATAAAGAGTTAAAGATAAATATATAAATAAGTAAATATAAAGAAAAGAATAATCGAAAAGTTGTTAGGTTTGTTCGAAGTTATAAACCAAACATCGTCGTGTAGGAAAATTTCGAATCTCCAATATTATATATATGCATTTGGAATGAAATATAAAGTTTAAATAAATCAACTGATTTACTTTGAATAACATTATATGAAATAGGTTGTGATCCGAGATCAGATATTTCAAACTAATATTAAGTTTGAAATTAAATATTAATCATTATTGATTGATAATGTTAAAATAAATGGTTGTCGTTAATTATCTGTTGTGCCCTGAAGTGTTAATCGAATCTGGATTAATTAAAATAAAATGTTGATATGTTTTATTTAATTTTAATCGTCTTGTGCTGATTGTTGTTTTGAAAAATTAAAATGAGGTTGTATAAGTAATTTACTTGAATGGACATGTTATGGAAATATATATGACATGAAATAAATTTAAACTAATAGTTTTACTAATCTACACTGTTTAAATTAGCTAGTTAAAACATCAACTATATAATATTCCCTACGTTTTAGAGACCGGGATGGGAACTGGACCCAAAACCACTTCGAATTGACTTTACGTAAACTTGCAGAGACGATTAAAGAATTTAAGGAATTGAAGACCGTAGATCTTCATAAGCGGAAGGACTATTTGTTGGAATTCTTTGGTGAGCTCCCAGAGATATTTCAGCGGTAATTCTATCATAATTGAAATCTTCGGATTTGCAAGGGCTATTCGCTTCTAATCCATGGGGTGATTCCTATTTTGGATACAGTAGGAGAGTGTCTTCAGTTCATCATGTTCCTGGATGACTTTTATGGACGAATGTATGACAGAGTAATTCCTGAAAACCACATACGTTTATTTTTATTACAAATATTCCCAGTTGATGGAAAAGAAGGGCACTTCTTTTACACCCAAAGTATATTTGTAGACGTTAATTAATGATTTGATGGATCTGACAATGTGGAGTTCAAAGTAAATGGTGGCCAGATGTTCTAAAGGTAAATTCTAAACCTCAAGACTCATCAACCGTGAAATGACATAAATCGGTGAGGCAACATGGCTATGTGGTTCGCTCCCATTAGGTTGTATAATCACCTATCTAGAGAAAATTCATTTCCTTTTTAATCTATTCGATGTTGCTCCTTTCAGGAAACGGTGGTTTGAGCCCAACCGTTGGTGATATACATTCGATACACTCAAGCGAAATGAGTGGTCGGTCATGTGTGGCCAGTTTGCAAGATGTTCTTGTTGAACATGGTTTATTCCCCTCTAGAGATACACTATCGCCAGGTGGTTCCATACCTTGTCATAGTCGGAATCCAATCTCCAATAAGCGCCCCGCGGTTTTGATTGTATACTATGCGTGTGGAGCGTGAGATGCAAGCATTCCGCTAGATTGTTATTTATTTGTATTTAGACACTATTATAATATCAGACAAGATATGATTTCAAAAATGTTTTGGGTTATTATAAGGTAAAAACCATATGTATTTATGTGTGGATCGGTCTTACAATTATATTTTATTTTAAAAGGATTTTTGAACGTTAAATCAAGCTATTTTAAAACCGTTTACTCACACTAGTCCCATGACTGATCCAGCGTTTATCTTTCTGCGTTTTTCCAAAACTCTTAGATGCCCAAATTTTCATGGGCAGTCAAGTAGTTCAAGATTTTACAGATTCACTTAAAGAAGCTTGGAGTAGGAGTCTTCAACATTTGATATATATACATAATTATTTCCATTGTATTGTATATGTTGTACTATGATGTATGTAAGTTCAAACACAATTTTTGTATTTCAAGATGTTATATGTTATATTTTATTCAGTTCCGCTGAGAGATTCGTGTTCACTCTGATTCTGTTGTGTATATTTTTTTCTTCTATTCTAACTTTCATTCTTTCTATTTCTCACCCTCTAACTTCTTTCTATTAATGATCTGTAAATTTCTTGTGATTGATTAAGTCGATATGGGATACAAGATATGTATCAATATCGATAATCAGGATCGAAAATTTTTGGGTTGTTACATGTTTTAACGGCTTCATGAACTGTTATTTATTTATTATATTTTGTCCTTATGCTGCGAGATTCTTTATTTGGTTTCTTCTTTTTTTATTTTAATCCTAATAACTGTCTACATTTTTGATTTGCTAAAGTCGACATTTGAGGATCATTGTTGATTTGAACGATAAAAAATTGTGGGTTGTTACATTTGTTATCAGAGATTTGGTTTAGCGAAACCCTTGGCATTATTTGGGATTAACTCATTAGAGATAGGGTAGTAATACCCTAGAATGAGTTTGAGTGAATATGAGAGAGTATACTTGTAATTTTGATATAAAATGGTTTTGTATTATGTTAGTTGTTCCGTTGAGTATTTACGAATTCTGGTTGGTACTTGGGACGCCAAGGCATCGATAGGGATTTCTAAACACTCGAATAGGGCTCGTTAACATAATATTTTTTTGAATTATATTATATATATAAAGAAATATTTGAAAAACTATGATTTTTGATTTTTGTTGATTATCATCATTTATTATCCGATTAATCAATAATTAAAAACTATTGGTTGTTGAATGGTTTAAGAAAATGAAATGTTGAAATCTAACCGGTAGTGAAATAAGAAAATATTGAAAATGGAATTAAGGATTTGAATTTGGGTGCTTTTGAAGTATTGATTTGCAAATGGTTTAAAATAATCGTTATATTTTAAAGTTGTTTCATATATAAGTTATTTTCAAATGAAATTTTGAACTAAGTGTATCCTCCCTTCGTATATTCAAGAAATGATTTCTGTGATGAGTTCACGAATCATCGACGTTTATTTTCGAGAATTTGAGTGGGGTGACCACTTAGAAATTTTTATATTTTGTTTGAAATTTGGATTTCATTTGATTCTTTTAAACTATTGTTTGATATAAAAGTAATGTATGTATTATTTTGAAGTTGTTTTGGAAATGAACCTGGAGTTTGAATTCTTAAATTATCGAATAATTAATAATTTTCAAATTATTGAAATGAACTAAAACTTGAAATTTAGAAACTTCTGAACTTTATAATAAGAAGAATCTAAGAGGGTTATAATTATACAAATTTCTTAAAAGTTTGAAATAATTAATTGAAACGAATTATAACCATTGAACTAGTGTAATAATCAATTCTTTTCTATAGCATGAATAACATACCAATTAATTAGGAAGTTAAAATGTTATAAGAATAAGCAATTAAATAATATGAAAGTATTAGAATGGATAATGAAGGTGTAACTAAAAATTTGATTGTTTATCAATGTAAATAAAATTTAAGTTATGAAATAAGAGATATATACTTAGTTGAATTAAATTAAATGTATTGATATAGATTGTGGAGTGTTTGACGATTTAAGATAGTCGATATTTTCAAGTTAAATAAATGTTTAAGTAGTTCGTGAAAATCTAAGTGGATTGGTTTGTAATTTATAAATTTAACAATGGTTAAACGATTAATTAAATTAAATTAAAACGATTCGTCGCGTAGCGGTAGTCCATAATTTTACGAATTGAGATGTAAACGAATGTATAGGATCCAAAATAAATTGGAATTATTTGAAACAAGAATCCTTCGGATCTGTTTGAATATAGTTTTCTAATGAAAAAGAAAATTTTGGATTTTAATTATAAATTTTAAGATATGTGTAAATCAAATTTCCAAAAAAATAGCAGTATGGTAATTCCTGATTTAAAACTAAAATATTAATAAAATGGATGTTTATAATATAGAATTTGGGAAATAATGAGTTAAAATTAGTCTTGAAATTTTTGGACCTGTTGAGTTGAGTATAATGAACATGTTAGTGTTTATACATTTAGCTAATATTAGAATATGTTGAAATTTGGAATCACTGAATTATAAACATATACAAAATAAATTATGTCTATAATAAGAAATATTAAAATGTAATATTGGCATTTGAAAATATTGAATTTATACAACTGGAATGAACCAAATGAATCGTATAAATAATATATTGACACTGAAAATTTGTTATTTTGCTTGTTTGTATGATTTGACTGTTGAATGTTTTATTTGTCGTTTTGACTGTAATTGTTATTTCATATATAATTATAATGGATATATAGATTTATTTCTTATATATATATATATATATATATATATATATATATGTGTGTGTGTGTGTGTGTGTGTGTTTTATTTGATTATCGAGTGTTTTAGTACGTACCGAAGGCAATTGATTTGCTTTGGAGCTACTAGCACTGCGCATAAAAATTGCTTTTTACTTGCTTAAAGTTAAGCCAAATCGCTAATAACGCAAATGAAAGGTTGTATATCAAGTTACGTAGCGTATTTTAAAAGTTATATATTGTTTCCTCATTTTTGGGATGCCTCATCATTGAGATGAGATGTATAATTATGATTATATATATTATTATTTTCCGGACCTAACTGTACAATGGAGACTCTACCGAATTTTTTCGTGAATTTATGACTTAGAGAGTATGTGAAAATTTGAGTTTTCGAGCTTATATTAAACTTTTTATATAGGTAATTGTTTATAAGTTGAATAAGAAAATATATGATTAAATATGCAAATTTACAGCTTTCTTACTACGCCTTTACAAGGACAAAATTTTTAAGTAGGGGAGAGTGTAACATCCTAAGGTTTTTCGAAAATTTAAATTATTAAATTTAATGTGATCTTGGACAGTGTTGGTTTAAATATAATTTTTTTTTATTTTTTTTTGTTGATTTATAATGAAGGTTGAAATTTATATACTGAAATATTTTGATTTGCGTAATTTATAATTGAAATACAAAAATTTGAAGTATTTTGATAATCAATATTGACATTCACATAAAAAGAAAGTTTATTTATGAAATTTATTTGAATTCAATTAGAGATTTTAACTAGTTGAATTCAAATTTTAAAGTTAAAACTGAATATATTATTAGTAAATATGTCAAATTTGACACTATTGCAAACAATCTCTGAATTCGATGAAATTAATTTTATTGGATTCAGAATTGTTAATTATTTTGTAATCTAAAATTTCGTATCCATCGGAGTTATAGTTTGATCGTAAGAAATTAAATCGTGGAGAAATTTGTGTGTATAATTTAATTTAATAATCGAGTTTTAAAAGAAACTGATAGAGACTCTGGAATCGGACTTTGAAACTTATCCCATTGCATTCAAAAGGTGTCAAAACCTATTGTTAGGCAGTAAGCAGGCCTGATTTGGACTCGGTCTGAATTTTGGCTGAAAGTCATGCAAAACGATGAATTTAATATTAAAATATTCATTTCGAAACCCTAATATCATGGCCACCATTCTTTTGATTTCAATGGCTAGAATCTTCAATCCTTTCTCCTCTAATATCTTTCAATCTGATCAATGAAATCAGAAATTTCCAAAATGAGAAGTGTAGATCTTCGTGAGATCTGTAGATCGATACGGTTGATCAAGGCTGTTTGTAACTAGATTTTCCATAATCTCTACATGAAGACAGTATGGTTCGTGGGAGTTTGGAAGAGGAGTAGATGACCGGACGTGGCCAGATTGTGGGCGTAGGAGGAGTTCGAGGTGGTGCACCTCCTGGTGGTTCACTGTGACGGCAAGGAATTTCGCTCGGTCCGAACCAGTCGCTAAACCGACCCAGACCGTTCGAAACGCCCTATCGTTTGAGAACATGACAAAATAGAACGCATACCAAAGAACATTTCACTGTATATCACAACAATGCATCAGATTACAAGAATATACAGAGTATAAACGAAACAATTATTACACAGAAATATCAGAGACTACAATAAATTACATAGCAGCGGAAAATAATACAATACACAACTAGAAGAGATATACGGATACAAAGAATTCCGGATATCGTTCCAGCTGTAAACCAGGATCCTGTGAATATAAATCTGCAAAACCAAAACTACTAGCTGCCCGTGCCAAAATAGGGGCACCCAGAGTTTAGGTCAAAACAATAAACTCCAGGTCAGTCATGTGACTGGTGTGAGAACTAAAACAGTTATTAATCTTTATTTTTAAAGTTAGGTAAATCAAGGGACCACGCCGTATAACACGGAACGGGTTTCCTCCCAAGAATACCAGTGCATAAAACAAAAGCGCAATGCTAAATAAAGAAAAATGAAGCTATTATAAGACCCAGTTCCCATCACACAATGCAACGCAAGCCGGAGGTTAGGGTTTTTACCTTATAATAGCCAAGAATTCTTGATACGTTTAAAAGAAATCATTTGATACTATTATAAGTGCATAGTGTATAAAACAACTTCAAATCATAAGTATCAATCATAGGCGGCATAAGCGTCCCATGCCACTATGTCACCATATATAGGTTTACAAATAAAACCGCAAATGTCACGTATTTGGAAATTGGATTTCCATCTATGAACCGAGGCCAGGGATCGTCCTCTACCGATTCGAGACAATCTAGCCCATGTCTCCGGAACAGCCGCAACTGCCCCTTGGAGCGACAGGGCCGGTCCACCGATGTGGATTATAGTGCCTGAACAATACGTTTCTCCGCCCTTTGGGGCGTAAATGAGCCAACGAATGACTCCATCGGACCCGGATCGTCCGATCTAACCGAGGCGCCTCGCAACAGCAACAACCACACAGGTGAAAAGTATATAAATGTCAGGGCTGGTAGGTCACTGACACCACCCTAGCTAGAAAGAAACGCATGCCCTCCCTGAGGTCCTCTCCCGTTTTTGGTTCACAACCGGGGTGCGAAACTCGCGAAGTAAACGTTACACAAAGCTACGCCACAAAGGCCGTGCTTTGATCATCACCACAAGACTTTGCTTTTCAACAGAAGCCTCGATCAATTTCCACTTAGGCATGCCACACAGGCAATTCACTCCATGCGTTTGATATCCATCAATATATAACCCCTGAGCTCGTACGTCTCAGAGAAGGGCGTTAAGCAAGAGAATAAATTCTCCGCCGCCAAACAGATATATATTTAATAGAGATCAATCACACAGACTAAAAATCCAATGTCAGACACACAGTCCATTTACAAGTTCGTTCTGGGTCTGAACGAAACCGGAGGCACCTAGTACCCTGCATATCCATCGATCTCCAAGTACGTCTGGACGATCACCAACTGTTTCCATCTTCTTGGGTGTACAGCCCAATCAAGATCATCAGTAATCACCCAAACGACGTGAAGACATCCGGTCTTCGACCATCGTCTTCATCTTCGACTTATCGTCGTATCAGTTATTCAGAATGGGATAAACCCGGTCTTTCCGAATAACTCGCGTATATTTTTAATAAGTGTTACACAAACACAACATACGCCTCATTCCAATTCATCAGTCACTAACCGTAAATTAATCAAGAGAATAATTCCCCAAATATTAACCCCGAAGGCCGAAACCAACATCAGATCAATATCCAGAAAACCATTCTGCTTAGCTAACCGACAGTTAGTTTCTGATTTCACATTCATAGGGAAAGGTTCCCATTAATTTTATCCAAGATAATTTCCTGAATTTATTCTCTAATCTTCCTATGAATTTCAATTCAACTAGTCGGAATTAGCGAACCTTACCGTAGTAATCATTGGTTTTAATTTCCCAATCCCAACCTATTTATCCCATGATGTAAAACTGGTAATACTTCATATCTAACACCACAGTGTTATCGGTAAATTCAATTACCATTTCACGTTCAAATCTAATTAAAGATTTAACTATCGCCTGGAGCAAAACTGGTAGTACTCCATTTTCGATCTTTTCAATCTAATTAAAGATTCATTAAAACTCCACTTAGTTTTAATCTTTAACTGGGTTAAAGAATCAGTGTCATTTAAAAACACAGTTCACGATAAACCCAAAATCACATTCATTAATTATCGGGTTAAAGAACGAGTGTTGTTTAAAACACTGTCCACGATAAACCCAAAAATCAATATCAATTCAATTCCAATTAAATATTATTTAATTGGTACACTTCATTAAATCTAAATAAAAAGATTTAATCTTTTCTCAGCTGGGTTCAAGAACAGTGCTAGTGAAGACACCATTCACGACAAACCCAAATCACATTTGATATTCAATACAAGGCTCTGAATAGAAAATATATCGGCTTATATTCAATATCAAATTCTACGATTAACAAATGTCGTATTGGAAATAACGATATAAATATATATATCTTTCAAATTTCCATAACAACATCTGTATAATCCCGAATTCCAACATCGAAATATTCCGAAGACAATTTCGATTCAAATCCATTCCAATGCAATTATTGGAAGTTCTGGTTATTTTCAAAACCATTTCAAATCCAATTTATTTATTTTAAAAATAAATAAATTACTATTCTAGTTCAAAACTAGTTCATTTCGATAAAAATCTATTTTTATCTTTTCAAATATGGAGTTTTTCATACCAATTCTTTCTAAATCATTTCTTATGATTTTACACAAATTATTACGATTTTTAATAATTTTATCAAGGCCCGTACAGTCGATTTCCATCAATGGCCATCGAACTGCACTTACAACGACCTTATTCAAATTTGATTTGGACGTATCTCCAAATCCAACCGTTAGATTTCAAATTTCTAATATTCGTTAGAAAGCTCTTTTCGATATGAACCAAACGGTTCCGGTTTTAGGAGAATCCGACGGTCGGATCTCCCGTAATGTCCGTTTGAAATAAATGGTCGAAATTCGCGAACTGCTGCGGCGCGGCGCGTTCTATTCTGGCCATTATATTATATATATAATATATATAATATATATTTCGTCGATTTCTATTTAAAGCGAATTATATAGATAGTTTTGAATTCGTTTCAAAAACATCTTCAACTTCCATTTCAATTCAAATCAAAATTGAATTCTTCCTTATAAATTCGTTTTAAAATTCATTTCTATTCAATTCAAATTTCAATTCAATTTGAATTCATTTCAATTCGGTTTCAATTCAATTCAATTCAAATTTGGTTTTCTATTCAATTCAAATCAAATTTCATTTCAAAATATTCGATTTCGGAATCACCTTTCAATGTTCGTTTTAAAATGAATAAAATCGATATAAATATCGTTCGTGTCAAAATGGCGTCAATCAAATCAACACGGCTTCATATATTGATATTTTCAAATATTCCATTTCGAATATTTCTATCTCAAATTTTTCTATTTCAAATTTCTTTTCAAATATTTCTTTTCAAATATTTCTATTCAAATATTTCTTTTTCTAAACTGGAATGAGGCCCAATCAATCACCATATAAAATTAATTATATGGATTTTCATACAACACATGTATATAATAGCATTGAAAAATAATCAACCATCAACCAAAGTGCACTACACTGTATAAGCATCAAATATAGATATCTAACGCTTATAACAGCTTGTCAATCAATCGATCGACATATTTAATCAATCAGGATGAGTGAACTTCATATTTCATCCCAACACCCGTGTGGGTTTCAAAAAATCAAACAAATATTTTATTCGTGCAGTTGGGCGATGTGTAAAATTTATCGTCCCAATCAATGTCCTTCAAATAGATGTACATAAACAAACCGTCTGGTTTGTAAATGAATATTTATTTATTCACATTCACGTTAAAAATTATATTTTTAACGATAAAACGTTTTATTCCAACATATGAATTTCTATTCGGTTCATTCTTTAAATAAAATGATATTTTTTATTTTTCTAACATATTTTAGAAAATTTCGGCGGCATAACGGCACGATACTAGAAACGGGACGAGGCCTAGCCTTATCCCCGGTCCAGTGAAGGCCCACGCCATTCACACATCAATCAAATCAATTTCATTTCACCAAACAATTCAATTTCAATCAAATAATCTAACTAATTTTTGGCAATCAAACAAACAAGTCCATGGTCTGTGGACGATTGTGTCGGGTGCTACTAAGCACCGTCTGCATCCTAGTATATATATATATAACTAGAAAAGAAATTGAAAGGTGAGAAATTCTCACAGATAGCTATCCTAGCTCCACGGCACTTCTAATGCAGGAAATCTTCACTGTTCTCGTCTCTTATCACTTTCTTCGCCCGGAGCCACTACATATGTAAAAATCGAATTTTTACTTCGATGTTCAATATATAAAAATCACATTTTTACTTCGATATTCAATATATAAAAATCACATTTTTATTTCTTTGTTCAATATATAAAAATCATATTTTTATTTCTTTTCTACACATATCTAGATGGTATTTCTAATATTCCTATCATGTAAAAATTATATTTTTAATCCTCAACCTAAACAAAAATCATATTTCTACCACTTATATATAGTAAAGATTATATTTTTAATATTTAAAAAAAATATAAAGATCATATTTTTAGTTTCTACATCATATAAAAATTATATTTTTAACTTCCACAATTCAAAATCAAATCTTTACTTTTCAAAATCAAATCATTTTGATTTAAAAATCTAATCTTACCTAGTTAATAAAAATCACATCTTTCTAGTTTAGAAATAACTATTTTTCCTAAATAAACATCTATTCTTTTCTAAACTAAAAATCAATGCTTTTAAATTAATAAAAATCAGTTCTTGTTATCTATAAGAATTCAGTTTTTGCTTATCATAAAAAGAAATAAGGATAAAAACTTACAAGGGGGGGGGGTGTTCAGCTGTTCGTTGAAGGCTGGAAGGGTGGCGGAGGGCTTTGGAGGTTGCGACGGGGTCAGTAGGAGGTGGGGGAGGAGCGGAAATCGAGGGGAGGGGGCGTGCGACGCGAATTGGGGAAAACCGAAGGGGGGAGGGGGTTTCGACGCCGCAGGCGAAGGGGGGGGGGGTTTGGAGGTGGCGCGCCGCCACCTGGGGCACGGTAGTGGGCGGCGCTGCCCTGGGGGGGGGGGGCGCGATGCTCGTCTCCCTTCTTTTTTTTTTATTTTGATTCTGAATTGAAAAGATATCGGGGGGCCTGGTTAAGGTAGGAGAGAGATTTCTTTTTTTAATTATTATTATTTTAATTTCAAAATGTTGACTTTTACATACGACCTCTAAACGAGGCCCACCGCCTGTCGTCTATAGCGTTTTACCCCCATTCCGAACACAATGGGATATGTATCGTAAGCTGATTCGATTGTTACAATCAGTTTCCGTTGAGTTTACATTTAAATCACTATATTGAATTTTAGACGTACATTTTAAATTACCGGGGTCACATGCTAACTCTATAAATTGCAGAAAAATATTTTCTAGCTTCGTATTGACGATACGGTCCTAACAAAACTAGTTTCGTCGAATTCTGAGACCGTTTGAAAAATGGTCATTTTCCAGTCGATTAAAATCAACTAGAACCGGTCAAACGCGTTTTCCTCTGCCACGCCCACATATTGATTCGAAAATTTATGAAATTTGAAACCTAGCAATAATTTGACATCACGGACCCAACAAAACTGGTTTCGTCGAAATCCGAGGTCGTTTGCAAAATGTCAATTTTTAAGGGCCTGAATTTCATAGCGACTATTCAGAATTTTCAACTGGACATATCTTTTGATTCCCGCTATGAAATTTCGATTATTCGAATTCGTTGGAAAGATATTCACAATTAAATCCTAATGTTTTTGGTTTCACTAAAATCCGGATTGTTTTGCACCCGGTACATTCAATTGAAGTTTGAAATCGAATTATCGAACTACCGCGCCATTTTCAATTCCTATTTATAATTATAAATAATTATTTATATTCTAACGACGACGTATATAATATATACGTTCTAATTATATTCAAAATAAATTTCTCGTCGATATTATTTAAAATAATCTATTTTGAATATTCAAAATTCGCTAAAATTGCCAAAATATAAATTTTAAACTGGCCCAGATTTTCGGGTTGTTACAATCTCCCCCACTTAAAACTTTTCGTCCCCGAAAAGGAACAAAGTCGAAAGTGGTTTGATCAATCAACGCTACATTCGATCTGGCTTCCCTTCTCCAACTTTTCAGTTTCTGAGAATTTTCAAAAATTTGGCTAACACCCTAAATTTTCGAAAAATTTCGCCATAACCTCCCCTGCAATGGGAGCATCGAGAAATCTCAAATAGCTTCCCCGGTCCTTCAGATCTCAAAAAGAAAAAGAAAAAGCCAAGCGGCTAGCCAATAGGCTCATAAAATCATCATCACCCAAACAAAACAGTAAATTATGTAGTAAACATGTACCTATTTGTCGGGCAAACAAATTTTATTCTCTGCTCTAGCCTCCTTGCTATGACCTGTTCAAGGTAAGTACAAGTATATGCAAGCAAACGCAACCAATTTTCAATATAATTCAATATTTGGTTCAATTAGGCGTAATGGTTCAAATTTATCAAACAAATAAATAAACAACACAAACATCAATCAATTAGTGAATTAGAGTTTCAAATTCATAATTTGATATATATACAAAAATCATGTTTTTGATGCCAAATCACAACAATAGGCCCTATCTAATTTTGGTTCTCACACCAGTCTAATGGAAATATATAAATATCACACCTTCGACACTCGAATATAAATTCTAATGATGGAGCTCCATCATCAAAATCATCTGCGGGCGATTAGAGTGTAATTCTATATCTATCCAGTATATTAAAACTTCAAATACACGTTTGCAAGGCGTATATGCAAAATCTTTATATACTGGACTGTCCAAATCAATTAAATAAATAATCAAATACGAATAATTGATTTAAATTTTCAAAACAAATTTTTTTTCATTTTTTTGTTTCAAAAATATACTCTTCACACTCGTTCTAGGATACTACTGATCCCATCTCTAACGAGTCATTCCATTGGATATTGTTAATCCAGTTTCTGATGAATTCTTCCGTATGGTTCTAATGTGTCTTGTTCTCTAGCTTTGTAAACCAAAGCCCTGATACCAACTGTGATGGCAAGGAATTTCGCTCGGTCCGAACCAGTCGCTAAATCGACCCAGACCGTTCGAAACGCCCTATCGTTTGAGAACATGACAAAATAGAACGCATACCAAAGAACATTTCACTGTATATCACAACAATGCATCAGATTACAAGAATATACAGAGTATAAACGAAGCAATTATTACACAGAAATATCAGAGATTACAATAAATTACATAGCAGCGGAAAATAATACAATACACAACTAGAAGAGATATACGGATACAAAGCTTTCCGGATATCGTTCCAGCTGTAAACCAGGATCCTGTGAATATAAATCTGCAAAACCAAAACTACTAGCTGCCCGTGCCAAAATAGGGGCACCCAGAGTTTAGGTCAAAACAATAAACTCCAGGTCAGTCATGTGACTGGTGTGAGAACTAAAACAGTTATTAATCTTTATTTTTAAAGTTAGGTAAATCAAGGGACCACGCCGTTTAACACGGAACGGGTTTTCTCCCAAGAATACCAGTGCATATAACAACAGCGCAATGCTAAATAAAGAAAAATGAAGCTATTATAAGACCCAGTTCCCATCACACAATGCAACGCAAGCCGGAGGATAGGGTTTTTACCTTATAATTGCCAAGAATGCTTGATACGTTTAAAAGAAATCATTTGATACTATTATAAGTGCATAGTGTATAAAACAACTTCAAATCATAAGTATTAATCATAGGCGGCATAAGCGTCCCATGCCACTATGTCACCATATATAGGTTTACAAATAAAACCGCAAATGTCACGTATTTGGAAATTGGATTTCCATCTATGAACCGAGGCCAGGGATCGTCCTCTACCGATTCGAGACAATCTAGCCCATGTCTCCGGAACAGCCGCAACTGCCCCTTGGAGCGACAGGGTCGGTCCACCGATGTGGATTATAGTGCCTGAACAATACGTTTCTCCGCCCTTTGGGGCGTAAATGGGCCAACGAATGACTCCATCGGACCCGGAACGTCCGATCTAACCGAGGCGCCTCGCAACATCAGCAACCACACAGGTGAAAAGTATATAAATGTCAGGGCAGGTAGGTCACTGACACCACCCTAGCTAGAAAGAAAGGCATGCCCTCCCTGAGGTCCTCTCCCGTTTTTGGTTCACAACCGGGGTGCGAAACTCGCGAAGTAAACGTTACACAAAGCTACGCCACAAAGGCCGTGCTTTGATCATCAACACAAGACTTTTCTTTTCAACAGAAGCTTCGATCAATTGCCACTTAGGCATGCCACACAGGCAATTCACTCCATGCATTTGATATCCATCAATATATAACCCCTGAGCTCGTACGTCTCAGAGAAGGGCGTTAAGCAAGAGAATAAATTCTTCGCCGCCAAACAGATATATATTTAATAGAGATCAATCACACGAACTAAAAATCCAATGTCAGACACACAGTCCATTTACAAGTTCTCTGGGTCTGAACGAAACCGGAGGCACCTAGTACCCCGCATATCCATCGATCTCCAAGTACGTCTGGACGATCACCAACTGTTTCCATCTTCTTGGGTGTACAGCCCAATCAAGATCATCAGTAATCACCCAAACGACGTGAAGACCTCCGGTCTTCGACCATCGTCTTCATCTTCGACTTATCGTCGTATCAGTTATTCAGAATGGGATAAACCCGGTCTTTCCGAATAACTCGCGTATATTTTAAATAAGTGTTACACAAACACAACATACGCCTCATTCCAATTCATCAGTCACTAACCGTAAATTAATCAAGAGAATAATTCCCTAAATATTAACCCCGAAGGCCGAAACCAACATCAGATCAATATCCAGAAAACCATTCTGCTTAGCTAACCGACAGTTAGTTTCTGATTTCACATTCATAGGGAAAGGTTCCCATTAATTTTATCCAAGATAATTTCCTGAATTTATTCTCTAATCTTCCTTTGAATTTCGATTCAACTAGTCGGAATTAGCGAACCTTACCGTAGTAATCATTGGTTTTAATTTCCCAATCCCAACCTATTCATCCCATGAAGTAAAACTTGTAATACTTCATATCTAACACCACGGTTTTATCGGTAAATTCAATTACCATTTCACGTTCAAATCTAATTAAAGATTTAACTATCGCCTGGAGCAAAACTGGTAGTACTCCATTTTCGATCTTTTCAATCTAATTAAAGATTCATTAAAACTCCACTTAGTTTTAATCTTTAACTGGGTTAAAGAATCAGTGTCATTTAAAAACACAGTTCACGATAAACCCAAAATCACATTCATTAATTATCGGGTTAAAGAACGAGTGTTGTTTAAAACACTGTCCACGATAAACCCAAAATCCAATATCAATTCAATTCCAACTAAATATTATTTAATTGGTACACTTCATTAAATCTAAATAAAAAGATTTAATCTTTTCTCAGTTGGGTTCAAGAACAGTGTTAGTGAAGACACCATTCACGGCAAACCCAAATTACATTTGATATTCAATACAAGGCTCTGAATAGAAAATATATCGGCTTATATTCAATATCAAATTCTACGATTAACAAATGTCGTATTGGAAATAACGATATAAATATATATATCTTTCAAATTTCCATAACAACATCTGTATAATCCCGAATTCCAACATCGAAATATTCCGAAGACAATTTCGATTCAAATCCATTCCAATGCAATTATTGGAAGTTATGGATATTTTCAAAACCATTTCAAATCCAATTTATTTATTTTAAAAATAAATAAATTACTATTCTAGTTCAAAACTAGTTCATTTCGATAAAAATCTATTTTTATCTTTTCAAATATGGAGTTTTTCATCCCAATTCTTTCTAAATCATTTCTTATGATTTTACACAAATTACTACGATTTTTAATAATTTTATCAAGGCCCGTACAGTCGATTTCCATCAATGGCCATCGAACTGCACTTACAACGACCTTATTCAAATTTGATTTGGACGTATCTCCAAATCCAACCGTTAGATTTCAAATTTCTAATATTCGTTAGAAAGCTCTTTTCGATACGAACCCAACGGTTCCGGTTTTAGGAGAATCCGACGGTCGGATCTCCCGTAATGTCCGTTTGAAATAAATGGTCGAAATTCGCGAACTGCCGCGGCGCGGCGCATTCTATTCAGGCCATTATATTATATATATATATATATAATATATAATATATATTTCGTCGATTTCTATTTAAAACGAATTATATAGATAGTTTTGAATTCGTTTCAAAAACATCTTCAACTTCCATTTCAATTCAAATCAAAATTGAATTCTTCCTTATAAATTCGTTTTAAAATTCATTTCTATTCAATTCAAATTTCAATTCAATTTGAATTCATTTCAATTCAGTTTCAATTCAATTCAATTCAAATTTGGTTTTCTATTCAATTCAAATCAAATTTCATTTCAAAATATTCGATTTCGAAATCACCTTTCAATGTTCGTTTTAAAATGAATAAAATCGATATAAATATCGTTCGCGTCAAAATGGCGTCAATCAAATCATCACGGCTTCATATATTGATATTTTCAAATATTCCATTTCGAATATTTCTATCTCAAATATTTCTATTTCAAATATTTCTTTTCAAATATTTCTATTCAAATATTTCTTTTCAAATATTTCTATTCAAATATTTCTTTTTCTAAACTGGAATGAGGCCCAATCAATCACCATATAAAATTAATTATATGGATTTTCATACAACACATGTATATAATAGCATTGAAAAATAATCAACCATCAACCAAAGTGCACTACACTGTATAAGCATCAAATATAGATATCTAACGCTTATAACAGCTTGTCAATCAATCGATCGACATATTTAATCAATCAGGATGAGTGAACTTCATATTTCATCCCAACACCCGTGTGGGTTTCAAAAAATCAAACAAATATTTTATTCGTGCAGTTGGGCGATGTGTAAAATTTATCGTCCCAATCAATGTCCTTCAAATAGATGTACATAAACAAACCGTCTGGTTTGTAAATGAATATTTATTTATTCACATTCACGTTAAAAATTATATTTTTAACGATAAAACGTTTTATTCCAACATATGAATTTCTATTCGGTTCATTCTTTAAATAAAATGATATTTTTTATTTTTCTAACATATTTTAGAAAATTTCGGCGGCATAACGGCACGATACTAGAAACGGGACGAGGCCTAGCCTTATCCCCGGTCCAGTGAAGGCCCACGCCATTCACACATCAATCAAATCAATTTCATTTCACCAAACAATTCAATTTCAATCAAATAATCTAACTAATTTTTGGCAATCAAACAAACAAGTCCATGGTCTGTGGACGATTGTGTCGGGTGCTACTAAGCACCGTCTGCATCCTAGTATATATATATAACTAGAAAAGAAATTGAAAGTTGAGAAATTCTCACAGATAGCTATCCTAGCTCCACGGCACTTCTAATGCAGGAAATCTTCACTGTTCTCGTCTCTTATCACTTTCTTCGCCCGGAGCCACTACATATGTAAAAATCGAATTTTTACTTCGATGTTCAATATATAAAAATCACATTTTTACTTCGATGTTCAATATATAAAAATCACATTTTTATTTCTTTGTTCAATATATAAAAATCATATTTTTATTTCTTTTCTACACATATCAAGATGGTATTTCTAATATTCCTATCATGTAAAAATTATATTTTTAATCCTCAACCTAAACAAAAATCATATTTCTACCACTTATATATAGTAAAGATTATATTTTTAATATTTAAATAAAATATAAAGATCATATTTTTAGTTTCTACATCATATAAAAATTATATTTTTAACTTCCACAATTCAAAATCAAATCTTTACTTTTCAAAATCAAATCATTTTGATTTAAAAATCTAATCTTACCTAGTTAATAAAAATCGCATCTTTCTAGTTTAAAAATAACTATTTTTCCTAAATAAACATCTATTCTTTTCTAAACTAAAAATCAATGCTTTTAAATTAATAAAAATCAGTTCTTGTTATCTATAAGAATTCAGTTTTTGCTTATCATAAAAAGAAATAAGGATAAAAACTTACAAGGGGGGGGGGGTTTCAGCTGTTCGTTGAAGGCTGGAAGGGTGGCGGAGGGCTTTGGGGGTTGCGACGGGGTCAGTAGGAGGTGGGGGAGGAGCGGAAATCGAGGGGAGGGGCGTGCGACGCGAATTGGGGAAAACCGAAGGGGGGAGGGGGTTTCGACGCCGCAGGCGAAGGGGGGGGGGGGTTTGGAGGTGGCGCGCCGCCACCTGGGGCACGGCGGTGGGCGGCGCTGCCCTAGGGGGGGGCGATGCTCGTCTCCCTTCTTTTTTTTATTTTGATTCTGAATTGAAAAGATATCGGGGGGGCCTGGTTAAGGTAGGAGAGAGATTTCTTTTCTTTTATTAATTTTTTATTATTATTTTAATTTCAAAATGTTGACTTTTACCTACGACCTCTAAACGAGGCCCGCCGCCTGTCGTTTATAGCGTTTTACCCCCATTCCGAACACAATGGGATATGTATCGTAAGCTGATTCGATTGTTACAATCAGTTTCCGTTGAGTTTACATTTAAATCACTATATTGAATTTTAGACGTACATTTCAAATTACCGGGGTCACATACTAACTCTATAAATTGCAGAAAAATATTTTCTAGCTTCGTATTGACGATACGGTCCTAACAAAACTAGTTTCGTCGAATTCTGAGACCGTTTGAAAAATGGCCATTTTCCAGTCGATTAAAATCAACTTGAACCGGTCAAACGCGTTTTCCTCTGCCACTCTCACATATTGATTCGAAAAATTATGAAATTTGAAACCTAGCAATAATTTGCCATCACGGACCCAACAAAACGGGTTTCGTCGAAATCCGAGGTCGTTTGCAAAATGTCAATTTTTAAGGGCCTGAATTTCATAGCGACTATTCAGAATTTTCAACTGGACATATCTTTTGATTCCCGCTATGAAATTTCGATTATTCGAATTCGTTGGAAAGATATTCACAATTAAATCCTAATGTTTTTAGTTTCACTAAAATCCTGATTGTTTTGCACCCGGTACATTCAATTGAAGTTTGAAATCGAATTATCGAACTACCGCGCCATTTTCAATTCCTATTTATAATTATAAATAATTATTTATATTCTAACGACGACGTATATAATATATACGTTCTAATTATATTCAAAATAAATTTCTCGTCGATATTATTTAAAATAATCTATTTTAAATATTCAAAATTCGCTAAAATTGCCAAAATATAAATTTTAAACTGGCCCAGATTTTCGTGTTGTTACATTCTCGATCGTGGTACAGCTGTTGAGAAGGGGCGCAGTGATCTAAGAATTTGAACGATGTTGGGTTCGTGATTTTCATTTGCCTATAGTGCACGAAGGAGAAGGGAGGGAAATCCACTGACGTGTCAACGTTGTATTGGTAAGAAATGTTTGTTAATTATTTTATATAATTTGATTTTCAAATGATAAAACATATATAACTTCTTCATACGACTTCAGTTTTACACGCGGTTTGTTGCGTTGGAATCGTATCGACAAGCTCTTCGCGATGGAATTGATTTGGATAGATTCCGAAACTGTTAAATTTTGGGGCTTATTTTGGATTTCAAATGCGTTCAGAACCAAAGGTGAGTGATTAAACCCACTCACACCTAACTAAAGTATTCTTATATTAGTTAAATTAATATCATGTCATGATATGGTTGTATTGATTGATGTTTAGTAGTTTAAATTGCATATTTGTATTGATTCACATAGATTGTCTAGTTTAATTTGATTGTTGTATCAAATTTTACAATTAAGATAAAATTTGACATTTAATTACGAGTTTAAAATCTGACATCTGATAATTAGCAAATTATGCAATATTGAACTATTTGTATGTATTGATGTGACGTATGCTTTAGATTTGATATATTTGAGATATTGATGCTTGTTGTGTGAATTTATCCGTTATTCACCTGGATTTTGATATGACCGTTGTTTATGTTAATTAATCCGAACCATTTACCTTAGATGTTATGGGCATCAAATAAATCCGGGGTTAATCATTAAATGAATTAAGAACGTAGTTTGAAAAGATATATACCTATGACCCTGATTTGGATTGAAATGATATATATCATTTCCCAAAATACTAAAATTAAATTTTAAGTATTACTTGGCCATAGGATAGAAAATTATATACGGACATCGGTTGGTTAAAAAAAATTGTTTTTAACCTCAAATTTTGGAATATTATTTTAAAGACAATGTATACGATATTATTAATCGATTTTCTTTGAATTTGAACTTTGAGCTTTGAAATTTAAAATTTTAAGGAATTCGTAATTGTGGATAACTAAAGTTAAAATTGAATTGAATGAGATAAATTTATCGAAATTGAATTGTTTATCCGTCTTTGAAATTTAATTTAAATTAACTTGATTTATAGTAATAATTGAATTGTGAACTCGATATTTTTTTATAAACGAATAATTCAAAGTGAGAATTGTAATTGGAATTCAAATATTTGAATTGAATTATTAAATCAAATTATTTGAAATCGAACTGATGAATCGAATTGAAATATAAATAGGAAATCGAATACTTTTGAATTAAGATATCGAATTTAGTCGAATTAATTTGAAACTGGAGTATGATTTCCAGTTTGGTTAAATTTTGAAGAAACGATTCTAATTCCGACTATAGTATATTAAACCATTTAAAAAACTATTTTTATAATAATTATTTTCTTTATAAACTATTGCCTTATAACTATTTTATTCTATTACTTATTTTAAGTAAACAATTTTAATAATTAATTAATTATTTTATAAACTATTTTATAATAATTAATTTCTTTATAAACAATTTTACCTTACAACTATTTTATTTTATTAATTATTTTAAATAAATCATATCAATAATTTGCAATTTATTTTGTAAACTACTTTATTTTTAACTATAGATTTTACTAAATTTGATTGTTCTATTTTAATTACAAACTATGTATTTTTCAAACTATTTCAATTATATATTTAAGCTATTTTAAATATATTTTAACTATTTAAATATTCAAATCATTTTAAGTTTGGAGTTGTTTCAAGATTTGAGTTGGTTTAAATAGAGATTTAATATGAAAGTATATCCTGATTTGAATATGAAGTGGTTTTAAAGAAAAATATGATATTTTGATATGAAGTACGAACCCCTTTGAAATGTAAATACGACCGGTCAAAAAAATGTAACATTTGGTTGTTAAAGAGACCGGAATCGGATATTGTCATACTCTGTAACGACCTGGATTTTTTAGTCGGTTAATTTTAAATATTTAATATGGATTTAAATATTGAGTTGATAATATAAATCGATTTTATATTGAGTTATCGATTAAATAATCGATATACGATTTATTTTCAAATATATATAATTATCAAAATACGAAAATGAATTTAATTGAATTCGAAGTTAAAAACGAATTGAAAACAGTTCAGATGATCAATACAAAACTCTATTTGAATTAGAATAATAATATTAATTTATTTTCGAGGAATTTATTATTTTAGATTTAATTTATATTCATTTAAATTAATATCTTCTCCATACGATCAAATGGGGCTTCCAAACTTGTTCCAGTGTGTTTAGGATAGTGGTACAACCCTAGAGATGCCGGTTGTTGCGTTCAAATAGGAGTTCAAAATCAACGGGGTAATTTAATTAACTAAAATCATATATGTTAATTCAATATTTAAAATAAACTAAAATAATTTATAAAAAAGAGGTTTCCTTACTTCCTAAGTAATAAACAGAGGACACTGAAAACCTATCCACCCTAAGCTATCACTGTCTCCATCTTCTTTTCAATCATGTACGTATTGTCCCCCAGCTCCACAACTAAGAAAAACACAAATTTAATGGATTTTGTACGTTGGTCTGCTCTCATGCCTATATAACCAACAATGCACCTCCTTTTCCTGATTCCTGAAAACCGAAAGAGAAATAATTCAACTCTTTTGCCATTTTCGTTCATCTCTTTCCCAATCAAAAGACCGATACTTGATTCCTCAAATCAAAAGCTATTTTATTCTGAAAACAAAAGGGCACCTCATTATTAATGGAAATCGAATTGCTAGGCAAAGATTCATAGGATTTAGGAAGTGTTTCTGTTGCGATGTAGTCATTCGAAGGCGCGGTTAGGGATGTGAAGTTTACCACTAAGTCGTGATGCTTTTTGAGGCGCGATGGTGGAGTGTGAGCGTTCGAGGAAGTTTAGTATTCGAATTCGTGTATTCGACAGTACGAATTTGGGGCTTCGAATTCTTTTTGACGGAAAACAAGGGCGTAGTAGGTATTGAGGGAGATGCAATCGAACTGGTAGGGTGCGATGGTACTCTGGAAGGCTGCGATAAGCTGTGGCTCGCAAGTTGAGGGTTTCGGCTATAACGAGAGTTTCAATGGTTTCACTGATGTCGGGGAACAGTGGAGAAATGCAACAATGGGAAAATGGGTGGTTGTATTGTCTTTGGGGAGAGAGAAGGCGCAGTGATATTGGAGTACAGGAAGTGGACGTGAGCTTTGAAATTAAGGGAAACTGTGTTAGACAGTAAAAAGGAAAGGAGATACAGTGGAATGGACTTAAGCAGTGGCTTATTTCATCTAAGTAAGGTAATTAAATTCTTAATTAAGTTGTTAATTTTTTTATTCAAATTTAGTAAACTATTTATTTACTTTAGTTATAATTTAAATAGATGCTTAATCGAAAATTTTAAATTAAATATAGGTATAAGGTTATCAAAATTTACAAGCTAAATTAGTCTGTTAAGGTATAAATTAATTTCAGGATAAGTATTTACTTAAGTATTTATGTGAAATAATTTTGATTTAAATGCCTGAAAATTTCTTTATATAATTGGAAATTTAGTATATATAAATTAGTTTATATAAAAGGGAATTTGTTAATAAAATGTGTAGACTTATCATTTATCAAATTAAGGTTTAATTTGGAGTTGGTTTACATGTAGGTAATTTATTAAATTTGATAATGGAAATTTTATTAATTTTTGTTTTACGTTGGAAAACAGGCGTATGGAGGAATTGCTGTGAAATCTATATAATATGCTTCAGTGGCTATTCAATGCGAATAAAAATCACGGTGAGTAAATCTCACTCAATTTATTATTTAGAATTATTTTTGGTCGTTACAAAGAATTGATGGTTGTTTGGTTGCATTAAAATATTACTGTGGCTATTATTAAAAATATATTAGTTATTTAGGATTGGTGTTTGTGGTTATTATATATATATTGATGATTGGTTAGTTCCCGCAGTACCATTAGCAGAAGCCCGCAGTATCATTAGCAGATGACACTATATGCCCCACGCTATGATAGTGGATGATCTTCTATACCGCGATATCCTACCTCGAAGCAGGATGGGTATTATTTTTGTAGGCTAAAGTCTGTGGATGCAGGGAAACAGGTTGAAGGGATCCAACTGGATTCCTCAAAATTTATTACTGTTGTTTTCATATATATGTTATAATATATGAAGTTTTATAAAACACATGATTTGATAATTGAGTGTTTTTGGATGTTTAAATATCATTGGGCTAAGATGTTAATTTATAAAAATACTATGAAATGGGATTTTGAGATTTTAAAGGGAAATTCTATTTTTTCTAAAATAGAATTTGAATTTCGAATAGGCTAAAAAATATTTGCTTGTTTAAAAATAAAAACATGTATTGAATTTATAAACGGTGTTTATAAATTAAATAAAATAGAAAATTGAAGTAAATTTATAAATGGTGTTTATAAATAAACGGGAATGATTTTCATTGGATAATTAGGGAATTAAAGTGAATTTATAAACGATGTTTATATATTGAGTAATGTTGGGAATTGAAATGAATTTATAAACAAGGTTTATAAATAAAGTGGAAAATTTATCATTTGATAATTTGAATATTTAAATTCAAATGTGAATTTAAAAATAGTAACGGGGAATCATTTTAAACAAGTAAACGATGAAATTTATTCTGATGTTCAGAATGTAAATTGAACTAAAAATAAATCCATATGGATTTATGATTTGAATTCGATTAGATCGAATTTGTTTAAATAAAATATTTTCAGAAAAAATATTAGGAATGTATTAAATAGAAGTTTAAATTTAAATATGAAAATAGATTCTATATTTATACAGATAAGTTAAAATAAATAGAATATTCCAAAATAAGCTTTTAGTTTTTAAACAGATTTCGAAATGGAACTTGTTGGAATTTATAAACAAGTAAATTTATAAACAATGTTCATAAATATAGTGAATTAATTTTTTGGAGATATTATGTAATTTTAAATTCAAGTATGAATTTAAAATATAATATGAAATCATTTCGAAAAAGAAATGATAGTTTTATTTTGGGGATTCGGAATATAAAATGAATTGGGCTTCAGGTAGATTTGAAATTGAACTTGTTTTAATATATGAAACAAGGAAGTTTAGTTTATAAACGGTGTTATAAATTTAGTGAAATAAATAATTGTTAGATAATTTAGAAGTTTAAATTCAAGTACGAATTTAAAAAGTGAATTGGAAAACATGTTGAAATAAAGAACGATTAATTATATTCTGGAATTCGGAATATAAACTGAATTGAGAAAAATCCAACAGGTTGTAACTAGATTTCGATTTCATTGAATTTTATAAACTAATTTATTTCTAATGCACTTAGAAAATAATAACAGAAATGGAGTTGTAATTGAATTGGTAACTGAGTTACGAAATAATCGACGATTAGAGATAATCGGAAATATTAATCTAGATTTGAAAAATGGATTTAATATATAATAAAAATATATTAGAATGGAGTTGAAATTTATTATAAATGAAGTTTAAATGTTTATATTTAAATATAATTAAAATGAACTCGCCGTAGCGCAGTAGTTCGTAAATTGGCGTTTCGAACTTCAATTGAGTATATAGAACTTAATTTAAGTCGGAATTCTTTGAAACAAGAACCATCAGGACCGGTCGAACAATAGTTTTCTAATGGAAGAGAAAAAACTGGATTTCGCCTTATAGATTTTGTGTTATGTCAAAAATAAATTTTTTGGAAAAGCAGCGCCATAATCATTTAAGAACCATAACGGTTTATTTAAATAAATATAAGGATTTTAAGTAAATAATATCCGAATTTCCATTATAAAAATCCACATTTGAGTTATAAAATAAATACTGACCCAAGTGAAATAGATAAAATGATTTTTGAAACAAAAATCAGATTTTTAGTTATTGAAGACAACTAACTAATTTAAATAATAATTAGTTAATCGAAATTTGATAGGAAATTGGGCTTTGAATAAGTAGGGATGATTTGAGAAATTATAATCGAAATCGAAAAGGAAACTTGAATTGAAATGGAATTCAATTTGTTTATAAGCAAGTTAATATTTTATTTGAACATTTTATGTTCAAACAAAGAAGTGAAATAGGGAAAATAGCTAAGTTAAAAATAAATTAGCGAACTGGGTTAAGACGAATGGATTGAGTTGAAACCAAATGGGAATATTTGGATATGTGTTAAGCAGGTATGGAATGAAGAGAATGAAGTTTATAAATTTTGTGCCCAACAGAAAGATACCCGTTTAAATTCCATATGAGGTTTTATGCGCCGAATTAGCAAGCCACTTGGACTTTTGATTTTTCTTTTGAATGGAAAGAGCGCAGAGAGGCATTTTGGAGTTGTACCGAGTAACCCGCATAAAGGAGTTTATGGCGAAATTTTCCGGAAATTTAAGGAGTTAGAATATTTTTAAGAAAATTGGATAACTAGAAATCAATGTGTTGATATATACAGAATTCTATAAGGAAACGAATTTAAAAATATAATATTATAAACAAAAAGGAAATCTATAATTAAATCTGATAAAATTAGAAAGAGAAACATATATGGGTTTAGAAATGAATAATTGGTTTTTATGATGTTGATTATTTTAGGTTAGTGGTCTTGTCCGTTCTGAAGTTAAGGATATTTTCAGTCAAGGTCTGAGAGGTAGTTATACCCCAACTTGATTGATTTCATTTTTAATCGATAAATAGCAAGATCTAGTCTCGAAGAGAAATGTTTGAATAAGAGTGAGTTGAATGCATATTTTTGGGTTGTTTGTAATGATGTTTTACATTAAAGTCGATTTAACCCAAGTAAGTGAAATTTTAGGAAATATAATGATAAATATTTTCTAAGTATTGAAATAAATGAATGGTCATGAAAGAGATAAGTAATTGGAATGTTTTCCAATTATAAATAAAATATATTTTCTAAGTATAGAAAATAAAAGAAGGCGATATATTGAAATGTTTTCCAAATAGCGTAAGTGGCCAAGATGATTATCGAAAATATCTTGTCAATGGTTATGGATAAGGAAATGGAGAAGTGTTTTAATTAATGAAATATTAATTAAAAGGCCCAGTAATTTGTTTGATGCTTTAAATGAATGTTTGTTTTTCTTCGATCGTAAGATAATCGACTATCGAAGTGTTTGCCAATATCGTTGTCAATATGGAGAGACCGGTTGGATTATTATCCGAGAACCACTCCATATTGGCAGTAGCATTGCGAATCAGATTTTGTAAAGAAAGTCGAAGACGGAGTAAAGTGCAAGGGATTTTTCTATTAATAGAAATTGTGCCTTCGTTCTCGTTCGATCCTAGAACGAACATATATGGACGAATGTCTGACAGAGTATTTCCAATGATCGCATATGTTGGTCTGTATAAATATATATTGTGGCGGAGAATTTATTCTCTTAGCATAAGATCCAGAATATATTTGTGCAAATCAATTAATGATTAACGGATATGACAATGTGACATTCAAAGTGATTGTGCTATCAATGAATTGTAAGAATCGTAGCCTCAGGCCTCAACAACAGGGAAATGACAAAAATCGGGCAGGTAGCATGGCTATGTGGGTAGCTCCCATTAGGGTATTTTATCACCTATCTAGAGAAATTCATTTGATTCCTTATTCTATTCGATGTTGTCCCATTCGGGAAACGGTTGCTGATCCCAACCATTGGTGCATACATTAAATACACTCAAGCGAAATGAGTGGTCGGTCATGTATGGCTGGGTTACAAGATGTTCTTGTTGAACCCAGTCTATTCCCCTCTAGAGATACACTATCGCAAGGTGGTTCCATACCTTGTCATAGTTGGAAATTCATTACCAAATAAGTGCTCGCGATTTTGATTTTTTATTATATATGTGGAGCGTGAGATGAAAGCGTTCCACTAGATTTCTATTTATTTGATTTAGACACTATTATAATATCAAAAGAGTTCTGATATAAAGATTATCGTTTCTTTCAAAAGGAATTTGAAAGTTAAATCAAGCATTTTGGATTCTCATAAGGGAAAAACCCATTCCATGTTATACGGCGTGGTCTTATGAGATATAGTTTATTTTCTCAAACTGTTTTAAATTGTTTACTCATACCAGTCCCATGACTGACCCAGAGTTTATTTTGTTTTGTTTTACCTAAACACATGGGTGCCTAAATTTGTGCGGGCAGTCAAGTAGTTCAGGATTTTACAGATTTACCTAAAGGAGCTTGGAGCAGGAGGCTTCTGTGTTAGATATATAGTATTTTTATTCCGCTGTGTTGTAAGTGTTGTACTCTGATAAGTGTATGTTATACAGTTAAAATTTTGTATTTCAAAAGTTATGATATATTATATTTTTCTCCACTGCGATGTGAGATTATGTGTTGTTATTTCTGTTCTTCTTCTACCTTTTTCTTCTAAAAAAATGATTCGTATTTCTGTGATATTTGGGTTGGACGTGTGATGTATGTAGTCAACTCAAATAGTACGGATTTGCGGGCCGTTACAATTGGTATCAGAGCTTAGGTTGAGCGAACACCAAGGCTTTGGTGGGATTGTTCTAATTAGAGATAGGGTCAGTTGAACCCTAGAATGAGTTGAGAGTATTATACGAGAGCGCGTATTTGTTAATTGGCATAAAAATTGTTTTATATTGTGTTGGCTAGTCTATTGAGTGATTTATAAATTCTGATTGAATCGTGGGACGCCACAAAGTCAATAGGAATTTATAAACACTTGAACAGAAAAATTTGACACAATTTTGTTTTAAAGTGTGTAAATGTAATAATTTTACCCAAAATTCTATTTCGATGTAGAAAGAATAATTTTCTGAATTATTAATAATATATGGATTAGTTGGTTGGTATTATTATAATCGAATGAGATTATAAAATTAAACTGGTTATATATAACCAAATATAATTTGTATATGAATGAAATATACAAATGAGATGTGTTAACCACGTTGTTAAAATGCGGTTTAAAATTAAGAAGTGCGTGCTGACTTTAACACGTGGCTACGAAGATGAATGCAAAGAAGCCTCCACAGACGTATGGAATGGACCGGTCGGTATCATCGGATCAGTGGTGTCTTCGGATCTGTTTGTAAATCATTATATACTAACAGGTCATGGACTGAGCATATCGGTCGGTCATGGTTCGGACATCAAAGACATGTTAGCATGGTTAGTTTTCAAGTAGCCCCGACCGGTTACAAACATGCAGACGATGAGAACCATGTGTACAGCGTATGGGACACACGTTAATATCAATATGGCAAAGACATATTATAACATATAAGGCCTTCGTTAATTGCATGGATATAGAGATTGTATGAGACCAGTTTCACATATCCCATATAAGTATGGCTCCAAAGATAGACGGCTTTACACACGTGTTATGTGTATACCAGTATTTAACGTATACTTCAACGTAGAAAAGAATGAAGCAGCTTCCAACCGATCAGTCCTATGGTGGATAAAATGACCAGCAGCAACCGAACGGTATGTACTTCAATTATGAAACGATCAGCATATAAAAGAAGCGGACGTGATTGGTACAAAAGGAAACAAAAATGGCACTATGGTAAATCTTGATCCCATAATTTTTGGTTGTAAGGAGAATAGGTGAGCACATGGCATTGGTTTGAAGGGTGCTGCGCTAAAGACAAAGTGGCGTTGATATAACACAAGTGATCGGTGTCAAGAACAAAGCACGGGCCAACATTACAACAATTTGTAATATTAAACGCATGGAGCATGTAGGAGTTAGCAAGATCCACGTGGAAAATATTAACGTTCATACCAAGTTTCCATGATGAAACATTACAATGTGAGCTGGCATCTTCAGGTAGGAAGCACAACCGATCGGTTATCCAAAATGGCTGAACGGTAGGTGTGTTTGTGAACTACTCGGTTGGCATGGAACATTATGTGGGAACAGTTGCATGAACAAATGGATCAACACGTTGATAATAGAAAGAACACGTGGCGGATAAAGGAGTTCAGCACAAAAGAACCATGCGATAAAGGGCAAAAATGATAAACGTGTTCTTCCTAATTATGTGATAATGGATGCAGTCGTACCATAGAAGAACACGTGGATATTGGATAAAGGATCAACACTAGAGGAAGAAAGCCATGAAGATCGGAAAGGCAGGTGTTCAACCAGCCAACTCAAGGAATCGATCGATATCCTTACAATAAAAGGTGGACATCCGCTGGTCAGTGTACAAATATGAAGGGCGACCGGTGTCTCATCTTTAGACTGACCAGTAGTGAATTTCAAGATCGACCGACCGATATCTAAAGCATGACCGACCGACCGGTACCACTTTCCAGTTGTCGCCAACAGTACCCAGTGGCATTTCTGTAAATAAATATCCGACCAACCGGTTCCCTACACCGTATATCTTGGCCATTCTCTTCATTTGCTCGACACCTATAAATAGAGGTCCAACCCCACTATAATGGGAGAGGAATTTCATGACCCCGAAGGGCTGTCCAACTTCATTCTCGATCAATTCAAACTAATCTGCACTTAATCCATCATACAAAGAAGATCATTTATCCAATCTTTCATGGAATCCATAGAAATCTCTCCATTCTCCGAGAGTTCATATATCTACCACCAGATTTCCATTCTCCGGAGATTTCTCCAGGGCTTCTTCAATATTTCTTCCATCAATTCACAGAGATGAAGTTGAATAATTGAATAGACCAAAAAGATGGATGTAGTCGAGATATTTGTATGCTTTGTAACTATTGCAAAAGTAATGAAAATGAGATTCAAAGTGAATGTAGATTACATTTGGTCGAACCACTATAAAAACTCCTCTTCTTTATTTTTATGATTTTATTTTGCGATTGTGGCCCTTTTTATTTTCTAACCATAATTGGTGAAGTGCATATTTGCACCTTTGGTGTTGATTCTAATTTTGGGATCAACATTTGGCACCCACTGTAGGGCCCGACAACACAATTCTCATATTAAGGGCCTTGCTTCAAAGTTCAGACCGAACCTTTCATGCCGCGTACAGTGATACAACAAGTCTAGCTCCGCAGTTTGTACCGCTATATTCATTGAGCAGCGTATATGCACATAAATATGTTCAGTTTTAAATGGAAGGAAACATTTATGTTCTCAAAAGATTGCGTGGTACACTAGCTCCCAAACATGGGTGAGTTCACACCAGATAAACTTCTACGGAATTGAACATTATATAATCAATGGTACATTATGCCTCAAACATTAAAATGTATCCATATGGGATGGCAACATGAAGTTCATATCATTGGTCAAAGTCATAAAACATGGGATAATATCTTTTGGCAAAAATGTAATAGCACGAATATATGTAGGACTAGCTTCCATAACAAAGGTTGATTACATTACATTGTCAAGATATGGAATGCAAGGTGACATGAAAAACAACAGATGGGTCAACTTTAGGTTGTTGCATGGGCTTATCTATCCGCATAACAATACACGTGTGCTGCATATGTACATTTACATACCGGTCAATATGAAAGTGCAACTGTCATGTTAATGCGTGCATGAAAGTAGTGAACTTGTGGATTAAATCCATGTTAGCAGCTTATACAAAAACATTTGAGCATGGACACTCTTCGCAAAAGAATAACGGTCACATCGAGCAAAGTGTTCATAGCACATGCGTTAGGTTGGGGTGAACATGCCATTGTAGTATGAATGGATGCGAGAAGGGCAGCTACCGTAACATTGAATTCGTATATTACGTTCAACATTCAATGTATAAGAAAAGCAATATAATGCTTGCTTTGTTGAAGAAACAAGACCGCATGTTCTAAAGTGATGATCTGGTCGGTCAGCTCCTCCAGGCACCGGTCGGTCAGCTCTTCCAGGTACCGGTCGGTCAGTTCCTCCTCGCACCGGTCGGTCATTAGATCATCTCCGACCGGTCTGTCTTCATTTCCGGATCAACACACAGACGAGACTGTCATGCAATCATACAAGATTAGTTAGGTGAAAGTTCAATATTGGTAGTGGCTGTACAAATGCGTAAAATCTTGAATTAGTGTTTGGATTGGCTTCAATATGATAATACATGGGTCAGTGCATATTTAATAGAGCCTCCATGAGTTGGTAACAACATTCATTTTTCAGCCAAGTACATGAACTTGCTATTATATAGACTGTGTATACACATCTCTGATGCATGGAACGTATCAGCGACAATCCAAGGGGAGATCGGTCTCTTGTTTTATGACCGACTAAATTTATTTGATAACAACTATGTGATGACCGGACGCCTAAACTTATTGAATTGGCCATCTAAAGACAATGCACCATTTTGTGGTCCAAACATCAAAGCTAATTACCTTATCCCAGTGAATTAGCCACTACAATTGTGGAGCAAGCGGCCATCAGCTTGAGAATGAGGCCCAACCTCATTGTTGCGCTACTCAACCGAGAGCCGCTGGTGAACTGTTCGACCAATCTTCCAGGCAGTGTGCGACCCGATTTCAGTCCGACATTCATTATGTCGTCAAGCATAATTAGGGCCTAAGTCCTCAAAGCATGGCATCACGGTTCGAATATGATTCAAAGTCGAATGAGGTCCACCTTAACTAACCATTCTTTCTTGCATCAACATCGCTGACAACCTTCGAATGTGCAAATTGACACACCGTTATCTCCATAACTGTGCACTTCAATATCGTCCAAATCGATCTATTGCAAATGGAAACTTCAAATAAAAATATAATGGATGTTAATCAGGCTCTCAAGGACAAAATGAATGTTCTGATAAACGCTCAAGCCAATCCCGTTCTTCCTACAAAGATCCATATCAACCCTGAAAGGAACATAGATTTGGTAACTTCTGATCAAATCACCGCAATAATATAGAAGGTATCGAAGGTTGGTTGAACGACAAAGAGGAAGCCAACATCAAAGGCACCAATCCACATGAAGTCAATTTGATCGAAATACTCGAAATGTTGCTAGTCCGGCACAAGGGGCACTTCCTCGATTATTGAACAACAATATATTGCCAAGACAATGATCTGGTAATGAAATCGAAATTGGCCGTGCGGAACAACACAACACTGAAGAGTATATCTCGGACATGACAAAATATATCATGAAGAAGAATCAAGCATGCAATAATGATAGAAATGAATGGGACTTCCCTCCTAGTGAAACTCCATTCAACTAAAGTGTCCTTTAAGCATAATGTCCAGAGAAGCACACTCCTCCTATCCTACTTCCATACAACGACCTTATTAATCCAAACTACTTCCTGTTCAGATATGAGTAGCAAATGAATGAAGTTAAGGTAACGTATGAGATGGGATTCATATGCCTTCCTCTCTACTTAAAAGGCGCTGCATCATTATGATTCACGGAGCCGCTGCCAAAGTTCATAGACCGGTTTTCTGATCCGACTAAAAAGTTCAAAGAGCAATTCTACCTATAAGCTACCAAAGCAAAGGATGTTAAAGCGTTCTCGTCAACCAATCAAATCAAGGAAGCAAGACTCTACCATGGAATGTAGTGACACCAAATCTCGCTACCATGGCAAACAGTTCCTGCCTAGCTAATCGAGCCTGGAAGAGAGTGAAAGGCCGCTCAAATACATTGGAAAATAGCCCTACGGATTTAGCAATTCCTACAGAGATAAAAGCAACTTTAAAGACCTACACTTTAAATACTGTTTATGGAGTTTACATCCCAGAAGTCTTCCCTGGTGACCAATTGCGACATTACTCTGCATAATGCACTCTTCGTGTCCCAGGAAAAAATACTTATATATTTCCTTGTAATTGTAAACCTCCTATGGTAAAAGGGAGGGGTTGTAACAAGATATCAACTTTGTTAATAATGCATTGTTATTTTGATCTTATATTTGCGAAAATTTCATTAAAACAAATTGAAAAAGAGTCGCTAATGATCGAATGAATGTTGCAGATTACTTAAATGAACCTTGCCCCACCATGAACTAGAATGCAACTCTTGCCATGCATTCAAACCATGATAACTCAGGTGCCATCTATTACATTATCCATCAAAGGAAATACCTCATGAGAGGCGGGGTCTAAGCTACTGGTTTTATAACCAAGATTGCTCGTTAAAACAAGCATCAAAATAAAAACAAGTGTATGCCCCATGGAACGAGGCAACAACATGCAAAAACACATGAAGAAACTTGCCAAAAGGCGATATCCAGTTGTGAAGGTGGGGGGAAAAATCCAACTTGAACTCCGGAGAATCTAAAACAATTCAGTTCCTAGGGCATAACAAACCATACTAAGGTTGAAGGAGCTTGGTCAAATCATGGGCACCATCATAAACCCAGGACCATGGGTGATCCCAAACAACTCATGTCGTGTCAACATGAGAACTTAGCAGAGCCTGGTGATCATCAAAGCGTACCCCAATTGGGATAGCTATAAACACCACTTGAAGCAAAAACAAAAGTGTAAAGCACAACTTAGCAAATAAGGGACACCAGGATCTGAATGATCAAGTGATGCGGAGTTCAGATTACAAAAAAGGCTGTTAGTTTCACCGTGGTCCAGCTGCGACATACAATGGGCTTTAAACCAAAGTCCTCCCCAAGGGGCACCCAGTTCATTGCCAATACCATTAATACCTGGTCCAGCTGCGACATACACTGGGCTTTTAAACCAAAGATCTCCCCAAGGGGCACCCAGTCAATCGTTGACGCCATTAACACATGGCCGGATTGTGACACATACTGGGTTCATAAACCAAAGACCTCCATGAGGGGCACCCGGTTCATCGTCTATGCCATTAATACATGGCTGGATAGCGATATAAACACTGGGCTTCAAAAGACCTCTTCGGGGGCATCCGATCATAAGCCGGGTCTTCCAAATTCGGTTAATGATGGACCTAAAGACCTTCTCGGAGGTGCCCTACAAATTCTACAAGTGGCTGAGTCATTCAGTCACAACAAATAACGGGTTTACAAACACTTTTTCAGAGGACTGAAAAATAAGACCTCTCTGGGGGCATATATTCGAATCTAATCTCCGAGTGGCCTGGATTACCAGGTTAGCGAGAAATATGGTTGAATATATAGAATATAAGACCTCTCAAGCAGGGGCACAAAAACAGAAGTTCATCTCCATAAAAAGGCATCAGTAGGATCGACTAGACTGGAAACCTTTGATCATGATCATGCTATGGAATTCAACAATGGCTAAAACACATGACCAAAAGATTCCAAATGAAGTCGGTCACAAAATGTCGTGCCTAACATTTAAAGTTTGTGACAAATTTTGGTATGGGGGCATTATCACCGCATTAAAGAAATTTAATAATGCTCGCTTCTTAAACATACCACAAATTCATCACAATATTAGAAAAAAGGTTTAGCGTCTGCAAGGATTTCCCTGACCAGGCCATAGCAAAGTTGAAAACTTCGATACCGTGATAAGCGCAAAGGTGATTGTTCACAGAAAAGAAGTCTACAAGATTGCTTCAGCCAGAATCAAGGAAATTCAGCAGTGAAATTGGTTAAGTAAATCCAGCTAATAATGATTCATGGCCACAATGAAAACCCATTTTACGAAAAAGTACCACGAAATCATTTCAATACTGAACGTTGCAATAACAAATGACTTGTAGCATTAAAATTTGTGTTGTGAGCATGAAAAAGAAACAGGTGTGGAATGCGAAACAAGAAAGTATGGAAAAGCAAAAATAAAAGCTTTAAGTACAACAAGCAGAACACATTTCAATCACAACATCACAAAAGCAAGTCTTAACAAAGTTCATAGACATAGCAGGATCCAAATACTTTTTCAATGCAAAATCTCTGGTGTAATTTTCCAATGTTGCATCTTCGTCAGAGGCTGGGGCATCCGATGCTTTGGGCACACAACAGAAAGCAGAAAGAATTCCTTGAGAGAGAAAGGATCGAGTTAGTGCAAGTATTCCGATTTCGCAGAGGAACTGGTCTGTGATAAGAAACTTCTTAGTTTTATCTTGATCATCGATAGCCTACAAAGATTCAAGCACAAAGCCGGCCACTAAATCCGTGTTTCCTAGATACATTGTCATGCTTAAAAGCTCTAAATAAGCCGATAAAAGAAAAATACTTTTGTTGACAAATGAGAAGCTTCTAGTGCGACAATCTAAAGAAAGGAAATTCGGCTAAATTAATTGCATTCATCTCATGCGATTTGTAACAACCTATGATAAAAGAGTAATATGACCATACTGAGAGTTGGACACTGTCCGGAAAGCATATCACGGGTTCACCACGACATTCAAATTCCAAAAGCCTAATTTGAAGGCTCGAGGCCCTAATAATGGACCTGCAAAAGCATTGTATAGAATGCTGGCCTGACACAACTTGTTAATTGATGCACGTAGGCTATTAAGTTCACCAAAAATCCTACGGTCATGATCGCCTACGAGGATTAGCTAAGAACATGAATCAAGCTGACTGGGCATCGCTAATAATTGAACAAACATGCCAAATTCGGAATTCCATCAGACAAATTGTTAGGTGCATGCATTTCATAAATACCGAATCTAATACCATAATAATTTTAAAGATAATACTTAGAATTCACAGTCCAAAACCAAGACCGATGAATCTCGATTATTGTCGATAAGCAAATTAAATGCATTATCAGTGTGAACTGTATCTGCCAAGTCGTAAACTCTTAAATAAAAAGCAGCTTCACATTAATAGCACATTCAAATCTGTGAATATTTCTCATGATTTATCTCCTTTTACTGGGCTAACCCGTTGTCGTCCTGAGCAATCGACAATGAATTTGCCGCCGAATGTGCGCAAAAGATCTTCATTACAAATTCTCCAAAAGTCACTTATGTTAAGAGAAACCCTTCAATGAAAATGATCCTGTATTGCAATACCGTTCATCGGAATAAGGCAAAAGACACAAACGAAGCCAGTACGTATCATTGGCCTGTTGTGCGCAAATTCAAATTGAGACTTCTAAGTTCAACCAAGCCATTGAAACAAAGCCAAAGGACGGACAATCAAATGACACCCCTTCGGCAAATTTTCAAGAGGATATGGGATAATGAAAATTTGATTCACTCGTAATCCAGAAGCTGTAACTGTTCTAACCTCGAAAACTCAAATAAAAGATTCAGTCTAAGCTGAGGTTGTCTTTCTTCCAGAATGACAACTATTCTTCTGCCTGATGGAACAAAGCATATAATCTCAACCGTCAAGTCAAGACCCTCGGAGTTAACAAGTCCAGTCTCTACAGCAATCTGGAATTTCGGCATTTTCGGTAACCTAAAGCCTCAAGCGAAATCCACGGAATCAAATCAACCCAAGTTTAGCAATAGAGAAAATTCAACGGTGTACGAAGGCCCTAACACAGGATAATTTTCAAAATAATATGCATTCTCAAGTCAATACATGTTCGAACATATCCGAACCCAAGTCGGGTCAGGCGTGCTTGAACCAATGCGTTGGTCGAGCATGTTGAACGATATGTTCAAGCACGAGCGATGGTAACAATTCGAGCAAACTAGTTAGAGAATTGTCAGATCATGGTTAGCAGGCTTCCCGATAGTCAAGTTTACATGATCATATAAATACTGTTGAGTTCAACTCGAAGTTTGCACATGATAAAAGACAAACTTGGGCATCCGATGAAGTCTCCAATGTCAAAACTGGCCTACAAAGAAGGTAAACACTAAGCCATAAAAGTCTATCCCATAATGAAGGATAAATACCTCCCAGATAAAAGCATGAATACCTGGGGCTTCTCCAACAAAAGGCAGTAAATAAATCACAGACAAGTATTTCCAAATGTGAAATATCATACACCGTCATATCATATAAGTCGTCAAAACAACAGCGCTTGAAATTCATAGTCAGATTATACAGGCTTGTTTATTTTAAGTGTCAGTGCGAATTCAAATTAGAGTATCATGTTTCTATAGATAATATTCGATCGATTTTAAATTGTTGAATCAAACAAGTCTGTTAAAATACTTCATTCAATTCAAAATAAAATTTGCCATAGGTGCAATTTTTAACTGACTAATCTGTTGCCTATATGGGCAGTCGATAACAAAACACTAGCCCAAAAATGCGCAATGTTTTTGCTGTTAAACAGGTTATAGCAGTGAAAAAAGGCACAACCGGCATTCGCTTCAGAAATTGTGCTTTGCTTTGGTAAAATTCAATGACAAAGCGAGTTCGCAAAACAAGTAGTTTAACATGAATTGGCCATAGCCGTTTTGATGAAAATCGAATTCTGGATTCAAAATTGGAAAATCTGCTAGGGCAACAAAAAACGCGCAACAGATCATTTCAGAAAACAAATTTGAATTCGGATTATCACTATAAGCTTTCAAGTACTTAATGAAATTCGAACCAGAGCGCAAGTTCCATGTCAGACCAGGCAAGGAAAAGTATATCAACAATGTTCATTTTGAAGTACGCATTTCTTGCAAGCAAAAAATACAAGCTTCGAGGGGCAAATGTTAACCACGTTGTTAAAACGCGGTTCAAAACTAAGAAGTGCGTACTGACTATAACACGCGGCTACGAAGATGAATGCAAAGAAGCCTCCACAGACATATGGAACGAACCGGTCGGGTATCATCAGATCAGTGGTGTCTTCGGATCGGTTTGTAAATCATTATATACCGACAGGTCATGGACTGAGCATATCGGTCGGTCTTGGACTGGACATCAAAGACATGTTAGCATGGTTAGTTTTCAAGTAGTCCCGACCGGTTACAAACATGCAGACGATGAGCACCACGTGTACAGCGTATGGTATACATGTTAATATTAATATGGCAAAGACATATTATAACATATAAGGCCTTCATTGATTGCATGGATATAGAGATTGTATGAGACCAGTTTCACGTATCCCATGTAAGTATGGCTCCAAAGATAAAGGGCTTTACACACGTGTTGTGTTTATACCGGTATTTAACGTATACTTCAACGTAGAAAAGAATGAAGCAGCTTCCAACCGATCAATCCTATGGTGGATAAAATGACCAGTAGCAACCGAACGGTATGTACTTCAATTATGAAATGATCAGCATATAAAAGAAGCGGGCATGATTGGTACAAAAGGAAACAAACAAATGGCACTATGGTAAATCTTGATCCCATATTTTTTGGTTGTAAGGAGAATAGGTGAGCATATGGCATTGGTTTGAAGGATGCTGCGCTAGAGACAAAGTGGTGTTGATATATCACAAGTGATCGGTCTTAAGAACAAAGCATAGGCCAGCGTTACAACAATTTGTAATATTAAAAGCATGGAGCACGTAGGAGTTAGCAAGAGCCACGTGGAAAATATTAACGTTCATACCAAGTCTCCATGCTGAAACATTATAATGTGAGCTGGCATCTTCAGTAGGAAGCACAGCCGATCGGTTATCCAAAATGGCTGAACGATAGGTGTGTTTGCAAACTGCTCGGTTAGTATGGAACATTATGTGGGAACAGTTGCATGAAGAAATGGATCAACACGTTGATAATAGAAAGAACACGTGGTGGATAAAGGAGTTCAGCACAAAAGAACCATGCGATAAAGGACAAAAATGTTAAATGCGTTCTTCCTGATTATGTGATAATAGATGTAGTCATACCATAGAAGAACACGTGGATATTGGATAAAGGATCATCACTAGAGGACGAAAGCCATGTAGTATGGAAAGGCACGTGTTCAACCAGCCAACTCAAGGAACCGATCGGTATCCTTATAATAAAAGGCGTACATCCGCTGGTCAGTGTATAAATATGAAGGGCGACCGGTGTATCATCTTTATACCGACCAGTAGTGAATTTCAAGACCGACCGACCAATATCTAAAGCATGACCGACCGACTAGTACCACTTTCCAGCTGTCGCCAACAGTACCCAGTGGCACTTCTGTAAATAAATATCCTACCGACCGGTTCCCTACACCATATATCTTGGCCATTCTCTTCATTTGCTCGACAACTATAAATAGAGGTCCAACTCCACTTTAATGGGAGATGAATTTCATGACCCCGAAGGGCTGTCCAACTTCATTCTCAATCAATTCAAACTAATCAACACTTAATCCATCATACAAGAAGATCATTCATCCAATCTTCCATGGAATCCATTGAAATCTCTCCATTCTCCGAGAGTTCATAAATCTATCACCGGATTTCCATTCTCTGGAGATTTCTCCAAGGATTCTTCAATATTTCTTCCACCAATTCATAGAGATGAAGTTGAATAATTGAATAGGCCAAAAAGATGGGTGCGTTTGAGATATTCGTATGCTTTGTAACTATTGCAAAAGTAATGAGAATGAGATTCAAAGTGGATGTAGATCACATTTGAACGAACAACTATAAAAACTCCTCGTCTTTATTTTTGTGATTTTATTTTGCGATTGTGGCCCTTTTAATTTTCTTACCATATTTGGTGAAGTGCATATTTGCACCTTTGGTGATGATTCCAATTTTAGGATCAAGAAGATGGATTGAAATAAAATTCAAACAAGAATTTGGAATATAAATCCTGGGAAGTAGGAAAATTATATTCCAAAGTATATTAAAAGAATATAGCTTTGTTATATAGAAGGATTTTTCAAAAAAAAATCATTTCAAATGGATTTTTAAAGTGATTAAGCACCGAACTCACTTCAGTCGCTAGGAAACAATTCTGATAATGACTGCAGCATCATCAGTGTTTATTTTCGAGTTCTAAGTGATAGATTACTAACTTTGAAAAGATTTTGAAGGAAATTTGTTTGAAAGAAAACAAGTTGGTTTGAAAAATTCAAATGCTTTGTATTTGAAATGGTTATAAATATATGTGTATATATTTAGGTGATTTAAAAGGATACGAAATGAAAACCCTGGGATGTGAATTCGGGAATTTAAATTTAACTTAAGTTAAATGGATCGAAGTGCATAAATTGATCAGAATCAATGTGAAAGAAATATGAATTGATTGTAAATCATTCAAATAAAATGAATATAAGCGTTGTTGTATATAACGTAGTTGTATACACAATTATATGATTTTTGTTTGATGATAACAACCAAATAAATATTATTTCAAATGTGTTTGTTACTGTATTGTTCTATATATACATCACAGACAGGAATATAATATTTATATTTAAACAGAATGCATCTATACAGAAATTCAAATATCTACAGAGTATTTTTATTCAAATATAATATTTTATTTCAATATTCAACAGTACATATTTACATCTCCACTATTTGCTCAACACTGTAATTCACTGAAATAAAATTCATTCATATACATTTCACTTGTTATATAGCTCCTCATTGCAACACTTGTGTATATAACTCATATATACTTTCAATTCACATTGACTTGTATACATACACTTTGACACTTATACTTTTCACTGACTCTGTTATTTTCTTCTATCTTCTGTCTTCACTTCACAGTTAGTCTAGTCTTCATACCTGTCACATATAGAAACACACACACAGTATCTAGAATAGAAATAATTTCTAAATTCTAGCGGATATAATTTTCATTTTAAAAATTTATTTGCCTCAAAATTTTGGTGTGTTTCTCATCATTTTTAATGACTTGATCTGATTCATCTGTGTCTAGGCAGACAGTTTGTATATGTACGGGGACAGGAAATTTTCTGATCGACTGCAAATACACACGTGTATAAATATACACGTGTGCACTGCCTCGCTAATCAGCGAGCAACTGAGGAGTAGCCGCATGGACCATCACGACCCAGTGCACAACATATCAAATTGGTCGAACCATGGTCAAACATGAAGCCAGTTTAACACAATTAGCCGAGCACAATATAAAAATGCAACATAGTACAAAGATGGTCGAGGAAAACAACATATCAAGTCAGCAAGCAAAAATGGTGCATAACTAAACAAAATGATTTCAGCAAACAAGTATAAGCTTATTTTTAGCATGAGGTGATGTAGCATACACAAGATTACACGGGGGATAAATACAATCAACACATTAATGGTATAAATCAGAATGGTGACAAGCATGGAGCATGTGCAATAAATGATGTATCAATGGACCAGAACAACAAATAAGTGAACTCAGCTCAACATAATGGCTAGCAGCACATGTCAAATGGTTTTACATATGTGAAAAGCAACATGTATGGAAAAAGCAATGTGATTATGAAGTGCAACATTTGTCGAGCTATTTTGACTCAAGTAAACTAACAAAGTGGTGTGACAATTCAGAATGGTCAAACTAAATAGATCAAATGCAAACTGTGTACACCATGGCATGTACACAAGTCATCGATCATGACATAAGTACAAAGCAGCTAAGCAACTCAATTCATTTGTATGGTCAAGAAAATGTTCAGGAAACTACAGATGGATAGCAAGTATGGTAGCAAGTGCCAAGCACAAATATGTTGTACACATGGTCATGCATGATGGAAATAAACTCGGCAATGCAGGTGCACATGAACAGGTGAAAATGGAACTCGACTATGTACAAATTGGTGAAGCCAAGATGGTTTTAAGAGCCAATAAAACTTTTATGAAAAAATATTAAATGATTAAGTTTTTAAACAAGGGTGCAGCATGTAAAAAGAGTTAAGCACGGTCAAACAGTGTTCAAGTGTTCACAGGATACAGTGCAAAAATAATGGCGCAGGGCAGTGCATCAAGACTGCAAGAATATGGTCTCGAGTTCAAATACAAATGGTGCAGACACAACATAGTTCATACTATATGGTTCAGGGAAGTTTTTTTTACATGCAAATACGAGATGGTGCACAACAATAAAGAATGTCAGGAAATTTACATGAAGAAATATGGGAAAATATAGAAATTTGATCTCCAGTATTAAATCATCAAAATCAATGAATGATTCAATGAGCATTTATTTCCGGAGATCAAGAAATTCAAAGACAACAAATTCTTTCCAAATATGCTCAACATTTTTTAAAAAAGGTGCCAAGAATTAATTCTTGAAATTCAGTTCGACGTTCAGGGAAAGAATTCATATTTATTTCCAAAATGGTGCACAACAATTTTTGGCAAGCAATTGTTTTTTCATGGAATAATTAATGGAAATCAGGGGAGAACATTTCAATGGCATATTCAAATCAGTTCCAAAAAAACTGCAATCACTTTTTTTAGCAAGGTTCACGGCATTCAATCAAGCTACACAAAGGGGGGAAACTTTCTTTTTTAGAATTTCCAGATCGACATAAAAGGTTTGTGCAATCAAAGCCACAAACCAAAAAGGGGAATATACAACAATCTTGCAATTAAAATCGAGGATAGTAAAAAAAAGGAAAGCAATCAAAATCAGACCGAGCCATTTTTCTGAAATCAGAGTTTTAGGGTTTCGTTTTTAACCATATATTTACACAGGTTACATCATTGGCAAATAGATGAGGATCGAAAAAATCAACGCTAAAACTCAGAGCAATCAATTTTAATTTAGAAGGAACTCACATATTTCTCTGGAGAATTTTGATCGCAACAAAGAACCACAAATCAGTGAGACAAAGAGCATCAGCAATGTAAGGACCCGTAACTTCCCCGTGAAGGAAAGAGCGGATACTTTGAGAACAACACACAAATGAACGCATACAGAAGAACATTTCATTGTTATTACAACAATTCCATCAGATACAAGAATATACAGAGTATAAATGAATAAATTACATTCGATAAATATCAGAGATTACAATAAATTACATAGCAGCGGAAAAATATACAAAACACAACTGAAAATAATACACGGATACAGAGCTTTCCGAGCATCGTTCCAGCTGTAAATCAGGACCCTGTGAATATAAATCAGCAAAACTAAAACTACTAGCTGCCCGTGTGGAAAATAGGGGCACCCAGAGTTTAGGTTAAAACAATAAACTCCAGTTCAGTCATGTGACTGGTGTGAGAACTAAAACAGTTATTAATATTGGTTTTAAAGTTAGGTAAATCAAGGGACCACGCCATATAACACGGAACGGGTTTCCTCCCAAGAATACCAGTGCATAGAACAAATAGCGCAATGCTAAATAAAGAAAAATGATGCTGTTATAAGACCCAGGTCCCATCACACAATGCAACGCAAGCCGGAGGATAGGGTTTTTACCTTATAATAGCCAAAGCATGCTTGATACGTTTAAAACACATTATTTGATACTATTATAGGTGTATAGTGTCAAAACAATTTCAATCATAAGTATCAATCATAGGCGGCATAGCTACCATCTACTATGTCGCCATACTAGGCTCTACAAATAAAACCGAAACACACGTATTGGAAATTGGATTCCATCATGAGCCGAGGCAAGGGGCAAGCTCCTCTCCAATTCGAGACACTCTAGCAAATGTCTCAGGACCCCACTATGATCCTTGGATCTTCAGGGCCGGTCCTCTCTTACTTTTGAGGATTGGCAATTCCTGAACACACGTTTCCCGATCCTTACAGACCTATATCCGAGGCGCCTCGCATTCCAACAACCACACAGGTGAAAAGTATGTAAATGTCAGGGCTGGTAGGTCACTGACACCACCCTAGCTAGAAAGAAACGTCGTGCTCTCCCTGCTGTCACTATCCCGTTTTTGACTCATACCGAGGTGTGAGGCTCGCGAATTCACGTTATACACAAAGCTACGCCACACAGGCCGTGCTTTGATCATCAACCACAAGACTTTGCTTTTCAACAGAAGCCTTGATCAATTGCCACTTACGCGTGCCACATTGGCAATTCACTCCATGCGACTGATGTCCATCGATATACAACCTCTGAGCTCGTACGTCTCAGAGAAGGGCGTTAAGCAAGAGAATAAATTCTCTGCCGCCAAACAGATGTATATTTAATAGAGATCAATCAACACAGAATAAAATCCAATGTCAGACACACAATCCATTTACAAGTTCGTTCTGGGTCTGAACGAAACCGAAGGCACTTTCCTCGCATATCCATCCATCTCCAAGTACGTCTGGACGATCACCAATTGTTTCCCTCATCTTGGGTGTACAGCCCAATCAAGATCATCAGTAATCACCCAAACAATGTGATGATTTCCGATCTTCAACCACCGTCTTCATCTTCGACATCTCGTCGAATCGGTTATCCAGAATGAGTATAACCCGACCTTTCTGAATAACCCACGTATATGATAAACAAATGTTACACAAACGCCTCATTCCAATTCAGAATATTCTTTTATTCACAAAATCACATTCTTAGGGAAAGGTTCCCATTAATTTTATCCAAGATAAATTCTTCTAAATTTATTCTTTGATCTTCCTTTGGGTATCATTTCTAACTAGTCGGGATTAGCGAACCACACCGAAGTAATTATTTGTTTTATTTCCTAATCCCAACCAATATATCCCATGGAGCAAAACTGGTGATACTACATATCTAACACCACGGTGTTATCCGTAAAATTAATTACCATTTCACGTTCAAATCTAATTTAAGATTTAACTATCGCTTTGGAGCAAAACTGGTGGTACTCCACTCTCGATCACTTTTCAGATTTGATAATTTAAATTATCAATTCACTTTTTAATCTAATTAAAGATTCATTAAAACTCCACTTAGTTTTAATCCTTTCAAAAATCAACATTATGTCTTTAACTGGGTTAAAGAACCAATGTCTTCAAAAACACGATTCACGACAAACTCAAATCACATTTGATATTAAATACAAGGCTCTGAATAGAAAATATATCGGTTTATATTCGATATCAAATTCTGAAACCAACATATATCATATTGGAAATAACGATATAAAATATATCTTTCAAATTCCCATAACAATATCTGTATAGTCACGAAATCCAACATCGAAATATCCCGAAGATAATTTCGATTCAACTCCAGTCCAATCCACGTATTGCGAATATTGATTATTTTTAAAATCACTTTCAAATTCAATTTATTTATTTCACAAATAAATTGATTTTAATTCTAGTTCAAAACTAGTTCATTTTGACAAAAATCTATTTTTATCTTTTCAAATGTGGAGTTTTTCACCCCAGTTCTTTCCAATTCACATATTATGATTTTACACAAATTATTAATATTTTTAACAATTTTATCAAGGCCCGTACAGTCGATTTCCAACAACGGCCATCAGACTGCACTTACATCGACCTTTTTCAAATTTGATTTGGACATAATTCCAAATCCAACCGTTAGATTTCAAATTTCTAATATTCATTGGGAAGCTCTTTTCGATACGAACCCAACGGTTCCGGTTTTAGGAGAATCCGACGGTCAGATCTCCCGCAACGTCAATTCGAAGTCAATGGTCGAAATTCACGAACTGCCGCGGATCGGCTCGTTCTATTCAGGCCATTATATATATATAATATGTATATATTATATATATTTCGTCGATTTCCTTTTAAAACGTATTTTATAAATCGTTTTAACTTCGTTTTCAAAACCATTTCAACTCTATATTCAATTTCTAATCAAAATTGAATATTTCGTATCATTACTATATAAATGATAATATTTTCAAAATGTTATATTTTGAAATCTCTTCTTTTCTATATTCATTATAAAAACGAATATAATCGATATAAATATCGTTCACGACAAAATAGCGCAACTTTAATCAACACGGCTTTATATATTTCAATAAATCCGTTATTCTATTCAACAAATGAATATTTATTCCATTCAACACATGAATCTATATTTCTTCCAACACCTGACTAATCTCAACACATGAGTGATGTCAACACATAACTATTTTTTTTATGTAAAATATTTTATAAAACTATGGTATCTATCGTTTGATTTTCAATTAGACTTTTATTGGGAAGTAGTTCTAATTTTAAATATGATAAAGATGTAAATTTCATTGTATAAAATATTTCGCTCAACACATAAACATCGTCAACACATGACTATTTTTATATTCAACACATGAATTTTCTTTTATAATATTCCTTATTTTCCCCGATTGGAATGAGGCCCAATCAATCACCATATAATGTTAATTATATGGATTCCATACAACATATGTTAATAATAGCAATAATAAACAATCAACCATCAACCAAAGTGCACTACACTGTATAAGCATCCAATATAAATAATCGACGCTTACACAGTCTGTCGACCAATCGATCGACAATAATTAAATAATTGGGATTAGTGTACGCCAAATATCATCCCAACACCCGTGTGGGGTTTCAAATCAACAAACACTGAATATTATTTGTGCAGTTGGGTGATGTGTAAAATTTATCATTCCAATCAATATCAGTCAAATAGGTGTACATAAACAAACCGTCCGGTTTGTAAATGAATATTTATTTATTCACATTCACGTTAAAAATTATATTTTTAACGATAAAATATTCTATTTCAACACACGAATTTCTATTCAGTTCATTTACACAATAAAAATGATATTTTTATTTTTCTAACATATTTTAGAAAATTTCGGCGGCATAACGGCACGATACTAGAAACGGGACAAGGCCTAGCCTTATCCCCGGTCTAGTGAAGGCCCACGTCATTCACACATCAATCAAATCCATTCCATTTCACCAAACAATTCAATTCAAACCAAATAATCTAACCAACTACACAACCAATCAAACAAGTCCATGGTCTGTGGACGATTGTGTCGGGTGCTACTAAACACCATCTACATCCTAGTATATATATATATAACTAGAAAAAGAAATTTTGAGTGAGAAATTCTCACCGATAGCTATCCAACTTCACGACACTTCTTATGTAGAAAATCTTGTCGTTCTCGCCTTTTGTCACTTTCGTTGCCCGTAGCCGCTACATGTATAAAAATCACATTTTTATTATCTACATTATATAAAAATCTTATCTTTATACCTTCTATAAGTTAAAAATTGGATTTTTATCCTCTCTATAATATAAAGATCATATTTTTATTTATATCGTATGCCAAAAACTGTAGAAGCTTTAAAACAGAGAAAACTCACATATTTTATATCGCCCGGATTCGCTGTTCTGGCTCCAGAATTTGCAAACAAGCTTCAATCCTCACACCAACTTTTTTTCTAGCACAAGCACGCCATTCTGAACAACTTTTGCCTAGTGGTCTTCTTGCCGAAAATGTGCCATTTCGCCGGAATTCGCGAAAGTACACGAATTTTGCCGCTTCCGGACAGCAGACTTTAAACGCGTTTTCCGGGCAGCTCCGAACTTCAAAACATGACTTCAATATAGCCAAATCGAAGAGAATTTCGCGCTCTACAACTTTGGTCTAGAGGGACTTTGGCCAAAAACGCACCGTTTGGGAGTTATTCGCGAAATACGGTCAGGGACTTATTTGCAAAACGGGTAATTTTGGTGAAAATGGGTTTTTGGGTGTAGCGGGGCCCACGGCCGGAGTTGGGTGGCCAGCGGGCGGTGGCGGGCCTGATGGACGTGGGGGAGGGTGCTAAGGGCAGTGGTGGTGGTGGAGGGGCCCACGGTGGTGGTGGTTGGAGCCTAGGGTTGCAAATTGGAGAGAGGAGAGAGAGGAGGAGGAAGAGGAGGAGGAGGGGGTGGCGCCGGTGGGGAGGAGGAGCGGCGGCGGTGGGTGGTGGCAGCGGAGGAGGGGCGGCAGCGGCGGTGGTGGCGGCCATTTTTGAGTTTTTTGAAGAGAAAGAGAGAAATGAAGTAAAAGTGATTATATGCTAGTTTCTCGCGTATCGCCTGAACGCTAGCGATCTCTGATGGCCGTGGATTTCGGACACGAGATAGTAGACGTTAAGACGAGTCCAACGAAACAAGTTTCGTCGAATTCTGAGTTCGTTTGACCGTCCGTTAAAAATCACAAAAATGCTCAGATAAGCTCTAAAAATGCGATTTTGGCGCACCTTTTCTTCTCGCACGCTCACATGCTAACTTCAAAAATCATGCCCTTTTGTATTTAACCATTATTAGACCATACGAATCCAGAAAAAAAAGTAGAATCGAATTCCGAGGTCGTATCAGTAATATTCCTTTGTAAAATGACTGTCCGCTTTACCCTGAACTGTTTTAGCTCGCACGACCACATACTGACTCCGTTCGACGCGCCCTTTGGAACATAACAATAATTTGTCATTATGAATCCATAAAAATTTATCTCGTCGAATTCTGAGCTCGTATGCAAAATTTCACTTTTTAAGGGCTATGTTTTGTTAACCGAACAACTCTAGCCCATAGCCACTATTCCGGATATCGGAATATATCGAAGCTTATACTTTTCGGAGTTCTAAACGGCATTTTGAACTCAATGGAAGTGGTTTCGAGTCCAAATTCATCCGTATGCAAAATTTGACTTTTTGGCGCCGCATATAATTTACATAGCGACTATTCTGAATTTTCAATTGGGCATAACTTTTGATTCCCGCTATGAAATTTCGATCTTTCGGATTCGTTGGAAAGATATCCTCAAATAGATCCTATTATTTTTGGTTTCACTAAAATCCGGATTGTTTTGCACCCGGTACATTTAATTGAAGTTTGAAATCGAATTATCGAACTACCGCGCCATTTTCAATTCCTTTTATAATTATAAATAAATATTTATATTCTAACGACGACGTATATAATATATACGTCGAATTATATTCAAAATAAATTTTTCGTTGATATTATTTAAAATAATTCATTTTAAATATTCAAAATTCACTAAAATTGCCAAAATAAAAATTTTAAACTGGTTCAGAATTTCCGGGTTATTACAATCTCCCCCACTTAAAACTTTTCGTCCCCGAAAAGGAACAAAGTCGAAAGTGGTTTGATTAATCAACTCTACGTTCGATCTGGCTTCCATTCTCCAATTTTTCAGTTTCTGAGAATTTTCAAATTTTCAAAAATTTGGCTAACACCCTAAATTTTCAAAAAAATTCGCCATAACCTCCCCTGCACCGGGAGCCACGGGAAAATCCCGAAATTGCCATATAGGCCTTCTGATCTCAAAAAGAAAAAGAAAAAGCCAAGCGGCTAGCCAATCGGCTCATAAAATCATCATCACCCAAACAAAACAGTAAATTATAGTAAACAAGTACCTATTTGTCGGGCAAACAAATTTTATTCTTCGGCTCTAGCCTCCTTGCTATGACCTGTTCAATGTAAGTATATGTATATGCAAGCAGATGCGACCAATTTTCAATACAATTCAAAATTTGATTCTATTAGGCATAGTGGTTAAAAATTGTCAAACAAATAAACAAACAACTCAAACATCAATCAATTAGTGGATTAGAGTTTCAAATTCATAAATTGATACATATATACAGAAAATCTTGTTTTGATGCCAATTCACAACAATGTATTCTAGCTATATTAGTTTTGGTTCTCACACCAGTCTAATGGAAATATATAGAAATCACACCTTCGAAATTCGAATATGAATACTGATGATGATGCACCATCATCAGAATCATCCCCGGATATCTAGAATGTGATTCTATATCTACACAGTATATTAAAACTTCGAATATACGTTCATGACGCGTATATACAAAACTTTTATATACTGGATTGCCCATATCAATATAAATAAATATTCAAATACGTATAAAACGATTTAAATTTTCAAAACAAATTTGTTTTCATTTGAAAAATATACTCTTCACACTCGTTCTAGGATACTACTGATCCTATCTCTAACGAGTCATTCTAATTGGATATTACTAATCCAATATCTGATGAATTCTTTCGTATGGTTCTAAGGTGTCTTGTTCTCGAGCTCTGTAAACCAAAGCTCTGATACCAACTGTAAGGACCCGTAACTTCCCCGTGAAGGAAAGAGCGGATACTTAACACACAAATGAACGCATACAGAAGAACATTTCATTGTTATTACAACAATTCCATCAGATACAAGAATATACAGAGTATAAATGAATAAATTACATTCGATAAATATCAGAGATTACAATAAATTACATAGCAGCGGAAAAATATACAAAACACAACTGAAAATAATACACAGATACAGAGCTTTCCGAGCATCGTTCCAGCTGTAAATCAGGACCCTATGAATATAAATCTGCAAAACCAAAACTACTAGCTGCCCGTGTGGAAAATAAGGGCACCCAGAGTTTAGGTTAAAACAATAAACTCCAGTTCAGTCATGTGACTGGTGTGAGAACTAAAACAGTTATTAATATTGGTTTTAAAGTTAGGTAAATCAAGGGACCACGCCATATAACACGGAACGGGTTTCCTCCCAAGAATACCAGTGCATAGAACAAATAGCGCAATGCTAAATAAAGAAAAATGAAGCTGTTATAAGACCCAGGTCCCATCACACAATGCAACGCAAGCCGGAGGATAGGGTTTTTACCTTATAACAGCCAAAGCATGCTTGATACGTTTAAAACACATTATTTGATACTATTATAGGTGTATAGTGTCAAAACAATTTCAATCATAAGTATCAATCATAGGCGGCATAGCTACCATCTACTATGTCGCCATACTAGGCTCTACAAATAAAACCGAAACACACGTATTGGAAATTGGATTCCATCATGAGCCGAGGCAAGGGGCAAGCTCCTCTCCAATTCGAGACACTCTAGCAAATGTCTCAGGACCCCACTATGATCCTTGGATCTTCAGGGCCGGTCCTCTCTTACTTTTGAGGATTGGCAATTCCTGAACACACGTTTCCCGGTCCTTACAGACCTATATCCGAGGCGCCTCGCATTCCAACAACCACATAGGTGAAAAGTATGTAAATGTCAGGGCTGGTAGGTCACTGACACCACCCTAGCTAGAAAGAAACGTCGTGCTCTCCCTGCAGTCACTATCCCGTTTTTGACTCATACCGAGGTGTGAGGCTCGCGAATTCACGTTATACACAAAGCTACGCCACACAGGCCGTGCTTTGATCATCAACCACAAGACTTTGCTTTTCAACAGAAGCCTTGATCAATTGCCACTTACGCGTGCCACATTGGCAATTCACTCCATGCGACTGATGTCCATCGATATACAACCTCTGAGCTCGTACGTCTCAGAGAAGGGCGTTAAGCAAGAGAATAAATTCTCCGCCGCCAAACAGATGTATATTTAATAGAGATCAATCAACACAGAATAAAATCCAATGTCAGACACACAATCCATTTACAAGTTCATTCTGGGTCTGAACGAAACCGAAGGCACTTTCCTCGCATATCCATCCATCTCCAAGTACGTCTGGACGATCACCAATTGTTTCCCTCATCTTGGGTGTACAGCCCAATCAAGATCATCAGTAATCACCCAAACAATGTGATGATTTCCGATCTTCAACCACCGTCTTCATCTTCGACATCTCGTCGAATCGGTTATCCAGAATGGGTTTAACCCGGCCTTTCTGAATAACCCACGTATGTGATAAACAAATGTTACACAAACACACAAACGCCTCATTCCAATTCAGAATATTCTTTTATTCACAAAATCACATTCTTAGGGAAAGGTTCGCATTAATTTTATCCCAGATAAATTCTTCTAAATTTATTCTTTGATCTTCCTTTGGGTATCATTTCTAACTAGTCGGGATTAGCGAACCACACCGAAGTAATTATTTGTTTTATTTCCCAATCCCAACCTATATATCCCATGGAGCAAAACTGGTGATACTACATATCTAACACCATGGTGTTATCCGTAAAATTAATTACCATTTCACGTTCAAATCTAATTTAAGATTTAACTATCGCTTTGGAGCAAAACTGGTGGTACTCCACTCTCGATCACTTTTCAGATTTGATAATTTAAATTATCAATTCACTTTTTAATCTAATTAAAGATTCATTAAAACTCCACTTAGTTTTAATCCTTTCAAAAATCAACATTATGTCTTTAACTGGGTTAAAGAACCAATCTCTTCTAAAACACGATTCACGACAAACCCAAATCACATTTGATATTAAATACAAGGCTCTGAATAGAAAATATATCGGTTTATATTCGATATCAAATTCTGAAACCAACATATATCATATTGGAAATAACGATATAAAATATATCTTTCAAATTCCCATAACAATATCTGTATAGTGACGAAATCCAACATCGAAATATCCCGAAGATAATTTCGATTCAACTCCAGTCCAATCCACGTATTGGGAATATTGATTATTTTTAAAATCACTTTCAAATTCAATTTATTTATTTCACAAATAAATTGATTTTAATTCTAGTTCAAAACTAGTTCATTTCGACAAAAATCTATTTTTATCTTTTCAAATGTGGAGTTTTTCACCCCAGTTCTTTCCAATTCACATATTATGATTTTACACAAATTATTAATATTTTTAATAATTTTATCAAGGCCCGTACAGTCGATTTCCAACAACGGCCATCAGACTGCACTTACATCGACCTTTTTCAAATTTGATTTGGACATAATTCCAAATCCAACCGTTAGATTTCAAATTTCTAATATTCATTGGGAAGCTCTTTTCGATACGAACCCAACGGTTCCGGTTTTAGGAGAATCCGACGGTCAGATCTCCCGCAACGTCAATTCGAAGTCAATGGTCGAAATTCACGAACTGCCGCGGATCGGCTCGTTCTATTCAGGCCATTATATATATATAATATGTATATATTATATATATTTCGTCGATTTCCTTTTAAAACGTATTTTATAAATCGTTTTAACTTCGTTTTCAAAACCATTTCAACTCTATATTCAATTTCTAATCAAAATTGAATATTTCGTATCATTACTATATAAATGATAATATTTTCAAAATGTCATATTTTGAAATCACTTCTTTTCTATATTCATTATAAAAACGAATATAATCGATATAAATATCGTTCACGACAAAATAGCGCAACTTTAATCAACACGGCTTTATATATTTCAATAAATCCGTTATTCTATTCAACAAATGAATATTTATTCCATTCAACACACGAATCTATATTTCTTCCAACACCTGACTAATATCAACACATGAGTGCTGTCAACACATCACTATTTTTGTTATGTAAAATATTTTATAAAACTATGGTTTCTATCGTTTGATTTTCGATTAGACTTTTATTGGGAAGTGGTTCTAATTTTAAATATGATAAAGATGTAAATTTCATTGTATAAAATATTTCACTCAACACATGAACATCATCAACACATGACTATTTTTATATTCAACACATGAATTTTCTTTTATAATATTCCTTATTTTCCCCGATTGGAATGAGGCCCAATCAATCACCATATAATGTTAATTATATGGATTCCATACAGCATATGTTAATAATAGCAATAATAAACAATCAACCATCAACCAAAGTGCACTACACTGTATAAGCATCCAATATAAATAATCGACGCTTACACAGTCTGTCGACCAATCGATCGACAATAATTAAATAATTGGGATTAGTGTACGCCAAATATCATCCCAACACCCGTGTGGGGTTTCAAATCAACAAACACTGAATATTATTTGTGTAGTTGGGTGATGTGTAAAATTTATCATCCCAGTCAATATCAGTCAAATAGGTGTACATAAACAAACCGTCCGGTTTGTAAATGAATATTTATTTATTCACATTCACGTTAAAAATTATATTTTTAACGATAAAATATTCTATTTCAACACACGAATTTCTATTCAGTTCATTTACACAATAAAAATGATATTTTTATTTTTCTAACATATTTTAGAAAATTTCGGCGGCATAACGGCACGATACTAGAAACGGGACAAGGCCTAGCCTTATCCCCGGTCTAGTGAAGGCCCACGCCATTCACACATCAATCAAATCCATTCCATTTCACCAAACAATTCAATTCAAACCAAATAATCTAACCAACTACACAACCAATCAAACAAGTCCATGGTCTGTGGACGATTGTGTCGGGTGCTACTAAACACCGTCTACATCCTAGTATATATATATAACTAGAAAAAGAAATTTTGAGTGAGAAGTTCTCACCGATAGCTATCCAACTTCACGACACTTCTTATGTAGAAAATCTTGTCATTCTCGCCTTTTGTCACTTTCGTTGTCCGTAGCCGCTACATGTATAAAAATCACATTTTTATTATCTACATTATATAAAAATCTTATCTTTATACCTTCTATAAGTTAAAAATTGGATTTTTATCCTCTCTATAATATAAAGATCATATTTTTATTTATATCGTATGTCAAAAACTGTAGATGCTTTAAAACAGAGAAAACTCACATATTTTCTATCGCCCGGATTCGCTGTTCTGGCTCCAGAATTTGCAAACAAGCTTCAATCTTCACACCAACTTTTTTTCTAACACAAGCACGCCATTCTGAACAACTTTTGCCTAGTGGTCTTCTAGCCGAAAATGTGCCATTTCGCCGGAATTCGCGAAAGTACACGAATTTTGCCGCTTCCGGACAGCAGACTTTAAACGCATTTTCCGGGCAGCTCCGAACTCCAAAACATGACTTCAATATAGCCAAATCGAAGAGAATTTCGCGCTCTACAACTTTGGTCTAGAGGGACTTTGGCCAAAAACGCACCGTTTGGGAGTTATTCGCGAAATACGGTCAGGGACTTATTTGCAAAACGGGTAATTTTGGTGAAAATGAGTTTTTGGGTGTAGCGGGGCCCACGGCCGGAGTTGGGTGGCCAGCGGGCGGTGGCGGGCCTGGTGGACGTGGGGGAGGGTGCTAAGGGCGGTGGTGGTGGTGGAGGGGCCCACGGTGGTGGTGGTTGGAGCCTAGGGTTGCAAATTGGAGAGAGGAGAGAGAGGAGGAGGAAGAGGAGGAGGAGGGGGTGGCGCCGGTGGGGAGGAGGAGCGGCGGCGGTGGGTGGTGGCAGCGGAGGAGGGGCAGCAGCGGCGGCGGCGGTGGTGGCGGCCATTTTTGAGTTTTTTGAAGAGAAAGAGAGAAGTGAAATTATGAAGAGAGAAATGAAGTAAAAGTGATTATATGCTAGTTTCTCGCGTATCGCCTGAACGCTAGCGATTTCCGATGGCCGCGGATTTCGGACACGAGATAGTAGACGTGAAGACGAGTCCAACGAAACAAGTTTCGTCGAATTCCGAGTTCGTTTGACCGTCCGTTAAAAATCACAAAAATGCTCAGATAAGCTCTAAAAATGCGATTTTGGCGCACCTTTTCTTCTCGCACGCTCACATGCTAACTTCAAAAATCATGCCCTTTTGGATTTAACCATTATTAGACCATACGAATCCAGAAAAAAAAGTAGAATCGAATTCCAATGTCGTATCAGTAATGTTCCTTTGTAAAATGACTGCCCGCTTTACCCTGAACTGTTTTAGCTCGCACGGCCACATACTGACTCCGTTCGACGCGCCCTTTGGAACATAACAATAATTTGTCATTATGAATCCATAAAAATTTATCTCGTCGAATTCTGAGCTCGTATGCAAAATTTCACTTTTTAAGGGCTATGTTTTGTTAACCGAACAACTCTAGCCCATAGCCACTATTCCGGATATCGGAATATATCGAAGCTTATACTTTTCGGAGTTCTAAACGGTATTTTGAACTCAATGGAAGTGGTTTCGAGTCCAAATTCATCCGTATGCAAAATTTGACTTTTTGGCGCCGCATATAATTTACATAGCGACTATTCTGAATTTTCAACTGGGCATAACTTTTGATTCCCGTATGAAATTTCGATCTTTCGGATTCGTTGGAAAGATATCCTCAAATAGATCCTATTATTTTTGGTTTCACTAAAATCCGGATTGTTTTGCACCCGGTACATTTAATTGAAGTTTGAAATCGAATTATCGAACTACCGCGCCATTTTCAATTCCTTTTATAATTATAAATAAATATTTATATTCTAACGACGACGTATATAATATATACGTCGAATTATATTCAAAATAAATTTTTCGTTGATATTATTTAAAATAATTCATTTTAAATATTCAAAATTCACTAAAATTGCCAAAATAAAAATTTTAAACTGGTTCAGAATTTCCGGGTTATTACAAGCAATTGACCACGAAGTAACATGCAAGAACACAAAGCCGTTAAGATTTTCTTCAGCAAATCAATTGCTTCAATTTGGGATAAAAGAGAGAAACCCTAGCCAAATTCCCAATCGCCCTGCCGCCATTTTTTTCAGAGCAAAGAGGAATATAGAACGGGTTAAAGGAAATTAAAAAGGGGCCGACCTATGTTTAATTGGACTAAGCCAAGTCTATTTTAATATGGGAATTTAAATTCCTTTTAACTAGGGTTTTACTTGTTTTCTTTATTTTGTTGCTTTTTAAATTGTGTTGTAAAATCAATTCTGAACAGTTCTAGGTCTGTAAAATCTAGGGGAGTTTCAGTCATGGTGTTGATTGACAGTTAACAGAGTCTGTAAAATCTGGGTTACTGGTTACTGGGTCATAATCAGGGGAAATCTGATCGAGGGGAAATTGATCAGTCTAGGGTTTTGAGCGTAGGGTTAGAACAGTAGCAGGTGTTGCGAGTGTACATGGTCTTGTATGTGGGATCTGTTTATGACACCTAGTTGAAACCTTAGAAATGCAGCAGTAGGCAAGATTTTGCCAAAGCTGGGTATCTCTGTGTGTTATTTCCTTTCTGCTTTATATTTCTATTGTATTCTGTGATCTGTTTACTTTTCAATATCCTGTCGAATTTTTAATATCACATAAAAACTGTGAAAAACCCTATTCACCACCCCCTCTAGGGTTATTCTAGATCCAACAAGTGGTATCAGAGCTTGGTTTTCTTTAACCCTAGAATCATGGATCCTAGTTGTCAGTCTTGTGAGAATCAGTCCATTCGTATTCCATTTATTTTCAATAGTACAGATTTTTTAAATTGGAAATTAGAAATGGAATTATATTTAAAATCTGTTGATATTAAATGTTAGGATACTGTTATTAATGGTTATGATATGGTCAATAGGAATGATATTGGATTTAATTCTCGTGCTATTCACACTTTGTATTCTTATATTGATGATGTCCAATATCACCTCATTTCTCATTGCTTGACTGCGCAGGAAATATGGAATTTTCTTGATACGAAGTATGGAAAGATTGACAACAGCAGCTCAAAACCCAAAATGGTCAACTTAGATTTAGATCTATGCTCAGGAGAAGAAACAAATGAAAATTCAAGTAGATCAGACGATGGAGACTCAACAGACAATGAGACTAAAAGCTTCTCATATGAAGAGTTGGTTTATATGTGTACTGATTTAACAAAAATCGTTGATAAACTCCATCGTAAAAACAAATATTTAAAACCAAAAAATCACGAGTTAAATAGCAAAATCAACTGTTTGGAATCAAAATTTACAAATGTCATGAAATTAGAAAATTCAGACTGTGAAAGTTGTTTGAAATTGAAAACTGATCTCATTCATCTCAATAAAAATATTCAAAGGCTTAAAGAGGAAATTCTGATTTTAAAAGATAACGAGGTTGAGCTAAAAGATTCAAACAATTCTTTGCAAAAAGGATTTAATAATTTTAAGGCCATTAAAAATTCCAAACATGAAATTGCTGAAAATGATAGTTTGTTGAAAACAGATCTGATTTTAAAAGAGCTTGAAATCGAAATTGAAAATTTGAAGAAACTTGAATCTGAAAGTCGAAAATATTTTGATTTTGAAATGGCTGAGTCCCAAATCAAAATTAAATTGCTTAATGATGAAAATTTGGTTTTGAAATCTGAGTTTGAAAGATGTAAGATCACTAAAAATCGCTGTTAAGATTTAATTAAAGAAAACAGTGATCTTAAAACTGAAATTCAACAACTTGAAACAATTTTGTCTAAATTTTCAAACGGTGAAAAATCTTTGGATATGTTGTTGAAAAACCAATTTTCTGTTGGAAATAAACGTGGTCTTGGTTTTGGGAGAATAAATGGTTTTGAAAAACGAAATTTAAGTGGTTTTAAAAATCCTTCAAACTCCTTTGAAAAGAATAGCTTTGGAAATTTTAACTCTAATATTTCCAAAGGGTTTTTAAATCACGAACGAAATGAGTATGTGTATTATAACAAACCATTTAAATAATCTTGGATTTCAAAAGAAAATAATACGGGCTTTGTTAAATCCAAACAGATTTGAGTTCCCAAGGGCACAAAGATAAATTCAGATGGTTTGTTATATAGACATGTTTGGGTACCGAAAGTTCGATACACACCTATGAGTGGTAAAACAATCTTTGTTAGACCACTTAACCCTCTCAACTACTAGGTACCAGTGATGGCTGAGGAACTGCTTTGGAAAAGAAATTTTGAATTCAAGCTATTCCACATCTTTGATTTATTTAGAGTTCCTTAGCCAAGTCTGTTGAGTTAGAGATTCTGATTTACATTGGTTTCTGGTATGATCTCTCAACTCATCTTTGTAAATATTCTTTGTTTTTATTTTTCTATGTTTATTCCTCCTTCTACCCTTTCTGTTTATTTTCTTTATCTCTTCTGTTTTGTTTAGTCACTACCATATATTTTTGTCTTTGTTTTGTACTTTATTAAACTTCCAATTGTAGAATTCATATTTTCTGGAAATTCACTTTATTTGAATAGAACTCTGATGTTTTAATTATTTCCAGATCTTGAATTCAAATTTGTAAATATTTCTGCAATTGTTTTGAAGTTTATTTTCTGATCCCTGAATTTCTAATAGTGCTGAAGCATTCATATCATATCTTGAACACTGTTAGTATAAATTCTAAAATTTTGAAGATCTGAATATTTGATGAAATTTCACATATATCTGCTATTTTGGGTTTCTTCTAATTCAGTTTAGAAAAGCTTGAAATATTATACTCATTACAGCACATCAATATCTATCAGTTGTGATAATTTCATTATTTTTCAGATTGGCTTGGATATGTTGATTTTTTTTATCTTGAATCAGGGATACATCTTGAAATTCATCTTTATTCATGATCATTATGGTTGTTGTTTTTGTTTGTTTGAGATCACTTGAAAATTTCAGATATTTTGAATCTCACATACTTCTCAGATCTAAAATTGTAATCCTGTGTGATTGATTCATTGTATCTCAAGATTTACATTTGTTCAAGTAATTTAGAATAAACTTTTTTTTTGGATCATGAATTATTACTAAAACTTGATGTAAATATTCTGAAAAATTCATTGTGCTTGTCAGAAATTCTTGTGAAAAAATCTTTGAAAATCCGTTCTTAAATCTATTTGTTTTCATGATTATTTGATTTGAATATATGTTTGTTTAAAATCATTTGAAGTTACTGATTTGTTGAATCACACACATATCTTGAATCTGATATTTACATTCTAGTGTGACTGATTCACTGAATCTTGAGAGTTTCATATTTCTAAAATGATTTCAAATAAACGGTATATTTATTAGATCATGAGTCATCTTATGTGACCGTCGTCTTGACAAGTCTGAGTTGAATCGGATTTTTTTGCTGCACAGATATTGTTCTTGAAAATAATTTTTAGTGACTGCTTGTTTATACCATGCTCTGATTGATGAAATTAGTTTGCTTGATTTGTTAACGGTGTCTGCTTAGGCTTTGTAATTAAGATTCTGTTGTTTGAGATATCTTTGTTCGTCTCCAATATCATTTTTAAAATCCTCATGTATAGAGACATCAAGTGGTATCAGTTTAGAAGTGCTGAATATTTTTTGTATATATTTTTTTGTCTTATATATATCCCTCTAAATTCCACTTGTAATTGATTCTCAATTTTAAAATTATTTATTTTTTATTCATTCATAAATTGAGATCAATATCCAAATTGTGCTATATTTATAATTCATCAAAATTATTATCAGATTTTGAAATTGTGATGAATTGTGACTGCAGTATATTTCACAATAAGAGGAGATTAATCCGAATTTTCATGTAATATCTTTGAACCGGCAATTATTTCACTACCATCTTCATTATCTATCATCCTTCTACATTCCATTATGATTTTATATAAATATGGAGAGTTAATATTTTTTTAAATTCTTTTTGAATAAGCAGTGGAAATATATGTGATGGAAATGTAACTGTGTTATTATTTAGAATTAGTGAAATTGAGAATTTTCAATGATCCCGGTACAGTTGGTCATATTTCATAATATAATTAATTTAGAAATTTATTTCACAATCCATTTCTGTTCCTACCACATTTCTATCATTCATATTAGTTGTATATACCAAGGAGTTTTTCTATTTAAAGCTGAAAATAATAAAATATATAATTAGTACATAAGTGTATCTCTAACCTCATTTAAAAATCCAAGCTCTGGTTATGCATGGTTATGAGACAACTTATAATTTAAGCTGCGACTGACCTCATTTAAAAATCTAAGCTCTGGTTATGAGTGGTCAGTGTGCTCTTAAATAAAATAAAAAGAGAAAGGAAATAATGTGCTATAAATTAAAATTAATATGAAATTCTCCTTGGTGTTTAAAAAACCAGCATATCAATCCATCTTTCTAATATGTGAAATGTGTTGAAATCTTATGACGTATTATGATTTGTTGATTGCTAGATATTGGGATTTAAGATTATTCGATTTTGTCACTTAAATTGAATTATTAATTATAGTCCAAATCCATCACTGTTTTTTTGTGCTTTATTTATATAATTTTTTTTTGAAAATAATTGGAAATGATCTGTTTTTAAAATTCTCTCCATTATGTACGAAATTCATCGTAAATCCTTCGTTCTCTAAAATGTGAAATATGCCACCTGTTCTCAGAATATTATGATTTTTGTTTGACTGATTGAAATTTATGATGACCATTCTTTCTCTTAAGTTGATATTGTATTTGTTAGTAATTTTTCATCTACATTTTAAATTTTGTATCCTTTTGATGATAACAAAAGGAGGAGAATGGGTTAGGATTTTGATTTATGAGTGAATAATTTATAAATATTTTTAATTTTGAAAATTTATTCTTTCACTTATGCACACTTGTAGGGGGAGCATTCAAATAGGGGGAGTAATATATATTTCATTTTTTCAAACACAATCATGCTCAAAATGTTATATTTATTTGTCATCATCAAAAGGGGGAGATTGTTGTATATAACGTAGTTGTATACACAATTATATGATTTTTGTTTGATGATAACAGCCAAATAAATATTATTTCAAATATGTTTGTTACTGTACTGTTCTATATATACATCACAGACAGGAATATAATATTTATATTTAAACAGAATGCATCTATACAGAAATTCAAATATCTACAGAGTATTTTTGTTTAAATATAATATTTTATTTCAATATTCAACAGTACAGATTTACAACTCCACTATTTGCTCAACACTGTAATTCACTGAAATAAAATTCATTCATATACATTTCACTTGTTATACAGCTCCTCACTACAACACTTGTGTATACAACTCATATATACTTCCAATTCACATTGACTTGTGTACATACACTTTGACACTTATACTTTTCACTGACTCTGTTATTTTCTTCTATCTTCACTTCACAGTCAGTCCAGTCTTCATACCTGTCATTAGGGGTGGGCAAGTTCGGTTCGGTGCGGTTTGAAGATCAAACCGCTTCCGCACCGCATCAAACGGTTGATAAAAAATACAAACCATTATACTAACCGTTCAAACGGTTCGGTTTTGGTTCGGTTCGGTTTGAACCCGTATTAAATATGAAACAAGAAAATTACTTTCATCAACAAACAATTTAAGATTTTATGATGTTGTGTCATCTGAAGGTTAAAACACATAGTGTTATCTTTAATTAATATTACTACATAATACGTTGAAAATAGAAAATATAGCGTTAAATTAAAAGTTAGATAGGAATTTGTTAACTTTTTTTATCATAACATTGTCAGTGTAGCTATGCGGTTCTGTTCGGTTTAATACGGTTTGGTTAAAGTTCAAACCGCAACCGAACCGTATCATGCGAGGCGGTTCGGTTTGGGTTGTTTGCTTTAGAGAGAATCCGGTGCAGTTTTCCGCACCGTTTTTGCGGTTCGATCTGGGCGGTTTCCGCATTACGGTGCGGTTTATGCCCACACCTACCTGTCATATATAGAAACACACACACACAGTATCTCGAACAGAAATAATTTCAAATTTCTAGCAGATATAATTCTTATTTTAAAAATTTATTTGCCTCGGAATTTCTGTGTGTTTCTCATCATTTTTCATGACTTGATCTGATTCATCTGTGTCTAGGCAGACAGTTTGTATATGTACAGGGACATGAAATTTTCTGATCGACTGCAAATACACACGTGTATAAATATACACGTGTGGACTGCCTCGCCAATCTATGAGCAACTAAGGAGTAGCCGCATGGACCATCTCGACCCAGTGCAAAACATATCAAATTGGTCGAACCATGGTCAAGCATGAAGACAGCTCAACACAATTGGCCGAGCACAATATAAAATGCAACATAGTACAAAGATGGCCGAGGAAAACAACATATCAAGTCAGGAAGCAAAAATGGTGCATGGCTAAAAAAAATGATTTTAGCAAACAAGTATAAGCATGATTTTAGCATGTGGTGATGGAGCATACACAAGATTATACAGGGGATAAACACAATCAACACATGAATGGTATAAATCAGCATGGTTACAAGCATGGAGCATGTGCCAGAAATGATGTATCAATGGACCAGAACAGCAAATAAGTGAACTCAGCTCAACATAATGGCTAGAAGCACATGTCAAATGGTTTTACGTATGTGAAACAGCAACATGTATGGACAAAGCAATGTGATCATGAAGTGCAACATTTGTTGAGCTGTTTTGACTCAAGTAAACTAACAAAGTGGTGTGACAATTCAGAATGGTCAAATTAAATAGAGAAAATGCAAACTGTGTACAACATGGCATGTACACAAGTTATCAATCATGACATAAGTACAAAGCAGCTAAGCAACTCAATTCATTTGTATGGTCAAGAAAATGTTCAGGAAACTACAGATGGATAGCAAGTATGGTAGCAAGTGCCAAGCACAAATATGTTGTACCCATGGTCATGCATGATGGAAACAAACTCGGCAATGCAGGTGCACATGAACAGGTGAAAATGGAACTCGACTATGTACAAAATGGTGAAGCCAAGATGGTCTTAAGAGCCAATAAAAATTTTATGAACAAATATGAAATGATTCAGCTTTTAAACAAGGGTGCAGCATGTAAAAAGGGATAAGCACAGTCAAACAGTGTTCAAGTGTTTACAGGAAACAGTACAAAAAATAATGGCGCAGGGCAGTGCATCAAGACTACAAGAATATGGTCTCGAGTTAAAATACAAATGGTGCAGACACAACATAGTTCATACATTATGGTTTAGGGAAGTTTTTTTTACATGCAAATACGAGATGGTGCACAACAATAAAGAATGTCAGGAAATTTACATGAAGCAATATGGGAAAATATAGAAATTTGATCTCCAGTATTAAATCATCCAAATCAATAAATGATTCATAGAGCATTTACATGAGCATTTATTTCCACAGATCAAGAAATTCGAAGACAACAAATTCTTTCCAAATATGCTCAACATTTTTTAAAAAAGGAGCCAAGAATTAATTCCAGAAATTCAGTTCGACATTCAGGGAAAAAATTCATATTTATTTCCAAAATGGTGCACAACAATTTTTGGCAAGCAATTTTTTTTCATGGAATAATTAATGGAAATCAGGGGAGAACATTTCAATGGCATATTCAAATCAGTTCCAGAAAAACTGCAATCACTTTTTTTAGCAAGGTTCACGACATTCAATAAAGCTACACAAAGGGGGGAAACTTTTTTCAGAATTTCCAGGTCGACATAAAAGGTTATTCAATCAAAGCCACAAACCAAAAAGGGGAATATACAACAATCTTGCAATTAAAATCGAGGATAGTCGAAAAAAAAGGAAAGCCATCAAAATCAGATCGAGCCATTTTTCTGAAATCAAAGTTTTAGGGTTTCGTTTTTAACCATATAATTACACGCGTTACGTCATTGGCAAATAGATGAGGATCGAAAAAATCAACGCTAAAACTCAGAGCAATCAATTTTAATTCAGAAAGAACTCACATATTTCTCTGGTGATTTTCGATCACAACAAAGAACCCTAAATCAGTGAGACAAAGAGCATCAGCAATCGACCACGAAGTAACACGCAAGAACACAAAGCCATCAAGATTTTCTTTAGCAAATCAATTGATTCGATTTGGGATAAAAGAGAGAAACCCTAGCTAAATTCCCAATCGCCCTGCCGCCATTTTTTTCAGAGCAAAGAGGAATATAGAACGGGTTAAAGGAAATTAAAAAGGGGCCGGCCTATGCTTAATTAGACAAAGCCAAGTCTATTTTAAAATGGGAATTTAAATTCCTTTTAACTAGGGTTTTACTTGTTTTCTTTATTTTGTTGTTTTTTAAATTGTGTTGTAAAATCAATTCTGAACAGTTCTAGGTCTGTAAAATCTAGGGGAGTTTCAGTCAAGGTGCTGATTGACAGTTGGCAGAGTTTGTAAAATCTGGGTTACTGGTTACGGGGTCGTAATCAGGGGAAATCTGATCGAGGGGATATTGATCAGTCTAGGGTTTTGAGCGTAAGGTTAGAACAGTAGCAGGCGCTGCGAGTGTACATGGTCTTGTATGCGGGATCTGTTTATGGCACCTAGTAGAAACCTTAGGAATGCAGCAGTAGGCAGGATTTTTCCGAAGCTAGGTATCTTTGTGTGTTATTTCCTTTCTGCTTTATATTTCTATTGTATTCTGTGATCTGTTTACTTTTCAATATCATATCGAATTTTTAATATCACATAAAAACTGTGAAAAACCCTATTCACCTCCCCCCTGGTCTAGGGTTATTCTAGATCCAACAAGCGTTTATGATGTGTAATATAAATGGAAACCAAAAGTTTTGGATGTAATTAAATTTGTAGAATTGTGAAGTGTTGAGTTTCAACATAAGTGAAATTTTGAAAAGTAAATGGGTTTAAGGCGTTTTTCCCACCTTAGTAATTTCGGGGACGAAATTGTTTTAAGAGGGGAAGAATGTAACGACCCGGATTTTTTTGGTCGGTTAATTTTAAATATTTAATATGGATTTAAATATTGAGTTGATAATATAAATCGATTTTATATTTATTTATCGATTAAATAATCGATATACGATTTATTTTCAAATATATATAATTATCAGAATACGAAAATGAATTTAATTGAATTCGAAGTTAAATTCGAATTGAAAATAGTTCAGATGATCAATACAAAACTCTATTTGAATTAGAATAATAATATTAATATATTTTCGAGGAATTTATTGTTTCAAATTTAATTTATATTGATTTAAATTAATATTTGCTCCATACGATCAAATGGGGATTCGAAACCTGTTCCAATGTGTTTAGGATAGTGGTACAACCCTAGAGATGTCGGTTGTTGCGTTCAAATAGGAATTAAAAATCAACGGGGTAATTTAATTAACTAAAATCATATTTGTTAATTCAAAATTTAAAGTAAACTAAAATAATTTATAAAAAAGGGGTTTCCTTACTTCCTAAGTAATAAACAGAGGACACTAAAAACCTATCAACCCTAAGCTATCATTGCTCCCTCTTCTTTTCAATCACGAACGTATTGTCCCCCAGCTTCACAACTAAGAAAAACACAAATTTAATGGATTTTGTATGTTGGTCTGCTCTTATCATCGCACCTCCTTTTCCTGATTCCTGAAAACCGAAAGAGAAATAATTTAACTCTTTTGCCATTTTCGTTCATCTCTTTCCCAATTAAAAGACCGATACTTAATTCCTTAAATCAAAAGCTATTTCATTCTGAAAACAAAAGGGCACCTTATTATTAATGGACATCGAATTTCTAGACAATGATTCATGGGATTTAGGAAGTGTTGTCGTAGCTATGCACTCATTCGAAGGTGCAGTTAAGGTTGTGAAGTTTACCGCTAAGTCGTGATGCTTTTTGAGGTGCGATGGTGGAGTGCGAGTGTTCGAGGAAGGTCAGTATTCGAATTCGTGTATTCGACAATATGAATTTAGGGCTTCGAATTCTTTTTGATGGAAACAAGGGAGTAGGTATTGGGGGAGATGCGATCGAACTGGTAAGTTGCGATGGTACTCTGGAAGGCTGCGATAAGTTGTGGCTCTCGAGTTGAGGGACAGTGGAGAAATGCAATGTTGGGAAAATGGTTTCACTGATGTCGAGGAACAGTGGAGAAATGCAATGATGGGAAAATGGGTGGTTGCGTTGTCTTGGTGGACAGAGAAGGCGCTGTGATATTGGAGTACAGGAAGTGGGCGTGAGCTTTGAAATTGGGGGAAAACTGCGTTAGACAGTAAAAAGGAAAGGAGATATAGTGGAATGGACTTAAGCAGTGGCTTATTTCATCTAAGTAAAGTAATTAAATTCTTAATTAAGTTGTTAATTTTATTTATTCAAATATAGTAAATTATTTATTTACTTTAGTTATAATTTAAATAGATGCTTAATCGAAAATTTTAAATTAAATATAGGTATAAGGTTATCAAAATTTAAAAGCTAAATTAGATTGTTAAGGTATAAATTTATTTCAAGATAAGTAATTTACTTAAGTATTTATGTGAAATAATTTTGATTAAAATGCCTGAAAATTTGTTTATATAATTGGAAATTTAGTTTATATAAATTTGTTTATACAAAAGGGAATTGGTTAATAAAATGTGTAGACTTATCATTTATCAAATTAAGGTTTAATTTGGAGTTGGTTTACATGTAGGTAATTTATTAAATTCGATAACGGAAATTGTATTAATTTTTGTTTTACGTTGGAAAACAGACGTATGGAGGAATTGCTGTGAAATCTATATAATATGCTTCAGTGGTTATTCAGCGCGAATAAAAATCAAGGTGAGTAAATATCACTCAATTTATTATTTAGAATTATTTTTGGTCGTTAAAAATAATTGATGGTTGTTTGGTTGCATTAAAATATTCATGTGGCTATTATTAAAAATATATTAGTTATTTAGGATTGGTGTTTGTGGTTATTATATATATACTAATGATTGGTTAGTTCCCGCAGTACCTTTAGCGGATGCCCGCAGTATTATTAGCGGATGACCCTATACGCCCCACGCTATGATAGCGGATGGTCTTCTATACCACGATATCCTGCCTCGAAGCAGGATGGGTATTATTTATGTTGGCTAACGTCTGTGGATGCAGGGAAACATGTTGGAGGGATCCAACCGGATTCCTCAAAATTTATTACTGTTGTTATCATATATATGTAATCATATATGATGTGTTATAAAACCCATGATTTGATAATTGAGTGTTTTTGGATGTTTAAATATCACTGTGCCAAGATGTTAATTTATAAAGATACTGTGAAATGGGATTTTGAGATTTAAAAGGAAAATTCTATTTTTTTTTTAAAATAGAATTTGAATTTCTAAGAAATATTTACTTGTTTAAAAATAAAAACAAGTATTGAATTTATAAACGGTGTTCATAAATTAAATTAAATAGAAAATTGAAGTAAATTTATAAATGGTGTTTATAAATAAACGGGAATAATTTTCATTGGATAACCAGGGAATTAAAGTGAATTTATAAATAATGTTTATATATTGAATAATGTTGGGAATTGAAATGAATTTATAAACAAGGTTTATAAATAAAGTGGAAAATTTATCATTTGATAATTTGAATATTTAAATTCAAATGTGAATTTAAAAATAGAAATCGGGAATCGTTTTAAAGAAGTAAATGATGAAATTTATTCTGATGTTCAGAATGTAAATTGAACTAAAAATAAATCCGTATGGATTTAAGGTTTGAATTCGATTAGATCGAATTTGTTTATATAAAATATTTTCAAAAAAAAATTTGGATTGTATTAAATAGAAGTTTAAATTTAAATATGAAAATCGATTATATATTTATACAGATAAGTTAAAATAAATTGAGTATTCCAAAATAGGCTTTTGGTTTTTTAAACAAATTTCGAAATGGAACTTGTTGGAATTTATAAAACACGTAAATTTATAAACAATGCTTATAAATATAGTGAATTGGTTATCTGAAGATATTCTGTAATTTTAAATTCAAGTATGAATTTAAAATATAATTTGAAATCATTTCGAAAAAGAAATGACAGTTTTATTTTGGGGATTCGGAATATAAAATGAATTGGGCTTCAGGTAGATTTGAAATGGAACGTGTTTTTATATATGAAACAAGGAAGTTGAATGTATAATCAGTGTTATTAATTTAGTGAAATAAATTATCATTAGATAATTTAGAAGTTTAAATTCAAGTATGAATTTAAAAAGCAAACTGGAAAACATGTTGAAATAAAGAACGACTGATTATATTCCGGAATTCAGAATATAAACTAAATTGAAAAAAATCCAACGGGTTGTAATTAGAATTCGATTTCATCGAATTTTATAAACTAATTTATTTCTAATGGACTTAGAAAATAATAACAGAAATGGAGTTGTAATTGAATTGATAACTGAGTTACGAAATAATCGACGATTAGAGATAATCAAAAATGTTAAGTTGGATTTGAAAACTGGATTTAATATATATTAAAAATATATTAGAATTGTAATAACCTAGAAAATCAGAACCAATTTAAAAAAATTTAATTTGGCTATTTTAATGAATTTTGAATATTTAAAATAATTTATTTTAAATAATAACGACTAAAAATTCTTTTGGATCAAAGTTATAGTGAATATATTTATTTTTAATTATAAAACAAGGCCTGAAATGGCGCGGCAGTTTGAAAATTTGAATTCGAACTTTGACTGACTATACAGGATGCAAAGTAAAATGGATTTTAGTTGAACCAAAAATATTTAAATTTGTTTAAGAATATTTTTCTAACGAATCTGAAAAATCGAAATTTCATAGTGGGAATCAAAAGTTGTCGCCAAATGAATTTTTAGAAAGGTCGCTATAGAATAAATATAGCCCGTAAAAATAGACATTTTGCAAACGACCTCTGTTTTCAATGAAATCACTATTGTTGGATCCGAAGTGTCAAATTATTGCTAGATTCCAAATTCCATAATTTTTGGAGTTAATGTGTGAGCGTGGCAAAAAAAATTTTGTTTGGTTAATTTCAGTCAATTTAGATCGACCAGAAAATGGCCATTTTTCAAACGGTCTCCAAATTGGATGAAATTAGTTTGGTTGGGACCGTATCGTCCAAACATAGCCAAAATTATTTTTATGCAATTTTTAGAATCAGTATGTGGCTCCGGAAAATTAAAATGTACGTTCAAATCTGAAATTGAATATTTATATTTTAATTTGAAGAAAAACTAACTGAAACAATTGAATGGGCTTACGAAACATATTCCAATGTGTTCGGAATAAGGGTATTTAGCTAGGGGCAACAGTCGTTGGGTTTCAATTGGAGTTCTTATAGAAAAACAGATATTTCTGAATTTAAAAAGAATTAATATATATATATATATATATATTATTGGCCAATTATATTGCATCGTTCACTTTCTCTCTCCCCATAAACCTCCCAGGCGCACGACGGAACCACCTTCTTCCCTTCTCTCTTCAAAATCTCTAAAACCGCTCATTAAAATCACATGCCCCAGTTATGGTTTTTGTAGATCACGTTCCAAGCTTTAAATCCATATAAGATTTGCGATTTTTGGTGGCATAATCTGATCAAATCGCGCCTCCAAAGTCCAGATCTTTGAACCGCCGCCGAGGACGACTCAGGCGATCGCGCCTGGCCCTACCCCTCTGCGCAGAGGCACTACTCCAAGCTCTTCGACAATGAACCGCCCGATCCTCTCATCGCTACACGGATTGGAAGTTATTCGCAGACCTAGTTTTGAACCATTTGCTGAATGGTACGACTTTGGTTTATTTAAACTGATTTCAACAAATAAAAGCATTGCAAACTTATAAAAATTATATCTTTTTGCTATGTTGTCGAAATCCAGTGGAACAAGAGACACCGGGACCATGAGGACGTCTTCTACATTATAGAAGAGACCGAAGAATTTATGGAGCTTCCTACAATTTTTGGAGGAGTGGAACCCAATGTGGGATTTCTAAATTCAAAACGATATGGAATGGCGATGTATAAATTATATAATCGATGTATAAATTATATAAGCGTTGTACACTTCATGTATAATTGTTGTATAAATTATATGTGCGATGTATAAGTTATATATACATTGTAAAAATCATACGTGCATTGAATAGAGTTAAAATGAAATTGAAATATATTTATATACATATACATTTATATATATACACTCCCCTCGTCCATAGACCATGGACAATATATATTGGTTGTGATTGTTTGGATTTTGGTTAACGTGAAATTTGGTTGATAAATGCGAATGGTTGATAATGATTGTTTGTGGTTGAAACAAAATTGGAATTGGTAGTGGAAAAATTCATTGTGATATGAGAATGAATAGAAATATTTAGATTATAAGGATAAGCCCCTTAGGGAACGCCGCGAGGCGTAAGGTAGTGCGAGGAGCCGTACTCGGGACGGTACAGGTTTTAAACCCCCTGCCATTATGCTGCCATTTTTTTTGAAATATTCATGTGTTGAAACATATTCATGTGTTGAAAAAATATTCATATGACAAATAAATTGTTTGAAAGATAAAAATAACATTTTTATCAAGTATATGAAGTATATAAAATATTCATGTTTGAAATAAATTGTTTTAACAATAAAAAATCACATTTTTATTATATATATATGAATCGCTAAAAATATTCATGTTTTAAATTAGTTGTTTTAACAATAAAAATCACATTTTTATTATATATATGAATTGCTAAAAATATTCATGTTTTAAATAAATTGTTTTAACAATAAAAATCACATTTTTATTATATATATGAATCGCTAAAAATATTCATGTTTTAAATAAATTGTTTTAACAATAAAAATCACATTTTTATTATATATATGAATCACTAAAAATATTCATTTTTTAAATAAATTGTTACTACAATAAAAATTACATTTTTATTATATATATGAATCACTAAAAATATTCATTTTTTAAATAAATTGTTACAACAATAAAAATCACATTTTTATTATATATATGAAGTGTTAAACATAGTAATGTGTTGAAATAAATATTTGTTGAGTAAAAATATTATTTTTACCACATATATGAAATGGAAATGGTTTGGAAATGGAAGAACGAATTATATATATATATATAATTAAAATAAAGCAAATAACGACGCTGCAATTCGTATTTTGAAATCGTGATTTTAAACGATTATTATGGGAGATCCGACCGTCGGATTTTCCCGAAACTAAAACCGTTGGGTCCGCTTTGCAAATATCTTTCCAACGATACCAAATTTGTAAAGATCCAACGGTTAGATTGTGTGAAATGTTTAATTCAAATCTGAATAAAAACAGCGCCAGATTGGATTATATATATATATATATATATATATATATATATATATATATATATATATATAACTAAAATAAAATGAATAACGACGTAGCAGTTCGTATTTTGAAATCGTAACTTTAAACGATTGTACCGGGAGATCCGACCATCGAATTTTCTCAAAACTGGAACCATTGGGTCCACTTTGAAAAGATCTTTCCAATGATATAAAATTTGTAAAGATCCAACGGTTAGATTTTCAGATATGTGTAAATCAAATCTGAAGAAAAACAGCGCCATGGCCGTGTTATGGCCTGAAGCATTGTTTGAATAAATGGTCTATTTTTAAATAAATAAAAATAGTGATAGATTATTATAAATATTTTAAACAATATGGAATGGAAATAAAACGAATTTACTTGGTTTATTGGATATTTGATGGTTGAATGTGTTTGACATGAAAATTACATTAATGAACTGAATTATGTATGTCAAACAATTTAACCATGGAAATGAATTGATTTGAATTCTAAATATACGTGAATTATTTGGAAAGGCCGAGTTAAATCTCATTTTAAATAATTGGTCGACGATTAGAAGTCGAAGGTATGAAGACGATGCAAGACCGATGACCTTCACATCGAATGGATGGCTACTAATGCCTTTGATGGGAGTTGCTGCCCTGATGGGGTTACATTAGTGGTTGTCCGGACATACTTGTTGATCGTTCATATGTGCGAGGACCTCTCTCCTGTATTAGACATACGGGACGAGGAAAAAGGTGCCTCCGGTTTCGTTCAGACCCAGAACGGACTTGTAAATGGACTGTATGTCCGACATTGGATTTCATTCTGTGTGATTGATATACGTCAGTTGCATGGCATGAATTGCCTTTGTAGCATGTTGAGATGCAGTGATCAAGGCTTTTGTTGAAAAGTAGAGCCTTGTGGTTGATGATCAAAGCACGGCTTTAAATAGCATGGCTTTGTGTATGGCGTTGATTCGCGGGCCTCACACCCTGGTATGAACCAGAAACGGGAGAGGACTTCAGGGAGGACATGTGTTTCCTTCTAGCTAGGAGTGGTGTCAGAGTTTTGCAAGCCGTGATGTTTTACTTATGTGGATGATGGATAGCGAGGTGCCTTGGTTATTTCGGTCTCTTCGGAGTCGATGGTTTGGTCGGGATATGACCAGTTTACGCCCCCATAGGGCAGGGAAACACTGTGTTCAGGCATTTTAATCCACTCTGTGTGGACCGGCCCTGACGATCCAAGGGCTTGCCTATGTCTGGGTCCTGAGACATGGGCTAGATTGTCTCGAAGCGGTAAGGACGATCCCTTGCCTTGGTTCATGACGGAAATCCAATTTCCAAATACGACATCGTGCGGTTTTGATTGTAAACCTATATATGGCAACATGATATATGGTACCCATGTCGTCTATGATTGATACTTATGATTGAAATTGTTTTTGATACATATAAACACTAGTAATAATATCAAATTCTTTTGTTTTATACGTATCAAGCATATTTTGGCCATTATAAGGTAAAATTCTATCCTCCTGCTTGCGTTGCATTGTGTGATGGGGCCTGAGACTTATAATGGCTTCATTTTTGTAAAAAGAATTGCGATGTTTAAATAATTTACTTGTTTTGAGCACTGCCAATCCAATGGAGTAAACCCGTTCCACATTAGCGGCGTGGTCATGTGATTGGCCTTAGTATAAAATAAGTGAAGTAGATTTCTCATACCAGTCCCATGACTGACTCGTAGTTTGTTTCACTTGTAAACTCGGGTGCCCTATTTTCTACATGGGCAGCCTTATATTCAGGTTTGATTCTATCACTTCTTTTATGCTGTTCAGCTCCTGTTATGTATATTATGTTTGATTCCGTTGTAGACATTTTATATAAAGCAGAAATGTATTTTTGTACTAAGTATGATCCTGTTATACTGTGTAACTCTGATGATTATGTTTATCCAGTGTATTCTATTGTAAATTATCTGGAGTGTTTATTTCTGTTCTGATGTTATTTGTTTATGTGTTATATTCCAAAGATTACCCTTGCCACCATGGAACGGGGGTTTGGGGTCGTCACACGTGGTATCAGAGCTTTGGTTAAGCTTAGTTCTGGAATATGACATATTAATGAACTCGTCAGAAATAGAATCAGAAGTATTCTATGATGAATAACTCATTTCAGATAGGATCAGTAAAATCCTAGAATGAGTGTAGCAGAATGAAATACACCCCGATAGACACATTTACATTCAAGTATGTATCTCTATGCTTTAAAATACCTTTTCTGTTGGCCTGACACTTTGTCTGCTATTTGCAGACATAGAAAAATGAGTGGCAGAAGCAGAAGGAGAAATTCTATGGTTCGACAATCTAATGAGCCAGTTGTGCTCCCACAGCCAGGATCAGATATAGAAGCTCTATTAAAGAGGTATCGAAATCTGGGTGGAGTACCGTTCTCTGGCAATGAGTCCATTATTTAAACTCAGGTTTGGATGCGTTGTGCTGAGAGGATTTTTGAAGGTTTCAAGCTGAGAGATGATCAAAAAAGATTACTGGCATCTTGGGCACTCAAAAATGAAGCTTTAATCCAGTGAGAAACAGTTATTAAAGATAATCCATAAGGTAATATTACCTGTGATAGATTTAAAGAAATTTTCAATGCAAGATTCATTCCTCCAGATGCAAATGATTGGCTATATGATGAATTCTATTATCTAATACAAGGAGATATGACTATTCCGGAATATCATAAGAAATTTAATGAACTTTCTCATTTTGCGCCGCATCTAATTCAAGATCCTAAGAGGAAGAATTTGAGGTTTATTAACAGGCTCCAAAGAAAGTACCAAAGTAGTGTAACTGCACATGTGAATCTACCTTTTTCTGAAATGATATATATGGCTTACCAGTATGAAGATATTGATAAGCAAGACCTTTTGGAAGACGAAGAGGAATGTAGTTCTAGCAACAAAAGGAATTTTGAAACTGATAGCCCAGAGACAAGTACACAGCCTGAGGCAAGTACGAAGTTTAAGTTCAGTAAGAGGCCTAGATTCAATAGGAAAATGGTTAAATCAGAGAAAGAACCAGTAACGACTACCGTATGCAATAACTGCAAGAAGCAAGGGCATTTTCAAGGGAATTGCAAATCCTCGAAGAAAGAAAGAAATGTTGCATCAAAATCCAATAAGAAGGGTCGAGAGGGTAGGAAATGCAATCAGTGCCACTAAGCTGGTCACATTGCGAAAAATTGCCAACTATCAAAGAAATCTGAAATTATACAAGTGAATGAAGTGGCAGAAGTTCTGTCACCCTCAATCAGTCAAGCAGGGCCAGATGTTTTGGAAGACATGCTTACTATCAAAGATATTCCGGTTAAAGTACTGTTTGATACAGGCGCGTCGCGAAGCTTTATTGCAAGTAATGCAGTTAAGAAACTGGATTTGAAATTGAAAAAGCTCAATGAACCCATGACTGTCCACAATTCGGTTGGGGTTCCCTCGATCTTAGTTGGATTTGTGCGGTGCCTGTCTCTTTTTCTCGTTATCGGTTCCCTACCATGTCGATCATCATGAATTTTACCGAATTCAATCTTATTTTAGGATTGGATTGGTTAACCAAATATGAAGCTGAGGTTAAATACGCCAAGAGATTTGTTAAGGCAAAAACAAAGTTCGGGGAGTATATAACCATTCCTTGTGAAGGTCCGAATTCTGATAGAAAAGACTTGTGGGCAGCTCTGGATGTTTCTCCCACTCAATTAGAACCTGGTCCTGTTGTTACGGAGGATATTCCGGTCGACATAGAAAATATTCCGATCGTCAAGAATTATGTGGATGTGTTTGAAGGGGTTGTTAGCTTACCTCCGCATAGAGAAATTGATTTCAAAATTTCTTTAATTCCGAATGCAAGGCCAGTAGTTCACGCTATTGGAAGAATGACCTTAAAGGAAAAAGAGGGGTTAGACAATCAAACTCGACAACTTATATGGAAGGGTCTGATTAGGCCTAGTTTCTCTGATTGGGGAGCAACAGTGGTGTCTGTCCCAAAGTCAGACGGTACTCTTAGACTATGTGTGGATTATTGTGACTTGAACAAGCAGACATTAAAGAATAAATATCCATTGCCGCGAATTGATGATTTGCTGGATCAATTGAATGGCGCACAAGTATTTTCACGAATGGACCTAGCTACAGGTTTCCATCAGCTTCGTATTGCCGAAGAGTGTGTTCCTTTGACAGCATTCAGAGGTCCAGATTTATTCTACGAGTGGTTAGTAATGTCGTTCGGCTTATCTAACGCTCCAACTTATTTTGTCGATCTAATGAACAGAGTATTCAGAGAAGTATTGAATAAATTCGTACTGGTTTTCATTGATGACATATTGATCTTCTCGTAGTCAGAGAGCGAGCATGCGAAACATTTGGAGCAAGTGTTAGAGATTCTGAGAAAAAATGTTTTAAAAGAAATTTTTTCCAAATGTATATTCTAGCAAGAAGAAGTCAAGTTTCTTTGCCATATTGTATCAAAAGAAGGAATTTCTGTGGACTCTAGTAATATCACAGCTATTCAGGATTAGAAGCAACCAACTATACCCATAGAAGTCCGAAGTTTTCTTGGGTTGGCTAGTTATTATCGGAAGTTCATTGAAGATTTTTCGTAGATATCTAGTTTCTCAACAAAGCTTACTAAGAAACATTCAACATTCAATTGGACTCTAGAATGTGAGATGTCTTTCAAGAGCTGAAGCTAAGATTGACAACAGCTCCAGTGTTAACAATTATCGATGGAAATCAAGACTTGAAAGTCTGGATAGATGCTTCTAAAGAAGGTCTTTGTGCAGTATTAATGCAAAGAGGCCAAGTAGTCACTTATGCTAGCCGTTAGTTGAAGCCGCATGAGAAGAATTATGCAACTCATGATCTTGAATTGTTAGCCATCGTGTTCGCCATGAAAATCTGGAGACTTTATCTATTGGGTGAGAAGTTCGAATTATATACCAATCATCAATCATTGAAGTATTTATTCACCTAGAAAGATCTGAATATGAGGCAACAGTGTTAGCTAGAATTTCTCGCGGCATATGATCTTGATATTTTGTATACTTTGAGGAAAGCCAATGTGGTGGCCTCGAGTTTTCAGATTGATAACGAGGGGACTCCGAGGTTAAAAGGTCGAATTTGTGTTCCAAACATTTCTGAGCTCTGGAAAGAAGTGCTGGATGAATGTCACAAATCTAAACTTAGTATCCATCCAGGAGTGAGTAAAATGTATAATGATATCAAACACACTTTTTGGTGGAGATCTATGAAAAGAGACATTTATTTGTACGTTAGCCGGTGTTCTACTTGTCAACAAGTCAAAAGCGATCAACAGAAACTCGCCGGATTGTTGCAACCATTGGAAATTCCAGGTTGGAAGTGGGAACAAATTTCAATGGATTTCATAGATGGTTTTCCCAGAACCAGGAGTGGAAATGACAGTGTTTGGGTTATCGCAGATCGTTTCACGAAGACCGCCCATTTTATACCGATCAGATCAAATAGAACCGCTCAGAGTCTGGTGCAAATTTATTTTAAAGACATTCTTAAACTGCATGGAGTTCCCATGAGTATCATTAGTGATCGTGACCCGATTTTTTCTAGTAAATTCTGGGAAGCATTCCAAGCAGAATTGGTAACAAAACCGAACTTGAGCACCACTTATCATCCTCAAACAGATGGTCAAACTGAGAGGGTGAATCATATTCTAGAAGATTTACTGCGGGCTTGTGTTATAGATTTTGGCAGATCATTGGAAGACCACTTGCATTTGGCTGAGTTCTCATACAACAACAGCTATCAAGCGAGCCTGAAAATGTCACCATTCGACGCATTGTATGGTTGACCGTGAAGATCTACCGCATGTTGGGTAGAACCTAGCAATAGACTTGTATTGGGACCTGATATGATCCGTGAAGCTTCAGACAAAGTCGATTTCATTAAAAAACGATTACTAGCACTCAAAGCCGACAGAAGAGCTATGCAGATTCGAGAAGAAGAGATGTAGCATTTGCTGTTGGTGACTATGTGTATTTAAGGGTTGCTCCGATGAGAGAAGTAGTCAGATTCGGTAAAACAGGGAAGTTGGCACCTAGATTTATTGTTCCATTTTCTGTGCTTGAGCGGATTGGAACTCTCGCTTATAGGGTTCAATTGCCTGATTGGTTGCCTGGAGTACATGATGAATTTCACGTATCTTAACTTCGAAAGCATGTGCATGATCCAGACTTGGTTGTGGAAGAAGCCGCATAACAAGATTTGGAAATTACTCCAGAATTGGCTGTGAGAAGAGAGCCGATAAAGATTATTGGCAAAGAAACTAAAGAGCTGAGGAACAAGAAGGTTCACTTAGTCAAAGTGAAATGGAGTGGAGATCCGCGAGACTGTACTTGGGAAACTGAGGAGAGCATTAAGTAAGCCTATCCCAATTGTAGGGTGGATATCTCTGATTAACTCTGGTGCAAGGTACATTTACCATATTGTGCATTTTCGTTTTGTTTTCTACTTTGTTGTTGTTTCTTTTTCATGGATGTAAATTTTTTAATTTTATAGTCTGATGATTTTAAAAGAGTATATAAATTAATTATTAAATTTTTGAAAAGTTAATCAACAAATTGATTATTGTTTGTGTTGTGTGATTATGAATTTGATTAATCAAAATATTGGAAAGATAATTAATCTGATCAATAGGAAAGTGAAGGGTAAATTTATGCAAATTAAATCAAATATTGAACTGATTTGAAAATTGATCGAAATACATGCATGTACATTATATATGTTTGAACAGGTTAATGGATTTGCTGTTGAGTAAAGAATTTATTTGCGTGCCCGACAAATAGGTAAACCTTAATGAGTTGGATGCGCAATTTTATTATATCAACTACTGTGAATGCCATTGGATGCGGAGTGCTGGTTGTTTTGTGTGAAATAATAAACGTCGCCATAGGATAGTCATAATTAATTTTGAACTACACTGCTTGACATACTTCTTGAAGATAGCATACCCTATCATATACCACATAAGCATTTGGAGCTTATGTGATGAGGTGGAAGATTAACCGTACAAGCAAGAGTGTTAATCCCAAAAAGTTCATGTGCACATTAGGTAAAGGGTACAAGGCGGATGTCATCAGAGCCGGCCGTGCACGATGCACCCGCACAAAGCAAGATCCAAATATCGAACCCAAGGCAGGTCAAGTCAACCACTGCATCCGAAGATAACAATATAACATATTATATGAAGTACGACCCGATAAAGATAAAGGTCGCATATCCTGAGAACCGCTCAAACACCAAAATGTGGCAAGTCGCCCACTTAACCTAAGCAGGAGCGACCTCATAACAAAGCCTTGAAGCCAAAAAGCGACATACAAAGGCAGCACGAAGACAAGCGCCCTTTGACCGAGAAGGACGATCGCACAAGGGCAAAGGAGACTCGACTCCAAACCCCCATCCCGCTCTTACAAAATCTCTTGAGGCGCTCATGGGACGCTCACTTACATGGAACCGCTTAGCTATTCAAGATACTTGTTCCAACGAGCCGCTCGCACATGATAACTGGATACAGCCACTGACAGCTGGCTACAACTAGCTGATGGCATGGTCGTAATTAGCAAAATGGACGATCCATAGACTGGATAAAAGAATTACAGGTTTTTTACCAAGGGGAGTTCACCTATAAATAGACCATGACTACCAACGTAAAGGGGATCGACTTCTAAAAACCATGAAGTGCTACCGAACTTCATCCTCAACCATAGATTCAACAATGGCGTCAAGCACAATTTCATGATGAAGGAAAATGAAGACACCTATCTTCTCAATCATTCATCCATCCTTCTTCTCCTAAAATTTCGCTATTTTTTGTATAACTCCTTAGATTGAAATATATTAGTGAGGGTATATTGAGCGGGTATAGCAATGTATGAAAAGAGAGAGTTGATGTGTTCTGTAATTATCATTATAAGGCAGGAAATCACCTTCATAGCGGACGTAGGCCTCATTAACGGCTGAACCACTCTAAATCTCGTCTCTACTTTACTTTTTCGCATTTTTCACTTTTTGTTGCTGATTAAACACGGCTCCATTCATTTCTTACCAAATTGGTGAAGTACAGTTTAGTACCTTGGGTGTTTAGACCATTTTTGGTGTAAACATTTTGGCGCCCACCATGGGGCCGTGTTCGTTTCTCTTCCCATTCAGATCTGACGAGATTTTCTAGGAAATGTTGTACCTGGGATCATGAGCATGCTGAGAGAAATTGCTGCAGACAAAATCGATGATGTCTCCGGCGCTGACACGTCGCCTACCATCCGTTCCGGAGAAAAGGAACCGTTACAAGTCGAGGCGGCCATAACCAGAAGGGAACTGGAGGAAGCAATGATAGGGATAACAGATCAAATAACTATTGCAAATGACGCGTTGATAAAGAAGATCGAGTCAATGTTCGTTATCCAGGCCTCTGCCATAAAAGCCGCATCAGGGGTCACTGACGATCCGTTCGCTCAAACAAGTCATGCAAGCGAAATGGAATATTCTGCTGAACAAGAAAGCTCCATTCCGGAAACTAATTGTCACAATTATGGACCCTGGCAAAGACCCGGCAAGGCGAAAAGCACTCATTCCGCGAAACGAGATGAAAAGCAAAAGCATATCTTAGGTGCAAGAGGCGAGATCAAACAGCGCAGAAGGAGGCCGCGTTTTTTCAAGAATCCCGAATTCACCTCCCTTAATGACACCATAGAGAATATCTTCAGGGCAACGAAGGACACTATAAATTACCCAATCCCAGAACGGTTGCAAGTCAAAAATGCTACAATGAAATCAGGAAGGTTCTATCAATTCCATGACCAACCAGGACACAATAGAAATGAATGCAGGCATTTGAAGTCGCTAATCGAAAGACTAGTCAGAAAGAACCATTTACAACAATATGTACGAGGCCACTGTCACAGCTTTCTGCAAACAAGGGGCAGCGAACTCTTCGTGGAAAGGGCCCAAAATAGCCCGAAATTGACGCGTGACTAAGGATCAGCGACTGGTGTCCCGATCATGGAATTTTGAACTAGAATTCCCGCGATTTCGCCTTATTAATCAGTTTTTCTTTTGTATTCTGTTTGCCTAAGAAGTAGTAGTCGTTCTACTTTGTTTTGCCACTAACTATATTCATGTTTGGCAATAAATCACTTACAAATGCCATATGCAAAGAAAGCTATTATGTGCCTACTTGAGTACCATACTCATCACCGTACACTGAAAACTGATTTTTTTTCAAATGTAAGCATGATAGAAGCAGTTAATCATACCCATCCTAAGTGCAAAGGGAAGGTTCTTAAAGCATATCTTGAGAAAAATGATTCGAAAGCATCGCGAGAGACATGCGAACCAAATCAGATGCGTGGGCACATCATCTCAACTGGATGTGCTGCCTAAAGACAAACAACAAGCCAAAAGGTGGACCTTCCCTAAGCAAGCATTTGCTAGAGAAACTGGCATCAGGATTTTCTAAAAACAAAAAAAGAGGTACATGGAAAACGATAAAAATGTCCCATGGATAAAATACCTAGGCTGGAAACATCAGTCCTAGTGTCGGAAGGACCAGCAAAACATGCTGGAAGGACCAGCACAAAACAAAAACCTTACCGAAAGGAGGTGGCCATCCTTGTTCTTTTTGTTAGCCAAGTCAAACAGAGCCAAGGATGGACTACAACAGCAGAAATCCTAGTTGAAAGGGGGTATTAGAAATCCTAGCCATTTAGGGGTATCCAACAAGGTCTTCCAGTCCTAGAAAAATAAGGACTGACAAGATCAAAATTCGGTCGAAATTGAAACCCAAGACCAGCCATGGGGGCACCCAAAAGAAAATACATAATAATCACACGTTGCTTCTAAGAAATCATGAATTGACCGAGTTACGATGCGAAATCAACATAATTTATGAAAGTAAAAAGAGCTTTGGTATGGGGACATAACCATTGTGTAAACAACACCAATGCCCACTCAAAGCATACCACAGCCTAGTTATAACCTCGTTGCGAGAACTGTTCGAACGATAAGATTTGCGCGAACAACAACTTAAAAGTACGACAACTCATAAGAAGTAAAATAATAAAACTATGATAGTCCCTAAGTGATACAAATGTAAGTCCGCAAATGTAAAATATTAAACGAGGACCGACACTCACACAAACAATCGGTCTAAGTACGTGATAAGAAAAAGAAAATAAACTGAAATCAGACCGTAAAGGTCACAAGTGCTATTTTTATACAGGGAAGGATGGACCAATTGTTTAGGCTTTTGCTGATCCAACTACACAAAAAAGTCATCAAAGGGAAAAGATGTATGGTCTTCAATCATTGACCAATTAGTTTCTTTTGCGTTTCAGGGTGCACACAGCCTTGGTATTCCAAATCTCATCCTCATCATCCAGATCGGACGCATCTGGTAAAAGTGGCTCATCTGATGAAGGTATGGCAGAAGGATCAATGATGGTGGAGACCAAAAAAGAGTCGATGATAGCAGGCTGGGCAGCAACGCAGCAAGCAGCTAAAGACGAGGTCGAAAACACACCTGATGTAAAAGGGGAACAAGCACTTAACTCAGCAATCTCAGGCGAAGAAATAAGAAGATCCAGACCCGAGGCAGATTGATAGATGTCAATTTTACCTGAAGCTGTTGGATATACGAAGTTAGCTCCACAGTTGTTCACGTTTAAAGAAGTGCAGCCGTGACTCGCGCACTGTGCCACAACATTTTCTTGATATGGACACTCAATAATTGGTTGAGCTCTAGCAACATCCAAGGAAGAGCGATCCATTGGGGGAGTAAGGGAGCTCGAAGCATCAACCCTGGCAGAGTCAAGTGGGGCACAAGGAACCATAGCGTCTGAACGCTCTTTTCTAAGTGACTGAACTCGCTCATTCATCAAAATATTCCTACCTTTAACTAGAGCCTCGCAATCCTTCTCTTCTAAAAGTTATTCTTGAAGGAACTCATCGTCAACATCATTGGAATACGAGAGTATTCGCTCCCAAAAAAGGGTCAAAGTTCGTGGAAAATCCTTGTCCAAGTAACTCAAGCTTCCAGGACTCATGACACTGCAAACATAGAATTGGAACAGAGTATTGTCAATTCCATTTCTAGCTTCATCAAGATATTTTTGCAACTTGATCTTATCCTTTTCAAAGGTTCTAAGGGTTTCAATCTGGGAAGCAAGTCGGCCTTCAAGAGCCATGTTCTCCTATTCTAAAGAAATCAAAGCCTGTTTTTCTAAGGCCATATAATGCTCAGCAAGTTTTCGAGCAGATTGAGCCTCTAAAAGTCGCGCTCGTACACCCTCCAACTCCTTTTTGAGATAGACATTTCTAGCCTCTAACCTGCTCACTTTAGAATGACTGCTCCTTAAAGAAGTCATCTCAGATTCCTGGGATTTAATCAAGTGGATCAGACCAGCTTTGTCATTTTCCAAGGTTTCGATATGGTCAAGGTGTCGAGCATTCAATCCTTGGAATCGTAACCGAATTTGGCCCAATGCTCCAGTTGCTTATCAACGTCTTTCATCACCAGATTCAACTGTGTCTCAAACTGATCCTTAATAACACCAAGTTGATTGCTCACACCACTTTTTATGGCATCCAAATTCTTCCTAACTTTCTGCCTGTCGTGGGGTTGTAAATCCAGGTCGAAATGCATTCCCCTCAGATCCCAACCGCCGAAGCGCTCCTTAAGCATTGAATTTCCAGGAGGGACCTTATAAGGTGGATGATCATGTATTATTTGAATTTGAGCAGGTGTCGGGACAATAGATCTTGCAGAAGGTTTAGTCGCAGCAAGCATCTTAGCCTGATCAAGTCCCTCATGCCTTAAGGAATCAACCATGGAAGGATCAGGAATATGTTGGGCCTCAAAACTTGAGGATAATTGGGGGTGTAATAGCTAGAAAGACAAGACTGTAAGAGGCTTCGTGGATCAGTAAGATCAGCTTGTTGGAAGAAACTATCCGACAATGAGCGGTCTGCATTTACACCTGGGAAATGAACAAAATATGAGTTCAACAAGCATTCAGAGGTTATCAAATTAACGAGAAATTATGCCACAAGTAAAATAGTAACAAAACCAGTTCCAGGGGAAGCTATGAAAATAGGGGCTTTCTCAGGACGCCGAGCGGGCCATCGCATTCCTCCCATGTCAGGTACAACAGGGTCAGACATCACCGCATCACCTTGGCTCAAATACTCGGCAGAGTCCAAATCCCCCAAGTCTCCAAATGTCCATGAGGATCCCTCCACCTGAATAATAGGACAAGTGGAACTTCCCATGGTCATTCCAGAAGTTACATCGACCCTCAAACCATATGCGTTCTCGTCAACTCTCTTATCACCCCCCTTCAGTAATCGGCAATGGAGGTTGATCGCTCACATCAGGGATTAAACGCGTCACTTTAAGAGGCTTGCCAGCAGGACTTTGCGAGTGCACAGAAGCTTTTCCAAGAGATCGTGTAGGGCAAATTAATCGGTACTTATGGAGGTTTTCCTCTGAAAGCAACACCTCTCTGCTTCTTTCCCTTTTGTTAATAGAAATTAAAGAATTAAGGAGGCCTTGACCCAAAGAAAGTCCCGCAACAGAAGGAATCACTACAAAAGTTAGAAAGAAAGCCGAATGAGAAAGAGAAAAGGAATAAGAACTCCAGTAGCAAAGGTATAATTACCTCCTTCGGCCCATCGTCCGTTAAAAGTAGTAGGACACCGGACAAAGAAATATTGATCAGGGAACCCCTTAGCTCCATCCGTCGAACTAGTGATAATTCTATCATGCATACTCTCCATTAATAAGAACGAGGGACCGTCTACCTCCCTCTTCTTAAAGGTATATAAAGAGCAAATATCCGCAAATGTAGGTTCCCGATGTCGGACCTTCATGAAAAGTATGTACAACCCAAGCAAGATCTTATACCCACTAGGGTGCAGCTGATACGGGGCAATGGCCAGTTGCCGCAAAACCGACTCCAGATAAGGATTGAAGGGGGGAATCGCCCCGCTGGACAGCATGTGATAATTGACCGCTACATACCCGGAGGGCGGACAATCTGCCAGCTCCCCCTTTCTGGGAAATCTGGATTCATCTTGTGAAAACCCAAAGAGATTGCACATTTGTAAAAACTGATCAAAAGAAAGCATCGATTTACGGCAGCCGGCCACCACCCCATCAAAGAAGTGAGGTTGGGGATGAGTCTGATTAACGGCAAAACCAAGACCACTAGCTGGGGAAACCTCACTTGCCCAATCTAGATTCTCTCGTTCCCCAGACATAACGAATTAACTGGGATTGAGATGAACAGGCAGTTAGTCATATGTCAACACGGATAAATATGCTTAAAAAGAAATTACAAACTGAATGGTCAAGAGTCAAAGGAAAAGAAGAAGTATTGCCATGACATGGGTATTCCATTGAACGACCAGTTAAGGCACGATGAATTAAAAGTGTTGTTTCTTAGCCATTTCAGAAAATGACTTGCCAGCATAAAAAGTACTAAAGTCATCACCAAAGGATTCCGCCTAAAGTCCAAGCACATACCAAGTCAAATCAACACTTCTCCAATATCGCAACCATCGATTTCAGCAATTCGGTGTTGCCAACTGAGAATCCTTCCCTGCGCAACTAAAAGAATTAACCCAAAATCAGAAATAAAATGGGGGGGAATTCACTTACGAGTGAAATTCAACTCGAAGAAAGGGGCGTTGTAGCCCGAAAATGAAGTTGAAGGTAATCGCTGACTAAAGGAGAACGGGCAAGACGATCAACCAAGTAAAGAGAATCAAAGCCCTAAAAGGCAACAACGAGGTAATCTACGATGAAATCGCCATTAAAATCGATTTATTAGAGAGATATGAAAGCAGGAAAATTAAGAGGCAATACTTAAGAGGACTAGAAGCCCCTTTTTATGATGTGACAGCTCAATTAGGATCTAATGATCCGGTTTAGCATACCCCGGGAAATGCCCCACCAAACGCCCAAAAACAAGCAATTGTCAAAATGTCTAAGTTTTGAAAATGTGACCTATCTGTGGGGGCGTAGAACATTGGACTTAATCCATCTAGGGCATTCTCACCTCGTCAACCTAGTACTCAATTACACAAAAGTGTCTCTTCAGATTTTAGCTGGCCTCCTAAAATTCAGCCATTTGCACAGTAATCAAAAAGATACATCGAGCCTCTCGCTCATAGGAAAAGACAATATCAATCAACGACGATGAAGTAATCTAAATGATTGGCACGACCGAGCCCTCAACAAGTCAGCACAAACCCACCAACCAATGTGCGATCAAATACGTCGAAGCCCGCGATTCCATACACAAAAGAAATCACGGACTTCGAGGGGCAAGGGTTAATCCCAAAAAAATCATGTGCACATTAAGTAAAGGGTACAAGGCGGATGACATCAGGGCCGGCCGTGCACGATGCACCTGCACAAAGCAAGATCCAAATATCGAACCCAAGGCAGGTCAAGTCAACCACTACGTCCGAAGATAACAGTATAACATATTATAAGAAGTACAACCCAATAAAGATAAAGGTCGCATATCCTGAGAACCACTCAAACACCAAAATGAGGCAAGTCGCTCACTCAACCTAAGCAAAAGCGACCTCATAACAAAGCCTTGAAGCCAAAAAGCGACATACAAAGGCAGCACGGAGACAAGCGCCCTTGGACCGAGAAGGACGGTCGCACAAGGGGCAAAGGAGACTCGACTCCAAACCCGCATCCCGCTCTTACAAAATCTCTTGAGGCGCTCATGGGACGCTCGCTTACATGGACCCGCTCAGCTATTCAAGATACTCGTTTCAATGAGCCGCTCGCACATGATAACTGGATACAGCCACTGACAGCTGGCTACAGCTAGCCGGTGGCATGTCGTAATTAGCAAAATGGACGATCCACGGCCTAGATAAAGGAATTCTAGGTTGTTTACCAAGGGGAGTTCACCTATAAATAGACCATGACTGCCAACGTAAAGGGGATCGACTTCTAAAAACCACGAAGTTCTGCCGAACTTCATCCTCAACCACAGATCCAGCCATGACGTCAAGCATAATTTCACGATGAAGGAAAACGAAGACACCCATCTTCTCAATCATTCATCCATCCTTCTTCTCCTCAAATTTCGCTATTTTTTTGTATAACTCCTTAGATTGAAATACATTAATGAGGGTATATTGAGCGGGTATAGAAATGTATGAAAAAAAGAGTTGACGTGTTCTGTAATTATCATTATAAGGCAGGAAATCACCTTCATAGTGGACGTAGGCCTCAATAACGGCTGAACCACTCTAAATCTCGTCTCTACCTTACTTTTTTGCATTTTTCACTTTTTATTGCTGATTAAACACGACTCCATTTGTTTCTTACCGAATTGGTAAAGAACAATTTAGTACCTTGAGTGTTTAGATCATTTTTGGTGTAAACAGAGAGGCTTGTATGGCGATGACTATATTACAGGTTGAACCGAAAACTGATATGGACTATATTAAATGCAACGGTAAATTGCCAGATTAATAAAAACCCCATACGGGTCTGGAGAAAACAATAAACACGTCTCTCTAGTCATTAAGGCACAAAAAACCCATTTATATGGTGATGAGAATTTATTCTCTAGAGTTATGATCGGTACACACTCCCCTGTGGACACCGGAATATAGCACAATAAATATGTGTATGCTTTTTAGGATTTATTGGGTACCTAATACGGCACAATAAATTTCCAAACCCCTCCCCGTACAAAGGAGGATATGGCGATTTTTTTTTCAAAATTTAGGATGTTAGCCAAATTTTTGAAGAATTAGAATATTCTTAGAAACTGAAAAGTTGAAGAATGAAAGCCATAATGAAAGTTGAGTTGGTTAGCTAAACAACTTTAGCTCCGTTCCTTTTCGAGGATGAAAAGATTTTAAGTAGGGGAGATTGTAATAACCTGGGATATCAGAACCAATTTAAAAATTTTAATTTGGCTATTTTAATGAATTTTGAATATTAAAAATAATTTATTTTAAATAATAACGACTAAAAATTCTTTTGGATCGAAGTTATAGTGAATATATTTATTTTAATTATAAAACAAGGCCTGAAATGGCGCGGTGGTTTGAAAATTTGAATTTGAACTTTGACTGACCGTACAGGATGCAAAATAAAATTGATTTTAGTGAAATCAAAAATATTCAAATCTGTTTAAGAATATCTTTCTAACGAATCTGAAAAATCGAAATTTCATTGCAGGAATCAAAAGTTATGGCCAAATGAATTTTCAGAAAGGTCGTTATGGAATAAATATAGCCCGTAAAAATAGACATTTTGCAAACGACCTCCGTTTTTAACGAAACCACTGTTGTTGGATCCAGAGTGTCAAATTATTGCTAGAATCCAAATTCCATAATTTTTGGAGTTAATATGTGAGCATGGCAAAAGAAAATTTGTTTGGCTAATTTCAGTCAATTTTGATCGACCAAAAAATGGCCATTTTTCAAACAGTCTCCAAATTGGACGAAATTAGTTTTGTTGGGACCATATCATCCAAAGATAGATAGATTTATTTTTCTGTAATTTTTAGAATCAGTATGTGGCCCCAGCAAATTAAAATGTACGTTCAAATATGAAATTGAATGTTTTATTTTTTAATTTGAAGAAAAACTGACTGAAACAATCGAATGGGCCTACGAAACATATTCCATTGTGTTTGGAATGGGGGTATTTAGCTAGGGGCGATAGTCGTTGGGTTTGAGTGGAGAAATAGATATTTTTGAATTTAAAAAGAATTAAAAATAAATAAATATATTATTGGCCAATTAGATTGCATCGTTCAATTTCTCTCTCCACGTAAACCTCCCAGGTGCACGACGAAACCTCCTTCTTCCCTTCTCTCTTCAAAATCTCTAAAACCGCTCATTAAAATCACATGCCCCAGTTATGGATTTTGTAGATCACGTTCCAAGCTTTAAATCCATATAAGGTTTGCGATTTTTGGTGGCATATTCTGATCAAATCGCGCCTCCGAAGTCTAGATCTTTGAACCGCCACCGAGGCCGACTAAGGCGATCGTGCCTAGCCCTACCCCCCTGTGCAGAGGCGCTACTCCAAGCTCTTCGACGCTGCACCGCCTGATCCTCTCATCGCTACACGGATTGGAAGTTATTCGCAAGCCTAGTTTTGAACCGTTTGCTGAAAGGTACGGCTTTGGTTTATTTAAACTGATTTCGACAAATAAAAGAGTTGCAAACTTATAAAATCATATTTTTTTTGCTATGTTGTCAAAATCCAGTGAAACAAGAGACACCAGGACCGTGAGGACATCTTCTACATTGTAGAAGAGACCGGAGAATTTTTGGAGCTTCCAACAATTTTTGGAGGAGTGGAACCCAATGTGAGATTTCTAAATTCAAAACGATATGGAATGACGATGTATAAATTATATAATCGATGTATAAGTTATATAAGCGTTGGACACCTCATGTATAAGCATTGTATAAATTATATGTGCGATGTATAAGTTATATATACGTTGTAAAAATCATATGTGCATTGAATAGAGTTGAAATGAAATTGAAACATATTTATATACATATACATATATGTATATATATATATATATATATATATATATATATATATATATACACTCCCCTCGTCCACAGACCATGGACGATATATTGGTTGTGATTGTTTGGATTTTGGTTGACGTGAAATTTTGTTGATAAATGCAAATGGTTGACAATGATTGTTTTTGGTTGAAAGAAAATTGGAATTGGTTGTGGAAAAATCCATTTTGATATGAAAATGAATCGAAATATTTAGATTATAAGGATAAGCCCCTAAGGGAACGCCGCGAGGCGTAAGGTAGTGCGAGGAGCCGTACTCGGGACAGTGCCGGTTTTAAACCCCCTGCCGTTATGTTGCCGAAATTTTCTGAAATATTCATGTGTTTGATTTATATTCATGTGTTGAAATATATTCATGTGTTGGAAAAATATTCATATGACGAATAAATTGTTTGAAAGATAAAAATCACATTTTTATCATGTATATGAAGTAAATAAAATATTAATGTTTGAAATAAATTGTTATCACAATAAAAAATACATTTTTATTATATATATGAATCGCTAAAAATATTCATGTTTTAAATAAATTGTTTTAACAATAAAAATCACATTTTTATTATATATATGAATCGCTAAAAGTATTCATGTTTTAAATAAATTGTTTTAACAATAAAATTCACATTTTTATTATATATATGAATCGCTAAAAATATTCATGTTTTAAATAAATTGTTCTAACAATAAAAATCACATTTTTATTATATATATGAATTACTAAAAATATTCATGTTTTAAATAAATTGTTTTAATAATAAAAATCACATTTTTGTTATATATATGAAGTGTTAACAATAGTCATGTGTTGAAATAAATATTTGTTGGGTAGAAATATTATTTTTACCACATGTATGAAATGAAAATGGTTTGGAAATGGAAGAACGGATTATATATATGTATAATTATAATTAAAATAAAACGAATAACGATGCTGCAGTTCATATTTTGAAATCGTGATTTTAAATTATTATTACGTGAGATTCGACCATCGGATTTTCCTGAAACTAAAACCATTGGGTCTGCTTTGAAAATATCTTTCCAACGATACCAAATTTGTAAAGATTCAACGTTTAGATTGTGTGAAATGTTTAATTCAAATCTAAATAAAAACTGCGCTAGAATGGATTATATATATGTATATAATTAAAATAAAACGAATAACGACGCTGCAGTTCGTATTTTGAAATCGTAACTTAAAACGATTGTACCGGGAGATCCGACCGTCGGATTTTCCCAAAACTAGAACCTTTGGGTCCGCTTTGAAAAGTTCTTTCCAATGATATAAAATTTGTAAAGAACCAATGGTTAGATTTTTAGATATGTGTAAATCAAATTTGAAGAAAAATAGCGCCAAGGCCGCGTTATGGCCTGGAGCGTCATTTGAATAAATGGGCTATTTTTAATTAAATAAAAATAGCGATAAATCATTATAAAATATTATAAATGATATGGAATAGAAATAAATCAAATTTACTCGGTTTATTGGATATTTGATGGTTGAATGTGTTTAACATGAAAACTACATTAATGAGCTGAATTATGGATGTCAAATAATTTAACCATGAATTGATTTGAATTCTAAATATACGTGAATTATTAGAAAAGACCGAGTTAAATATCATTTCAAATAATTGGTCAACGATTAGAAGTCAAAGATATGAAGACGGTGCAAGACCGGTGATCTTCACATCGACTGGATGGCCACTGATGCCTTTGATGGGAGTTGCTGCCCTGAAGGGGTTACGGTGGTGGTTGTCCGGACGTACTTGTTGATCGTTCGGATGTACGAGGATCTCTCTCCTATATTGGACATATGGGACGAGAAATAAGGTGCCTTCGGTTTCGTTCAGACCCAGAACGGACTTGTAAATGGACTATGTGTCCGACATTGGATTTCATTCTGTGTGATTGATATACATCAGTTGCATGGCGTGAATTGCCTGTGTGGCATGCTGATCAAGGCTTTTGTTGAAAAGCAGAGCCTTGTGGTTGATGATCAAAGCACGGCTTTAAATAGCATAGCTTTGTGTATGGTGTTGATTCGCGGGCCTCACACCTCGGTATGAACCAGAAACGGAAGAGGACTTCTAGGAGGAGATGCATTTCCTTCTAGCTAGGAGTGGTGTCAGCGTTTTGCAAGCCCTGACGTTTTCATTATGTGGATGATGGATAGCAAGGCACCTCGGTTATTTCGGTCTCTTCGGAGTCGATGGTTTGGTCGTGTATGACCAGTTTACTCCCCATAGGGCGGGGAAATGCAATGTTCAGGCATTGTAATCCATTCCGTGTGGACTGGCCCTGATGATCCAAGGGCTTACCCATGTCTGGGTCCGGAGACATGGGCTAGATTGTCTTGAAGCGGTGAGGATGATCCCTTGCCTTGGTTCATGACGGAAATCCAATTTCCAAATACGACATCGTGCGGTTTTGATTGTAAACTTATATATGACGACATTATATATGGTACCCATGCCGTCTATGATTGATACTTATGATTGAAATTGTTTTTGAAACATGTAAACACTGGTAATAATATCAAATGCTTTTGTTTTATATGGATCTAGCATATTTTGGCCATTATAAGGTAAAACTCTATCCTCCGGCTTGCATTGCATTGTGTGATGGGACCTGAGTCTTATAATGGCTTCATTTTTGTAAAATGCATTGTGATGTTTAAATGATTTACTTGTTTTGAGACTGGCAATCCAATGGAGTAAACCCGTTCCGCGTTAGCGGCGTGGTCCTGTGATTGGCCTTATTATAAAATAAGTTAAGTAGATTTCTCATACCAGTCCCATGACTGAATCGTAGTTTGTTTCACTTGCAAACTCGGGTGCCCAATTTTCTACACGGGTAGCCTTGTATTCAGGTTTTAGCAGGCTCTCTCTGGATAGCTATGGAGCTGAAGATGGATTCTATCACTTCTTTTATGCTGTTCAGCTCCTCTTATGTATATTATGTTTGATTCCGCTGTAGACATTTTATATAAAGTTGAACTGTATTTTTGTACTAAGTATGATCCAGTTATACTGTGTAACTTTGATGATTATGTTTATCCAGTGTATTCTGTTGTAAATTATCTAGTGTATTTATATATTTCTGTTCTGCTGTTATTTGTTTATGTGTTATATTCCAAAGATTACCCTTGCCACCGAGGAATGGGGGTTTGGGGTCGTTACAAGAATGGAGTTGAAATTTATTATAAACTAAGTTTAAACATTTATATTTAAATATAATTAAAACGAACTCGCTGCAGTGCGGCAGTTCGTAAATTGGAGTTTTGAACTTCAATTGAGTATATATAACTCAATTTAAGTCGGAATTCTTTGAAACAATAACCGTTAGGACTAGTTGAATAATAGTTTTCTAATGGAAGAGAAAAATCTGGGTTTCGTCTTATAGATTTTGAGTTATGTCAAAAATCAAAATTTCAGAAAAGCAGCGCCATAATCGTTTATAAACCATAACGGTTGATTTAAATAAATATAAGGATTTTAAGTAAATAAAATCCAAATTTCCATTATAAAATTCCAGATTTGGGTTATTAAATATATACAGACTCAAGTGAAATAGGCAAAATGATTTTCGAAACAAAAATCAGATTTTTAGTTATTGAAGACAACCAACTAATTTGAATAATAATTAGTTAATTGAAATTTGATTCGAAATTGGGATTTGAATAAGTAGAGGTGATTTGAGAAATTATATTCGAAATCGAAAAGGAAACTTGAATTGAAATGGAATTCAATTTGTTTATAAGCAAGTTAGTATTTTATTTGAACATGTTATGTTTAAACAAAGAAGTGAAATAGGGAAAATAGCCGAAGTTAAAAATAAATTAGCGAACTGGGTTAAGATGAACGGATTGAGTTGAAACCAAATGGGAATACTTGGATATGCGTTAAGCAGTATGGAATAAAGAGAATGAAGTTTATAAATTTAGTGCCCAACAGAAAGGTACACATTTAAATTCCATATGAGGTTTTATGCGCCAAATCGGCAAGCCCCTTGGCTTTTTGATTTTTCTTTTTGAATGGAAAGGGCCTAGAGAGGCGTTTTGTAGTTGTACTGAGTAACCCGTACAAAGGAGGTTATGGCGAAATTTTCCGAAAATTTAAGGAGTTAGAGTATTTTTAAGATAATTGGATAACTAGAAATCAATGTATCGATATATACAGAATTCAATGAGGAAACAAACTTAAAAATATAATATTATAAACAAAAAGGAAATCTATAATTAAATCTAATAAAATTAGAAAGAGAAACATATATGGGTTTAGAAATGAATAATTGTTTTTTATGATGTTGATTATTCGAGGTAAGTGGTCTTGTCCATTTTGAAGTTAAGGATGTTTTCGGTCAAGGTCTGAGAGGTAGTTATATCCCAACTTGATTAATTTCATTTTTAACCGATAAATAGCAAGATCCAATCTCGAAGAGAAATGTTTGAATAAGAGTTAGTTAAATGAAGTATTTTGGGTTGTTTTTAACGATGTTTTATATTTCAGTCGATTTAACCCAAGTAAGTGAAATTTTGTGAAATATAAGATAAATATTTCCTAAGTATTGAAATAAATGAATGGTCATGAAAGAGATAAGTAATTGTATTGTTTTCCAATTATAAATAAAATATATTTTCAAAGTATAGAAAATAAAAGAAGGCGATATATGGAAATGTTTTCCAAGTAGCGTAAGGGGCCAAGATGATTATCGAAAATATCGTGTTAACGATTATGGATAAGGAAATGGAGAAGTGTTTTAATTAATGAAATATTAATTAAGAGTCCCAGTGATTTGTTTGATGCTTTGAATGGATGTTTGTTTTTCTTGGATAGTCAAATAACTGACTACTGAAGTGTTTGCCAATATCGTTGTCAATATGGAGAGACCAGTTGGATTATTATCTGAGAACCACTCCTTATTGGCAGTAACATTGAGAATCAGATGGTATAAATAAAATCGAAGACAGAGTAAAGTGCAAAGGCTTTTTCTATTAATATAAATTGTGCCTTCGGTTTCGTTCGATCCTAGAACGAACGTATATGAACGAATGTATGACAGAGTATTTCCAATGATCGCATATATTGGTCTGTATAAATATATATTGTGGCAGAGAATTTATTCTCTTAGCATAAGATCAATAATATATTTGTGCAAATCAAATAATGATTAACGGATCTAACAATGTGATATTCAAAGTGATTGCGCTATCAATGAATTATAAGAATCGTAGCCTCAGGCCTCAACAACTGGAAAAATGACAAAAATCCGGCAGGCAGCACGGCTATGTGGGTAGCTCCCACTAGGGTGTATTATCATCTATCTAGAGAAATTCATTTAATTCCTTATTCTATTCGATGTTGTCCCACTTGGGAAACAGTTGCTGATCCCAACCGTTGGTGATATACATTTGATACACTCAAGCGAAATGAGTGGTCGGTCATGTTTGGCTGGGTTACAAGATGTTCTCGTTGAACCCAGTGTATTGTACTCTAGAGATACATTATCGGAAGGTGGTTCCATACCTTGTCATAGTTGGAAATTCATTACCTAATAAGTGCTCGTGGTTTTGATTGTATATTATAAATGTGGAGTGTGAGATGAAAGCGTTCCACTAGATTTCTATTTATTTGATTTAGACACTATTATAATATCAAAAGAGTTTTGATATAAAGATTATCGTTTCTTTTAAAAGAATTTTGAAAGTTAAATCAAGTGTTTTGGATTCTCATAAGGGTAAAAATCCATTCCGTGTTATACGGCGTGGTCTTATGAGATATCGTTTATTTTCTCAAACTTTTTTAAATTGCTTACTCATACCAGTCCCATGACTGACCTGGAGTTTATTTTGTTTTTTTTTTACCTAAACTCTTGGTTCCTAAATTTATGCGGGCAGTCAAGTAGTTCAGGATTTTATAGATTTACCTAGAGGAGCTTGGAGCAGGAGGCTTCAGTGTTAGATATATAGTATTTTTATTCCGTTATGTTATAAGTGTTGTACTATGATAAGTGTATGTTATACAGTTAATATTTTATATTTCAAAAGTTATAATATATTATATTTTGTTCCGCTGCGATGTGAGATTCTATGTTATTATTCCTGTTCTTCTTATACCTTTTTCTTCTAAAAAAATGATTTGTATTTCTGTGATATTTTGGTTGGACGTGTGATGTATGTAGTCAACTCAGATAGTACGGATTTGCGGGCTGTTACAGTTGGTATTAGAGCTTAGGTTGAGCGAACACCTAGGCTTTTGTGGGATTGTGCTCATTAGAGATAGGGTCAGTTGAACCCTAGAATGAGTTGAGAGTATTATACGAGAGCGTGTATTTGTTAATTGGCATAAAAATTATTTTATATTGTGTTGGCTAGTCTATTGAGTGATTTATGAATTTTAATCGAAACGTGGGACGCCACAAAGTCGATAGGAATTTATAAACACTTGAACAGAAAAATTTGACACAATATTGTTTTTAAGTGGGTAAATGAAATAAATTTACCCAAAATTCTATTTCGATATAGAAAGAATAATTTTCTGAATTATAAATAATATATGGATTAGTTGGTTGTTATTATTATAATCGAATGAGATTATAAAATTAAAATGGTTATATATAACTGTAACACCCCGGATATTTCTATAAATATTTGATTGTGCGTATATGTAAATATATGCATGGTCATTGATAATTTAAAAAAAAAATGTTATAAAGGTAATGCATGAATATATGTTAAAAGAAAAATATTCATGCATTTTAAAAAGGTTAATGCATTAAATGTGCAAGTAAAAGCAAGAAATCAATGTGTAAATGCATTAATATAAAAACAGAGACAAGCACGGATAAATTAATGAGACAATTTCATGCAACAATAAAAATAAGGAAAGATGTAAAGTTTTAATGCATGAAAAAAGAAAGAAAGAGGAAGTTAACAATGTAAGCAATAAAGATATGCAATAAATCAAAAGGAAAGATAAAGGATAAATGTAATAAAATACATGCATATTATACATTAACGAGAAGATTAGTGCAAAGGAACGCATGTAATGCATGCAATAAAGTGCATGTAATAATACAAAAAGAAAAAAAAGAAACATTAATGAATTGATGGTATGCATAAAAATGGTTAAGAAAGAGGGTATCATAATCAGTGCATATATATATATATATATATTAAAATACAAACGAAAGAAAGAGGTGAATTAATAATATGCAATTAATTATGTGCATGTGAATATATGCATAAGTTAATATATTGAAAGTTATATTGTTAATGCATAGAATAATAAAAAGAATTGAGCGCATAAAAGTAGAGTGCATTAATTACAATGAATTAATAAATAAATAAATGCATTAAAGGTAAATTGATTGATTGTAAAATAAGGATGTGCAATCAAAATAAAAAGAAAGTTAAATGCATGAAAGAAAATTAATTGATTGGAGAAAGAATGATATATGCAATGCAGTGTGAAAGCGGTTAAAAAGATGGGTAAAAAGATGGCGTGAAAAGGGGTTATGTAGAGAGGAGGTTAAAAAGAGGAAAAATATATACAATAATAATAGCACATGCCCCTGCACATGGTCTATGGGTGCAACGCACCCTGGCTGTGTTGGCTGGGTTCTGGAATGTTCTTTTCTAGGTTGAGGTGGATGGTTTAGATGAGTTTTTTAATTTAATCTTAAGGGTCCAGTTCTTCTAACCCACCTATAAATAAAACCTTAAACCCACTGATTTATTCATCTAATTCTATGGCGACCTATGGCCTCCTCCTTCTTCTTCTTCCCTAAGAAATTCTTAAATCTAATCTCTTTTCTTCTCTCCAAATCTCTTAATAAAATAAAAGATTAGATTTAGAATTTCTTCAATTTAAAAATAAAGAGAAAAGGGATTTTTATCTACAATCTACGCCGCAAGAAAGGGAAGAACTTTAGATGCTAATCTAAATCAGACCTAGGAAAGCAAAAAATCACTGTGAGTGGATTTAAATTACCCTTGTTGAATAATAGTAGATGTATCGTTTAGCAATTCCCCAAGTTAATTTGTTTAATTCAATTGAAATAATTCATATTTTATTTTATGTGTATTCTATTCTTCTTCTTCCCCTTTCCTTTTTATTTTTAAGATTAGGCTAACTTCGAGCCTAATCCAAATCTCGCTGAAAAGCATGTGTACGAACAAAGATTGGAATAGTGAAAATGATGTTTGGGAATTTGGGAATAATTTGTAATTGGGGAATTGTGGAATAACATATAACATAACCTGAGATTGGGAAATTAAGGGAAATTGGCACATATATTAACCTAGAACATAAAAGAAAATATGTGCGATTAAAATTGAGAATGATTAGATATGCTTGGGTATGTTGAATCAATAATTTATGCATGAACTATATGTACATAAGAAAAGTTAGAATTGAAGATTTAGACATATGGGGTTATAAGTTGAATTGGGATTTATGCAATAAGAATGAGGGTTGACATGAATTAATTGTTCTAAGCAATAAGAATGAGGGTTGACATGAATTATTGTTAACTTTAAAGAACAATTAATTTGGGTATAATTAGGTATAACTTATATACATGAAAAGTTGGGCATAACATATAATAAGGATTATTGGCATAACTATGTACGAGATTATGTAATCATGGTAAAATTTATGTATCCAAATCAAATTGGAACCATAAACAAGAAATTGGGTTTAGAATCGTGAACATGAATTATTGGATTGGGATAAATAGGCATATAAAACCTAGATTGAAATTGTCAGTTAAAAGATGAACATGCCTAACCCGAGGTTAAATTGAGTTGCGGTTTAAGCCTGCCCGGAACCGCCCGTTACATCCGGCAAATGCAACAAGAGGTCTAATGTGAGAGGTTAGCGTATTAAGCCCAAAACCCGAGGTTAGAATGAGTTTGCAGTAGAAGTCTGCCCGGAACCGCCCGACATATCCAGCAACCGCAAGCAACATGTCTAATGTGAGAGGTTGAGTGCATTAATAAAAAGATTAATGCTATGAAACAAACATGTTAAGTGCGCTATGGTTAAGTAAACGGAGGCGTATAGATAAACTTAACCAACGTAATAATGGGGGAATGGTAGCAAACCTTGGTTAAGAAAACTAAGTAAATAACGATGGATTATCAACAGATACGAGTATAAATGAATGGGAAGATAATAGGTAAGCTCGTTACAAGACAAGTAAGAATTATAACGTAGGTAATAATGATCGATACAAAGACGAAATAACTTATGAAAGAATGCAAGCCGTACTTAATTGAAGATTAAGTAATCCGTGGTAACGGGAAAACATAAGTTATATGAGTAAGGGGAAAACTTATTAGTAAAACTTAATTAAGATGACTAAGTTAATGAGTAAACGATAAAGAGAATTTGTTAGTAAACCTTAGTTAAGAGAACTAAGTAAACAATCATGGAAAGTCATGTTGGTTAACCTTAGTTAAGAGGACTAAGTAAACAGTTACAGAAAGTCGTGTTTGAGCTTGTTAGTAAACCTTATTTAAGAGAACTAAGTAAATAATTAAAAGATCGCGGCTACATAAGAAATAGGGAAAGACTTATGAAAAAGAAACTTGATAATTTAAAACTAATATGGATGAGATAACCAAGTTAAAAAGAAAACCTAATGAGATAGAGCAAGCGCAGAATTAGAAGATTAGGCTTAAGGTCTAATAACACGAAAGGGTAAGGCGCTTGGACTAGTCCATACGATAAGGGATGAATAACCAAACACGGTAGATCATCACGATGCCGTAGGACGCAAGGGGAAGCGAACGTCCATCTGATCATGCAGAAAGCTCCAAGGGACTGGGTTATGAAGCACGCGGCTTCTGGGGACATGAGGGTACTCTTGGTATCCCTCTGTGAGTGAAAGATGATACACCTGTGCTCATAGAGGTTAGGTCTGCGTGGGAAGAACCAATGAGTATGCCTTGATTGCAAAACAAGAGGCAATCAAAAGACTAAGATGGACCAGCATGATTCGACGTGACCAGTTAGTGCCCTATGATAACAACTCGTCATCTACCTACCATCTTCGGTCAGTACGTGAAGCGGAAAGGCGGAGAACTCCAAAAGGCCATATATTTTGCTATCTAGTTATGGGTGAGGTTGGCCAATAGGATTGAAGGGCATAGGGGGCCGGGGTTATAGTTCTCATTCTTGATATTCTTGGGTGTCTTTCATTAGTTGAGGGTGGGGTCTAGTGGGACCATAGCCACTATAAAAGAAGGCCTTAGCATCTGCATCGGTAGATATCTGAAAGCTCCTGACCGAGTTCCGTGTTTATTGATTAGCCCTGCCATGGGACTCGGGTGCACATATAGAGAACATGTGCAAATAGACATCGAGTACGATTGACGATACGTACGTGGGAAAAGTCTAGGTACACTCATGTCTCTCTTGGTGGTGTACCGTAGACTGGAGGGCATTATTCGATGACAAAATCTAGTAGGATCTAGAATGGCAGTCCAAACGCTTACGTAACACAGTGATGATAGTTTTATGCAAATGTAGCATTGATATACATACGACATGCGACATTGGATAAGGGACTGCGTACATACAGTGGAAACCATGCGAGTAGAGTATACCTTAATTGGGGGTAACTACATATACACTATATTAGGTTAATCTACTAGAGAGTAGATGGGTGCGATGTGTGTGTAAGTCTTGAGTGCTAATAACAAAAATAACCTAATAAATAATCAAAATATAATTGAACGGTATATGTAGGATTATTTAAGAAGTGTAGTATAAATTCATTCACACAGAACTTATGTTCTGACTCCTCCTCATAACATTCGCAGGTTAGGTTCGTGACAGAGACTGTATAGCTTTGGATACTAGTTTAGCAGTATTATTATTAAGGTAAAGCTATGTTTCAACTACATTATATTTATTCGTTCCGCTGTGAGATATTTTCCGAACTCTGACATGTTTTATGTCTCTGTCTTTCCCGCGGGATACTAGAGCAAACCAACTCGAGTTTCAATGGATTTGGTTTTAGAAAAAAATTCGGTCCGTCGGAATCCAGGTTGTTACATCTGGTATCAGAGCTTCGGTTTAGTGTTCCTAGGGAAATAATGAGTGAGCGTATTTCTATTTTCAAAAATATAAATATAATATATATATATATATATATATAAACTTAAGTCCATAAAAGAGCCCACTAGGTAGAAAGAGTAAAATATGGAATGAGTTGGGATATTGGTTTGTACACTAAAGGAATGAATATAGAAATTTTAAGAACCTTAGCTGGTTTGGTTGGAAAGTGTATAATATGATTTGGTATTGGAGAAAGAAAATATCCCGTAGGATGGAAACTAAAATGTTAGTATTTCAGAATAGTGGGTTTAGAAGTGAAACCTTATAAATTAGAAAAAAGTTAGAATGTGGAAAATGGATTAGAAATATATATATATATATATATATATATATATATATATATATATATATATATATATATATAGTTGAGAAGTGTCTAGGAAAGCCTAGTTGAGTTAAAGACCCACTTTGATTCTAACCTAATGATTAACTTTTAAGAACTTGAATTTGTAAAAGTTTTTGCAAAAGAGTTTGTGGTGTTTTGAAGTTTTAATCTTAAAAGTATTTTTGATGTTTGAGTAAAATATGTAAAGAACATATTTAGTGCATGTTGGGTTTTAAAGTAAAGTGGGGTATATATTTTGTAAAACAATGATTACTTGTTCCAAAAGAATTCTCTCATGAAAAAGTTGCATTTTAAAAGGAAGTTTTAAAATCTCTATTCTGTTAACAATAAATTTTTATTATTGATCTATAAAGAAATTTTGTTGGGAGGACAAAATAAGTTGTAGAGAGTAAGAATAGAGTAGATTTTTGCACCTTGTAGAAAGCAGCCAAAATTAACATAGGTAGAAACAACGTGAACCCAATTAAGAAGTAGTTGACCTTGTCACTTCAGTTTTGTGATTTGAAAAAAAATGTGTTTTGCAATTTTATTTTGTGACATGTTTTTATGGTTTGGCAAAAGCAAGTTTTGGAGAAGAAAATAGAGTTATAATACTTTTAATTTTTGGAAGAAAAATGTAATGAAAAGAAAGGAAGCCAAACCCTGTTTTTTTTAAAAAATAATAATAAATAAATAAAGGAGTAGGTAAGGATTAGTGCCTAGAAAGAACGAGAGGAATAAAACAGATCATCTTTGAATAATATGAAATTCCCGTAGAATGCATAAGCATTAAGAAACTTAGGTTTGTTTCTTAAGAAAAAGAAAAGTATAGGCTAGTAATACACAGCATGGACTAGTAGTAATTACTAGTTAGTGAAGGGCAAGTAAGTGTGTAGATACCGTTGTTTGGACTTGTGACCTAGTCCTAAGATTCTTTGCCCGTAATAGTAGCTGTGTAGAAAAATAGGAAGGCTTATTTGAAAAATAACGAACTTAAGTAATTGGACTAAGTCAAATAAGCTAAGGAAGAGAATAGCCTAACTAAAAAGAAAACAACAAATTCAGTAAAGCAACAAACGTGATGGGAAAAGAAAATGAAAATCTTAAGAAAAAGATGAATAAAAATGAAATTTTTCCAAGACAAGCTGAAAAAGAAAAGAAATTTTTTCTTATGTGGTTGTACTTGGATAGGAAAATAGGAAATCTTTATAGAATATTTATGTAAAAATCCAAGTACAATTAGAAAAGGTACATAAAAGATAAACGGAAGGTGTGAATTTTTATGTTTTATACCTTTTGGTAACATAAGAAATCGAATTTAGAAAATTAGATTTTTCTAAATTTTGAAATTTAATGATGGCTGGTAGAGTTTTGGATGCAACAATTGGATGAACTATGCTCTTACTCTGTAAGAGTGTGGGGAAATTTGGATGAAAAATGTTTTGATTTTTCAAAAATATTGCATACATATAGAACTGCAAGTATATTTATGATGTAAGCATCATGTTTTAAAAATATTTAAAAGTTTGCATACATATAGGTGATACCGATTAGGCATACATACCTTATTATGATATATTTCACTTTGCACATGCACATAATGGTTGCAAAAATTGTATGCACACATGATGGTTGAATATTATGCAAGGGATTATCTATTTTACCCCTATCGAATTTCGGGGACGAAATTCCTTAAAGGTGGCAGAATGTAACACCCCGGATATTTCTACAAATATTTGATTGTGCGTATATGTAAAAATATGTATGGTCATTGATAATTTAAAAAAAATGTTATAAAGGTAATACATGAATATATGCTAAAAGAAAAAGATTCAAGCATTTTAAAAAGGTAATGCATTAAATGTGCAAGTAAAAGGAAGAAATCAATGTGTAAATGCATTAATATAAAAACAAAGATAAGCAAGGATAAATTAATGAGACAATTTCATGCAGCAATAAATATAAGAAAAGATGTAAAGTTTTAATGCATGAAAAAAAAAAAGAAAGAGGAAGTTAGCAATGTACGCAATAATGGTATGCAATAAATCGAAAGGAAAGATAAAGAATCAATGTAATTAAATACATGTATATCATACATTAACGAGAAGATTAGTGAAAAGGAATGCATGCAATAAAGTGCATGTAATAATATAAAAAAAATAAACATTAATGAATTGATGACATGCATAAAAATGGTTAATAAAGAGGGTATCATAATCAGTGCATATATATATATATATATATATATATATATATATATATATATATATATATATATATAAATGCAAACGGAAGAAAGAGGTGAATTAATAATATGCAATTAATTATGTGCATGTGAATATATGCATAAGTTAATATATTGAAAGTTATATTGTTAATGCATAGAATAATAAAATGAATTGAGCACATAAAAGTAGAGTGCATTAATTACAATGAATTAATAAATAAATAAATGCATTAAAGGTAAATTGATTGATTGTAAAATAAGAATGTGCTATCAAAATAAAAAGAAAGTTAAATGCATGAAGGAAAATTAATTGATTGGAGAAAGAATGATATATGCAATGCAGTGTGAAAGCGGTTAAAAAGATGGTTTAATTAAAAAGATGGTGTGAAAAGGGGTTATGTAGAGAGGAGGTTTAAAAGAGGATATATATATATATATATATATATATATATAATAATAGCACATGCCCCTGCGCATGGTCTATGGGTGCAACGCACCCTGGCTGTGTTTACTGGGTTCTGGAAAGTTCTTTTCTAGGGTGGGGTAGTTGGTTTAGATGAGTTTTTTAATTTAATCCAAAGGGTCTAGTTCTTCAAACCCACCTATAAATAAAATCTTAAACCGACTGATTTATTCATCTAATTCTATGGCGACCCATGGCCTCCTCATTCTTCTTCTTCCTCAAGAAATTCTTAAATCTAATCTCTTTTCTTCTCTCCAAATATCTTAATAAAATAAAAGATTAGATTTAGAATTTCTTCTATTTCAAAATAAAGAGAAAAGGGATTTTGATCTACAATCTACGCTGCAAGAAAGGGAAGAACTTTGGATGCTAATCTAAATCAGACCTAGGAAAGTAAAAATCACTGTGCGTGGATTTAAATTAACCTTGTTGAATAATAGTAGATGTATCGTTTAGCAATTCCCCAAGCTAATTTGTTTAATTCAACTGAAATAATTCAGGTTTTATTTTATGCGTATTCTTTTCTTCTTCTTCCCCTTTCCTTTTTATTTTTAAGATTAGGCTAACTTCGAGCCTAATCCAAATCTCGCTGAAAAGCATGCGTACGAACAAAGATTGGAATAGTGAAAATGATGTTTGGGAATTTGGGAATAATTTGTAACTTGGGAATTGTGGAATAACATATAACATAACCCGAGATTAGAAAATTAAGGGAAATTGGCACGTATATTAACCTAGAAAATAAAAGAAAATATGTGCGATTAAAATTGAGAATGATTAGATATGCTTGGGTATGTTGAATCAAGAATTTATGCATGAACTATATGTACATAAGAAAAGTTAGAATTGAAGATTTAGGCATGTGGGATTATATGTTGAATTGGGATTTGTGCAATAAGAATGAGGGTTGACATGAGTTAATTGTTCTAAGCAATAAAAATGAGGGTTGACATGAATTACTGATAACTTTAAAGAACAATTGATTTGGGTATAATTAGGTATAACTTATATACATGAAAAGTTGGGCATAACATATAATAAGGATTATTAGCATAACTATGTACGAGATTATGTAATCATGGTAGAATTTATGTATCCAAATCAAATTGGAACCATAAACAGGAAATTGGGTTTAGAAGCGTGAACATGAATTATTGGATTGGGATAGATAGGCATATAAAACCTAGATTGAAATTGTCAGTTAAAAGATGAACATGCCTAGCCCGAGGTTAGATTGAGTTGTAGTGTAAGTCTGCCCGGAACCACCCGGCACATCCAGCAACCGCAACAACAGGTCTAGTGTGAGAGGTTAGCGTATTAAGCCCAAAACCCGAGGTTAGAACGAGTTTATGGTAGAAGTCTGCCCGGAACTGCCCGACATATCCAGCAACCACAAGCAACATGTCTAATGTGAGAGGTTGAGTGTATTAATAAAAAGATTAATGCTATTAAACAAACATGTTAAGTGTGCTAAGGTTAAGTAAACGGAGGCGTATAGACAAACTTAACCAACGTAATAATGGGGAATGGTAGCAAGCCTTAGTTAAGAAAACTAAGTAAATAACGATGGGTTATGGCAACATCAACAGATACGAGTATAACTGAATGGGAAGATAGTACGTAAGCTTGTTACAAGACAAGTAAGAATTATAACGTATGTTATAATGATCGATACAAAGATGAAATAACTTATGAAAGAATGCAAGTCGTACTTAATTGAAGATTAAGTAATCCGTGGGAATGGGAAAACATAAGTTATATGAGTAAGGGGGAAACTTATTAGTAAAACTTAGTTAATATGACTAAGTTAATGAGTAAACGATAAAGAGAATTTGCTAGTAAACCCTAGCTAAGAGAACTAAGTAAACAATCATGGAAAGTCATGTCGGTAAACCTTAGTTAAGAGGACTAAGTAAAGAGTTACAGTAAGTCGTGTTTGAGCTTGTTAGTAAACCTTAGTTAAGAGAACTAAGTAAATAATTAAAAGATCGCGGCTACATAAGAAATAGGGAAAGACTTATGAAAAAGAAACTTGGTAATTTAAAAACTAATATGGCTGAGATAACCAAGTTAAAAAGAAAGCCTAATGAGATAGAGAAAGCGCAGAATTAGAAGATTAGACTTAAGGTCTAATAACACGAAAGGGTAAGGCGCTTGGACCAGTCCATACGATAGGGGATGAATAACCAAACACGGTAGATCATCATGATGCCGTAGGGTGCAAAGGGAAGTGAACGTCCATCTGATCATGCAGAAGGCTCCAAGGGACTGGGTTACGAAGCACGCGGCTTATGGGGACGTGACGGTACTCTTAGTATCCCTCTGTGAGTGGTAGATGATACGCCTGCGCTCACAGAGGTTAGGTCAGCGTGGGAAGAACCAATGAGTATACCTTGATTGCAAAACAAGAGGCAATCAAAAGACTAAGATGGACCAGTGTGATTCGATGAGACCAGTTTGTACCCTGCGATAGCAACTCGTCGTCTACCTACCATCTTCAGTAAGTATGTTAAGCGGAAAGGCAGAGAACTCCAAAAGACCATATACTTTGCTATCTAGTTATGGGTGAGGTTGGCCAATAGGATTGAAGGGCATAGGGGGACGGGGTTACAGTTCTCATTCTTGATTTTCTTGGATGCCTTTCATTAGTTGAGGGAGGGGTCTAGTGGGACCATAGCCACTATAAAAGAAGACCTTAGCATCTGCATCGGCATATATCTAAAAGCTCCCGACCGAGTTCCGTGTTTCTTGATTAGCCCTACCATAGGACTCGGGCACACATATAGAGAACATGTGCACATAGACATCGAGTACGATTGACGATACATACGTGGGAAAAGTCTAGGTACCCTCATGTCGCTCTGGGTGGTGTATCATAGACTAGAGGGCATTATTCGATGACAGAATCTAGTAGGATCTAGAATGGCACTCCAAACGCTTATGTAACACAGTGATGATAGTTTTATGCAAACGTAGCATTGATATACATACAACGTGCGACATTGGATAAGGGACTATGTACATACGGTGGAAACCATGCGAGTAGAGTATACCTTAATTGCGGGTAGCTACATATACACTATATTAGGTTAATCTACAAGAGAGTAGATGGCTGCGATGTGTGTGTAAGCCTTGAGCGCTAATAACACAAATAACCTAATAAATAAGAAAATATAATTGAACGGTATATGTAGGATTAGCCAAGAAGTATAGTTCAAATTCATTCACACAGAACTTATGTTCTGACCCCCTCCTCATAACATTCGCGGGTTAGGTTCATGACAGATACTGTATAGCTTTGGATATTGGTTTAGCAGTATTATTATTAAGGTAAAGCTATGTTTCAACTACATTATATTTATTCATTCCGCTGTGAGATAATTTCCAAACTCTGATTTGTTTTATGTCTCTGTCTTTCCTGCAGGATACCAGAGCAAACCAACTCGGGTTTCGATGGATTGGGTTTTTGAAAATAATTCGGCCCGTCGGAATCCAGGTTGTTACATCTGGTATCAGAGCTTTGGTTTAGTGCTCCTAAGGAAATAATGAGTGAGCGTATTTGTATTTTCAAAAATATAAATAATATATATATATATATATATATAAACCTAAGTCCATAAAAGAGCACACTAGGTAGAAAGAGTAAAATATGAAATGAGTTGGGATATTGGTTTGTACACTAAAGGAATGAATATAGAAATTTTAAGACCCTTAGATGGTTTGGTTGGAAAGTGTACAATATGATTGGTATTGGAGAAAGAAAATATCCCATAGGATGGAAACTGAAATGTTAGTATTTCAGAATAGTAGGTTTAGAAGTGAAACCTTGTAAATTAGAAAAAAGTTAGAATGTGCAAAATGGAATAGGAAAATATATAGAGTTGAGAAGTGTCTAGGAAAGCCCACTTGAGTTAAAGACCCACTTTGAGTCTAACCCAATGATTAATTTTTAAGAACTTGAATTTGTAAAAAAATTTGCAAAAGAGTTTGTGGTGTTTTCAAGTTTTAATCTTAAAAGTATTTTTGATGTTTGAGGAAAATATGTAAAGAACATATTTAGTGCATGTTGGGTTTTAAAGTAAAGTGGGGTATATATTTTGTAAAACAATGATTACTTGTTTTAAAAAGAATTCTCTCATGAAAAAGTTGCATTTTGAAAAGGAGGTTTTAAAATCTTTATTTTGTTAACAATAAATTTTGATTATTGATCTATAAAGAAATTTTGTTGGGAGGACAAAATAAGTTGTAGAGAGTAATAATAGAGTAAATTTTTGCATCTTTTAGTAACATAGGTAGAAACAATATGAACCCGATTAAGAAGTAGTTGACCTTGTCTACTCCAGTTTTGTGATTTGAAAAAAAAAATTGTGTTTTGCAATTTTATTTTGTGACATGATTTTATGGTTTGGCAAAAGCAAGTTTTGTAGAAGAAAATAGAGTTTTAACACTTTTAATTTTTGGAAGAAAAATGTAATGAAAAGAAAGGAAGCCAAACCATGTTTAAAATAAAAATAAAGGAATATGCAAGGATTAGTGCCTCGAAAGAACGAGAGAAATAAAAAAGACCATCTTGGAATGGTATAAAATACCCAAAGAATGCATAAGCATTAAGAAACTTAGATTTGTTGCTTGAGAAAAAGAAAAGTATAGGCTAGTAATACACAGCATGGACTAGTAGTAATTACTAGGTAGTGAAGGGCAAATAAGTGTGTAGATCCTGTTGTTTGGACTTGTGACCTAGTCCTAAGATTCTTGGCCTGTAATAGTAGCTGTGCAGAAAAATTGAAAGGCTTATTTGAAAAATAATAAACTTAAGTAATTGGACCAAGTCAAATAAGATAAGGAAGAGAATAGCCTTACTAAAAAGAAAACAACAAATTCAGTAAAGCAACAAACGTGATGGGAAAAGAAAATGAAAATCTTAAGAAAAAAATGAATAAAAATGAAATTTTTCCAAGATAAGTTGAAAAAGAAAAGAAATTTTTTCTTGTGTGGTTGTACTTGGATAGGAAAATAGGAAATCTTTATAGAATAGTTATGTAAAAATCCAAGTACAATTAGAAAAGGTACATAAAAGAAAAACAGAAGATGTGAATTTTTTTGATTTATACCTTTTGGTAACATAAGAAATCGAATTTAGAAAATTAGATATTTCTAAATTTCGAAATTTATTGATGGTTGGTAGGGTTTTGGATGCAACAATTGGATGAACTATGCTCTTACTCTGTAAGAATGTGGGGAAATTTGGGTGAAAAATGTTTTGATTTTTCAAAAATATTGCATACATATAGAACTGCAAGTATATTTAGCATGTAAGCATCATGTTTTAAAAATATTTAAAAGTTTGCATACATACAGGTGGTACCAATTAGGCATACATTCTTTATTATGATATATTTCACTTTGCACATGCGCACAATGGTTGCAAAAATTGTACGCACACATGATGGTTGAATATTATGTGAGGGATTATCTATTTTACCCCTATCGAATTTCGGGGACGAAATTCCTTAAGGATGGGAGAATGTAACACCCTGGATATTTCTGTAAATATTTGATTGTGCGTATATGTAAATATATGCATGGTCATTGATAATTTAAAAAAAAGTGTTATAAAGGTAATGCACGAATATATGTTAAAAGAAAGAGATTCATGAATTTTAAAAAGGTTAATGCATTAAATGTGCAAGTAAAAGGAAGAAATCAATGTGTAAATGCGTTAATATAAAAATAAAGATAAGCAAGGATAAATTAATGAGACAATTTCATGCAACAATAACAATAAGGAAAGATGTAAAGTTTAAATGCATGAAAAAAGAAAGAAAGAGGAAGTTAACAATATAAGCAATAAAGGTATGCAATAAATCGAAAGGAAAGATAAAGAATCAATGTAACAAAATGCATGCATATCATACATTAACAAGAAGATTAGTGCAAAGGAATGCATGTAATACTTGCAATAAAATGCATGTAATAATATAAAAAGAAAAAGAAAAAGAGAAACATTATTGAATTGATGGCATGCATAAAAATGGTTAATAAAGAGGGTATCATAATTAGTGCATATATATATATATATATATAATAAAATGCAAACGGAAGAAAGCGGTGAATTAATAATATGCAATTAATTATGTGCATGTGAATATATGCAAAAGTTAATATATTGAAAGTTATATTGTTAATGCATAGAATAACAAAAAGAATTGAGTGCATAAAAGTAGAGTGCATTAATTACAATGAATAAATAAATAAATAAATGCATCAAAGGTAAATTGATTTAATTGTAAAATAAGGATGTGCAATCAAAATAAAAAGAAAGTTAAATGCATGAAGGAAAATTAATTGATTGGAGAAAGAATGATATATGCAATGTAGTGTGAAAGCGGTTAAAAAGATGGTGTGAAAAGGGGTTATGTAAAGAGGAGGTTAAAAGGAGGATATATATATATATATATATGTGTGTGTGTGTGTGTGTGTATATATATATATATTAATAATAGCACATGCCCTTACGCATGGTTTATAGGTGCAATGCACCCTGGCTGTGTTGGCTGGGTTCTGGAATGTTCTTTTCTAGGGTGAGGTGGAAGGTTTAGATGAGTTTTTTTATTTAATCCTAAGGGTCCAATTCTTCTAACCCACCTATAAATAAAACCTTAAACCCACTGATTTATTCATCTAATTCTATGGCGACCCATGGCCTCCTTCTTCTTCTTCCCCAAGAAATTCTTAAATCTAATCTCTTTTCTTCTCTCCAAATCTCTTAATAAAATAAAAGATTAGATTTAGAATTTCTTCTATTTCAAAATAAAGAGAAAAGGGATTTTTATCTACAGTCTACGCCGTAAGAAAGGGAAGAACTTTGGATGCTAATCTAAATCAGACCTAGGAAAGCAAAAATCACTGTGAGTGGATTTAAATTACCCTTGTTGAATAATAGTAGATGTATCGTTTAGCAATTCCCCAGGTTAATTTGTTTAATTCATTTGAAATAATTCAGATTTTATTTTATGCGTCTTCTGTTCTTCTTCTTCCCCTTTACTTTTTATTTTTAAGATTTGGCTAACTTCGACCCTAATCCAAATCTCGCTGAAAAGCATGCATACGAACAAAGATTGGAATAGTGAAAATGATGTTTGGGAATTTGGGAATAATTTGTAATTGGGGAATTATGGAATAACATATAACATAACCTAAGATTGGAAAATTAGGGGAAATTGGCACATATATTAACCTTGAACATAAAAGAAAATATGTGCGATTAAAATTGAGATTGATTAGATATGCTTGGGTATGTTGAATCAAGAATTTATGCATGAACTATATGTACATAAGAAAAGTTAGAATTGAAGATTTAGACATATGGGATTATAAGTTGAATTGGGATTTATGCAATAAGAATGAGGGTTGACATGAATTAATTGTTCTAAGCAATAAGAATGAAGGTTGACATGAATTATTGATAACTTTTAAGAACAATTAATTTGGGTATAATTAGGTATAACTTATATACATGAAAAGTTGGGCATAACATATAATAAGGATTATTGGCATAACTATGTACGAGATTATGTAATCATGGTAGAATTTATGTATCCAAATCAAATTGGAACCATAAACATGAAATTGGGTTTAGAAGCGTGAACATGAATTAATGGACTGGGATAAATAGGCATATAAAACCTAGATTGAAATTGTCAGTTAAAAGATGAACATGCCTAACCCGAGGTTAGATTGAGTTGCGGTGTAAGTCTACCCAGAACCGCCCGGCACATCCAGTGTAACGACCCGCATTCTTCGCATCGCAGGATCGTAGAATATTTATTTCTTTCACGTACGAAGTCGTATGGTCATGTAACTTTGGAAGATGACTATTGGGGTCATTTTCCATATTCATGATTTTTCCCGATTTTTAAATGACCATTTTGCCCCTAGCTGATACTGTTTTGGCCATAACTTTTGACTCAAAAGGAATTTTGACCTAAAACCACTTCCATTAGATTTGTTTGATGGTTTACAATTCCGTAGAGTGGTCACATTAGCCAAACGGACTCACCGTTTGGGAGATATGGCTGAAACAAGTTTCAGATGGTGAAAAACAGCTTAATTGGGGCTTAACCGGGTGATTAACAGCTAGGCCCAATGGGGGATTTCGGGATTAGAGGTATTTGAGGGCTGCTAGGATTAGGATTTCGGTTTTTCACTCATTTTCCAGCCGCCACAAACTCTCTCTTCAACCTAACAATGGCCTCCAACATCTAAATACACCTCTAATCACCTCTTAATCAAGTTTTGGCTTAAACTACATCAAATTAAGGCGGATTAGCACGAGAATCGAGGTAGAGCTGCTGTGTAAGATTGGGAACAACGCCAAATCGAAGAATATTTCAGTTTTGGGTTTTATTGGTGGCTAAGGTGAGTGATTTGCATAGTTTTGCACTAATTACGGTTAATTAAGGGTAATTAGTGAAGATTAGCGAATTTATACACCAATAAATTCTGGAAAAATATTTAGAAATTCTTAAATAATATTTTATGCCTCTGTTAAAAATTGGGTTTGATTTGGTTAAGTTTTGCTAATCATGTCGTTAGTTTTACTTGAACATGCTTAAGGGAAAATATGTGGTTTTGGCTATGTTTGATCTACTTTAACCTATCAAGTTATTGTTTTGATGTTTGTGGTTGATGTTTCATGTTGCTATGACTGTATGACATGATTTGTGATTGTCTAGAAGTGTTAGATTGGTCGAAAATGCCATCGAATGGTGTAAATAGTCGCTGGGATGAGTGGTAGGAATTTGGCCGATCCGGATCGGATCGGAGGGAGGAGCCCGAACCGAACTGACCATGAGACCTCCCCACGAACCGATGTTCTGGAGTCAGGTAGCCTCACGAGCTGAACTGAAGAAGTATATCCGAACCGAACCGACCTGGTGCTATGGAGCTAGAATCCCGAGCCGACCCGATGGAGAAGCTTGAGAGACCCGACCCGATCCGATTGCTTGGGAAGAAGGACCGAAGCAGAGGAGTTTTCCATGAAGCCAGGAGGTGTGGACTCCGATCCAAACTGCCGAAGGAAGATCAGCTCGATCCGACCCGGAGCAGAGAGGAAGGTTTGAGTTGGAGATTCCGAACCGATCCGACTGCTTAGAGAGGAGTATTCTGATCCGAACAGAGGAGCTGATGACCACGACTTGAAGCAAAGTAAAGTGAAGAAATGAAGACCGATCCAGAGAAGAAGGCGATGACCAGAACCCGAGATGAAAAGGTATTCCAAGTAGGAAGTTTTGACTCAGGATCTAGATGGGAACCAATGAGTGAACTTTATGCTTGGGCTTTGCTGCGGGACGTGTGCTAAGGAGTTGTCGATGTCTATGACTTTGGATCACTATGTGTAGGGGGTACGTGAACGGATTCAGGGCCACGGTGGCCTAGGTATGACTAAAGAGCTATGGACTAATGAAGTGGGGTCATTTGTAAAGGTTTGGTCATGACTCCATGTGGTAAGCTTGGTAGTTGCAGTAGTTGTACAAGTTGAACTCCGTCACTACTTCGATGGGTCTAGTGATTGACAGTGGTGGACATCGTATGCTTTACGCACTGAGTGAGAGATGTGAGGATGGTTGATATGTTTGATTTGTTTGCCATCATTGTGACATGCACACCCCCACCCCTGTTATCTTTACATCATTTATTCAATGGCACCTTAGAGTATTGTACGGTATGTAGTGCTAACTCTTTGGTTGCAGGTCCAGGTTCAGGTATGGTTTAGTATACCTGTTATTGTTCTGTTTAGCTGCTTATCGCTCATACCAGACTTTTTGTCTGACCCAGAGTTTTATGTCTCTTCTTATTGCTCTGGGTGCTCTCACGAGCAAACTAGAGACAGGTTAGCTGGGTATGCACGGGTAGCTGATCCGGAGACGAGCAGGAGGCTTCCACGTATGATACAAATAGTATTCTCCCTGTGTTGTTGAAGATCACTGCTTGGGCATTAGTAGTGCATCTTCTACTTTAGCTTTCTTTTGCTTTAGTGACAGTAATTTGGAAAATTGTAATAAGCTGTATTTGGATTTCCGCTGCTATGTTGGTTTAGTTTTCAGCTTATGCACTGTCTCGCCTGTTTATGTCAAGATTATGTTATTATTATACTTTGTTCCATGCGATGTGAGACATTCTACAGGTTCCTTGTTAGTTCATTCTCTTCTTTCTTCTTTGGTGATCGTTCCGTGCTAGTCGGGCATGTGTACAGCGCACCTTCGGAGGAAATGCAGGCTAGTGCGGGGCGGGCCGTCACATCCAGCAACCGCAACAACAGGTCTAATGTGAGAGGTTAGAGCATTAAGCCCAAAACTCGAGGTTAGAACGAGTTTGCGGTACAAGTCTGCACGGAACCGCCCGACATATCCAGCAACCGCAAGCAACATGTCAAATGTGAGAGGTTGAGTGCATTAATAAAAAGATTAATGCTATGAAACAAACTTGCTAAGTGTGCTAAGGTTAAGTAAACGGAGGCATATAGACAAACTTAACCAACGTAATAATGGGGAATGGTAGCAAACCTTAGTCAAGAAAACTAAGTAAATAACGATGGATTATGGCAATATCAACAGTTACGAGTATAACTGAATGGGAAGATTATAGGTAAGCTGGTTACAAGACAAGTAAAAATTATAACGTAGGTTATAATGATCGATACAAAGATGAAATAACTTATGAAATAATGCAAGCCGTACTTAATTGAAGATTAAGTAATCCGTGGGAACGGGAAAACATAAGTTATATGAGTAAGGGGAAAACTTATTGGTAAAACTTAGTTAAGATGACTAAGTTAATGAGTAAACGATAAAGAGAATTTGTTATTAAACCTTAGTTAAGATAACTAAGCAAACAATCATGGAAAGTCATGTTGGTAAACCTTAGTTAACAGGACTAAGTAAACAGTTACAGAAAGTCGTGTTTGAGCTTGTTAGTAAACCTTTGTTAAGAGAACTAAGTAAATAATTAAAAGATCGCGGCTACATAAGAAATAGGGAAAGACTTATGAGAAAGAAACTTGGTAATTTAAAAACGAATATGGATGAGATAACCAAGTTAAAAAGAAAACCTAAAGAGATAGAGAAAGCGCAGAATTAGAAGATTAGACTTAAGGTCTAATAACACGAAAGGGTAAGGCGCTTGGACCAGTCCATACGATAGGGGATGAATAACCAAACACGGTAGATCATCACAATGTCGTAGGGCACAAGGGGAAGCGAACGTCCATCTGATCATGCAGAAAGCTCCAAGGGACTAGGTTACAAAGCACACAACTTTTGGGGACGTAAGGGTACTCCTTGTATCCCTCTGCGAGTGGTAGATGATACGCCTGTGCTCACAGAGGTTAGGTCTGCGTGGGAAGAACCAATGAGTATACCTTGATTGCAAAACAAGAGGCAATCAAAAGGCTAAGATGGACCAGCGTGATTCGGCGAGACCAGTTAGTGCCCTGTGATAGCAACTCGCCGTCTACCTACCTTCTTCAGTCAGTACGTGAAGTGGAAAGGCGGAGAACTCCAAAAGACCATATACTTTGCTATCTATTTATGGCTGAGGTTGGCCAATAGGATTGAAGGGCATAGTGGGTCGGGGTTACAGTTCTCATTCTTGATATTCTTGGGTGCCTTTCATTAGTTGAGGGAGGGGTCTAGTGGGACCATAGCCACTATAAAAGCAGACCTTTGCATCTGCATCGGCAGATATGTGAAATCTCCCGACTGAGTTCCGTTTTTCTTGATTAGCCCTACCATGGGACTCGGGCATACATATAGAGAACATGTGCAAATAGGCATCGAGTACGATTGAAGATACCTACGTGGGAAAAGTCTAGGTACACTCATGTCGCTCTGGGTGGTGTACCATAGACTAGAGGGTATTATTCGATGACAGAATCTAGTAGGATCTATAATGGCAGTCCAAACGCTTACGTAACACAGTGATGATAGTTTTACGCAAACGTAGAATTGATATACATACGACATGCGACATTGGATAAGGGACTGCGTACATACGGTGGAAACCATGCGAGTAGAGTATACCTTAATTGGGGGTAGCTACATATACACTATATTAGGTTAATCTACTAGAGAGTAGATGGGTGCGACGTGCGTGTAAGCCTTGAGTGCTAATAACACAAATAACCTAATAAATAAGAAAATATAATTGAACGGTATATGTAGGATTATCCAAGAAGTGTAGTTTAAATTCATTCACATGGAAATTATGTTCTGACCCCCTCCTCATAACATTCGCAGGTTAGGTTCATGACAGAGACTGTATAGCTTTGGATACTGGTTTAGCAGTATTATTATTAAGCTAAAGCTATGTTTAAACTACATTATATTTATTCGTTCCGCTGTGATATATTTTCCAAACTCTGACATGTTTTATGTCTCTGTGTTTCCTGCAGGATAGTAGAGCAAACCAACTTGGGTTTCGATGTATTGGGTTTTTGAAAAAAAAAATCGGTCCGTCGGAATCTAGGTTGTTATATCTGGTATCAGAGCTTCGGTTTAGTGTTCCTAGGGAAATAATGAGTGAGTGTATTTGTATTTTCAAAAATATAAATATAATATATATATATATAAACCTAAGTCCATAAAAGAGCCCACTAGGTAGAAAGAGTAAAATGTGGAATGAGTTGGGATATTGGTTTGTACACTAAAGGAATGAATATAGAAATTTTAAGACCCTTAGGTGGTTTGGTTGGAAAGTGTACAATATGATTTGGTATTGAAGAAAGAAAATATCCCATAGGATGGAAACTGAAATGTTAGTATTTCAGAATAGTGGGTTTAGAAGTGAACCTTATAAATTAGAAAAAAAGTTAGAATATGGAAAATGGATTAGGAATATATATATAGTTGAGAAGTGTCTAGGAAAGCCTAGTTGAGTTAAAGACCCACTTTGTGTCTAACCCAATGATTAACATTTAAGAACTTGAATTTGTAAAAGTTTTTGCAAAAGAGTTTGTGGTGTTTTCAAGTTTTAATCTTAAAAGTATTTTTGATGTTTGAGGAAAATATGTAAAGAACATATTTAGTTCATGTTGGGTTTTAAAGTAAAGTGGGGTATATATTTTGTAAAATAACGATTACATGTTTTAAAAAGTATTCTCGCATGAAAAAGTTGCATTTTGAAAAGGATGTTTTAAAATCTCTATTCTGTTAACAATAAATTTTTATTGTTGATCAATAAAGAAATTTTGTTGGGAGGACAAAATAAGTTGTAGAGAGTAAGAATAGAGTAGATTTTTGCACCTTGTAGAAATCAACCAAAATTAACATAGGTAGAAACAATGTGAACCCGATTAAGAAGTAGTTGACCTTGTCTACTCCAGTTTTGTGATTTGAAAAAAAAAGTGTTTTGCAATTTTATTTTGTGACATGTTTTTATGGTTTGGCAAAAGAAAGTTTTGGAGAAGAAAATAGAGTTTTAACACTTTTAATTTTTGGAAGAAAAATGTAATGAAATGAAAGGAAGCCAAACCATGTTTTTAAAATAAAAATAAAAATAAAGGTGTAGGCAAGGATTAGTGCCTAGAAAGAACGAAAGAAATAAAAAAGATCATCTTGGAATGGTATAAAATTCCCGTAGAATGCATAAGTATTAAGAAACTTAGGTCTGTTGCTTGAGAAAAGAAAAGTATAGGCTAGTAATACACAACATGGACTAGTAGTAATTACTAGGTAGTGAACGGCAAGTAAGTGTGTAGATCCCGTTGTTCGGACTTGTGACCTAGTCCTAAGATTCTTGGCCCGTAATAGTAGCTGTGTAGAAAAATGGGAAGGCTTATTTGAAAAATAATAAACTTAAGTAATTGGACTAAGTCAAATATGCTAAGGAAGAGCATAGCCTAACTAAAAAGAAAACAACAAATTCAGTAAAGCAACAAACGTGATGGGAAAAGAAAATGAAAATCTTAAGAAAAAGATGAATAAAAATGAAATTTTTCCAAGATAAGTTGAAAAATAAAAGAATTTTTTTCTTCTGTGGTTGTACTTGGATAGGAAAATTGGAAATCTTTATAGAATAGTTATGTAAAAATGCAAGTACAATTAGAAAAGGTACATAAAAGAAAAACGAAAGATGTGAATTTTTTTCGTTTTATACCTTTTGGTAACATAAGAAATCAAATTTAGAAAATTAGATTTTTCTAAATTTTGAAATTTAATGATGGCTAGTAGGGTTTTGGATGCAACAATTTTCGAGGAATTTATTGTTTCAAATTTAATTTATATTGATTTAAATTAATATCTTCTCCATATGATCAAATGAGGCTTCGAAACCTGTTCCAGTGTGTTTAGGATAGTGGTACAATCCTAGAGATGTCGGTTGTTGCGTTCAAATAGGAGTTCAAAATCAATGGGGTAATTTAATGAACTAAAATCATATTTGTTAGTTCAAAAATTAAAATAAACTAAAATAATTTATAAAATAGGGTTTCCTTACTTCCTAAGTAATAAACAGAGGACACTGAAAACCTATACACCCTAAGCTATCGTTGTCTCCCTCTTCTTTTCAATCACGTACGTATTGTCCCCCAGCTTCAATCACATACGTATGTACGTGTTGCCGTCGCGATGCAGTCATTCGAAGGTGCAGTTGTGCGCTAAGTCGTGATGCTTTTTGAGGGGCAATTGTGAAGTGCGAGTGTTCGAGGAAGGTTAGTATTTGAATTTGTGTATTCGACAGTACAAAGTTGGGGCTTCGAATTCTTTTTGACGAAAAACAAGGGTGTAGTAGGTATTGGGGGAGATGCGATCGAACTAGTATGCGATCGAACTGGTAGAGTGCGATGGTACTCTGGAAGGCTGCGATAAGTTGTGGCTCTCGAGTTGAGGGTTTCGGCTATAACGAGAGTATCAATGGTTTCACTGATGTCGAGGAACAGTGGAGAAATGCAACGATGGGAAAATGGGTGGTTGCGTTGTCTTGGTGGAGAGAGAAGGCGCTGTAATATGGGCGTACAGGAAGGGGGCATGAGCTTTGAAAATGGGGGAAAACTGCGTTAGACAATAAAAAGGAAAGGAGATACAGCGGAATGGACTTAAGCAGTGGCTTATTTCATCTAAGTAAGGTAATTAAATTCTTAATTAAGTTGTTAATTTTATTTATTCAAATATAGTAAATTATTTATTTACGTTAGTTATAATTTAAATAGATGCTTAATCGAAAAATTTAAATTAAATATAGGTTATCAAAATTTACAAGCTAAATTAGATTATTAAGGTATAAATTTATTCCAGGATAAGTAATTTACTTAAGTATTTATGTGAAATAATTTTGATTTAAATGCCTGAAAATTTGTTTATAATTGGAAATTTAGTTTATATAACTTAGTTTATATAAAAGGGAATTAGTTAATAAAATGCGTAGACTTATCATTTATCAAATTAAGATTTAATTTGGAGTTTGTTTTGTAACAACCCGGAAAAGCATAACCAATTTAAAAAAAAAATTATTTTGGCAATTTTAATAAATTTTGAATATTCAAAATGATTTATTTTAAATAGTAACGACAAGAAATTTATTTTGAACAGAATTAGAACGTATATATTTATTTGAATCGAAGTTAGAATATAAATATTTATTTTAATTATAAAAAGAATTGGAAATGGCGCAGTAGTTTGAAAATTCGATTTCAAATTTCAAATTTCAAATGAATGTACAGGATTTAAAATAAACGGATTTTAGCGAAACCAAAAATATTAGAATCTATTTGAAAATATCTTTCCAACAAATCCGAAAAATTGAAATTTCATAGCGGGAATAAAAAGTTATATCCAGTTGAAAATTCAGACCAATCGCTATGGAAATATAACCCTTAAAAATAGTGATTTTGCAAATGACCTCCGTTTTTGACGAAACCACTTTTGTTAGATCTGGAATGTAAAATTATCGCTAGATTCCAATTTTCATAATTTTTGGGATCAATATGTGAGCATGGCAAAAGAAAACGTGTTTTGACAATTTCAGTCAATTTGGATCAACGAGAAAATGACCTTTTTTCAAACGGTCTTCAAATTTGACGAAATTAGTTTTATTAGGACCGTACCATCAATACAAAGTTAGAAATAATTTTTCGGGAATTTTTAGAGTCAGTATGTGGCCCAGGTAAATTGAAATATATGTTTAAAATTGAATATACATATTTATATTTTAAATTTAGCGGAAACTGGTCGTAACAGCCGAATTGGCTTATGGGACATATCCCATTACGTTCGGAATGGAGGAAATTAATTATGGAAGACAGTCGGTGGGTTTCGTTTGGAGGTCGAAATAAAAGTCAACTTTATGGAATAGATTAAATAAATAAATAATATTATATATTTCTTTTCCCCCACTCTCTACTTAACAGGCAACAGTCAAAATTAAATAAAAAAGAAGAAGAAAACTGATTCCCCCGAATCACGCCCCCGCTCCGATCTTTTCAACACCGCCTGGCGCCGCACTGGCCCACCGTCACCCCCCCTGAACGGTGCCGCGACCCCAGCTCCGACCACCTCCAGCCTTCCCCTCCTTCGTACAAGCCGCTGAAACCCCTAGACCGCCCAAAATCCTAGGGCACGCCGCCGTAAGCCACCGCCTCCGCTCAGATGCGCCTACCCCCACCGCGCCCTCAGCCACTCCTCCGACCATCTGCCGCACCCTAAGCCTCCTGTAAGTTTTTTTTATATTACATTATTTTGTTTATTTCTCTTTTCTTATTTTAATAAAGGTAATTAATTTTAATAGAAGAAATAAGTTTTAAAAAGAGGAAGAAAAAAAATCAGTTTTTTTCTTTTATTATAAAATAAAAATATAGTTTTATATATATTAACATAATAAAAATAGGGTTTTTATATATAGTAGTGGAATAAGAACATGATTTTTAGTAGATAAATATATGATTTTTAATATGAAAACAACAAATAAAGATTGGATTTTTATTTTATATGAACGACATATAAAGATTTGATTTTTATTTATAGGAACAACATATAAAAATTAGATTTTTAATTATATAAAGTTTAGATTTTTATAACTAGAAAAGATTATATTTTTATAACTAGAAAAGATTTGATTTTTATACTTTAAAAAGATTTGATTTTTATATGTATAATAGTGAATTAAAAATATGATTTTTTAGTTAAGTAAAAATATATTTTTTATCATATGAATAACAAGATAAAGACTTGATTTTTATAATATAAGCATCGTATTAAAAATGGGATTTTTAAAATATATTTAGCATTGTAATTATGTGTTTTTTAATAGGAATTTCGTGAAACAGATTATTATGGAACCAACGGGAAACAAATCAAAATCCGAACTGTTCAGAAATATAGAATGGAGTGGATCCCAAAGGTGAGAACTTCTCACTTTAATTATATTTCTAGTTAAAATATATACTAGGATGCACACGGTGCTTAGCAGCACCCGACACTCGTCGTCTGCAGACCATGGACGACTTGTTTGTTTGTTTGATTGTGTTGCGAAAATTGATTGTGTGATGTGGAATGGAATAAATATGTTGTAGTTAAAAATTATGTGTATATGAATAAAATAAATATTCATAAACAAATCGGACGATTTGTTTATGTACACACATTTGACTGATATTGATTAGGACGATAAATTTTACACATCGTCCAACTTCACAAATAAATCTATGTTTGTTGTTTGGAAACCCCACACGGGTATTGGGATGATATTTGGCATACACTAATACCAATATTTAGTTGTATGTCAATCGATTGGTTGACAAGTGTAATAACCCGGAAATCTGGGCCAATTTAAAATTTTTATTTTGGCAATTTTAGCGAATTTTGATTATTTAAAATGAATTATTTTAAATAATATCGACGAGAAATTTATTTTGAATATAATTCGAACGTATATATTCGTTTGAATCGTCGTTAGAATATAAATATTTATTTATATTTATAAAAGGAGTTGAAAATGGCGCGGTAGTTCGATAATTCGATTTCAAACTTCAATTGAATGTACCGGGTGCAAAATAAACCGGATTTTAGTGAAACCAAAAATAATGGGATCTAATTGTGACTATATTTCCAACGAATCCGAAAAATCAAAATTTCATAACCGGAATCAAAAGATATGTCCAGTTGAAAATTCAGAATAGTCGCTATGGAATTCTGGCCCTTAAAATGGAAATTTTGCAAATGACCTCGGATTTCGACGAAACCACTTTTGTTAGACCCGTGATGTAAAGTTATTGCTAGATTCCAAATTTCATAATTTTTCGAATCAATATGTGAGCGTGGCAAAGGAAAATGCGTTTGACCAGTTTTAGTTGATTTTAATCAACTGGAAATTGGCCATTTTTCAAACGATCTCAGAATTCGACGAAACTAGTTTTGTTAGGACCGTATCGTCAATACGAAGCTAGAAAATATTTTTATGGAATTTTTCGAGTTAGTATGTGACCCCAGTAAATTGAAATGCGCGCTCAAATTCAATATATAGAGTTATATGTCGATTTTTACGGAAATTGATCGAAACGATCGAATCAACTTACGGTGCATATCCCATTGTGTTTAGAATGGGGGTATTACGCTAAGGACGACATCCGTTGGGTTTGGGATGGAGATCGTAGCCTTAAGCAAGGAATTCACGAATTAAATTATTATTTAATTTATTATATATATTAATATATGAGGTCAAACCCTCATTATTCTCTTTACCCGGTCAAAGTGAGAAATCGCGCCCCCCCTTTTCAGATCTCGTCGCCTTCTACCACCGCCCACCGTCGTCTCTCCACCGCACCCGCGACTCCCTCAGCCACCGCGCTGCCATCCCCTTCCTCCACCGCCTCCATCTCCAAGTCAAACCCCCATCGAACGTGAATCCCGACCCAGGCCCCCAAATCAAAGGGCGCATCCAACCCTAGACCCAGCGCCGCCTGCACTGATTGCCTCCACCACCTCAGGCCCGACGCCACCCCCAGAGCACCTGCGACGCCAAGGAGCACCCCGTCCATCTCCAAGCGCACAGAAAACCCTTTTCCCCTTCGGCAGTGAACTGCAGCCCCTGCCCAATCGAGTGCGCACCCACCGGAGCACCTCCAAGCGACGCCAACAACCGGGAATTCCTAACGAGTTAAAAGTCAGTTTTTATTTATTTTTACTTAACGTAATTAGCTTTAAAAATCAGTTTGGTTTTAAATAAACTACATCGATTATTTTCAGTTTTTTTTTTTAAAAAAATATGAAGCAAGTGTAAGAGGTCGGATTTTTTTTAAAAGTGTAAAATGTCGGATTTTTATAATATTAAAGAAGTTGGAAAAAATCGAATTTTTATATAGAGAATGGCGAGAGAAAAAGGCGATTTTTATATATTAAATAGGAAGTAAAAATTCGATTTTTATATATTGAATAGGAAGTAAAAATTCGATTTTTATATATTGAATAGGAAGTAAAAATTCGATTTTTATATATTGAATAGCGAAGTAAAAATTCGATTTTTATATATTGAATAACAAAGTAAGAATTCGATTTTTCTATATTGAATAGCGAAGTAAAAATTTGATTTTTCTATATTGAATAGCAAAGTAAAAATTCGATTTTTATATATTGAATAGCAAAGTAAAAATTCGATTTTTACATATGTAGTGAATACGGGCAACGAAAGTGAAGAAAGGCAAGAACGACGAAGATTTCTGCATAAGAAGAGTCGAGGCATTGGATTAGCAAATCTGTGAGAACTTCTCACCTTTAATTTAATTTTCTAGTTATATAAATATATACTAGGATGCAGACGGTGTTTAGTAGCACCCGACACCCGTCGTCCACAGACCATGGACGGCTTGTTTGTTTGTTTGTTTGATTTTGATGTGTAGTTGATTGTGTGTTGTGATGTGAAATGAAAATAAAATATTTATATAGTTAAAAAAATTTTATAGTCAAACATAGAAATTTTAACGTGTATATGAAATGAAATAAAAATAAACAAATCGGAAGATTTGTTTATATACACACATTTGACTGATATTGATTGGGACGATAAATTTTACACATCGCCCAACTGCACAAATAAAATCTGTGTTTGATTGTTTGAAACCCCACACGGGTATTGGGATGATATTTGATGCACACTAATCCTGATTGTTTAGTTGTATGTCGATCGATTGATTGACAGGCTGTTATAAGCGTTGAATAATTATATTTGATGCTTATACAGTGTAGAATGCACTTTGGATGATGGTTGATTATTCATCGTTGTTGATATATACATGTGTTGTAGAAAATCCATATAATTAACATTATATGGTAATTGATTGGGCCTCATTCCAGTTTTGAAAAAGAATATTTGAAAATAAAAATATATGAAGCCGTGTTGATTAGATTGACGCCATTTTGACATGAACGATATTTATATCGATTTTATTCATTTTATAATCAATATCGAAAATGATTTCAAAATCTGATAATTTGAAAAGAATTAGAATTCAAATTGAAATTGAATATAAATGAATTCGAATTGAAATTGAATATAAATGAATTCGAATTGAAATCGATTTGAAATGAATTTAAAATGAATTTATATTGGAATATTCAATTTTGATTTGAAATTGAGTATGAAGTTGAAATCGTTTTGAAACGAATTTAAAAGGATTTATAAAATTTGTTTTAAATAGAAATCGACGGAATATATATTATATATATATATATATATATATATAATATAATGGCCTGAATAGAACGCGCCGCGCCGCGGCAGTTCGCGAATTTCGACCATTGACTTCGAACGGATATTGCGAGAGATCCGACCGTCGGATTCTCCTGAAACCGGAACCGTTGGGTTCGTATCGAAAAGAGCTTTCTCATGAATATTAGAAATTTGAAATCTAACGGTTGGATTCGGAATTATTTCCAAATCAAATTTGGAAAAGGTCGCTGTATGTGCAATTCGATGGCCGTTGATGGAAATCGACTGTACGGGCCTTGATAAAATTATTAAAAATAGTAATAATTTGTATGAAATCATAAGAAATGATTTAGAAAGAATTGGGATGAAAAACTCCATATTTGAAAAGATAAAAATAGATTTTTATCGAAATGAAGTAGTTTTGAACTAGAATTATAATTCTATTTATTTTTAAATAAATAAATTGAATTTGAAATGGTTTTGAAAATAACCAGAATTTCCAATGATTGCATTGGAATGGATTTGAATCGAAATTGTCTTCGGAATATTTCGATGTTGGATTTCGTGATTATACAGATGCTGTTATGGAAATTTGAAAGATATAGATATATATATCGTTATTTCCAATACGATATCTGTTGGTCGTAGAATTTGATATTGAATATAAGCCGATATATTTTCTATTCAGAGCCTTGTATTTAATATCGAATGTGATTTGGGTTTGTCGTGAATGGTGTCTTCATTAACACTGTTCTTAAACCCAGTTGAGAAAAAGATTAAATCTTTTTATTCAGATTTAATGAAGTGTACCAATTAAATAATATTTAATTAGAATTGAATTGGAATTGATTTTTGGGTTTATCGTGGACAGTGTTTTAAATAACACTCGTTCTTTAACCCAATAATTAATGGAATGTGATTTTGAGTTTATCGTGAACTGTGTTTTAAATGACACTGATTCTTTAACCCAGTTAAAGATTAAAACTAATTGGAGTTTTAATGGATCTTTAATTAGATTGAAATGATCGAGAATGGAGTATCACCAGTTTTGCTCCAAGCGATAGTTAAATATTTAATTAGATTTGAACGTGAAATGGTAATTGAATTTACCGATAACACTGTGGTGTTAGATATGAAGTATTACCAGTTTTACTTCATGGGATGAATAGGTTGGGATTGGGAAATTAAAACAAATGATTACTTCGGTAAGGTTCGTTAATCCCTACTAGTTGAATCGGAATTCAAAAGAAGATTAAAGAATAAATTCAAGGAAATTATCTTTGATAAAATTAATGGGAACCTTTCCCTATGAATGTGAAATTTAGAAACTAACTGTCGGTTAGCTAAGCAGAATGGTTTTCTGGATATTGATCTGATGTTGGTTTCGGCCTTCGGGGTTAATATTTGGGGAATTATTCTCTTGATTAATTTACGGCTAGTGACTGATGAATTGGAATGAGGCGTATGTTGTGTTTGAGTAACAATTATTTAAAATATACGCGAGTTATTCGGAAAGACCGGGTTTATCCCATTCTGAATAACTGATACGACGATAAGTCGAAGATGAAGACGGTGGTCGAAGACCGGAGGTGTTCACGTCGTTTGGGTGATTACTGATGATCTTGATTGGGATGTACACCCAAGAGGATGGAAACAGTTGGTGATCGTCCAGACGTACATGGAGATCGATGGATATGCGGGGTACTAGGTGCCTCCGGTTTCGTTCAGACCCAGAATGGACTTGTAAATGGACTGTGTGTCTGACATTGGATTTTAGACTGTGTGATTGATTTCTATTAAATATATATCTGTTTGGCGGCGGAGAATTTATTCTCCTGCTTAACGCCCTTCTCTGAGACGTACGAGCTCAGGGGTTATATATGGATGGATATCAATCGCATGGAGTGAATTGCCTGTGTGGCATGTCTAAGTGGCAATTGATCAAGGCTTCTGTTGAAAAGCAAAGTCTTGTGGTAGATGATCAAAGCACCGCTTGTGTGGCATAGCTTTGTGTAACGTGAATTCGCGAGCCTCACACCCCGGTTGTGAACAAGAAACGGGAGAGGACCTCAGGGAGGGCATGCGTTTCTTTCTAGCTAGGGTGGTGTCAGTGACCTACCAGCCCTGACATTTATATACTTTTCACCGTGTGGTTGTTGTTGTTGCGAGGCGCCTCGGTTTGATCGGATGATCCGGGACCGATGGAGTCATTCGTTGGCTCATTTACGCCCCAAAGGGCGGGGAAACGCAGTGTTCAGGCATTTTAATCCACATCGGTGGACCGGCCCTGACGAACCAAGGGTCACTCGAGCTCTGATCCTGAGACATGGGCTAGATTGTCTCGAAGTCGGTTGAGGACTATCTTTTGCCTCGGTTCATAGATGGAAACCCAATTTCCAAATACGTGACTTTGCGATTTTGATTGTATAACCTATATATGGCGACATAGTGGTATGGGGGCATTCATGCCGCCTATGATTGATACTTATGGTTTGAAGTTGTTTTATACACTATACACTTATAATAGTATCAAATGATTTGTTTTAAAACGTATCAAGCATTCTTGGCTATTATAAGGTAAAAGCCCTATCCTCCGGCTTGCGTTGCATTGTGTGATGGGAACTGGGTCTTATAATAGCTTCATTTTTTCCTTATTTACCATTGCGCTGTTTGTTTTATGCACTGGTGTTCTTGGGAGGAAACCCGTTCCGTGTTATACGGCGTGGTCCCTTGATTTACCTAACTTTAAAAATAAAGATTAATAACTGTTTTAGTTCTCACACCAGTCCCATGACTGACCTGGAGTTTATTGTTTTAACCTAAACTCTGGGTGCCCTTATTTTGACACGGGCAGCTAGTAGTTTTGGTTTTGCAGATTTATATTCATAGGATCCTGGTTTACAGCTAGAACGATATCCGGAAAGCTTTGTATCCGTATATCTCCTTCTAGTTGTGTATTGTATTATTTTCCGCTGCTATGTATTTAAATGTAATTTAAATCTCTGATATTTCTGTGTAATATTCATTTATACTCTGTATATTCTTGTAATCTGATGTACTGTTGTAATATACAATGAAATGTTCTTCCGTCTGCATTCTATTTTGTCATGTTCTCAAAACAATTCGTTCTTTCTCTTTCTCTTCGGAGACCGGGGAAGTTCGGGTCGTTTCAACAAGCGGTTATAAGCGTTAAATATTTGTATTTGATGCTTATGCAGTGTAGAATGCATTCTGGATGATGGTTGACTGTGTTTGATTGTTGTTGTGGAAATATATTGTATGAAATCCATATAATGATATTATATGGTAATTGACTATGTCTGATTCCAGTTCAGAAGGAATGAATATTTTAAACTAATGGTTATTTTAACATAATGAATATTTTAAAATAATATTCAGTAAAAAATCAAAATCTGATTTTGATGTCCGATTTGGAATGGACACGAAAATATTTAAATATATATAAAGCCGTGTTGATTAGATTAACGCCATTTTGACGTGAACGATATTTATATCGATTTTATTCATTTTTATAATGAATATTGAAAAGGAATTGATCTCAAAATCTAATGTTTTGAAAATATATCATTTATATATCTATCGATGATATAGAATATTCAATTTTGATTCGAAATTGAATATGAAGTAAAAATCGTTTTGAAAACGAATTTAAAACGATTTAAAAATACGTTTTAAATGGAAATCGATGAAATATATATAATATATATTATATATAATGGCCTGAATAGAACGCGCCGCGGCAGTTCGCGAATTCCGACCATTGACTTCAAATGGACATTACGGGAGATCCGACCGTCGGATTCTCCTAAAACTAGAACCATTGGGTTCGTATCGAAAAGAGATTTCCAAATAATATTAGAGATTTAAAATCTAACACTTGGATTTGGAATTATGTCCAAATCAAATTGGGAAAAGGTCGTTGTAAGTGCAGTTCGATGGCCGTTCATGGAAATCGACTGTACGTGCCTTGATAAAATTATGAAAAATATCAATAATTTGTGTAAAATCATAATAAATGATTTGGAAAGAATTGGGATGAAAAATTCCATATTTGAAAGGATAAAAATATATTTTTATCGAAATGAACTAGTTATGAACTAGAATTATAATCCAATGTTTTTAAATAAATGAATTGGGTTTGAAATGGTTTTAAAAATAACCAAAATTTCCAATATATGAATTGGAATGGATTTGAATCGAAGTTATCTTCGAAATATTTCGATATTAGATTCCATGATTATATGGACATTGCTGAGGAATTTGGAAGATATATATATATATATATATCGTCATTCCAATATGATATTTGTTGATTTCAGAATTTGATATGGAATATAAGCCGATATATTTTCTATTCAAAGCCTTGTATTTAATATCAAATGGGATTTGGGTTTGTCGTGAATGGTGTCTTCATTAACACTGTTCTTAAACCCAGTTGAGAAAAGATTAAATCTTTTTATTTAGATTTACTGAAGTATACCAATTAATTAATATTTAATTGGAATTGAATTGGAATTGATTTTTGGGTTTATCGTGAACGGTGTTTTAAATAACATTTGTTCTTTAATCCGATTAAAAATGGAATGTGATTTTGGGTTTGTCGTGAATGGTGTCTTAAATAACACTGTTCTTGAACCTCGTTTGAATAGAATAAATATTTTAATCAAGATTTGAAGGAGAATTACCAATTAATTAACATTTAATTGGAATTGAAAATGGAACGTGAATTGGGTTTGTTGTGAACTGTGTTTTTAATGACATTCGTTCTTTACACTGAAATGTGATTTGGAATTTATAAATCTTATTATTAATATTTAACGGGAATTTTCCAAAGTAAAGTTTTCCAATTTAATATATTAAATTGGAATTGAATGGAATTCGTTTGATAATAATCGAAGTGAACTTCATTGGAGGAAGACTGTTAATACATATGGAATTTAAAAGGATTTACCGTTATTTCATTTATATTATTAGTCGAATACGGAAACTGATATCGATTATATATTGATTTGTTTTCCGTGAAGATTCCATAATTAATGGAATGTGATTTGGGTTTACCGTGAACTGTATTTTAAATGACATTAGTTCTTTAACCCAGTTAAAGACAGGAGTACATGTCTGTAATTGTATTTCGAACTGTATGTTTGATCTCTGCTAAATATATATCTGTTTGGTAGCGGAGAATTTATTCTCTTGCTTAACACCCTTCTTTGAGACGTACGAGCTTAGAAGTTATATATAGACAAAAATCAATAGTATGATGTAGATTGTCGATGCGACATGTTTTTGCTTCCAAAATTAAATAATCATCAATATTATTTTTGGGAAGATTAAAACTAAGTGGAGTTTTAATGAATCTTTAATTAGATTGAGATGGGAATTGATAATTTAAATTATCAAATTTGGGAAATGATCGAGAATGGAGTATCGCCAGTTTTGCTCCTAGCGATAGTTAAATCTATAATTAGATTTGAACGGGAAATGGTAATTAAATTTACCGATAGCACCGTGGTGTTAGTTATGGGGTATTACCAGTTTTGCTCCATGGGATGAATAGGTTGGGATTGGAAAAAAAAAAATGATTACTTCGGTGTGGTTCGCTGTAATAACCCGGAAATCTGAGCCAATTTAAAATTTTTATTTTGGCAATTTTAGTGAATTTTGAATATTTAAAATGAATTATTTTAAATAATAACGACGGAAAATTTATTTTGAATAGAATTAGAACGTATATATTTATGTAGATCGACGTTAGAATATAAATATTTTATTTTAAATATAAAAGGAATTGAAAATGGCGCGGTAGTTCGAAAATTGGATTTCAAAGTTCAAATGAATGTACATGATTCAAAATAAACCGGATTTTAGTGAAACCAAAAATATTTGAATCTATTTGAGAATATCTTTCCAACGAATCCGAAAAATTGAAATTTCATAGCGGGAATAAAAAGTTATGTTCAATCGAAAATTCAGAATAGTCGCTATGTAATTTTAGCCGTTAAAAATAGCCATCTTGCAAACGACCTCTGTTTTCGACGAAACCACTTTTGTTGGATCCGGGATGTCAAGTTATTGCTAGATTCCAAAATTCATGATTTTTCGAATCAATATGTGAGCGTGGCGCAGTTAAACGCGTTTGACCAGTTTCAGTTGAATTTAATCGACTGGAAAATGACCATTTTTCAAACGGTCTAGGAATTTGACGAAATTTGCTTTGTTAGGATCGTATCGTCAATACGAAGCTAGAAATAATTTTTCTGGAATCTTTAGAGACTGTATGTGGCCCTGTAAATTGAAATGTGTGTTTAAATTGAATATATAAAGATTTATATTTTAAATTCAACGGGAAACTGTTCGTAACGGTCGAATTGGCCTGCGATACACATCCCATTGTGTTCGGAATGGGAGTAATACGCTAGGGACGACAGTCGTTGGGTTCGATTCAGGTTTCGAAGGAAAAAGTTACTTTTTGAAAGATAAAATAAAATAATTAAATAAAACCCCCTCTCTCTTTATTTCTCTCTCTCCCCGTTCCTTTTCAACATCACGAAAAAAAAGAAAAGAGAAACCAAATCTCGATACGTCGCCCCCCTCCCCCCCCCCCACCCCGATCTTCCATCGCGCGCCCCCAGGCCAGCGGCACCGCTGGCCTCGCCCTCCCTAATGCCGCCCAATCACCTCCCCTCCCTTCCTCTTCTCCAAAAACCCAACCAAACCCCAAGAACCGAGAGCCCTAACCCAGCACCGCCGGACACAGACCACCGTGACCCCCCTGTCGGCCTCGCCTTCCGCCTACGCCACCTCAGCGCGCCCCCTCGACCCCCATCCCCTCTGAAAATGTGAGCCTTTCTTTTATTTTATTTATTTTGTTAATTTAGTTCATTTATATACATAATTGGCTATAAAACTATAAAGGATTGATTTTTAAAACTATAAAGGATTGATTTTTAAAACTTTAAAGGATTGATTTTTTTTTTAGTGTGAAAGATTATATTTTTATTTACATTTATGCATGAAGTTACGAGAATAAAAATATGATTTTTATATTATAGAAAGAATAAAAATATGATTTTTATATCATAGAGATAATAAAAATACAATTTTTATATAATAGAGATTATAAAAATACAATTTTTATATATGTTGTAGCGAAATAAAAATTCGATTTTTATACGAGTAGCGGATTGAAAATAGAATTTTTATATAATAGAGAATATAAAAATATAATTTTTTTATATGTAGCGAAATAAAAATCTGATTTTTATTATATATAGTGAGATAAAAATGTGATTTTATATGTGAACAGCGAGAAAATGAAGTTGGAATGTCGAGCGAATCCAAACCGTTCAGAAATAGAGAAGGGCGGAGTGGAAAACAAAGGTGAGAACTTCTCACTTTTAATTTATTTTCTAGTTGAAATATATACTAGGATGCAGACGGTGTTTAGCACACCAGACACCCGTCGTCCGACCATGCACGACTTGTTTGTTTGATTGCGTTTGGATTGATTTGTTTGTGTGAAAGTTGATTGTGAGGTGGAATGGAAAGTAATATTCATGTGTTGAAATAGAATAAAATTCATGTGTTGAAATAAAATATATATTCATGTGTTGAAATAGAATAAAATTCATGTGTTGAAATAAAATAAATATTCATGTGTTGAATAGAATAAAATTCACGTGTTGAAATAAAATATATATTCATGTGTTGAATAGAATAAAATTCATGTGTTGAAGTAAAATATATATTCATGTGTTGAAATAAAATAAATATTCATTTACAAATCGAACGATTTGTTTATGTACATCGATTTGACTGATATTGATTGGGACGATAAATTTTACACATCGCCCAACTGCACAAATAAAATATGTGTTTGATTGATTCAAACCCCACACTGGTGTTGGGATGATATTAACGTACACTAATCTCAATTGTTTAGTTGTATGTCGATCGATTGGTTGACAGGCTGTTGTAAGCGTTGATTATTTATATTCAATGCTTATGCAGTTGAGTAGTGCACTCTGGATGATGGATGATTGTTTATCACTATTGATATATACGTGTGTGTATGAAATCCATAAAATTAACACTATATGGTAATTGATTGGGCCTCATTCCAAGTTGGAAAATAAAAGAAAATTCATGTGTTGAATAAAATATATATTCATGTGTTGAACAGAAGAAAATTCATGTGTTGAATAAAATATATATTCATGTGTTGAATAAAAGAAAATTCATGTGTTGAATAAAATATATATTCATGTGTTGAATAAAGAAAATTCATGTGTTGAATAAAATGTATATTCATGTGTTGAATAGAAGAAAATTCATGTGTTGAAGAAAATATTCATTTTTTGAATAGAATGACGAAGTTATTGAAATATATAAAGCCGTGTTGGTTAGATATGCGTCATTTTGACGCAAACGATATTTATATCGATTATATTCGTTTTTATATTGATTGTAGAAAAAGGAGTGATTTCAAAATATAATATTTTGAAAATATTATCATTTGTATATCAATGATGTGGAATATTCAATTTTGATTCGAAATTGAATATGAAGTTGAAATCGTTTCGAAAACGAATTTAAAACGATTTATAAAATACGTTTTAAAAGGAAATCGATGAAATATAATATATATATATATATATATATATATATATATTATATTAAATGGCCTGAATAGAACGCACCGCGCCGCGGCAGTTCGCGAATTTCGACCATTGACTTCGAATGGATATCACAGGAGATCCGACCGTCGGATTCTCCTAAAACCAGAACCGTTCGGTTCGTATCGAAAAGAGATTTCTAACAAATATTAGAGATTTTAAATCTAACGGTTGGATTTGGAATTATGTCCAAACCAAATTTGGAAATGGTCGCTGTAAGTGCAGTTCGATGGCCGTTGATGGAAATCGATTGTACGGGCCTTGATAAAATTATTAAAAATAGCAATAATTTGTGTAAAATCATAAGAAATGATTTGGAAAGAAATGGGATGAAAAATTCCATATTTGAAAAGATAGAAACAGATTTTTATCGAAATGAACTAGTTTTGAACTAGAATTATAATCCATTTATTTTTGAAATAAATAAATCGGATTTGAAAGGGTTTTAAAAGTAACTAAAATTTCCAATAATTGAATTTGGAATGGATTTGAATCGAAATGGTCTTTGGAATATTTTGATGTTGGATTTCGTGATTGTACAGATATTGTTATGGAAATTTGAAAGATATATTTATATCGTTATTTCTAATACGATATTTGTTGGTCGTAGAATTTGATATTGAATATAAGCCGATATATTTTCTATTCAGAGCCTTGTGTTTAATATCAAATGGGATTTGGGTTTATCGTGAATAGTGTCTTCATTTACACTGTTCTTAAACCCAGTTGAGAAAAAGATTAATTTTTTTTTATGTAGATTTAATGAAGTATACCAATTAAATGGTATTTCATTGAAATAGAATTTGAATTGATTTTGGGGTTTATCGTGAGCGGTGTTTTAAATAACACTTGTTCTTTAACCCGATAATTAACGGAATGTGATTTTGGGTTTATCGTGAATCGTGTTTTAAAATGACATTGGTTCTTTAACCCAGTTAAAGATAGGATATGATTTCCCAAGTTAAACAATCATTAATATTGATTTTTGGGAAGATTAAAACCAAGTGGAGTTTTAATGAATCTTTAATTAGATTGAAATGATCAAGGATGGAGTATCACCAGTTTTTCTCCAGGGGATAGTTAAATCTTTAATTAGATTTGAACGTGAAACGGTAATTGAATTTACCGATAACACCGTGGTGTTAGATATGAAGTATTACCAGTTTTACTTCATGGGATAAATAGGTTGGGATTGGGAAATTAAAACAGATGATTACTTCGGTAAGGTTCATTAATCCGGACTAGTTTGGATAAACCATAATTTGGTTTGAATTGATACTCAAATGAAGATCTAAGAATAAATTTAAAGAATTTATCTTTGATAAAATTAATGGGAACCTTTCCCAAAGCATAAGAATATTTGAATAAAAGGATATTTTGAATTGGAATGAGGCGTATGTTGTGTTTGTGTAACACTTGTTTATTATATACGCGAGTTATTCAGAAAGACCGGGTTTATCCCATTCTGAATAACTGATTCAGCGATGTGTCAAGGATGAAGACGGTGGTTGAAGACCGGAGGTCTTCACATCGTTTGGGTGATTACTGATGATCTTGATTGGGCTGTACACCCAAGAGGAGGGAATCAGTTGGTGATCGTCCAGACGTACTTGGAGGTCGATGGATATGCGAGGTACAAGGTGCCTCCAGTTTCATTCCGACCCAGAACGAACTTGTAAATGGACTATGTGTATGACATTGGATTTTATTCTGTGTGATTGATTTCTATTAAATATATATCTGTTTGGCAGCGGAGAATTTATTCTCTTGCTTAACGCCCTTCTCTGAGACGTACGAGTTCAGGGGTTATATATTGATGGATATCAATCGCATGGAGTGAATTGCCTGTGTGGCATGCCTAAGTGGCAATTGATCAAGGCTTCTGTTGAAAAGCAAAGTCTTATGGTTGATGATCAAAGCACCGCCTGTGTGGCATAGCTTTGTGTAACGTTGATTCGTGAGCCTCACACCCCGGTTGTGAACCTGAAACGGGAGAGGACATTAGGGAGGGCATGCGTTTCCTCTTAGCTAGGGTGGTGTTAGTGACCTACCAGCCCTGACATTTATATTATTTTCACCTGTGTGGTTGTTGGATTGCGAGGCGCCTCAGATATATCGGTGACTATGTGGAGCGGATGGAGTCATTTGGCTCATTTACGCACCCAAAGGGCGGGGAAACGCAGTGTTCAGGCATAAAAATTCCCATCGGTGGACCGACCCTGATGATCCAAGGCTTTCCTGCACGCTTGCTTGAGACTCGGGCTAGACAGTGTCGAATTCGGTGAGGACGATCCCTAGACCCGGTTCACAGATGGAAATCCAATTTCCAATACAAGACATTTCGGTTTTAGTTGTAATGCTATATATGGCGACATAGTGGTATGGGGCACTTATGCCCTCTATGATTGATACTTATGATTTGAAGTTGTTTTATACACTATGCACTTATAATATTATCAAATGATTTGTTTTAAACGTACCAAGCTTGTTTGGATATTATAAGGGAAAACCCTATCCCTCGGCTTGCGTTGCATTGTGTGATAGGAACTTGGTCTTATAATAGCTTCAATTTTCCAAAAAGCATTGCGTTGTTTTGTTATATGCACTGGTATTCTTTGGAGGAAACCCGTTCCGTGTTATACAGCGTGGTCCCTTGATTTACTTTATTTTAAAGTAAAGTTTTAAATAACTGTTTTAGTTCTCACACCAGTCGCATGACTGACCTGGAGTTTATTGTTTTAACCTAAACTCTGGGTGCCCTTATTTTGACACGGGCAGCTAGTAGTTTTGGTTTTGCAGATTTATATTCACAGGATCCTGATTTATAGCTGGAATGATATCCGGAAAGCTCTGTATCCGTATATCTCCTTCAGTTGTGTATTGTATTACTTTTCCGCTGCAGTAATGTAATTAAATCTCTGATGTATAATATTTATTCATACTCTGTATATTCTCGTAGTCTGATGGAATTGTTGTAATTAACAATGAAATATTCTTCTGTTTGCATTCTGATTTGTCGTGTTCTCAAAACAATCAGGTGTTTCGAGCGGTCTTGGTCGGTTTAGCAATCGATTCAGATCGAGCGAAATTCCCAATTGTTACATGTGGTATTAGAGCTTTGGTTTACAAAGCTCGAGAACAAGACACATTGGAACCATACAAAAGAATTCATCAGAGATTGGATAAGTAATATCCAATGAGAATGACTCGTTAGAGATGGGATCAGTAGTATCCTAGAACGAGTGTGAAGGGTGATGTTTTTAACATAAAATTGAAAAAAAATTGAAAATTTAAACCAATTATTCATATTTGAATATTATTTTTATATTGATTTGGACAATCTAGTATATAAAGATTTTGTGTATACGTCCGATCCGCGTGTATTTGAAGTTTTAATATACTGGATAGATATAGGATCACCCTCTAGTCGCCCGGGTCTGATTCTGATGATGGCGCGCCATCATTAGTGTTTATATTCGCGTGACGAAAGTGGGATTTCTATATATTTCCAACAGGCTGGTGTGAGAACCAAAACTAGATAGGTTTATTGTTGTGATTTGGAATTAAAAACATGATTTTCTGTATATATATATTAAAATTATGAATTTGAAACGTTAATTCACTAATTGATTGATGGTTGTGTTGTTTGATTATTGGTTTGAAATTTTGAACCATTATGCCAAATTGAACCAAATAGTGAATTGTATTGAAAATTTGTTGCATTTGCATACATATACATGTACTTACATTGAACAGGTCATAGCAAGGAGGTTAGAGAAGAGGAATAAAATTGTTTGCCCGACAAATAGGTACACGTTTATTGTATTTCTTGGGTTTCTGATGATTTTATGAGCCGATTGGCTAGCCACTTGGCTGTTTCTTTTTCTTTTTGGATTGGTGAGGGCCATGGGAGGCTATTTGAAATATCCCGAAGCTCCCAGTGCAGGGGAGGTTATGGTGAAATTTTTCGAAAATTTAGGGTGTTAGCCAAATTTTTGAAAATTTTGAAAAGTTCTTAGAAACTGAAAAGTTGAAGAACTTAAGCCGTAATGAAAATAATGAAAGTTGAGTTGGTTAGTTAAACAACTTTCAGCTTCGTTCCTTTTCGGGGACGAAAAGTTTAAGTGGGGGAGATTGTAATAACCCGGAAATCCGAGCCAATTTAAAAAATTTATTTTTGCAATTTTAGTGAATTTTGAATATTTAAAATGAATTATTTTAAATAATAACGATGGAAAATTTATTTTGAATAGAATTAGAACGTATATATTTATGTAGATCGACGTTAGATCGTAAATATTTTATTTTAAATATAAAAGGAATCGAAAATGGTGCGGTAGTTCGAAAATTGGATTTTAAAGTTCAAATGAATGTACAGGATTCAAAATTAACTGGATTTTAGTGAAACCAAAAATATTTGAATCTATTTGAGAATATCTTTCCAACGAATCCAAAAAATTGAAATTTCATAGCGGGAATAAAAAGTTATGTTCATTCGAAAATTCAGAATAGTCGCTATGGAATTTTGGCCCTTAAAAATAACCATTTTGCAAACGACCTCTGTTTCCGATGAAACCACTTTTTTTGGATCCGGGATGTCAAGTTATTGCTAGATTCCAAAATTCATGATTTTTCGAATCAATATGTGAGCGTGGTGCAGTTAAACGCGTTTGACCACTTTCAGTTGAATTTAATCGACTGGAAAATGACCATTTTTCAAACGGTCTCAGAATTTGACGAAATTAGTTTTGTTAGGACCGTATCGTCAATACGATGCTAGAAATAATTTTTTTGGAATTTTTAGAGACTGTATGTGGCCCCTATAAATTGAAATGTGCGTTTAAATTGAATATATAAAGATTTATATTTTAAATTCAACGGGAAACTGATCGTAACGGTCGAATTGGCCTGCGATACATATCCCATTGTGTTTGGAATGGGAGTAATACGCTAGGGACGACAGTCGTGGGTTCAATTCAGGTTTCGAAGGAAAAGGTTACTTTTTGAAAGATAAAATAAAATAATTATATAAACCCCCCCCCTCTCTCCTTATTTCTCTCTCTCTCTCCTTGTTCCTTTTCAACATCAGAAAAAAAAGAAAAAGAAAAAAAAGAAAAGAGAAGCCAAATCTCGATCCGTCGCCCTTCCCAGATCTTCCATCGTGCACCCCCAGGCCAGCGGCACCGCCGGCCTTGCCCTCCCTAACGCCGCCTAGTCACTTCTCCTCCCTTCCTCTTCTCCAAAAACCCAACCAAACCCCAAGAACCGAGAGCCCTAACCCACCACCGCCGGAGACAGACCACCGTGACCCCCCTGTCGGCCTCGCCTTCCGCCTGTGCCACCTCAGCACGCCCCCTCGGCCCCCATCCCCTCTGAAAATGTGAGCCTTTATTTTATTTTATTTATTTAGTTCATTTATATACATAATTGGCTATAAAACTATAAAGGATTGATTTTTAAAACTATAAAGGATTGATTTTTAAAACTATAAAGGATTGATTTTTTTATTATGAAAGATTATATTTTTATTTACATTTATGCATGAAGTTACAAGAATAAAAATATGATTTTTATATTATAGCAAGAATAAAAATATGATTTTTATATTATAGAAAGAATAAAAATATGATTTTTATATTATAGAGATAATAAAATTACGATTTTTATATAATAGAGAGTATAAAAATACAATTTTTAGCTATGTTGTAGCGAAATAAAATTATAATTTTTATGCCTTGCCAAAAAAAATACAATTTTTATATATGTTGTAGCGAAATAAAAATTCGATTTTTATACGAGTAGCGGATTGAAAATAGAATTTTTTATATAATAGAGAATATAACAATATAATTTTTATATATGTAGTGAAATAAAAATCTGATTTTTATTATATATAGTGAGATAAAAATGTGATTTTATATGTGAACAGCGAGAAAATGAAGTTGGAATGTCGAGCGAATCCAAACCGTTCATAAATAGAGAAGGGCGGAGTGGAACCCAAATGTGAGAACATCTCACTTTTAATTTATTTTTTAGTTGAAATATATACTAGGATGCAGACGGTGCTTAGTAGCACCTGACACTAGTCGTCCACAGACCATGGACGACTTGTTTGTTTGGTTGCGTTTGGATTGATTTGTTTGTATGAAAGTTGATTATGAGGTGGAATGGAAAGTAATATTCATGTGTTGAAATAGAATAAAATTCATGTGTTGAAATAAAATATATATTCATGTGTTGAAATAGAATAAAATTCATGTGTTGAAATAAAATATATATTCGTGTGTTGAATAGAATAAAATTCATGTGTTGAAATAAAATATATATTCATGTGTTGAATAGAATAAAATTCGTGTGTTGAAGTAAAATATATATTCATATGTTGAAATAAAATAAATATTCATTTACAAATCGAACTATTTGTTTATGTACACCGATTTGACTGATATTGATTGGGATGATAAATTTTACACATCTCCCAACTACACAAATAAAATATGTGTTTGATTGATTGAAACCCCACACGGGTGTTGGGATGATATTGATGTGCACTAATCTTAATTGTTTAATTGTATGTCGATCGATTGGTTGATAGGCCGTTGTAAGCATTGATTATTTATATTCAATGCTTATGCAATTGAGTAGTGCACTCTGGATGATGGATGATTGTTTATCACTATTGATATATACGTGTGTGTATGAAATCCATAAAATTAACACTATATGGTAATTGATTGGGCCTCATTCCAAGTTGGAAAATAAAAGAAAATTCATGTGTTGAATAAAATATATATTCATGTGTTGAACAGAAGAAAATTCATGTATTGAATAAAATATATATTCATGTGTTGAATAAAAGAAAATTCATGTGTTGAATAAAATATATATTCATGTGTTGAATAAAGAAAATTCATGTGTTGAATAAAATGTATATTCATGTGTTGAATAGAAGAAAATTCATGTGTTGAAGAAAATATTCATTTTTTGAATAGAATGACGAAGTTATTGAAATATATAAAGCCGTGTTGGTTAGATATGCGTCATTTTGACGCGAACGATATTTATATCGATTATATTCGTTTTTATATTGATTGTAGAAAAAGGAGTGATTTCAAAATATAATATTTTGAAAATATTATCATTTGTATATCAATGATGTGGAATATTCAATTTTGATTCGAAATTGAATATGAAGTTGAAATCGTTTCGAAAACGAATTTAAAATGATTTATAAAATACGTTTTAAAAGGAAATCGATGAAATATAATATATATATATATATATATATATATTATATTAAATGGCCTGAATAGAACGCACCGCGCCGCGGCAGTTCGCGAATTTCGACCATTGACTTCGAATGGATATCACAGGAGATCCGACCATCGGATTCTCCTAAAACCAGAACCGTTCGGTTCGTATCGAAAAGAGATTTCTAACAAATATTAGAGATTTTAAATCTAACGGTTGGATATGGAATTATGTCCAAACCAAATTTGGAAATGGTCGCTGTAAGTGCAGTTCAATGGCCGTTGATGGAAATCGATTGTACGGGCCTTGATAAAATTATTAAAAATAGCAATAATTTGTGTAAAATCATAAGAAATGATTTGGAAAGAAATGGGATGAAAAATTCCATATTTGAAAAGATAGAAACAGATTTTTATCGAAATGAACTAGTTTTGAACTAGAATTATAATCCATTTATTTTTGAAATAAATAAATCGGATTTGAAAGGGTTTTAAAAGTAACTAAAATTTCCAATAATTGAATTTGGAATGGATTTGAATCGAAATGGTCTTTGGAATATTTTGATGTTGGATTTCGTGATTGTACAGATATTGTTATGGAAATTTGAAAGATATATTTATATCGTTATTTCTAATACGATATTTGTTGGTCGTAGAATTTGATATTGAATATAAGCCGATATATTTTCTATTCAGAGCCTTTTGTTTAATATCAAATGGGATTTGGGTTTATCGTGAATAGTGTCTTCATTTACACTGTTCTTAAACCCAGTTGAGAAAAAGATTAATTTTTTTTTATGTAGATTTAATGAAGTATACCAATTAAATGGTATTTCATTGAAATAGAATTTGAATTGATTTTGGGGTTTATCGTGAGCGGTGTTTTAAATAACACTTGTTCTTTAACCCGATAATTAACGGAATGTGATTTTGGGTTTATCGTGAATCGTGTTTTAAAATGACATTGGTTCTTTAACCCAGTTAAAGATAGGATATGATTTCCCAAGTTAAACAATCATTAATATTGATTTTTGGGAAGATTAAAACCAAGTGGAGTTTTAATGAATCTTTAATTAGATTGAAATGATCAAGGATGGAGTATCACCTGTTTTTCTCCAGGGGATAGTTAAATCTTTAATTAGATTTGAACGTGAAACGGTAATTGAATTTACCGATAACACCGTGGTGTTAGATATGAAGTATTACCAGTTTTACTTCATGGGATAAATAGGTTGGGATTGGGAAATTAAAACAGATGATTACTTCGGTAAGGTTCATTAATCCGGACTAGTTTGGATAAACCATAATTTAGTTTGAATTGATACTCAAATGAAGATCTAAGAATAAATTTAAAGAATTTATCTTTGATAAAATTAATGGGAACCTTTCCCAAAGCATAAGAATATTTGAATAAAAGGATATTTTGAATTGGAATGAGGCGTATGTTGTGTTTGTGTAACACTTGTTTATTATATACGCGAGTTATTCAGAAAGACCGGGTTTATCCCATTCTGAATAACTGATTCAGCGATGTGTCGAGGATGAAGACGGTGGTTGAAGACCGGAGGTCTTCACATCGTTTGGGTGATTACTGATGATCTTGATTGGGCTGTACACCCAAGAGGAGGGAATCAGTTGGTGATCGTCCAGACGTACTTGGAGGTCGATGGATATGCGAGGTACAAGGTGCCTCCAGTTTCATTCCGACCCAGAACGAACTTGTAAATGGACTATGTGTATGACATTGGATTTTATTCTGTGTGATTGATTTCTATTAAATATATATCTGTTTGGCGGCGGAGAATTTATTCTCTTGCTTAACGCCCTTCTCTGAGACGTACGAGTTCAGGGGTTATATATTGATGGATATCAATCGCATGGAGTGAATTGCCTGTGTGGCATGCCTAAGTGGCAATTGATCAAGGCTTCTGTTGAAAAGCAAAGTCTTATGGTTGATGATCAAAGCACCGCCTGTGTGGCATAGCTTTGTGTAACGTTGATTCGTGAGCCTCACACCCCGGTTGTGAACCTGAAACGGGAGAGGACATTAGGGAGGGCATGCGTTTCCTCTTAGCTAGGGTGGTATTAGTGACCTACCAGCCCTGACATTTATATTATTTTCACCTTTGTGGTTGTTGGATTGCGAGGCGCCTCAGATATATCGGTGACTATGTGGAGCGGATGGAGTCATTTGGCTCATTTACGCACCCAAAGGGCGGGGAAACGCAGTGTTCAGGCATAAAAATTCCCATCGGTGGACCGACCCTGATGATCCAAGGCTTTCCTACACGCTTGCTTGAGACTCGGGCTAGACAGTGTCGAATTCGGTGAGGACGATCCCTAGACCCGGTTCGACCATTGACTTCGAATGGATATTACGGGAGATCCAACCGTCGGATTCTCCTAAATCCGGAACCGTTGGGTTTGTATCGAAAAGAGCTTTCTAACGAATATTATAGATTTAAAATCTAATTGTTAGATTTGGAATTATGTCCAAATCAAATTTGGAAAAGGTTGCTGTAAGTCCAGTTCGATGGCCGTTGATGGAAATCGACTTATGGGCGTTGATAAAATTATTAAAAATAGCAATAATTTGTGTAAAATCATAAGAAATGATTTGGAAAGAAATAGGATGAAAAATTCCATATTTGAAAAGATAAAAACAGATTTTTATCGAAATGAACTAGTTTTGAAATAGAATTATAATCCATTTATTTTTGAAATAAATAAATTGGATTTGAAAGGGTTTTAAAAGTAACCAAAATTTCCAATAATTGAATTGGAATGGATTTGAATCGAAATGGTCTTTGGAATATTTTGATGTTGGATTTCGTGATTATACAGATATTGTTATGGAAATTTGAAAGATATATTTATATCATTATTTCTAATACGATATTTGTTGGTCGTAGAATTTGATATTGAATATAAGCCGATATATTTTCTATTCAGAGCCTTGTGTTTAATATCAAATGGGATTTGGGTTTGTCGTGAATAGTGTCTTCATTTACACTGTTCTTAAACCTAGTTGAGAAAAAGATTAAATCTTTTTTATTTAGATTTAATGAGGTATACCAATTAAATGGTATTTGATTGGAATAGAATTTGAATTGATTTTTAGGTTTATCGTGAGCGGTGTTTTTAATAACACTTGTTCTTTAACCCGATAATTAATGGAATGTGATTTTAGGTTTATCGGGAATCGTGTTTTAAAATGACATTGGTTCTTTAACCTAGTTAAAGACAGGATATGATTTCCCAAGTTAAACAATCATTAATATTGATTTTTAGGAAGATTAAAACCAAGTGGAGTTTTAGTGAATCTTTAATTAGATTGAAATGATCAAGGATGGAGTATCAACAGTTTTGCTCCAGGCGATAGTTAAATCTTTAATTAGATTTGAACTTGAAACGGTAATTGAATTTACCGATAACACCAAGGTGTTAGATATGAAGTATTACCAGTTTTACTTCATGGGATAAATAAGTTGGGATTGGGAAATTAAAACAAATGATTACTTCGGTAAGGTTCGTTAATCCCGACTAGTTTGGACAAACCATAATTTGGTTTGAATTGATATTCGAAGGAAGATTAAAGAATAAATTTGAAGAATTTATCTTTGATAAAATTAATGGGAACCTTTCCCAAAATATAAGAATATATGAATAAAAGGATATTCTGAATTGGAATGAGGCGTATGTTGTGTTTGTGTAACACTTGTTTATTATATACGCGAGTTATTCAGAAAGACCGGGTTTATCCTATTCTGAATAACTGATTCGACGATGTGTCGAGGATGAAGACGACGCTCAAAGACCGGAGGTCTTCACATCGTTTGGGTGATTAATGATGATCTTGATTGGGCTGTACACCCAAGAGGAGGGAATCAGTTGGTGATCGTCCAGACGTACTTGGCTATCGATGGATATGCGAGGTACAAGGTGCCTCCGGTTTCGTTCAGACCCAGAACGAACTTGTAAATGGACTGTGTGTCTGACATTGGATTTTATTCTGTGTGATTGATTTCTATTAAATATATATCTGTTTGGCAGCGGAGAATTTATTCTCTTGCTTAACGCCCTTCTATGAGACGTACGAGCTCAGAGGTTATATATTGATGGATATCAATCGCATGGAGTGAATTGCCTGTGTGGCATGCCTACGTGGAAATTGATCAAGGCTTCTGTTGAAAAGCAAAGTCTTGTGGTTGATGATCAAAGCACTGCCTGTGTGGCATAGCTTTGTGTAACGTTGATTCGCGAGCCTCACACCCCGGTTGTGAACAAGAAATGGGAGAGGACATCAGGGAGGACATGCGTTTCCTTCTAGCTAGTGTGGTGTCAGTGACCTACCAGCCCTGACATTTATATTATTTTCACCTGTGTGGTTGTTGGATTGCGAGCTGCCTCGGATATATCGGTGGCTATATGCAGCCGATGGAGTCATTTGGCTCATTTACGCCCCAAAGGGCGAGGAAACGCAGTGTTCAGGCATAATAATCCACATCGGTGGACCAGCCCTGATGATCCAAGGCTTCCCTGCACGCTTGCCTGAGACTCGGGCTAGACAGTCTCGAATTCGTTGAGGACGATCCCTAGCCTTGGTTCACAGATGGAAATCCAATTTCCAATACAAGACATTTCAGTTTTAGTTGTAATCCTATATATGGCGACATAGTGGTATGGGGCACATATGCCGTCTATGATTGATACTTATGATTTGAAGTTGTTTTATACACTATGCACTTATAATAGTATCAAATGATTTGTTTTAAACGTACCAAGCATGTTTGGCTATTATAAGGGAAAACCCTATCCCCCGGCTTGCGTTGCATTGTGTGATATGACCTAGGTCTTATAATAGCTTCATTTTTCCAAAAAGCATTGCGCTGTTTTGTTATATGCACTGGTATTCTTGGGAGGAAACCCGTTCCGTGTTATACGGCGTGGTCCCTTGATTTAATTTATTTTAAAGTAAAGTTTTAAAAAACTGTTTCAGCTCTCACACCAGTCACATGACTGACCTGGAGTTTATTGTTTTAACCTAAACTCTGGGTGCCCTTATTTTGACCCGAGCAGCTAGTAGTTTTTGTTTTGCAGATTTATATTCACAGGATCCTGATTTACAGCTGGAATGATATCTGTAAAGCTCTGTATCCATATATCTCCTTCAATTGTGTATTGTATTATTTTTCCGCTACAGTAATGTAATTAAATCTCTGATGTATAATATTTATTCATACTCTGTATATTCTCGTATTCTGATGGAATTGTTGTAATTAACAATGAAATGTTCTTCTGTTTGCATTTTTATTTGTCGTGTTCTCAAAACAATCAGGGGTTTCAAGGTCTTGGTCGGTTTAGCGATCGATTCGGATCGAGCGAAATTCCCAATTGTTACATTCGCTAATCCCGACTAGTTTGGAAAACCTTAATATGGTTTGAAATGATATCCAAATGAAGATTAAAGAATAAATTTAAAAGAATTTATCTTTGATAAAATTAATGGGAACCTTTCCATAAATATATGAATCTTTGAATAAAAGAATATTCTGGATTAGAATGAAGCGTATGTTGTGTTTGTGTAGAAGTTGTTTATTGTATACGCGAGTCATTCAGAAAGGTCGGGTTTATAACTATTCTGAATAACTGATTCGACGATAAGTCGATGATGAAGACGGTGGTTGAAGACCGGAGGTCTTCACATTGTTTGGATGATTACTGATGTCTTGATTGGGCTGTACGCCCAAAACAAGGTAATAAGTGGTGATCGTCCAGACGTACTTGGAGATCGACGGATATGCGAGGGCCTCTCTCCTGTATTGGACATACAGGACGAGGAATAAGGTGCCTCCGGTTTCGTTCAGACCCAGGACAAACTTGTGAATGGATTATGTGTCTGACATTGGATTTTATTCTATGCTGATTGATTTCTATTAAATATATATCTGTTTGGCGGTGGGGAATTTATTCTCTTGCTTAACGCCCTTCTCTGAGACGTACAAGCTCAGAGGTGATATATCGATAGATATCAGTCGCATGGCATGGATTGCCTGTGTGGCATGCCGAGATGCAGTGATCAAAACTTCTATTGAAAAGCAGAGTCTTGTGGTTGATGATCAAAGCACGGCTTTAATACAGCGTAGCTTTGTGTATGGCGTTAATTCGCGAGCCTCACACCTCGGTATGAGTCAAAAACGGGATCGGACCATTGGGAGAACATGGCGTTTCTTTCTTGCTATGGGTGGTGTCATCATTTTACTAGCCCTAACATTGTTGTTATTTTACCTATGTGGTTGTTGGATTGCGAGGCGCCTCGGATATATCGGTCTCTTCGGAGCCGATGGATATAGGTCCGATAGGACCGGGAAACGTGTGTTCAGGAATAACTAATCCTCAAACGTAAGGGAGGACCGGCCCAGCCAATTCCAAGGGTTCTCTATGGGGAATCCTGAGCATTTGCAAGAGTGTCTCGAAGCAGAGAGAAGCCATCCCTGACCTCGACTCATGACGGAAATCCAATTTCCAATACGTGACATTTCGGTTTTGATTGTAGAGCCTAGTATTGGCGACATGATAGATGGTACCCATGCCACCTATGATTGATACATTTATATTTGAAGCTGTTTTGACACTATACACTTATAATAGTATCAAATGATTTGTTTTTAAAACATACCAAGCATGTTTGGCTATTATAAGGGAAAACCCTATCCTCCGGCTTGCGTTGCGTTGTGTGATGGGACCTTGGTCTTATAATAGCTTCATTTTTCCAAAAAGAATTACGCTTTTTGTTTTATGCACTGGTATTCTTGGGAGAAAACTCCTTCCGTGTTATACGGCTTGGTCCCTTGATTTACCTTATTTGTAAAAGTTTTAAATAACTGTTTTAGTTATCACTCCAGTCACATGACTGACCTGGAGTTTATTGTTTTAACCTAAACTCTAGGTGCCCCTATTTTCCACACGGGCAGCTAGTAGTTTTGGTTTTATAGATATATTCATAGGATCCTGGTTTACAGCTGGAATGATATTCGAAAAGCTCTGTATCCGTGTATTTCTTTCAGTTGTGTTTTGTATTATTTTTCCGCTGCTATGTATTTAAATGTAATTTGAATCTCTGATACTTGTCGAATGTGTATTATTAATATTAATTCATACTCTGTTATATTCTTGTATTCTGATGGTATTGTTGTAATATGCAATGAAATTTTATTCTGTTTGTGTTCTGATTTGTTGTGTTCTCAAGACAATCCGTGCTTTCCCTCACGGGGAAGTTTGGGTCGTCATATTTGGTATCAGAGCTTTGGTTTATAGAGCTCGAGAACAAGACACGTTAGAACCAAACGAAAGAATTCATCAGAGATTGGATTAGCAATATCCAATTAGAATGACTCGTTAGAGATGGAATCAGTAGTATCCTAGAACGAGTGTGAAGAGTGGTGTTTTGAAAATAAAAATGAAAACAAATATTGTTTTGAAAATTTAAACCGTATCATACGTATTTGAATATTTTATTTGTATTGAATTTGGACAATCCAATATATAAAGATTTTGCATATACGCCTTGCAAATGCATATTCGAAGTTTTAATATACTGGATAGATATAGAATCACACTCTAGTCGCCCGGAGATGATACTGATGATTACTAGTATCATTAGTGTTTATGTTCGAGTGCTGAAAGTGGGATTTCTATATATTTCCAATTGACTGGTATGAGAATCAAAACTAGATAGGGTCTATTATTGTGATTTGGCACCAAAAATGGATTTTTTGTATATATATATATCAAAATTGTGAATTTGAAAAGATAATCAACTAATTGATTGTTGATTGTTGATTGTGTTATGTGATTATTCATTTAAACCAACATATGAATGAAAGGTAAATTTAGCCAAATTGAACTGTATTGAAAATTGTTTGAGATTGCATGCATATACATTGAACAAGTCACAACAAGGAGGCTAGAGAAGAGGAATAAAATTGTATGCCCGACAAATAGGTACATGTTTACTAATTTATTGGATTTGGATGATATTATGAGCCGATTGGCTTTTTCTTTTTCTTTTGGAGATGAGAGGGCCTGTGTGACGGTTTGGGGATTTTCCTGGTGCTCCCGTACAAAGGAGGTTATGGCCAAATTTTTCAAAAATTTAGGGTGTTAGCCAAATTTTTGAAGAATTGGAAAATTCTTGGAAACTGAAAAGTTAGAGAATGAAAGCCAAATTGAAAGTTGAGTTGATTTGTTAAACAACTTTCAGCTCCGATCCTTTTCGAGAACGAAAAGATTTTAAGTGGGGGAGATTGTAACAACCCGGAAAATCAGAACCAATTTAATTTTTTTTATTTTCGCGATTTTAATGAATTTTGAATATTTAAAATGATTTATTTTAAATAATAACGAAAAGAAAATTATTTTGAATAGAAATAGAACCTATATATTTATTTGAGTCGAAGTTAGAATATAAATATTTATTTTAATTATAAAAGGAATTGGAAATGGCGTGGTAGTTTGAAAATTCGATTTCAAATTTCAAACGAATGTACAGGATTCAAAATAAATTGGATTTTAACGAAACCAAAAATATTAGAATCTATTTGCAAATATCTTTCCAACGAATCCAAAAAATTGAAATTTCATAGCGGGAATAAAAAGTTATGTCCAGTTGAAAATTCAGAATAATCGCTAAGGAAATATAGCCCTTGAAAAAAAAGCGATTTTCCAAATGATCGCTGTTTTCGACGAAACCACTTTTGTTGAACCGGAATGTCAAATTATTGCTAAATTCCAATTTTCATAATTTTTTGGATCAATATGTGAGCGTGGCAAAAGAAAACGTATTTTGACAGTTTTAGTCAATTTGGATCGACCAGAAAATGGCCTTTTTTCAAACGGTCTTTAAATTTGACGAAATTAGTTTTGTTAGGACCGTATCATCAATATGAAGTTAGAAGTAATTTTTCAGGGATTTTTAGAGTCAGTATATGGCCCAGGTAAATTGAAATGTACGTTTAAAATTGAATATACAGATTTATATTTTAAATTAAGCAAAAACTGATCATAACAGCCGAATTGGCTTACGGGACATATCCCATTGCGTTCGGAATGGGGGTAATTAGTTATGGACGACAGTCGGTGGGTTTCGTTTGGAGGTCGAAATAAAAGTCAACTTTATGAAATAGATTAATTAAATAAATAATATTATATATTTCTTTTCCCGCCACTCTCTCCTTAACATTCAACGGTCAAAATTAAATATAAAAAAAAAGACGAAAAATGATTCCCCCAAATCGCCCCTCCTCGATCTCATCAGCGTCGCCTAGCGCCGCACTGGCCCACCGCCATCCCCCTCGAACGGTGCCGTGACCCCAACTCCGACCTCCTCTGGCTTTCCCCTCCTCTGTACAAGCCGCTGAAACCCCTAGACCGCCCAAAACCCTAGGGCACGCCACCGTGAGCCACCGCCTCCACTCAGATGCGCCTACCCCCACCGTGCCCTCAGCCACTCCTCCGACCATCTGCCGCGCCCTAAGCCTCCTGTAAGTTTTTTTTATATTATGTTATTTTGTTTATTTCTCTTTTCTTATTTTAATAAAGGCAATTAATTTTAATAGAAAAAATCATTTTTAAAAAGAGGAAGAAAAAATCAGTTTTTTTTCTTTTATTGTAAAATAAAAATATAGTTGTATATATATTAACATAATAAAAATAGGGTTTATATATATTAGTGGAATAAAAACTTGATTTTTAGTATATAAAGATATAATTTTTAATATGAAAACAACAAATAAAGATTAGATTTTTATTTTATATGAATGACATATAAAGATTTGATTTTTATTTATAGAAACAACATATAAAAATGAGATCTTTAATTATATAAAGTTTAGATTTTTATAACTAGAAAAGAATAGATTTTTATAACTAGAAAAGATTTGATTTTTATACTTCAAAAAGATTTTATTTTTATATGTATAATAGTGAATTAAAAATATGATTTTTAGTTAAGTAAAAATATAATTTTTATCATATGAATAACAAGATAAAAATGTGATTTTTATAATATAAGCATCGTATTAAAAATGGGATTTTTAAAATATATTTAGCATTGTAAAAATGTGGTTTTTAATAGGAATTTCATGAAACAGATTACGATGGAACCAATGGGAAAAAAATCAAAATCCGAGCCGTTCAGAAATATAGAATGGTGGAGTGGATCCCAAAGGTAAGAACTTCTCACTTTAAATTTATTTCTAGTTAAAATATATACTAGGATGCAGACGGCGCTTAGCAGCACCCAACACTCGTCGTCCACAGACCATGGATGACTTGTTTGTTTGTTTGATTGTGTTGTTAAAATTGATTGTGTGATGTGGAATGGAATAAATATTTTGTAGTGAAAAATATAATTTTTAACGTGTATATGACTAAAATAAATATTCATAAACAAATCGGACGATTTGTTTATGTACACACATTTGACTGATATTGATTGGGACGATAAATTTTACACATCGCCCAACTTCACTAACAAATCTGTGTTTGTTATTTGGAAACCGCACACGGGTATTGGGATGATATTTGGCATACACTAATCCCAATATTTAGTTGTATGTCAATCGGTTGATTGACAAGCTGTTATAAGCGTTAAATATTTGTATTTGATGCCTATGCAGTGTAGAATGCACTCTGGATGATGGTTGACTGTGTTTAATTGTTATTGTGGAAATGTATTGTATGAAATCCATATAATGATATTATATGGTAATTGACTGTGTCTGATTCTAGTTCAGAAGGAATGAATATTTTAAAATAACGGTTATTTTAAAATAACGAATACTTTAAAATAATATTCAGTAAAAGATCAAAATCTGATTTTGATGTCCGATTTGTGATGGACACGAAAATATTTAAATGTATATAAAGCCGTGTTGATTAGATTAACGCCATTTTGACCTGAACGATATTTATATCGATTTTATTCATTTTTATAGTGAATATCGAAATGGAATTGATCTCAAAATCTAATGGTTTGAAAATATTATCATTTATATATCGATGATATGGAATATTCAATTTTGATTTGAAATTGAATATGAAGTTGAAATCGTTTTGAAAACGAATTTAAAACGATTTACAAAATACGTTTTAAATGGAAATCGATGAAATATATATAATATTATATATATATATATATAATGGACTGAATAGAACGCGCCGCGCCGCGGCAATTCGCGAATTTCGACCATTGACTTCGAATGGACATTACGGGAGATCCAACCATCAGATTCTCCTAAAACCGGAACCGTTGGGTTCGTATCGAAAAGATCTTTCCAAAAAGTATTAGAGATTTGAAATCTAATGGTTGAATTTGGAATTATGTCCAAATCAAATTTGGAAAAGGTCGTTGTAAGTGCAGTTCGATGGCCGTTCACTGAAATCGACTGTACGGGCCTTGATAAAATTATTAAAAATATCAATAATTTGTGTAAAATCGTAATAAATGATTTGGAAAGAATTAGAATGAAAAATTCCATATTTGAAAGGATAAAAATATTTTTTTATTGAAATGAACTATTTATGAACTAGAATTATAATCCAATATTTTTAAATAAATGAATCGGGGTTGAAATGGTTTTAAAAATAACCAGAATTTCCAATATATGAACTGGAATGGATTTGAATCGAAATTATCTTCGGAATATTTCGATATTGGATTCCGTGATTATATGGACATTGTTGAGGAATTTGGAAGATGTATATATATCGTTATTCCAATACGATATTTGTTGATTTCAGAATTTGATATTGAATATAAGCCGATATATTTTCTATTCAGAGCCTTGTATTTAATATCAAATAGGATTTGGGTTTGTCGTGAATGGTGTCTTCATTAACACTGTTCTTAAACCCAGTTGAGAAAAGATTAATTTTTTTTATTTAGATTTAATAAAGTATACCAATTAATTAATATTTAATTGGAATTGAATTGGAATTGTTTTTGGGTTTATTCTGAACGGTGTTTTGAATAACACTTGTTCTTTAACCCGATTAACAATGGAATGTGATTTTGGGTTTGTCGTGAATGGTGTCTTAAATAACACTGTTCTTGAACCCCGTTTGAATAGATTAAATCTTTTAATCAAGATTCGAAGGAGAATTACCAATTAATTAACATTTAATTGGAATTGAAAATGGAACGTGAATTGGGTTTGTTGTGAACTGTGTTTTTAACGACATTCATTCTTTAACCCGATTTACACTGAAATGTGATTTGGAATTTATAAATCTTTTTATTAAGATTTAATGGGAATTTTCCAAAGTAAAGTTTTCCAGTTTAATATATTAAATTGGAATTGAATGGAATTCGATTGATAATAATTGAAGTGAACTTCTGTGGAGGAAAACTGTTAATACATATGGAATTTAAAAGGCTTTGTCGTTATTCCATTTATATTATTAGTCGGATACAGAAATCGATATCGATTATATATTGATTTGTTTTCCGTGAAGATTCCATAATTAATGGAATGTGATTTGGGTTTACCGTGAACTGTATTTTAAATGACATTAGTTCTTTAACCCAGTTAAAGACAGGAGTACATGTCTGTCATTGTATTTCGAACTATATGGTTGATCTCTGCTAAATATTTATCTCTTTGGTGGCAGAGAATTTATTCTCTTGCTTAACACCCTTCTCTGAGACGTACGAGCTCAGAGGTTGTATATAGGCAGAAATCAATAGTACGGTGTAGATTGTCGATGCGACATGTTTTTGTTTCCAAAGTTAAATAATCATTAATATTGATTGTTGCGAATATTAAAACTAAGTGGAGTTTTAATGAATCTTTAATTAGATTGAGATGGGAATTGATAATTTAAATTATCAAATTTGGGAAATGATCGAGAATGGAGTATCGCCAGTTTTGCTCCTTGCGATAGATAAATCTTTAATTAGATTTGAACGGGAAATGGTAATTAAATTTACCGATAACACCGTGGTGTTAGTTATGGGGTATTACCAGTTTTGCTCTATGGGATGAATAGGTTGGGATTGGGAAAATAAAATAAATGATTACTTCGGTGTGGTTCGCTAATCACGACTAGTTTGGTAAACCTTAATATGGTTTGAAATGATATCCAAAGGAAGATTAAAGAATAAATTTAAAAGAATTTATCTTTGATAAAATTAATGGGAACCTTTCCCTGAAGATATGAATCTTTGAATAAAAGAATATTCTGGATTGGAATGAGGTGTATCTTGTGTTTGTGTAGCACTTGTTCATTATACACGTGAGTTATTCAAAAAGGTCGGGTTGATACCCATTCTGAATAACTGATTCGACGATAAGTCGACGATGAAAACGGTGGTTGAAGAGCCGTGGTCTTCACATCGTTTGGATGATTACTGATGTCTTGATTGGGCTGTACACCTAAGACAAGGTAATAAGTGGTGATCGTCCAGACGTACTTGGAGATCGACGGATATGCGAGGGCCTCTCTCCTGTATTGGACATACAGGACGAGGAATAAGGTGCCTCCGGTTTCGTTCAGACCCAGGACGAACTTGTGAATGGATTATGTGTCTGACATTGGATTTTATTCTGTGCTAATTGATTTCTATTAAATATATATCTGTTTGGAGGTGGAGAATTTATTCTCTTGCTTAACGCCCTTCTCTGAGACGTACGAGCTCAGAGGTGATATATCGATAGATATCAGTCGCATGGCATGAATTGCCTGTGTGGCATGCCGAGATGCAGTGATCAAGGCTTTTGTTGAAAAGCAGAGCCATGTGATTGATGATCAAAGCACGTCTTTAATATAGCGTAGCTTTGTGTATGGAGTTAATTCGCGGGCCTCACACCTCGGTATCAATCAAAAACGGGATCGGACCGTTGGGAGAACATGATGTTTCTTTCTAGCTATGGGTGGTGTCAGCGTTTTACTAGCCCTGACATTGTTGTTATTTTACCTATGTGGTTGTTGGATTGCGAGGCGCCTATGATATATCGATCTCTTCGGAGCCGATGGATATAAGTCCGATAGGACCGGGAAACGTGTGTTCAGGAATAACTAATCCTCAAACGTAAGGGAGGACCGACCCAGCCGATTCCAAGGGTTCTCTACGGGGAATCTTCAGACATTTTCTAGAGTGTCTCGAAGCGGAGAGGAGCCATCCCTGGCCTTGACTCATGATGGAAATCCAATTTCCAATACGTGACATTTCGATTTTGATTGTAGAGCCTAGTATTGGCGACATGATAGATGGTACCCATGCCGCCTATGATTGTTACATTTATGTTTAAAGTTGTTTTGACACTATACACTTATAATAATATCAAATGATTTGTTTTTAAAACATACCAATCATGTTTAGCTATTATAAGGGAAAACCCTATCTTCCGGCTTGCGTTGCATTGTGTGATGGGACCTGGGTCTTATAACAGCTTCATTGTAACAACCCGGAAAATCTAAGCCAATTAATTTTTTTTATTTTGGCCCTTTTAGTTAATTTTGGATATTTAAAATGAATTATTTTAAATAATAACGATGAGAAATTTATTTTAAATAGAATTAGAACGTATATATTTATTTGAATCGGCGTTAGAATATAAATTTTTATTTTAATTATAAAAGGAATTGAAAATGGCGCGGTAGTTCGAAAATTCGATTTTGAATTTCAAATGAATTTATACGATTCAAAATAAATCGGATTTTAGCGAAAACAAAAATATTAGAATCTATTTGAAAATATCCTTCCAACGAATCCGAAAAATTGAAATGTCATAGCGGGAATAAAAAGTTATGCCCAGTTGAAAATTCAAAATAGCCACTATGGAATTTTGCCCCTTAAAAATGGAAAATTTTCAAACGACCTCCGTTTTCGACGAAACCACTTTTGTTGAATCCGGAATGTCAAATTATTGCTAGGTTTCAAAATTCATAATTTTCTGAATCAATATGTGTGTGACGACCCCAAACCCCTTACTGACGGCGGCAAGGGTAATCTTTGGAATATAACACATAAACAGATAATAGCAGAACAGAATAAATAAATACACCAAATAATGTACAATAGAATACACTGGATAAACGTAATCATCAGAGTTACACAGTATACAGGATCATACTTAGTACAAATACAGTTCAGCTATACATAAATGTCTACAGCGGAAAACAAACATAATATGTACAATAGGAGCTGAACAGCATAAAAAGAGATAAATGATAGAATCCATCCTCCGCTCCAGCTATCCAGAAAGAGCCTGATAAAACCTGAACACAAGGCTGCCCGTGTAGAAAAGGAGCACCCGAGTTTGCAAGTGAAACAAACTACGAGTCCATGTATATAATAAAAATGTGATTTTTATTGTAAAACAATTTATTTCAAAACACGACTATTTTACATAGTTCATATAGATGATAAAAATATGATTTTTATCAAATGTATGAAAAGAATATGGTTTTGAAATCGAAGAATAGATTATATTTATATATATATATATAAATAATTAAAATAACTCAAATAATGAAGCTGCAGTTCGTGTTTTGAAACCGTGATTTCAAACGATTAGTGCAGGAGATCCGACCATCGGATTTTTCCCGAAACCGAAACCGTTGGGTTCGCTTTGGAAATATCTTTCCAACGACACCAACTTTGTAAAGATCCAACGGTTGGATTGTCTGGAATGTTTAAATCAAATCGGAAGAAAAACAGCGCCAGAATCGATTGTATTTATATATATAAATATAATTAAATTAAATCGAATAACGACGCTGCAGTTCGTATTTTGAAATCGAAACTTCAAACGATTGTACCGGGAGATCCGACTGTCGGATTTTCCCAAAACTGGAACCGTTGGATTCGTTTTGAAAAGATCTTTCTAATGATATAAAATTTGTGAAGACCCAACGGTTAAGATTTTCAGATATGTGTAAATCAAATCTGAAGAAAAACAGCGCCACGGCAGCGTTATGGCCTGAAGCGTCGTTTGAATAAATTGGCTATTTTTAAATAAATAAAAATAGCAATAAATCGTTATAAAATATTATAAACGATATGGAATGTGAAATTTAAAAACTAAGTGAAGGTTAGCTAAGTCGAGTGGTTTCCTGGGTTTTGATCTGAAGTTGGTTTCGGCCTTTGGGGTTAATATTTGGGAAATCGTTCTCTTACTAATTTACGGTTGGTGACTAATGAATTGGAATAAGGCGTATGTTGTGTTTTTGTAGCACTTTTTTATTATATACGCGAGTTGCTCAGAAAGGCCGGGTTTATCCCATTCTGAATAACTGAATCGACGATAAGAAGTCGAAGATGAAGATGGTGGTTGAAGACCGAAGATCTTCACCTCGGTTGGATGATAACTGATGTCCTGATTGGGAGGCATCCCAAAATATGGAAAATGAGTGGTGATCGTCAAGACGTAAGTGGAGATCGATGGGTATGCGAGGTATATATATATCCTCCGGTTTCGTTCAGACCCAGGACGGACTTGTAAATGGACTGTGTGTCTGACATTGGAATTCATTCTGTGTGATTGATAGCCATCAGTTGCATGGTGTGAATTATCTGTGTGGCACGCTAAGATGCAGTGATCAAGGCTTCTGTTGAAAAGCAAAGTCTTGTGGTTGATGATCAAAGCACGGCCTGTGTGGCATAACTTTGTGTATAACGTGAATTCGCAAGCCACACACCCCGGTATGAACCAGAAATGGGAGAGGACCTCAGGGGGGACGTACGTTTCTTTCTAGCTAGAGGTGGTGTCCGTGCTTAAACTGGATGACATTTATACTATTTTCACCTGTGTGGTTGTTTCTGTTGCGAGGCACCTCAGTTTTATCGGTCGATCCAGAACCGATGGAGTCATTCGTTGGCTCATTTACGCCCCATAGGGCGGGGAAACGCATTGTTCAGGCATTATAATCCACTCCGTGTGGACCGGCCCTGACGATCCAAGGTGTAGTTGCGGCTGTTCCTGAGACATGGGCTAGAGTGTCTCGAATTCGGTAAGGACTATCTTTTGCCTTGGTTCATGATGGAAATCCAATTTCCAAATATGACACCGTGCAGTTTTGATTGTGTGTGTGTGTGTGTGTATATATATATATATATATATATATAGCGACGTGATATATGGTACCCATGCCGTCTATGATTGATACTTATGATTTGAAATTGTTTTTGAAACATATAAACACTAGCAATATCAAATCCTTTTGTTTTATTTGTATCAAGCATATTTTGGCCATTATAAGGTAAAAATCTATCTTCCGGTTTGCGTTGCATTGTGTGATGGGAACTGAGTCTTATAATGGCTTCATTTTTATAAAAAGCATTGCGATGTTTAAAAGATTTACTTGTTTTAAAGCACTGGCAATCCAATGGAGTAAACCCGTTCCGCGAAAGTGGTGTGGTCCTGTGATTAGCCATATTATAAATGTGTTAAGTAGATTTCTCATACCAATCCCATGACTATGTGAGCGTGGCAAAAGAAAATATGTTTTGGCAGTTTCAGTCAATTTGGATCGATTAGAAAATGGCCATTTTTCAAATGGTCTTCAAATTTGATGAAATTAGTTTTGTTAGGACCGTATCGTTAATACGAAGTTAGAAATATATTTTTTAGAATTTTTAGGGTCAGTATGTGGGCCCGGTAAATTAAAATGTACGTTAAAATCAAGTTTGACTATTATATTAATTTATATTTTAAATTAGATGAAAACTAATCGTAACAACCGAATTGGCTTACTAAACATATCCCATTGTGTTCGGAATGGGGGTAATACGCTAGGGACGATAGTCGTTGGGCCTCATTAGGGGTTCAAAAGAAAAGTTAACTTTTTGAAATATAAAATAAATAATTAAATATATATATACTTTACACATTAGCCCCCCCTTAAACTATTTTCTTCGATCGAAGCCAAATCCCCTTTTCAGAAAGAAAAACCGATCCCCTATTTCATGAGTTGACCCCGTCGCCTCCTCCCTAAGCCGCGCCTCAGGCCGTCTGCCCCCGCCTGGCCGCCATCAAAGTCGATCCGCCCTCCCCATAGCTTCTCCCTCTTCTTCTCCTTCTCCCTTCTCCAACTCGCGCCCACAAAGCTCCCAACCCATAGAACGATGCGAGACCCCTGACCACCTGCGACGAGCCACGTGAGAACCCACCGCCTGCGCCACCTCCGGCCGCCCCGCTCTGGCGCAGCAGCCCCCTCCTCCTCCTCCAACCAATGTAAGGGTCTTGATTTTGATTTTTAAACATTTAAGAATATGATTTTTAAGTTTATAATGTTAGGATTTCTAAAACTGAAAGAGATTTTTATAAGGATAAAGATTAGATTTTTATAACGATAGAGATTAGATTTTTAGAATAGAAAATATACACATATACTTTGTTTAGAAAATATATACATATACTTTGTTTAGAAAAATATACATATACTTTGTTTAGAAAATATAAAATAGCAGGAACTAAAAATATGATTTTTAAGCGAGAATGGAGTAGATTAAAAAAAAGAGATTTTTATATAAATAACATAATATAAAAATGTAATTTTTATATAAAAGACATAGAAAATGGCATTATAAGAATGTGATATTCAAAATATAAACATCGATTCAAAATATAAACATCATATTAGAAAAAGGTGATTTTAATCTGTGTAGCGTTAGATGAAAAAAATATGATTTCATTGAATTGAAATATACGATTTTCTTGAAGTGAAAACTGGAATTTCTTTGATTCGAAAAACATATTCTCTTTGTTTTATCGTATTAAAGAAAATGTTTTTTATAAGTTAAAAGTATGATTTTTACCTATGTAGTAGCATTATAAAAAAAATCGATCTTTATATATTTAGCGATAGGATAAAATACGATTTTTATATATGAAGTGACGGTATAAAAACGTGATTTTTATCATATATGTAGCAAAGTAAAAATATATGAAGTAGAAATAAAAATATGATTTTTTATTTATTGGAATGAAGCGATAAAAATATGATTTTTTATATATGAACAGCGTGAAAAGGATGCGTTGGAATTTTGGGATAATCCGAACCGTTCAGAAATATAGAATGGAGGAGCAGATCCCGAAGGTGAGAACTTCTCACTTTTATTTCATTTCTGCTTAAAATATATACTAGGATGCAGACGGTGCTTAGCAGCACCCGACACCCATCGTCCACAGACCATGGACGACTTGTTTGTTAGATTTTGTTGTGAAAATTGATTGTGTGATGTGGAATAGAATAAAGTATTTTATAGTTAAAAATGTTTTATAGTTAAAAATATAATTTTTAACGTGTAAATGAAAGAAATAAATATTTATAAACAAATCGGACGATTTGTTTATGTACACACATTTGCCTGATATTGATTGGAACGATAAATTTTACACATCGCTCAACTGCACAAATAAAATTCATTATTTGTTGATTGAAACCCCATACGGGTATTGGGATAACATTGGACATACACTAATCCCAATATTTAGTTGTATGTCAATCGATTGGTTGACGGACTGTTATAAACGTTGAATATTTATATTTGATGCTTATGCAGTGTAGAATGCACTTTGGATGATGGTTGACTGTGTGTGATTGTTGTTGTATACATGTTGTATGAAATCCATATAATCACATTATATGGTAATTGACTGTGTCTGATTCCAGTTGAGAAAAGAATGAATATTTTAAAATAGCGATTATTTTAAAATAACGAATATTTTAAAATAATATTCAGTATAAAGATCAAAATCTGATTTTGATGTCCGATTTGTGATGGACACGAATATATTTAAATATATAAAGCCTGTTGATTAGATTGATGCCATTTTGATGTGAACAATATTTATAACGATTTTATTCATTTTTATAATGAATATCGAAAAAGAATTGATTTCAAAATATAATGGTTTGAAAATACTATCATTTATATATCGATGATATGGAATATTCAATTTTGATTTGAAATTGAAGATGAAGTTGAAATCGTTTTGAAAACGAATTTAAAACGATTTATAAAATATGTTTTAAAAAGAAATCGACGAAATATATGTTATATATATACATATAATATAATGGCCTGAATAGAACGCGCCGCGCCACGGTAGTTCGCGAATTTCGACCATTGACTTCGAACGGACATTACGGGAGATCCGGCCGTCGGATTCTCCTAAAACCGGAACCGTTTGGTTCGTATCGAAAAGAGATTTCCAAAGAATATTAGAGATTTGAAATATAGCGGTTGGATTTGGAATTATATCCAAATCAAATTTAGAAAAGGTCGCTGTAAGTGCAGTTCGATGGCCGTTTATGGAAATCGATTGTACAAGCCTTGATAAAATTATTAAAAATATCAATATTTAGTGTAAAATCATAAGAAATGACTTGGAAAGAATTGGGGTGAAAAATCCCATATTTGAAAAGATAAAAATAAATTTTTATTGAAATGAACTAGTTATGAACTAGAATAATAAATCCAATATTTTTAAAATAAATAAATTGGATTTGAAATGGTTTTAAAAATAACCAGAATTTCCAAAATATAGATTGGAAATGGATTCGAATTGAAATTGTCTTCGGAATATTTCGATGTTGGATTTCATAATTATACAGATATTGTTATGGAAATTTGAAAGATATATTTATATTGTTATTTCCAATACGATATTTGTTGGTTTTAGAATTTGATATTGAATATAAGCCGATATATTTTCTATTCAGAGCCTTGTATTTAATATCAAATTGGATTTTGGGTTGTCGTGAATGGTATCTTTAATAATACTGTTCTTAAACCCAATGGAGTAAAGAAAATTAGAATCTGACTTGAGATTAGTTAAGTTGAATGGTTTCCTAGGTATTGATCTGATGTTGGTTTCGGCCTTTGGGGTTAATACTTAGGGAATTGTTCTCTTACTAATTTACGGTTAGAGACCGATGGAATGTGAATTGGGTTTGTTGTGAACTATGTTTTAGCGACATTCGTTCTTTAACCCGATTTACAGTCAAATGGGATTTGGAATTTATAAATCTTTTGTTAAGATTTAAAGGAGATTTTCCAAAGTAAAGTTTTCCAATTTAACGTATTAAATTGGAATTGAATGGAATTCGATTTGGTAATAATCGAAGTAAGCTTCTATAGAGGAAGACAGTTAATATATATGGAATTTAAAAGATCTTGTCATTATTCCATTGATATTATCAGTTGGATATGGAAGTTTATATCGATTATATATATCGATTTGTTTTCCATGAAGATTCCATTGTAAATGGAATGTGATTTTGGGTTATCGTGAATGGTATCTTTAATAATACTGTTCTTAGGCCCAACGGAGTTAAGAAATTCAGAAACTAATTGAAGATTAGTTAAGTTGAATGGTTTCCTGGTATTGATCTGATGTTGGTTTCGACCTTTGGGTTTATTACTTAGGGAACTGTTCACTTGCTAATTTACGGTTAAAGGTTGATGGAATGGAATGTGATTTTGGGTTTGTCGTGAATCGTGTTTTAAATGACATTGGTTCTTTAACCCAGTTAAAGACAAGATATGATTTCCCAAGTTAAACAATCCTTAATATTGATTTTTGGGAAGATTAAAACCAAGTGGAGTTTTAATGCATCTTTAATTAGATTGAAATGATATCCAAAGGAAGATTAAAGAATAAATTTAAAGAATTTATCTTTGATAAAATTATGGGAACCTTTCCCAAAATATATGAATATTTGGATAAAGAAATATTTTGGATTGGAAGGAGGCGTATGTTGTGTTTTTATAGCACTTGTTTATTATATACGCGAGTTATTCAGAAAGACCGGGTTTATCCCATTCTGAATACTGATTCGACGATGTGTCGAGAATGAAGACGGTGGTTGAAGACCGGAGGTCTTCACATCGTTTGGATGATTACTGATGTCTTGATTGGGTTGTACACCCAAGGCAAGATAATAAGTGGTGATCGTCCAAACGTACTTGGAGATCGACCAGATATGCGAGGGCCTCTCCCCTGTATTGGACATATACGGGAGGAATAAGGTGCCTCCGGTTTCATTCAGACCCAAAACGAACTTGTAAATGGATGTGTGTCTGACATCGGATTTCATTCTGTGTGATTGATATACATCAGTTGCATAGTGTGAATTGCCTGTGTGGCATGCTAAGATGCAAATGATCAAGGCTTCTGTTGAAAAGCAGACTCTGGTGGTTGATGATCAAAGCACGACTTTAATATAGCGTAGCTTTGTGTAGCATTAATTCGCGAGCCTCACAACCCGGTGTGAACCAGAAACGGGAGAGGACTGCAGGGAGGGTATGAGTTTCCTTCTAGCTAGGAGTGGTGTCAGCGTTTTACATGCCCTGGCATTTTACTTATGTGGATGATGGATTGTGAGGCGCCTCAGTTATATCGGTCGATCCGAGACCGATGGAGTCATTTGGATCATTTACGCCCCATAGGGCGGGGAAATGCAGTGTTCAGGCATTTTAATCCACTTCGTGTGGACCGGCCATGAAGATCCAAGGTGCAGTTGCGGCTGTTCCTGAGACATGGGCTAGATTGTCTCGAAGCGGTAAGGATGATCCCTTGCCTTGGTTCACATATGGAAATACAACTTCCAATACGACATTTTGCGGTTTTAATTGAAAACCTATATATGGCGACATAGTGGTATGGGGCACTTATGCCGTCTATGATTGATACTTACAATTGAAATTGTTTTGACACTATACACTTATAGTAATAATAAAACATGAAATTTTACGTACCAAGCATTCTCGGCTATTATAAGGTAAAAACTCTATCCTCCGGCTTGCGTTGCATTGTGTGATGGGACCTGAGTCTTATAATAGCTTCATTGTTCTTTATTTAGCATTGCGCTGTTGTTTTATGCACTGGTATTCTGGGGAGGAAACCCGTTCCGTGTTATACGGCGTGGTCCCTTGGTTTACCTAACTTTAAAAATAAAGATTAATAACTGTTTTAGTTCTCACACCAGTCACATGACTGACCTGGATTTATTGTTTTAATCTAAACTCTGGGTGCCCTTATTTTCCACACGGGTAGCTAGTAGTTTTTGTTTTGCAGATTTATATTCACAGGATCCTGGTTTACAGCTGGAATGATATTCGGAAAGCTCTGTATCCGTATATTCTTTTCAGTCGTGTTTTGTATTATTTTCCACTGCATTGTAATTTGTAAATCTCTTATATTTAAAAAATGTGTAATATATATGCATACTCTGTATATTCTTGTATTCTGATGTAAATTGTTGTAATAAGCAATGAAATGTTTGTCTGTTTGTGTTCTGATTCGTCTTGTCCTCAAAGCAATCCGGGCTTTCCTTCACGGGGAAGTTCGGATCGTCTCATTCATTTTTCCAAAAGCATTGCGCTGTTTGTTTTATGCACTGATATTCTAGGGAGGAAACCAGTTCGGTGTTATACGACGTAGTCCCTTGATTTACCTTATTTGTAAAGTAAAGTTTTAAATAACTATTTTAGTTCTCACACCAGTCACATGACTGACCTGGAGTTTATTGTTTTAACATAAACTCTGGGTGCTCCTATTTTCCACACGGGCAACTAGTATTTTTGGTTTTACAGATTTATATTCATAGGATCCTGGTTTACAGCTGGAATGATATTTGGAAAGCTCTGTATCCGTGTATTTCTTTCAGTTGTGTTTTGTATTGTTTTTCCACTGCTATGTATTTAAATGTAATTTGAATCTCTGATACTTGTCGAATGTGTAATATTAATATTAATTCATACTCTGTTATATTCTTGTATTCTGATGGCATTATTGTAATAAGCAATGAAATGTTGTTCTGTTTGTGTTCTGATTTGTCGTGTTCTCAAGACAATCTGTGCTTTCCTTCACGGGGAAGTTCGGGTCGTCATAGGTTTACAAGCAGGTAATTTATTAAATTCGATAATGGAAATTTTTTTAATTTTTGTTTTACGTTGGAAAACAGACGTATGGAGGAATTGCTGTGAAATCTATATAATATGCTTCAGTGGCTATTCAACGCGAATAAAAATCACGGTGAGTAAATCTCACTCAACTTATTATTTAGAATTATTTTTGGTCATTAAAAATAATTGATGGTTGTTTTGTTGCATTAAAATATTACTGTGGCTATTATTAAAAATATATTAGTTATTTAGGATTGGTGTTTGTGGTTATTATATATATACTGATGATTGGTTAGTTAACGCAGTACCATTAGTGGATGCCCGCAATATTATTAGCAGATGACCCTATACGCCCTACGCTATGATAGTGGATAATCTTCTATACCGTGATATCCTACCTCGAAGCAGGACAAGTATTATTTATGTTGGCTAACGTCTGTGGATGCAGGGAAACAGGTTGGAGGGATCTAACTGGATTCCTCAAAATTTATTACTGTTGTTTTCATATATATGTTATCATATATGATGTGTAATAAAACCCGTGATTTGATAATTGAGTGTTTTTGGATGTTTAAATATCACTAGGCCAAGATGTTATTTTATAAAAATACCATGAAATGGTATTTTGAGATTTGAAGGGAAATTTCTATTTTTTTCAAAATAGAATTTGAATTTCAAATAGGCTAAGAAATATTTACTTGTTTAAAAATAAAAACAAATATTGAATTTATAAATAGTGTTTATAAATTAAATAAAACAAAAAATTAAAGTAAATTTATAAATGGTGTTTATAAATAAACGGGAATGATTTTCATTGGATAATCAGGGAATTAAAGTGAATTTATAAACAATGTTTATATATTGAATAATGTTGGGAATTGAAATGAATTTATAAACAAGGTTTATAAATAAAGTGGAAATTTTATCATTTGATAATTTGAATATTTAAATTCAAATGTGAATTTAAAAATAGAAATGGGGAATCGTTTTAAAGAAGTAAACAATGAAATTTATTCTGATGTTTAGAATGTAAATTGAACTAAAAATAAATCCGTATGGATTTATGGTTTGAATTCGATTAGATCAAATTTGTTTAAATAAAATATTTTCAAAAAAAATATTAGGATTTTATTAAATAGAAGTATAAATTTAAATATGAAAATAGATTATATATTTACATAGATAAGTTAAAATAAATCGAATATTCCAAAATAAGCTTTTGGTTTTTAAACAGATTTCAAAATGGAACTTGTTGGAATTTATAAAACATGTAAATTTATAAACAATGCTTATAAATATAGTGAATTAATTATCTGGGGATATTCTGTAATTTTAAATTCAAGTATGAATTTAAAATATAATTTGAAATCATTTCGAAAAAGAAATGACAGTTTTATTTTGGGGATTCGGAATATAAAATGAATTGGGCTTCAGGTAGATTTGAAATGGAACTTATTTTAATAAATGAAACAAGGAAGTTGAATTTATAAACGGTGTTATAAATTTAGTGAAATAAATTATCATTAGATAATTTAGAAGTTTAAATTCAAGTATGAATTTAAAAAGTGATTTGGAAAACATGTTGAAATAAAGAACGATTGATTATATTCCGGAATTCGGAATATAAACTGAACTGAGAAAAATCCAACGGGTTGTAATTAGAATTCAATTTCATCAAATTTTATAAACTAATTTATTTCTAATGGACTTAGCAAATAATAATAGAAATGGAGTTTAAATTTAATTGATAACTAAGTTACGAAATAATCGACGATTAGAGATAATCATAAATATTAAGTTGGATTTGAAAACTGGATTTAATATATATTAAAAATATATTAGAATGGAGTTGAAATTTATTATAAACGAAGTTTAAACATTTACATTTAAATATAATTAAAACGAACTTGCCGAAGCACGGTAGTTCGTAAATTGGCGTTTCGAACTTCAATTGAGTATATAGAACTCAATTTAAGTCGGAATTATTTGAAACAAGAACCGTCAGAACTGGTTGAATAATAGTTTTCTAATGGAAGAGAAAAATATGGATTTCGTCTTATAGATTTTGAGTTATGTCAAAAATCAAATTTTTAGAAAAGCAGCGCCATAATCGTTTAAAAACCATAATGGTTTATTTAAATAAATATAAGGATTTTAAGTAAATAAAATCCGAATTTCCATTATAAAAATCCAGATTTGATTTATAAAATAAATACGGACTCAAGTGAAATAGATAAAATGCTTTTGAAACAAAAATCAGATTTTTAGTTATTGAAGACAACTAACTAATTTGAATAATAATTAGTTAATCGAAATTTGATACGAAATTGGGCTTTGAATAAGTACAGGTGATTTAAGAAATTATATTCGAAATCGAAAAGGAAAAGTGAATTGAAATGGAATTCAATTTGTTTATATGCATGTTAATATTTTATTTGAACATGTTATGTTCAAACAAAGAAGTGAAATAGGGAAAATAGCTAAAGTTAAAAATAAATTAGCGAACTGGGTTAAGACGAATGGATTGAGTTGAAACCTAATGGGAATATTTTGATATGTGTTAAGCAGGTATGGACTAAAGATAATGAAGTTTATAAATTTAGTGCCCAACAGAAAGGTACACGTTTAAATTCCATATGAGATTTTATGCACCGAATCGGCAAGCCACTTTGCTTTTTGATTTTTCTTTTTGAATGGAAAGGTCCCAGAGAGGCGTTTTGTAGTTGTACTGAGTAACCCGTACAAAGGAGGTTATGGCGAAATTTTCCGGAAATTTAAGAAGTTAAAATATTTTTAAGAAAATTGGATAACTAGAAATCAATGTATCGATATATTCAGAATTCGATAAGGAAACGAACTTAAAAATATAATATTATAAATAAAATGGAAATATATAATTAAATATGATAAAATTAGAAAGAGAAACATATATGGGTTTAGAAATGAATAATTGGTTTTTATGATGTTGATTATTCGAGGTAAGTGGTCTTGTCCGTTTTGAAGTTAAGAATGTTTTCAGTCAAGGTCTGAGAGGTAGTTATACCCCAATTTGATTGATTTTATTTTTAACCAATAAATAGCAAGATCCAATCTCGAAGAGAAATGTTTGAATAAGAGTTAGTTGAATGCAGTATTTTGTGTTGTTTGTAACGATGTTTTACATAACATTCGATTTAACCCAAGTAAGTGAAATTTTGGGAAATATAAAGATAAATATTTCCTAAGTATTGAAATAAATGAATGGTCATAAAAGAGATAAGTAATTGGAATGTTTTCCAATTACAAATAAAATATATTTTCTAAGTATAAAAAATAAAAGAAGGCGATATATAGAAATGTTTTTGAAATAGCGTAAGAGGCCAAGATGATTATCAAAAATATCGTGTTAACGATTATGGATAAGGAAATGGAGAAGCGTTTTAATTAATGAAATATTATTTAAAAGGCCCAATGATTTGTTTGATGATTTGAATGAATGTTTGTTTTTCTTCGATAGTCAAATGACCGACTATCGAAGTGTTTGCCAATATCGTTGTCAATATGAAGAGACCGGTTGGATTATTATCTGAGAACCACTCCGTATTGGTAGTAGCGTTGCGAATCAGATTTTATAAAGAAAATCAAAGAGGAGTAAAGTGCAAGGGCTTTTTCTATTATAGAAATTGTGCCTTCGGTTTCGTTCGATCCCAGAACGAACGTATATGGACGAATGTCTGACAGAGTATTTCCAATGATCGCATATGTTGGTCTGTATAAATATATATGGTGGCGGAGAATTTATTCTCTTAGCATAAGATTCAGAATATATTTGTGCAAATCAATTAATGATTAACGGATATGACAATGTGACATTCAAAGTGATTGTGCTATCAATGAATTGTAAGAATCGTAGCCTCATGCCTCAACAACTGGGAAATGACAAAAATCGGGCAGGCAGCATGACTATGTGGGTAGCTCCCATTAGGGTGTATTATCACCTATCCAGAGAAATTCATTTAATTTCTTATTCTATTCGATGCTGTCCCATTCGGGAAACGGTTGCTGATCCCAACCGTTGGTGATATACATTCAATACACTGAAGCGAAATGAGTGGTCAGTCATGTGTGGCCGGGTTATAAGATGTTCTTCTTGAATCCAGTGTATTCTCCTCTAGAAATACATTATCGGAGGGTGGTTTCATACCTTGTCATAGTTGGAAATTCATTAAGTGCTCGCGGTTTTGATTTATTACTTATACTAAAAGAAGAATCCACTTTTTGTTTGATCGACACATCTAAACGGCGCGGCAAACGAAAATGAAATCCCGTTATGTTTCTATCACGTACTTTCAGTTCACAACCGCATTCTTTCCCAACTCATTCACCTTTCTTACCCTAATCGCATTCCCTAACGCTTCTTATTCCCAAAAACCAATTCCGCTTCGACTACCTTCTTCGTCCATAATGGAGTTCCCCCTTCCAGTATCTATAACGTCCCGAGCAATCGCAGCCACAGATGTTGTTCCTCTTTTGACATGAAGAGATCAAACCGTTTCCATCTTCCCTAAATCGGTAACCTAAGTTTTTAATTCTATGCCAAATTAATTATTCATTTCATTTCAAAATTGATACAGTGGTTGTTTTACTAACACTAATTTTGAAATCAACGAAAAAATTGTTTGCGTATTTACATAAATCTACGGATTCCTTCCGAGATCAACTCCATGTCCTCCGTTCAACGTACTTCAATGACCAATTTTACTTATGCTGTTTATCCATTATATCTTCATTCTTTTCATAAAAAACAATCTTTCGATATCGTCTATTCCTTAAGTTGATTAGAATCTTTATGAGTTCATTATTAGTTTTTGTCTAATGCGTTCACTGCACTTTTTTTTTTCTTTCTTAATTTCGAATTTTGGGATTGTACATGAAAAAATTAATGAAAATTTATTACTTAGATGGTTTACTGCTAAAATTCATTATTGATGTTGATGAATGTCCTATAAACTAACACTTGCTCAAATATGTGTGAACTCTGAACAGTTTAATATCTCCTTTGTTATACGGTTCTGTATCAAAATGTTAGTCTGCATATAGTTTAGTTCCTTTCGTAATTATTATAGGTTTAATTTTTGTTACATTTTCATCTTTTTGAAAAGCCTCACAGCTCCAATGTATGAATAACTTACTGCTGGAGTATAATTTCATGAATTATTTAGCACAAACGGCCTTATAATTGATTGTTTCCTACAAATGTCAATAACTTTCATTTATTTCCCTTTTTCCATACATATTTATGTCATAAGTTACATTAATCGTAATTAGACTGGCTTATTTGGGGTTTGTACGTAGTGGACTGCAATAAGAAATTTCAAAACTTTACGTTTATTTCTATAATGCAAAAGAAGATTAAAGAATATAGATATTTAAATCATTATGAATTTGTCCCATTTACTTTTTGGCTTTTATGCATTTTACCTTGTGGAATTTATTTTCCTTGATTTGAAATTTTTATATATATGTTATGTCTATGTATGAGTGTGCATGTGTGTAATCACGAAAGTAATATTACGAGCTTAACTCATAGTAAATATAAATATATCAAATAACGATTGCAGAACATTACATGTAAAAAAAATAAAAATTAGCCACAATGATTTACAACTGGAAGTGTACCATTCAAAATGACAAACCCGAGATTCAATAAAATGCAGACCACATATACAAATTTATGATAAATATAACAGGTTAGAGTCCATTCCAATAATTTTAGTTTGCTGAATAGTGATAGTAAAACATTTACTCAAGTATTAAATCAATAATTTTTTTAGTTAGTGATCATTTGTATTTTGAAATTACATTATAAAAAAATAATACAAAAAACACCTTTCCAAAAATTCATCTGAAATTACTGACCTATATTACATCGTAATGTATAGTCTATGTTGTCTATTCATTATATTGTAATATATATTCTATATATTTTAATTCCTGCTTACATAATTGAATTCCAGAAATAATTACATGTCTTTCTACGTATGTTTGCATTGCAGCGTAGTATTTAGGAGGCATATTCGTTCTTACATAACTGAAACATGTGTACCCTCATTTGAAAGCACTATTTTTGAAATGTTATTGATAAGTTATTAATCTTTTGCTTTTTGCTAGAAAAAAAGGGACACCAGGTGATATCACGTAGGAGAAAAATGACAACTCAAGGAAGAACGACACAAAATGGTAACATGTTTGATTATTCCTAATTTATCAAGTTATTATTCCGCATTTAACGCTTTATCATATTTTCGTCAGCTGATTACTTAAATGTTTTTCTCTTTTTATTCTTAAGTTCACTATGCTTATTAACCAGTAGCATTTGGTGGATTTTTTTCCAACTTTATTCGAGTGGCAGTTCAATATATTTTAAACTGTTTCACAATATATAAATTTTCAAAATGACCAAACGTAACAATTAGAAAAGTAGAATGTATAGATTTTCAAGTCAAGACTACATGCATAGACTTAACGAACTATAGTAATAGATGGTGATGAATGTTTATTCTATACTTTATTGATCTGGGTAAGTTGTAGAGGCTTTTTTTTTTTGCTTTCAAATACGTACATTAATGATTGTACTAAAGTAATGTTTACATAAACTTAAAGTTTGGCTTCCACACGTTGTACTTGAGTTTATAAGTTTCTATTTAAACTTATTTGGTGACAGTTCGTATTTATTTAAATGGGAGTGATCGTAGATTTTTGTTCAAACTTATTCGCTAGGATGTTAATTTTGTTTTTAAAACTTTAAAACGAGTCCTATTTTTGTGCGTAGTCCAAAGCTGTGATTGAAGTCAAACTACAAGTTGTAAGAGACATTATTTGAGACACAAAAAGTTAAGAGCTTTATTTACACCAAGGGAGTGTCTGCTCATAAGGGAAAGTTGATTTATGGCTCATTAACCTTAATCAAATATTGATTTGTAGTTCGCACAAATATTCATTTCTTCTGAAGACTTCCCACCTTTCGGATTATTGATTCACTGTAGCTATTTAATAGTTAGCTAACAAGAAACAAGTCGTTCTTGCTATTTTAAAAGCGAAGATTAAACGTGTTTGTATTAGTTTTTTCTGTAGTGTTAAAAGAGCATGTTTTACTACCAATATTCTCATTATTCATGTGAGATATGTATAAACTCAACACAAAATGAGGTAAAGGTTGAACGTGAATAGTTTCCACATACAAAATAGGATGGAATTATATTCATTTGCAAATTTAGTTGGCTGCATTGAAGATGCTCAAACAAACGAAGTGCCATTAGTGCTTAGCGTATCTCAAATAAGGAAAAACCTAATTTGCATATTGTTAAAATATATGGAATTATGATGAATTTGGCCATAAAGTGAAATTAGGATGGACACATGGACATTGGTTTCGTGGAAGACTTTTTGGATCCAAAGCAACTAATTTGGTGATATCATAATATCCTTTTTCAGTTCATAAAAACACCAAGAAAGAATATCATATGCACAAAAGTTAAATTAGTGCAACCTATTAACACTATTATAATAAATCACCACACGGTACTGTTTTTTGAACACATGTGCTATTGGAAAACATAGACACTAGACAGTTTGCATGATCCTTTAACCTGGAATTAAGCACCATTGTACACTGGCTTTGTTGTCCTAATCTAGCTGTATGACTCCATGCACACAAAAGAGAAAAGCAGGAAATGTAATAAAATTTTCTGTTCGAAAAGAATGACAACCTCTTTGAATGGATGAGGTCGTTAAAAAAATGAGTCCAAATATGAAATATTGGTGTTAGCTATATGTGTGTAGTCTTAAAAAAATTTACCAGCTGCAGATGTATAGGGCTTATTATCAGATAAACAATTGTACGGATCATTTAGCCTTATTGTTATTCATGTCGTGTTCATTCGCTAATGACGTGAATAATAACGCACAATCCTTCATTCTTACATATACAAAAACAAAGATTGTTTCACTTTTTCGAAACTATCCATTATAAGTACGACTGGGGTACAAAGATTTCCAAGAAAGTAATTATATGTACTAATCACATCTTTTTCAACCACATTTCAGTAACATACTGCTTGGTTTTTGTTTAACATGAAAATTATGTATCCAAAAACTATACTATATAGAATGTGTATACGCTTTCAGTTTAGCATGTTAATTAAAACAATAACTGCTGTCCAGAATACCTCCATACTTAAATACTATTAGACTAGAAAGCGCTTTTATAATAAAACTTTACAATCACAACATACAAATAAATTAAAGGGCCAGTATTGATTTGGTACAAAAACAGCCATTCATTTTCACCTTTTTATTCTTCAAAAATACAAATAATTGGCTACTTTGGTGATTGAATATTTACCATTTCAAAATTTCTTAAACTTAATCCAGCTAATTACAAAATTGTCACTTATATTGTTTCCACCTCGAACTATCTTTGGGATAGTACCCACATATAATTCTGAATTTATTACTTTCATTCACGTATTCGTTGTGTTGCTTCATGTCTACATTGTTTTTGTTAATAATAAAATAAAACAAAATAACATAAACAAAGAAGAACGATCAAAGAAGAATAAGTCATAGGTATAATTTAGGGACTACGTCTTTACTATACTTTTTGTATCGAATCATAATACATGAATCTTATTCATAGGTTTAACTACAACATTCAGAGGAAAAGTAATGAAATATGAAAGTTATAAGACAACAAATAACTGAAAAGGTGGCATTTTTATTCCCCTGTCAAAGTTGAGATGTGAAGCATTGAGAGTTTTCCAAAATGAAAGGGGCACAAAAATATTGGAAGTCAGATTCAAAATGTTTGAGTCAAAATGAGGAGGAATATCGGTTAAACCATTTAAAGATAAATGAATGAGTTAAATGCTGCTATAAGGTAACATTAAATACCATCTCCAATATGACTGGTAGTTTGCTGACTAAAACAAAGACAACCACGAATCTGATTTTTCAAAGTAAAACACGATAATTGGAATATATTACCCTTTTTTTATAAGTAAATTACAACATCAAAAAGAACAATAAAAAAATTAAAAAAACACAAAAACAAGGATGGTTTTAAACAATAAATTACTAAAATGAGTTATTTTCTTCGATAGCTACTACATAAACTATAAGCTAATATTTTTACCCCTTTTTTAACATATGTTATTTTGATTGCTTACATTTCGGTATAAATTTCATTGTTGTTTGGAGATAAAATTGACATAATTCTTTTATATATTGTGTTTTCACTATCTTCATACTATAATTTTCTTTTTTTAATTGCATTAAAAAGTTAAGTCGTACTTCTTAATTTTAAATTGCAGGTCTATGTGGATACATTAATAGTGCAAGCTAAGAGAGTTATTCCATAATACTCTGATATGATTTTACCTTTCTGTGTAAATTACAATTTCTACCATTTGATTCGTCCTCCATTTAAATTTTAGTGTAGGATATTATATGAAATTGTAGGGCTTGGTTCTATACTCATTATCATTACTTCCATGTTTATCTAGGGTGAATTAGTTTACAAATGAATTTCAATGGACAGAAACAAAGTTCTTTAAAATAAGATGATCTTTGGAAGGACTTCTTCGTTTCAACATACTGATAATCCATAGAATGAAACAATTCGAGTGCCACTGAACCATGGTAAACATTTAGTTGTATAGTTATACATCTGCGTTCAATTTCATAAAACATATTGTTTACCATGTTCAAATAAATAGACTTGAGAAAAAAGGAAAACTAATGTAGCTTTCTCTTTTCTTCACCAAACATACACTTTCAAGATTTGTTTTGATTCCAGTCACTTGATAGTGATGTGGTTGTGCTAATAAGCACATAAGTCTGCATATTTTAACTTTCCTTTGGGTTGAACATGTTATATAACTGTGCTAATAAGAACATTAGTCTGCATTATTTTACACTATTCAAATTTGTGGATACTTTCCTGTAACTGTTGGTAGAAGTGCACAACTTTATTTGGGCTAATATTCACTATAAGTTCCTATTTACTGGCACTACACCAACATCTGATAATATACCACCTCCGTCTTCAAACTCCCCTTTATTCCATTCCCTCTCCTCCTCCTACATTACCGTCTTCTACAATCGATTTCTGCCCCTTCATTCCTGTCTGATTTAACACCCCTCTCTGCCCTAACAAACCAACCAATGACAGTACGCAACCATTATTCCCCGCCTAGAAAGCCCCATTTCATTGGACCAGATAATCCGCTTGAATCGGTTACCTTATAGGTACGGTGCTCAACATCCATCGCTCAACGTCTATTTCTAGCCATTGACTACTTTTTTACATCGGTTCTCAGCACAGTTTACTTACTAATTGACTTAATTTTGATCAATTTCCTGACTTTTTTCTTTCACTTTTTGTAGTAGACAATGGATTTGGGAATGTGTTGCAAGGAGAAGGCGACAAACATATTGCTCTTTCTACTTAAATTCCTGTAAGGTAACAAACTAAATTTATCGTTTTTCATTTGCTATTTCATTGTAACCTATTACTGTGTAAACATTGTTTTGTAATTGACTGATTTTTGTTAATTCATTTAAATCTGTTTCTTTGTTATAGTTTAGTATAGAAAAATACCTTTGTTTCCCTACTGTTTCATTAAACATAATCTAGGTATCCAAATTAAAAGTGATAGAAAATATAGAGATGAAATATTTGTTAATAAAGTAATGATATCTATGTAGTACAGTAACATGCTATGAAACATAATGGACATTGAAAATACAAATACAATTGTAAACAGTGATTTCTCCTTTAACCAAGATGCACATGCTTAAGTTAAAAAAAGAGTCTTGTGCATTTGTTTTTCAACCTTCAGTTGTTTTGATTCAGTTTACTCGACATGACTTCTATCCTATATTTTCTTGGATTAACAATATGTCTGTTTCTGATAAAGTTGGTGTTTTGCTAGAAATAACAACTAGACCACATCAATGGTTTTAGTAAGATATTCGAGGTAGGCGTTAAATTGCTATCTACTATTTCTATTAAACTACTTTTTTTAAAGAAAAACTGACTTAGGTTGATTTCAAATTTTCAAATGGTGTTTTAATATTTAACCTAATTTTAATTTATTTATTGTCAATAAGCGTAGTGCAGAAGTATGTAAACCATCGATGTAGTGCGCTGTAGTTACTTCTGATGTTAAATGTGTGTTGTCATAAACTTTTTCTAACCTGCAGACTAAATATTCAAAGTAAATCGCATTCTTTGTCGTATGAGTCCTTCAGCGATATTAAAATATTATTTAGGATTGAAATGTATCGTAAATACCTATATTTAATATTTGTGTAAAAATAAATGATTGTTTACTTATATTCTCTTTATTAAATAAAAGAGCTTGGAGTTGTCTAGGCCATCTATTTGCTAAAAATAATTGCCAATTGACATAAAGGATCTACCTAATATTTTACATGTTTGTTATTTCTCTACATGTTTACTATTAAAGATAAATTCCTTTCATTTTGGTTTTGTTATATTACAAACAATAGATAATTTCATGTATATAAGTTTGGTTATGGATATTTTTCAATATTACCTTCCAAAAATTTATATTTAATACAACAATCATAAATGGAACCATTTATGTGAACATTGATGTTGTTGAGGGGATAATTGATGCTTTTGATGTTGTTGACCTGTACCAAAAACTGGGTTTTGAATCTATTCATCATAAATAATGGAGTAAGATCGATTTAATTTAGTGTGATGACCCCAAACTCCCGTAGACCGAAAGTAAGGGTAATCATTTTGGAATACAACATATTTACAACAAAAACAGATCTCAGATAATTATCATAACACATAAACCATTGCAGCGGAAATAAATGTCATCAGCATCACAGCAAGACATCAGAGTATGCAGTTTTACAAGATCCACTTAGCATAATAGAAGTCTTAACAAAAGAGAAACAAGTCTCAAATGAAAGGAAATAAGTTTCAAATCCCATTACATACATCAAAAGCAAAAGATAGAAAAATGTCTCAAAAGTAGAATAAAAGATGGAGAAAGGTCTTCTTCTTCCTTCCAAAGCAAGCTCCAACCAGAAAGTATCATCTAGAAACCTGTCAATTGGTTGCCCGTGTGGAAAGAGGGCACCCGAGTTTGCAAAAGTGAAACAAACTACGAGTCAGTCATGGGACTGGTGTGAGAATTCTTAACTAAATTAACTATCAAGATGGCGAATACCAGGACCACGCCGCTAACGCGGAACGAGTTTACTCCATTGGATTGCCAGTGCAATATTTTATAAAGTTTATATAAAATAGCGAAATGACTTTAGAAAAATGAAATCGTCATAAGACTCAGATCCTATCACACAATGCAACACACACATGAGGATAGAGTTTTCCCTTATGATGATCAAACATGCTTAATACGTGAAAAGTAATATTTTAGTATTATCATTAGTGTTTAAGCAGTATTAAAATACTTAAATGTAAATATATCAATCCTAGACGGCATAGTACCCCATCCTACTATGTCGACGTATATAAGTTTACAATCAAAACCGAAATGTCGTCGTATTGGGAATTGGTTTTCTGTCATGAAATCGAGGCTAGGGATCGTCCTCTTCCGATTCGAGACACTCTATCAAATGCCTCAGGAACCCCCGTAGTGAACCCGTGGATGCGGTAGGGCCGGTCCCTACCTAACGGTAGTGGATTAGTTATGCCTGAACACACGTTTCCCGGTCCCTTTGGACCTATAATATGACCACTTCCGGTCTATCAAAACCCGAGATACCTCAATCCAAAATCATCATAAGTAAAATGCCGGGCCGTGTCAAAACCCAAGCACCACTCCTAGCTAGAAAGAAACGTGTGCACTCCCTACGGTCCATATCCCGTTTTTGACTCATACAGGGGTGTGAGGCTCGCGAAGTCATGATATATACAAAGGTATTCCTAACCAGGCTATGCTTTGATCATCAGCCACAAGGCCTGCTTTTCAACAAAGCCTTGATCAATGCATCTTGGCGTGCCACATTGACAATTCAACGTCATGCAATCGATAACTATCACTACGTATCAGGGTGTTAAGTAGAGAATAAATTCTCCACCACCAAACAGACATATATTAATAGAAAGCGATTTAATTACATGAAGTGAATTTCAACGTCAGACACACATCCATTCTGGGTCTGAACGAAACCGAAGACACCAAAAAGGTTCTCGCTTATCCGCACGATCAACACACACGTCCAGACAATTACTGCTTCAACCCAGTCCTGGGAGTAGGAATGGCAATGGGGCGGGTTAGGGCGGGTTTCTTGTGCCCCAAACCCGACCCGGACTTTTTAAACCCTGCCCCAGACCCGCCCCGTAGACCCGGTGCGGGTCTGTAATTTCGCCCCGTACCCGAAACCCGTACGGGTCAGGGTAGACCCGACCCGCCCCGCGACCCAGTGATATTGTGTTTAAATGTACATAAATTTATATATTTATATTTATTTTATCACTAAATGATAAATTATACGCATATTATAATGTGTTCACATGATAAGAGAATATAATAAAATGAGTTGTAAGATAATAGTTCAAAATGTATGCATTTGTTATTGTATGATTTTCATTGATGCAGCTTAATACTATGAAAAAAATATAGTTTATTGATTGAAAGAATATAATTTTCAAGTTATAACCATGTATATCTATGAAGATTAACAAGTAATAATTATAGTTAGAAAGTGTTTGAATGATTTTTCAATCATGCGGGTCGGGTTGGGGCGGGTTAGCCATGCCCCAGACCCGACCCTAGACCCGGACCTCCAGAAGCGGGTCGCGGGTCTACCCGCCCCGAAGACCCTATGGGGCGGATCTAAATGGGTCAAAACAGGGGCGGGTCAAGCGGGTTTGGACCCTAGACCCGCCCCATTGCCATCCCTACCTGGGAGCAAGTCAGTCCAAGGTATCAGAAGTCATCGTCCATTCGATGTGAAGATCGCCGGTCTTCAACCGTCGTCTTCTTGCATCTTTGATTCAATCGCCGTTCAATTATTTGAAATGAGTTAAACTTGGCCTTTTCAAATAATTGTCGCATAATTATAGTTTAAAACATTTCATATATATTTATAACTATTTATCGCTATTTTTATTTATTAAAAATAGCTCGAAATAAATAAACGACGTTTCGGGTCAATGGGCGGCGCTGGCGCTGCTTTTACCAAAATTTGATTTATACATATCTTAAAATCTAACCGCCGGATTTTGATGAAATTTATATCGTTGGAAAGCTCTCCCCAAAGCGGTCCTAATGGTTCCAGTTTTGGGAAAATCCAACGGTCGATCTTTCTATATATTCGTTTGAAGTTACGATTGTCGATACGCGAACTGCCGCGGCTCGTTTCATTTAATTTTATATTATATATATATATATATATATATAATATATCAACCATTTGGGCGATTTCCTTTATTAAAATCCATTCCTTTATTCTATGAAAGTAATATTTTCGTCCGCCAATTCTAATATGACAAAAATGATGGTTTCAACAATGTATCATTATATATCAAATAAACCTGACATTTTTGTTCGCCAACTCTAATGCGACAAAAATGATAATTCAACGATGTATATTTTTACATTCAACAAAATGACATTTTTGTTCGCCAATTCTAATGCGACAAAAAAATGATAATTCAACGATGTATATTTTTATATCAAATAAAAATGACATTTTTGTTCGTCAATTCTAATGCGACAAAAAATGATAATTCAACGATGTATATTTTTTATATCAAATAGAAATGACATTTTTGTTCGCCAATTCTAATGCGACCAAAAATGATAATTCAACGATGTATATTTTTTATATCAAATAGAAATGACATTTTTGTTCGGCAATTCTAATGCGACCAAAAATGATAATTCAACGATGTATATTTTTATATCAAATAAAAATGACATTTTTGTTCGCCAATTCTAATGCGACCAAAAATGATAATTCAACGATGTATATTTTTATATCAAATAAAAATGACATTTTTGTTCGCTAATTCTAATGCGACCAAAAATGATAATTCAACGATGTATATTTTTTATATCAAATAGAAATGATATTTTTGTTCGCCAATTCTAATGCGATCAAAAATGATAATTCAACGATGTATATTTTTATATCAAATAAAAATGACATTTTTGTTCGCCAATTCTAATGCGACCAAAAATGATAATTCAACGATGCATATTTTTTATATCAAATAGAAATGACATTTTTGTTCGCCAATTCTAATGCGACCAAAAATGATAATTCAACGATGTATATTTTTATATCAAATAAAAATGACATTTTTATTCGCCAATTCTACTGCGACCAAAAACGATAATTCAACGATGTATACTTTTATATCAAATAAAAACGACATTTTTGTTCGCTAATTCTAATGCGACCAAAAATGATAATTCAACGATGTATATTTTTATATCAAATAAAAATGAAATTTTTGTTCGCCAATTCTAATGCGACCAAAAATGATAATTCAACGATGTATATTTTTATATCAAATAAAAATGACATTTTTGTTTGCCAATTCTAATGCGACCAAAAATGTTATTTTAAAATGTATATTTTCTCTAATTATAAAAATGTTCTTTTATCCTATGGGATTTAAAGACATAAAAATGCACTTTTTATTCTATTTCATTTTAATGACATAAAAGTGAACTTTTTATCCTATTTCGTTTTTATAACATAAAAGTGAACTTTTTATGTTATTTCATTTTTATAACATAAAAGTGAACTTTTTATGTTGTTATAAAATGTATGTATTTTATCTACTACAATGAGAAATGTAAATTCTTCTATCTTCTCCGAGAAAAAGGTAAATCTTATATTTTAACATAGAAAAAGTAAATTTCCTATCTTTCTTTATTACAATAGAAAAATGGAAATTTCCTATTACTTTATTACAATAGAAAAATGTAAATTTCCTATTACACTTTATAATAATGGAAAAATGTAAATTTCCTATTTATTGTTTTTATTTACATATGTAAATTCTCTTTTTCTCTTTTACATTGAAAAATGTAAATATTTACTTTTCCTTGCTTTTACATTGAAAAACGTAAATATTTTCTTTTCTTTTCTTTTTCGTTGAAAAATGTAAATATTTTCTATTCTTTGAAAAATGTAACTGTTCTATTATTTTCCTAAGTTTCAAATTGTTTTTTTTCCTTTTTTCAACACCAAAGTATGTTCATTTCAACTACACAGACATAACGATGAAACTTTGATACGTTCCAACTAAATTAACACAACTATGGAATTTTGGTGTCATTACAACAACGACAACATAACGATGAAATTTTGGTGTCATTACAACTAATTTAACATACGATGAATTTTGTGCATTACAACAATGGCAACATATGATCGGTTGTAAAATTTCTATGAATTAAAATAAAAGATCCCACCCCTATTTTGTGAAATCAAATAAAATATATGAACTTTATTCATTTTATAGGATGAAAGATCAAATCTTTATTCATTATATAAATCCAACTTCTTTAATTTTATAAGTCAAAATAAAAGATCAATCCTTTATTTATTATATCTCAAAATAAAAGATCAAATCTTCTTTGACTTTATTATATAAATCAAAATAAAAGGCTCAACTTTGTTTTAATTTGTTTCAAGAACAAAAGATCAAACTTTTATTGTATTTTTGTTTCAAAAACAAAAGATCAAAACTTTATTTTTATTTTATTTTGTTTTCAAGAACAAAAGATCAATTTTAAGAGAAAGGAATAAAAATAAAAATAAGAATAAAAATAAAGGTGAGAACTTTATTACGATCACATCTAAATTTTACAGATCCAAACTGTCCAATTATAACATGACATCACAACGAATATAATTCAACTATACAACAATCTCCACATAACAGATCAGAAATAACATACAATGATTCAAATGATCGAATAAAATTAAATTAAATTATTTAATTATTCAAATTCAGAAATCTCACAGTCGTTGAAGATTTTTGGCCAAAATTCAAACTGTTCAGAATCAACTCCAGTCAGTTTAGACGCGTAGATCTCAGTCACACGATCACAACGCCGCTGAAATCATCGAATTTCGAATTGAAATGAGTTAGATATGATTAATCGAAGTTTTAAAACAATTTAAATAAATTAATCAAGAAAAAACCTTTCTTCCACAATCAGTAATTTCGGCCGAAGCTTTTCTATTTCGTTCACTCCTAAGTCAACAAATTCCATTCGACACAGGTGGCTAGAGGTCGATCAGGACACGTCACGGGGAAGAGGGGGGTGTGGCGTTGCCACGCCTGGAAGCGGGGCCCACTCGGCGGCGTGGGTGGTCCTGGGCGGCGGTCGATACGGTGATTACAGGTGTTAATCCACATTACAGGTGTTAATCCACATTGTTTTAGGTTATCCTATTTCTCAACTAGCTAAGATTTTCCGTGCAAATTACAGGTGTTAATCCACATTGTTGGATTCATTTAAAGAAACCTTGGCTCTTATACAAAGGAACTATCATTTTGTTCACGCAAGCATTTGAGTCAAGGGAATAGACTGGTGGTTTATTCAGGGATGTAGCAAGGAGCCTGCCTAGATTATATAACTTGGAAATTTTTTTTGTTTTGTCCTAAATGTTGTACAAGGCAAGTGCCTTTTTTTGAAAGTGTTGAATTGTAATAAAATTATGTGTGCATTGTTGTTTAATCCTGTACATCGAATATTCAGCACGTCAAAGGAGTGAACTGTAGCTATGTTTTTTTTCTTTCTAAATAAGTCCATTTTTATCTGGTTCTGCACGGATGAGGTTGCTAGAAGGTGTATGTTATGTTTGCTGGTGGTGAGCAAAAACGTAGCACCTTTTACCTTGACTTTGGACAGAATGCCAAAATGGGTTCCTGTAAACTGAATGCATGTGTCTAGAGAACAAAATGAATGGAGGTGTTGTGTCTGTGTTTCCGCTGATTAAAAAAAATGAAATATAAATTTACTGACATTTGTCTTATGTGTGCCCCCTTTCTTCTGTTGCGTATAAGTGCCAATATATAAACAGTTTTGCTTCCTGGCTAAGTAATCATGTTACAAACATTAAATGTAAATAAGTCACAAGCATGGTGTTAGATAGTTATAGATTTTCAAAAAGGGGTATAAATAATAACCTTATTTCATCGTAAACCTAGGAAAAGGGAAGGTATGGATTCTTGGGTAGGTAAATTAGAAGTTAACAAGTCGTAATGACATGATCCTTATTGGATGTACCTTTTGCGATAATGATATGTATTCAATTTGTTAGAGGTGCTAAAATCTAATTTCACTAGCATTCGTTAATCACTAAAAATAAAAACATTATGAAACAAAATTAATTGTTAAAATGTTTGCATAACATGAACGAGGTTGGTAAAATATTGTACCCGTTTGTTCTTAGTGAATCTTCACTTATAAACGTTGCACCTAGATATGATATACTAATGGACTATATAAAACAATGAAGCATGTTTCACAAAAATGACATAGATTATTTTTTCAAAACTTAACATGTCACCCGACCATCATCAATTATTAAGCATATTTTTTTGTTTCAAGAAAGGTAAAATGGAACATGTTAAATATTTACCTTCCCAAAAAATATTTAGGTATAATAACCTCAATGCAAATCCCCTGAATAAACAAATTGAAGGTATAATATGGAAATAATGTAGGTGGTTTTACTCCTTAGAAAAAGTTAAAATAAGGAAGAAAAAAAACTAAACAAAATAATTAGAGCACAAACTACACAACTTTATGTGTGCGTAGCACGAGCCACACACTAACGTTTTCTGTAGTTTAACCTGGGCTAGGTCCGGTTGTTGAGCAAATGAAGAACCACAAACTGATAGAGCCTGATCCACTCGAGCATTTTGGTCATCTGAAAGGATGTGCAAGGAGAGATGTGCACACAGTGCATAGGAGGATCGACAACTGAATGGGCCTGAGTCTTTGTCAACTAAAGTATATGCATGATCCACTATAGTGAGATATCATGCTATAGGTAGAGGGTTCAGGAGCATCATGATGGACAGCGGAGCAGGATTAGACAAGAGCGGAAGCTTGATCAGTCGCATTACGCTAGCCAATAGAGGCAGCTGCAGAAATAGCTCTATTATGCCATAGTCCTTTTACGAGAAATTCCACTTTTGGTTAATGGGTGATGAGGGCATTGATTTATCATATGATAATATTCATCTAGATGAAATCAATTTACAATTGACCATCTTTTCTTTATTGTGCATCTCTTTAACTAATAATAGTATCATCAAGTACCAAGCATGGGTGTTATACAATGTGCGACCAAGCATAGTTGTTATATAATGAGCGACCAGGCTTAATCATTCAAGCACTAAAATAATAATCATTTCCATATAAAAATGTAAATCATGTAACTAATGGTTTATTTTTTTTGTTTATTCTAATGAGTGGTACTTTACACAGACGTCTACTTCATGGGTTTTAGAATTCATATTCGTATACACTAAACATATAACTAATTCTTCTCTCTGTATTCACAAAATATTAAATTATCAATTTTTTCACAAAACAATATACGTAGAAACACTTGACCAAGTGGTAGCCATCCAACAACTCATTGGTAACTATTGCATTACATACGTAATTCAACAATTAGAAGCCCATGGTATCTTTGTAACTAAGAGCATAGTTGATTATTATTGCTGCAACGTTGTGAAGCATTTGTCTCAACAAAGAACGCAAATAAACGTGTTCATATGTAATGATATATTTTATCTTATCTGATAGAATTTAAGATGATAAACATCCCATGCACTGCAATTAACACAAGATATATTTTATGCACTTAAGAAGGTTATGAACCAAAATTTCAAGACAAATGCAACGGAAAATTTTCATACTTCCGCTTCTATTATATAAAAACCAGCTCTCATCTATAATTAGATATTCAATATGATAAGTACTTTATATTCCAACTACTGCCCGTATGCATAGCGCGGGCCACGCACTAGTTGTATATTATATATGTGGAGCATGAGATGAAAGCGTTCCACTAGATTTCTATTTATTTGATTTAGACACTATTATAATATCAAAAGAGTTTTGATATAAAGATTATCGTTTCTTTCAAAAGGATTTTGAAAGTTAAATCAAGTGTTTTGGATTCTCGTAGGGGAAAAACCCGTTCCGTGTTATACGGCGTGGCCTTATGAGATATCATTTATTTTCTCAAACTGTTTTAAATTGTTTACTCATACCAGTCCCATGACTGACCCGGAGTTTATTTTGTTTTGTTTTACCTAAACTCTTGGGTGCCTAAATTTGTGAGGGCAGTCAAGTAGTTCAGGATTTTACAGATTTACTTAAAGGAGCTTGGAGCAGGAGGCTTCAGTGTTAGATATATAGTATTTTTATTCCGCTGTGTTGTAAGTGTTGTGCTTTGATAAATGTATGTTATACAGTTAAAATTTTGCATTTCAAAAGTCATGATATATTATATTTTGTTTCGCTACGATGTGAGATTCTGTGTTGTTATTTCTGTTCTACTTCTACCTTTTTCTTCTAAAAAAAATGATTCGTATTTCTATGATATTCGGGTTGGACGTGTGATGTATGTAGTCAACTCAGATAGTACGGATTTGCGGGTGATACATACTCTCTGCCAATACCGAAAACTACTTTAACAACTATGTACGCGGTGGAGTTCCATAATTAGAATGGATTTGGAGGCAATTACGGGATTTGAAGAAAGAGAACGATGATGGATAGCCTTGACCTTTGGGTCATAATTAAAATGACTAAAACAGGAGCCATACCCAGGTTAATGTGAGCTAGCTCCTCAGCAGACATGCTTCTTCGATACCATATATATTACTTTGTGATTGATTGACGCCTTTGATTTTTGGGAGTATTGTCTGGGGTGGGCGGTAGTCGCGGCTATGCGTTACCATCCGCCTGAGTCCACAATCCGGTAGAATCCTAATGATGGGTATTGCCTCGATCCCTTGTCATATTTATCCTGATCGAGCTCCCTACGATTTTGATTTAACGTTGTCATATCACGGCGCATCCCTACCCATCGACGTACTGGTGTGTTATATGCAAACTGTACGGTAATAGTATAAAAGGTGTAAGGGTAATAATGGTAATCCCACTTACACTATTTTAATGTTTTGTATTTAACCATAGACACTATTATAATAGCGTATTATATTATATAGTATCTAGTTTGATGGATCCTTAAGAGATGGAATTTCCCGTAACATCTCTTAAGTTATTGCACTCATATTATCACATGAAATTGATTTAACTAATATGAGAATATTTTAGTTCTGATCCGAGTGTTTTTGACTTTTCATTTATGCTCGGGTCAGCCTGAGTTTTCAGTTATTGAAGACAATGTTATGAAGAAGAAGATGGAGCTCAATAGGCGTATTTATTTTTATTACTCCATTGCAAATATTGGTATGCTTATGATAGTTAACTCTGATAATTGTTGTAAAATATAATCAAATGTATGTTTTAACAGCTTCATGAACTGTTATTTATTTATTATATTTTGTCCTTCCGCTGCGAGATTTTGTATTTGTTTTCTTCTTTTTCTTATATTAATCCCAATAATTATCTGCATTTTTGATTTGTTTAAGTCGACATATGAGGATTATTATCGATTTGAATGGTAAAAAATTGCAGGTTATTACAGAAAATTTTAAGGGGAGTCCTTATTTATTATTTGTTAATAGGGAGATTGTATATGAAAAAATAAATATAAAAAGAGACCAAACTACCCTTCCCTACATATCACATGCTAGTAACCCTAGCTTTTTAATTCTCCAAAAGATCGATCAATAGAAAACCGTGCTACTTTAAAAACCAAATTAAATCACATACCTAAACCTAATTCATCTAGTATGGTTCAACGAAGATGATGTAGAGAAAGCAATCAGATCCCAATGTAATGACGCAGATTTCGGTAAGGTTGATTCAATTGTCTTTTCTTTTTTGAAATCGACGTTTTGGTGAAGAAGAGGAAAACGGTGGGTGGTTGCAGTGTATACTGATGAAAAACATAGCGGTTATAAGGTTATTATTGGAATCTTTATTTATTATTTTAAGGGAAGGCTTATTATTTTGTCCTCCCCTTAATAGTTTTAAAATAAATTAAAACTATAAACCCCATAGCCAAAATTACAGTCTCATTAACAATCACCTTGTAGAATAAATTGGATCATTGTTAAATCATTTAAAGATAGATTATATATATTTCAATGAATATTAGGCTTAGGTTCTCAAAATCAAACTTAATACACGAAAACCGTTTTCCAGAAAATGATTTTAAATTCTATTCCTAGGATTTAATTATGAATAACTATGTACAATTATGTCGTTATTCAGTGAATAGTTGTAACATTTTTGCAGTTTTACCCCAAAAATTATATTAATATCTACAATTATTCAGTGAATAATTGCGGACATTTGTGCATCTTTCGATGAATAACTGCATAAATTTCCTTAAACTTTTATCGAATAGTTGCAGGACTGTCTATTACTTTTTAATATAATTACATAATATCTGCAATTATTTACTGAATAAATGCATATGTTATGCAATTATTTGTTAAATTAATTTTAGGGACCTAGTTTACATACTTTTTTGTTAATGATGATTGGTATATTCTGAAACTTAACAAGGACTTAAGCCAAATTGTTTGTTTCTTATCGTAATAGAATTTATAAAATAATTTTGCAAGATTGATATTTATACACACACAATAAAACTAATAAAATTACAAAGTATAAGTTTATATTTTTTTTTGAATCAAAATAAAAGTATAAGAGAATGTGTGTGTGTATTAAATTCAAATCTACAATAATTACTACAAAATTATAACAACTTTTAAATAGACAAAAACTTATTATTTTGTATAGTTACAAAATTAAAAATTTAAGTAATCTTGTAAAAAATGATAATTATTTTGAAAACTATTTTGAAAAATATATTTTTAAATAATTTTAATTTTAGGAATATTTAAAAATGAAATTAGACAGAGAGAGCCAAGGAAAGTGCAATTAGAGAATTGAAATATAATTCAAGACTCGATAACTTTTGTGGGATATTTAGATTCTTGAACTTTTTGATACTTATGAGTCTTCATTTTCTAATTATTAAATCTCTAGATCAACAACTTTAACTTTATCAGCAATAGTAACAACACTGGTTTTAGACATTACCTGCTATAGTGATTAATAAATAAAAATGCGAATTATAATTTGTTAATTATGGAATAAGTGTCATAATAAAATGGTTGGAGTTTGAATTTGTTAAATTGGGGGAAAACTTTAATATAAGTCATTTGATTAAGTAGGGAATTTGACAAAATTTATATAATACAAATTGACGTATTTGATGATAGTTTATGAGAAAATAAGGAAGTTTATTAAAAGATAAGTATATATTATGGTTTTGAAATGAATTGTAATTTCTTAATTAATAAAAATTGGGAATATAAGAAAAATAAATGTTGGAAAAGTTATAAATGGCTCTTTAGGCTTAAATAAGTGTTTTGTGGCTTTTGTGTTAATCACTTGATCGAATTGTAAATTATAAACAACTAATAATTTTGTTGTGACAAATGGCATCTTTAAAAGCTTGTAAAATAGAAACTTTAAATGTTAATTTTGTCTGGTTGCAAGTTGTAGATATTTGTGTTTAAAAATAAAATAATTAAATTGTGAAATTTCCTTGTGGTAAATTTAAGTTCACTGAATTATTACAACACTTAAGTTGCAAGTGTTTTACAAAAAAAAAATGGAAGAGTTATAAGCATTGTGAAAATTGTAAATTTTCTTTACAACCTCTACTATAGGGCAAAAATATGATAAATAAGTGTATATAATTTTATTATGTTTGTTTTGATATAAATTATGTTTAATAATGAGGCGATGTAATTTCTTTGTAATAACCTTTTAAATACAATGTATAATAGAATACGTTTAGGCCAAGAATGTGGTCACAATAGTCTAATTACTTTGTTAATGACCTCATTAGGACTAATAGGCCTTAATTCCTTAATTAAGGAAGGAGGCTTCTAGAGCAAACAATTTGTACATAGTTTTCCTCCTACCTCCTCCTTCTTAGAACATAGTAAGCGGTAAGTAAAGAAAACAAGACGAAAAACCATTCCAATCCAAATCTTAGCCTCTTAATTCTACAGACTAATGAAATTGAGTTATAGATTGTTGTCTCCATCAATTTATTCCATCAGTTTTCTCTCTTATGATTATCTTCATTTATTGTATTTGATAACCAAGTCTTGCATGAAGCTGAAATCTTTTCTACAGGCTTGGATAAGGTCTCTTGAAGCTTCAAATTGAGTTTTTGCTATCAATCTTGCTGTAAATTTCTATCCTAGATCCAGGTTAGTGTATCTCAAAACTTTCTGGTTGAAATACAATGTCTGTGTGAGATTTTATTGTAATAACTGTGTATTGTGAAAATTTTCAGTTCAATGGTTTGATGGTTTCACTTTGAGAAATAACACCTTTCTTAATTTCTATTTGTTTCGAGTGTTATTTTCTTTAGTATGTAGCCTAAAAATTTATTAGTGATTCTGTAAATTTTCAGTGGATAAAAACAACGAGAGATCAACTAAAAGTCGATCTAAAAATGCAATTAGGAAAGTGACGACTTCCCTGGAAAATTGCATCCAAGGGGTTGACCCACATTCTTCTTGGGTCGACAGAGGGGTCGATCTAGGGAAAGCATGGGTCGACTCACCCAAAATTGATTTCTTGGGTGGTCGGATCCCTGTTGGACCAAAGTACTTGCGTTATTTTTCAAAGGGTCGAGCCTCTTTTGTGCTGCATGTTGGACCATTTGAAGGCCTCTTTGCAACAACAAATGCAAATGTTAAAAAGTGATGTTTCTAGCACTAGACCGAGGCTAATTCAAATTCATGTCCATTATTTAAAAGAAGAACGTATTTACATGATGCTGTGAATGAAATTTATACATATTTGGTGTATATTTGTTGATTATTGTGTAATGATCCTACACATTGTGCATGTTTTAATATCATTATTTCATTATGAGTTTTTTGTTAAACTTATATAGCTGTGAGACAATATATTTACAAGGATATATTATTTAAGGGTAAGTTTGCTCACATCCCTAAAAAGTTTGTAAATTAGGCTCACATCCAATTAAATGTTTCATATTTATTAGGTTCCTATTTTTCGAAAAATCATCAAAAAATTACGTAAATTCGTAATTAAATAAAACAACTAATCATCATCAAAATCATGCGTTAAAACTACCAAAAAACGCACCGAAAACCAAAATAACATAAGAACAACGAAATAGCAGTATTAAGCATCAAAAGAAGCACTAATTTTTAAATAGTTGCATGCGTTTATGAATATATTTTAGTTATGCATCAAATATCTGTATAAATGCATACATGTATGCAGTTAAACTGCAATATATGCATCGTTTTATGCATATATTCAATTCTGGCTGGTTTTAACTGCTTTCAAACCTTGTTGCATACATGTATGCATATATAAGGAATAGATGCATACATTCATGCCACCGTTCATAAGCCTTCCTCTGTTATAACATTTTTGCATACACGTATGCATATATACAGAACAAATGCTTACATGTATGCAACTATTCGTAACACATGCAGCTTAGTTTAACTTTATATACATACATGTATGAAACTATTAACAATATATGTATATTGGTCCAAATTTTCAACTTAAAACACTGGATGAATATAAGCATACATGTATGCATATATTCAGTATTTGTGCATACACTTATGCAACTTTTTTTTTACAGTTGCTTCTGGAAATATTTGCAATTTTTTTTTACAGTTGCTTCTGGAAATATTTGCAATTTTTTGATTTTTTTTTACATTGCAGCACATAAATTTGTTTGAAAAACATGTAACCCCTAAAATAGGGACCCGCTTTAAATATGAAACTTGCAGTGGATGTTGTTCTAGTTTTGAACATTAATAGGGATGTATGCCAATTTCCACATTATTTGAATTAAACCATCTCAAAGCAATAGTATAAAACTATATTTTCTAATATATATATATATATTAAAGAAATAAATTAAATTCTTTGAAAACTATTTACAAACCTATTTTCTTGTCAATCAAGTACTTTCAATATATAAACTACACACTATTTGCACCTTCGAGAATATGAAAACGTGAGTTAAACGATATAATACATCATGTGGTATGAGACTTGTAGATTAATTATATCGGTTAATTATAGACTCGTCGATCAAAGTAAATTTGTTGACTTTGAAGTGTGAAGTGGGCTATCCCTTAGTAAATGCCTAGGGAAACATACGATATAGGATATATCGTTTTCACTTCTTTAGTTACTATTTGGAAGTTCGTGAAGTATTCTGTGGCATTGTTGGTGCTGGTACTTGGAAACGTGGGTCCTAAATACACTATAACTTAAGGTCATTTGGCTAAACTTTGAACTGGTGGGTCATAAAATTATACTTAGTGAAAAGATGATATAGGTGGGTCATAAAAATTATACTATTGGGATAGTTGAGACTGGTGGAACAATAGTTTATAGAGTTAGACAGGCCGGAACCGGTAGGCCATATATGGGACTGTGAGTTCTATATCAATATCTGGTAGGTGATTAGGACATCCTAAATTTATGGCTAGTAGGCTAATTGGACTGGTGTGTCCAAGTGTTTCATCTTGATTACTTTATGATGTTCGCATGGTGACTTAGTGTTCGTTGATTTGGATAATCTCACCTTACTAGTATGAACTAGGATTTATATATCTCGTTGGTGGGAAATTAGTGGTGAGCTATTAAGTATTACCATCTTATTACTTTGGAACCTTTATCGGGTTTAAGATGTCCATATGGTGTTAATAGTGATGTTCTTGATGCGGTGTAACTCGGTGATCCATACCGTTTTGTTCCTTTGTAAGGATTAAGTCATTTGTGTGTGTTCCTAACTCTTAGTGTTTTATTCATGACCTTGTTGTTGTAGCTTTACAACACGAATCAATTCATATCGTAGAATCTCTTAAAAGATTATCACCCCAAGACTAATTAGTGTATTGCTTTATTATCATTCTATTGATATTTCAACTAGACTGACCCATATGTGTTAATGCTCGGGTAATGCTGAGATTTTGTAGGTAAGGCCTAAGGTGACCCTTAGATGTTAGCTTCATCCTTGGATGTCCTAATTAATGTTGTTTAACTCACTAGTTTTGATCGGTTTCATGTATTTGTGATTAGAAACCTTTTGTTGTATACATTTTATGGGGATAAAACTATATGTAGTATTCTATAATGTACATGAAGTGTATATATGTGTACATGTGACTATAATACTATTATATGGAGTGTGATATATCTGATGATGCATGTCTTGCTCTGAACTGATCCTGTAACTACCATAATTTTATATTAATTAAGATATAAGTATGTCGAACTATTAAATAAAAAAGGTGATGCACTCCATCGACGTATTTAAGACTTATTTAATACAAGATTACAAATGATGGCTCTAACAAGACCTATTTTCCGCTCTAATAAACAGTATTCTCAGTAATACTCTTTATTACGGTGGGTCTCGAGGTGGGATGTTACAGCTTAGTATCAAGGTCGATTCAGAACAAAACATGAGAAAACATAAAAAATATGCACTATACATTACATCAAGGTACATTACGCATAGGGTATCATCCTTAGCATAAGTCATCTTTAATCGTATTCTTAACCCCTTAGGTATCTTTACGAGATATGTTTAAGAAAACCGTTTGAGTTTTGCACTATTCCTCTTTTACCACCTTTAATCTATGACATCCTATTCTATACATAATCCAATTTTATCTTGAATTTCAGCTTATGTAAAGCAGAGGTCGAGGTCGTGCTCCGGGTGCAAGGCCGTCCAGTGGCTCACACCTCGAGGAGAGGGTTGATTCGATCAGTGGCACCCGCCTCAAAGGGGTATACATGTCGACCAAGCAGATTTTACAACTTATCCGGAATACCCAACCTTATGCTACCCACTCGTTCCTCTCCACCGCACAAGACGACATTTCCGCGGATATGTAGCAGTTTCTCTTACATCGGTGGAAAACCTTTTAAGGGCACCAAACCATGTTTGCTAGTTCAAGCCTGATTCGAACTTGCGAGCATATATTTAATGGGACAGAGATATCTAGCCATCATTGTGTTCTTGTAGCATCAAGTATGTTATAACGTCGTGCATTAGATTGGTATGATCTTCTTGTTGCGGAGCTTGACGAGTCTACACTTGAATGGAAGTAATTTAGGGAATTCTTTGAGCTCAAATTCGTTTTGGAATCCGAGAAAGCAATCCTGGTTTGATGCTTTCTCGAGCTTAAGCAGTTGAAGATGTTGGTGTTTGGGTACGTTTCTCATTTGAGGACTTATCCAAATATGGCCTTGAGCATATTAGTATCCCTTACCAGAAGAATCTCAAATTCATGACTAGCTTAGGAAGTACTTGAGGAAATTTCTTTTGTTGCAATTTAGGTCTCATTTGAATACTTATTGGACGTTGTGCTTCATCTTGAAGCAGTTGAAAAAGAAAAGGAGACTGGCGATGAAATCGAATATCATAGTGATTCATACAAAAAAAAAATTCAACCTTACCAGTCAAAGTTCATTCCTCAAAAGAAAAGAAGAAGCCTTATTGCCATGTTTCTCCTTTTAGTGCTACTCCTCATAAACATAAGCTATGTTTTAACCATAAAGTACGAGATCATCTTTCTAGAGATTGCCCGAGTCCACTTTTGTATCAAATCTTCCATCAAGAAGGTCACTTTTCTACTAGGTGTCCAAAAGCTCATAACGGCCTACAACCTGGGATGGTTAATATAGTAGAGGGCTCAAGTGGTTTACCTCAGCAGTGAGGTACAATTTTATCTTGAGAAGTTCATTATTATTCTAAGTTTATTTCTTTAGAGTTCAGTTGGATATGGATGCGTTGTGCACATTTGTATTGGAAGGGCCCGATGGTGTTCTTCCTACTTATGGGTGTGTTTTGTATAGAGATTTCTCTTAGGATTTTAAATCCAAAGCTTTGAGGTGTCTGATTGGTGAATCTCCTGGGTTTTTTCATGTGCCATTATAATGAGTATTTCCTGAATTTTTAACAATTTCTGTGTTAGTTTTATTTAGTTGACCCACTGGCTTGGTGATTTGTCCTAAGCAGAGAAGCCTCCTTATCGATACTTGAAAATTATATTAGGTGTGATTGGTTACCCAAGTCAAGTTTGGGTTGTAATTGAAACCAAGAGAGAGTAAGTGGAAATCGTTATCTAACATATGGGTGAAAGTGGGTAAAGTAATTGGTGTGCGCAGCAGAAGCACATTGGTTGTTTCGGCTGAGCATGAAGATTTACTAATGTGTTAAAAATATTATTTGAGACATATATTGATATAATTGATGAAAAGATAAATATAAGGGGTTGAATTGTGATCGGTTGAAGATAAAAAGCCTTTAAGTTATTTTGGGTTTTAAGAGTAGCCTTAATAAGTGAAAGGGAGATTATTAATCATGTTGATGTGCCTAAACGTAGTTTAAGAATTATAGTCGAGACAAGGGAAACCTTGGGTCGATAGGGATTCCAAAACAACGTACGAGGGTCTATTGACATAAAAGATAATCCAAAAAATGGTTTTATTGTAAAGAATTGATTTAGAAAAAAAATTAAAAATATTTTGGAAAATTGATTTATAAATCTATTTAACAAAATGGCTTTAGAGGAGTTGAGCATTATTAAATATTAAGAAGTGACTTTTGAAATTTATTAATGATTTACAACTAATGTTGGTAGAGTTTAAGACTTTATATATAATAAAAATGGATTTAAAGCATCGATTGAACTTTCAGTTTAATTTCAGTCTTGGGATCTTAAGAAGTGACTTTCAGTATAATGTTGGTAGATGTCTTGTAATTAAGGTTCAAGTAAAAAAAATTGTTTCGGGAAACACAGTTATTTCACGACTAAATCCTATTAAGTGAATATGATGGAAACTTGGCTTTTATGGGAAATCAAGAAAATGTTAACCCAATCTTAGGTAATTAAAGTCTTAAGTAAACTAGAGTTTTATTAACTCATCATCTTTTATAAATAATAAATAAGTGGTTATTTGGTGTAAATAATGATTTTGATATATTTTTTAATTTAGGACATTGAAGTGAATCCAACTATGTAAGTCGACATTTGAGACATTTTATCAAGAGTTTTCGGCATTAGTGTCCTCCGTATCTTCATTTTAAATTTTGACTAGTTCTTAAGTGAAAACAATTATCTTTTCCTATTCCATTCGATCGAACTCTTTGTTTTCGTGCTCTTTCTTTATTACTGAAGACTTGAGTTCCTACAAACTGCCTCTCATGCTGTGTGACCATGGTGTGTTGGGTGTCCTTGTAAGCCGACTGAATTCTCAACGGTCCTTGGGGTATGCCATTTAATTTCTAATTTTTTCTTCTGTTATTCGGGTCAAACTACCTAAAAACTATATCTAATCCATCAAAAGTTAGCACGATCAAAACCAAATCTACATGCAATATACAATTTTTTTTTATTTCTAATTTTCCTTCACCTTCCATGTCCTCTTTTCTTAAAATATTCATGTTGTTTGCATTCAATCTCGGACCACTCTCCAATGTATGCGCCACCATCTTCACTCTCTGTAACAACCCGGGATTTCAGAACCAATTTAAATTTTTTATTTTAGCAATTGTAATGGTTTTGAATATTTAAAATGATTTATTTTAAATAACAAGGACTAAATATTTATTTTAATCGAAGTTAAAACATATAAATTTATTATAAATATAAAACGAGCTTGAAATGGCGCGGTAGTTTGAAAATTCGATTTTAAATTTCAATTGAATGTATAGAATTCAAAATAAATCGGATTTCAGTAAAACAAGAAACATTTGAATCTGTTTAATTATATCTTTCTAATGAATGTGAAAATTTGAGATTTCATAACATAAATTGAAAGTTATGTCTACTTTAAAATTTAAAATAGTCGTTATGGAATTTATATATATATATATATATATATATTAATATAATATATAGCCTTTAAAAATAGCGATTTTGCAAACGACTTCCATTTTTTACGAAACCAATTTTGTTAGATTCAGAATATCAAATTATTGCTAGAAACCAATTTTCATAATTTTTGGAATTAATATGTGAGCATGGTGAATTTAAACGTGTTTGGTAATTTCAGTTTGAATTTAATCAACTGGAAAATGGCCATTTTCCAAACGGTCTCCAAATTCGACGAAATTAGTTTTGTTAGGACTGTATCGTCAAAACATAGCTTGATTTATTTTTCTGGAATTTTTGGAGTTAGTATGTGGCCCCAGTAAATTAAAATGTACGTTGAATTCAATTTTGAACGTTATATTCATTTATATTTTAACTTTAATGAAAACTGATCGAAACAGTAGAATTGGCTTATAAGGCATATTACACGTGTGCAGAATGGGGGTATTTAGTTAGGGACTACATTCATTGGGTTCGATTTGGAGTTCGAATGAAAAAGTAACTTTTTGGAGAATAAAGTAATTAAATAATTAATTATATATACGGTCAGACCCCTCTTTCCTCTCTCCATGGTCAAAAAAAAGAAAGGACCCCGTCATTCCTCCCTCCCCTTTCCCACCGCGCCCCCTAGTACCCCCGCCGGCCTCCTCCTCCTCCCCTCCTCTACCTCTCTCTCTCTCCTTCCTCCTCTCCTCTCTCTAATTCTTTAATTTGCAAAAACCCTAAGCCCTAAATCCTAAATCCACCAACCACCACCACCGTGGACCCCACAGCTGCACCCCCGCCCTTCCCCTTGCCCTGACCGGCGCCGCCTCCGGCTATTCCAGCTCCGGTCGTGGGCCCGCCATCACCAAAAACTCATTTTTCACAAAAATCCCGTTATGTAAATAACACTCTGTCCTTCTTTAGCCAATAACTCATAAAGCATGCATTTTTAGCCAAAACCCATAGTACTAAAGTAGAAGAGCACGGTTTTCCAATTGATTTGAGTATATGGAAGTCATATTTTGGATTGTGGAGTTATTCAGAAAGCGCGTCCAAAGTCTACTATCCAAATACTGTCTTTTCACAAATTTTGACGAAATGAAGCATTTTCGGGAAAAAGTCCAATAGGCGAAAGTTGTCCGGAATGGCGCGCTTAAGCTAGAACAAAAGATGGCGTGAAGATTGGAGCTCATTTGCAAATTCTGGAACCAGAACAACAAATTAGAGCGTCAGAAAATAACGGTGGAGTGGATCCCAATGTGAGAACTCTTTCTCACTCAAATTATTTTGCAGTTAAATATATTTTAGGTTGCAGACGGGGCTTAGTAGCTCCTGAGAATATTTATTTGTACAAACCATGGTTGTTTGTTGGTATGGATTGAATTGTGGTTGTAAATTTGGTTGTGTTGAGAAATGATTGTATTGTGGTTTTAGTAGACCGTTTCGCGCTGCGGCCGTTGGCGAATTTCGACCATTGACTTCAAATTGACATTACGGGAGATCCGACCGTTGGATTCTCCTAAAACCGGAACCATTGGGATCGTATTGAAAAGAGATTTCCAATGAATATAAGAGATTTGAAATCTAACGGTTGGATTTGGAATTATGTCCAAATCAAATTTGGAAAAGGTTGCTATGAATGCAGTTTGGTGGCCGTTATTGGAAACCGACTGTACGGGCCTTTATAAAATTATTAAAAGTATTAATAATTTGTGTAAAATCATAATAAATGATTTGGAAAGATTTTGGATGAAAAATTCCCTTTTTAAAAAGATAAAAATATATTTTTATCAAAACGAACTAGTTAATAACTAGAAAAATAATCCAATGTTTTTAAATAAATAAATTGGATTAGTGAATGGTTTTTAATCTAACCAGAATTTTCCAATCTATGAATTGGAATAGATTTGAACATTAATTATCTTTGAGAGATTTTGATATTGGATTCCGTGACTGTACATATATTATGGATGAATTTAGAATATAGATATATAGCGTTATTACCCATACGATATGTGTTGGTTTCAGAATTTGATATTGAATGCAAGCTGATATAATTTCTGTTTAGAGCCTTATATTTAATATCAAAATGGATTTTGGGTTTTTCTAAGTGGTGTCTTCGGTAACACTATTCTTAATCCTCATGTGAAAAGAATAAATCTTTTAATTAAGATTGTTAGAGTTTCCAATTATATTTGGTAATTGGAATAAAATGGAATGTGAATTTGGTTTATTGTGAACTGTGCTTTAAACGACATTCATTCTTTAACTCGATTAATAGTATAATGTGATCTTGAATATATAAATCTTTTATTAAGATTTAATGGAAATTTTCCAAAGTAAAGTTTTCCAATTTAATATATTAAATTGGAATTGAATGGAATTCGATTTGGTAATAATCGAAGTGAGCTTCTGTGGAGGAAAACTGTTAATATATATAGAATTTAAAAGGCTTTGTTCGTTATTCCATTCATATTATTAGTTGGATACGGAAATTGATATCGATTATATATTGATCTATTTTCCGTGAAGATTCCATAATTAATGGAGTGTGATTTTGGGTTTATCGTGAGCTGTATTTTAAATGACATTGGTTGTTTAACCTAGTTAAAGACAGGGGTATATGTCTAACATTGTATTTTGAACTATATTGTTGATCTCTGCTAAATATATATCTATTTGGTGGCAGAGAATTTATTCTCTTGCTTAACACCCTTCTTTGAGACGTATGAGCTTAGAGGTTATATATATATTAGTAGAAATCAATGGTACGGTGTAGATTGTTGATGCGACATGTTTGATTTCCCAAAGTTAAATAATCATTGATAATGATCTTTGGGAAGATTAAAACTAAGTGGAGTTTTAGTGAATCTTTAATTAGATTGAAATGTGAATGTGATAATTTAAATTATCAAAATTTTGAAACGATCGAGAATGGAGTATCACCAGTTTTGCTCCAAGCGATAGTTAAATCTTTAATTATATTTGAACGGGAAATGGTAATTAATTTTACCGATAACACCATGGTTTTAGATATGGAGTATTACAGTTTTGCTCCATGGGATGAATAGGTGGGGATTGGGAAATAAAACAAATGATTACTTCGGTAAGGTTCGCTAATCCCGACTAGTTTGGAAAACCTTAATTTGGTTTAAATTGTGAAAAGGATATTTGAATAAAATAATATTCTAGATTGGAATGAGCGCATGTCATATTTGTGTAGCACTTGTTTATGAGATACACGAGTTATTCGGAAAGACCAGGTTTATGCCCATTCTGAATAACTGATTCGACGATACGTCAACGATGAAGACGATGGTTGAAGACCGGAGATCTTCACATCATTTGGATGATTATTGATGTCTTGATTAGGCTGTTTACCCAAGACAAGGTAATATGTGGTGATCATCCAAACGTACTTTGAGATCGACGTGATATGCAAGGACCTCTCTCCTGTATTGGGCATATGGGACGAGGAATAAGGTGCCTCCGGTTTCATTCAGACCCAGAACGAACTAGTAAATGGATGTATATCTGACATTGTATTTTATTATGTGTTAATTGATTTCTATTAAATATATATCTATTTGGTGGTGGAGAATTTATTCTCTTGCTTAACACCCTTCTCGGAGACGAATGAGCTTAGAGGTTATATATTGATGGATATCAGTCGCATGGCGTGAATTGTCAGTGTGGCATGCTGAGATGCAAGTGATCAAGGTTTTTATTGAAAAGCAGAGTCTTGTAGTTGATGATTAAAGCATGACTTTAAATAGCATAGCTTTGTGTATAGCGTTAATTCACGAGTCTTACACCCGGTATGAGTCAAAAACGGGATAAGGGACCCAAGGAGTGCACGACATTTCTTTCTAGCTATTGGTGGTGTCATGGTATGGAGCCCAGACATTAATTTATTTTTACCTGTGTGGATGATGGAATGCGAGGCGCATCAGATATTGGTCCATATTGGCCAAGTGATAGGTCCGACAGGACCAGGAAACGTGTGTTCAGGAATTGCCAATCCTCAAATGTATGAGAGGACCGGCCTTGGAGGATCCAAGGGTTCACTGAGGGGAATCCTGAGGCATTTTCTAGAGTGTCTCGAAGTCGGCGAGGAGTACATCCATTGCCTCGACTCATAGATGGAATCCAATTTCCAATACGTGACATTTTGATTTTAGTTGTAAAACCTAGTATGGCGACATGATATATGGTACCCATGCCTTCTACAATTGATACATTTATATTTTAAGTTGTTTTTGACACTATACACTTATAGTAACATCAAAATGATTTGTTTTAAATGTACTAAGCATATTTGGCTATTATAAGGAAAAACTCTATCCTCCGGCTTGCATTGCATTGTGCGATGGGACCTAAGTCTTATAATAGCTTCATTTTTCGAAAAGCGTTGCGCTATTTATAAACTGTTTTATGCACTGGTATTCTTGGAAGTAAATCCGTTCTATATTATATGGTGTGGTTCCTTGATTTACGTTATTTTTAAAGTAAAGATTTAATAACTGTTTTAGTTCTCACACCAGCCCCATGACTGACCTGGAGTTTATTGTTTTAACCTAAACTCTGAGTGCCCATATTTTCCACATGTGCAGCTAGTAGTTTTGGCTTTGCAAATATTATTTTCACAGGATCCTGGATTTACAGCTGGAGCAATATTCGGAAAGCTTTGTATCTGTGCATCTCTTTCAGTTGTGTTATGTATTATTTTTCCGCTGCTTTGTAATTTAATTCTCTGATATTTTTTCTGATGTATATTATTTACTCATACTCTGTTATACTCTTTTACTCTGATGTAATTGTTGAAACAGCAATGAATTGTTTTATTGTTTGTGTTCCGATTGTCGTGTTCTCATTACAATTCGTGTTTTCCGGTCTTCTCGAAGGCTAGTGAATTCGGGTCATAACACTCTCTCTCTAAAAAGATAAATTATCGCACTCCAATCAGATCGTTTCAATTTATTAATATATTTAACTAAATAGGCAGATAATACCCAAAGATTGTACTAAGAACAAGGGTTGATTATTTGATTACATGTAATGATAACAAAGTATTGAGTGTTGATTAGGATATATATATATAATGAAGCAAGTACATGAACTTGACAGTTTTACATATTAGGGTGAAATAAATATAACATATTTTGGCCTTTTTTTCTTTTTTACTTTACTTATCGTTTTAAGTGATTTTGAAGTATATCCATCTGTTAACTATTAATATTTCCCAAACTTATTATTAATTCACTTTTTAATAGATTATATCAAAAAGGATGCTTTTGAACATACATTCTGGCATCAACATGCATTATTAAAAATAAACAAAATGCGTTCATCGTGAGCTTGAAACAAGATATAAATATTTAAAATAGTATGTAACTTGGTGTACTAAATTCTAATAGATGGAATATGAGTAACTAGGATATAAGATTTTCCGTATCCACTATGGCACTCCTAGCTTATCAAATGCATAACCTACACCATAAGGAACTTGAATATGTGCATTACCCAATAATCCTCCCATTTAACTCTACAATATAGTATCGCCTTGCAGCCGTGATGATTCATCCAAATGAAGGCCTTTCTTGCCACATCCTTTCCTGGCATTTCTCAAAAATGATTCAGGCCTCAAAACCCATCCTCTACTCTAACCAGCAAGTGGCATAAGTGTATATTTTGCAAATATGATCGGAAAATGGGATAAGTTCATCAATATCAGATTGAGAGTGGTGTTTAATAGTGTGAATTAAAAATAAATTTCGTTTATAATAGGACTGATTGGTAGTTGGTTGAAGTAATAAAGGCTTTCAGGTATAATAGAAGATAGAGCAGTCATTGACAGTCTTGGAAGCATGGGAGGGCAATGGCTTACGATGGATAGCATCATGGCGGTGGTTTTCAGTTCAGATGGTTGTCTGGACAAGTGAGATATAGGGAGAGAAAAAGAAGAAAGAAGGACATAGAGTGGAGGTAGGGTGAGTGACGAAGAGGAGATGGGATTGTTGTGTCAACAAGTGAGGCAGCTGATCGGGAAAGCAAAATTTGGGGTAGGTTGTGATTAAATAGAAAGAGAGGATACAAAAGAAGGAACTGAATCAAAATTGGGTATCCAAGCTTTTAATGTGAAATTTTATCCCATTTTACATGTATTTTCAATGTTTTTCATTTGTACCACATCGATCTAAAAGGAATAATATTCTTTGAAATTAGTTTAGTTTGATCAATTTTTTTAAAATTATATAAGTAATTACTAATCTTATTTGAACTTTAATCATGACATAAGATTATAAATATTCTCCAAAATCATTATTGAAATATTAAATGCAAGAAGAAAAGAAATAACATCCATATTGTCTTGTTTGCTTTAGATTTAGAGTTTGGGAACTTTAGATTTTAAATTTGGGAGAATTAAGGGACAGCTAATAAATTGTTTAGCCATAATAATGAATATTCTTTCATGTATGTAAATAAAGGTTGATAAATTCAAATAGTGAAAAAGGTAGTAGTGTGCTAGTTGGAATGATTAAACATGGTCGTTTTTTTGTATAATTGAAAGTGGTGGTGCTTTTCCTGTTTGAAAGGTCATATCATATTGCCGTAAAACCGCTTATTATTACCTAAAAAATTAAAAATAAAAAAGGTACAACTTGATCATTTATTTCTTATTTATAAGGGTTTTTTTCCATTGTCGTTTTGTAGTGTATTTTTTATTTCTTTTATTAGTTTAATAGATTTTTTTTATTCCATTGCAGAACAATGAACAATTTGATAGTGACTTGCTTTAAAAAAATGAGTTGGAAGAAAATTAAGAAGATTATACTAATGATATAGAAGAAGGTAAGAATAACAATGATCATGTTCAATTTTTTGATTGAATATTTCACAATTGATAGGGTATGATAACTTTCAATTCATTTCCTAATTATAAGTGATTAATTTGAGTTATAATAGTTTAAAGAACTTAGAAGTAGAATGTTCATAAATAATCTAGATTTTTGATTTGAATGAGGTGTTAGTTAAAAAAATAAGGACTTTAAGGCTAAATTAACACTAGAGATGAGGGAAGGTGAATAATATTTCCTAATTTATGTGACTTTTTTGAATCTTTTAAGATTGTACTTGTAATTATGTAATTAACAATCATAGACACAATCATCGGATCAAAACACAAATAAAAGTAAATAAAATAAAATAACACACCAAGATTTTATACTGGTTCCAGGTTATTATACATCTACTTCTGTTCAATTCCTTGTACGATTTTCCTTTAATACAATGTCAATTAAAAAAATATCTGATTTCAACGTTACGACGCACACCCTTTAGAATTTTCGACTTCTAAGTAAAGTCATATAGATTTTTAGAGTAACTAAGCATACCGAACATATTTCCAAAGCTTGGCCGAACATATTAGATTTTCAGTATTGCAAGCATACTCAACTGATTTTCGAGGCTCAACAACATCTAATTAATTTAGGTGATCGACCTCACCAAAAATTATAGTAGTAAGATTTGATATAGTTTTATAGGCTCAGATCTTTAATCTTTGATAGCAGTTGATCCTATAACTCTAGAATAGCACTTTGATCTTGATTTGATGAGAGAGAGCGTGGAGATTAGGGTGTGAATGATAAGGAATCAAACCAATGTTAATGAACTTTGATTACGGTTGAATTTTAACAAAGTTCGAGTATAATTTGATTTTAGAAAGGTGAAGTAAATACAGGAGAGATAAAATGAGAAATTATTTATTGAAAATTCACTTAGAAGTATGACATTCATAAGGAAAAAATGGTTATGTCCATTTGCGAAGAGAAAATATGAAGAGATGCTTCTTTTGAAATTTAATTCTTGAAAATCACGGCTAATATGTCGACATATAGAGGTAGAGCATGCCGACATACTTTGTGTATTTTTGGGGAAAAAATATGATTTAAATTTTGAAAATCCATTGCGTTGTAAAAGGGAATTATTAATGGGACTCCAATTTTGGTTAAGGGAGGGAAAATTTTAAGGGGAGTCCTTATTTATTGTTTGTTAAGAGGGAGATTGGATTTAAAAAGTTAAATACAAAAAGAGACCAAACTACCCTTCCCTACATATCACATGTTGGTAACCCTAAAATTTCAATTCTCTAAACATCAATCGATAGAAAACCTCGCTACTTTAAAAATCAAATTAAATCGCATACCTAAACCTAATTCATCCGCTATAGTTCGAACGAAAATGACAAAGAGAAAGCAATTAGATCCCAATGTAATGGTGCAAACTTTGGAAAGGTTAATTCAATCGCCTTTTCTTTTTTGAAATCAACTGTTTGATGAAGAAGAGGAAAACGGTGGAGGGTTGTAGTGTATATGCTGAAAAAACATAGGGATTATAAGGTTATTACTAGAATTTTTATTTATTATTTTAAGGGGAGGCATATTTATTTTGTCCTCCCCTTAACAATTTTAAAATTATTTAAAATTGTAAACCCCTTAACCAAAATTGCAGTCCCATTAACAATCCCCTTGTAGAATAATTTGGATCATTGTAAAATCATTTAAAGATAGATTATATATATATATATTTCAACGAATATTAGGCTTAAATTCTCAAAATCAACCTTAATAAACGAAAACAGCTTTCTAGAAAATGATTTTATATTCGATTCCTATAATTTAATTATTGAAAAACTATGTCAATTATATCAGTATTCAGTGAATAACTACAGAATTTTTGCAGTTTTACCCAAAAAGTATATAAATGTCTACAATTATTCAGTGAATAATTGCATATATTTGTGAATCTTTTGATGAATAATTGTATAAATTTCCTTGAACTTTTAACGAATAGTTTCGGGACTGTCTATTACTTTTTAATAAAATTACACAATGTTTGCAATTATTCACTGGATAATTGCATAAGCTATGCAATTACTTGGTAACATAATTCTAAGGACCTAATTTACATACTTTTATGTTAATGATGTTTGGTGTATTTTGAAACTTAAGAAGGAATTAAGCCAAACCATCCCTTTTTTATCATAATAAAACTTTATAAATAATTTTGCAAGATTGATATATATATATATATACACATACACAAAAAACAAATAAAATTACAAATTATAAGTTTATTTCTTTTGAATCAAAATAAAAGTATAAAAGTATGTGTGTTTGTGTGTATTAAATTCAAATCTACAATAATCATTACAAAATTAACTTATAAATATGCAAGAAACTTATTATTTGTATAACTATAAAATATAAAATTTAAATAATCTTGTAAAAAAAACATGATTCTTATGAAAAAGATATTTTTAAATCGTTTTAAAGTTAGGAATATTTAAAAATGAAATTAGATAGAGAGATACAAGGAAAGTGTTATTAGAGATTTGAAATATAATTCAAGACTCGATAACTTTTCTGGGATATCTAGATTTCTTAAACTTCTGATACTCATGAGTCTTCATTTTCTAATTCATAAATCTCTAAAGCAACAACTTTAACTTTAACGGCATCAGTAACAACCCAGGTTTTAGACGTTACCTGCTATAGTGATTAAGAAATTAAAATGCGAATTTTTTTGTTAATTGTGGAATAAGTGTCATAATAAAATGATTGGAGTTTTAATTTGTTAAATTGGGGTAAACTTGAATATAAGTCATTTGAATAAGTGGGGAATTTGAGAAAATTTATATAATATAAATTGATGTATTTGATGATGGTTTATGAGAAAATAAGGAAGTTTATTAAAAGATAAGTATATATTATGGTTTTGAAATGATTTGTAATTTCTTAAGTAATAAAGGTTAGAAATATAATAAAAATAAATGTTGGAAAATTAATAAATGGATCTTAAAGCAGAAATAAGTGTTTTGGGGATTTTGAGTTAATTACTTGATCAAATTGTAAATTATAAACAAGTAATAATTTTTTTGTACCAAATGGCATCTTTAAACGCTTGTAAAATAGAAACTTTAAAGGTTAATTTTGTCTGGTTGCAAATTGTAGATATTTGTGTTAAAAAAAGGGGGGTTTTTAGCCTTAAGGACAAAATGACAAAAAAATTATTCCATAAGGACAAGGGGCTAAAATTTTAGTGTAAAGGGAGGAATTCATAGGCCCACTGTATTTCCTCCCTTTACACTAAAATTTGTCCTTATGGATAAAATTTTAGCCCCTTGTCCTTGTGGAACAATTTTTTGTTTATTTTGTCCTTTACATTATTTTCATGAAAATAAAATAAATAAATTGTGAAATTGCCTTGTGGCAAATTTAAGTTGATTGAATTAATACAAAACTTATGTTACAAGTGTTTTACAAAAAAATAATGGAAAAATTATAAGCTTTACGAAATTTGTAAATTTTCTTTACAACCTCTACTATAGTGCAAAATATGATAAAAAGGTATTTATAACTTTATTGTGTTTATTTTGGTATAAACTATGTTTGGCAATGAGGCGATGATGTAATTTTTATGTAATAACCATTTAAATACAATGTATAATAGAGTATTTAGGTTAGAGTGTGGTCACAACGGTCTAATTACTTTGTTAATAACCTATTAATGGGCCTTAATTCCTTAATTAAGGAAGGGGGATTCTGGAGTAAACAATTTGTACGTAGTTTTCCTCCTTCCTCCTCCTTCTTCTTAGAACATAGTAAGTGAAAAGTAAGAAAAAAAAACCATTCCAATACAAATCTTAGCCTCTTAATTCTACAAACTAGTGAAATTGAGTTATAAATTGTTGTTTGCAGCAAACTAGTCTATGCCATCAATTTTCTCTATTGTGATTATTTTCATTTACTGTATTTGATAACTAAGCCTTGCATGTAGCTGCAATCTTTTCAGCAGGCTTGGATAAGGTCTCTTGGAGCTTCAAATTGCCTAAAAATGGAAGGTCATATCATATTGCCGTAAAACTGCTTATTATAACCTAAAAAAATAAAAATAAAAAAGGTACAACTTGATCATTTATTTCTTATTTATAAGGTTTTTTTTCCATTGTCGTTTTGTAGTGTATTTTCTATTTCTTTTATTAGTTTAATATTTTTTTTATTTCATTGCAGAACAATGAACAATTTGATAGTGACTTGCTTTAAAAAAAATGAGTTGGAAGAAAATAGAGAAGATTATACTAATGATATAGAAGAAGGTAAGAATAACAATGATCATGTTCAATTTTTTGATTGAATATTTCACAATTGATAGGGTATGATAACTTTCAATTCATTTCCTAATTATAAGTGATTAATTTGAGTTATTGTAACGATCTCGAAATTTAAGAATTAAAAATGAATTAATAAATTTTAAAAATTAAAAAAAAATTATTTTTATTTGGTTTAATTTCAAAATTTTAGCATCTGAATATTCAGCGTTGCTTATCGGTAGCGCACGAAGTTGAAAACGTGCGTTAAACAGATATCATCATTAGTGCGTTCGTTGCATGAACCGGCAGTACCTTAGATTTCCATATATATATATCAACATAAATCCTTATGCATAAAAAAAATTGATGAAATAATAATAATAAAAAAAAATTATATGTATGAAAAAAAAAAAAAAAAAAAACAAACTCATGGGAATGGCGGTGGACTACTTGTTGCCCACCACCGTGTACCCAAATTGAAACATGAAAGGTATAAAGCAACATTTATTTAAATATTTTAAATGGACACTTGGTAGCAAATTGGACCTAAAGATTTACACGTGTCCTTGTTCTCAGATGGAACTCACCACGTTGCATTCAAATTTCCATCCGCACTCTTTCCTTTTATTCCCATTTTTTCCCTTTCTTCTTTCACTTTCTCCATCCGCTTTCCTACAGCACTCATTTTTCTTCCACCGCACATCACCCAACGCCACCCACTCCTCTCAAGTTTCCATCTTCTCCCTTCGGATCTCATTGCCGCCGGTCAAGGCTTCCCAACTCCGACCACCGCCGGCGTCAGTCGCCAAATCCGCCACCACTCCGACAGCTACAGTCTCCAATCCGTACCCCAGTGCTCGTCCGAAGTCTCGAGCTCAGTGCGTGAGTTTCTTTTGATTAGACTCCTTACGTATAGATCATGCTTGTATGTATTTAACTATATATACATATATATGTTTGATAAACCTTAGGTTGCTTCTTGCATAAATCATAATGGAACCTTCAGACAATACAATCTGTGATGACCATGAGTACTACTTATTTCTCCCGGCTGTAACAAGTCTAGGCGCATGCAGTATACATTCATGTATACTTAAACCCATATATATCTTTATGCGCTAGAACCTTAGTTGGAAGTTGCATGCATGTTTACACAAGCCAAGTATTCTGTAGCACCTTTGGGTTTATGGTTGTGCCTGTAGAAGGCTTGCGCAGGATACAGAGAAAAAAAAAAATATAAACTTGCATGCGTTTGGCATTTGCCAATACTTGCATGCGCAAGTAGTACTTAAGAAAAAAAAGAAAAAAAAAAGCATGGACCATTGCATGCGTTTGGACATTGCATGCGTTGGCACCTTAATGTGCCTATACTTGCATGCATGCGCAAGAAAAGAAAAAAAATATAGAGAACAACGTAATTGATGCATGCAGCATGCAAATATCCGCATGCATAGTTACCAAATGGAGTACAACTCATTTATGTTGACAGTAGCATAGATGCATGTTGCATGCAAGCCCATGCGTGAGGGCAAACTTGATTGCAAACCCATGTAAACTTTTGCTTATAGCACGACAATAAATTTTTTTTTTTTTTTTTTTTTTGGGAAAAAAAAGAAGAAAACAAACAAAATAGTAGGAAGAACCAAAAATGCATGCATGCATGCGCCTACCATTCATTGCATGCAAATGGTGGCTGTAGCGTGAGTTTGGACATTTGGATTTACTTGCATGCGCAAGCTAATAAAAAAAAAAGTAAAAGAAAAAAATATAGTGTATGTAAACTAAGCGGTATAACCGAAATCTTTTGCATATGCGTCGCATAAAAATTGATCCGCCAGTCTAAATAAAGATCGTGCCTTTGTTTTAGGTAACAAAGTTCCGCCTTGCAGCCGTTAGCGTCGTCCTGCTCATAACGTGTTTTCTCGCTTTTGCCACTGAAGGTGAGTTTTCTCACGCATGACTAATTTATTATTAAGTGAATTAGAAATTTGAGATGTTGATTCAAATGTTAAGGTGCTCTAGATTGTTTGTTCATGGTTGTGCACATGCTACACGCGCACCGTTCTTACATGACACTATGAATGGTTGTATGATATGTTATGTTATTATTCTCACCATGCAAGTACCTAGTTTAGAAGAAAAACGGGTTGAAATGATAAATACCCGAACCCCTGCATATTCGAATTGGTTTGGGATACGGGTTGAAATGATATACACCCGTGATTCGAATATTTGTAAGAACGGATTGAAATGATAAAATATCCGTGCCACTTGACCGTAGGTTAGGAAAATATATATACGGACACCGTGGCCAGTAAAGTTATTTTAAGATATTATGGCGTTTGGTGAATGGATTTTTGAAATTTTCAATACAAGGATATGTTAAATGCCAGCCCATGGATTGGGATTGGAACTGGACTAATATTATTTAATAAAAATAACAATTCACGGTTTTGAGCGATTCAGGTCTGACATGAGTGGGTTATTGTCGATTTGAATGGTTCGAAATTGTGGGTCGTTACAGTTGGTATCAGAGCAGAGGTTTAACCTTAGCTGTTGAGGTAAATAACTCATTAGAGATAGGGTGGAAACACCCTAGAATGAGTAAGATCAGTATCAGGATCCGATCTTTGTGAGAGAGCGTATTTTAAAAGTATGAGTATTTCAAGAAAATAGAAGTTTTCAAAGTATTTTAATTATAAAACTTCGACTTGAGTCAAATTCTTTGCCTCGTTCTCGATGTTCCAGATGGCTACCAGACGTAATACTGCTAGAGGCCGAGGTAGGGGTCGTGGAGGCCACTAAGGAGGCCACCCTGTCGAGCCTGAGCCACCAGTCAGGCCAGCCCAGCCCGCTCAACCTGTTAGGTTTACCAAGCTTTGTAAGGAGTACACTCATCTGGGAGGCGTTAAGTTTTCGGGTTCCGAATCGATCGTCGAATCCCAGAAATGGTTGGATGAATTGGAAAGAATATTTTCTGGTTTAGAGGTTACCGATGCACAGAAGCTTCAGATGGCACCTGAGCAACTTGCACTACCAACCCACCTAACTGTTACTTATGATTAAAGTTTTAAAATACGCTAAAAAGAAGAAAAAAAGGAGAGAAATTAAAGTTTATTGCATTAAAACACGTTAGCCAAATAAGAAAGGAACTAAATAATTAACACAAATTTGGACCATGTAGTAACGGTAGGATTGTTCAACCAATTTTGACATTCCTTACCATTCAATAGTGTCTCTCTTTCCTTAAAAATAGTTATACACGTTACTTTTCAAATCTGAAAAAAATTCATCTCTCCTTAAATTATGGCAACAACAAATCTTACTCTATCAGAGCAAATATTAGAAACACTGTACAGAATCTTAAATATCTCTCTCTGACAGAAACAAATATATGGTAACAGTGCATTGAGATTTCAAAATATACGGTGAGAGAATCCAATGCTATTTCCAAATAAAATAATTCGAACCGCAGAAATAAAAGCAGTCCATTTCTTCTGCCTCACGTGAAACATCTTTCTTCCTCCTGTACATTTCTCTTCACGCAACCAACTTCTTCCGCCCCATTTCAATATTTAGTTCTGAAAAAAAAACTATCAAAACAAATTCTAATGCTTGGGAAGTAAGTAGCTCCTTCTGCTTCACGTGAGAAAGCTTGGCCTTCAACTCATTTTCCTCCTAAACAAAGGCAGTAACCCATTTTGCCTGTAAACCATTCTTCGTTCCATCCTAATGCCATCATCACGTGAAAGGCCTTCTTCCTCAAATTGCACCACGCCTTTCACTCTACGATCAAAAGGTCCGCAACCGCGCTCTGACAAGTGTAACCCCAACTCATCGGAGTCCCTCTGCCGGTTGCCGACGAAACAGTGAGCCATCAACAGCCCGAGTTCCACCTGTGTTGAGTTCGCCAGCCACCGTCCAAGTTGCATCATTCCGTCCAGCGAGGAAAAGCAGCATTTGACATGAGTATCTTTAGCCTTATATCGTACGGCAGCTCCTCTCCGGGTGTAAGCACTTGACCTTCGTCCAGGTCAAGTCTCTCACACCGCTCGAGCCACTAGTTCATCGCCAAAGCTCCATTCTCCCGTCCAGCGACCTGAGCCGGTACCGTGAGTTCTCTCTCACCTTCTTCGTTTTTTTTCTCTCGTAACAATACATATATATACTTAAAATATATGCGTTAAACACTGTACTGCTGCTTGCATGAAACCCATTTTGATGCCACTTCATCATGCAGTTGGCATAAACACAATGAAATGAGTTTCATTTTTTTTTTCCTAAGCACATAAGGTGTTAACACAAGAAGCCGCTGGTTTTGACTTTTATAATACACGCCATACTGCTGCCGATAACAAGACATGCATGCAAGGAGCGGTGGGTGGTGTTGTGTAGATTTCCAGTCTTCTGTTAAAGGATATAAAGATCTTACCTTTCTGTTGTTAACAATGATGTACCAAGTCGAGTGGTTTGACGTGTGACTAGCAATTGAGAGGTCACTAGTTCAAACCCTGATGTAGTCGCTTGGTTTTGGTCAATTATTTTGGCTGAAATCTTTTTGGCGTAAATGTATACATAAAATTTAGACCGATTTCTAAATAAAAACCATATCTTTGTTATAGGTAGCAAATTCATCCTTGTAGCCGTTAGCGTCATTCCTCTCATATCGTACCTTCTCTTGTTACCACGGAAGGTGAGTTTTCTCACTCACAGACTAACTGATTATGAAGTGAATTAAAAATATGAGATGTTGAATGAAATGTTAGAGTGCTCTAGTTTTGGTTGCTTTGTGTTTGTGCACGTGCGACGCACACACTATTATTTCACATGACACATATGGATGTATGACTGCCGTGTTATGTTTATTTTCGCATCATGCAAGTTCCCCCTTTGATTAGCAACATGACGGGTTGAAATGATACATACCTGAACCCCTTGTATTCGAATCGAATTGGGATGCGGGTTGAAATGATACATACCCGGGATTCGAATATTTTAAAAACAGATTGAAATGATAAATATCCGTATCACTTGGCCATAGGATAGAAAGTTTTATACAGGCACCGTGGTCAATAAATTAAAAATATTTTCAAAATATTTATCTATTTTATAAGTGGAATTTTAAATGAAACTTCCTTTTAGCATAAAGAAGTTAAAAGAAATTTTGTTTGAATTTTACTTGATTTTTTTGTAAGAAATCTAATTTGTATTAAAATAGATTTTTATGCGATTTTTGCAAGTTTATACTTGGTTTTAAATTGATTTGAATAAACTCTTTATAAACTTTATACTCAAAAAATAAATTTGGTAATATGACAGTTTTTGCATTAAAAGATTTAATGTAAAAGATTTGCGAAGTTTTGATAATATTTTCCAACCATATTAAATATATGATTTGTCAAATGGATTTTGCCATGTGAAGGATTTTGATCCATAGCTAACGCCAAATGGTGAAAATTTGTTATATGAATGGATATGTGAATTTCAAGTCAAATAATTATTCAAGCATCATTTTGTGGATAAAGTGTTGGATTTTATATGAATTCTATTGGGAAAGAAATTGTAAACATGGATTTAGAACTGGATTGGAATAATATTACTTGTTTAACTATAATTTTATAAAAAGAAATTCTCCGCATTACTTAGTTTTATAATTATCCTTTGTAAAATGATTTGTTTTCTTTAACCATATAAATTTATAATGGTTTCCAAACACATGAATATATATTTCTTTAAATTTAATATACGTTCATTTTTTTCCAAAACTGAACTTTTCTAAATATATTTATTTTATCTTATCTTATTTTGAAAACTTATGTCGAATCCAGCCTAATGAATCCAAGAGCGAATATTGGTTTATAATTGAACCATTTGTAATTGACTTTGGGGCAAGACTTGAAATTAAGCGATTTGTGGTATTTGAAATATGCTTTCAAATCTAATGGCCACGGTGTAAGAAAATGTAAGCGTCGGTTGTTAAAGAGACCGGAGTCGGTAAGTGGCATACTCTCTGTCAGTGCCGATACAACTTTAACAACTGTATACGTGATGGAGTATTGGGACGACAACATGATGGCTTGGAAGTGACCACTGGATCGAAGAAGGCGAACGACGACGAATTGGCCTTGACCCTCGGGTCATAATTAAAATGACTAAAACAGGAGCTATACCGTGACTAATTGAGGTCCCACTTCATATCGGACATGCTTCTTCGATACCATCTCTATTACTATGTGATTGATTTGGGGCGCCCTTTTGATTTGGGAGTGTGTTCCAAGGTGGGCGGTAGTTGCGGCTATGCGTTACCACCGGTCCGGGAGTGCAACTGGTAGAATCCTACCTTGGGCATTGCCTCGTGTGCCTTGTCATATTTATCCTCTGCGAGCCCCATACGATTTTGATTTTGTATTGCTTTCTATGGAGTGCCCTATGATAACACCAGTGCGGTGAATTTACGGTAATGTATAGACTGTGATGCCTATAAACTACGTAAGGGTAATATGGTAATCCCACTTACGCTATTTTCAGTATATTTACTTTAATGAATAGACATTACAATAATAGCGTACTATTTTATGTTTATTATTTTCATGGCTCCTTAGAGGATGGTAATCCCAGACATCTTCTAAGTTATTGTACATTTCTGTAGACACTTCATGTGGTTTAATTCACTTATATGAGACTGTTAGTCCTGACTCGAGTATTTTGTTTGTTTTATTCCTTGCAAAATGCCCGGGTCAGACCAAGTATTTCATCTTGGAGACATATCTGGTAGAGCTTGAGATTCGTTGGAGGTCCAGCTATCCACCTACTTTGTCATATGCGGTTGTGCCCATTTCTGCTTATCGCCGAATATTAGTATGATTCTATATTTATTCTTCCCCTGTATCTATATTTATCTCTGTACTCTGATATCATGTAAATTTAAAGTTTTGTATAAATTTTTTCTTCCGCTGTGAGATATTCTGTGTTTTGTATTGTGATCCTATGATGATTTGTATTTCAACTTCATAAGCAATAACAATCTGTCCTTTTGAACGGTTTGAGTTGGTTTAATTACCGACTTGAGGCGGTCAAAAAGGCAGGTCGTTACAACTTGGTATCAGAGCATTAAATTTATGAGAAATTTAATCGAGTATTCCCATGATTGAACGGTTGATATTCGTATCCTTGTATGCTTGTGACTTCCTTATCTTGGCCTTGAGTAGCGACATCCATACCCTTTTCTTTTGAACTTGGCTAATTATTTTGACTCGAACCATCATTCTTTGGTGCTCATTTTGCTATCGAACTTCTGTTTTAAGTACATGGAATTTGACTTGATCTATGTATATGTACTCCTTTGCGTCATGTGTTAAACAAAACCAAGATTGAATTCAAACTAGATAACCTTGATTTATCCAAGACATTTTTGTCAATGGAACTTAAAAAAATGAGCTTTAAACTGGAAGTGTTTGGAACTTAAGATTTTGAAATCAAAATTCTAAGGTTTGGAATAAATGTTTGGACAATACTAGTTTGAAACATTGTATATGCATAATCAGAGTGCGTAGCGGAAGCGTGATGATATCTTGGAATAAAAATGTTCAAGAGATTTTTCCAACGAGCGAATAATGTAACCTTTTTAACAAGATATGATATTTAAAAATGAATATGAAGCCCTAAATTTTGTGAAAAGGATTTTTAATGAATTTGAAAGTAGGTTATTCAACTATATGGGTTGTAAATAATTTCTAAGATATTGATTTGAAGCTCTTGAAAATTTTATATTATGAAAATATGAAATTGATTTTTCTTGGAAATGTTTTGAAGCTAATGTTTGAAAAGGGAAGTATTCGACAATATGACCTATATTGTGTGGAAAATTTGGAAAGCCTACTTGATTTGAAAGCTATCGTTGATTGAATTTGATTTCCAATTATTAAATGGAATTGTTTTCCAAGTTATTTTGGATATGGGAAAGTGGTTTATAAACAAAAGAAGTTTCGACGACTTGAATCCCGATTTTTGAAATGTTTGAAAAACAACAATATAATTGAAAGTATTGCGAATTATTGTTGCGAAACGATTTATACCTTTGGGATATGAAATGATTTGATATGAACCATGGAATTGGGTAACCCGTGACTAAAGAAAGGGTGTGTGTGATTTGGGATTTTTGAGTCCTTATGATGGTCGGCTCCGGGGAAAGGAGAGACGTCATATATATAATATTTCGTGCGATAGGTCGTCCCTAGTGACCTTGTCATAGGGGGAAAACTTCTTGAGGAAATGGAACATACTTGTTGATATGATTTTTATCATGATATGTTTGAAGTTTTGAAAAGTGATTTGAGTTTTAAAATCCCGAAGTGAAGTATAATTCGATATAAAAGAAAGTGTAATATTTCGAATGATTTGAAATGAAACGGGATCTTGAGTCGAAGAAATTATTCCATGCTTTAGATTCATTTTTTTTCGATCTCTCCTTTTCGAGGACGAAAAGTTCTAAGTGGGGGAGATTGTAACGGCCCAGAAAATTTCGATGTTTAAAATATGTTTTAAATTAAGATTTAACTTTTAAAATACATATATGAAATTTATTTAAATTGATATTTAAGGAATTTGTATTTGTTTAAATTTAAACTTGAGTTCATTTATTTTATTTTAGGTTTGAATTGGATTTTTATATAATGTGTTTATGTTTGAATTTGAAATATATTTTAAGATGTGTTTGAAATAAGCTTGTATTTTTGTTTTCCTAGGGTATAATAAGTGAGATACAGTCCTTAAAATATCGTTTATAAGTTGCTACTCTATTTAATTTGAAAAAAAAAACGTTTTGAGTACACTTGTTCTCCATTAGTTGAGGTAAGGGACACTTGTTTATGCTGGACAAAGTCAAATGCCATCTGTTCAAATCGTTCGCTAGTGGCTTAGCGCGTGTCCCCTTCTTTGTTTCCACTTGTCCCTTTGCATGTTTTCCTTTGTCAGCGCGTGGCCTTTTTGTCTTCACCGTATTTCCGTTTACACCACGCGTCCTTCCATTGTTCTCACCGTGTTCTTTTATTTTGGTCCCTTCTCTCTTATTCTTCCTGTCATATTTTACCCTAATTTCCAAACGGTTCTTCCCCAAACTCATATTTTTATTTTATCCCCAAAAATCACTTTTTCCAATCAAATCCATGTCCACCGAAATCAATTCGTCCCTCTCCTCCATGTCCGCTCCCTTCCACCGTTAATCGAACCGCACCCCTCTCTCATATTCGAATCCGCAATAAAGCCAGCGCCTTCAAACCGTACCGCCACCCAATGTTGGGACTCCATCCCGGAAACCACCTTGCTGGAGAAAGGAAGAGGACCCGTACCCTTCGCACCCATCAGCTTTCGGTCTGCCACCGCCAATTGAGGCTGTTCCACCACCGCGTCGCTACCAATAGCTGTGTCCTCCACCGATGTTCGAACACCGGAGCCGCGCCTAAAACCCATCAGCAAATTGAAGTCTTTTTACCTCTGTTTGCTTCCAATTCGTTGACCAAATGTAAGTTCGCTTACAGATTAAATGTATTTCAAGTTCGCTACATTGATTCTCACCAAGTATAATTTGTTAAGGGCCCATCGTTATGACTGTGTTGCTGTTGACCGTCTTGTTCCGTCTTGTTTGGCATTCATTTTTGGTTGCGTCCGTGTCTTAGAGTTTGAAATGCTGTCAGAGATGTCTTTCATTTGCATGCTCACTTCCACACATACACATCCGCATCTTGACTGTTAACACCACTGTGGTCATTCAAGCTTGCTTCCCTAGACTCCCAGAATATACATATAGTAACATGCTTGGGATTGTTTTCTTTAATAAGCTGGGTAAGTTATTTTGGGATACTGTTACTCCTTTTGACATGACCATCCATATTTTGTTCCCAATTTTGGTTGATTTAAAGAAGAAACACAGTTAAAATCTTGCATGCTGATTTTTATATTCACCCATATGTTAAGTACGCTGCCTAGTCCAACTGGAATGTGTTTGTTTGCTTATTTATTGGGCTCAAATATAGTTTTATATGGTTGAAAGTTGAGTCAATTAATGCTATGCCTTCCACTGTTTGTGCATTACCTAGTGCATATCTTTATTTGACCATTTTAGTTGCTGCCACTACATTGACTGTGTTCGACATTTCCTATTACGGGGTGCAGTTATCATACATATGTTGTCATGCATAGTGCCTGTGATTCATCATGCCTAGACTACCATTATTTTGTTTTAAAGACTTGTCTGCATGCTGTGAAACCATTTAGAGATACACTGTGTATACCTCGCTTGAATGATAGTTATGTAAATTGACAAATACCATCATTTATAGTCCTTATTTATTCTAGTATAAAGCCCTCTTCCCTCACATTTATAATACACGCATGCTGTAAACCACACTCCATTTGCATGCCTACCTAGTCAGTGGCAAGTGTCCCTCTTTCGCTGTAGCATTTTATTTCACATAACCAGCCTGCCATGATATATTTACTACCTTTTTCATTAAATGTACACCCATGATGCATGAACCCACACCTCGAATGTTGCTTCATGCACAATGTTTTATCATTCATATTGCCGCCCCACTTTGCCCATGATGTTACGGCAGTTCATGCTCGACCGTATTACGCGTCTTCCTTTCTACCTACACACGACTTTTCTTTAGGTCTATACCCATGTATTGAAATTACTCTCGCGTATCGCTTTGCTGTTGCGTCCCATGATTATTTTATTCTCAGCAGTTCTCATGGTTAGTATATTCAAATTAATTAATAATCCTGACTCGGGTGTTTTATGTATTTTGCATGGGACACTCAGGTCAGGCCCTAAGTGTTCCAGGTTATAGATATCAGCTCGCAAAACCAGAGAGGACACATAGATGTGAAGACGCACGCTCGCACGCTAAGCCGACAACAAAGTGTAAAGTTTTATCCATCTAAAATTTATGTAAAAATTTATTTATCTTCCGCTGTACAAATTTGTAAAACTCTGATATTTATGAGAAATTTTATTCCGTTGCAATTTTTGTACTATGTGATTCTGCATTTATTTTGTTTTAAACCGTGTAAGCCAATAACAATCTGACATTTTGAACGGCTTGAGTTGGTTTAATTATCAACTTGAGGCGGTCAAAAAGCCAGGTCATTAAATTTATGTTATGAAATGTTATGATTGTTTGTCGCTGATTGTCCGATGGATGTATATGCTGTAGTAACACCGTAAAACACCGAGCGTTACTGACAATAACGCTCCGTACACACTTGATTTATTTCGTGGGTGTGATGAATGGATGGTGCATGTTTGTTTAGTTAAGATATTGCATTTGTTCTGTTTGAGTGAAGTCGCATGCACCATAGTTACAGATCTTACGGGTGACCGATTTTAATACTCCTTTTAATAAATATTTTTTTTTAATAATGATTTGAAAATTTGTTGAAATCGTTTGAAATCAAAATTTAAGATGAATAAATTTTGGAAAAATTTCCAATGAATTATTAAGCTTTGTTTTGCCTTTAAAATGATCTGAGATTTAGCGTCGATTTTATCGATAATGCTAAGAATGATTGTTTAAGTAAAAGAAAAGAGATTTAACGAATTATTTTATCGATATCGGGCGTATAAATATGTTTTAAATATTTGAATTATTTAGATTTAGAATAAATTGGTATTTTAAATTTATCGCATCAAGTAATATATATTCTTGAATATCAATTGTTAATCTTCAAGTAAAGTGTTTTGAAAATAATCTTCAATTCTCATATATTATTAAAAAAATTAAATTTCGAAATTTGGAAATGATTCAAATACGGGTTTAATATGGATTTTGGATGCGAACAAATTTAACGATTATTTGAAATGAAACAAGTTTTGAAAAGCATGAGAATCCATATTTCATTTGAAATGAAGATTTGGGCAATATGAAGTGATTTCGGATAAACTTGATTTTTGAGAAATATAAATTTGGTTTTAAACTAAAGTTATGAAATAAATTTGTTTTGGAAATGGATTGAACAAATCATATAAAACATTTTATAGCGGAATCGAATTCGTTGTTAAGAGACAGTTCAACGATATCGGTTTCGAATTTCAAATAGTTATAACTTGAACATATGAAATCGAATTGACGTGAAACAGAAAACAACGGATTTATAATAATAATGGGTTTCGTATAAAAGAGGAATTTTCAAATTCCATCGTAGGATTTTCTAGTTAGGTTTAAATTTAAATCTGAAAAGGTCGCCGTACATGCCGTTCGCCGACCGCAATGAAAATCGAATAGAATGAATTTATATTATATTATTTAAAGGTGATTTATGGTTTAAATTTGAATTTAGAATGATTTGGATTTATTTGACTTAATAACCTTTTCCCAACGCTTTCAGTAACGCTTTAACGTTATTTGAAATCATTTGAATTTGAGGACTTCAAACATGAATTATTAGGGAAAGGATTTGATTTTTCCATATGATATGGAATTGAGATGAGTTTTGAATAAAATTGGTCGCCTGATATTCGATATGGATTTATAGGAACAGACAAATACGATCAGAAATACTAACATATTCATATCCTGATTCTGATCGTGTTGCCTGAGTTTGTGAATCAATATCGAGTATAGGTCGATTGATTCTATATGAACTGATATGTGAAACATAGGTATTTAAATGGAAATCTAAAATCCAAATAAAGATTTGGTTATTCAAATGTCGATGAATTAATTAAGTTGTTTCGAAAATGAAGTTTGGAAACAAACGTTGAATTTGAAAGGGGTTAAGGATAATGGGTTTCCGGGGAATTTAATCCAACATTAAATTCAAAGTAAATTGGAAATGTTTGGAAGGGAGATTTGAATTGGGAAACCCGTGTGATTTGTAACTATTGTTTTAAGATACGTTGTTACTTGGAAAGTCCGGGATCGGATATAGGTCCGAAAACCATTCCAAGTAATATTACGACGTTATGAAGCAATTCAAGATTTGGAATCGATAAATGAAGACCGGAAATATCCAGATTATTTGGATCGATTGCTGACATCTCAGATCGGGCCGTACACCCGATACGAGGGTGGCAGGAGATCTGAGTATATTTGGAAATTTTCGGATTGTGTTCCGTTCAGACCCAGAACAGACTTGTATGGATGGTGTGTCTGACATTTGTAATTGACCACGTAGCACTGATTCGTGTGAATATATATATGATTTGTGGCAATTGAATATCTCCGTCTCTAAGTTACGTTCTTAGAGAATATGTATTAATTCGAATCAGTGATATGTGGAGATATTGACGATGTGGCATACCCAAGTATGATATGAGCTATTGATGATCAAAGCATGGCTTATCGAAGCGTAGCTTTGTGTATGACGTGACATCGACAAACCTCACACACCGAATGATGAGAAACTGGCGGTTTGGTCTGTATATATATATGATTCGATGATGAGTGCTGCAGCAGTGGGAAACCACTTGTGAACTGGGGATGGGGTATGTTCGGGGGGCCGCGTCTGGTCGAAAACCGTAGATACTGCCCTGGCGATTGTTGCGTTACACTTCGCTCAAGTCCCTGATTGATCTTTCGTGCCAGGAATCATCAAGTTGGAAATCCAAATCTCCAATACGAGCCATGAGATTTTGATTGTATTTATATATGGCGACATAGTGGTATGGGACACTCATGCCATCTAGGGTTAATACATTTAATTGCGAATTTATTTTCCACACTATATGATAATATTAAAGAGGATTTTCACGTATGAAATCATGTTTGGTTATCATAAGACAAAACTCGCCCATCTGGTGTGCGCTTGCATTGTGTGATGTGGGACGAGCTTATGATAGCTTCATTTTTCGCTTACAGATTAAATGTATTTCAAGTTCGCTACATTGATTCTCACCAAGTATAATTTGTTAAGGGCCCATCGTTATGACTGTGTTGCTGTTGACCGTCTTGTTTCGTCTTGTTTGACATTCATTTTTTGTTGCGTCCGTGTCTTAGAGTTTGAAATGCTGTCAGAGATGTCTTTCATTTGCATGCTCACTTCCACACATACACATCCGCATCTTGACTGTTAACACCACTGTGGTCATTCAAGCTTGCTTCCCTAGACTCCCAGAATATACATATAGTAACATGCTTGGGATTGTTTTCTTTAATAAGCTGGGTAAGTTATTTTGGGATACTGTTACTCCTTTTGACATGACCATCCATATTTTGTTCCCATTTTTGGTTGATTTAAAGAAGAAACACAGTTAAAATCTTGCATGCTGATTTTTATATTCACCCATATGTTAAGTACGCTGCCTAGTCCAACTGGAATGTGTTTGTTTGCTTATTTATTGGGCTCAAATATAGTTTTATATGGTTGAAAGTTGAGTCAATTAATGCTATGCCTTCCACTGTTTGTGCATTACCTAGTGCATATCTTTATTTGACCATTTTAGTTGCTGCCACTACATTGACTGTGTTCGACATTTCCTATTACGGGGTGCAGTTATCATACATATGTTGTCATGCATAGTGCCTGTGATTCATCATGCCTAGACTACCATTATTTTGTTTTAAAGACTTGTCTGCATGCTGTGAAACCATTTAGAGACACACTGTGTATACCTCGCTTGAATGATAGTTATGTAAATTGACAAATACCATCATTTATAGTCCTTATTTATTCTAGTATAAAGCCCTCTTCCCTCACATTTATAACACACGCATGCTGTAAACCACACTCCATTTGCATGCCTACCTAGTCAGTGGCAAGTGTCCCTCTTTCGCTGTAGCATTTTATTTCACATAACCAGCCTGCCATGATATATTTACTACGTTTTTCATTAAATGTACACCCATGATGCATGAACCCACACCTCGAATGTTGCTTCATGCACAATGTTTTATCATTCATATTGCCGCCCCACTTTGCCCATGATGTTACGGCAGTTCATGCTCGACCGTATTACGCGTCTTCCTTTCTACCTGCACACGACTTTTCTTTAGGTCTATACCCATGTATTGAAATTACTCTTGCGTATCGCTTTGCTGTTGCGTCCCATGATTATTTTATTTTCAGCAGTTCTCATGGTTAGTATATTCAAATTAATTAATAATCCTGACTCGGGTGTTTTGTGTATTTTGCATGGGACACTCGGGTCAGGCCCTAAGTGTTCCAGGTTATAGATATCAGCTCGCAAAACCAGAGAGGATGCATAGATGTGAAGACGCACGCTCGCACGCTAAGCCGACAACAAAGTGTAAAGTTTTATCCATCTAAAATTTATGTAAAAATTTATTTATCTTCCGCTGTACAAATTTGTAAAACTCTGATATTTATGAGAAATTTTATTCCGTTGCAATTTTTGTACTATGTGATTCTGCATTTATTTTGTTTAAAACCGTGTAAGCCAATAACAATCTGACATTTTGAACGGCTTGAGTTGGTTTAATTATCAACTTGAGGCGGTCAAAAAGCCAGGTCGTTAAAGTTGGTATCAGAGCTCATGAACTATGCCACTAGACTTGAAAATTCTCCGAACCTCAAAGGAAAACAAGTTGCTCAGGTGCCACCATCTCAGGGATCGACAAGCAATTCAAAGAAGAGGAAGGCAAAGTATTGGGCACAGAGGAAGCAACAAAACGTGCAAGGAGTAGGATATCATGCTCAGAGACCTCCCCCTGATCTCTCGAATGTTCGTTGTTACAACTGCCAGCAATTGGGTCACTACTCTAACAATTGTCCTAACCCCCCTAAAGCTCGTGTCCCTCCAACTCATGCACCTCGCAATGATCTTTGCCATTCCTGTCTTCAGCCTGGACATATTAGCAGAGACTGTCCCACCCAGAATAAAGGAACCACATCCGGAGTTTTCGCTATGACATCTCCCACTCCTCCCACCGGTGATGACACTAAAGGTACGCTTTTAAGTGTATTCACTTTATTTTCTCATCCTGTTCGTGTGCTATTCGACACTGGTGCTTCACATAGTTTTATCTCTATGAATCTTTGTAATGAATTTGAAAAGGCTTTAGAACCCACTTTAGCATCTGAATCGTTGTGTGTATCCAATCCGATTGGAGGCCCAGCCCATCTTAGTAGGATTTGTAAAGGGGTTAAACTTCTTTTTGACCTTCATCGTTTCACTGGTGATTTCTATGTTCTTGGTTTTGACGCTTTTGATATTTTACTTGGCGACGACTGGCTGAAAAAGTATAGAGCAGAAATCTCATATAGATCCCGAACTATTTCTTTAATAGATGACAAAGGAAATGAACTGATGATCGTATGTCGTATGCCAATAGAGTACGCGGGAAGCTTTATCTTTTCACTTGATTCTTATCCCGACGATCCTAGTTTCACACCGACTGTTCAAGATTTCCCCGATGTGTTTGGTGAGGTAATGGGCCTTCCGCCTAAACGAGAAATTGAATTCCGTATAGATCTCATCCCTGGAGCACATCCTGTAGTTCTCCCTCCACGAATAATGGCGCCAAAGGAAAAATTTGAATTAAAGGTGCAAGTAGAGGATTTACTTTCGAAAGGACTCATTCGATCAAGTTTTTCCGAATGGGGATCCGCTGTGGTGTTTGTAACCAAATCTGATGGATCGCTTAGGATGTGTGTCGATTATCGAGAACTAAATAAACTCACTTTAAAGAATAGATACCCGATGCCTCGAATTAACGATATGTTCGATCAGCTCTATGGAGCTAAAGTTTTCTCTCAACTCGATCTTGCCTCTGGTTTCCATCAGCTTAGGGTAGCTGAGGAGAGCATTCCTAAGACCGCCTTTCGTATAGAGAATGGTTTCTACGAGTGGTTGGTTATGCCATTTGGTTTAACTAACGCTCCGGCCTATTTCGTTGATCTCATGAATCGAGTTTTCCGCGAAGTTCTTAACAGATTCGTCCTTGTTTTCGTTGATGACATTCTAGTCTTTTCTAAATCTGAAAAAGAGCATGAGTCGCATTTGAGATATGTTCTTGGAACTCTCTGTAGCCACCAATTGAAAGCCAAATTTGCTAAGTGTCATTTTTGGCAGAAGGAAGTTCGGTATCTTGGCCATATAGTTTCTGGAAATGGAATTTCGGTTGATCCAGCCAAAATCGCTGCGATCAATGTAAGTCATATCTTTTCCCTTTCTTTGTATCTAACTCTTCTTTTGCTTTGATTTGATCTTACTCGGTTTGTTTTCAGGATTGGAAAGAACCCAAGAATCCAACTGAAATTCGTAGTTTCTTAGGACTCGCTGGTTACTATCGAAGATTCATAGAGAATTTCTCCCGTATTGCCGCGCCATTGACCGCTTTGACAAGGAAGAATGTTAAGTTCGTTTGGAGCGACAAGTGTAAAGCTGCATTTGCAGAGTTGAAGGAAAAACTGACTTCTGCACCTGTTCTTACCGCCCCAAACGAAAATGAAGGGTTTGTAGTCTATACCGATGCTAGTAAAGAAGGATTGTGGGCCGTGCTAATGCAGAATGGCAGGGTGATCGCATATGCTAGCCGACAACTCAAGACTCATGAAGTCAATTATGTGACACACGATCGGGAGTTGCTTGCGGTAATGTTTGCCTTGAAGTTATGGAGACATCATCTTTTAGGAACCAAGTTTGAAGTATTTACCGATCATCAGTCTCTTAAGTATATATTCTCCCAAAAAGACCTGAATCAAAGACAAGTTAGATGGCTTGAGTATCTCGCTTCCTTTGATCTTGACATTAAACACACTCCGGGAAAGGCAAATGTAGTAGCTGATGCACTGAGTCGGAAGAAGGCTATGTTATGTCAAATTTCAGTGTCGTTACCCCTTATGGATCGCATCGCAGCAAAGCAAGATGAAGATCCAGAGCTTAAATTTATGAAGGGAAATGTTCGTAGGAAAAGAAGTTATAATCACAATGGAAGAGGGGCTCAAATTGATGACAAAGGGATTTTGAGGATAAATGGCCGCATATGTGTTCCTAACGTGGACAGCTTAAGGCAAGAAGTATTAAGGGAATGTCATCAATCCAAACTCTCTATCCACCCAGGAATACACAAGATGTACCAAGATATGAAAAGGTTATTTTGGTGGAGAGGTATGAAGCGAGATGTTTGTCGTCACGTTAATAGATGCATGACCTGCCAGCAGATAAAAGCAGATCATCAAAAGGCTGCTTTATTATTACAACCTCTCGAGATCCCAAGTTGGAAATGGGATCAGATTTCCATGGATTTTATTGACGGTCTCCCCAAGACAAGAAAAGGAAACGAAAGTATTTGGGTAATTGTGGACAGATTAACCAAATCAGCACATTTCCTGCCTGTCAAAGCAAGTCGTACCGCAGCAAGCCTAGCTGATTTGTATATGAAAGAAATTGTTAGATTACATGGAGTCCCATCTTGCATTGTCTGTGATCGAGATCCTGTTTTCACGAGTAAGTTTTGGAGCGCATTTCAGGAAGCTTTGGGTACTAGATTAAATCTTAGTACTGCCTACCATCCACAGACAGATGGTCAAACAGAAAGACTGAATCAAGTATTGGAGGATCTCCTTCGTGCCTGTATTCTCGACTATGGAGGATCTTGGGAAGATCACCTTCATCTCATTGAATTCACATACAATAATAGCTACCAGGCTAGCATTGAATGTTCCCCCTTTGAGGCCTTATATGGAAAACCGTGTAGATCGCCTGCTAGTTGGATTGAACAAGGAGATCGTTTGCATCTTGGACCGGATATGATCATGGAAGCAACGCAAAAAGTTGCTAATATCAGAAATAAGATAAAAATTGCTCAAGACCGTCAGAAGAAGTACGCAGATAGAAGAAGAAAGAAGTTAGAGTTCGAGGTTGGGGATCAAGTCTTTCTGAAGATCTCACCATTAAAGAATGTCATTCGTTTTGGACGAAAAGGAAAACTAGCTCCCAGATTCATTGGGTCGTTCCGTATTTTAGAGAAGATTGGTTCATTGGCCTATCGCATTGAGTTACCTGAGAAGCTTGCAGGAGTGCATAATGTGTTCCATATATCCCATCTACGGAAATCTTTGCATGATTCTTCCTCTTACGTTCAGCCGACTGCACTTGATAATTTGGATATCGAACCTAACTTGACTATTGAGAGGAGGCCACTTCGGATAGTGGATAGAGGTACGAAGCAGCTTAGAAACAAATCGGTGAACTTAGTTAAAAGTACAGTGGAGTGACGATGATCGGGACTGTACTTGGGAGACGGAGGAGAGCGTGCGTTCTTCAAATCCGGAATTATTTATTCCAGGTATTATTCATTGAATCCATCTATCTTCTCTATATCTGTCGTTGCTATTCATGATTCACCTAGTTCTTTTCGAGGACGAAAAGCTTTTAAGTGGGGGAGGATGTAACGATCTCGAAATTTAAGAATTAAAAATGAATTAATAAATTTTAAAAATTAAAAGAAAAAAATTATTTTTATTTAGTTTAATTTCAAAATTTTAGCATCTGAATATTCAGCGTTGCTTATCGGTAGCGCACGAAGTTGAAAACGTGCGTTAAACAGATATCATCATTAGTGCGTTCGTTGCATGAACCGGCAGTACCTTAGATTTCCATATATATATATCAACATAAATCCTTATGCATAAAAAAAAAATTGATGAAATAATAATAAAAAAAAAATTATATGTATAAAAAAAAAAAAAAAAAACAAACTCATGGGAATGGCGGTGGACTACTTGTTGCCCACCACCGTGTACCCAAATTGAAACATGAAAGGTATAAAGCAACATTTATTTAAATATTTTAAATGGACACTTGGTAGCAAATTGGACCTAAAGATTTACACGTGTCCTTGTTCTCAGATGGAACTCACCACGTTGCATTCAAATTTCCATCCGCACTCTTTCCTTTTATTCCCATTTTTTCCCTTTCTTCTTTCACTTTCTCCATCCCCTTTCCTACAGCACTCATTTTTCTTCCACCACACATCACCCAACGCCACCCACTCCTCTCAAGTTTCCATCTTCTCCCTTCGGATCTCATTGCCGCCGGTCAAGGCTTCCCAACTCCGACCACCGCCGGCGTCAGTCGCCAAATCCGCCACCACTCCGACAGCTACAGTCTTCAATCCGTACCCCAGTGCTCGTCCAAAGTCTCGAGCTCAGTGCGTGAGTTTCTTTTGATTAGACTCCTTACGTATAGATCATGCTTGTATGTATTTAACTATATATACATATATATGTTTGATAAACCTTAGGTTGCTTCTTGCATAAATCATAATGGAACCTTCAGACAATACAATCTGTGATGACCATGAGTACTACTTATTTCTCCCGGCTGTAACAAGTCTAGGCGCATGCAGTATACATTCATGTATACTTAAACCCATATATATCTTTATGCGCTAGAACCTTAGTTGGAAGTTGCATGCATGTTTACACAAGCCAAGTATTCTATAGCACCTTTGGGTTTATGGTTGTGCCTGTAGAAGGCTTGCGCAGGATACAGAGAAAAAAAAAAATATAAACTTGCATGCGTTTGGCATTTGCCAATACTTGCATGCGCAAGTAGTACTTAAGAAAAAAAAGAAAAAAAAAAGCATGGACCATTGCATGCGTTTGGACATTGCATGCGTTGGCACCTTAATGTGCCTATACTTGCATGCATGCGCAAGAAAAGAAAAAAAATATAGAGAACAACGTAATTGATGCATGCAGCATGCAAATATCCGCATGCATAGTTACCAAATGGAGTACAACTCATTTATGTTGACAGTAGCATAGATGCATGTTGCATGCAAGCCCATGCGTGAGGGCAAACTTGATTGCAAACCCATGTAAACTTTTGCTTATAGCACGGCAATAGTTTTTTTTTTTTTTTTTTTTTGGGAAAAAAAAGAAGAAAACAAACAAAATAGTAGGAAGAACCAAAAATGCATGCATGCATGCGCCTACCATTCATTGCATGCAAATGGTGGCTGTAGCGTGAGTTTGGACATTTGGATTTACTTGCATGCGCAAGCTAATAAAAAAAAAAAGTAAAAGAAAAAAATATAGTGTATGTAAACTAAGCGGTATAACCGAAATCTTTTGCATATGCGTCGCATAAAAATTGATCCGCCAGTCTAAATAAAGATCGTGCCTTTGTTTTAGGTAACAAAGTTCCGCCTTGCAGCCGTTAGCGTCGTCCTGCTCATAACGTGTTTTCTCGCTTTTGCCACTGAAGGTGAGTTTTCTCACGCATGACTAATTTATTATTAAGTGAATTAGAAATTTGAGATGTTGATTCAAATGTTAAGGTGCTCTAGATTGTTTGTTCATGGTTGTGCACATGCTACACGCGCACCGTTCTTACATGACACTATGAATGGTTGTATGATATGTTATGTTATTATTCTCACCATGCAAGTACCTAGTTTAGAAGAAAAACGGGTTGAAATGATAAATACCCGAACCCCTGCATATTCGAATTGGTTTGGGATACGGGTTGAAATGATATACACCCGTGATTCGAATATTTGTAAGAACGGATTGAAATGATAAAATATCTGTGCCACTTGACCGTAGGTTAGGAAAATATATATACGGACACCGTGGCCAGTAAAGTTATTTTAAGATATTATGGCGTTTGGTGAATGGATTTTTGAAATTTTCAATACAAGGATATGTTAAATGCCAGCCCATGGACTGGGATTGGAACTGGACTAATATTATTTAATAAAAATAACAATTCACGGTTTTGAGCGATTCAGGTCTGACATGAGTGGGTTATTGTCGATTTGAATGGTTCGAAATTGTGGGTCGTTACAGTTATAATAGTTTAAAAGAACTTAGAAGTAGTATGTTCATAAATAATCTAGATTTTTGATTTGAATGAGGTGTTAGTTAAAAAAATAAGGACTTTAAGGCTAAATTAACACTAGAGATGAGGGAAGGTGAATAATATTTCCTAATTTATGTGATTTTTTTGAATCTTTTAAGATTGTACTTGTAATTATGCAATTAACAATCACAAACACAATCATGAGATCAAAACACAAATATAAGTAAATAAAATAAAATAACACACTAAGATTTTATACTGGTTCCGGGTTATTATACATCTACTTCTGTTCAATTCCTTGTACGATTTTCCTTTAATACAATGTCAATTAAAAAAATATCTGATTTCAAGGTTACGACGCACACCCTTTAGAATTTTCGACTTCTAGGTAAAGTCACATAGATTTTTAGAGTAACTAAGCACACCGAACATATTTCCAAAGCTTGGCCGAACATATTAGATTTTCAGTATTGCACGCATACTCAACTGATTTTCGAGGCTCAACAACATCTAATTAATTTAGGTGATCGACCGCACCACCAATTATAGTAGTAAGATTTGATATAGTTTTATAGGCTTAGATCTTTAATCTTTGATAGCAGTTGATCCTATAACTCTAGAATAGCACTTGATCTTGATTTGATGAGAGAGAGCGTGGAGATTAGGGTGCGAATGATAACAAATCAAACCAATGTTAATGAACTTTGATTACAGTCGAGTATAATTTGATTTTAAAAAAGTGAAGTAAATAGAGGTGAGATAAAATGAGAAATTATTTATTGAAAATTCACTTAGAAGTATGGCATTCATAAGGAAAAAATGGTTATGTACATTTGCAAAGAGAAAATATGAAGAGATGCTTCTTTTGAAATTTAATTCTTGAAAATCACGGCTAATATGTCGGCTTATAGAGGTAGAGCATGCCGACATACTTTGTGTATTTTTGGGGAAAAATATGATTTAAATTTTGAAAATCCATTGCGTTGTAAAAGGGAATTGTTAATGGGACTCCAATTTTGGTTAAGGGAGGGAGAATTTTAAGGGGAGTCCTAATTTATTATTTGTTAACGGGGACATTATATATAAAAAGAGGCCAAACTACCCTTCCCTACATATCACATGCTTGTAACCCTAACTTTTTAATTCTCTAAAAATTGGTCGATAGAAAACTATGCTACTTTAAAAACCAAATAAATCGCATACCTAAACCTAATTCATCCACTATGGTTCAACGAAGATGACGAAGAGAAAGCAATCAGATCTCAATGTAATGGCGCAAATTTCGAAAAGGTTGATTTAATCGTCTTTTTTTTTTGAAATCGACTGTTTGGTGAAGAAGAGGAAAACAGTGAGGGGTTGCAGTGTATACCGATGAATAAACAAGGGGATTATAAGGTTATTATGGGAATTTTTATTTATTATTTTAAGGGGAGGCTTATTATTTTGTCCTCCCTTTAACAATTTTAAAATAAATTAAAATTGTAAACCCCTTAGTCAAAATTGCGGTCTCTTTAACAATCCCCTGTAGAATAAATTGGATCATTGTAAAATCATTTAAAGATAAACTATATATATATATATATATATATATATATATTTCAATCAATATTAGGCTTAGGTTCTCAAAATCAAACTTAATACACGAAAACTGCTTTCTAGAAAATGATTTTAAATTCGATTCCAAGAATTTAATTATGAATAACTATGTACAATTATGTCATTATTCAGTGAATAGCAGTAGCATTTTCGCAGTTTTACCCAAAAATTCTATTAATGTCTACAATTATTCAGTGAATATTGTGGACATTTGTGCATCTTTTGATGAATAATTGCATAAATTTCCTTAAATTTTTATTGAATAGTTGTAGGACTATCTATTACTTTATAATTACATAATATCTGCAATTATTTGTTGAATGAATGCATAAGTTATGCAATTATTTGTTAAATTAATTATAGGGACCTAGGTTACATATTTTTTGTTAATGATGTTTGGTGTATTTTGAAACTTAAAAGGACTTTAGTCAAACTGTCCCTTTTTTATCATAATAAAACTTTACAAAATAATTTTGCAAGATTGATATTTATACAAACACAAAAAAAAACTAATAAAATCACAAAGTATAAGTTTATATTTTTTTTGAATCAAAATAAAAGGATAAGAGAGAGTGTGTGTATTAAATTCAAATCTACAATAATTACTACAAAGTTATAGAAAATTTTAAATAGACAAAACTTAATATTTGTATAATTATAAAATCTAAAATTTAAATAACCTTGTAAAAAATAGTAATTCTTTTAAAAAAGATATTTTTAAATCATTTTAAAGTTAGGAATATTTAGAAATGAAATTATGTAGTGGGAGCCAAGGAAAGTGCTATTAGAGATTTGAAATATAATTCAAGACTCGATAACTTTTCGGCCCCATATTTAGATTCTTGAACTTTTTGATACTCTTGAGTCTTCATTTTCTAAATCTTAAATCTCTTTTTCAAAAACTTTAACTTTATCAGCAGCAGTAACAACCCTGGTTTTAGACGTAACCTGTTATAGTGATTTATAAATTAAAATGTGAATTATAATTTGTTAATTGTGGATTAAGTGTCATAATAAAACGATTGGGGTTTGAATTTGTTAAACTGGGGGAAAACTTGAATATAAGTCACTTGATTAAGTAGGGAATTTGACTAAATTTATATAATATAAGTTGATGTATTTGATGATGGTTTATGAGAAAATAAGGAAGTTTATTAAAAGATAAGTTTATATTATGGTTTTGAAATGAATTGTAATTTCTTTATTAATAATGGTTGGGAATATAATAAAAATAAATGTTGGAAAAGTTATAAATGGCTCTTGAGGCATAAATAAGTGTTTTGTGGCTTTTGAGTTAATCACTTGATCGAATTGTAAATTATAAACAAGTAATAATTTTGTTGTGTCAGATGGCATCTTTAAATGCTGGTAAAATAGAAACTTTAAATTTTAAATTTTCTAGTTGCAAGTTGTAGATATTTGTGATTAAAAGAAATTGCGAAATTGCCTTGTAGTAAATTTAAGTTGACTGAATTATTACAACACTTAAGTTGCATGTGTTTTACAAAAAAATTGGAAAAGTTATAAGCTTTGTGAAAATTGTAAATTTTCCTTACATCCTCTACTACAGTGCAAAAATATGATAAACAAGTGTTTATAATTTTTATTGTGTTTATTTTGGTATAAACTATGTTTAATAATGAGGCGATGATGTAATTTATGTGTAATAACCTTTTAAATACAATGTATAATAGAATATTTAGGTAAAGAATGTGGTCACAATGGTCTAATTACTTTGTTAATGACCTCATTTAGACTAATGGGCCTTAATTCCTTAATTAAAGAAGGAGGCTTCTATAGCAAACAATTTGTACGTAGTCTTCCTCCTTCCTCCTCCTTCTTCTTAGAATATAGTAAGCGGACAGTGAAGAAAACAAAACAAAAAATCATTCCAATCCAAATATTGTCCTGTTAATTCTACATATTAGTGAAATTGGGTTATAAATTGCTGTCTCCATCAAACTAGTTTATTCCATCAGTTTTCTCTCTTATGATTATCTTCATTTACTATATTTGATAAGCAAGCCTTGCATGAAGTTGAAATCTTTTCTACAGTCTTGGATAATGTCTCTTGAAGCTTCAAATTGAGTTTTTGCTATCAATCTTGTTGTAAATTTTTATCCCAAATCCAGGTTAGTGTAACTCAAAACTTTCTGGTTGAAATACGTTGTTTGTGTTGAGATTTTATTGTAACAACTGTGTATTGTGAAAATTCTCAGTTTGATGGTTCCACTTTGAGAAATAACACCTTTCTTAGTTTCTATTCGTTTTGAGTGTTGTTTTCTTTATTATGTAACCTAAAAATTTATCTATGATTCTGTAAATTTTCATTGAATAAAAACAGTGAGAAACCAACTAAAAGTCGATCTGAAAATGCAATTGGGAAAGGGACGACTTCCCTGGAAACTTGCGTCCAAGGGATTAACCCACATTATTCCTAGGGCGACATAAGGGTTGATCAGGGAAAGCATGGGTCGACCCACCCAAAAGTGATTTCCAGGGTGGGCCGATCCCTGTTGGACCAAAGTACTTGCATTATTTTTCAAAGGGTTGAGCCTCCTTTGTGCTGCATGTTGGGCCATTTGAAGGCCTCTTTGCAGCATCAAATGAAAATGTTAAAAAGTGATGTTTCTAGCACTGGGCTGAGGCTAATTCAAAGCCATATCAATTGTCTAATAGAAGGATGTATTTACATGATGCTTTGAATTAAATTTATACATATTTGGTGTATATTTGTTGATTGTTGTGCAATGATCCGACACATTGTGCATGTTTTAATAGTTTTCATTAAGGATTTTTTTTTTGTTAAACTTCTATAGCTATGAGACAATATATTTTCAATGATTTATTATTTAAGGGTAAGTTTGGCTCACATCCCTAATAAGTTTATAAATTAGGCTCACATGTGGTCAAACGTTTCATATAAATTAGGTCTCTATTTTTTGAAAAATCATCAAAAAATCATGTAACGAATAAAAAAAAATCATGTAAATTCTTAATTAAATAAAACAAGTAATCATCATCAAAATCATGCGTTAAAACCACCAAAAAACACACCGAAAACAAAAAACAGTGAAACGGCAGTATTATGCATCATAAGATGCACTTATTTGTAAATAGTTGCATACGTTTATGCATATATTTCAGTTATGCATCAAACTTCTATATAAATGCGTACTTGTACGCAGTTAAACTGCAATATATGCATCGTTTTATGCATATATTCAATTTTGGCATGTTCTAACAGCTTTCAAACCTTACTGCATACATGTATGCATATATAAGGAATAACTGCATACATTCATGCAACTATTCATAAGCCTTCCTCCTTTATAACTTTGTTGCATACATGTATGCATATATATAGAATAAATGTATACATGTATGCAACTATTCATAACACATGCAGCTCAATTCAACTTTATATGCATACATGTATGCAACTATTTCCAATATATGCATACATGTACGCATATATTGGTCCAGATTTTCAATATTTGGATACATGTATGCATATATTCAGTATTTGTGCATACATTTATGCATTTTTTCTATGATTGCTTCTGGAAATATCTCCAATTTTTTTTATTTATTTTATATTACAGCACATAAATTTGTTCGAAAAACACGTAACCCTCAAAATAGGGACCCGCTTTAAATATGAAACTTGCAGCGGATGCCGTTCTAATTTTGAACAGTGATAGGGATGTATGCCCAATTTCCACATTATTTAAATTAAACCATCTCAAAGAAATAATATAAAACTGCATTTTCTAATATATATATATATATATACATAAGAAATAAATTAAATGCTTTGAAAACTGTTTACAAACTGAAATGACCCAAACTTCCCTGGTACGGGAAAGCTCGGATTTCTTTGAGAACCCGACGCATCAGAACACAAATAACATAACATTTCATTGCTATTACAATAATTTACATCAAAGTATGAATAAATATAACATAGCAAAAAAATAATATCTGAGATTTAAATTAAAAAGCAGCGGAAATTTAAAACGTTTAAATACAATGACTAACACAACTGAATGAAATACACGGATACAATGCTTTCCGAATATAGCTCCAGCTGTAATCCAGGATCCTGGGAAATGAAATATCTATGAAAACCAAAACTACTAGCTGCTTATGTGGAAAATATGGGCACCCAGAGTTTAGGTTAAAACAATAAACTTTGGGTCAGTCATGGAACTGGTATGAGAACTAAAACAGTTATTCAAAACTTTACTTAAAAAAAAGTAAATCAAGGGACCACGTCTTATAACACGGAATGAGTTTTCTCCCAAGAATACCAGTGCATAAACAGTTTATAAACAACGCAGTGCTTTTTAAAAAAAGAAGCTATTATAAGACTCAGGTCCCATCACACAATACAACGCAATCCGGAGGATAGAGTTTTCCCTTATAATAGCCAAACATGCCTGGTATGTTTTAAAACAAATTATTTGATACTATTATAACTGCATAGTGTTAAAAACAACTTCAAGTATAAATGTACCAATCATAGACGGCATGAGTACCATATATCATGTCACCATACTAGTTCTACAATTAAAACCGCACGATGTCGTATTGGAAATTGGATATTCATCATGAACCAAGGCAAGAGATCGTACTTACCGAATTCGAGACTCTCTAGCCCGAGCCTCAGGCTCAGCTGCAACTGCACCCGGAGCGCTAGGGCCGGTCCACACTTACGTTAGTGGATTAGTAATTCCTGAACAGTTCGTTTCCCTACCCTGTGTGGCGTAGATCTGGTCAGTACGTCGACCATACCAAGAGCCACTAGGGACTCAAATCCAAGGTACCTCGCTTTCCATCATCAACATAAGTAAAATGTCTTGGCTCCATACCATGACACCACTCCTAGCTAGAGGGAAATGCATGTCCTCCCTGGGGTCCTCTCCTGTTTTTGGTTCATACAAGGGTGTGAGGCTCGTGAATTAACGCTATACACAAAGCTATCCTATTTAAAGCTGTTCTTTGATCATCAACCACAAGGCTGTGCTTTTCAACAAAAGCCTTGATCACATGCCACTCAGCATGCCACGCTGTTAATCCATACTGTACCACTGATTTACACCAATATATAACCTCTAAGCTCATACATCTCAGAGAAGGGTGCTAAGCAAGAGAATAAATTTTACCCCGCCAAATAGATATATATTTAGCAGAGATCAACGAATACAGTATAACGAAATACATTGTCAGACATACCGTCCATTTTCAAGTCCGTTCTAAGTCTAAACAAAACCGAAGGCACCTTGTTCCTCGTCCCATATGTCCAATATAGGAGAGAGGCCCTCACATATCTGGTCGATCTCCAAGTACGTATGGATGATCACGACTTATTACCTTTTCTCGAGTGTACAGCCTTATAAAGACATCAATAATCATCCAAACGATGTGAAGATCTCTGGTCTTCAATCACCATCTTCATCATTGACTTATCGTCGAATAGGTTATTCAGAGTGGGTATAAACCCGGACTTTCTGAATAACTCGTGTATCTCATAAACAAGTGCTATAAAAACACAACATACACCTAATTCCAATCCAAAATATTCTTTTATTCAAATATTCTTTTCACAATTTAAACCAAATTAAGGTTTTCCAAACTAGTCGGGATTAGCGCTCCTTACCGAAGTAATCATTTGTTTTATTTCTCAATCCCAACATATTCATCCCATGGAGCAAAATTGGTAATACTCCATATCTAACACCATGGTGTTATCGGTAAAATTAATTACCATTTCACGTTCAAATCTAATTAAAGATTTAACTATCGCTTGGAGAAAAATTGTTGATACTCCACTCTCGATCATTTCCCACCTTTGATGATTTAAATGATCACGTTCACATTTCAATCTAATTAAAGATTCATTAAAACTCCACTTAGTTTAAATCTTCCAACAATCATTATTTAATGATTATTTAATTTTGGAAACACAAACATGCCACATCAACAATCTACACCGTACCACTGATTTCCACCAATATATAACCCCTAAGCTCATACGTCTCAGAGAAGGGCATTAAGAAAGAGAATAAATTCTCCTCCACCAAACAGATATATATTCAACAAGGATCAACAATACAGTTCAAATGACAGTGTTAGACATGTAATCCTGTCATTAAATGGGTTAAAGAACTAACGTCATTTAAAACACAGTTCACGATAAACCCAAAATCATATTCCATTAACTATGGAATCTTCACGGAAAACAGATCAATATATAATCGATATCAATTTTCATATCCGACTAATAATATAAATGAAATAGAGACAAAGCCTTTTAAATTCCATATATTTTAATAGTCTTCCTCCACAGAAGCTCACTTCGATTATTACCAAATCGAATTCCATTCAATTCCAATTTAATATATTAAATTGGAAAACTTTACTTTGGAAATTTCCATTAAATCTTAATAAAATATTTATATATTCCAAATCACATTTCGCTGTTAATCGCATTAAAGAATGAATGTCGTTATAAACACGGTTCACAATAAACCCAATTCACATTCCATTATATTCCAATTACTAAATATAAGTGGAAACTCTTATAATATTAATTAAAAGATTTATTCCTTTCACATGGGGTTTAAGAACAGTGTTATTTAAGACACCATTCACGACAAACCCAAAAATCCAATTTGATACTAAATACAAGGCTCTAAATAGAAATTATATTATCTTATATTCAATATCGAATTCTGAAACCAACACATATCGTAAAGGGAATAACGATATATATCTATCTTCCAAATACCTTCACAATATCCGTATAATCACGGAATCCAATATCAAAATATCCCCAAGGTGATATCTATTCAAATCCATTCCAATTCATACAATGGAAAAATTCTTGTTATATTAAAACCATTCACAAATCCAATTTATTTATTTAAAAACGTTGGATTATCTTTCTAGTTGTTAACTAGTTCATTTTGACAAAAATATAATTTTATCTTTACAAACATGGAATTTTACATCCAAATTCTTTCCAAATCAATTATTATGGTTTTACACAATTTTTCCATATTTTTAATAAGGCCCATACAGTCGGTTTCCAGTAATGGCCACCGAACTACATCCATAGTGACCTTTTCCAAAACTGATTCAGACCTATCTTAAAATCAAACCGTTAGAGTTCAAATCTCTTGTATTTGTTGGAAAGCTCTTTTTGATACGAACCCAACAGTTCCAGTTTTAGGAGAATCCGATAGTCGGATCTCCCGTTACGTCCATTAGAAGTTAATGGTCGAAATTCGCGAACGGTCGGTGCGCAGCGCTTTCTATTCGGGCCATTACAATATATATATATATATATATATATATATATATATATATATATATATATATATATATATATAATATATTATATATTTCGTCGATTTCCATTTAAAACCTATTTTATAAATTCATTTCAAAACGATTTCAACTTCATTTTCAATTTTAAAACAAAACTGAATATTCCTTTATAAATTCATTTTCAAACGATGTCACTTTATTTTAATTTTTAAATCAAAATTGAATATTCGTTTATAAATTCGTTTTAAATTCATTTCAACACGATTTCAATTTCATTTTTACTTTTAAATCAAAATTGAATATTCCATATCATTATAATATTAAAATGATAATATTTTCAAAATATCATATTTTGAAATCACTTTTCGATATTCATTTTAAAGTGACTAAAATCAACATAAAATCCTGTTCATGTTAAAATGGAATTTAACTACTTAACACAGGTTCACATTTCAATATTTTCGTGTCCATCCAAAATTGGACATCAACATCCCACTTTGATTATTCACTGAATATTATTTTAAAATATTCGTTAATTCTGAACTGGAATCAGACTCAATCAATTACCATATAATTTGAGTCATCGCACGTATATAACAATAATGATAAACAATCATTAAAAAATCATACAACATCCAGAGTGCATTTTACAACTGTATAAGCATTAAAATAAATAAATAATGCTTATACAGTCTGTCAACCCATTGATTGACATATAGCTAAACAATTGGGAGTAGTGTATGTCAAATATCATCCCAATACCCATGTGGGGTTTTCAAAAAACAAATATTGATTATTATTTGTGCAGTTGGGCGATGTGTAAAATTTATCATCCCAATCAATATCAGTTAAATAGGTGTCTATAAACAAACTGTCCGATTTGTAAATGAATATTTAATTTAATTCCTTTCCACGATAATTTTATATACATTTTATATAAATAATTTTATATATACAACAATATCAATCAATGACCATCCCAATCACAATCCAAACAAACAGTCAACCATGGTTTGTACAAAAAATTAGTGTCAGGAGCTACTAAGCCCCATCTGCAACCTATTATATAGTAACTGTAAAATAATCTGAGTGAGAGAGAGTTCTCACATTCATTTCCACTCCATCATTCTTTATTGGATAGTTTGGATTTAATTCTACTCTAAATTCTAACAAGCTACAAATTTGACCTAGTTGGTCTTGTTGCGAAGCTCTTGTCCCCACGATCACAATGCATCCTGTTTCATGCGACTTGGAGTTCGTATGAGAAGAATATGTGGGTTTATACTTTAATTACATAAATACGGTAATTAAATATATATTTAACTATTAAATTTCTTTAATTACCCCTAAATAATATTTGGTCGTCGTCTCTTTCAATTGCCTGGAGCGCAAAAAGAAACCATCAGTCGATTATAAAAATCCACCTCTGCCGGCCTCTACAGTTGACTGAAACCCGATCGAGTTACGCCACCATGAAGCCCTTCATGTGATAACCCGTAACTTCCCCGTGAAGGAAAGAGCGGATACTTTGAGAACAACACACAAAAGAACGCAAACAGAAGAACATTTCATTATTTATTACAACAATTCCATCATAATACAAGAATATACACAGTATGAATAAATATTACACATTTATTAAATATCGGAGATTACAATAAATTACATAGCAGCGGAAAAACAATACAAAACACAACTGAAAGTAACACACGGATACAGAGCTTTCCGAGTATCGTTCCAGCTGTAAACCAAGATCCTGTGATTATAAATCTGCAAAACCAAAACTACTAGCTGCCCATGTCAAAATAAGGGCACCCAGAGTTTAGGTTAAAACAATAAACTCCAGGTCTATCATGGGACTGGTGTGAGTACTAAAACAGTTATTAATCTTTATTTTAAAGTTAGGTAAATCAAGGGACCACACCGTATAACACGGAACGGGTTTCCTCCTAAGAATACCAGTGCATAAAACAAACAGCGCAATGCTAAATAAAGAAAAATGAAGCTATTATAAGACCCAGGTCCCATCACATAATGCAACGCAAGCCGGAGGATAGGCTTTTACCTTATAATAGCCAAAGAATGCTTGATACGCTAAATTTCATCTTTTATTACTATAAGTGTATAGTGTCAAAACAATTTCAATCATAAATATTAATCATAGACGGCATGGGTACCATGTATCATGTCGCCAATACTGGGCTCTACAATCAAAACCGCACATGTCACGTATTGGAATTTGGATTTCCATCTGTGAACCAAGGCAAAAGATAGTCCTTACCGATTCGAGACTCTCTAGCCCGAGCCTCAGGATCAGAGCTCGAGTGACCCTTGGAGCGACAGGGCCGGTCCACACGGAGTGGATTAAACTTAACTCCTGAACATGCGTTTCCCCGCCCTATGGGGCGTAAATGAGCCAACGAATGACTCCATCGGTTTCACGTAGTCACCGATATATCCGAGGCGCCTTGCAACAGCAACAACCACATAAGTCAAACTCGTTAGGGCATGTAAAACCACTGACGCCACTTCTATCTAGAAGGAAACGCATGCCCTCCCTGAGGTCCTTCTCCCGTTTCTGGTCCACTACAGGGGTGTGAGGCTCGCGAATCAACGCTGCACAAAGCTATGCCACACATGCCGTGCTTTGATCATCAACCACAAGACTTTGCTTTTCAACAGAAGCCTTGATCATTTGCCACTTAGGCATGCCACACAGGTAATTCACTCCATGCGTTTGATATCCATCAATGTATAACCCCTGAGCTCGTACGTCTCAGAGAAGGGTGTTAAGCAAGAGAATAAATTCTCCGCCGCCAAACAGATATATATATATATATTTAATAGAAATCAATCACACAGACTAAAATCCAATGTCAGACACATAGTCCATTTACAAGTTCGTTCTGGGTCTGAACGAAACCGGAGGCACCTAATACCCCGGATATCCATCGATCTCCAAGTATGTCTGGACGATCACCAACGGATTCCCTCCTCTTGGGTGTACGACCCAATCAAGATCATCAGTAATCACCCAAACGACGTGAAGACCTCTGGTCTTCAACCACCGTCTTCAACTTTGACTTATCGTCGTATCAGTTATTCAGAATGGGATAAACCCGGTCTTTTTGAATAACTCACGTATATAATAAACAAGTGTTACACAAACACAACATATGCCTCATTCCAATTCATCAGTCACTAACCGTAAATTAGTAAGAGAACAACTCCCCAAATATTAACCTCGAAGGCCGAAACCAACATCAGATCAATACCCAGGAAACCATTCATCTTAACTAATTATCAATTAGTTTCTAAATTTCACATTCTTAGGGAAAGGTTCCCATTAATTTTATCAAAGATAAATTCTTCTAAATTTATTCTTTAATCTTCCTTTGAATATCACTTTAAACTAGTCGGGATTAGCGAACCACACCGAAGTAATTATTTATTTTATTTCCCAATCCCAACCTATTCATCCCATGAAGTAAAATTGGTAATACTTCATATCTAACACCACGGTGTTATCGGTAAATTCAATTACCATTTCATGTTCAAATCTAATTAAAGATTTAACTATCGCCTGGAGCAAAACTGGTGATACTCCATTCTCGATCATTTCAATCTAATTAAAGATTCATTAAAACTCCACTTAGTTTTAATCTTTAACTGGGTTAAAGAATCAATGTCATATAAAACACGATTCGCAATAAACCCAAAATCACATTCCATTCTATCAGCCTTTAACCGTAAAATAGCAAGTGAGCAATTCCCTAAGTATTAACCCCGAAGGCAGAAACCAACATCAGATCAATACCCAAGAAACCATTCAACTTAACTAATCTCCAGTTAGTTTCTGATTTTCTTAACTCAGTTGGGTCTAAGAACAGTATTATTGAAGATACCGTTCACGACAACCCAAAATCACATTCCATTAATTATCGGGTTAAAGAACAAGTGTTATTTAAAACACCGTTCACGATAAACCCAAAAATCAATTCAAATTCAATTCCAATTAAATACCATTTAATTGATACACTTCATTAAATCTAAATAAAAGATTTAATCTTTTTCTCAACTGGGTTTAAGAATAGTGTTAATGAAGACACCATTCACGACAAACCCAAATCACATTTGATATTAAATACAAGGCTCTGAATAGAAAATATATCGGCTTATATTCAATATTAAATTCTACGACGAACAAATATCGCATTGGAAATAACGATATAAATATATCTTTCAAATTTCCATAACAACATCTGTATAATCATGAAATCGAACATCGAACTATTCCGAAGATGATTTCGATTCAAATCCATTCCAATTCAATTATTGGAAATTCTGGTTATTTTCAAAACCATTTCAAATCCAATTTATTTATTTTAAAAATAAATAAATTATTATTCTAGTTCAAAACTAGTTCATTTCGATAAAAATATACTTTTATCTTTTCAAATATGGAGTTTTTCATCCCAATTCTTCCCAAATCATATCTTATGATTTTACACAAATTATTACTATTTTTAATAATTTTATCAAGACCCGTACAGTCGATTTCCATCAACGGCCATCGAACTGCACTTACAACGACCTTTTCCAAATTTGATTTGGACATAATTCCAAATCTAACCGTTAGATCTTAGATTTCTAATATTCATTGAAAAGCACTTTTCGTTACGAACCCAACGGTTTCGGTTTCAGAAGAATCCGACTTTCGGATCTCCCGTAATGTCCATTCGAAGTCAATGGTCGAAATTCACGAACTGCCGCGACGCGGCGCGTTCTATTCATGCCATTATATATATAATATATATATAATATATATATATCGTCGATTTCCTTTTAAAACGTATTTTATAAATCGTTTTAAATTGGTTTTCAAAACGATTTCAACTTCATTGCAAACTCAAATCAAAATTGAATTTTTCCTTATAAATTTGTTTTAAATTCATTTCAAATTGATTTCAATTCAAATCGATTTTTAATTCAATTTTAGTTCGTTTTCAATTCAAATTGAATTTTAAATTTATTCAATTTCAATTCGAATTCATTTCTATTCAATTTCAATTCGAATTTATTTCTATTCAATTTCAATTCGAATTCATTTCTATTCAATTTCAATTCGAATTCATTTCTATTCAATTTCAATTCGAATTCATTTCTATTCAATTTCAATTCGAATTCATTTCAAAATATTCGATTTTGAAATCATTTTCAATATTCATTATAAAATCGACACAATTCTCGTTCGTGTTAAAATGGTGTGTAACTACTTAAAACGGCTTCACATTTCAATATTCAAAGAATAATATTTTTAAATTATTCGATAATTCTGAACTGGAATCAGACACAGTCAATTACCATATAATTTCAGTTATATGGATTTCATTAAATTCGTATATACAACAATGACGATAAACACCCAACCATCATCCAAAGTGCGTTCTACACTGTATAAGCATCAAATATAAATAGTCAACGCTTATAACAGCATGTCAATCAATCGATCGACATACAGCTAATTATTGGAATTAGTGTATGTCATATATCATCCCAATACCCGTGTGAGGTTTCAAACAATCAAACACAGATTTTATTTGTGCAGTTAGGCGATGTGTAAAATTTATCATTCCAATCAATATCAGTCAGATCAGTGTATATAAACAAATCGTCTGATTTGTTTATAAATATTTCATTTTATATACACGTTAAAAATTATATTTTTAACTATATAAATATTTCATTTCACAACACACAACCAACTACACATCAAAATCAAACAAACAAGCATACAAGCCGTCCATGGTTTGTGGACGATGGGTGTCGGTTGCTGCTAAACACCATCTGCATCCTAGTATATATTTTAACTAGAAAAAGAAAATTAAAGGTGAGAAGTTCTCACCGACTAGCTAAAACAAACGCCACGACTCTTCATATGTAGAAGTCTTCGCCGTTCTCGCCCTTTGTCACTTTCATTGTCCGTAGCCACTGAATATATAAAAATCACATTTTTATAATGTTGCTATGTATATAAAAATCGCATTTTTATAATCACTCTACATGGATAAAAATCACATTTTTATACCGCTACTATATAGATAAAAATTCTATTTTTACACCGCTACTATATAGATAAAAATTCTATTTTTACACTGCTACTATATAGATAAAAATTCTATTTTTATACCGGTGTTCATATTATAAAGATTATCCTTTTATATCTCCACTCATATAAAAATCACATCTTTGCTTCTTCTACATAATAAAAATCATATTTTTTTATCTCCTACATAATAAAGATCAAATTTTTATTATCTATCTAATATAAAAAACATATTTTTACATGGCTACATCTATAAAGATCACATCTTTATTACTCTACATTATAAAAATATCGTTTTTCACTATATAAAAATATCGTTTTTCACTATATAAAAATATCGTTTTTCTAAATCAAAGATATGATCTTTTCTAAACAAAATATGATCTCTTTCCTAAACAAAATCAATTCTTTTTGTTTCTAAAAATCTATCCTTTCTATTTCAGATCACTACATAAGAAAAATAAATAAATACAAGACTGAAATAAAATAATTAAATAAAAGTAAAAGTTCACCTTTGTTTTCTTTTCAGTTTTGGTTTGAGGGGGGTGCTGTCTCGAACGGCGGAGGAGGGCTGAGGGGTCGGGGGTGGTCTGGAAGGCGGCGAGGCATGCTGGAAGAAGAAAGGGGGAGGGGCGCGTTCGTTTTGAGGAAGGGGGAGAGAGCGACGGCGGAAGGGGAGAAGGAGGATCAGAAGGTGGAGAGAGAAGGCGGAGGGGCTTAGGGAGGAGGGCGCGCCACCTGGGGGGCCGCGATGGTGGAAGCAGCGGCTAGGGTTCCTCCCTTCTTTTTTTTTCTTTGTTTATTTTGAAATGTAATGGGGGGGGAGGGGTGAGAGTAAAGGAAGAGAGGGTGAGGTGTTTTATTTATTTATTTAATTTAATTTCAAAAAGGTACTTTTTATTTCGACCTCGAAATCAAACCCCCCGACTGTCGTCCTTAGGGTAATACCCCCATTCCTAACACAATGGGATATGTATCGCAAGCCAGTTCAGCTGTTTCGATCAGTTTCCATCAAATTTAAAATATAAATCTATATATTCTATTTTAAACATACATTTCAAATTACCGGGGCCACATACAACCTCTAATAATTTCCAAAAAATATTTTCTAGCTTTGTATTGACGATATGGTCCTAACAAAACTAATTTCGCAGAATTCTGAGAACGTTTGAAAAATGGCCATTTTCAAGTCGATGAAAATCAACTGAAACTGCCAAAACACGTTTTCTTTTGCCACACTCACATATTGATTCAGAAAATTATGAATTTTGAAACCTAGAAATAACTTGACATCACGGATCCAACAAAAGTGGTTTTGTCGAAAACCGAGACCGTTTGCAAAATTCCCATTTTTAAGGGCCAGAACTCCATAGCGACTATTCTGAAATTTCAACTGGACATATCTTTTTATCCCTGCTATGAAATTTCAATTTTTCGGATTCATTGGAAAGATATTCTCAATTAGATTCAAATATTTTTGGTTTCTCCAAAATCTGGTTTATTTTGAATCCTATACATTCATTTGAATTTTGAAATCGAATTTTCAAACTACCGCTCCATTTTCAATTCATTAAAATAAATATTTATATTCTAACGACGATCTATATAAATATATACGTTTGAATTCTATACAAAATAAATTTCTCGTCGTTTTTATTTAAAATAATTCATTTTAAATATTCAAAATTCATTAAAATTGCCAAAAATAAAATTTTTAAATTGGCTCGGATTTCCGGGTTAATACACTTCACGTCACCGTCCTACCACCCCAACGCCGGCTAATTCGATCCTCCCCTAACGCCAGAAAATGGCTGCGAATGAGGTAAGTTTGTGCCAGAAGTTCGCGCAATCCAAGAAGATAAAACCGATCATAAACGTTAGATTCATTGATCACGATGTGTTCTTCAATTTAGCCTTTGGGAGCACAGGAAATTATTGCGTGGATGATCAGAACAAAGGGGAAGAATTTTGAGGCAATTTTCGCCTTTGATTTTTAAAGAGGGCGGCGGTCTGAGATATAAGGGTAGGGTTAGGGTTTAGTTAATATATATATATATATATAAATATTTTAATATTATTTAAATTCCAAAATTACTAGTTTACTATTACGAACTCCAAGTTAAACCCAACGACTATCGCCCCTAGCTAAATACCCCCATTTCGTACATAATGGAATATGTTTCGTAAGCCATTCCGATCATTTTAGTCAGATTTTCTTTAAATTAAAATTTAAGTCAATATATATTGAATTTAAACGTACATTTTAATTTATTGGGGCCACATGCTGACTCCAAAAATTCCAGAAAAATAAATCTAGCTATCTTTTGACGATAGGGTCCTAACAAAACTAATTTCGTTGAATTTGGAGACCGCTTGAAAAATGACCTTTTTCTGGTTGATCCAATTCAAACTGAACTGTCAAAACACATTTAAATTTACCACGCTCACATATTAAATCAAAAAATTATGAAATTTGAAACATAACAATAATTTGACATTCCGGACCCAACAAAAGTGGTTTCGTCGAAAACAGAGGTCGTTTGCAAAATGGCTATTTTTAAGGGCTATATATTATATTAAAATATATATAAATTCCATAGCAACTATTTTAAAATTTAAACTGGACATAACTTTCAATTTATATTATGAAATCTGTATTTTTCACATTTGTTAGAAAGATATAATTAATTTGATTCAAATATTTCTTGTCTTACTGAAATCCGATTTATTATGAATCCTATACATTTATTTGAAATTTAAAATCGAACTTTCAAACTACCGCGCAATTTCAAATTCATTTTATAATTAAATTAAAATTATATTTTATAACTTTGATTTAAATAAATTTTGGGTCATTATTATTTAAAAAAAAACATTTTAAATATTCAAAATCCATTAAAATATCTAAAATAAAATTTTTAAATTGGATTAGAAATTCCGGGTTGTTACAATCTCCCCCACTTAAAATCTTTTTCGTCCTCGAAAAGGAATGAAGCTAAAAGTTCTTTAACTAACCAACTCAATTTTCATTCGTCAACTTTTCACTTTCTAAGAATTTTCTAACTTCACAAAAATCTGGCTGACACCCTAAATTTTCGAAAAATTTCGCCATAACCTCCTTTGTACGGGTTACCTTTAAAACTGCAACTTGTCTCACAGGGCCCTCATCAATCCAAAAGAAAACGAAAAAGGCAAGCAGCTTGCCAATCGGCTCATAAAATCATCTAAACCCAAGAAATACAGTAAATATGTACGTATTTGTCGGGCATTCAATTTTATTCCTGTTCTTAGCTTCCATGTTATGACCTGCTCAAAATATATTCATGCACATAAATGCAATTCAAATCAATTTTCAATTCAGTTCAATATTTGATTCGATTTGGGTAAACTTTACCTTTCATTCTCATATTGATTTAATTAATTATCATTCCAATATTTTTATTATTTACACTAATAATCAAACATCACAACCGGCAATCAATTAGTTGGTTAAATTTTTAAACATATAAGTTTCTATATATACTTAAAAATCATATTTTAGTGCCAAATCACGAACAATAAATTCTAACTAAGTTTTGGTTCTCACACCAGTCAGTTGGAAATATATAGATACCCCACTTTCGAAACTCGAACATAGAATCTGATGATGCTAGCAATCATCAGAATCATCTCCGGGCGATTAGAGTGTGATTCTATATCCATCCAGTATATTTTAGACTTCAAATATATGCTAGCTAGGCATATATGCAAAATCTTTATATACTTGATAGTCCAAAATAAATATAATATAAAATAATATATCCAAATACGTACAATAAGGTATAATTTTCAAAATTAAATTCATTTTCATAAATAACACTCTTCAAACTCGTTCTAGGATACTACCAATCCTAACTCTAACAAGTTATTCTCATAGGACATTAGTAATCTTATCTCTGATGAATTCTTTCGTTCGGTTCTAATGTTTCTTGTTCTCGAGCTTTGTAAACCAAAGCTCTGATACCAAAACGAAACAACCCAAACTTCCCTAGTACGGGAAAGCCCGGATTGTTTTGATAACACGACGCATCAGAACACAAATAACGGAACATTTCATTGCTATTACAACAATTTACATCAGAGTAAAAGAATATCAGAGTATGAATAAATATTACACAACGAAAAAATAATATCCGAGATTTAAATCACAAAGCAGCGGAAAATTAAAATGTATAAATACAATGACTAACACAACTAAATGAAATACACGGATACAAAGCTTTCTAAATATAGCTGTAGCTGTAATCTAGGATCCTGAGAAAAGAAATATCTGCGAAAACCAAAACTACTAGCTTCACATGTGGAAAATATGGGCATCAGAGTTTAGGTTAAAACAATATACTCTAGGTCAGTCATGGAACTGGTGTGAGAACTAAAACAGTTATTTAAAACTTTACTTTAAAAATAAAGTAAATCAAGGGATCACGCCGTATAAAACGGAACGGGTTTTCTCCTAAGAATACCAGTGCATAAACAGTTTATAAACAACTCAATGCTTTTCGAAAAATGAAGCTATTATAAGACTCAGGTCCCATCACATAATGCAACGCAAGCTGGAGGATAGAGTTTTCCCTTATAATAGCCAAGCATGCTTGGTACGTTTTAAAACAAATCATTTGATACTATTATAAGTGCATAGTGTTAAAAACAACTTCAAATATAAATGCATCAATCATAAATGGCATGGGTACCATATATCATGTCGCCATACTAATTCTACAATTAAAACCGCACAATGCGTATTGGAAATTGGATTTCCATCATGAACCAAGGCAAGGGATCGTCCTTACCGAATTCGAGGCTCTTAGTCCGAGCCTTAGGCTCAGCCGCAACTGCACCTGGAGTGCCACGGCCGGTCCACACTTATGTTAGTGGATTAGTAATTCCTGAATAGCACGTTTCCCCGCCCTATGGGGCGTAAATCTGGTCAGTACGTCGACCATACCAAGAGCCAATAGGGACTCAAATCCGAGGTACCTCGCTTTCCATCATCAACATAAGTAAAATGTCTGAGCTCCATACCATGACACCACTCCTAGCTAGAAGGAAACGCATGTCCTCCCTGGGGTCCTCTCCCGTTTTTGGTTCATACCGAGGTGTGAGGTTCGTGAATTAACGTCATACACAAAGCTATGCTATTTACAGCCTTGCTTTGATCATCAACCATAAGGCTCTGCTTTTCAAAAAAAGCCTTTATCACATGCCACTTAGCATGCCTTGTTGTCAATCCATACCGTACCACTGATTTCTGCCAATATATAACCTCTAAGCTCATACGTCTTAGAGAAAGGTGTTAAGCAAGAGAATAAATTCTCCACCACCAAACAGATATATGTTTAGCAGAGATCAACAAATACAGTATAAAGGAATACAATGTCAGACTTACCGTCCATTTACAAGTCTGTTCTGGGTCTGAACGAAACTGGAGGCATCTTATCCCTCGTCCCATATGTCCAATACAGGAGAGAGGCCCTTGCATATCCGGTCGATCCCCAAGTACGTCTGGACGATCCACACTTATTACCTTGTCTCGGGTGTACAGTCCAACCAAGACATCAGTAATAATCCAAACGTTGTGAAGATCTCCGGGCTTCAATCACCGTCTTCATCGTCGACTTATCGTCCAATCAGTTATTCAGAATGGGTATAAACTCAGACTTTCCGAATAACTCGCATATCTCATAAACAAGTGCTATAAAAACACAATATACGCCTCATTCCAATCTAGAATATTATTTTATTCAAATATTCTTTTCACAATTTAAACCAAATTAAGGTTTTCCAAACTAATTGGGATTAGCGCACCTTACCAAAGTAAACATTTGTTTTATTTCCCAGTCCCAACCTATTCATCCCATGGAGCAAAACTGGTAATACTCCATATCTAACACAATGTTATTGGTAAAATTAATTACCATTTTACGTTCAGATTTAATTAAAGATTTAACTATCGCTTAGAGCAAAACTGGTGATACTCTATTCTCGATCATTTCCCACATTTGATAATTTAAATTATCACATTCACATTTCAATCTAATTAAAGATTCTTTAAAACTCCACTTAGTTTTAATCTTCCAACAATCATTATTTAATGATTATTTAACTTTGGAAACACAAACATGCCACATCGACAATCTACACCGTACCACTGATTTCCACCAATATATAACCCCTAAGCTCATACGTCTCAAAGAAGGGCGTCAAGCAAGAGAATAAATTCTCCGCCACCAAACAGATATATATTCAGCAGAGATCAACAATACAGTTTAAAATACAATGTTAGACATGTAATCCTATCTTTAACTGAGTTAAAGAACTAACGTAATTTAAAACACAGTTCACGATAAATCCAAAATCATATTTCATTAACTATGGAATCTTCGCGGAAAACAGATCAATATATAATTGATATCAATTTCCGTATCCGACTAGTAATATAAATGGAATAACGACAAAGCCTTTTAAATTCCATATATATATTAATAGTCTTCCTCCATAGAAGCTCACTTCGATTATTACCAAATTGAATTCCATTCAATTCCAATTTAATATATTAAATTAGAAAACTTTATTTTGGAAATTTCCATTAAATATTAATAAAAGATTTATATATTCCAGATCATATTTCACTGTTAATCGGGTTAAAGAACGAATGTCGTTAGAAACACAGTTCACAATAAACCCAATTCACTTTCCATTTTATTCCAATTGCTAAATAAAACTGGAAACTCTAATAGTCTTAATTAAAAGATTTATTCCTTTCACACGGGGTTTAAGAACAGTGTTATTAGGACAACATTCACGAGAAACCCAGAAATCTAATTTGATATTAAATACAAGGCTCTTAATAGAAATTATATCGGTTTATATTCAATATCAAATTCTGAAACCGACACATTTCGTTTGGGGAATAACGATATATATCTATCTTCCAAATTCCTCCACAATATCCATATAGTCATGGAATCCAATATCGAATTATCCCGAAGAAGATTTCTATTCAAATCCATTCCAATTTATGCATTGGAAAAATTCTGGTTAGATTAAAACCATTCACAAATTCAATTTATTATTTAAAAACATTGGATTATCTTTCTAGTTATTAACTAGTTGATTTTAATAAAAATATATTTTTACCTTTACAAATGTGGAATTTTTCATCCAAATCATTTATTATGATTTTACACCATTTTTCCATATTTTTAATTATTTTAATAAGGCCCGTATAGTCGGTTTCCAATAACGGCCACCGAACTGCATCCATAGTGACCTTTTTCAAAACTGATTTGGACCTACATTAAAATCAATCGTTAGATTTCAAATCTCTTGTATTCGTTGGAAAGCTCTTTTTGATACGAACCCAATGGTTCTAGTTTTAGGAGAATCCGACGGTCGGATCTCCTGTGATGTCCATTTGAAGTTAATGGTCGAAATTCGCGAACAGTCGCTACGCGGCGTCTTCTACTCAAGCCATTATAATATATAATATGTAATATATATATTATATATTATATTTCATTGATTTCCATTTAAAACGTATTTTATAAATTCGTGTATAAATTCATTTCAAAACAATCTCAACTTCATTTTGAATTTTAAATCAAAACTGAATATTCCTTTAAAAATTCATTTTAAAACAATTTCACTTTACTTTAATTTTTAAATCAAAATTGAATATTCCTTTATAAATTTGTTTTAAATTCATTTTAAAACGATTTCAATTTCATTTCAATTTTTAAATCAAAATTGAATATTCCATATCATTATAATATCAAAATGATAATATTTTCAAAATATCAGATTTTGAAATCACTTTTCGATATTCATTATAAAATGAATAAAATTGACAGAAAATCATGTTCGTGTTCAAATGGCGTTTAACTACCTAACACGGCTTCACATTTCAATATTTTCATGTCCATCCAAAATCGTACATCAACATCCCACTTTGATTATTCACTGAATATTATTTTAAAATATTCGTTAATTCTGAACTGGAATCAGACTCAATCAATTGCCATATAATTTGAGTCATCGCACATATACAAGAATAATGATAAACAATCATTAAAAATTCATACAACATCCAGAGTGCATTTTACAACTGTATAAGCATTAAAATAAATAAAAAACGCTTATATAGTCTGTCAACCCATCGACTGACATACAACTAAACAATTGGGATTAGTGTATGTCAAATATCATCTCAATACCCGTGTGGGGTTTTCAAACAACAAATATTGATTATTATTTGTGTAGTTGGGCGATGTGTAAAATTTATCGTCCCAATCAATATTAGTTAAATAGGTGTACATAAATAAACCGTCCGATTTGTAAATGAATTTTTAGTTTAATTCCTTTCCATGATAATTTTATATACATTTTATACAAATAATTTTATATATACAACAATATCAATCAATGACTATCCCAATCACAATCGAAACAAACAATCAACCACTGTTTGTACAAAAAATAGTGTCAGGAGCTTCTAAGCCCTATCTGCAACCTATTATATAATAACTGTAAAATAATTTGAGCGAGGGAGAGTTCTCACATTCGTTTCCACTCCGTCATTCTTTATTGGACGGTTTGGATTTAATTCTGCCCTAAATTCTAACAAGCTCCAAATTTGACCTAGTTGGTCTTTTTGCGAAGCTCTCGTCCCTAAGATCACAATGGATCCTGTTTCATGCGATTTGGAGTTCGTATGAGAAATATATGTGGGTTTATACGTTAATTACATAAATACGGTAATTAAATATATAATTAACTATTAAATTTCCTTAATTACCCCTAAATAAAATATGGTCGTCGTCTCTTTCAATTGCCTGGAGCGCAAATAGAACCCATCCGCTGATTATAAAAACCCACCACCGCCGGCCTGCACAGTTGACTAGAACCCGATCGAGTTGCACCACCGTGAAGCCCTTCACGTCACCGTCCTACCACCCCAACGCCGGCTAATTCAATCCTCTTCTAATGCCAGAAAATGGCTGCGAATGCGGCAAGTTTGTGCCAGAAATTCATGAAATCCAAGAAGATAAAACTGATCATAACCGTTAGATTCATTGATCTCGATGTGTTCTTCAATTTAGCCTTTGGGAGCACAGGAAATTATTGCGTGGATGATCAGAACATGGGGGAAGAAGCTTGAGGCGATTTCTGCCTTTGATTTTTAAAGAGGGCGGCTGTTTTGAGATATAAGGGCAGGGTTAGGGTTTAGTTAATATATAAATATCTTAATATTATTTAATTTCCAAAATTACTAGTTTATCGTTCCAAACTCCAAATCAAACCCAATGACTATTGCCCCCAGCTAAATACCCCCATTCTGGAAATAATGGAATATGTTTCATAAGCCATTTCGATCGTTTTAGTCATATTTTCTTTAAATTGAAATATAAATCAATATATATTAAATTTAAACGTACATTTTAATTTATTAGGGCCTCATACTGACTCCAAAAATCCCCAAAAAATAAATCTAGCTATGTTTTGATGATACGGTCCCAAAAAAACTAATTTCGTCGAATTTGGAGACCGTTTGAAAAATGACCTTTTTCTAGTCGATCCAATTCGAACTGAAACTGTCAAAACACATTTAAATTTACCACGCTCACACATTAAATCCAAAAATTATGAAATTTGAAACATAACAATAATTTGACATTTCGGATCCAACAAAAGTGATTTCATCGAAAATGGAAGTCGATTGCAAAATGGCTATTTTTAAGGGCTACATATTATATTAAAATATATATAAATTCCATAGCGACTATTTTAAATTTTAAACAGGACATAACTTTCAATTTATATTATGAAATCTGGATTTTTCACATTCATTAAAAAGATATAATTAAACAGATTCAAATATTTCTGGTTTTACTGAAATCCGATTTATTTTGAATCCTGTACAGTCATTTGAAATTTAAAATCGAATTTTCAAACTACCGCGCCATTTCAAACTCCTTTTATAATTGAATTAAAATTATATTTTCTAACTTCGATTTAAATAAATTTTTAGTCGTTATTATTTAAAATAAATCGTTTTAAATATTAAAAATCCATTAAAATAGCTAAAATAAAAAATTTAATTGGTTCAGAAATTCTGAGTTGTTACAAAAACCCATTTTCTTGTCAATCAAGTATTTTCAATATATAAATTACACACTATTTGCAGCTCCAAAATATGAATATGTGAGTTAAACAATATAATACATCAAAGGGTATGAGACTTGTTGATTAATTATATCGGTTTGTTGCAGACTCGTCGATCAAAGTAAATTTGCTGACTTTGAAGTGTGAAGTGGGCTACCTCTTTGTAAATGCCTAGGTAAAACATACGATATAGGATGATATCGTTTTCACTTATCGGGTTACTATTTGGAAGCCCGTGGAACATTCTGTGGCATTGTTGGTGCTGGTACTTTGACGAGTGAGTCCTAAATACACTATAACTCAAGGTAGTTGGGCTAAACATTGGACTGGTGGGTCATAAAATTATATTAGTGAAAAGATGATATAGGTGGTCATAAAAATTATACTATGGGGATAGTTGAGAACTGGTGGGTCAATAGTGTATAGTGCTAGACAGGCCGGAACTGGTAGGCCATATATGGGACTGGTGAGTTCTATATCAATATCTGGTAGGTGATTAGGACACCCTAAATTTAGGGCTAGTAGGTTAATTGGACAAGTGTGTCCGAGTGTTGCATCTTGATTACTTTATGATGTTCGCATGGTGATTTAGTGTTTGTTGATTTGGATAATCCTACCTTACTAGTGTGAACTAGGATTTATATATCTCATTGGTGGGCAATTAGTGGTGAGCTATTAAGTATTACCATCTTATTACTTTGGAAACCTTATCAGTTTCAAGATGTCCATATGGTGTTAATAGTGATGCCCTTGATGTGGTGTAACTCGGTGCTCCATACCGTTCTATTCCATTGTAAGGATTAGGTCAATTGTGTGTGTGTGTTCCTAAATCTTAGTGTTTGATGCATGTCCTTATTGTTGTAGCTTTACTACATGAAGCATTTCACATCGTAGCATCTCTTGAAAGATTATCTGTAACAACGCGGAATTTCAGAGCCAATTTAAAAATTTTATTTTAGCTATTTTAATGGATTTTGAAGATTTAAAATGACTTGTTTTAAATAATAACGACTAAAAATTTATTTAAATCGAAGTTAGAAAATATAATTTTAATTTAATTATAAAAGGAGTTTGAAATGGCGCGGTAGTTTGAAAATTTAATTTTAAATTTCAAATGAATGTATACGATTCAAAATAAATTGGATTTTAGTCAAACCAGAAATATTTGAATCTATTTAATTATATATGTCTAAATAATGTGAAAAATCCAGATTTCATAATGAGAATTGAAAGTTATGTCCAGTTTAAAATATAAAATAGTAACTATGGAATTTATATATTTTTTATTATAATATATAGCCCTTAAAAATAGCCATTTTGCAAACGACCTCCGTTTTCAATGAAACCACTTTTGTTGGATCCAGAATGTCAAATTATTGTTAGGTTTCAAATTTCATAATTTTTGGAACTAATATGTGAGCGTGGTGAATTTAAACTTGTTTTGGTTAATTTAGTTTGAATTGGATCGGCCAGAAAATGGCCATTTTTAAAACGATCTCCAAATTCAACGAAATTGATTTGTTAGGACCGTATCGTCAAAGAATAGCTAGATTTATTTTTATAGAATTTTTGGAGTCAGTATGTGGCTCTAGTAAATTAAAATGTACGTTTAAATTCAATACATATTAATTTATATTTTAATTTAAAAAAACCTAACAAAATAGTTGAGTTGGCTTACGAAACATATCCCATTGTTTCCGGAATGGGGGTATTTGGTTGGGGACAATAGTCGTTGGATTTGATTAAGAGTTCGTGACTAGTTTTGAGTTTTAAAAAGAATTAATATATATATATATATATATATATATATATATATATATTAGTTTTAAACACTAGCCCTCTTCACATTCGCATCCGCCGTCACCTTGCATTCAACGGCCTGGGTGTTCGAAACGATTTCACCCATTTTCATGAAATCCAAGAATAAATTCGAGAAATCTCCAAAGCAAAGATCGAAGAGCAAGATCAGATATTTAAAATCATATGAGTATTATTCGTTATAGTGGGGCACGACGCTCGATTTTTGGGCGGAAATGGCCGACCTTCGCACACGTTTTCCAGTCCGTGGGGACCACCGAACTTGTCAAAATCGCCGGCATTAGGGGAGGGAGAGGTGGCGCTTCTCGTGGCATGCTCGGATCTGAGGCCGATGTCCTCTGGTGGTGGCGCGAGGCAACCCTAGGTTGCGAGTTTTATACGATGCGTGGCCTGGTGTTCAGAAAAAGGGAAGACACATTAAATGTAATTACTTTAATCAATTGTTAATTAATTATTTATTTAATTTTCAAATGTATAATTTATCGTATCTTCTTCATACGAGATCCAAACCAAACGAAATAAGTTGCGTTGCGATCGTGACAACAAACACTAAATTTCAGAACTAACCCGAACAGAAACGGAGCACGTTAGAATTTCAGTCAAATGCAAAGCCAAACAGAACTGAAATTTAGAAATAAAGAGTGGCGGAGTGGAAACCGACTGTGAGAACTCTCTCTCACTCATATTATTTTACAGTTATTATATAATAGGTTGCAGACGGGGTTTAGTAGCTCTTGACACTATTTGTGTACAAACCATGGATAATTTGTGTGATTTGATTGTATTGTAGGAAAAGTTGACTGCATTGTTTATTGTGATTGTGATATTGAAATGGAGTAAATAATATATATATATGCGTTGTATAAATTATTTATATATGCGATATATAAATTATTTATATACGCTGCATAAAATTCGCCTGAAATAAAATAAATATTCATTTACAAATCGGATGGTTTGTTTATGTACACCTATTTAACTGTTCTTGATTGGGACGATAATTTTTACACGTCGCCCAACTACATAAATAATAATCAATAATTGTTGTTTGAAAACCCCACACGGGTATTGGGATTATATTTGACATACACTGATCCCAATAATTAGTGGTATGTCAATCGATGGGTTGACAAACTGTATAAACATTATTTATTTATTTTGATGCTCATGCAGTTGTAAAATACACTCTGGGTGTTGTATGAATTTTTAATGATCGTTTATCATAATTGTTGTATACATGCGATGTATGAAATCCATATAACTGAAATTATATGGTAATTGATTGAGTCTGATTCCAGTTCAGAATTTACGAATATTTGAAAATAATATTCAGTAAATATTGAATTGTGAAGCCTTGTTAAGTAGTTAAACGCCATTTTAACACGAACGGGATTTTCTGTCAATTTTATTCATTTTATAATGAATATCGAGAATTGATTTCAAAATTAATATTTTAATATTATAATGATATAGAATATTCAATTTTGATTTAAAATTGAAATAGAAGTGGAAATCGTTTTAAAATGAATTTATAAAAAATTTATAAAATACGTTTTTAATGGAAATCGATGAAATATATATAATATATATTAAATGGTCTTAATAGAACGCGTCGTGCAGCGATCGTTCGTGAATTTCTACCATTAACTTAAAATTGATGTAACGGGAGATCCGACAGTCGGATTCTCCTAAAATCAGAACCGTTGGGTTCATATCAAAAAGAGCTAACAAATGAATGTAAGAGATTTGAAATCTAATGGTCTAATTTTAAAATATGTCCAAATCAATTTCAGAAAAGGTCGCTATGAATGCAGTTCGGTGGCCGTTATTGGAAACCGACTGTAAAAGCCTTAATAAAATTATTAAAAATATGGAAAAATTATGTAAAATCATAGTAAATGATTTGAAAAGATTTTGGATGAAAAACAACATATTTGAAAAGATAAAAATATTTTTTTATCGAAATAAACTAGTTAATAACTAGAATAATAATCCAACTATTTTTAGAAATAAATAAATTGGATTTGAAAATGGTTTTTAGAATAACAAGAAATTTCCAAAGAAAAAATTGGAATGGATTTGGAATGGAAACAATCTTTGGAATATTTCGATATTGGATTCCGTGACTATATGGATATTGTTGAGGAATTTGATATATATATATATATATATCTTTATTACCAATACGATATTTGTTGGCTTCAGAATTTGATATTGAATATAAGCCGATATAATTTCTATTCAGAGCCTGGTATTTGATATCAAATTTGTAACAACCTGCAAATTCTGAACCAATTTAAAAAATTTATTTTAGAAAATTTTAATGAATTTTGAGGATATAATATAATTAATATAAATAATAATGGCTAGAATTTATTTTAATCGAAGTTCAAACGAATAAATTCAATTTAATTATAAATGGAGTTAGAAATAGCGCGGTAGTTTGAAATTTTAATTTTGAACTTTAACTGAATGTAAATGATTCATAATAAATCAGAATTGAGTGAAACCAGAAATATTTAAATCTGTTTAACCATATCTTTCTAACGAATTTGAAAAATTGAAATTTCGTTTTAAAAATCAAAAGTTATGGCCAATTCAATATTTAGAAAGGTCGCTGTAGAATTTATATATATAATATATATGGCCCGAAGGGCTACTTTTCACATATGAAGGAATTTGGACTCGAAACCACCTCCATTGAGTCTGGAATGATGTTTCTGCATTTAAAAAGTATAAACACTTATGTGTTTTGAGTTTCAGAATTTATTTGTTTAAAAATGTATTTTTAATATTTAATGTATTGGCCTTAAAAATAGTCAATTTTCAAATGACCTCTGTTTTCGACGAAACCACTTTTTTTGGAACCGGAATGTCAAATTATAGCTAGGTTTCAATTTTTAGAATTTTTCGAGTTATATGTGAGCGTGGCAAACGAAAATGTGTTTTGACTATTTCAGGTAAATTTAAACGACTTGAAAATAGCCATTTTTCAAAAAGTCTCAGAATTCAACGAAATTAGTCTTGTTAGAACCGTATTGTCATAAGAAAGCTAAAAGTAAGTTTTCTAGAATTTTCTGAGGTCATATGTGGCCCCGACATATTTAAATGTACGGTCAATATTTAATTAATTAATTTTTAATGGAATTTTAAATAAATAATCTACAGATTTTAGAATTGGACACCGAGACATGTCCCATTGCGTTCAGAAGGCCTCAAAACATTAAGATCGACAGTAAGCAAGCCCAATTCGGAGTCATCCCGCATTTTTACCTTTATAACACGTTTTTCAATGAATTTAATAAAAATATAAAAATTAAACCCTATTTTCATAGCCGCCGCCTACCCTTAGAACAATGGCCAGAAAGCTCCGAAATTCAAACGTTAATTTCTTCCAATCCGTTCAACGAAAATAAACAAATTATATATCAAATCAAAGAGAATTCAGAGAGCTTTCCATCCATACGGATGATGGGTATTATTGGGATATGGATTTCACGAATTTGGACCAGGAAGCCGCGCCGTTTCGAGCTCCACCCCCGCCACCAGACCCGATCGAGTGGTCCCCCCTTCCTGGCGCTGGTGCGCCACTCCAAGGTCATCGATTCCCCCCTGTCCGATCTGATAACCATCGCTCCGATTGACGGATTTTTGGACTTGAAATTTTGAACCCGAACATGAAAAGCTTCGGTTGTTACCAGTAGAGAAGAAGAAAGGATTAGCCTTAACAATGTAATTAGAGTATAATTATTTTAATTTATTAATTATTTAATAAGCAGATGTTTAAAATTGAATATCTTTTTACTGCGATATCAGAATTCAACGAAACGAGTTGCGTTGGACTCGTCTTTCCGAGATCTTCGCAATGGCGCAGACTAGAGCTGAAATAGAGACAGTTGAAAAATCAGTAAAAATCAATGTGAGAATTCTAATTTTCATTATTTAATTAATTATAAATTATTTTTGTCGCTTTAAAATAATTGTATTGTGATGATAATTCAGATCTGAAATGTTTGTGATTGATGAATTGTTGATTGTTGTTGGTGGTATGTTTTGTTGTTTATGATATGCTAGATCTGCATTGAATTTAATATACTGTTGAATTTATTTGTGGTTAGAACATTAAATCTAAATTTAGATTTAAATCATATTTTATTTCAGATCTAGTTGCTCTAATTTATTTTAAATTATTAAAATATCATTTTTATTATTCTGAAATGAACAATAGAATCTGATCGACAAATAAAACCTTATTTTTATTTGTCTATTTTAGAACATGATTTGAATGACAAATAAAATATTATTTTTATTTGTTTATTTACAATAGAATATGAACAACAAATAGAATATATTTTCATTTGTTTCCATTACAAAAGAATTTGGCTAACAAATAAAATCCTATTTTTATTTGTTTACATTTAGAACACGATTTATGAATTACAGTAAAAATTCTTCTTTTTACTGTAACATTTAACGTAAGATGTTCTAGAATTGGATTAACAATAAAATATTAAATTTTATTGTTGATATTAAAAACATACTAGTAAAACAAAACTTTATTTACATGGCATGAGTGAATTAAAGGTTATATTTGGAAACCACCTTTTTATTTACATTTTTAAGTAAAGAAAAATACATATTTTGGAAATCACAATGTTTCTTACATTTTATATGTAAATAAGAAATTATTTTCAGAAGTTACAATTTTGTTTGCAAAAATATTTTAGATATATAATTTATTTTTTATTTGAATTTAATAATGCTAATAAACTTTAAAAACAAAATTTATTCTTTTATTTACATTCTGCAATGCAAATATATATAGTAAATAGAAATTGTTCTTTATTTGCATTTACCAATGCAAATATATATATATATATATATTGAAACAAATTATTCCTTCATTGCACTCATCAATGCAAATACATATATTAGAAATAAAGTTTATTCCTTTATCTGCATTTATCGATGCAAATAAGCATTGAAATTAAGGTTTATTCTTTTGTTTGCATTTATAAATGCAAATATTCAATGGAACCAAAGTCTATCTTTTTATCTACTATCACCAATGCAAATGTACTTTAAAAAGGGAAAATTTGTTTCTTTTATTTGCATTCTCTTATGCAAATATACATTGGAATGAGGATCTATTCTTTTATTTGTAACCACTAATGCAAATATTCATTGAAAATAAGATTTGTTCTTTTATTTTGCATTCACTAATGCAAATATACATTAAATTATAGAATTTATTCCTTTATTTGCATTCCTTGTTTCCAAACAAACTAGAAATAAAATGAGTTCTTTTTGTCACTTCAAAAAGAATGAATTAAAAAAATGTTTATTTAAGCTTTTGTAAAGAATGAATAACTAAACATTCATATTTTTATCATTAAAGTAAAATAGACAAAAACACTCATCTTGTCTAAATTAAAAGAATGAAACAAAATATAGCACTGAAATATTATATTAGAATTGAAATACAAATTAATCACTTTTGTTGATTTATATTAGTTAAAACCAATTATTCATTTTTGTTAATTTACATTAGTTAAAAACAATTATTCATTTTAGTCGATTTATACTAGTTAAACCAAAATAGACATTTTGTCAGAAATATTCATTTTTGTCAAAATGAATTTGTTAAAGAAATTTTTATATATATATATATATATATATATCTTATGATTGGCAAGACATATACTTGACAAGATAGGTTAGTTCAATCAAAATTATCCTTTTTGCCCTATTAGAATTGCCAAAACAATATAACCATTTTTGCTTGAGTTTAAACTAGCAAAATAGAAATTGTCAATAGAGACAAAGTTATTATTCTTATTCGTTCATTGCAATTGAATTATGTATAATATAAAAGAGACATTTTCTTGTCATGTTTATATATTGTGTATTACACTTCCATTCACAAGTTACCCGACTTGTTTATGTGATTGGGACGATTATTTTCACACATCGCCCAAGTGCACAAATTAGTTTATTATTTGTTCGTTGGTTGAAACCCCACACGGGTGTTGGGATGAAAATTTACATACACTAATCCCAATATTTAGCTGTATGTTGATCGTCAGATCGACAGGCTGCGATGAGCGTTATTATTTAATTTTAACGCTTACACAGTGGAAATTACACTTTGGATGTAGATGGATGATTTGATGATTATACTGTTATTATCACATATATGATGTGTGTGAAATCCATATAATCCAAATTATAAGGTAAATGTTTGAGTCGCATTTCGATTCAGGTGTTCTTTTAAATAAGAATATTTTTACATTAGAAATCCTTTTTATATAAAGTATATATTTTCATAAGAGAAGAAAATATTGTTAACCAAGAATATGTTGAACAAAGAATATTTGTAAAAGATAAAAATTCTGTAATATAAAGAATACTTCCCATTTAGAATCTTTTATATAAGGAATATTTTTATGATTATCTTAAAATATGTTTTTTTAAAGATTATTAGAATTTGCAATTATATTTTGTGATATGAAATAAATTGAGATGTGAAGTGGATTTATCATGGACGATGTTTTAAACGACATTTGACCTTTAATCCAATTTACATTGATATTATTATTTGGATTCTATAAATCTATTTTATAGATTTAAAAAAAAGGCATTTTCTAAAAATCAAGTTTTTTTCCAACTTAATATATTAAATTGGAATTAAGTGGAAATTCGATTGGTAATAATCAAAATGGGCTTCTGTAAAAGAAGACCGATATTATATATGGAATTTAAGAGGCTTTGCCGTTATTCCATTTATATTATTAGTCCGATACAGAAATTTATATCGATTATGTATTGATTTGATTTTTTTGGAATTCCATATTTTGGAAATTGATTTGTGGGTTTATCGTGAACTGTGTTTAAAGGACACTAGTTCTTTAACCTGTTTAAGACAAGATTTATTCCTTAAAATAAATGATCTTGTAATAATGATTTTTGATATCAAATCAAAACTGGAGTTTTAATAAATCTTTTAAGGAAGATTTAAGATTTTATTTTCAGAGTTTATCTTTGATAAAATTAATGAGAATCTTATAATATGAATATCTTATTAAAAGAATACTCGGAGTTGGAATGTGGCGTAATGTGTGATCATCCAATATTTGCTTTTAATCACAATATACGCGAGTTATTCAGAAAGACCGGGTTTAACCCATTCTGAATAATCATCACGACGATCAAGAGTCGAAGATGAAGGCGGTGGTTGAAGACCGAAGGTTTTCACATCGTTGGGATGATGATGACTGGTATCTTGAATTGGGATTGGCCTTCCAAGGCAAGGTATTTAGTAATGATCGTCCAAACGCATTTGGAGATCGATGGACACGTTGTTTCGCTCAGAACCAGAGCGAACTTGTAAATGGATTGCGTGTCTGACATTGTATTTCTTTCAACTGTATTTGTTGAACGCTACTGATTATATATTTTTGTTTGATGGTGAAGAATTTATTCTTTACTTATCACCCTTCTCTAAGACGTATGAGCTTAGAGGTTATATATATATTGGTAGATGATCAATAATATGGTAGGGTCTGACAATGTGACATGCTAAGATGCAAATGATCAAGGCTTTGTTGAAAAGCAGGCCTTGTGGTTGATGATCAAAGCACAGTCTCTTTAGGCATAGCTTTGTGTATATCGTGACTTCGCGAGCCTCACACACCGGTCGAGTCTAAAACGGGAGAAGGGAACGCAGGGAGTGCACACGTTTCTTTCTAGCTAGAAGTGGTGTCAGTGCTTTAACTGGCTGACATTTGCTTATATGGTTGTTGGAATTTTGCGAGCCCTCGGTTTATTCTTATCGGTCGCCCACGGCTGATTTATAGGTCCAATAGGATCGGGGAGCGTGTGTTCAGGCATAACTAATCCACTAAAGTATTTGTGGACCGGCCCTGTTGTATCCAAGGGTTCGCCAGCGTCCGAATCCTGGGACATTGCTAGAGTGTCTCGAATCGGTCAGGAGCTCTGTAACGACCCGGAAATCCGTACCTTTTGAATCGACAATAATCCACACATGTCTAACTCAAAACTGTACGTATTTACAGATTGTTAAATGACGATCCACATCTTTAACCATTATAGTCAAAAATATAGTTAATCAAGGGGATTAATTTAGAATTAGAAAGAAAGAAGAAAACAAGCACAGAATCTGGCAATGGAATGAACAAAATATAATAATCAAATAACAGTTCATGAAGCTGTTTAAAATAAACATTTGATCATTTTACAACATTTATCAGAGTTACATATTTATATACATAACTAATAATACAGAGTAATGCAACAGAATAGTAGTGGGATACAATAGTAATAATAGTATACCGTCTTCGTCTTCATCCTTCAGAAGATAACCTTTGAAACTGGAATGCTCAAGTCTGACCCGAGCGTAATAGCGTGAAAATAAAACAAGCTCGGATCAGGCAAAAATATTCTCATCCAAGTCAAATCGATATCATATGAACATGCACACACATAACTCAAGAGATGTTACAGGAAATTCCATCTCCTAAGGATCCGTCAAACTAGATACTATATAATATAATTTCGCTATTATACTAGTGTCTATTCACAAATATTTGTCAGAAAAATAGCGTAAGCGGGGTTGCATTGATTACCCTTACACAGTTTATAAGCACATGGTCTATGCAGGTCCTGTAACACAACCAGTAACGTCGGTAGCCAGTGAGTCCCCTATAGACCTATGCCAAAAATCAAAATCGTAGTTGTCTCGCATAAGGATAAACGTATGACAAGGCACATGAGGCTATACCCAAAGTAGTGTGCTACTAGTTTGCCTGATCCAGACTGGTGATTACCCCTAACGGCCCACCGTACACATCTGCCCCATATCGAATCAAAGGGAAATACCTCCCATCGATGGTGCGCACCAACAAAACAACAACAACTGAATAGTAATAGTATGGACCCGAGGCCCAGAAAAATCGAAGAGCAGATGTCCACTAAGAGGTAGTCAATCCTCATTTGGTCTGGCATGGCTCCTGTTTTAGTCATTTCAAAACGACACAAGTGTCGGGGTTATCCATTATCGTTCACTTTCTTCAATCCAGTAATCGCCTCCAAATTCATCCTACTTCATTTCTGGAACTCCACCGCATACACAATTGTTAAAGTGGTTCCAACATTGACAAAGAGTATGTCAATAAGAGGCCCCGGTCTCTTTAACAACAAAACGTCATGTTACACACCGGTTGGTATTTTATATTTCGAAAGTGAATCGTTATGATATCAAAATATCATATTCATCTAAATAAATTTCACTTTAAAATATCACATTATTTTAATCACTATAATATTTACTTTAAAAATTCATATTCACTTTGAGATAAATTTCAAATTCAATAATTGGTTATACTTCAACTAACCACATTTTCTTCGAATCATTCAATTTACTTCAAAAATATTTTTGAATTCATTCCTGATTTTAACATCAAAATGATCATATTTACTTTTAAATCACAGATTTAAATGTAAACACTTTTTACTTCTAAAATAGTTTGTAAGTTTGAAATAGTTTTGGGGTTTAAATAAATTTTTGATTAGTTGTAAATAAATTTGGGAGATTTGGAATAGCTTCGAAATCAAAACAGTTTGAGTGTTGGAAATGGTTTTAGGTATATAAAATATTTTATAAAATAAACTACTTATATATATATATATAGAAAGAATAGGTTTTTGAAAAACAATTTATATAAATTTGTTTATATAGAAATAATTTCAAATCAACTGTTTCTTTCCATTTTCAATAAATATGAACCAAAGTTCAAATCTCAAAACAAACCAAATCGATTTCCAATATCCAGTCCAAACCGATTCCCAAAATCAAATTTATTTGAGAACAATCCATTTTAAAGGATAACTTCCCATTTCAAAATATTATTTGAATCTGTTCGATTCAAATCAAATCCGAGTTCAAGTTCAAGTTCATATTATTTGTTTAAGCCATTTAATTCGAATTTAAGTTCAAAGTTTAAATAAAGATTTAAACCTTTGAAACAATTTAAATTACGCATTGCCAAAAAAAGCAATTTAAATTATAATCAATTTTAGTTCAAATTTTAGATCATTTCAATTCGAATTTAATTTCCAAGTTTAAATAAAGATTTAAACCTTTGAAATAATTCAATTTCAACTTTTCAAATTCAATTCAAATTAAATTTCAAAGTTTAAATAAAGATTTAAACCTTTGAAATAATTTAAATTATAATCAATTTTAGTTCAAATTTCAGATAACAAATATTAGATTATTTCAATTCGAAATTACTTTCAAAGTTTAAATAAAGATTTAAACCTTTGAAATAATTCAAATTGTAATATTTCAACTTCAAATTCCAATGTATAATTCAATTTAAATAATTTCAATTTATTTTCTTTAAATAGAATCACTTATGTAAATCGGTTTCACAAATTCTAAAATTTATAGATTTAACCAATCCGGTGTTCGTATGATAATTCTCTATCCTATGGCCAAGTGATCAGTTATTTTAAATTTTAAATTTTAATTTCAGAGAATGGATATATATCATTTCAATCCAAAGGTCAAATGTCATAGGTATATATCATTTCAACTTATTTCTTAATTTATTCAAAGTGATAGTTTATGATGATGCCCGTAACATCCAAGGTGATAACAATGATATAAAAATATAGACAAACATCCATACAGTTCAAAATATCCATAAATAAACACCCATCACAACCATCATCCAAAACAGTTCAATTTGCAATAATTAACTGATTATATGTGTCGGGGTTTAACTAGCAATTTAATTCAAAAATAAACTAACTGTCAATTTAATTTCTAACAGTTTAAATTAGATGTCCATTTAAAATAGCAACCAACAAACAAATAATCAAATCAATCACAGATTTTAATTTCACAAAAATGTGAATATTTTTGTAGGTGTGAGAAAACTCACCTTTCGTGGTACAGAAGTAGAGACAATAACAGATAGGCGCGAAACCGAAACAACACCGAAACTTCAGCGAACTGAACAAAGAAATTACGGTTAAGACACGTATAAACCGGAGCGAAGTTTGATTTCCAGAATAAAAGTTTTTTATTTTTTTTGTTTAACATTGCATACAGGCACAGGCACATTTACTAGTCCATTTTTTTTCCTGTTACATGACCGCACAAAGTCTGTTGTCAGAAATGCAAAGCTTATTTGCTCTTTTAATATATCCATAACGCACCAACAACAAAAAAATTCATTGGTCTCATGCAAAACGTATTGGACACCTAACAACTATCATATCCATATCTTATTATAGTTTCCAGCCAGTTGAAATCTTATTTAATAGTTTAAAACACATTATTCTTATAAGTATGTATTATAAGTATGCATCTTAATTTTTTTGACATGCAGGTCATGTTTTCATTTCTAAACATACACTGACAATATAAGTAGTTCTTTACATATAGAAAACAACTGATATGGTTTCACTGATTCAAGATTTCAAAACCAGACTTTAAAACAAAATAAACTAAGCAAAACAAACATAGTTATTTAATTACGTTGCCCGTAGTTAAAACCGTAACTAAATTTTAACAATATTTTGTGCTTGACCAAACGCGCGAAATAATAACGCTAATGTGTTTTATTCGCCATTACTAAGCTAATGTTGGTGAACTAAATATATTTAAGTTTTAAACATTTTAAACTACACTAATTTAAATAAACTAAATTAGCGAACAAAATTCTAAAACGTTAAAATGTTCTCACCCAAGCTCAATGTCCAGACCGACTGGGCGCGTTGTTCATTTCTGCACCCTTTTCTTTTCGTCCACCGTCCACGTTCTTGCTGCTAATTTTAATGGAGACCCGGCTCATCTACACTGATATCAACCGCATTTGAGACCAACTGAACTAATTCTATGCATGTGCCAGTTCAATGCTATGCTGTCTTCTTCCATCTCATATACACGTATGCACCCCTCCAAGACCACAAACTTCATTTCCATTCTCCTGTACATGCGCATGCAACCCTCCAAAGCATGAACTCCTCTAAAACATATAATCCCTACACATCCATGCATGCTCACACCCCTTGCTAGAAATTTCCATGCCAATTAGACAGTCATGCCACCAACCACATCCAGTTACCGCCAACTTGCCACATGATTCATGCGCCTTCCACTGCCATGCATAGATGAACACAACTCGCTCCAAAAATGAATCTAGAAGCTCGTCTCACTTTTAGCTTACTGTTTTTTTTCTGACGGAAACAAATTAATGTCACAAAATTCGTTTTTCTTTTATTTCTTTTTTTTTGTACCAAAGTTCATCTCATAAAAAAACCACGGCTTCCTCTGTTCTTTCTATGCATGGCCTTCCCTCCTTAATTCATGTGTTTATTTCCATGAAATAATATGAATCCAAGCCATTTATAATCCATGCATGCATGTATACATGCTAAGAAGAAAATATATTAAGAAGAAAAGGAGCAGGGAAGGAGAGAAATTAAAGAGGGGAGAGAGAAGATAAATGGGGAGGTGCTGCCATACATCCATGCGTGAAGTGTAGATAAAGGGAAAAAATGTCCTTTTTGTTGGAACCATGCCCCCTCTCCATTTCTAGCGTGAGGATCTATTAATAAACTAAGTTTCTTTTGGAACTGAAGACGTGGTAATGTATATATGGATTATGGAGAAACGAACAAAGAACGTGGCCACCCCATAACGTTTGGTTCAAATTTCAGAAGTTAAAAGGACGCGGTAAAATGTGTAAAAAGATATGTTTGCATTTAATGAAGTGTATGTGAAATAAACAATTGTATATGTGCCCTTTTGTCATAAAGAAAGCATGGTTAAGGATGGACATGCATGCATAGTATGAATGCAAAAGGGTCCATGCGTGCATGTAAGGAAAGATAATTGAAAAGAATAAAAGTGTCCATTTTGAAAACAAAAAAATATTTATCTAGTTTAGTAAAATAAAAATACATCTTTTGCAGACCCAAAATATATAGAAAGATATGTAAGATCGTAAAAGGGACACATCGAACTCATATGGCTCTGTTTTAAAAATGAACTGTGCAAGCATTTTCATAATTTCACCGCAAACCGAACACCAAAACTGACAAATGAATATATTTCGGTAATCAACGCGACGAGATGGACACAACGGTTTATAATTTGCAGTGTCTGCATGCTCCGTTCAAAAACGCGTTACGGGCCCCTTTAATGTAGAAATGCGAATGGAAAACGGAGATCAAAATGTCTGAATTTCGAGAAACGAATTTCGCCGTTGGATTACTGACAATGAATAAAATATTTTTCATGTTTGTCCGAACTGGTTTTGAAGAGAATTTAAAATCGCTAATATTTGAACTGATATGCACAGCTTTGCAGTGAAAATGGCGCGACCGACAACATTCAAATTTTCCGACGAAACTTTCACAGCTGCTACATCTTACTGAAGGTATTTCAAATTGAAAATTCTCATTACGAGAAATTATAGAATAATTTTAAAATAAAATTCGATTTAGATCGCAATTTAAATCGTTAAAAATTGCGGGATGTTACATTCTTCCTACCTTAAAATTTTTCGTCCTCGAAACGGAACGAAGCATGGTAATAAGTACATATATATAGTTACCGCAAAGTAATTTTACAAAAACAAAATTTGTAAGTTTCGAATTTTAAAGTCTCACAAAAATTTCAAATGCCCGAAATCACAGAAAATTTCGGCAGCACCTCCTTTGTACGGAGGGACTTTGGCAGCACGCCAGTAAAGATTAAACGTATACATCGGCTTTCATGGCCGAAAAACCCAATATATATCAATATACACCTCCTATTTATATTTTTTGCGTAGGTGTACCTTTTATTTTATTTATATATAGCGAGTTCGCTTATATACGCAAGCAAAACGATAAACGCGCGCAAGCTTCCAAATTAAATCAAACACCTTTTGTACCTACCAATTACTCAATAACAATGATATGCGAATCATGTACTTGAGACAACATCCATGCATACATCAAAATGCAACAACAATACACATGAACATAGCAAATGCAACATAATAACATACAACAATCAAATTTATATAGTTTACTCATACCCGTACAATTTTGTTTGATTGGTTCACATATGTTTTTATGTTTAATGTATTCGCATTAAATTGTTTCTCATCCAATTTGCTTACATCTACTGATTTCCATATATTCATTCTTGTTAATGAATTTTTTTAGTCTTTAGTTTTCATTAGTTCAAAATCTACTTATTTCAACTATATTAAAATTTTCTATATGTTGGCGTTTCATTTTATCTATACTTATTCTCGACATATTTGAAATTTACATATATACCTACTCATTTCAATTTCTATATATGTTAATACTTTAGTTTCATCTACATCATAAGATCTCTATGTTTTTAATTAACTTTCTTAAATAGATTTACAATCGATTCAACTTATAAACTTATTTACATCGCGAAATAGCTTATTGTAAATTTTCTTAAGCTTATCTTTGACATTTTATTCAATCAGAATCTAAGTTCATTATTTTCTTAACTTATATTAGTTGATTACATTAGTTTAATTTGTTTAGCTCACTTCCTATGTTGTAATCGCACATAAAATTTCAAACTTTTCAACATTTGTATTGAACAATTTAGAATTTTATTAGTATTGACTTATCTCTCAACTGCAGCTTATAACTCACTTAAGTTTGATATTTCATTTACTTAAATGACGCTGTCCTTTGCGAATATTCCATTGTAACGGCTGGAAATTTCCGACTCCTCGAGAGTCGGAAATTCCGAGACGTTAGTGAAAGAATTTAGAAGGTGAGAGAGGAAAGATAGAACTAATAGAATAGAAAAAGAAGAAGAAGAACATCAGAATCATCAGAGTAACACGAATCTCACAGCGGAACGAATAACATATAATATATAACATAACTTTGAAGTAAACAGTTATATATATACAATAGCACTTATCAGAGTACAACACTTACAACATAGCGGACATAACTATAGCTATAAAATCTTGCAGCCTCCTGCTCCAAGCTCTCCAAGTATATCTGTAAATCCCGACTACTTGACTGCCCGTACAAATTTAGGCACCCAAGAGTTTAGGGAAAACAACAAAATAAACTCCGGGTCAGTCATGGGACTGGTGTGAGTAAAATAGTTTAAAACAGGTATAGGATATCTCATAAGACCACGCCGTGAATACGGAATGGGTTTTTCCCTTATGAGTATCTGAACAACTTTGACAAGCAATATCATTGTGATATTATAATAATGTCTAAGTACAAATAGGTATCAATCTAGCAGAAACGCTTGCATCTCACGTTCTACATACATAGTATAAAATCATAAACCGTAGGGCGCTTATCGGAGAATGGATTCCAACAGACAAGGTATGGGAGCACCTTCTGAATAGTGTACTCTAGAGGTGATACACTCAGGGTTCAACAAGAGCGTCTTGCAACCCGGCCACACATGACCGCTCACTCATTTAGCTTGAGTGTCGCGAATATATTACCACCACGGTTATAGGCCATCAAACCGTCATCCGAAGATACAGAATCAAAAAGAAATATAAATATGAATATTCTCTAGATCGGTGACAATACACCCTGCTCGGGGATGACCCAACTAGCCATGCTGCCTAGCCCAACTTTTGTTACTTCCTGGTTGTGAGGCTAGAGGCTACGTCTATCTTCAGAACATCTGATCACGATTCACTTTGAATGCCACATCGTCATACCCGCCAAATCACAAATTGACTTATCCAAAAATAACACGGGTATATAGCTAAGAGAAACGAATTCCTCCACCACCAAACGTGAATACGTTTGAACAGATCAACTTACGCGATCCATTGGATATACTCTGTCAGAACTTCTTCCATATACGTTGTCCTGGGACTGGACAAACCGAAGGCACTGTTCAGTATATCCATCTTAGTAACTGTTATCTAAGACTTATACAACAGCCCTTGCACTTTACTCTGTCTTCAATTTATCTTTGGCATATATTGCTCGCAACGCTTATGCCAATACAGAGTGGTTCTTTGGATAGTAATCCAACCGGTCTTTCCATATTATCAACGTTAAAATGGTAAAAACTTGATAGTCTGTGATTCAACTATCAAATGAAGACATGTCGGTGTACAAACAACGATCTTATTTCCAAATGGAAATTCGATCGATCAATCATCATATGTTCATATTTCCTTGTTTCATATATTTAGAAAATATATGTTATAAATCATTGGAAAACATTTCCATAGTTTATTTTCACATCACTATTATTTCGCAACTATCAGTCCCTAACTGTAACTAGTATGAGAACAATTCTCTAAGTATCAATACGGAAGGTCGAAACCAACATCAGATCGTCATTTAGAAAACCGTTCAACTTACCCTCTCCAGTCAGTTTCTGAATTTGCTTAACTCTATTTCTTAAATTCTTATCATGAAAACATTTCATTTTCTATGTTTAGAAAACATATCTGACTTTATTTGGAAAACGTTTCCAAAACTCATTTACGGATTTCCAATGAACGTTGTATAAAACATCGTTTCGCTTAATCCATTTATCGCTTATTCCTTAGCTTTATTCCTAATCAACCTTTTAGATCGAACCACAACTATTCCTTTGTCAATTCTGAAGTCAATCAAGTTGGGGTATAATTACCTCTCAGACCTTAATTGAACAACGTCCTTTACTGTGAAATAGATGAAGCTCATCACTCACTTTTTACAATCATCTGTTTACGTAAATCCTCGGATTCAGGTTACGAATCCACTTCTTATATGACAGTGTTTGATTATAACTATAACGTTATAATTCCTATTTCTGCAATATCTAACCTAAATTATAACTTTATCTCCTAACTCGAATAATTAAACGGACACCTAATTTCTTAATCAATAACTAAACCTTAATTTAAAACCCGGAAAGTAAATAGTACTTTCCCGAATTCGATATAATTGAATTCGACGTATTACTCTCTTTCGAGTAATCTCTATTCGATTAACTCTCCCTTTTTAATACTGATATTCGATAAACTCTATTTCGATTAACTCCTATCGAATAAACTATATTCGATATCTCCTCCAACACTATTCGAATAACTATATTCGATTAACTTCTCTAACTCTACTCGAATAAATTATATTCGATTAACTCTTTTAACTTTACTCGAATAAACTATATTCGATTAACACTTTCTTTCGAATAACTATATTCGATTAACTTTTCTTCTAACTCCTTTGGGTTAACTCTTCGACTAACTCTTCGACTAACTCCTTCGGATTAACTCTTCGATTAACTCCTTTGGATTAACTAACTTCGAATAACCAATATTCGATAACTACTCTTCGAATAAATAATATTTGATAACTCTTCTCAAATGAATCACATTTGATTTCTCCACTCGAATAAACTATATTCGATAACTCTTCTCTCGAATACACTATATTCGATAACTCTACTTCGGATAAGTGATATTCGACAACTCTACTCGATTAACTCTACTTGGATAACTCTAACTGATCAACTCTAACTGGTCAACTCTAACTGGTCAACTCTAACTGGTCAACTCTAACTGGTTAACTCTAACAGATTAACTCTAACTGGTTAACTCTAACTGGTCAACTCAACCGGTTTAACCTAACTTGATTTACTTGTCTCGATTAACTGAACTAATCCACTTAGTTTAACTTAGTTAATTCACTTTGATTGACTCTAACCGATTTACTTAGTTTAACTCAGCTAATTCACTTTGATTAAACCAACTAATTTACTTCGATTAACTAATTAGTTTAACTTGACTAATTCACTTAGTTTGACGCAACTAATTCACTTTGATTTACCAATTAGTTTAACTTAACTAATTCACTTCGATTAACCGTTTAGTTTATCTTAACTAATTTACTTTGGTTAACTTAACCAATTACTTTGATTAACTCGACTAACTTGCTTTGGTTAACCTAACAAATTTCTTTGTTTAACTCTATTCAAATATCTAATTCGAATAACTCATTTTGAATAACTAAATTCGCTTAACTCCTTTTATTAACGTTTATTCATTTCAAAAGATTTCCTTTTTACAACGTTTATCCATTGATAAAGATTTACCTTTTTACAACGTTTATCCATTTATAAAGATTTACTTTTAGTAACGGTTCTTCACTTTATAAATGTCCTTTTAATAACGTTTCTACTTCTCTATATAAGTCCAGACTTATATATATTCCATTTATCAACGATAAATAATTTATTTAATTTATAAAACATTATTTATAAATTAATCTACTTCAATTTATCTGTTTAAAACAGATTTCCTATTTAATATCTCATTTAAATCCATATCGTGTTATACCGTGTGCGAAGCACGTGTTTAAATCTATCCTTGTATAATTCTATTTATTTTCCGAACAAGTGTTCCTTTATTTATTCCCTAAATAAATATTCCTTTATTCCATTTATTTATAATCTAAATAAATGTTCCTTTATTTATTTCCTAAATAAATAAATGTTTTCATTTTATAAAATCCTATCGATTTTATAAATAAGATTTATTTTCAATATAAACATTGAAAATTCCCTTTTTACATTCTAGTATCACCTACGGTGTGTAACGTGTCGTATAACAATGATCGGTATCATTCAAACATATGAAATCAATAACAGATTTCATAACACATCATATATCACAATATATGAAAAACGGTAAAATAAATGTTGAGGAATCCAGTCGGATTCCTCCAACCTGTTTCCCTGCATCACAGATGTTAGACAATATAGATAACATCACTTTCAGTTCCATATGATGTATTCTGTTAAACAGAATCAATATAGAAATTTAACTAACTGACTAGTAGTTCAATCAAACAATCAACATACAGTCAAACAGACCATATCTAGCAGTTCTAAGAATACACTGTAAAAATAGAACTATTTAGAGTTTGTGAGATTTACTCACATTTCGCGTTAACCGTTAAATAACGATTTGCGTCTGCTGATTCAGACGGACAATTTATTTCACAATAAAATGTAACGAGCCCCAATCCCCTTCCAGTCAGTTTCATTGTGTAGTGTCCGTCCATACGATCCCAACGGATCTTGTTTCGTCTGATTCTGATATCGTATGACGGAGTTATACATTTTATAAGTTAACGTTCAAATTTTAAATTAAGAATAAACATGAATTGTTCTTTCTATAGGGCTTAACCTTTAAACCCCGGCTCATTCACTGTTGTTAAAGCCCGAACCAGCATGATTCCTTCCCCAAATCTCCTCTTCACGGCCGTTCCTTCCACTTCACCAATCCTTCATTTCAAACGCACGTCCTCCTCTCATCATCCAAAATAATTCGAACAGATTATACCAAATCACTCCACATCTAATCTCCATCACACCATACAAACTTTCATAAATCCCGAACACCCTCACTGCTTGTGACCAACAGCTAGGAACAGTGCCATCAGTGAACCCTACCGTAGCTTCTAAGGACGCTGTTCACCCTCAAAAGTTAAACTGAAAACCGTTACACTCCTTCTCATCAAAGTCCGCACCCCCTAGCCTCTCCTAATTGAACTCGAACGCCAGTTGAAGAAGTCGATCTACATACCTCGTTACGCACAGAGCTTCCAGCAACCGAAATTTGAAGATGCCGAGTTCAATAAAACATACACCGTATTGAAGCACTTGAAACAAGGATAAGAATGAATCAAAGATTTATATTTAAGGAAATTTCCTTGATTTGTTTTAGAGTTTAGAATAGACGATTTACTGTTGGAATTTTTCTATGAGTAGCGGCGCTCAATTAGGTTTAGAAGGAATGTATTGTATTTATATTTTCTTATATAGGGTGAACATAGATCTGTGGTTATGCATGGTACACATAAGTTCTATAATTAGTGGATATAAACATTTCGTGCAAGTCATTACTACAAGGTGGGTGACGGTTGGTTTAGTTTGTGGAGGAGGAGGGAAACACGAAGATACAGACGTGGAAGGAGCTAGACGGTGAATGAAATGAACGGCAGAGAAGAAATACAGCGTTTCCCTTTGGTGAAAGAATAGGAGCAGCGCCTTTATTATTACGAGTTGGCTACCATATTTATCCTACCCGATAAATTTATTTAATTAAATTACCGTGCTCATACGACCTCCTATTTAAACGAAAAAAATGTCATTTCTAGGGTAATATCGTTATTCTGAACTCAATGGAACAGTTTCCACGGTTCAATTCGATCATATGAAAAAGATATTTAATTCTAACTGACGATTTAATTAAATTCGACTGAATATAAATTAATAAAAATCGAATATTAAATTCTGAGGTCGTTTGCAAAACTGGCTATTTTTAAAGCTCTAAATAACCCTTTTAAATATATAAATATATTTTTTTTAAACAATTTAATTTAATATTTAAAAATAAATATTATCGTCAATATTCACAGTGGCATACCACACAGCTCTAGAATATTCCTGTATGTATTTACAACTCGATATTCACTTCTGAGTCAACCCGATATTTGATTTATATTGAAATCCCTTTTAAAAATATAAATAATTCCTTTATAAATTATAAAGGAATTCCACAGCGACCTTTCTAAAATTTGATTTGGACATACATCAAAATCTACACGACGAAATCCCGATTTTTCTCTCCCACTAGAAAGATATACTCCACCAGCTCCACACGTTTCTTGTTTCACAGAAGTCCGATTAAAAATGGACCCTGTATACTCAGTTGAAGTCTAAATCGCCAAATAGCGAACTACCGCGTTGTTTCGCGCTCTATTTTAATTATATTATAATTAATACGTTTTAACGTCGATTATTAAATCGATTCGTTATTCAAATTCAATTCTAAACTGAATTAAATATTTTAGCTGATCCAATTCACACAGTATTGTGAATTCGGTGATTTCCGATTATTTCGACATTATAATATATTATTATATTATTTATTTTAATTAAATATTCAATATTATTTAATTCAAGTCATCGATATCGCCCAATCGATATTTAATAATTAAATAAATTAATTATTCGACAGCTAACAAAACGCGCCATTACATCCATCCATTTGTTAATCGTTTCAGAACATTAACAAATTAAATTTTTTATTGCAACCACTTGATTAACCTTTATAAACATTTCTTTGGTTCAAATTCATTTTTTTGAACATCTTTACTTTTCTTTATCTTCATAACATTTCTATGATTCAACATATCATTTTGGAATATGTTATTTATTTAAATTTCATTTGTAAAATATTTCATTACATATTTATATACTCTTAAACTTTTCATTTAGGTAGGTTTGTATATATTACAAATGAAATTTAGTATTTCACAACTTTACTCTTTATTATCAAAGTAACATGAGTATTTGTTTCTAATTTACTTTAACATTTTCCTTACTTTATGTTTCAATTTTTTATATAATATTATATTATATTTTCACTTATATTTCTCTTATTCATTTATCGTATTTCTTTATTCACATATTCAAAATTTCATTTGATATTAATACTAACAATTATTTATTTCATTGATTATCAATAAGGAGAGTAATTTGTATAAATGGAGACTTGAGAATCTTAAATACCAATTTCTTTTCAAAACATTTTGAAATACTATATACTATACATAAATTTTTTTTATCAAAACATACTCAAGATATCAAATTAAAATTTCAAAAACGAATAGGTAGCAATGCTACTAAATGGTCTTCCCCACTTTGAGACTCGAAAATGAAAGTCGATGACTATGATCATCTCATCACCGAAATTTATTTCCTAGTAGCAAAATAGAGTACTTAACCAATTTTCTATTTGAATATACTTCAAATATTACTACTATATTGTGACGGCCCGCCCCGCACCAACCGACATTTACTCCAAAAGTGCGCTGCACATATATCCAGTTAGCATGGGACGGTCGCCAGAAGGAAAAGAAAGAAGAGAATGAACTAACAAGGAACCTGTAGAATGTCTCACAGCGCATAGAATAAATTATAATAACAACATACTTGAAATAAAACAGGTGAGACAGTGCATAAGCTGAAAACTAGAACTAAGTGTCATAGCAGCGGAAATCCAAAATACAGCTTATTACAACTTTTAAAATACTATCTCCAAAGCAAAAGCAAGATAAAGAAGGTACACTACTTATGCCCAAGTAGTGACCACCAACGACACAGGGAGAATATATATATATATATATATATCATACGTGGAAGCCTCCTGCTCGCCTCTGAATCAGCTACTCGCGCATCACCAGCTAACCATAACCTGTCTCTAGTCTGCTCGTGTGAGCACCCAGAGTAATAAGAAGAGACATAAAACTCTGGGTCATACATAAAGCCTGGTATGAGCGATAAGCATCTAAACATAATAATAACAGGTATAATCCAATCATACCTGAACCTGGACCTGCAACCAAAGAGTTAGCACTACATACTGTACAACACTCTAAGGTGCCCTTTCAAATGGTGTAAAGATAACGGGGGTGGGGGTGTGCATGTCATAGTGATGTCAAACAATCAAACATAGCAAGCATCCTCACATCTCTCACTCAGTGCGTAAAGCATACGATACCCACTACCTTGGTCCTCTAATCCTTTGGGCCATGACGGAATCCAATCCCATGTAACTATCACTACAAGCCCACTATCCATCTATCAATGGTGAACCAAAGTTATGAATACCGACAACCCCTTTGCACACGTCCCGCAGCAAAGCCCAATCATGAAGTGAACTCATTGGTTCTCATCTGAATCCTGAGCTCTAACTTCCATTTGGACTACCTTTGCATCTCGGGTTGTTGGTCTTCACCGGATCGGTCTTCTTCACTTCACTTGCTTCTGATCGGTCAAACGTCATCAGTTCAGCTCGGTCAACCTTCAGCATCCGGTTCGGATCGGTCGTGCTGAGTTTCTCCGCCTGGTCGGTCAAAACACCCTGGTCGGTTTTTCCTTCATCTCGATACTGGTCGGTTTCATCGCCTCAATCCTGGTCGTTCGAATCTCCTCTGATCGGTCCAAAACCTGGTCGGTCGAAGCTCCTCTGGTCGGTCCAAAACATGGTCGGTCAAAACTCCCTTGGTCGTTCCAGACTTGGTCGGTCGAAACTCCCTTGGTCGTTCCAGGCTTGGTCGGTCGAAACTCCCTTGGTCGTTCCAGGCTTGGTCGGTCGAAACCTGGTCGGTTTTTCCTGGTCCTAAAACCTGCACCATTCCAGCAAGCTATTTTCGCCTCTCGACGGCGTTTTCGACCAATCTAACACTTCTAATCAACCACATAGCATATCATACAATCATAGGAACATAGGGAATCAACCACAAACACCAAAACAACAGTATGACATATCCAAATGGATCAAACATGACCAAAACCCCATATTTCCCTTTAAGCGTGTTTTAAGCAAAACTAATGATATGATTAGCAAAACTTAACCAAATGGAACCAAATTTCTAACAGAGGTCTAAAACGTCATTCCGAATTTTATAAACATTTTTCCAGAATTTTATCATGTTTAAATTCGCTAATTAACACTAATCAACCCTAATTAGCCATAATTAGTGCAAAACTATGCAAATCACTCACCTTAGCCACAAACAAACTTTAGATCTAAAATAATCTCTGATTTGGATCCAATCCCTATGTGTTCCAGCAGCTCTCTCGCTGATTTAGTGAAGATCTTCTTTGATTTGAGGTAGATTAGGCCAAAACTTGATTAGAAAGTGATTAGAAGGTGATTTGGGTGTTGGAGGCCATTGCTAGAGCTTGAAAGAGGTTAGTGGCGGCTGGAAAAATGAGTCTAAAACCGAAATCCTAACCCTAGCAGCCCTTACATACCCCAAATCCCGAAATCCCCCTTTGGGCCTAGCTGCTAATTACCCGGTTAAGCCCAATTAGCTGAAAATAACCCTTTAAACCTTAATTCAGCCATATCTCCCAAACGGTAAGTCCATTTGGCTATTATGACCACTCTACGGAAAGAGAAACCATCATTCAAATCCAATAGAAGTGGTTTCAGGTCAAAACTCTTTTCCAGTCAAAAGTTATGGCCAAAACAGTACCAACTAGGGGCAAAACGGTCATTTAAAAATCGACAAAAATCGTGAACATGGGAAATGACCCCAATAGTCGTCTCCCAAAGTTACATGACCATACGACTTCATATGTGGAAGAAATAAATATTCTACGATTCCATGATGCATAGAATACGGGTCGTTACACTCTCCCCCCCCCCCCCTTAAGAAATTTCGCCCCCGAAATTCCCTAACCAGAACAAACAAAGGGTCCCGCATGCCTATCAACCATAAAACAACAATCAACATGCAAAACAAGTCTATCCTAGCATGCGGTTTACTAACAAGGGAAGAAACTATCACTACCAAAACCTTACTAGGCAAAGAGTTCTGGATACTTCTTCCTTATATCCTCCTCTGTTTCCCAAGTACAGTCTTTTTCATTCTCACCCCACTGGACTTTGACTAGTTTCACCGCCTTCCTTCGAAGCTGCTTCGTATCGTTCCCAACAATACGCATAGACTTGCGGTTCCCAACCGCCTCGAGTTCAACCTCGCTTTCGTCCAACTGATCTGGTGAAATAGCCACATTAGGGTCTTGCACAAATTTCCTTAACTGGGAAACATGAAATACGTTGTGAACTCCCGCCATCTTGTCAGGTAGCTCTACTTCATATGCCAAATTCCCAACTTGCTCGAGGACTGGGAATGGGCCAACAAATCTTGGTGCTAACCTACCTCTCCAACCAATCTGAATCACATTCTCTATGGTGAGATCTCGAAGAACACCAAGTCGTTAACGAAGAATTCCAAATCTCTTCGTCTCTTATCGAGATAAGCCTTCTTCCTATCTTTATCCCTTCCCAGTAGTAGATCTGCTCTATGTCTCAATACATTTTGTTACCACTGGGATGTATAGTCAATTTCGAGTGATGATATGCTCTAAGCACTTCACCTCTCAGTCCATCTACGTTGGGTACAACTAGTCCCTTATTCTTTCGAAGCCACCCTTCCCGATCAAATCCTTACTTGATCATTCTCTTTCCATCGATACCCATCTCTACCCTAGAGATGGTTTCCAATAGATTAGGATCGTCCTTCTAACTGGAAACAATCCACTCAATCAAAATCGATCTAATCGTCAAGCTTACTAGCGTTTCTGAATCCAATTCAGTCTTGGGTCTGAAATCATATCCTGTGACATACTCTAGTTGGTTCCATCCTAGAAACAAAACCCCTAAACTGGCATGTCTCCTACTCAATGCAACTAGTACTACACCCACATCCTTTACTACGATCACTCTGCCCCATGGAGTCATGGCGACTCCAATGCACTGATCCATAGTCACTAGTCCTTTGCTATGTCCACTCTGCCCCATGAAGTCATAACAACTCTACTGCACTGGCTCATAGCCTTACTAATCCTTTACTATGTCCACTTTGCCCCTCGAGTCATGACGACTCTACTGCACTGGCTCATAGTCCTACTACCATCACTTTGTTCCCATCGCTGGAACCCTACAGGTGATAGTCTACTCAAGAGGAGAAAGATAGGAACAAACATAGCAACCATAACATCCATCAAACAAATCCTATCTATCACCTGCTAAAGTCATAAACACATCGACACCTACATGATTGGTCTAACCAATCCCAATATGTCGATTCCAGTCTGTCTGGTCCAACCAACATCAATAACTAATGGAAGCCCAGCCTCCATACATACACCGATGCCTACTTGACTGGTCCAGCCAATCCCAGGCCAATGGAAGCCCCGCCTCCCTTCGGACTACCGTACGTCCAACGTACGTTTATCCTCCAAGGATAATTAAACTAATGGAAGCCCAGCCTCCAATCGGACTACCGTACGTCCAACGTACGTTTATCCTCCAAGGATAACTAGATCACGTCCAACGGATCCAAGGTAACGGGCGTCCCCTGATACCCCTGCTTTTAGTCCTCCTAAAATACTTGAGTCCAACCCAAGTCTTTCCATTATCTTGCTGCCCTCTCGAGTCCAACTCGAGCTGAATCCAATTCCTTGCAGCCTTCTCGAGTCCAACTCGAGTCAATCTATAACTAAGACCCAGTCTTGAGTACCGACAAACTCTAGTCCAACGTGAGTCGTCTCCCTATTCGTTGCATCTCCAAGATCAACGAACACCTTTTTTCTTTTACGAGTTCAAGTCCAACTTGAATCGCCCTAATCTTCGTTGTATCATCCATGATCAACGAACACATCCTATTCCTTCAAAATTCTACTATCCAATAGAGAACATCAACATAGGGTCCTAAACAATCCATTACTTTGCATCTTTCTCGAGTCCCACTCGAGCAATCTCATAACCCTATCGAGTCTAACTCTGGGCAGTCTATACCATTGAACAGTCTCATCATGTTCCGTCTGCCCATCACTACCGAGTAAACCAAGATATCATCCAATGAAAAATCACAACAACTATTTACCCCTCACGCAACCCATCCTAGTCGAAATCGACATTCCCCAAGCACAAGCCCCAAAGGCCTAAACCAATATCAGACAAGCACCCAAGGAACATCTCCTCCGAATTCGGACAATCCACATGAGGTGATACTAGCAAAACTGTAACACCCCGCAAATTCTATAATTGTGAAATTAACAAATTAAAGTATAATTAATTTGAAATCAAAGAACTAAGGGAAACGGGATACGCCATTTCGTTCCTCTCGGAAAAATACGCGAAATAGAGTCCGAGTTTTCGAAAAACGGAGTCCGTATGAAGAAGATATGGCCTTCGGAAGTTTCTGAATTAAATTTAAAATTCAAACAGAATAAAATAGTTTAAAATTAAAAATGGGGCCCAATGGGCCAGGGCGGAAGAACAACCGCCTGACGCACCTAGGTCGACTGGGCTGTCGACCTGGTCTAGCCAGGTCGACAGGGCTGTCGACAGGGCTGTCGACAGGCATGTCGACCTGGTCCAGAGACAGGTCGAGCCCAGTCCAACCTGGCTGGCCTATTCTATGTTGGTCGATTTTCTGTGGTCTGCTTTGTCATTAGGGCTAGGTGGCAGGCTCTAATTGGTCGCTCCTTAGGATGAATGGCTACGATCAATCCAAGCAACATCAATGGTCCTAATCAGTTTATAACCTCTATAAAAACAACCCTAGACTAACCCTAATCTATTCATTCAAAAATAAGAACAAAGCCGCCATGTTGCTGAGGAACGACTAGTGGTAGCCACCAATTGGAGAGAGGATTAGGAGGCAAAATTCTAAGGCATAAAGCAACTCAATCAAATCAAACCGCATCTTCAAATCCCTAAATTAGAGAATTCGCCACACCATTGTAAGTAGAGTATTACTTTGGTATGAACAAATAACTGTGTTGGTTTGTATACTTGATTGTGGTGATAAATAATTCATAATTTGTGCGTTACTATGATTCTTATCGATTTGGGATATTGTATACGTTTGGATATTCTCGAATTATGTTATTCATTATAAAGAACTACATGTGGTAGTTCTATGCAAGTATACGTTTGGAATATTCGTAAATTATGTAATCCATGTTGAAGCTACATGTATATAGTTGATTGAAATTCATGCAAGTTTGGGGCTTTGCTATTATGCCATCATAATGTGTATTTTTATACAAACATCATTTTTGTGAAGTAATTTGAATAAGTTTGGGTTATCATAATCCATATGAAATTATGTTGAAAATTTGGCATCATGTATTAAGCCATGCTTTTGTACTAGAAAACCTATTTGCAAACTTATGGATATGACTAGGCTATGATTGATATTTTGCATAATTGAAATCCATATTGTTTACAAGAATTATATGATGACATATGTGATACATAGCTAGGTTAGATTCAAAATCCCTTTTTGCAAGTTTGCATGACTAAAGTAAAAATCATGATTTCATGTTAGAAATATTTATGCCATGGTTATGTGAACAAATTTAACTATACTTTTGTATTAGTCACAAAAGTAGGCACCTTTGTAAACATGTAGTAGTCTTATGAACATGATTTGCTTATGTTTGACATTATGCCTGAATAAAAATATAGGTTTATGTTGTAGTTAAGCCTATGTGTCGATAGTGATATTCTTAACTACAAGTTTACATGGTTTGATTCATGTCACTTATGCTTTATGACCAAAGTATATGTCACTACTATGCAAGTACACCAGTTTCTATTTTGTATTTCCAACGTCATATTGCAAGTTCATGCGTTCACATTCCCCTCTTTGTGTATGTAATCACGCTTTAAGCCTCCCCTTTTCGCATGGCTAAGTTGGGCTTTAAAAGGCTAAGCCCAACATATATATAATAAACGGACGTGTTAAACGGGGGAAAATAACGTTGGCTTAAAATTACTAATGAATGAAAATATAAAATAGAAGGGCCCAAATTCAAGTATGGGTTGGGCCCATGATTGGTGTAACCTTTACACCATTAACTTAATAATGGGCCGCAAATATTTACATATAAGAAAATAAAGAAGAAAGACAAAATATGTAAACGTAGAACATACGATGTGTTTAACCCGAAGTTGGGTTGAGTTGTGATGTAAACCTGCCCGGAACCGCCCGGCTGTCCAGTAGTCACAACAATACCTATCCAATGTGGGAGGTTAAACATGGAGCCCAATAAGGACCCGAGGTTAGACTGAGTTGTGGCGTAAGACTGCCCGGAACCAACCGGCAACAGGCAGCCACAACAATACCTGTCTAATGTGAGAGGTCAGGGCCTTAATAAGACAATTAAGGCTGAGTCAGGATTGTTAGGATTAAGTGAACTAAAGACTTAATCAAAATGGAACATGCTAAACTAAACGGACTGGTGGGGGTTAGGTTAGGAAACACTTAACCAACTTAGCATGTTGGCTAGAGATAGAAAACCTAGTAACGGGGGACCCTTTTCAGCAGTAACCCTAGAAGGTGTATCAGGATACCCTGAAACTAGGCAGGGTGGGGCACGATTACTGGGCTGATTGTAAGAGGTCAAATCGACGGCGGTGGTGTAGCAGTGTAGGTTCTAATGGGGTGCGGGCGTGCACACACTCCGGCGCAGAAAAATAAAGCACTGGGCACCAGTAGCATACCTGTGCATTCTAAGGTTGTGTCGGGCCGCCGCCATGGGACTTGATACACCCCATGGAGGGACCAGCATAGGTAACTACAACATCGGGGGCCGTAAGACACATGAACTATGCGAGTAGGAGCCGATCATTATAAAATGGATCACTTCACCCTGATTATGGGGTGCCAGTTGGAAACTAGTTTATATGGGTTCAGAGATTAACATGGGGTACGATAGTATATTCGACCCTAGACAACTTAACTAAGTTTATAGTGCTTGCCCACTTCTTGTTTATACTTATCACACCCAGTTCTTTATTCATAGACAAAATAGTACTAGACTTACTCAGGCTTTATGTCTGACTCTACTTTTCTTTCGTCTTCTTTTCTTCCGTTTCCCCCCCCCCCCCAGGTCCACAGGGAGGGAACACAGCTGCTTGACCAGCCTTAACATCCAGCTTAAAGAAGAGAAATGTATTGCTTGGACCTTTTCATTTTGAACTATGGCTTTGGACAATCACTATGGGGGCTTTTGTAGTTTATCTATGTTTTATCTATGCTTCTTTAATAATGTAATCAAGACAGATTATGAAGGAGTTATGTTATGTTTTTGGGAAAAGATGTAAGACAATTATGGTGATATTGTTGTAGCACGTATTTGCTTTTATGAAATAAAAGTTTGTTGTTTTTCCGCTGTTTACAAATATGTGTTCTTATATCTGTCTTGTATATCTGTGACTTATACTTATAAACCTCCACCAAAGTTAGGGCATTCCCTTTGAGAGTGACCCTAACGGAGGTGGGGTGTTTCACTTGGTATCAGAGCATAGGTTTACCGGATAAGATAAAAAGTTTTGAAAAATTATTTTCAAAAAGGAAATTTAAAGAAGCATTTTTTTTTTAAAAAAAAAGAAAAATATTATTTTATTTTAAAAAATCAAAGTCCACTCCCCAAAGCCATAGGTACTATCTCTTATCCTTCGTTTTGAATCTATCCTTTTTGTTTCAGCATGTCCGAAGATCTTAACTTGCCAGAAGGGGTGCCAATACCTGGTTGGTTTAGACGGTTCTTAGAAGCAAGGGCCACTCAGCCAGGTCCTACCGTTCCTCCTCCCCCAGCTGCAGGAAATCATCCAGCTGCAGCAGCACCTTTTCCTCCACCTCCTCCACGGGGAAACATGTTTGCTAAGATATGTAAAGATTTTAAAGCTATGGGAGGAAGGGATTTCCATGGAACTGAGTCCTTCGTGGCAGCTAGAAATTGGCTGAAAGAAACTGAGGACCTATTCATCATCTTTGAGGTAGAGGATAGACAAAAAGTACAATTGGCAGTGTGGCTATTGAAGGGCGAGGCTTCCTACTGGTGGGAAGTCACTAATGCTGAAAGACCAGTGGAGACATGGGAGGACTTTAGGGAAAGGTTTGAGACTAAATTTCTCTCAGATGCAGAAAGAAGTTTGCAGATGGAAAAATTCTTATTTCTTAAGCAAGGGGACAAGACAGTCAGAGAGTATGTGAACCAGTTCGATGAGCTGGCTAGGTTTGGGCTTGACCTAGTCAACACCCCGCACAAGAAGGCTCTCCGTTTCGTCAAGGGGTTGAATGAGCCATTACACAGTTTGGCCATGACCCATATACTCATGGGAGCCACGTATGAAAGATTGGTGCAAATGGCATTGCTGAATGAAGAGGATAAGGGCAAGAAGGAGACAAAGGCAGAAAGCTCTCAAGGGAAGAAAGAGGGTTTGCAGCCTAAGAAGACAGACTTTAAGAAGGGCGGGAAAGGCAACAAAGAGAAGAGGAAGTGTAATTTCTGTGGCAAAGTGGGGCACTTAGTAAAGGACTGCCGGAAAAAGAAGGCCAAGGAGAATGGTGGGTGCTTTTCTTGCGGTGAGACAGGCCACAGGGCTAAGGACTGTCCAAAGAAACGAGGACAGGGGCAGAGGGCTGGATCCACCCCAGGGGCACAGGTTCATGTGCTGGAAGCGCCACCTCTGCAACAGCGAGGTATAAATACTTCTGTAGAAAGTGTAGTTTATCTTTATGATCACCCCGTTCGCACTTTATTTGATTCTGGCGCATCACACTCCTTTATCTCGTCTGCTTTAGTAGAATCTCTGCACCTAAAAACTAGTATGGTAGAGGACCCCTTAATTGTTTCAAACCCAATTGGGGGCCCAGCTCATTTGTCTATGATCTGTTTGGGATTGAAAATTTCCATTCTAAGCGTAGAATTTCAATGTAGTGCCTTTGTTTTGGGCTATTCGGGTTATGGTTTGATTTTGGGTATGGATTGGCTATCCAGTAATGGGGCCATCCTTGATTGTGAGAAAAGGGTTGTTAGGCTCCTAACCCAGCTCGGTAATACTTTGGAAATTTCTTGTAATCCCTCGTATGCGGTTATGCTTAGTTATCTTGAATCGCTTGATGCCTCTGTTGAAAATTTGCAATCAGTTAGAGTGGTCCGGGAATATCCGGATGTCTTCGAAGAGGTGAAGGGCTTGCCTCCGAAGCGGGAAATAGACTTCCGCATATATCTTGTAGATAATGCAAAGCCCGTTGCGTTGCCTGTTAGACACATGGCTCCACAAGAAAGGAAAGAGCTCAGTAAACAGATTAAAGAGCTTCTAGAAAAGGGGTTCATTAGGAGGAGCATTTCAGAATGGGGCGCTCCAGTGGTGTTCGCTACAAAGGCGGATGGTTCACTCCATCTATGTGTTGACTATAGGGAGCTCAACAAGCTAACGAAAAAGAATAGGCACCCTCTCCCTAGAATTGACGATTTATTTGACCAGCTTGTAGGAGCGTCTGTTTTCTCCCAACTCGATTTAGCAACCGGTTTTCATCAGCTAAGGGTGGCTGAAGATAACATCGATAAAACGGCGTTCAGAACCCCAGACGGTTTCTTTGAATGGCTTGTCATGCCTTTCGGCTTGACAAATGCACCTGCTTACTTCGTGGACCTGATGAGTAGGGTTTTTAGAGATTTCCTCAACAAATTCGTAGTAGTCTTCGTAGATGATATCCTTATCTTCTCAAAGAATGAAGAGGAACATGCTCAGCACTTAAGGGCAATCATGGAAACTTTGCGAGTCCATCAACTAAAAGCCAAATTCTCCAAATGCCACTTTTGGAGAGAAGAGGTGAGGTTCCTTGGGCACATAGTATCCAAACAAGGGTTAGCAGTGGACCCTGCTAAGGTAGTGGCGGTACAGGACTGGAAGACACCAAGGAATGCAACTGAGGTCCGAAGCTTTCTAGGACTAGCAGGTTTCTATCGAAAATTCATAAGGGATTTTGCGAAAATCTCAGCTCCGCTCATGAAATTAACCAAGAAGAATCTAGTGTTTAATTGGGACTTGGATTGCGAGTTTGCTTTCCAACGACTGAAAAGGGCTCTCACAACAGCCCCAGTTTTGACGCTGCCAGATGGGAACAAGATGTTCACTGTTTATACGGATGCATGTGGGACAGGGCTAGGCGTCGTCCTAATGCAAGAAGGAAGGGTAGTAGCTTATGGAGGAAGGCAGTTGAAGGTGCACGAAAAGAACTCCCCAACCCACGATCTTGAGTTAGCCGCCATCGTCTTTGCACTCAAGTCTTGGCGACACTATCTCCTAGGTGAGAAGTTCGAACTTTACACTGACCATAAATCGTTGAAATATCTTTTCTCACAGAAGGATCTTAACTTGAGGCAACAAAGATGGATGGAGTTTCTTGCCTCGTACGATTTCGAAATCTCCTACACTCCGGGCAAAGGCAACGTAGTGGCAGACGCGTTGAGCCGAAAGAAATTGACCCTAAGCCCGTTGTTTGTTGAAAGACAAAGCCTAGAGTTTATAGCCAGCTTCGACTTTAGGCCTTCCTCCGATTTCGTACCAGGCTTGTTAGCATCTCTCGAAGTGCGCCCAACTTTAGTGGATTCAGTAGGGACAGCACAACGCGAAGACCCTCAGCTTGTGGAAATAATTGATAGGCTAATTAGGGGTGAGACTTCAAGTCACCTCAAAAGATACTCCATCGACGATAAGGGTTTGCTAAGGCGAGACGGAAGACTATACGTCCCACAAACAAAAGATTTAGTAAAGAAGGTTCTCGAGGAAGCACATCACTCCAAGATGACGATACATCCAGGAGGAGATAAAATGTACAAGGACATAAAAAGGACTTTCTTATGGAACGACATGAAAAAGGACATGGCAGAGTTCGTTTCTAAGTGTATGGTGTGCCAACAGGTTAAGGCGGAACAGAAAAAGGCTGGCGGACTGCTACATCCTCTGGAGGTCCCGCAATGGAAGTGGGATAGCGTCTCAATGGACTTCATCGATGGGCTGCCTAGGTCTAGGAGAGGCAACACTAGCATTTGGGTAATAGTGGATAGGCTTACTAAAAGCGCCCACTTTTTACCTGTCAAAAGTAAAAGAACTGCCTCATCCCTAGCATCACTTTACCTTAAGGAAATCGTTCGACTCCATGGAATACCATCTAGCATTGTTAGTTACCGAGACCCCATCTTCACCAGTGAGTTTTGGCGGAGTCTGCAAGAAGCAGTAGGAACGCAGCTATGCTTGAGCACAGCCTATCATCCCCAAACCGACGGCCAAACAGAGAGAGTGAACAGAGTTTTGGAAGACCTTTTAAGACTATGCGTCCTTGACTTCGGAGGGACATGGGAAGACCACCTTCCTTTGGTGGAATTTGCCTACAACAACAGCTATCAAGCAACCATCGGAATGGCGCCCTTCGAAGCTTTATATGGAAGACCGTGCCGATCGCCCACTTGTTGGTGGGAGTCTACGGATAAGCTCATACTTGGACCAGATATGATCCGAGAGACTTCAGAGAAAGTAGACTTGATACGAAGAAGGATGAAGACGGCCCAAGACAGACAGAAGTCCTATGCCGACAAAAGAAGGACCGACCTTGAATTTGAGGTTGGAGACAGAGTTTTTCTCAAGGTATCTCCGCTAAGAAACGTTGTTCGTTTTGGAACCACAGGAAAACTGGCACCAAGATTCGTAGGGCCATTCCCTATCATCGAGAAAATTGGGAAAATGGCCTATAGATTAGAGCTACCCGAGAAGTTGGCTGGAGTCCACAACGTTTTTCACGTTTCACATCTCTGAAAATGTCTACATGAGTCTGCTGAAGTGGTAGAGCCAAATATCCTCGAAGAGGCCGAAGTGGAACGCGAAGCAACCATAAGAAAAGTTCCAACCCGCATATTGGGAACGGAAGTGAAGAAGCTACGCAACCGCGAAGTCAAGCTCGTCAAAGTTCAGTGGAGCGACGCCGAGGGAGACGCGACTTGGGAAACTGAAGCTAGAATACGCACTGCCTACCCTTTTTTGTTCGAGGGTACATCCTTGATCTTTCTTTTTCCTTAAGTTGCGCTTTTATCTATCTTTTTAGGTATATTTCCTCGACCTTATCTTTTAGGTAGAATCTTTTTGGATGGAAACATGTAATTGAAACATGTTATGTATGATGGTTGCAAGTGGTTGCAAGTGATTGCTAGTGGTTGCTCGTGGTTGCATATACACACACAATCTAGGTTTTAGATTGGCTCAGTCACTTCATATTGCATATGCATATATGTTTGCATTCGTATATGGTTGAACATTAATGTGTTGTCATGTGGATGTTGCACTTGTATTGAATGATTGTGCACTCATGTAGAATCAAGAATAGGAAAATTTGCATACATAATGGATTCATGGCACTTACATAATTCGCATTAAGGAGGTCAACTGAATCAGTAGACCGCCTGATTTTGCATTAGATAAGCTCATGTACACACACACTTCGCATATGATCATGAAGCATTAGAATTCTTTTAAGGACAATGGATGCTCGTGTTTGATGGATGAGTAGATGGATGATTGGACGTTAGGATATACATTCCTCCTAACTTGAAGATTTCGGGGACGAAATCCTTTTAAGTGGGGGAGAATGTAACACCCTGCAAATTCTATAATTGTGAAATTAACAAATTAAAGTATAATTAATTTGAAATCAAAGAACTAAGGGAAACGGGATACGCCATTTCGTTCGTCTCGGAAAAATATGCGAAATAGAGTCCGAGTTTTCGAAAAACGGAGTCCGTATGAAGAAGATATGGCCTTCGGAAGTTTCTGAATTAAATTTAAAATTCAAACAGAATAAAACAATTTAAAATTAAAAATGGGGCCCAATGGGCCAGGGCGGAAGAACACCCGCCTGACGCACCCAGGTCGACTGGGCTGTCGACCTGGTCTAGCCAGGTCGACAGGGCTGTCGACAGGGCTGTCGACAGGCATGTCGACCTGGTCCAGAGACAGGTCGAGCCCAGTCCAACCTGGCTGGCCTATTCTATGTTGGTCGATTTTCTGTGGTCTGCTTTGTCATTAGGGCTAGGTGGCAGGCTCTAATTGGTCTCTCCTTAGGATGAATGGCTACGATCAATCCAAGCAACATCAATGGTCCTAATCAGTTTATAACCTCTATAAAAACAACCCTAGACTAACCCTAATCTATTCATTCAAAAATAAGAACAAAGCCGCCATGTTGCTGAGGAACGACTAGGGGTAGCCACCAATTGGAGAGAGGATTAGGAGGCAAAATTCTAAGGCATAAAGCAACTCAATCAAATCAAACTGCATCTTCAAATCCCTAAATTAGAGAATTCGCCACACCATTGTAAGTAGAGTATTACTTTGGTATGAACAAATAACTGTGTTGGTTTGTATACTTGATTGTGGTGATAAATAATTCATAATTTGTGTGTTACTATGATTCTTATCGATTTGGAATATTGTATACGTTTGGATATTCTCGAATTATGTTATTCATTATAAAGAACTACATGCGGTAGTTCTATGCAAGTATACGTTTGGAATATTCGTAAATTATGTAATCCATGTTGAAGCTACATGTATATAGTTGATTGAAATTCATGCAAGTTTGGGGCTTTGCTATTATGCCATCATAATGTGTATTTTTATACAAACATCATTTTTGTGAAGTAATTTGAATAAGTTTGGGTTATCATAATCCATATGAAATTATGTTGAAAATTTGGCATCATGTATTAAGCCATGCTTTTGTACTAGAAAACCTATTTGCAAACTTATGGATATGACTAGGCTATGATTGATATTTTGCATAATTGAAATCCATATTGTTTACAAGAATTATATGATGACATATGTGATACATAGCTAGGTTAGATTCAAAATCCCTTTTTGCAAGTTTGCATGACTAAAGTAAAAATCATGATTTCATGTTAGAAATATTTATGCCATGGTTATGTGAACAAATTTAACTATACTTTTGTATTAGTCACAAAAGTAGGCACCTTTGTAAACATGTAGTAGTCTTATGAACATGATTTGCTTATGTTTGACATTATGCCTGAATAAAAATATAGGTTTATGTTGTAGTTAAGCCTATGTGTCGATAGTGATATTCTTAACTACAAGTTTACATGGTTTGATTCATGTCACTTATGCTTTATGACCAAAGTATATGTCACTACTATGCAAGTACACCAGTTTCTATTTTGTATTTCCAACGTCATATTGCAAGTTCATGCGTTCACATTCCCCTCTTTGTGTATGTAATCACGCTTTAAGCCTCCCCTTTTCGCATGGCTAAGTTGGGCTTTAAAAGGCTAAGCCCAACATATATATAATAAACGGACGTGTTAAACGGGGGAAAATAACGTTGGCTTAAAATTACTAATGAATGAAAATATAAAATAGAAGGGCCCAAATTCAAGTATGGGTTGGGCCCATGATTGGTGTAACCTTTACACCATTAACTTAATAATGGGCCGCAAATATTTACATATAAGAAAATAAAGAAGAAAGACAAAATATGTAAACGTAGAACATACGATGTGTTTAACCCGAGGTTGGATTGAGTTGTGATGTAAACCTGCCCGGAACCGCCCGGCTGTCCAGTAGTCACAACAATACCTATCCAATGTGGGAGGTTAAACATGGAGCCCAATAAGGACCCGAGGTTAGACTGAGTTGTGGCGTAAGACTGCCCGGAACCAACCGGCAACAGGCAGCCACAACAATACCTGTCTAATGTGAGAGGTCAGGGCCTTAATAAGACAATTAAGGCTGAGTCAGGATTGTTAGGATTAAGTGAACTAAAGACTTAATCAAAATGGAACATGCTAAACTAAACGGACTGGTGGGGGTTAGGTTAGGAAACACTTAACCAACTTAGCATGTTGGCTAGAGATAGAAAACCTAGTAACGGGGGACCCTTTTCAGCAGTAACCCTAGAAGGTGTATCAGGATACCCTGAAACTAGGCAGGGTGGGGCACGATTACTGGGCTGATTGTAAGAGGTCAAATCGACGGCGGTGGTGTAGCAGTGTAGGTTCTAACGGGGTGCGGGCGTGCACACACTCCGGCGCAGAAAAATAAAGCATTGGGCACCAGTAGCATACCTGTGCATTCTAAGGTTGTGTCGGGCCGCCGCCATGGGACTTGATACACCCCATGGTGGGACCAGCATAGGTAACTACAACATTGGGGGCCGTAAGACACATGAACTATGCGAGTAGGAGCCGATCATTATAAAATGGATCACTTCACCCTGATTATGGGGTGCCAGTTGGAAACTAGTTTATATGGGTTCAGAGATTAACATGGGGTACGATAGTATATTCGACCCTAGACAACTTAACTAAGTTTATAGTGCTTGCCCACTTCTTGTTTATACTTATCACACCCAGTTCTTTATTCATAGACAAAATAGTACTAGACTTACTCAGGCTTTATGTCTGACTCTACTTTTCTTTCGTCTTCTTTTCTTCCGTTCTCCCCCCCTAGGTCCACAGGGAGGGAACACAGCAGCTTGACCAGCCTTAACATCCAGCTTGAAGAAGAGAAATGTATTGCTTGGACCTTTTCATTTTGAACTATGGCTTTGGACAATCACTATGGGGGCTTTTGCAGTTTATCTATGTTTTATCTATGCTTCTTTAATAATGTAATCAAGACAGATTATGAAGGAGTTATGTTATGTTTTTGGGAAAAGATGTAAGACAATTATGGTGATATTGTTGTAGCACGTATTTGCTTTTATGAAATAAAAGTTTGTTGTTTTTCCGCTGTTTACAAATATGTGTTCTTATATCTGTCTTGTATATCTGTGACTTATACTTATAAACCTCCACCAAAGTTAGGGCATTCTCTTTGAGAGTGACCCTAACGGAGGTGGGGTGTTTCAAAAACAATCTAGCACTGGAGTACTCATTTGCCTCCCAGAGACAACTAGAACTTATTACAACAATAACTTCTTAGCTTCCTTAACTCCAGTTACTATCACCATTACTAGGTAGGTACCTAATACCACCCTATTCCTTTGGAGTAGATCAACTCCCCAAAATAATGCTTAACCCAGTAAAGCCCAAAACAAAGCAATCACAAGGAAACATACATCCTTGACTCGATAAGACCACATTAACAAATCATGCCAAAACTAGTCGAACCACCAATCGGGTTCGTCACTACTAAAGGTCTATCGACTAACTCAGGTTTGTCAAACAAAACCCGATCAAAACTTCTTAAATAGAAAGCATACCTCGAATAACGACACATTTTTCCTTCTGCGCCGCAGTTGGGGCATTTGACGAAGAAGGAACAGCGTTGATAGCATACGCTTTCACAATCTGCTTCTCCCTAGGAGGCTGTGGGCAATCATCCTTGTGATGTCCCGCCTGGCTGCAGTTAAAGCACTTCCTTTCCCCAGGCTTTTCTCGACAATCTCTGGCGTAATGGCCCTTCTGGCCACAACTAAAGCATTCGCCAACTTTCTTATTTTTCTTACTCTGACCATCCTTGGTCGGGTTTTACTTCCTGTTGTTCTGAAAATTCTTCTTGCCTTCACCGCCTGCTTGCGGCTTTGGCTCCTCTGCAGATGTCGTAGCAACTTCGGTCTTTGACTTAGGGAAAAGGCTCTCTGACCTTAATGCCTTTCCTACAATAGACTCGAACGTCTCATCGATATGGTTTATAAGTCTTTCCCCCAAGTACCCATCCAAGCCAGTTATGAACTTCTCTCGTTCTTCTTTTCGACTGTATCGATAAGGGACCATCCATATTTCGATAGAGTGTCAAATTCAGCGATATACTCCGAGACTGCTCTACCATTCTGCTTAAGCTCCAAGAACTTCCTGAACAGTTCCGATTTATGAGCAGCTGGAATAAACTTATCACAAAAGCGAGTCTTAAACTGATTCCAAGTAACTTGATCTTCTGGAGTAGCTGTTCTAATGGCATTCCACCAATTCATCGCTCGCCCTTGCAGCTGACGAGACGCTAGCCTTCTTTTCATCGCATCCTCAAGACCCAAGTCGTCGAAGATACGATCACAGCTATCCAACCAATCCTGAACATCTGTGGCCGACTCCGTTCCGTGGAACGGCTTCCTACCAAGGTTATTGTAATCCTTGCACAACTTAGCGAAATCGACCCTAGGCGCCTGCACTACTGGGCCAACACCAACTCCGGGATTGGGAACTGCCCCTTGCACTTCTCTAAGCATGTCTCTCATGAGGTTAGTGAACATTGTCCTCATGTCAGGAGCATTCCCATGGTTGGTTCCTCTACCAGCACCTCTAGGATATCGGCTCATCGTTAACCTGTAAAAGGGGAAACGATTAACGACCCCATAGTGGTGCTAGTGCAGTACGAGTTCATTCTTATACTACCAATAGTATATATATATATATCTTTTAAAAACCAAAGTAATCACAAATACGCGCTCTCGTATACGTACTATCTCTCCCTAGTGTCTTTCCCTAGGTTAACTACGCAACCTAGAGCTCTGATACCAAGTGTGATGGCCCGCCCCGCACCAACCGACATTTACTCCAAAAGTGCGCTGCACACATATCCAGTTAGCACGGGACGGTCGCCAGAAGGAAACGAAAGAAGAGAATGAACTAACAAGGAACCTGTAGAATGTCTCACAGCGCATAGAATAAATTATAATAACAACATACTTGACATAAAACAGGTGAGACAGTGCATAAGCTGAAAACTAGAACTAAGTATCATAGCAGCGGAAATCCAAAATACAGCTTATTACAACTTTTAAAATACTGTCTCCAAAGCAAAAGCAAGATAAAGAAGGTACACTACTAATGCCCAAGTAGTGACCACCAACGACACAGGGAGAATATATATATATATATCATACGTGGAAGCCTCCTGCTCGCCTCCGAATCAGCTACTCGCGCATCACCAGCTAACCATAATCTGTCTCTAGTCTGCTCGTGTGAGCACCCAGAGTAATAAGAAGAGACATAAAACTCTGGGTCAGACATAAAGCCTGGTATGAGTGATAAGCATCTAAACATAATAATAACAGGTATAATCCAATCATACCTGAACCTGGACCTGCAACCAAAGAGTTAGCACTACATACTGTACAACACTCTAAGGTGCCCTTTCAAATGGTGTAAAGATAACGGGGGTGGGGGTGTGCATGTCATAGTGATGTCAAACAATCAAACATAGCAAGCATCCTCACATCTCTCACTCAGTGCGTAAAGCATACGATACCCACTACCTTGGTCCTCTAATCCTTTGGGCCATGACGGAATCCAATCCCGTGTAACTATCACTACAAGCCCACTATCCATCTATCAATGGTGAACCAAAGTTATGAATACCGACAACCCCTTTGCACACGTCCCGCAGCAAAGCCCAATCATGAAGTGAACTCATTGGTTCTCATCTGAGTCCTGAGCTCTAACTTCCATTTGGACTACCTTTGCATCTCGGGTTGTTGGTCTTCACCGGATCGGTCTTCTTCACTTCACTTGCTTCGGATCGGTCAAACGTCATCAGTTCAGCTCGGTCAACCTTCAGCTTCCGGTTCGGATCGGTCGTGCTGAGTTTCTCCGCCTGGTCGGTCAAAACACCCTGGTCGGTTTTTCCCTCATCTCGATACTGGTCGGTTTCATCGCCTCAATCCTGGTCGTTCGAATCTCCTCTGATCGGTCCAAAACCTGGTCGGTCGAAGCTCCTCTGGTCGGTCCAAAACATGGTCGGTCGAAACTCCCTTGGTCGTTCCAGACTTGGTCGGTCGAAACTCCCTTGGTCGTTCCAGGCTTGGTCGGTCGAAACTCCCTTGGTCGTTCCAGGCTTGGTCGGTCGAAACCTGGTCGGTTTTTCCTGGTCCTAAAACCTGCACCATTCCAGCAAGCTATTTTCGCCTCTCGACGGCGTTTTCGACCAATCTAACACTTCTAATCAACCACATAGCATATCATACAATCATAGGAACATAGGGAATCAACCACAAACACCAAAACAACAATATGACATATCCAAATGGATCAAATATGACCAAAATCCCATATTTCCCTTTAAGCATGTTTTAAGCAAAACTAATGATATGATTAGCAAAACTTAACCAAATGGAACCAAATTTCTAACAGAGGTCTAAAACATCATTCCGAATTTTATAAACATTTTTCCAGAATTTTATCATGTTTAAATTCGCTAATTAACACTAATCAACCCTAATTAGCCATAATTAGTGCAAAACTTTGCAAATCACTCACCTTAGCCACAAACAAACTTTAGATCTGAAATAATCTCTGATTTGGATCCAATCCCTATGTGTTCCAGCAGCTCTCTCGCTGATTTAGTGAAGATCTTCTTTGATTTGAGGTAGATTAGGCAAAAACTTGATTAGAAAGTGATTAGAATGTGATTTGGGTGTTGGAGGCCATTGCTAGAGCTTGAAAGAGGTAAGTGGCGGCTGGAAAAATGAGTCTAAAACCGAAATCCTAACCCTAGCAGCCCTTACATACCCCAAATCCCGAAATCCCCCCTTTGGGCCTAGCTTCTAATTACCCGGTTAAGCCCAATTAGCTGAAAATAACCCTTTAAACCTTAATTTAGCCATATCTCCGAAACTGTAAGTCCGTTTGGCTATTATGACCACTCTACGGAAAGAGAAACCATCATTCAAATCCAATTGAAGTGGTTTTAGGTCAAAACTCCTTTCCAGTCAAAAGTTATGGCCAAAACAGTACCAACTAGGGGCAAAACGGTCATTTAAAAATCGACAAAAATCATGAACATGGGAAATGACCCCAATAGTCGTCTCCGAAAGTTACATGACCATACGACTTCATATGTGGAAGAAATAAATATTCTACGATTCCATGATGCGTAGAATACGGGTCGTTACATATATTTTTTCAAAACCTTGAAAAACATTTACAAATCACCGTAATTAAAAGAACTCATATTCTCCATTTAAATTCATTTGGTTTACAGTTAATTATAAATCATATATATAAAAGATTGATTTTATTTTTATAGTCAATAAGTTAAGAGTATTGACTAATTTACCATCAAATTTCAAAATTATGTATCTTACATATATAAAATATATATGAAAACAATATTGGGTTAGAATGCCTTGTTCAAGTGTTTTGAAATCCCATTCGGTAACGCTTGCAACACGCATCGACTGGAACTCTGAACTCAACTTAATAAGCCAAACAACACAATATAAAACCATTTTTTATATCAAAAGTACAAGTACGCTCTCTCGTATATATATATATATATATATATATATATATATATATATATATACACTTAGAACTCATTCTAGGGTGATACTAACCCTATCTCTAATGAGCAAATCCCAATAGAGCCAAGGTTTACCGCTAAACCATAAGCTCTGATATCAACTGTAACGACCCGGAAATCCGTACCTTTTGAATCGACAATAATCCACACATGTCTAATTCAAAACTGTACGTATTTATAGATTGTTAAATGACGATCCACATCTTTAACCATTATAGTCAAAAATATAGATAATCAAGGGGATTAATTTAGAATTAGAAAGAAAGAAGAAAACAAGCACAGAATCTGGCAACGGAATGAACAAAATATAATAATCAAATAACAGTTCATGAAGCTATTTAAAATAAACATTTGATCATTTTACAACATTTATCAGAGTTACATATTTATATACATAACTGATAATACAGAGTAATGCAACAGAATAGTAGTGGGATACAATAGTAATAATAGTATACCGTCTTCGTCTTCATCCTTCAGAAGATAACCTTTGAAACTGGAATGCTCAAGTCTGACCCGAGCGTAATAGCGTGAAAATAAAACAAGCTCAGATTAGGAAAAAATATTCTCATCTAAGTCAAATCGATATCATATGAACATGCACACACATAACTCAAGAGATGTTACGGGAAATTCCATCTCCTAAGGATCCGTCAAACTAGATACTATATAATATAATTTCTCTTTTATACTAGTGTCTATTCACAAATACTTGTCAGAAAAATAGCGTAAGTGGGGTTACATTGATTACCCTTACACAGTTTATAAGCACATGGTCTATGCAGGTCCTGTAACACAACCAGTAACGTCGGTAGCCAGTGAGTCCCCTATAGACCTATGCCAAAAATCAAAATCGTAGTTGTCTCGCATAAGGATAAACGTATGACAAGGCACATGAGGCTATACCCAAAGTAGTGTGCTACTAGTTTGCTTAATCCAGACCGGTGGTTACCCCTAACGGCCCACCGTACACATCCGCCCCATATCGAATCAAAGGGAAATACCTCCCATCGAGGGTGCGCACCAACAAAACAACAACAACTGAATAGTAATAGTATGGACCCGAGGCCCAGAAAAATCGAAGAGCAGATGTCCACTAAGAGGTAGTCAAGCCTCATTTGGTCTAGCACGGCTCCTGTTTTAGTCATTTCAAAACGACACAAGTGTCGGGGTTATCCATTATCGTTCACTTTCTTCAATCCAGTAATCGCCTCCAAATTCATCCTACTTCATTTCTGGAACTCCACCGCGTACACAATTGTTAAAGTGGTTCCAACATTGACAGAGAGTATGTCAATAAGAGGCCCCGGTCTCTTTAACAACAAAACGTCATGTTACACACCGATTGGTATTTTATATTTCGAAAGTGAATCGTTATGATATCAAAATATCATATTCATCTAAATAAATTTCACTTTAAAATATCACATTATTTTAATCACTATAATATTTACTTTAAAAATTCATATTCACTTTGAGATAAATTTCAAATTCAGTAATTGGTTATACTTCAATTAACCACATTTTCTTCGAATGATTCAATTTACTTCAAAAATAGTTTTGAATTCATTCCTGATTTTAAAATCAAAATGATCATATTTACTTTTAAATCACAGATTTAAATGTAAACACTTTTTACTTCTAAAACAGTTTGTAAGTTTGAAATAGTTTTGGAGTTTAAATAAATTTTTGATTAGTTGTAAATAAATTTGGGAGATTTGGTATAGCTTCGAAATCAAAACAGTTTGAGTGTTGGAAATGGTTTTAGGTATATAAAATATTTTATAAAATAAACTACTTATATATATAGAAAGAATAGGTTTTTGAAAAACAATTTATATAAATTTATTTATATAGAAATAATTTCAAATCAACTATTTCTTTCCATTTTCAATAAATATGAACCAAAGTTCAAATCTCAAAACAAACCAAATTGATTTCCAATATCCAGTCCAAATCGATTCCCAATATCAAATTTATTTGAGAACAATCCATTTTAAAGGATAACTTCCCATTTCAAAATATTATTTGAATCTATTCGATTCAAATCAAATCCGAGTTCAAGTTCAAGTTCATATTATTTATTTAAGCCATTTAATTCGAATTTAAGTTCAAAGTTTAAATAAAGATTTAAACCTTTGAAGCAATTTAAATTACGCATTGCAAAAAAAAAACAATTTAAATTATAATCAATTTTAGTTCAAATTTCAAATAACAAATTTTAGATCATTTCAATTCGAATTTAATTTCCAAGTTTAAATAAAGATTTAAACCTTTGAAATAATTCAATTTCAACTTTTCAAATTCAATTCAAATTAAATTTCAAAGTTTAAATAAAGATTTAAACCTTTGAAATAATTTAAATTATAATCAATTTTAGTTCAAATTTCAGATAACAAATTTTAGATTATTTCAATTCGAAATTACTTTCAAAGTTTAAATAAATATTTAAACCTTTGAAATAATTCAAATTGTAATATTTCAACTTCAAATTCAAATTCCAATGTATAATTCAATTTAAATAATTTCAATTTATTTTCTTTAAACAGAATCACTTATTTAAATCGGTTTCACAAATTCTAAAATTTATAGATTTAACCAATCCGGTGTTCGTATGATAATTCTCTATCCTATGGCCAAGTGATCAGTTATTTCAAATTTTAAATTTTAATTTCAGGGAATGGATATATATCATTTCAATCCAAAGGTCAAATGTCATAGGTATATATCATTTCAACCTATTTCTTAATTTATTCGAAGTGATAGTTTATGATGATGCCCATAACATCCAAGGTGATAACAATGATATAAAAATATAGACAAACATCCATGCAGTTCAAAATATCCATAAATAAACACCCATCACAACCATCATCCAAAACAGTTCAATTTGCAATAATTAACTGATTATATGTGTCGGGGTTTAACTAGCAATTTAATTCAAAAATAAACTAACTGTCAATTTAATTTCTAACAGTTTAAATTAGATGTCCATTTAAAATAGCAACCAACAAACAAATAATCAAATCAATCACAGATTTTAATTTCACAAAAATGTGAATATTTTTGTACGTGTGAGAAAACTCACCTTTCGTGGTACAGAAGTAGAAACGATAACAAATAGGCGCGAAACCGAAACAACACCGAAACTTCAGCGAACTGAACAAAGAAATTACGGTTAGGACACGTATAAACCGGAGCGAAGTTTGATTTCCAAAATAAAAGTTTTTTATTTTTTTTGTTTAAAATTGCATACAGGCACAGGCACATTTACTATTCCATTTTTTTTCTGTTACATGACCGCACAAAGTCTGTTGTCATAAATGCAAAGCTTATTTGCTCTTTTAATATATCCATAACGCACCAACAAAAAAAAAATTCATTGGTCTCATGCAAAACGTATTGGACACCTAACAACTATCATATCCATATCTTATTATAGTTTCCAGCCAGTTGAAATCTTATTTAATAGTTTAAAACACATTATTCTTATAAGTATGTATTATAAGTATGCATCTTAATTTTTTTGACATGCAGGTCATGTTTTCATTTCTAAACATACAATGACAATATAAGTAGTTCTTTACATATAGAAAACAACTGATATGGTTTCACTGATTCAAGATTTCAAAACCAGACTTTAAAACAAAATAAACTAAGCAAAACAAACATAGTTATTTAATTATGTTGCCCGTAGTTAAAACCATAACTAAATTTTAACAATATTTTGTGCTTGACCAAACGCGCGAAATAATAACGCTAATGTGTTTTATTTGCCATTACGAAACTAATGTCGGTGAACTAAATATATTTAAGTTTTAAACATTTTAAACTACACTAATTTAAATAAACTAAATTAGCGAAAAAAATTCCAAAACGTTAAAATGTTCTCACCCAAGCTCAATGTCCAGACCGACTGGGCGCGTTGTTCATTTCTGCACCCTTTTCTTTTCGTCCACCGTCCACGTTCTTGCTGCTAATTTTAATGGAGACCCGGCTCATCTACGCTGATATCAACCGCATTTGAGACCAACTGAACTTATTCTATGCATGTGCCAGTTCAATGCTATGTTGTCTTCTTCCATCTCATATACACGTATGCACCCCTCCAAGACCACAAACTTCATTTCCATTCTCCTGTACATGCGCATGCAACCCTCCAAAGCATGAACACCTCTAAAACATATAATCCCTACACATCCATGCATGCTCACGCCCCTTCCTAGAAATTTCCATGCCAATTAGACAGTCATGCCACCAACCACATCCAGTTACCGCTAACTTGCCACATGATTCATGCGCCTTCCACTGCCATGCATAGATGAACACAACTCGCTCGAAAAATGAATCTAGAAGCTCGTCTCACTTTTAGCTTACTGTTTTTTTTCTGACGGAAACAAATTAATGTCACAAAATTCGTTTTTCTTTTATTTCTTTTTTTTTTTTTGTACCGAAGTTCATCTCATAAAAAAACCGTGGCTTCCTCTGTTCTTTCTATGCATGGCCTTCCCTCCTTAATTCATGTGTTTATTTCCATGAAATAATATAAATCCAATCCGTTTATAATCCATGCATGCATGTATACATGCTAAGAAGAAAATATATTAAGAAGAAAAGGAGCAGGGAAGGAGAGAAATTAAAGAGGGGAGAGAGAAGATAAATGGGGAGGTGCTGCCAAACATCCATGCGTGAAGTGTAGATAAAGGGAAAAAAATGTCCTTTTTGTTGGAACCATGCCCCCTCTCCATTTCTAGTGTGAGGATCTATTAATAAACTAAGTTTCTTTTGGAACTGAAGACGTGGTAATGTATATATGGATTATGGAGAAACGAACTAAGAACGTGGCCACCCCATAACGTTTGGTTCAAATTTCAGAAGTTAAAAGGACGCGGTAAAATGTGTAAAAAGATATGTTTGCATTTAATGAAGTGTATGTGAAATAAACAATTGTATATGTGCCCTTTTGTCATAAAGAAAGCATGGTTAAGGATGGACGTGCATGCATAGAATGAATGCAAAATGGTCCATGCGTGCATGTAAGGAAAGATAATTGAAAAGAATAAAAGTTCCCATTTTGAAAACAAAAAAATATTTAGCTAGTTTAGTAAAATAAAAATACGTATTTTGCAGACCCAAAATATATAGAAAGATATGTAAGATCGTAAAAGGGACACATCGAACTCATATGGCTCTGTTTTAAAAATGAACTGTGCAAGCATTTTCATAATTTCACCGCAAACCGAACACCGAAACTGACAAATGAATATATTTCGGTAATCAACGCGACGAGACAGACACAACGGTATATAATTTGCAGTGTCTGCATGCTCCGTTCAAAAACGCGTTATGGACCCCTTTAACGTAGAAATGCGAATGGAAAATGGAGATCAAAACGTCTGAATTTCGCGAAACGAATTTCGCCGTTGGATTACTGACAATGAATAAAATATTTTTCATGTTTGTCCGAACTGGTTTTGAAGAGAATTTAAAATCGCTAATATTTGAACTGATATGCACAGCTTTGCAGTGAAAATGGCGCGACCGACAACATTCAAATTTTCCGACGAAACTTTCACAGCTGCTACATCTTACTGAACGTATTTCAAATTGAAAATTCTCATTATGAGAAATTATAGAATATTTTTAAAATAAAATTCGATTTAGATCGCAATTTAAATCGTTAAAAATTGCGGGATGTTACAAGCTCCTCCCTAGCCTTGACTCCTGATGGAAACCCAATTTCCAATACGCCCCTTGCGGTTTTGATTGTATAACTAGTATTGCGACATAGTAGATGGTAGCTATGCCGTCTAGGATTGATATTATATTTGAAATGTTTAAATATGCATATGTACACACTAATAATATCGTTTTTACGTATCAAGCATCTTTTGACCATTATAAGGTTAAACCCTATCCTCCGGTTTGCGTTGCACTGTGTGATGGGACCTGGGTCTTATAATGGTTTCATTTTTCTAAAAAGCATTGCGTTATTTGACGATTTACTTTATTTTATGCACTGGCAATCCAATGGACTAAACACGTTCCGCGTTAGCGGCGTGGTCCTGTGATTAGCCTTCTTATTAGATAAGTTAAGTTAAGATTTCCCACACCAGTCCCACGACTGACTTGTAGTTTGTTTCACTTTGCAAACTCGGGTGCCCTCTTTCCACACGGGCAGTCGAGTAGCTTTTTGCAGATATAGTTAAGCAGGATCCTGGATTAAAGCCTGAAGCTGGGTCCAGAATATTGATGGCCTTCCGTTGAGATTAGTTCCGCTGGAATGTATTAATGTATTGTAATTTATCTTCCGCTATAATTTTATTTTGATGTACTTTGATATATTCTGTACTCTGATGTAACATTTATTATTGATGTTATAAAAGTCTGTGTTATTGTCCTGATGTGTTGTATGCCCAAAGTTAACGTATGCGGAATTTGAACGGTCTTGATCGATCTTGCAATCGATTGGTTGGATTAGTAATATCCAATAAGAATACTCATTAGAGATAGGATCAGCAGTATCCTAGAATGAGAATACTCATTAGAGATGGGGTTAGCAATGCCCTAGAATGAGTCAGAGTGGAAAATTTATAATTAACGTACTTGTTACTATATATATAATTCGATTTTAGAAAATATGATTTTGAATATATAAAAGTTATATATTTTTGAAAATTTAATCAACTAATTGATTGATGATTGTGTTGTGTGAATATGAGTTCAACTAATAAAATTATTAAACAATTAAAGAATGAAAATTAAATTAGTTAAATAAACAACTTTAGCTTCATTTCCTTTTCGAGGACGAAAAGATTTTTAAGTGGGGGAGATTGTAACAACCCGCAAATTCTGAACCAATTTAAAAAATTTATTTTAGAAAATTTTAATGAATTTTGAGGATATAATATAATTAATATAAATAATAATGGCTATAATTTATTTTAATCGAAGTTAAAACGAATAAATTTAATTTAATTATAAATGGAGTTAGAAATAGCGCGGTAGTTTGAAATTTTAATTTTGAACTTTAACTGAATGTACAGGATTCATAATAAACCAGAATTGAGTGAAACCAGAAATATTTAAATCTGTTTAACCATATCTTTCTAACGAATTTGAAAAATTGAAATTTCGTTTTAAAAATCAAAAGTTATGGCCAATTCAATATTTAGAAAGGTCGGTGTAGAATTTATATATATAATATATATGGCCCGAAGGGCTACTTTTCAAATATGAAGGAATTTGGACTCGAAGCCACCTCCATTGAGTCTGGAATGATGTTTCTGCATTTAAAAAGTATAAACACTTATGTGTTTTGAGTTTCGGAATTTATTTGTTTAAAAATGTATTTTTAATATTAAATGTATTGGCCTTAATAATAGCCAATTTTCAAACGACCTCCGTTTTCGACGAAACCACTTTTGTTGGAACCGGAATGTCAAATTATAGCTAGGTTTCAATTTTCAGAATTTTTCGAGTTAATATGTGAGCGTGGCAAACGAAAATGTGTTTTGACTATTTTTGGTAAATTTAAACGACTTGAAAATAGCCATTTTTCAAACAGTCTCAGAATTCAACGAAATTAGTCTTGTTAGAACCGTATCATCATAAGAAAGCAAAAAATAATTTTTCTGGTATTTTCTGAGGTCATATGTGGCCCCGGCATATTTAAATGTACGGACAATATTTAATTAATTTATTTTTAATGGAATTTTAAATAAATATTCTACAGATTTCGGAATTGGACCCCGAGACCTGTCCCATTGCGTTCAGAAGGCCTCAAAACATTAAGATCGACAGTAAGCAAGCCCAATTCGGAGTCAGCCCGCATTTTTACCTTTATAACACTTTTTTCAATGAATTTAATAATAAAAAAATAAAAATTAAACCCTAATTTTAATAGCTGCCGCCTACCCTTAGAACAATGGCCAGAAAGCTCCGAAATTCAAACGTTAATTTCTTCCAATCCGTTCAATGAAAATCAACAAATTATATATCAAATCGAAGAGAATTCAGAGAGCTTTCCATCCATACGGATGATGGGTATTATTGGGATCTGGATTTCGTGAATTTGGACCAGGAAGCCGCGCCGTTTCGAGCTCCACCCCCGCCACCAGACCCGATCGAGTGGGCCCCCCTTCCTAGTGCTGGTGCGCTACTCCAAGGTCGTCGATTCCCCCTGTCCGATCTGAAAACCATCGCTCCGATTGACGGATTTTTGGACTTGAAATTTTGAACCCGAACATGAAAAGCTTCGGCTGTTACCAGTAGAGAAGAAGAAAGGATTAGCCTTAACAATGTAATTAGAGTATAATTATTTTAATTTATTAATTATTTAATAAGAAAATGTTTAAAATTGAATATCTTTTAACTGCGATATCAGAATTCAACGAAACGACTTGCGTTGGACTCGTCTTTCCGAGATCTTCGCAATGGCACAGACCAGAGCTGAAATAGAGGCAGTTGAAAAATCAGCAAAAATCAATGTGAGAATTCTAATTTTCATTATTTAATTAATTATAAATTATTTTTCTCGCTTTAAAATAATTGTATTGTGATGATAATTCAGATCTGAAATGTTCTGTGATTGATGAATTGTTGATTGTTGTTGGTGGTATGTTTTGTTGTTCATGATATGCTAGATCCGCATTGAATTTAATATACTATTGAATTTATTTGTGGTTAGAACAATAAATCTAAATTTAGATTTAAATCATATTTTATTTCAGATCTAGTTGCTCTAATTTATTTTAAATTATTAAAATATCATTTTTATTATTCTGAAATGAACAATAGAATCTAATCGACAAATAAAACCATATTTTTATTTGTCTATTTTAGAACAGGATTTGAATGACAAATAAAATATTATTTTTATTTGTTTATTACAATAGAATATGAACAACAAATAGAATATATTTTCATTTGTTTCCATTACAACAGAATTTGGCTAACAAATAAAATCCTATTTTTATTTGTTTACATTTAGAACACGATTTATGAATTACAGTAAAAATTCTTCTTTTTATTGTCACATTTAACGTAAGATGTTCTAGAATTGGATTAACAATAAAATATTAAATTTTATTGTTGATATTAAAAACATATTAGTAAAATAAAACTTTATTTACATGGCATGAGTGAATTAAAGGTTATATTTGGAAACCACCTTTTTGTTTACATTTTTATGTAAAGAAAAATACATATTTTGGAAATCACAATTTTGCTTACATTTTATATGTAAATAAGAAATTATTTTCAGAAGTTACATTTTTGTTTGCAAAAATATTTTAGATATATAATTTATTTTTTTATTTGAATTTAATAATGCTAATAAACTTTAAAAACAAAATTTATTCTTTTATTTACATTCAGCATTGCAAATATATATAGTAAATAGAAATTGTTCTTTATTTGCATTTACCAATGCAAATATATATATATATATATATATATATATATATATATATATATATATATATTGAAACAAATTATTCCTTCATTGCACTCATCAATGCAAATACATATATTAGAAATAAAGTTTATTCCTTTATCTGCATTTATCGATGCAAATAAGCATTGAAATTAAGGTTTATTCTTTTGTTTGCATTTATAAATGCAAATATTCAATGAAACCAAAGTCTATCTTTTTATCTACTATCACCAATGCAAATGTACTTTAAAAAGGGAAAATTTGTTTCTTTTATTTGCATTCTCTTATGAAAATATACATTGGATTGAGGATCTATTCTTTTATTTGTAACCACTAATGCAAATATTCATTGAAAATAAGATTTGTTCTTTTATTTTGCATTTACTAATGCAAATATACATTGAATTATAGAATTTGTTCCTTTATTTGCATTCCTTGTTTCCAAACAAACTAGAAATAAAATGAGTTCTTTTTGTCACTTCAAAAAGAATGAATTAAAAAAATGTTTATTTAAGCTTTTGTAAAGAATGAATAACTAAACATTCATATTTTTATCATTAAAGTAAAATAGACAAAAACACTCATCTTGTCTAAATTAAAGAATGAAACAAAATATAGCACCGAAATATTATATTAGAATTGAAATACAAATTAATCACTTTTGTTAATTTATATTAGTTAAAACCAATTATTAATTTTTGTTAATTTACATTAGTTAAAAACAATTATTCATTTTAGTCAATTTATACTAGTTAAACCAAAATAGACATTTTGTCAGAAATATTCATTTTTGTCAAAATGAATTAGTTAAAGCAATTTATATATAGATATATATATATATATCTTATGATTGGCAAGACATATAATTGACAAGATAGGTTAGTTCAATAAAAATTATCCTTTTTGCCCCATTAGAATTGCCAAAACAATATAACCATTTTTGCTCGAGTTTAAACTAGCAAAATAGAAATTGTCAATAGAGACGAAGTTATTATTCTTATTCGTTCATTGCAATAGAATTATGTATAATATAAAAGAGACATTTTCTTGTCATGTTTATATATTGTGTATTACACTTCCATTCACAAGTTACCTGACTTGTTTATGTGATTGGGACGATTATTTTCACACATCGTCCAAGTGCACAAATTAGTTTATTATTTGTTCGTTGGTTGAAACCCCACACGGGTGTTGGGATGAAAATTTACATACACTAATCCCAATATTTAGCTGTATGTTGATCGTTAGATCAATAGGCTGCGATGAGCGTTATTATTTAATTTTAACGCTTACACAGTGGAAATTACACTTTGGATATAGATGGATGATTTGATGATTATACTGTTATTATCATATATATGATGTGTGTGAAATCCATATAATCCAAATTATATGGTAAATGTTTGAGTCGCATTTCGATTCAGGTGTTCTTTTAAATAAGAATATTTTTACATTAGAAATCCTTTTTATATAAAGTATATATTTTCATAAGAGAAGAAAATATTGTTAATCAAGTATATGTTGAACAAAGAATATTTGTAAAAGATAAAATTTCTGTAATATAAAGAATACTTCCCATTTAGAATCTTTTATATAAGGAATATTTTTATGATTATCTTAAAATATGTTTTTTTTAAAGATTATAAGAATTTGCAATTATATTTTGTGATATGAAATAAATTGAGATGTGAAGTGGATTTATCGTGGACGACGTTTTAAACGACATTTGACCTTTAATCCAATTTACATTGAAATTATTATTTGGAGTTTATAAATCTATTTTATAGATATAAAAAAAGGCATTTTCTAAAAATCAAGTTTTTTTCTAACTTAATATATTAAATTGGAATTAAGTGGAAATTCGATTGGTAATGATCGAAATGGGCTTCTGTAAAAGAAGACCGGTTTTATATATGGAATTTAAGAGGCTTTGCCGTTATTCCATTTATATTCTTAGTCCGATACAGAAATTTATATCGATTATGTATTGATTTGATTTCTGTGGAATACCATATTTTGGAAATTGATTTGTGGGTTTATCGTGAACTGTGTTTAAAGGACACTAGTTCTTTAACCTGTTTAAGACAAGATTTATTCCTTAAAATAAATGATCTTGTAATAATGATTTTTGATATCAAATCAAAACTGGAGTTGTAATAAATCTTTTAAGGAAGATTTAAGATTTTATTTTCAGAGTTTATCTTTGATAAAATTAATGAGAATCTTCTAATATGAATATCTTATTAAAAGAATACTCGGAGTTGGAATGTGGCGTAATGTGTGATCTTCCAATATTTGCTTTTAATCACAATATACGCGAGTTATTCAGAAAGACCGGATTTAACCCATTCTGAATAATCATCATGACGATCAAGAGTCGAAGATGAAGGCGGTGGTTGAAGACCGAAGGTTTTCACATCGTTGGGTTGATGATGACTGGTATCTTGAATTGGGATTGACCTTCCAAGGCAAGGTATTTAGTAATGATCATCCAAACGCATTTGGAGATCGACGGACACGTTGTTTCGCTCAGACCCAGAGCGGACTTGTAAATGGATTGCGTGTCTGACATTGTATTCCTTTCAACTGTATTTGTTGAACGCTACTGATTATATATTTCTGTTTGGTGGTGAAGAATTTATTCTTTACTTATCACCCTTCTCTAAGACGTATGAGCTTAGAGGTTATATATATATATTGGTAGATGATCAATAATATGGTAGGGTATGACAATGTGACATGCTAAGATGCAAATGATCAAGGCTTTGTTGAAAAGCACGCCTTGTGGTTGATGATCAAAGCACAATCACTTTAGGCATAGCTTTGTGTATATCGTGACTTCGCGAGCCTCACACACCGGTCGAGTCTAAAACGGGAGAAGGGAACGCAGGGAGTGCACACGTTTCTTTCTAGCTAGAAGTGGTGTCAGTGCTTAAACTGGCTGACATTTGCTTATGTGGTTGTTGGAATTTTGCGAGGCCTCGGTTTATTCTTATCGGTCGCCCACGGCTGATTTGTAGGTCCAATAGGATCGGGGAGCGTGTGTTCAGGCATAACTAATCCACTAAAGTATTTGTGGACCGGCCCTGCTATATCCAAGGGTTCGCCAGCGTCCGAATCCTGGGACATTGCTAGCGTGTCTCAAATCGGTCAGGAGCTCCTCCCTAGCCTTGACTCCTGATGGAAACCCAATTTCCAATATGCCCCTTGCGGTTTTGATTGTATAACTAGTATGGCGACATAGTAGATGGTAGCTATGCCGTCTAGGATTGATATTATATTTGAAATGTTTAAATATACATATATACACACTAATAATATCGTTTTTACGTATCAAGCATCTTTTGACCATTATAAGGTAAAACCCTATCCTCCGGCTTGTGTTGCATTATGTGATGGGACCTGGGTCTTATAATGGTTTCATTTTTCTAAAAAGCATTGTGTTATTTGATGATTTACTTTATTTTATGCACTGGCAATCCAATGGAGTAAACCCGTTCCGCGTTAGCTGCGTGGTCCTGTGATTAGCCTTCTTATTAGATAAGTTAAGTTAAGATTTCTCACACCAGTCCTACGACTGACCTGTAGTTTGTTTCACTTTGCAAACTCGGGTGCCCTCTTTCCACACGGGCAGTCGAGTAGTTTTTTGCAGATATAGTTAAGCAGGATCCTGGATTGAAGCCTGAAGCTGGGTCCAGAATATTGATGGCCTTCCGCTGAGATTAGTTCCGCTGCAATGTATTAATGTATTGTAATTTATCTTCCGCTGTAATTTTATTCCAATGTACTCTGATATATTCTATACTCTGATGTAACATTTATTATGATGTTATAAAAGTCTGTGTTGTTGTCCTGATGTGTTGTATGCCCAAAGTTAACGTATGCGGAATTTGAACGGTCTTGATCGATCTTGCGATCGATTGGGGTCAGGCAAAAATCTGGGTCGTTACAAAATTGGATCTTAGGTTGTCGTGAACGGTGTCTTAAATAATACTGTTCTTAAACCCAGTTAAGAAAAGAATAAATCTTTAAATTAAGATTTAGTGAAATTTAGCAATTAATTAATATTTAATTGGAACTAAATTAAAATTTGGATTTTTGGGTTTATAGTGAACTGTGTTTTAAATAACATTGTTCTTTAACCCAATTAACAGTGAAGTTTAGATTTGGAATTTATAAATCTTTATTCTAAGATTTAATGGAATTTTCCAAAGTGAAGTTTTTCCAATTTAATATATTAAATTGGAATTTAATGGAATTCGATTTGGCGATAATCGAGATGAGTTTCTGTGAAGGAAGACCATTATTATATATGGAATATAAATGGATTTACCATTATTCCATTTATATTATTAGTTTGATATGGAAATTTATATCGATTATATATTGATCTGTTTTCCGTGAAAGTTTCAGTTTGATGGAACATGATTTTGGGTTTATCGTGGACTGTGTTTTACAGGACATTAGTTCTTTAACCCTATTAAAGACAGGATTTCATGTTTAACATTGTATTTCGAGCTGTAATCATTGAGCTCTGCTAAATAGATATCTTTTTGGAGGCGGAGAATTTATTCTCTTGCTTAACACCCTTCTCTGAGATGTACGAGCTTAGAGGTTATATATTGGTAGAAATCAATGGTGTAGTATAGATTGTTAATGTGGCATGATTGATTTCCCAAAGCTAAATAATCATTAAATAATGATTTTTGGAGAATAAAACTAAAAGGAGTTTTGATGAATCTTTAATTAAATTGAAATGTGAATGCGGTAATTAAATTTGCCAAATTTGAGAAGTGTTTGAAAATGGAGTATCACCAGTTTTAATTCATGTGATAGTTAAATCTTTGATTAGATTTGAACGTGAAATGGTAATTGAATTTACCAATATCACAGTGGTGTTAGATATGGGGTACTACCAGTTTTGCTCCATGGGATGAATAAGTAGGGTTGGGATAATAAAATGAATGATAACTTCAGTAAGGCATTAATCCTGACTAGTTTGATAAACCTTAATTTGGTTTAAACTGTGAAAAGATACTATAAAATCTTTTGAAATAATTTCCAAAGAAATGGATTAAACAGTGTGTTTAAAAGTGATAATATTTGATAAGATTAACGAGAACCTTTCAGAATAAACAAATACGAATAAAAGAATATTCTGGATTGGAATGAGGCGTATGATGTGTTGTTATTGCACTTGATTATAAGATACACGAGTTATCAGGAAAGACCGGGTTTAACCTATTCTGAATAATTGATACGACGACTAACGGTCGAAGAAATTGAAGACGGTGCAAGGCCGACGATCTTCACATCAAATGGATGGGTTGCTACTGATGCCCATGATTGGAGTAGCTACCTTGAAGGGGCTATAGTGGTAGCCGTCCGGACGTATTTGTTGATTGTTCGGATATGCGAGGCCTCTCTCTTGTATTGGACATACGACACGAGGAATAAGGTGGCTCCGGTTTCGTTGAGACCCAGAACGGACTTGCAAATGGATGGTGTGTCTGACATTCTATTCCTTTATACTGTATTCGTTGATCTCTGTTAAATATACATCTGTTTGGTGGCGGAGAATTTATTCTCTTGCTTAACAACCTTCTTTGAGACGTACGAGCTTAGAGGTTATATATTGGAAGAAATTTGCGGTACGGTATGGATTGATAGTGTGGCATGCTATGCAGTGATCCAAACTTTTGTTGAAAAGAAAATTTTTGTGGATGATAATCAAAGCATAGTTTAAATTAGCATAGCTTTGTGTAGCGTTAATTCGTGAGCCTCACACATCGGTATGATGGTGAACTGATGGTTAGATCGGTATACTTTCGATATAAGGATGGATTTGGTCAACCGAGATAGGCTGGGTGTGGTCGCTACACAGCTGGTAGGGATAGGGCACCCCTCCCCCTAATTCCCAAAAGGATAGAGTAAGCGGCGTTTTCTCATGCATGGGACGTAAGTCGCGGAGATACTCGATATCCTGGATATAGTGCCGATGTGCATCACAACGTTTTCTCATGCCTGGGACGTAAGCCGTGGGGAATTTAACTATGCGATCGATTTTCAAATCAGTAGCCATCATAATGGAAATCCAACTTCCAATACGACATTTTACGATTTTAGTTGTATACTATTGGCGGCATAGTGGTATGGGACATTCATCTAGGATTGATACATTTATAGTTGAAGTTGTTTTTAACACTATGCACTTATAGTAATAATAAAATATTTGTTTTAAAAATGTACCAAACATATTTGGCTATTATAAGGTAAAACTTTACCTTCAGCTTGTGTTTCATTGTGTGATGGGACCTGAGTCTTATAATTGTTTCATTTTTCTTTATTTAGCATTGCGCAGTTTGTTTTATGCACTGGTATTCTTGGAGGTAAATTCGTTCTGTGTTATACGGCATGATCCCTTGATTTACCTAACTTTAAAATAAAAGTTAATAACTGTTTTAGTTCTCACACCAGTACCATGACTGACTCGGAGTTTATTGTTTCTACCTAAACTCTGGGTTCCCATATTTTCCACATGGGAAAATAGTAGTTTTGGTTTTCGCGGATACTTCTTTTCCCAGGATCCTGGATTACAGCTGGAGCTATATTCGAAAAGCTTTGTATCCGTGTATTTCATTCAGTTGTGCTAGTTGATGTACTTCCGCTACGCATTGTATTTATACATTTTATTTCTACTGCTATGTATTTCAAATCCTTGATATTTTTCTGTGTAATATTTAATCATACTCTGATATATTCTTGTACTCTAATGCAAATTGTTGTAATAAGCAACGAAACGTTCTATTGTCCGTGTTCCGATTTGTCGTGTTCTCAATTCAATCTGGGCTTTCCCGTAAGGGAAAGTTTGGGTCATCTCATTATCACCCCAAGACTAATTAGTGTATTTCTTTAATATCATTCTATTGATATTTCAACTAGACTGGCCCATATGTGTTAATGCTCAGGTAAGGATGAGATTTTGTTGGTAAGGCCTAAGGTGGCCCTTAGATGTTAGCTTCATCCTTGGATGTCCTAATCATTATTGTTCAACTCACTAGTTTTAATCGGTCTCATGTATTCGTGATTGGAAACCTTTTGTTGCATATATTTTATGGGGATAAAACTATAGGTAGTATTCTGTAATGTACCTGAAGTGTGTGTGTGTGTGTGTGTATATATATATATATATATATATATATATATATATATATATATATATATATATATGTACATGTGACTGTAATATTGTTCTATGGAGTGTGATATATCTGATGATGTATGTCTTGCTCTGAACTAATCCTGTAACTACCATAATTTTATATTAAGTAAGATATAAATATGTCGAACTACTTAAAGAAAAAAGGGGAAGCACTCCATCGACGTATTTAAGAATTATTTAATACAAGATTAAAAATGATGGCTCCTAACAAGACCTATTTTCCTCTCTAATACACAGTATTCTCGGTAACACTCTTTATTAGGGTGGGTCTCGAGGTGGGATGTTACAGCTTAGTATCAGAGTCGGTTCAGAATAAAACATGAGAAACCACAAACAGTATACACTATACATTACATCAAGGTACATTACGAATTGGGTATCAACCTTAGCTTAAATCATCTTTAATCGTACTCTTAACCCCACGAGTGTCTGTACGAGATATGTCTAGGAAAAACATTTGAATTCTGTACTATTCCTCTTTTATCGCCTTTAATATATGATATCCTATTCTATACATAATCCTATTTTATCTTGACTTTCAGCTTATATCGGGCAGAGGTCAATGTCGTGCTTCGGGTGCGAGGTCGTCCTGTAACGAAACGCAAATCCTTACTATCTGAGTTGACTACATACATCACACGCCGAACCCAAATATCATCCAAATACGAATCATTTTTTTTTTTGAAGAAAAAGGTAGAAGAAGAACATAAATAACAACATAGAATCTCACGTTGCAGCAGAACAAAATATAATATATCATAACTTTTAAATACAAAATTTTAACTGTATAACATACAATTGTCAGAGTACAACACTTACGACACAGCGGAAAAATAATAACTAAACACGCTGAAGCCTCCTACTCCAAGCTCCTTCTGATAAATCTGTAAAATCCTGAACTATTTGACTGCCCATACAAATTTGGGCACCCAAGAGTAAGGGAAAACAAACAAAATAAACTCGGGTCAATCATGGGACTGGTATGAGTAAACAATTTAAAACAGTTTAAGAAAATAAATAATATCTCATAAGACCACGCCATATAAAACGGAACAGGCTTTTCCCGCATTAGAATCCAAAATACTTAATTTAAATTTAAAATCCTTTTTGAAAGAAAACGATAATCTTTATATCCAACTCTTTTGATATTATAATAGTGTCTAAATCAAATAAATAGAAATCTAGCGGAATGCTTTCATCTCACGCTCCACATATATAATATACAATCAAAACCACGGGCACTTATTGGGTAATGAATTTCCAACTATGACAAGGTATCGAACCACCTTCCGATACTGTATCTCTAGAGGAGAATACACTGGGTTCAACAAGAACATCTTGTAACCTAGCCACACATAGCCGACCACTCATTTCGCTTGAGTATATCGAATGTATATCAACAATGGTTGGGATCGGCAACTGTTTCCCGAATGGGAAAACATCGAATAGAATAAGGAATCAAATGAATTTATCTAGATAGGTGATAATACACCCTAATGGGAGCTACCCACATAGCCATGCTACCTGCCCGATTTTTTTCATTTCCCGGTTGTTGAGGCCTGAGGCTGCAATTACTTTCCATTCATTGATAGCACAATCACAATGAATGCTATATTGTCAAATTCGTTAATCACTAATTGATTGCACAAATATATTCTGGATATTATGCTAAAAGAATAAATTCTCTGCCACTATATATATTTATACAAACCAACACATGCGATCATTGGAAATACACTGTCATACAATCGTCTATACACTTCGTTCTGGGACTGAACGAAGATGAAGGCACAATTTCCATTAATCCATCTTAGGCAATTTCTACCTAGGATTAATAGAAAAGGCCCTTGCACTTTACTCCGTCTTCAATTATCTTCATATAATCTGATTCGCAACACTACTAACAATACAGAGTGGTTCTCGGATAAAAATCCAACCGGCCTCTCCATTTTGACAACGATATTGGAAAACACTTCGATAGTCGATTATTTAACTATCGAAGAAAAACAAACAAACATTCATCCATAACATCAAACAATCACTGGGCCCCTTAATTAATATTTCATTAATTAAATCACTTCTCCATTTACTTATCAATATTTGTTAATCCAAATATTTTCAATATTTATCTTGGCCTCTTACTCTATCTGGAAAATATTTCCAATATCAACTCCTTTTATTTTATATATTTAGAAAATATATTTCTATTTGCAGCTGGAAAACATTCCAATTACTTATCTCTTTCATGACCATTTATTTCTGTATTGAGGAAATATTTATTATTATATTTCCAAAATTCCACATACTTAGGTCAAAACGATTGTTGTATAAAACATCGTTACAAACAACCCAAAATATTGCATTCAACTAGCTCTTATTAAATCATTGATCTTCGAGACTGAATCTTGCTCCTTATCGGTTAAAAATGAAATCAATCAAGTTGGGGTATAACTGCCTCTCACACCTTGACTGAAAACATCCTTAACTTTAAAACAGACAAAACCACTTATCTTGAATAATCAACATTATAAAAACCAATTATTCATTTTTAAAACCGTATATTTTCTCTTTCTAATTTTACCAGATTTAATTATTGATTTCCTTTTAGTTTATAATATTCTATTTTAAGTTTGTTACCTTATCAAATTCTATATATATCGATACATTGATTTCTAACTATCAAATTTTCTTAAAAATATTCTAAATCCTTAAATTTCCGGAAAATTTCGCCATAACCTCCTTTGTACCGGTCAATAGTTCAAACCTCAACTCGCCTCTCTAGTCCCTTTCCATTCAAAAAGAAAATTAAAAAGCCAAGTGGCTTGCCGATTCGGCACATAAAATCTCAAATGGAATTTAAACGTGTACCTTTTAGTCAGGCACTTATATTATTCTTTATACACTTCATTCCATACTTGTCTAACCCATATACGTCCATTTCTAATTTACTTCAACTCAACCAACCATTTTTAACTTAATTTGCTAATTTATCTTTAATCAGCTCTTTGCCTATTTCATCTTTTTAATTGAACATATCACTTCCGGATATGTTTTTATTTTACTTAAATCCAATATAATTCCATTTTCAACCCGAATATTATTCGATTTCGAATATGAATTTATAAACCCTATTCAATTATCCAACGCCCAATTTCGATTCAAAACACGATTAACTAATTATTCTTTAAGTTAGTTAATTTTATTCAATAACTAAAAATATGATTTTTGTCTCAAAAATCATTTCATTTACACAACTTGAGTTCGTATTTATTTTACAACTCAAATCTGGATTTTTAAATTAAAAATGCATATTTTATTAACTTAAAATACTTCGATTTTAATTAATAAACTGTTTTGGTTTTATAATGGCTATGGCGCTGCTTTTCTGAAAATTTGAATTTTACATAACTCAAAATCTACAAGAAGAAATCCAGATTTTTTTCTTCTATGAGAAAACTATTATCAAATCAGTCTCGATGGTTCTTGTTTCAACGAATTCCTACTTAAATTGAGTTCTATATACTCAATTGAAGTTCAAAACGCCAATTTAAGAACCGTCGCGCCGCGGCAAGTTCGTTTTAATTATAATATATATATATATATATATATATATATATAAACGTTTAAACTTCGTTTAAAATAAATTTCATCTCCATTCTAATATATTTTAATATATATTAAACCAATTTTCCTAATTCAACTTAACATTTCTAATTTTTCCCTAACCGTCGATTATTTTATAATTCAGTTATAAATTTATTTATACTTTGATCTTTTATATTAAATTCCAAATTATTTATAAATAAATTATTTATAAAATTCGATATAATCAAATTTCAAATTACAAATCCTTTTGGTTTATCTTACCCCAGTTTATATTCCGAATACCGGAATAAAAATTTATCGTTCCCCTTTTGAAACGTTTTCCAATTCATTTTTAAATTCATACCTGAATTTAAACTTTTACATTATCAAATGATAATTTATCTCACTTAATTTATAAACGTCGTTTATAAATTTAACTTCCTTGTTTTATAATTTAAAACGAGTTTTCCATTTCAAATCTGTTTGAAACACAATTCCTATTCTGGAATATTTTATCGATTATAACTTATATATTTAAATAGTGAGTCCGTATTTAAATTTAAACTTCTATTTAATATAACCTTAATATATTTCTGATAATATTTTATCTAAATAAATTCGATCTAATCGAACTCAAATCATAAATCCATATGGATTTATTTTAAATCAATTTATATTCAGAACATCAGATTTGATTACCTGGTTTCCCTTTTTAACACAATTCCAAATCCTCATTTCAAATTCACATTTTGAATTTAAATATTTAAATTAACCAATGATAATTTCCCACCTTTCTTTATAAATACCGTTCATATTACTTGTTTATTTATTTTAAAACAAGTCTCAATTTCAAATCCATTTGAAATTAAAATTCTACTTTCAAAAAATAAATTTCCATTTCTAAATACCCACTCATATTTACATTTCCTGAAGTATACAATGATAATTCATTTTACTTCATTTATAAACACTGTTTATAAATTCGTTTCAATTCCCTGATTATCCAATGAAAAATTATTTCATTTTATTTATAAACACTGTTTATAAATTTACTTCAATTTCGATTATTATTTAATTTATAAACATCATTTATAAATTCACCACATCAATTTCCTATATTTTTTAATTTATAAACATTGTTTATAAATTCAATACTTGTTTTATTTATTCAAAACAAGTTAATATCTTTATAGCCCACTCGAAATTCAAATTCTATTTTTGAAAAATAGATTTTCCATTTTAAATCTCGAAATATCCTTTTTAGGGTATTTTAATAAATCAACATTTTAGGCCCCATGATATTTAAACAATAAAACAACCTAATTATCAATCAACACATCATATATGATAATATATATGTGAAAACAAACAATAATAAATTTTGAGGAATCCAATAGGATCCCTCCAACCTGTTTTCGTGCATCCACAAACGTTAGCCAACATAAATTATACCCATCCTACTTCGAGGCAGGATATCGCGGTATAGAAGGTCATTTACTATCATAGCGTGGGGCGTATAGGGTCATCCGCTAATGATACTGCGGGAATCCAACCACCAACATATATATATATATATATATATATAATAACCACAACCACCAATCCTAAATAACTAATATATATTTAATTGCCACAATAATATTTCAGTGCATGCAAACAACCAACAAACAATTACTTTAACGAATAAAATAATTCTAAATTTAAATATGAGTGAGATTTACTCACCTGATTTTTTTTGTCGAAATAACCATTGGTTTCTGATTAAATCAAACGAGTGTTTTATTTAATCAAAAATACCAATAAGCTTCAATCTAGTTCAAACCAAGTTTATTTCGAAGTATTCGCCTTTCTGGTTCCAATATACTTCGCCTTGCTCGAGTCTAATATCATAAAAATAAATTATGATTTTTATAAGTAATTGAATGAATTAATTTAATTAATCAATCCATTAATGACCTTACTAAGATTTATTATCGTTATTAAAATAAGTTAATTATCATGATTAGCGAATCCTACTCCTTCCTTTTTCTAATTTCATATTCAAAAGTTTAGTTACAATTTAATTACTAAAGTACTAAATAAATAAATTTAAATTAATTTAATCTAATCTAATCAAAAGACATTACTTAAAATAAATTTACCTTAGTCCCTGTTAAAGAAAATCTGTAACTTCAAGAACTTCCAACATGCCATGGTTGGGAATTGAAGCTGCTCCCTTACCTCGACAGGCAACCACTCACCATCAACATTAATCCACAATCAAACTATTCAAACTGCCTCTACATTTCTTAGCATACCAAAGGACACACCATTAATCCACGTGCTTAATCCCAGTACAAGAAATACACTCAGGTTCACAAGCTATATCCCATCTCACCTTCAACATCGAATTCATCACTCCCAAAAACTACATATCCCTACCCTTCTTCTTCTCTCACCAACTGATTGCCGACCTGTCATTTAAATTAGCATCTCGATCTCCTTCTGACGCGCTACCAAGTGTCGAACTCGACACTACTACCCATCGCGATTTGAGAGGACCGTATTCTGATCCCTTCCACCCGAGCGCCACCCTTCTACACAGACCATCGTGCCATAAAGCGGTGAACCCCCCCGTCGCCTCATCTACAAAATCCCCCAGTCCTAATCCGTTCGAAGTGCGATCTGAATTTGGGAACTCCATAAATCGCGCTCTATCCCAAATCAAAGACCCCAAAGTGAAGCTCCTTTTAATACCAACCCAAATGATGGATTCCATTTCCATTTTATTGAATTCGATTTCGATTTCATGGATTTGAAAAGGATGTGGTTTTCAATTTAAAATCGAACAGAAGAAAGAAAAATAAACGAACGAGGGGAAGAAAGAAAATAAAGAGGAATAAGGGAGTATCAACTGCATTGTTTATAAATGGAGACGGGGAACATAAGTACGAGGACATTAATTCCATGTTTTTCTTCGTGTTGAAGGAAGGGGACATCTCATACATGCAATGAAGGAAGACAACGATAACTTAAGGTAGGTTTGCAGTGTCCTTTGTTAATTAACTTAGGAAGGAAGGAAATCATTTTTAATTTATTTTAATTTTTATTCGAACCAGTACGATTTTTATTCAATTAAATATACCCTGTGATTCCGAACTCCTTTCTGAACACAACAACTGACATTTCTACGGTTATACCACTATTCTGAACAAACTGAAACATGTTTCGAAGCTCAATTCAGTCATATGGAGAAGATTTAAATTTAAATCAATATAATTTAAATTTAAAACAAATAAATTACTTGATGATAAATTAATATTATTATTCTAATCCAAACAGAATTTTATATTGATCATCAAAACTGTTTTCAATTCAGTTTTTACTTTGAATTCAATTAAATTCATTTTCATATTTGGATAATTATATATATTTGAAATAAATCTTATTTCAATTATTAAATCGATAACTCAATATAAAAATCGATTTATATTATTAACTCAATATTTAAAACCATATTAAATATTTAAAATTAATCGACCAAAAATCCGGTTTGTTACATTCTTCCCCCTTAAAAGAGTTTCATCCCCGAAATTACTAAGGCAGGAAAAATGCTGCAAACTCATTTACTTTTTTTTTAAAACCCACTTATGCTGAACTCAACATTTCATACTTCTACAATTTTAGTTCCAACCAAAATTTTAGTTTCCATTTATATTGCAAATTAAATATATTCACATTTATTTAATCTGGATGATTTACAACCAATATATATTCCATTCAATCGGTATTCCATTAATCTATTCAAATTGGTTCTAGTCAATTTATTCACTTTAACCTATTTAACCTGCTTAAGTTAAATTTTAAATTCCAGAATTCAAATCCCCAGGTTTTCATTTCAAATTCTTTTTGAAATAATATATAAATATAAACATATATTTATTTCCATCTCAAATTCAAAAGATTTGAATTTTTCAACCAACTTGTTTTCTTTCAAACAAATTTTCATCAAAAACTTTTCTAAGGTAGCAATTCATCATTTAGAAACTTGAAAATGAACACTGATGATGTCGCAATCATCATCATAATTATTTCCTAACCACTGAAGTGAGTTCAGTGCTTTATTACTTTCAAAATTCATCAAATGATTTTTATTCAAAAATCCTTCAAACACAAAGCTATATTGTTCTAATGTACTTTAGAAAATATTTTCCAACTTCCTAGGATTTAAATTCCAAATTCTGGTTTGAATTTAATTATAATTCATCTCATTTGTATATTTTATTCTCATACAAATTCTATTTGGTTTTATATAACCATTCAAATTTATAATCTAATTTGATTATAATAATAACAATCAACACATCCATATAATATAATAATTTTAGAAAATCATTCATTTCTATATCAAAATAGAATTTTGAGTAAAATTATTTCATTTACCCACTTTAAAACAATATCATGTCAATTTTTTTCTATTCAAGTGTTTAGAAATTCCTATCAACTTTATGGCATCCCACGATTCAATAAGAATTCATAAATCACTCAACAGATTAGCCAACACAATATAAAACAATTTTTTAATATCAAATAACAAATACTCGCTCTCGCATATATACACTCAAACTCATTCTAGGGTACTATTGACCCTATCTCTAATGAGCACAACCCCACCAAAGCCTAGGTATTCGCTCAACCTAAGCTCTGATACCACTGTAAAGAACTGCAAATCCGTACTATCTGAGCTGACTACATGCATCACACGTCCAACCCAAATATCACAGAAATACGAGTTAATTTTTTTAGAAGAAAAAGGTAGAAGAACATAAATAACAACACATAATCTCACATCGTAGCGGAACAAAATATAATATATCATAACTTTTGAAATACAAAATTTTAACTGTATAACTTACAATTATTAGACTACAATACTTACAACTCAGCGGAAAAACAATAACTAAATACGTTGAAGCCTCCTGCTCCAAGCTCCTTCAGATAAATCTGTAAAATCCTGAACTACTTGAATGCCCATACAAATTTGGGCACCCAAGAGTAAGGGAAAACAAACAAAATAAACTCCGGGTCAATCATGGGACTGGTATGAGTAAACAATTTAAAACGTTTAAGAAAATAAAAGATATCTCATAAGACCACGCCATATAACACGGAACGGGCCTTTCCCTTATGAGAATAAAAAACACTTGATTTGACTTTAAAATCCTTTTTGAAAGAAAACGATAATCTTTATATCAAACTCCTTTGATATTATAATAGTGTCTAAATCAAATAAATAGAAATCTAATGGAACGCTTTCATCTTACACTCCACATATATAATATGCAATCAAAACCGCAGGCACTTACTGGGTAATGAATTTCCAACTATAACAAGGTATGGAACCACCTTCCGATAGTGTATCTCTAGAGGAGAATACACTGGGTTCAACAAAAACATCTTGTAATCCGACCACACATGACCGACCACTCATTTCGCTTGAGTGTATCTGTTTACACCAAAATTTGTCTAAACACCCAAGGTACTAAAACTGTCTTCACCAATACGGTAAGAAATAAATGGTTTAATCAGCAATTAAAAATGAAAAATGCGAGGCAGGTAAAGTGGAGACGAGATTTAGAGTGGTTCAACCGTTAATTAGGCCTACATCCACTGTGAAGGTATTTTCAGTCTTATAATGAGGATTACAGAATACATCAATTCTCTCTTTTCATACATCTCTAAATTCACTCAATATACCGTCGTTTATATATTTCAATCTGGGAATTATACAAGAGAATGGTAGAATTTGAGGAGAAGAAGGATGGATGAATGATTGAGAAGGAGGATGCCTTCGTTTTCCTTGATCACAAGATTGTACTCGATGCCATGGCTGAATCAGTAGTTGAGGATAGAATTTAGCAGCACTCTGTGGTTTCAAAGATTGGATCCCCTTTATGTTGGCAGCCATGGTGTATTTATAGGTGAGCTTCCTTCGGTAAATGACTTGAAATCCGTTTATGCAGGCTACGGATCGCTCATTCTGTTAATTACAGTCATGCCACTGGCTAGCTGTAGCCAGCTGTCTGTGGTTGTGTTCAGTTATCATGTGCGAGCGACTCAATGAAGCCAGTGTCTTGAGTAGTCAAGCGACTGACTTCGGTCGTTGCTCTTCGGTCGCGTCTATTTCTAGCATTTGATGAGTAGATATCAGATTTTCTTGATGCCGAGATGAAGGAACAACCGATTATAGTTCCTTAATGTGGTTGTGTCTGATTTGAGTGAGCAAGCGACAATCTTCATTAGTCTAGAGGCGACTAACTGAGACTTACGACTTTGAGATGTGAATGTGCTCTTCCTAGGACTTGGTATATGACCTACCAATGTGTTTCTGATTCGAGTGTCGAGCGATACGTGTAGCAATTCATGAGCAGTTGTTAAATATACGTGCGATCTTGACTCCTGTCTTAATGTATGCGACCGAAATTTGATATTAGATCAAGCGTGCTCCATTGTTGTGAACTACTATACATAATGCACAATCTTTATCTTCGTTGAGCCGCACTTCTCACAGTATATCGTACCATCATCTTCGGTCGCACTGGTTGATTTGTATTGTCATGGGTTTGATGTTTGGATCTTGCTCTTTGCAGTTGCGTCCTATCCATCATGAGTTGTTTAAGTTCCTTGGATAACATCATGCATGACCGACCCTGATGATGTCCATTCCGAATCCTTTGCTCAATGTGCGCATGGATTTTTTGAGGGATTAACACTTGCCCCTCGAAGTCCTTAATTTCTTTTTGGCAAGGAATTACTGGCTTCGACATGTCTGATCGCAATATTGTTTGGAAGGCTTGTCCTGACTTGTTGAGGGGTCAGTCGTGCAAAAAAATTTGGATTGTTTCATTGTAGTGGACCGATATTGTCTCTCTCTGTGAGCGAGAAGCTTGATGTATCTTTTGCTATTGCGCAAACAGTTGAATTTAAGGATGCCAGGTGTGTACATTTAATTGGTTTTCCATGTATACCTATGTGTGCTTGTTTTGAGTGATTCCCCAATTGCCCAAATGCCAAGCTCACTAATTTGAACATAGGGTTGTCTTTCGTACGAGCGACCGGATGGAAATACTATTTCGGTTAGCCAATCGTTTCATCTGTCTTTTATATATTATTTTGCTATCTTCTTCTTTTCCAGAAGAAAGCTTTAATGGCGGCGCTATTCTGAGAAATCCTCTTTACTGCTAGGATTCCTTTCATAACTCCTGATTACTCTAGTTCTTTCATTATTCTGATTTGCATTCGTGCACGGCACTGTCGTCGAGGCCTTCGCAATCTCGAGATCGATTTGGGTGACCTTTTCGCCTAGATTCGAGACTGTTCGCTTGCCTGTAAGTAAATTCCTCCTTTGATTTTATCTTGACCCAATTTTGAAGCATGAATTTTGATCATGCGGTTTTGGGGTTTCTAAGTAGGGTTTCCCTTTTTCTATAATCCCATAATTTCAGGAAGTAATCTATGTCGGACCAGGTCGAAAGATCTGATCAAGCAGAAAGTTCTGATCAGGTTGTGTCTACGCCCAGCGTTGTCTCTTCGATAGGCGCTGCGCAAGATTTCCCACAACCTCATGCACTTTCTAAAGTACCTATTGAGAGGCACCCGACGGAGCTTTCTCTTAGCTCGTTCCATCAACTGTAAAAACAATTCGGTATTTCGAAGAAAGAAGAGGCCAAGCTGCCTGGGGAATAAGAGTTCGCAGATATCACTCCAAAAGGATATGTTGCCATTACTCGTGGCATGTCGATAAGTGGAGCGGTTCCTCCCTTTAATCCTTATATAGAAATGATTCTCCGGAGCTTGGCTATTGCCCCCATATAAGTTACATCCTAATGGTTATGCGATTTTGATAAGCCTTTATATCCTTTTTATGAGGGAAAAACATCGGGCTCCTTCGTTTAAGGGTATATGCTCATTATATGCTTTTAGGACAAGAAACCAGCGTCCCTCATTTATCTTGGTGGAAAGCCGGGGTTTGAAAATAATTACTGGCTTAGTGGACAGTGTGCGAGGATTTCCCAGTCAATATTTCTTTGTCCGATGTCCCGATAATTTCTGCGGTTTTTGGATGGAAGGAAGTAAGTATTTTTATTCTTTAAATTTCATCTTGCCCCCTCTTCCTTTTTCTTAAAATCTTTTGGATATACCGCAGCGCTTCCCGATTAAAGCATTTCCTTCGACCAAGATTTGTGCAACACATTATTAGTAATTGATGAGGGCAAGAGAAATAGGAAATTCCTGATCACTAAAGGGTTCTTAAAGCAATACAATTTTCTTTCCTCTCTGTGCACCTTCACGGTGGATACTTTGATAAAACGAAGCTACCAGCAAATCCCATATCAAGAAATCTTCGAAAAAGGTATGTTCTAGCACCGTGGGGAGCAGTGAGGCATCTTTCAAAAGCAACGCGACCTCTGCCAAAAAGGTAGTATCCAAGCGTCCAAAGCATAAAGGCCCTAAGACTTCAGTGGTCTTGTGCGAAAAAGATGGGCCTCCCTTAGAGGAAGTTGTCCAGGGAGATATGAATGTGACTTCTTCGAAGATCACCTCAGATCAAGCGCGGGAAGTGGAGCAGTCTGACGGAATTGTAGTGACCTCTAAAGAAAACCCAGGAGGCGGAGAGAATTCTTCTAAGGACAACCAAGAGGAAGATGGTTTAGGGACATTTAAGGGTCTTGATCCCCTTGATTTAGCTGAAGACCTTGTTCAAGGTAAGACCGTTATTTGAACATTTGTATTTCAAAACCTTTTAGTCGTGAGAATTTTACGAAAAAACCCCTTGTTTCTGGGTCAAAGTGATATCTCATAGAGTCTGGAACTGTTTTAGTCTTGTTGTTTTCATATATTCCGCGTATTCCCTCTCCTGGCCTTCTTTCTTACCTTTTAATGATTAAGGTGCTTAGATCTTCTTTTTCTTCTTAGATCCAGGAATGGGATCATCTTTATCAGACAGTTTTTCCCGGTAATTTGCTCTCATCAACCACGGAATATCTTACAGTCCAGTCTTTCTCGTTGCCTCAAGCGTTCCCATCCATCTTCAGATCTTCTAACCCGAGATGCTCTTGAAGCACCACTGGCCATTTTACTAAAGAAGAAGAAGCATGATCAATCCCGGATATCAGGAGAGAAAACCAGGATGCCGAGGGGAGAGAAGGTAATAATAAACAAGATAAGGATAGGCTTGGTGGGTCTTCTGAACCAACCGAACTTTTATGCCCTAGTTCTTCGGTCCCTGTAGAACCATTGCTCAAATCCTCTATGCTTAATGCACCCTCTCTCTTTCATATTCAAGCGATTCTTGACAGACCTCCCTATGGAGTTGCCCCTAGTAATCCTAAATTGAAGGACAGGTTCGGGGACTCCGACTTAAGGGGATGGACCTTGACTTAGACTTGTCTCCACATGATGACCAGAGTACCGTCGGGGAGTTGAGCGCCATAAAAAACTATGTGACCTCTCAGCTTGCTACTGTCATGGATCAGCTCGAAGTTCAGTTAGATGAGGCCAAAAATACTTTCAGAGAGCGATTCGAGTCTTGGAACAGGATCTGCTTCGAATTTCAGAAGTTGAATACCCAACATCTTGAGCGTATCGGGCTTCTGGAGAATAATAAGACTGAAGTGAACCGTGTGATCGAAAGTTAAGCGGCCGAAATTGCATTATTTAAGGATGAGAACAGAAGGATGAGCAGTTTAGAGGTCGACAATAGAAAGCTTTAGGACGAGATTGAAGCCACCAAAAAACAACTTGAGGAGGCTCAAACCATCCACGAGTTCACTGAATCTCAATTAGCTTCTGTACAACAAGCTGTGGTTTCTTGTCGGCAGGAGAAGGAAATGCTCGAAGGTAAACCCGCTTCCTAAAGTAAGGTTCTTGAAACTTTAGAAGAAGATAAAGCAAGGTTAACTAGCGATCTTGAGCAAGCCATAATTAAAACTGATGAGACCCTATTTCGGTTTTACACCCTTAGTGTTATGACCCGCAGAAGTTTGAGTTATCTAAACAAGGACTTCCCCCGTACATTAGCTCTTGTCTGGGAGCAAGTGCTTAGCTATTCCAAGGATAAGGAAGATAGTGTTTTGCAAGAGGCCCTCCTTGAGGCAAGCGATCGTGTTGCTTTGGAAAAAGATAGGAGAATTCTTGCTGATGAACGAGCTCAATCCCTTGGAAAAGAAGTCCAGAATGTTGCTCCTGCTCATGCCCCCAGTCTTATAGGAGATGGATCTTCGGGATCCCAAGTTTTTCTAAAGGAACCTTCTATTGCTAATGAAGGTACTTCAAGGTTCATTTGGTCGACGACCACGCCGTTCCTGAAGACATCGCCAAATGATGTGTTGTTGTTTTGCATTTTGCAGTACCAACTTTACAGCCGTGTATCTTTGTGATGAATTTGTATTTTGTTATTACTCGTTAGCGTTGATACGCTGTAACTTATCGCAATTTTTATTTATTTGCATCGTGTTACGCTTTTATGGGTTATGTGATGGTTACGTTTTTACGTCGTTCATCGTCAATATCGCTGGTTTGCTTTGAGTTTAGACGTCATATTTCCTCTTTTGCCCCTTCTTTGAGGGGTTTTGTTCTTATTATGCATATATTCGCATTCTTTAACGGTCTGGTAATTCAAACCTTTAAAGTTTATTTTTGGATGTGCACTTTTATAATGCGTAGGTATCTTGTTGTACATTTAATCCTGTTCCTCATTGATTTGGCGTCCCAAGCCCTTTGGAAACTCAATTAAATGCATTTCCTTATGTAAAATTTGTTTTTTTATGTACCCAATCCCATGTCCCACTAACTCAGTGACCCGAGCCCTTCGGAGACTGGTTTTGAGTATGCGCCCCTATAGGAGGACTTGGGTTACAAGTTTTCGACCCAATTTTGATCTTATTTGATCTAGCTATTATGATTAAGTATAGATCTAAATTGGATACCCCCTTACGGCTAGGATTTCTGATACCCCCTTTTGGCTAGGATTTCTGATACCCACTTTCGGCTAGGATTTCTGACACCCCCTTTCGGCTAGGATTTCTGTTTTGCACTGGTCCTTCCAGCATGTTTAGTCCCTCCCCTTTTTTATGCTTCATCCCGAGGAGCTGACACTAATTCATCTCATCGAGTCTTGACTCAGAAGGGATAAAATTCGTTTCCTTCACCCAACAAGGTGCCCCTCTTTTTTGTGGATTAGTAATTTTATCCAAGGGACATATTTGGTAATATCCCTGTATTTTCAACAAAGCCTGGCGCCAGTCCTTTGCACAGATGTTTGCTAAGCATTAAGCATATTCCATAGTGAGCGATGCGGCCTTTCGACTTGCTGTCTGTCTTAGAATAGCCTGTCCTTTTTGAGGTGATGTGTCTATTCATCTCGTTTGATCTTGCTTGATGTTCGCAATTCCCAAGCTACTTTGTTTAATGTGTGCCCTGGGATTTCCGTCACAGTCCAGCTGCGTATGGCGGATTGCTTTTTACCATGCCTACATTCCAAGCGATTGTTTCTCTTTTAGCATGGACCAATAAGTATGTTACTCAGGTAGACACATAATTAATTTTTGATGCACAAAGTTTTTGCGAGTAAACCGTTACTTAATACGAGCATAGTGAATAATAAAGCAAGGTAAAACAATCTTAATAACAAGATAAAACCAGGGGAGTAAAGCAAAGTAATGAGAGCTTTAGTTTAATGCTCCATTATTGAGACATTAGTGACTGGTCCTCTTGATGAGCGTCCTCTTTGGATTGGTTTAAGCCTTTTTCTTTTAAAGGCGTATTGCCCCTTGTTTGCAGAGAGTCGGGATAACTTTTATGATCTTGTACATACTGTTGCAAATTGTTTTTTCTGACTAACCCCTCGAGCACTGAGTTCAAGTGCCTACATTCGTTGGTATCATGCCCTGGTTGTTTATGGAATTGACAGAATCTTCCTGACTTCATATCGACATCTTTGACCTGTCTTTGTTTCAAGACAGGATATCTTTCGGTGTTTTTAGTCGCCATGAAGATATTTCCCACGGTATCGTTAAGGGGAGTGAACTCGGAGTTCTTGAAGAAGCCCAGCTTCCTTTTTGCTCGACTGTCTTCTCCTTCATTGCTCCTTCTTTGCGCATTTCCATTCCTCTCTATCTGTGCATTTTTCCTTCAATACTTGCATATTTTTCATCTTTGTTGAGTAATTGTTCGAGTGTACTTGGTTTCTTTTTCTTGATCCACCGCCCTAACTCGGTTTCTTTACATATGCCCCCCTTAAGAGCCATTAAGATTAGGCCGGGTTCGAAATCCTTGACTTTAGCCACTGCCATGTCAAAGCGGGTGAGAAAAGCTTTGATGGGTTCTCCCGGTCTTTGTTGTAGTCCACTTAGCTCCATAACATCCTGAGTTTTGGGTGCTTGGGATTTGAACTGCTTATTGAATAGTTTAGCCAGGGTCACGACATTATCCACAGACTGCGGTGGAAGCTTTGTGAATCATAGATAAGCCACCCCTTCTAGATAAGTCGGGAAATATAAGCATTTGATTTCATTAGTAGCACATGCCCCATTCATATACTGGTCATGTTTACACAGAAATATATTAGGGTCGCTCGTTCCATCATAGGACTGTAGTGATGGAGGTTTGAATCTTTGTAGGTATACAGTCTTCTTAACCCTTCCAGTGAGCAGGGTTTTAGTTGGGAAGGACTCCCATTCTCTTCGATCATCCTTCTTCTTTAACCTTTCCTTCATAATTGCTCGGGCTATTCCTAAGATGTAATTCCGCCCCTTGCTCGGATCCATGGATTGACCGCCTTCTTCATTATCAAATTTTGATCTAGATGTGCCCTCATGAACCAAGGTCAAGGAATTTGGGCATTCTTTTGGAAGGGACATCCTTATAGTAGTGGGACTGTCTTTACGTTACGTGATTGCATCGTCCAAACGACCGTGCATAGATGCTTTGTTCCCTTCATAATTCAGATTAGTGCGATGCGCAACCCTCTGAATGGAATCCTGCTGCCTTGAGCTTGAAGCGGAGAATTTTGCTTTTGGCCCGCGATTTGTTCGGGTTAGCGAGGAACAGGTGGCATTTAATGTGGCTTTTGCGGTGGCGGCTTGAATGGTGAGAATCGACTCGAGCTTCTTCATCATTGCATTTTTTGCAATAGTTATTTGCCTTGTTAATCCTGTCATCGCCTCTTCCAACTCCCTCTTGGTTACGGCCGCCTCAACTTTTAACGGTTCCTTTTCTCTGGGATGGATGGAAGGCAAAGTGGCAACGTCGAAGACGCCATCGATTTTGTCAGTGATTTCCTTTTGCGTGCTCATGATTTCAAGCACAGTGCCTCTCAGAAAATCTTATCGGATCTGAAATGGGGAAAGAGGCAAACACGACCCCACGGTGGGCGCCAAAATGTTTACACCAAAATTGGTCTAAACACCCAAGGTACTAAAACTGTACTTCACCAATACGATAAGAAATAAATGAACCGTGTTTAATCAGCAATTAAAAATGAAAAATGCGAGGCGGGTAATGTGGAGACGAAATTTAGAGTGGTTCAGCCGTTAATTAGGCCTACATCTACTGTGAAGGTGATTTCCAGTCTTATAATGAGGATTACAAAATACATCAATTCTCTCTTTTCATACATCTCTACATTCACTCAATATACCCTCGTTTATATATTTCAATCTTGGAATTGTACAAGTGAATGGTAGAATTTGAGGAGAAGAAGGATGGATGAATGATTGAGGAGGATGCCTTCGTTTTCCTTGATCATAAGATTGCACTCGACGCCATGGCCGAATCAGTAGTTGAGGACATAATTTAGCAGCACTTCGTGGTTTCAAAGATTGGATCCCCTTTATGTTGGCAGCCATGTTGTATTTATAGGTGAGCTTCCTTCGGGAAATGACTTGAAATCCGTTTATGCAGGCTACGGATCGCTCATTCTGTTAATTACAGTCATGCCACTGGCTAGCTGTAGTCAGCTGTCCGTGGCTGTATTCAGTTATCATGTGCGAGCGACTTAATGGAGTGAGTGTCTTGAGTAGTCAAGCGAGTGACTTCGGTCGATGCTCTTCGGTCGCGTCTCTTTCTAGCATTCGATGAGTAGATATCTGATTTGCTTGATGGCGAGATGAAGGAACGACCGATTATAGTTCCTTAATGTGGTTATGACTGATTTGAGTGAGCGAGCGACGATCTTCATTAGTCTAGAGGCGACCGACTGAGACTTGTGACTTTGAGATGTGAATGTGCTCTTCCTAGGAGTTGGTATACGACCTACCAATAGGTTTCTGATTCGAGTGTCGAGAGATAAGAGTTGCAATTCGTGAGAAGTTGTTAAATATATGTGCGATCTTGACTCCTGTCTTGATGCATGCGACCGAACTTTGATATTAGATCAAGCGTGCTCTGTTGTTGTCAATGACTTTATAGAATGTACGATCTTTATCTTCATTAAGCCGCACTTCTCATAGTATATCGTACCATCATCTTCGGTCGCACTGGTTGATACGACTTATCCCAGGTTTGATGTTTGGATCTTGCTCTGTGCAGTTGCGTCCTATCCATCGTGAGTTATTTAAGAGCCTTGGATAACATCATGGACGACCGACCCTGATGATGTCCATTCTGAATCCTTTGCTTAATGTGCGCATGGATTTTTTGAGGGATTAACAGTATCGAATGTTTATCACCAACGGTTGGGATCAACAACCGTTTTCCCGAATGGGACAACATCGAACAGAATAAGGAATTGAATGAATTTCTCTAGATAGGTGATAATACACCCTAATAGGAGCTACCTACATAGCTATGCTGCCTGCCCGATTTTTGTCATTTCCTGGTTGTTGAGGCCTGAGGCTAGGATGGCTTTCCATTCATTGATTGCACAATCACTTTGAATGCCACATTGTCAAATCCGTTAATCAATAATTGATTGCAAAAATATATTTTGGATATTATGCTAAGAGAATAAATTCTCCGCCACAATATATATTTATACAAACCAACATATGCGATCATTGGAAATACTCTATCAGAGATTCGTCCATACACTTCGTTCTGGGACTGAACGAAACCGAAGGCACAATTTTCATTAATCCATCTTAGGCAATTCCTACCTTCGATTAACAAAAAAATCCCTTGCACTTTACTCCATCTTCAGTTATCTTCATATAATCTGATTCGCAACGCAACTAGCAATACGGAGTGGTTCTCGGATAATAATCCAACCGGTCTCTCCATATTGACAACAATATTGGCAAATACTTTGATAGTCGATTATTTAACAATCGAAGAAAACAAACAAACATTCATCCATAACATCAAACAATCACTGGGCCCCTTAATTAATATTTCATTAATTAAATCACTTCTCCATTTCCTTATCAATATTTGTTAATCCAAATATTTTCAATATTTATCTTGGCCTCTTACTCTATCTGGAAAACATTTCCAAATATCAACTTCTTTTATTTTCTATATTTAGAAAATATCTTTCTATTTGCAACTGGAAAACATTCCAATTACTTACCTCTTTCACGACCATTTATTTCTATATTGAGGAAATATTTATTATTATATTTCCAAAATTCCACATATTTGGGTTAAAACGACTATTGTGTAAAACATCGTTACAAACAATCCAAAATATTGCATTCAACTAACTCTTATTCAATCAATGATCTTTGAAACTGAATCTTGCTCCTTATTGGTTAAAAATGAAATCAATCAAGTTGGGGTATAACTACCTCTCAGTCCTTGACTGAAAACATCCTTAACTTTAAAACAGACAAAACCACTTACCTCGAATAATCAACATCATAAAAACCAATTATTCATTTTTAAAACCGTACACTTTCTCTTTCTAATTTTACCAGATTTAATTATAGATTTCCTTTTAGTTTACAATATTCTATTTTTAAGTTTGTTTCCTTATCGAATTCTATATATATCGATACATTGATTTCTAACTGTCAATTTTTCTTAAAAATATTCTAAATCTTTAAATTTTTGGAAAATTTCGCCATAAACTCCTTTGTAACGGTCAATAGTTCAAACCTCAACTCACCTCTCTAGGCCCTTTCCATCAATAAGAAAATTAAAAAGCCAAGCGGCTTGCCGATTCGGCGCATAAAATTTCATATAGAATTTAAACGTGCAGCTTTTTGTGGGGCACTTATATTATTCTTTATACACTTCATTCCATACTTGTCTAACCCATGTATGTCCATTTCTAATTTACTTCAACTCAACCGACCATTTTTAACTTAATTTGCTAATTTATCTTTAATCGGCTCTTTGCCCATTTCATCTTTTTAATAGAACATATCACTTCTGGATATGTTTTTATTTTACTTAAAAACCAATATAATTCCATTTTCAACCCGAGTTTCATATTCGATTTCGAATATGAAATTATAAACCCCATTCACTTATCCAACGCCCAATTTCGATTCAAAACACGATTAACTAATTATTCTTCAATTTATTTAATTCTATTCCATAACTAAAAATATTATTTTTGTTTCAAAATCATTTCATTTATACAACTTAAGATCCTATTTATTTTTCAACTCAAATCAGGATTTTTAAATTAAAAATACATATTTTATTAACTTAAAATACTTCGATTTTAATTAATAAACTGTTTTGGTTTTATAATGGTTATGGCGCTGCTTTTTTGAAAATTTGAATCTGACATAACTCAAAATCAACAAAACGAAATCTAGATTTTTCTCTTCTATGAGAAAACTATTATCAAATCGGTCCTGATGGTTCTTGTTTCAAAGAATTCTGACTTAAATTGAGTTTTATATACTCAATTGAAGTTCGAAACGCCAATTTACGAACTTCCGCGTTGCGGCGATTTCGTTTTAATTATATTATAAATATAAACTTTTAAACTTCGTTTAAAATAAATTTCAACTCCATTCTAATATATTTTTATACATATTAAACCAATTTTCCTAATTCAACTTAGCATTTCTGATTTTTCCCTGACCGTCATTATATTTTAATTCAGTTATAAATTTATTTATACTTTGATCTTTTATATTAAATTCCAAATTCTTTATAAATAAATTATTTATAAAATTCGATATAATCGAATTTCAAATTATAAATCCTTTTGGTTTATCTTACCCCGGTTTATATTCTGAATTCCGGAATAACAATCTATCGTTCCCTTTTTGAAACGTTTTCCAATTCATTTTTAAATTCATACCTGAATTTAAACTTTTACATTATCAAATGATAATTTATCTCACTTAATTTATAAACGTCGTTTATAAATTTAACTTCCTTGTTTTATAATTTAAAACAAGTTTTCCATTTCAAATCTGTTTGAAACACAATTCTTATTCTGGAATATTTTATCGATTATAACTTATATATTTAAACAGTGAATCCGTATTTAAATTTAAACTTCTATTTAATATAATCCTAATATATTTCTGATAATATTTTATCTAAAAAAATTGATCTTATCGAATTCAAATCATAAATCCATACGGATTTATTTTAAATCAATTTGTACTCCGAACATCAGAATAGATTTCCTGGTTTCCCCTTTTCACACAATTCCAAATCCTCATTTCAAATTCACATTTTGAATTTAAATATTTAAATTATCCAATGATAATTTTCCACCTTTCTTTATAAATATCGTTTATATTACTTGTTTATATATTTTAAAACAAGTCTGAATTTCAAATCCATTCGAAATTAAAATTCTACTTTGGAAAAATAATTTTCCATTTCTAAATTCCACTCGTATTTACATTTCCCAAATTATACAATGATAATTCATTTTGCTTCATTTATAAACACTGTTTATCAATTTTCAATTCCTTGATTATCCAATGAAAAATTATTTCATTTTATTTATAAACACCGTTTATAAATTATCTTCAATTTCCTGTATTATTTAATTTATAAACATCATTTATAAATTCAGCACATCAATTTCCTGTATTATTTAATTTATAAACATTGTTTATAAATTCAATACTTGTTTTATTTATTCAAAACAAGTTAATATCTTTATAGCCCACTCGAAATTCAAATTCTATTTTTGACAAATAGATTTTTCATTTTAAATCTCGAAATATCCTTTTTAGGGTATTTTAATAAATCAACATTTTAGGCCCTGTGATATTTAAACAATCAAACCACCTAATTATCAATCAACACATCATATCTGATAATATATATGTGAAGACAAACAATAATAAATTTTGAGGAATCCAATTGGATCCCTCCAACCTGTTTTCCTGCATCCATAGACATTAGCCAACATAAATAATACCCATCCTACTTCGAGGCAGGATATCTGTAACAACCCGGAAAATCAGAACTAATTTAAAATTTTTATTTTAGCAATTTTAATAAATTTTGAATATTTAAAATGATTTATTTTAAATAATAATGATTTAAAATTTATTTAAATCGAAGTTGTAACATATATATTTATTTTAATTATATAACGAGCCAGAAATGGCCGGTAGTTTGAAAATTCGATTTCGAATTTCAAATGAATGTACAGGATTCAAAATAAATCGGATTTCAGTAAAACCAAAAATATTTGAATCTATTTAATAATGTTTTTCTAACGAATGTGAGAAATCCAGATTTAATAATGGGAATTGAAAGTTACGTCTAGTTGAAAATTTAAAATAGTCGCTATGGAATTTAATATAATATATAGCCTTAAAAATAGCCATTTTGCAAACGACCTACGTTTTCTATGAAGCTACTTTGGTTGGATCCGGAATGTCAATTTATTGCTAGGTTTAAAATTCCATAATTTTTGGAATTAATATGTGAGCGTGGTAAATTAATACGCGTTTGGTAATTTTAGTTTGAATTGGATCGACCAGAAAATGCCCATTTTTCAAATGGTCTCCAAATTCGACGAAATTAATTTTGTTAGGACCGTATCGTCCAAACATAGCTAGATTTATTTTTCGAGAATTTTCGGAATCAGTATGTGGCCCTGGCAAATTAAAATGTACATTCAAATCTAATATTGAATGTTTTATATTTTAATTTGAAGAATAACTGACTGAAATGGTCGAATGGGCTTACGAAACATATTCCATTATGTCCAGAGTGGGGGTATTTAGCTAGGGACGACACTCGTTGGGTTTGATTTGGAGTCAGGAGGATAAAACGCTATTTTTGGAATTAAAGAAATTAAAAATAAAATAACATAAATAATCAACCAATAGGATTTTTTCATTAAAATTCAATTCATTTTAGATCCGCCCCTCCAGGTCTTCGAGCGACGATGGAAATTGCTCGATTAAATCTTCCTCCATAACTTACAATCCTTCACAATGAAATCGAGTGCTTCTTAAGGGAAACTCCGTCCCCTCTACAAATCCATACGAGTTTCGTATTTTATCGTTGAGAATTCGTGAAGATCTGAGCTCCTGAAGTCGCGCAGTTTGAAGCACCGCCGAGACCTCCCGTCGCAGTTGATCTGAACGCTACTTGTGGCGCCGGGAAGCCCTCTCCTAGCTCGTCGATGCGGTGCAAGCTGATCGGCTTCATACTCCATGGATTGCACGAAAAATTAAAACCTAGTTTTGAATCAAAACTGAAAGGTACAGTTTTTGTATTTTAAACTGTTTACAACATTTAAAAGCGATGCAAAATTGAATTTAATTATAAAAATTATATCTTTTTCATATGTTGTTGAAATCCTGTGAAACAAGAGACAATGGGACCGTGACATCGTACGCTACATTCTAGAAGTGACCGAAGAATTTTTAGAGCTAGCCATCAAATTAGAAGGAGTGGAACCCAATGTGAGCAATCTCAATTCAAAAATAAATGAATAAAAATATATAGGTTGCAGATGGGGATTAGTAGCTCCTGACACCATCGTCCACAGACCATGGACGATTTGTTTGATTGTATTGTGGTGTGAAATTGATTGTGATTGTAAATGGTTGATTGTGGTTGCAACAAAATTGATTGTTTTTGTGGTAAATTCATTGTATTTTGAAAATGAATTGTATTATGGAAATGAAAGTATTGCAATGCTGCAAGGCCTAGGATAGCAGAGGAGCCGTGCTGGACACGGTGCTGGTGCTACCTACCCTGCCATTGTAATGCCGAAATTTCTGAAATGACTATAAAATATTCGTATGTTGAATAAATTGTTTGAACAATAAAAATCACATTTTTATTGTATATACGAAGTGCTAACAATATTCATATGTTGAATATATTATTGGAACAATAAAAATCACAATTTTATATACGAAGTGTTAATAATATTCGTATGTTGAATATATTTTTGAACAATAAGAATCACATTTTTATTGTATATAAGAAGTGTTAAAAATATTCGTATGTTGAATATAATGTTTGAATAATAAAAATCACATTTTTATTGTATATACAAAGTGCTAAAAATATTCGTATGTTGAATAAATTGTTTGAACAAGAAAAATCACATTTTTATTGTATATATGAAGTGCATGTTGAATATATTGTTTGAACAATTAAAATCACATTTTTATTGTATGTACAAAGTGTTAAATTTATTCGTATGTTGAATATACTGTTTGAACAATAAAACTCACATTTTTATTGTATATACGAAGGGTTAAAAATACTTGTATGTTGAATATATTGTTTAAACAATAAAAATCACATTTTTATTGTATATACGAAGTGTTGAAAATATTATTATGTTGAATATATTGTTTGAGCAATAAAAATCACATTTTTATTACATATACGAAGTGTTAAAAATATTCGTATGTTGAATAAATTGTTTAAACAATAAAAATCACATTTTATTGTATATACGACGTGTTAAAAATATTCGTATGATGAATAAATTGTTTGAACAATAAAAATCACATTTTTGTTGTATATATGAAGTGTTAAAAATATTCATATGTTGAATGAATACTTTGAACAATAAAAATCACATTTTTATTGTGTATATGAGCTAAATAAAATAGTCATGTGTTAAAATATATTTTTGTTCGCCAAAAATATTATTTTTATCACGTATATGAAGTGTTAAAAATGACTGTGTGTTGAAATAAATACTTATTTTCTATAAATATCACTTTTAACATGTATATGAGCTAAATAAAATAGTCATGGGTTGAAATATATTTTTGTTCGCCAAAAATATTATTTTCATCATGTATGGGAAGTAATAAAAAAGGTCATGAGTTAAAATATATTTTTGTTCACCAAAAGTATTATTTTTAACTTACTAATGAAGTAATAAAAATAACCGTGCATTGAAATATAATTTTATTGGTAAAAAATATTATTTTTATATGAAGTGTTACAAATAACCACAGGTTGAAATAAATGTTTGTTCATTAGAAATATTATTTTTAACATGTATATGAAGTGTTATAAATAACCATGTATGGAAATAATTATTTGTTTGCTAAAAATATTGTTTTTAGCGTAGATATGAATATGTATACATATGCTGAATAGGAAAATGGATTAGCTGTTGAGTAAAGAATTTATTTGAATGCCTGACAAATAGGTGAGCCTTAATGAGTTGGCTGCGCAATTTTATTTATTATATAAACTCCTGTGAATGTCATTGGATGCGGTGTGCTGGTTGTACAGTGTGAGATTATAAACAACACCACAGAAAAGCAACAATTAATTTTGGACTACACTAAATGGCGTACTTCGTGAAGATAACATGCTCTATCATATACCACATAAGCATTTGGAGCTTATGTGACGAGGTTGGAATTACCATACAAGCGAGAAGCTTGTATGGAGATGACTGCATTTCAGGTTGAACCGAAAACGAACTATTGATGTCATAGCATATCATATTCCATATAAGCATTTAGAGCTTATGTGACGATGTTGGGATTACCATACAAGAAAGACACTCGTATGGCGATGACTGAATTACAGGTTGAACTGAGGAATGATACGGACTAAATAAAATATAGTAGTAAATTGCCAGATTTAAAAAAAAACCTACATGGGTCTAGAGTTGACAACAATCACGTCTCTCCAGTTTTATTTTCCAACACTGGACAAGGTGACGAGAATTTATTCTCTAGAGTTATGATTTTTACACACTCCCTTGGGCATAGAATAGGTCACTAAAAATTTTGTATGCTAATTCGGGATTAATTGGGTGCCTAATACGGCCCAATAAATTTCCAAACCCCTCTCCGTACAAAGGAGGTTATGGCGAAATTTTTCAAAATTTAAAGGCGATAGCCAAATTATTGATGTGAAAATGGTTTGGAAATCGTCGAATGAACTATATTTATATATATAAATATAAATTAAAATAAAAAGAATAACGACGCTACAATTCGCGTTTTGCAATCGTAATTTTAAACGATTATTACGGAGATCAGACCATCGGATTTTCCCGAAACTAGAACCGTTGGGTTCGCTTTGCAAAGATTTTTCTAATGATACAAAATTCATTAAGATCCAGCGGTTAGATTTTGTGAAATGTTAAATTCAAATTTGGATTAGAGCAGCGCCAATGACATCAAATGACCTGAAACATCGTTCGATGAAAATGGACTATTTTTATATATATATATATAAATAGTGAAAAATTGTTATAAAATATTGTAAATGATATGGAATGGAGATAAATCGATTTTACTTGGTTTATTGGATATTCTGATGGTTAGATGTATTTGACATGAAATTATTATATTGAATTGAAACGTGAATGTCAAATAATTTAACCATGGAAAGAATTGATTTGAATTCTATGATTACGTGAATTATTTGAAAAGGCCGAGTTAATTCTCATTTCAAATAATTGAACGATGATTAAAGGTCGAAGATATGAAGATGGTGCAAGACCGGTGATCGTCACATCAAATGGATTACTACTGATGCCCTAGATCGGTTCGCTCCTAGGAGGGGTTACAATGGTAGTGGTCCGACGTATTTGTTGATTGTCTGGATGTGCGAGGGCCTCTCTCCTGTATTGGACATATGGGACGAGGAATAAGGTGCCTCCGGTTTCGTTCAGACCCAGAACGAACTATTAAATGGATGTGTGTTTGACGTTGGATTTTATTCTTTTCTGATTGAATTCTACTAAATATATATCTGTTTGGCGGCGGAGAATTTATTATTTTGCTTAACACTCTTCTCTAAGACGTACGAGCTTAGACGTTATATATCGATCGACATCAGTCGCATGGCATGGAATGTCAATGTGGCATGCTGAGATGCAAGTGATCAAGGCTTTTGTTGAAAAGCAGAGCCTTGTGGTTGATGATCAAAGCACAGCTGTAAAATAGCATAGCTTTGTGTATAGCATTAATTCGCGAGCCTCACACCCCGGTATGAACCAGAAACGGGAGAGGACAGCAGGGACGACATGCGTATCTTTCTAGCTAGGAGTGGTGTCATGGTATGGAGCCCAGACATTTTTACTTATGTGGATAATGGAAAGTGAGGCACCTCGGATATATCGGTCACTACGGGGCCGATGGATTATATGGTCGACATACTGACCAGATTCACGCCCCATAAGGCAAGGAAACGTATTGTTCAGGAATTACCAATCCTCAAACGTAAGAGAGGACCGGCCCTGAAGATCCAAGGTGCAGTTGCGACTGATACTAAGGCTCAGGCTAGAGAGTCTCGAATTCGCTAAGGATGATCCCTTGCCTTGGTTTATGATGGAAATCCAACTTCCAATACGACATTGTGTGGTTTTGATTGTAAACCTATATATTGTGATATAATATATGGTACCCATGCCATCTATGATTAATACATTATGATTGAAATTGTTTTTGAAACATATATGCACTAGTAATAATATCAAATGATTTTGATTTATATGTATCAAGCATATTTCGGCCATTATAAGGTAAAACTCTATCCTCCGGCTTGCGTTGCATTATGTGATGGCACCTGAGTCTTATAATGGCTTCATTTTGCTAAAAAGAATTGCATTGTTGAAATGATTTTCTTGTTTTATGCACAGGCAATCCAATGGAGTAAACCCGTTCCGCGTTAGCGGCGTGGTCCTGTGATTAGCCATACTATTAAATAAGTTAAGTAGATTTCTCATACTAGTCCCATAATTGACTCATAGTTTGTTTCACTTTGCAAACTCGGGTGCCCCTATTTTCTACATGGGCAGCCTTGTATTCAGGTTTTAGCAGGCTCATTCTGGATAGCTGTGGAGATGAGGATGGATTCTATCAATTCTATTATGTTGTTCAGACTTTATTATGTAGATTATGTTCGATTCCGCTGCAGACATTTTATATTATAATGAAACTGTATTCTGTACTAAGTATGATCCTGTAATGTTGTGTAACTCTGATGATTATACTATTTCCAGTGTATTTTGATGTACATTATCTAGTGTAATGATATATTTTTTTTTGCTGTTATTGTTTATGTGTTATATTCCAATGATTATCCTTGCTTCCGTGGCACGGGGGGTTTGGGGTCATCACAACTGGTATCAGAGCTTTGATTAATCTTAGATCTGGAATAAGTATAGCAGAATAAAATACACCCCCATAAATGCATTTATGCTAAAATATATGACTCTATGCTTTACAATATCTTTTCTGTTGGCCTGACTCTTTGTCTGCTATTTGCGGACATAGTAGATAATGAGTGGCAGAAGCGGAAGAAGTAATTCTATGGTTCAACAATCTAATGAGCTAATCGTGCTTCCACAGTCAGAACCAGATCTAGAAGCTCTAGTAAAGAAGTATCGAAATCTAAGGAGTACAATTCTCAGGCAAAGAATCTGTTATTGAAACACAAGCGTGGATGTGTTCATATGAGAGAATTTTTGGAGGCTTAAAGCTGAGAGATGGTCAGAAAAGATTACTGGCATCTTGGGCACTCAAAGACGAAGCTTTAATCTGGTGGGAAACTGTTACTATGGATAATCCAGAAGGTAATAGTACCTGGAATAGATTTAAAGAAATTTTCAATAAAGGATTTATTCCTCCAAAAGCAACTGAGCGGCTATACGATGAGTTCTACAATCTGAAACAAGGAGATATGACCATTCGGGAGTACCAGAATAAATTCAATGAATTTTCTTGTTTTGGGCTGCAGCTAATTCAAGATCCTTTAAGGAAGAATCTGAGGTTTATTAATGGACTTCAAAGAAAATATGAAAGTAGAGTACTGCACATGTTAATCTTCCTTTTTCTAAGATGATAGAAATGGCTTGTCGCTATGAGAATCTTGATAAGCAAGGTGTTTCGAAAGATGAAGAGGAAGGCAGTTCTAGCAACAAAAGGAAGTTTGAAACTGATAGCCCTAAGGCAAGTACAAAGACTGAGGAAAGTCGGAAACCTGAAACCAGTAAGGAAGAACCGTTAACGACTGCCTCATGCTTTAACTGCAATAAGCAAGGACATTTATCGGTAAATTGCAGATCTTTAAAGAAACGAAGAAAGAATGGATCTAAATCCAGGAAGAAGTTTCAAGAGACCAGGGAATGCAATCTTTTCCATAAGTCTGGTCATATAAAGTGAGATTGCCGGCTTTTAAAAACCGCCAAGGTGGCTCAAGTCAGTAATACAACAGATGTTACAACACCATCAGCTAGTAGGGAAAGGCCGGATGTTTGGAAGGCACGCTCACTGTCAACAATATTCTTGTTACAATATTGTTTGATACAGACACGTCACAAAGCTTTATCTCAAGCACTATGGTTAAGAAATTGAAGCTAAAACTAAGGAATCTTAAAGAATCGATTAGAGTTCATAATCCGATAGGAGGTTCTCTTGTTCTCGGTTTGTACTGTAGAGCGCCCATTTCTTATTCTTGTTACCGGTTTTTCTTTGATTTAATTGTTATGGATCTTTCTGAATTTGATATCATTCTTGGGCTGGATTGGTTAACCAAATATGAAGCCAAATTTAAAGGTGAAGAAAGAGTTGTAAAAGTTAAAACAAAGCTTGGAAATATAGTCATACCATATATAGGCTTGGATTCAGATAGAAAAGAATTTTGGGTTGCTCTGGAAGTTACTCCCACTTTAACGAAAATATTCCTGTCGTTAAAAACTATGCGGATGTGTTTGAAGAAGTTAATAGCTTACCACCGCGTAGAGAAATTGATTTTAAGATCGATCTAGCTCCGAACGCAAGTCTAGTAGTGCACGCTATTCAGAGAATGACCTTAAAAGAGAAAGAAGAATTGGGCGAACAAACTTGATAATTGCTATGGAAAGGTCTGATCAGGCCTAGTCTTTTGAATTGGGGAGCAACAGTGGTGTTTGTTCCAAAGTCAGACAGTACTCCCAGATTGTGTGTTGATTATCATGACCTCAATAAGAAGACATTGAAGAATAAATATCCATTGCCCCGTATAGATGGTTTATTGGATCGTTTGAATGGAGTGAAAGTGTTTTCAAGGATGGACCTAGCTATAGGTTTCCGTCAACTTCGTATTGCCGAAGAATATGTTCCTTTGACAGCATTCAGAGGTCCAGACTTATTCTATGAGTGGTTAGTAATGTTGTTCGGCTTATGTAACACTCCAGCTTATTTTGTCGATTTAATGAACAGAGTATTCAGATAAGTATTGAATAAACTCATACTTGTTTTCATTGATGATATATTGATCTTCTCTAAGTCAGTTAGCAAGCACACTAAAGATTTGGAACAATTTTTGGAAATTCTCAAAAAGAACGTTTTAAAAGCCAAATTTTCCAAATGCATATTCTGGCAAGAAGAAGTGAAGTTCCTTGGTCATGTCATATCAAAGGAAGGAATTTCAGTAGATCCAAGCAAAATTACAGCTATTCAAGATTGGAAACAGCCTAGCATGCCCATAGAAGTTAGAAGTTTTCTAGGATTGGCTAGTTATTATCGAAAATTCGTTAAATATTATTCAAAGCTATCTAGTCCATTAACACAACTTACTAAGAAGCACGCAAGGTTTAACTAGACTCCAAAACGTGAGGAAGCTTTCCAAGAGCTGAAATTAAGATTAACTACTGCTCTAGTGTTAACTAATATCGATGGCAATCAGGATTTGATAGTCTATACTGATGCTTCTCTTAAAGGTGTTGGTGCGGTATTGATGCAAAAAGGCCAAGTGGTTGCTTATGCTAGCCGTCTGTTGAAGCCACATGAGGAGAGATACGCTACTCATGATCTTGAGTTGTTAGCCATCGTGTTTGCTTTGAAAATCTGAAGGCATTATTTATTGGATGAGAAATTCGAATTATACATAGATCACAAGTCGTTAAAGTATTTGTTCACGCATGGTTAGTAATGTTGTTCGGCTAGAATTTCTTGCAGCGTACGATCTCGATATTTTGTATACTCCAAGGAAAGCCAATGTTGTAGCTGATGCGCTTAGTAGAAAGAATGCGATCATTGCTAATCTTATTATTATGCCTTCATTGATTGATAAGATATTGTAATGGCGCGTTTTGTTAGCTGTCGAATAATTAATTTATTTAATTATTAAATATCGATTGGGCGATATCGATGACTTGAATTAAATAATATTGAATATTTAATTAAAATAAATAATATAATAATATATTATAATGTCGAAATAATCGGAAATCACCGAATTCACAATACTGTGTGAATTGGATCCGCTAAAATATTTAATTCAGTTTAGAATTGAATTTGAATAACGAATCGATTTAATAATCGATGTTAAAACGTATTAATTATATTATAATTAAAATAGAGCGCGTAACGATGCGACAGTTCATTATTTGGCGGTTTAGACTTCAAGTGGATGTACAGGGTTTGTTTTAAATCGGATTGCTGTGAAACAAGAAACGTGTGGAGCTGGTGGAGTATATCTTTCTAGTGGAAGAGAGAGATCGGGATTTCGTCGTGTAGATTTTGAGTTATGTCCAAATCAAATTTTAAAATAGTCGCTATAGAATCGTTTATCAACCGTAACAGTTTATTCGATATAACTAGATATCGGGTTTGAATTTAGACAAGGTTCTTTTGGGAAGTAGTGATAATTTAATTTTTAGAATTTTACTATAATTTTTAATTAATTAAATAAGCAACTTTTTATTTGGGGTATTGTGCACCCTGTAATCAACATTTTGGGATTTCACAATATGAGTCCATCTACCGGTATTATTATATTTTTGGGATCTGAACACATTGTTGATCATAACGGTATTTTTAATTTGGTCGATAGCAGTTTGTACGTCAACAAAGCTTTATATAACGAGTAATGAGATCATTTAAAAACTACATATGTACCTCCCATTCCTTCACGTGTATAAGAGCATTGCTACCGCATATGGTTGAGGCTATATTAGTGGAGTAAGACTTGGATACGTACTTCCATACCTTCAAAGACACAGTTGCCTTTCCTCAACCACCGTTCATATGTGGCCTCAAAAACTTGGAAACGTGGACCTTCAATGATCCACAAAAGAAATATCTAAACCACTCTATAAGTAAACATTTAACTCCTCACTTAAAATCTAAAATCCACTTTCTGATCCAACGAAAATGGGCCGCCATCGTTACCTCTCATCAAATGAAAATCGCGCATACAAAAAGGAAATCAACGTTTCCTAAAATCGAAATCCTAACCCATCACGAGCCAAGTCGCGAGGTCAGGGTTGAGCGCTGCTAAAAGGGATCTGGAGGGCGTCGAGTATTGGGTTCGTACGAGCATTTTACGGCGTGGGAGGGTTTGAGAGTAGTAGGAGATGGAAGCGGAGGAGCAGGTGGTCGTTGCGATGGGGGGACTGGGGGTGCTCCGGTGAACTAGAAGGTAATTGTAGGTGGTTGAATCGGGGACAGTTAGGGTCGTTTCTTTGATATTGGGGGTCGGTTTCTTGGATGGTAATCGAGCTGTGGGGCACAGGATCTGGTGACGTCAGTCTCAGGGGGTCGGCCAGTCAGTGGCGCGTCAAAGGGCGATGAGGCAGTGGCCGGAAGCTCGCCATGGGTGGTGCAGAAATTGAAGAAAGTGGAGGAACTCGTGTTACAGGAAGAACGAAATGGACTTTTGCTGTGTGGTGATTTTGGGTTTTATATTTGTGAATGAAGTTGGAGTTAAGTGGCGGTTTTACAACATACGAAGGAAGGGGAGTGTTTGTACTGTACAGAGGGAAATGGAAGTACACGTTATGATGTAAGGGAGGAAGTCTGATAGTTTTGGGGTTTGGTTTTCCGGTTGGGGATGGGGAACTTGTCGCATACTGTAATGGAACTGATAAACTTTGTTCATTAATTTGGTTACGGTTACCCACCATGGTCTAAGACGTGTTCAATTGCCTTGGTAAGACGGATCAATGTTGAGAAACAATGTGCGATGAATGGTGTATTGAAGGAAGCAACGTGGTGAAGGTTAGAGTTCTCTGGTCATGCTCGTTTTGCACAGTTCACTGATGGAGCAGCTTACTATTTGTTTCAAATAGAAGATGACGTGCTGTTGGGTTCATGACAGGCCGGCATTTACGAATATGAGCATGGGTTTTAAGAGGATAACAGGCTGAGTAAAACTTATGAATTCTGAACGGTCATACCCGATGGGATCGTATGGACGGACACTACGCGATGGAACTGACCGCGAGTCAATTGGAGTCCATCACAATTTATAGCAAATTAAATTGTCCAGCTGAATAAAGCGATGGTTATCGTCATTGACGATGATCGTCCCAATGTGAGTAAATCTCACTAACTCTGAACAGTTTATAATTTCATGTTGTATTGTTAGAACTGTTAAAATTGTCTGTTTGACTGTGTGTTGATTGTTTGATTGAACTGCTAGTCAGTTAGTTAAATTTCTATATTGATTCTGTTTAACAGAATACATCATATGGAACTGAAAGTGATGTTATCTATATTGTCTAACATCTGTGATGCAGGGAAACAGGTTGGAGGAATCCGACTGGATTCCTCAACATTTATTTTACCGTTTTTCATATATTGTGATATATGATGTGTTATGAAATCTGTTATTGATTTCATATGTTTGAATGATACCGATCATTGTTATACGACATGTTACACACTGTAGGTGATACTAGAATGTAAAAAGGGAATTTTCAATATTTATATTGAAAATAAATCTTATTTATAAAATCGATAGGATTTTATAAAATGAAAACATTTATTTATTTAGGAAATAAATAAAGGAACATTTATTTAGATTATAAATAAATGGAATAAAGGAATATTTATTTAGGGAATAAATAAAGGAACAATTGTTCGGAAAATAAATAGAATTATACAAGGATAGATTTAAACACGTGCTTCGCACACGGTATAACACGATATGGATTTAAATGAGATATTAAATAGGAAATCTGTTTTAAACAGATAAATTGAAGTAGATTAATTTATAAATAATGTTTTATAAATTAAATAAATTATTTATCGTTGATAAATGGAATATATATAAGTCTGGACTTATATAGAGAAGTAGAAACGTTATTAAAAGGACATTTATAAAGTGAAGAACCGTTACTAAAAGTAAATCTTTATAAATGGATAAATGTTGTAAAAAAGTAAATCGTTATCAATGGATAAACGTTGTACAAAGGAAATCTTTTGAAATGAATAAACGTTAATAAAAGGAGTTAAGCGAATTTAGTTATTCAAAATGAGTTATTCGAATTAGATATTTGAATAGAGTTAAACAAAGAAATTTGTTAGGTTAACCAAAGCATGTTAGTCGAGTTAATCAAAGTAATTGGTTAAGTTAACCAAAGTAAATTAGTTAAGATAAACTAAGCGGTTAATCGAAGTGAATTAGTTAAGTTAAACTAATTGGTAAATCAAAGTGAATTAGTTGCGTCAAACTAAGTGAATTAGTCAAGTTAAACTAATTGGTTAATCGAAGTAAATTAGTTGGTTTAATCAAAGTGAATTAGCTGAGTTAAACTAAGTAAATCGGTTAGAGTCAATCAAAGTGAATTAACTAAGTTAAACTAAGTGGATTAGTTCAGTTAATCGAGACAAATAAATCAAGTTAGGTTAAACCGGTTGAGTTGACCAGTTAGAGTTAACCAGTTAGAGTTAATCTGTTAGAGTTAACCAGTTAGAGTTGACCAGTTAGAGTTGACCAGTTAGAGTTGATCAGTTAGAGTTATCCAAGTAGAGTTAATCGAGTAGAGTTGTCGAATATCACTTATCCGAAGTAGAGTTATCGAATATAGTGTATTCGAGAGAAGAGTTGTCGAATATAGTTTATTCGAGTGGAGAAATCAAATGTGATTCACTTGAGAAGAGTTATCGAATATTATTTATTCGAAGAGTAGTTATCGAATATTGGTTATTCGAAGTTAGTTAATCCAAAGGAGTTAATCGAAGAGTTAATCCAAAGGAGTTATTCGAAGTTAGTTAATCGAGGAGTTAATCCGAAGGAGTTAGTCGAAGAGTTAATCCAAAGGAGTTATTCGAAGTTAGTTAATCCAAAGGAGTTATTCGAAGTTAGTTAATCCGAAGGAGTTAATCGAAGAGTTAATCCGAAGGAGTTAGTCGAAGAGTTAATCCAAAGGAGTTATTCGAAGTTAGTTAATCGAGGAGTTAATCCGAAGGAGTTAGTCGAAGAGTTAATCCAAAGGAGTTATTCGAAGTTAGTTAATCCAAAGGAGTTATTCGAAGTTAGTTAATCCGAAGGAGTTAATCGAAGAGTTAATCCGAAGGAGTTAGTCGAACAGTTAATCCGAAGGAGTTAGTCGAAGAGTTAATCCAAAGGAGTTAGACGAAAAGTTAATCGAATATAGTTATTCGAAAGAAAGTGTTAATCGAATATAGTTTATTCGAGTAAAGTTAAAAGAGTTAATCGAATATAATTTATTCGAGTAGAGTTAGAGAAGTTAATCGAATATAGTTATTCGAATAGTGTTGGAGGAGATATCGAATATAGTTTATTCGATAGGAGTTAATCGAAATAGAGTTTATCGAATATCAGTATTAAAAAGGGAGAGTTAATCGAATAGAGATTACTCGAAAGAGAGTAATACGTCGAATTCAATTATATCGAATTCGGGAAAGTACTATTTACTTTCCGGGTTTTAAATCAAGGTTTAGTTATTGATTAAGAAATTAGGTGTCCGTTTAATTATTCGAGTTAGGAGATAAAGTTATAATTTAGGTTAGATATTGTAGAAGTAGGAATTATAACGTTATAGTTATAATCAAACGTTGTCATATAAGAAGTAGATTCGTAACCTGAATCCGAGAATTTGCGTAAACAGATGATTGGAAAAAGTTAGTGACAAGCTTCATCTATTTCACAGTAAAGGACGTTGTTCAATTGAGGTCTGAGAGGTAATTATACCCCAACTTGATTGACTTCAGAATTGACAAAGGAATAGTTGTGGTTCGATAGAAAAGGTTGATTTGAAATATAGTTAAGTAATAAGCGATTTATGGATTAAGCGTAAAGATGTTTTATACAACGTTCATTGGAAATCCGTAAATGAGTTTTGGAAACGTTTTCCAAATATAGTCAGATATGTTTTCTAAACATAGAAAATGAAATGTTTCCATGATAAGAATTTAAGAAATAGAGTTAAGAAAATTCAGAAACTAACTGGAGAGGGTAAGTTGAACGGTTTTCTAAGTGACGATCTGATGTTGGTTTCGACCTTCCGGATTGATACTTAGAGAATTGTTCTCATACTAGTTACAGTTAGGGACTGATAGTTGCGAAATAATAGTTATGTGAAAATAAGCTATGGAAATGTTTTCCAATGATTAATAACATATATTTTCTAAATATATGAAAAAGGGAAATATGAACATATGATGATTAATCGATCGAATTTCCATTTGGAAATAAGATCGTTGTTTGTACACCGACATGTTTTCATTTGATAGTTGAATCACAGACTATCAAAGTTTTTACCATTTTAACGTTGTTAATATGGAGAGACCGGTTGGATTATTATCCAAAGAACCACTCTGTATTGGCATAAGCGTTGCGAGCAATATCTGCCAAAGATAAATTGAAGACGTAGTAAAGTACAAGGGCTGTTGTATAAGTCTTAGATAACAGTGACTAAGATGGATATACTGAACAGTGCCTTCGGTTTGTCCAGTCCCAGGACAACGTATATGGAAGAAGGTCTGACAGAGTATATCCAATGGATCGCGTAAGTTGATCTGTTCAAACGTATTCACGTTTGGTGGCGGAGGAATTCGTTTCTCTTAGCTATATACCCGTGTTATTTTTGGATAAGTCAATTTGTGATTTGGCGGGCATGACGATGTGGCATTCAAAGTGAATGCTGATCAGATGTTCTGAAGATAGACGTAGCTTCTAGCCTCACACCGGGAAGTAACAAAAGTTGGGCTAGGCAGCATGGCTAGTTGGGTCATCCCCAAGCAGGGTGTATTGTCACCGATCTAGAGAATATTCATATTTATACTTCTTTTTGATTCTGTATCTTCGGATGACGGTTTGATGGCCTACAACCGTGGTGGCAATATATTCGCGACACTCAAGCTAAATGAGTGAGCGGTCATGTGTGGCCGGGTTGCAAGACGTTCTTGTTGAACCCTGAGTGTATCACCTCTAGAGTACACTATTCAGAAGGTGCTCCCATACCTTGTCTGTTGGAATCCATTCTCCGATAAGCGCCCTGCGTTTTATGATTTTATACTATGTATGTAGAACGTGAGATGCAAGCATTTCTGCTAGATTGATACCTATTTGTACTTAGACATTATTATAATATCACAATAATATTGCTTGTCAAAGTTGTTTAGATACTCATAAGGAAAAACCCGTTCCGTATTCATGGCGTGGTCTTATGAGATATCATATACCTGTTCAGTTGTTTTAAACTGTTTTACTCATACCAGTCCCATGACTGACCCGGAGTTTACTTTGTTGTTTCCCTAAACTCTTGGGTGCCTAAATTTGTACGGGCAGTCAAGTAGTCGGGATTTACAGATATACTTGGAGAGCTTGGAGCAGGAGGCTGCAAGATTTTATAGCTATAGTTATTTCCGCTGTGTTGTAAGTGTTGTACTCTGATAAGTGCTATTGTATATATATAACTGTGTACTTCAAAGTTATGTTATATATTATATGTTAATTCGTTCCGCTGTGAGATTCGTGTTACTCTGATGATTCTGATGTTCTTCTTCTTCTTCTATTCTATTAGTTCTATCTTTTCTTCCTCACCCTCTACTTTCTTTCACTAACGTCGCGGAATTTCCGACTCTCGGGGAGTCGGAAATTTCCAGCCGTTACAGTTGGTATCAGAGCCTAAGTTAAGAATTACTTGGCTCTGTGGCGTGACTCGGTAGAGATAGGGTTAGTAATACCCTAGATTGAGTTTGAGTGTATATATACGAGTGCGTATTTGTATTTGATATAAAAATGGTTTTATATTGTGGAGATTCATTGGTTGAGTTGTTTATGAGTTCTGGTCGATCAGTTTGATCCACTGTATCGGTAGGAGTTAATAAACACTCGAATACGATGGGTCGTCACGATATGTTTTGAAAGAGGGTAAGTGAATTTAACTTTACCCAAAGTATATTTTGATATAGATATATATATATATGTATCAAAATTATAATATATTGGATATATTGGTTGTTATTATAATCGAGTAAGATTATAAATTAAATGGTTATATATATAACCAATAAGAATTCCTATAAGTAAAATACGTGGAATCAATTGAATTAAAATCTGAAATTAAATCAGAATTGGAATTAAAATAAGGAAATTTTAAGTTCCTGGGAGATTTTGAAAATGTTTTTCAATTCAAAATAAATATAGTATTGAACTCACCTGGATGACTGGAAAATAATTCCGAGGATGGATCGATACATCGTCGGTGTAATTTTCGAGTTTCTAAGTGGCGGATTACTACCAATGGTTTTGTTTTCAAATGGTGTTGAGGAAAACAAGTTGTTTAGAAATTCAAAAGTTTTGAATTGGTGTTATGCTTTGAAATTGATTTGAAATAAACCCAGGAATTTTGAATGCTGGAATTAAAAATTTAACTAATAAAGTTAAATGGATTGAGAAGACATAAGTGAATAAATACCTTGGAATTTAAACTTGAACCAAGTTAAATAAATCAGGATTTGGTTAGAGAATAATCTGGATTGGAATTAAGTTGATGGGTTAAGAGTGTGAAATCTGATATTAGAGTTTGAATAGAATTTGACTTGGATAAAACCAAGTGTTTGAGTTGAAGGTTGGATTGAGATGACATTGGTATATGTTGGGTTGATAACAGGTGAAAGTGATAAGGTTAATATGCCCGACAAAAAGGTACAAGTTTATTTTTGATATAAGCATGAGATTTATGAGCCGAATCGGCAAGCCGCTTGGCTGTTTGATTTTCTTTTTGGGTTGGAGATGGCCTAGAGAGGCGAGTTGTGGTTTTACCGATAGGGCTGTACAAAGGAGTTATGGCAAAATTTTCCGAAAATTTAAAGTGTTAGAAAATTTTCAGAATTTTTGAAAATTTTAATTAGTCGGAAGAATAAATATTTCAGTCGATATTAAGTGGTTCGGTTGAAATCAGAAATAAGGGGTAAACCAATCTTAGGAGTTCCAATATATAGGGTCAACCTCTAACTTAGCAATTTCGAGGACGAAATTATTTTAAGGGGGGAAGTCTGTAATGGCGCGTTTTGTTAGCTATCGAATAATTAATTTATTTAATTATTAAATATCGATTGGGCGATATCGATGACTTGAATTAAATAATATTGAATATTTAATTAAAATAAATAATATAATAATATATTATAATGTCGAAATAATCGGAAATCACCGAATTCACAATACTGTGTGAATTGGATCAGCTAAAATATTTAATTCAGTTTAGAATTGAATTTGAATAACGAATCGATTTAATAATCGACGTTAAAACGTATTAATTATATTATAATTAAAATAGAGCGTGTAACGACGCGACAGTTCGTTATTTGGCGGTTTAGACTTCAAGTGGATGTACAGGGTTCATTTTAAATCGGATTGCTGTGAAACAAGAAACGTGTGGAGCTGGTGGAGTATATCTTTCTAGTGGAAGAGAGAGATCGGGATTTCGTCGTGTAGATTTTGAGTTATGTCCAAATCAAATTTTAAAATAGTCGCTATAGAATCGTTTATCAACCGTAACAGTTTATTCGATATAACTAGATATCGGGTTTGAATTTAGACAAGGTTCTTTTGGGAAGTAGTGATAATTTAATTTTTAGAATTTTGCTGTAATTTTTAATTAATTAAATAAGCAACTTTTTATTTGGGGTATTGTGCACCCTTTAATCAACATTTTGGGATTTCACAATATGAGTCCATCTACCGGTATTATTATATTTTTGGGATCTGAACACATTGTTGATCATAACGGTATTTTTAATTTGGTCGATAGCAGTTTGTACGTCAACAAAGCTTTATATAACGAGTAATGAGATCATTTAAAAACTACATATGTACCTCCCATTCCTTCACGTGTATAAGAGCATTGCTACCGCATATGGTTGAGGCTATATTAGTGGAGTAAGACTTGGATACGTACTTCCATACCTTCAAAGACATGGTTGCCTTTTTTCAACCACCGTTCATATGTGGCCTCAAAAACTTGGAAACGTGGACCTTCAATGATCCACAAAAGAAATATCTAAACCACTCTATAAGTAAACATTTAACTCCTCACTTAAAATCTAAAATCCACTTTCTGATCCAACGAAAATGGGCCGCCATCGTTACCTCTCATCAAATGAAAATCGCGCATACAAAAAGGAAATCAACGTTTCCTGAAATCGAAATCCTAACCCATCACGAGCCAAGTCGCGAGGTCAGGGTTGAGCGCTGCTAAAAGGGATCTGGAGGGCGTCGAGTATTGGGTTCGTACGAGCATTTTACGGCGTGGGAGGGTTTGAGAGTAGTAGGAGATGGAAGCGGAGGAGCAGGTGGTCGTTGCGATGGGGGGACTGGGGGTGCTCCGGTGAACTAGAAGGTAACTGTAGGTGGTTGAATCGGGGACAGTTAGGGTCGTTTCTGTGATATTGGGGGTCGGTTTCTTGGATGGTAGTCGAGCTGTGGGGCACCGGATCTGGTGACGTCAGTCTCAGGGGGTCGGCCAGTCAGTGGCGCGTCAAAGGGCGATGAGGCAGTGGCCGGAAGCTCGCCATGGGTGGTGCAGAAATTGAAGAAAGTGGAGGAACTCGTGTTACAGGAAGAACGAAATGGACTTTTGCTGTGTGGTGATTTTGGGTTTTATATTTGTGAATGAAGTTGGAGTTAAGTGGCGGTTTTACAACATACGAAGGAAGGGGAGTGTTTGTACTGTACAGAGGGAAATGGAAGTACACGTTATGATGTAAGGGAGGAAATCTGATAGTTTTGGGGTTTGGTTTTCCGGTTGGGGATGGGGAACTTGTCGCATACTGTAATGGAACTGATAAACTTTGTTCATTAATTTGGTTACGGTTACCCACCATGGTCTAAGACGTGTTCAATTGCCTTGGTAAGACGGATCGATGTTGAGAAACAATGTGCGATGAATGGTGTATTGAAGGAAGCAACGTGGTGAAGGTTAGAGTTCTCTGGTCATGCTCGTTTTGCACAGTTCACTGATGGAGCAGCTTACTATTTGTTTCAAATAGAAGATGACGTGTTGTTGGGTTCATGACAAGCCAGCATTTACGAATATGAGCATGGGTTTTAAGAGGATAACAGGCCGAGTAAAACTTATGAATTCTAAACGGTCATACCCGATGGGATCGTATGGACGGACACTACGCGATGGAACTGACCGCGAGTCAATTGGAGTCCGTCACAATTTATAGCAAAATAAATTGTCCAGCTGAATAAAGCGATGGTTATCGTCATTGACGATGATCGTCCCAATGTGAGTAAATCTCACTAACTCTGAACAGTTTATAATTTGATGTTGTATTGTTAGAACTGTTAAAATTGTCTGTTTGACTGTGTGTTGATTGTTTGATTGAACTGCTAGTCAGTTAGTTAAATTTCTATATTGATTCTGTTTAACAGAATACATCATATGGAACTGAAAGTGATGTTATCTATATTGTCTAACATCTGTGATGCAGGGAAACAGGTTGGAGGAATCCGACTGGATTCCTCAACATTTATTTTACCGTTTTTCATATATTGTGATATATGATGTGTTATGAAATCTGTTATTGATTTCATATGTTTGAATGATACCGATCATTGTTATACGACACGTTACACACCGTAGGTGATACTAGAATGTAAAAAGGGAATTTTCAATGTTTATATTGAAAATAAATCTTATTTATAAAATCGATAGGATTTTATAAAATGAAAACATTTATTTATTTAGGAAATAAATAAAGGAACATTTATTTAGATTATAAATAAATGGAATAAAGGAATATTTATTTAGGGAATAAATAAAGGAACACTTGTTCGGAAAATAAATAGAATTATACAAGGATAGATTTAAATACGTGCTTCGCACACGGTATAACACGATATGGATTTAAATGAGATATTAAATAGGAAATCTGTTTTAAACAGATAAATTGAAGTAGATTAATTTATAAATAATGTTTTATAAATTAAATAAATTATTTATCGTTGATAAATGGAATATATATAAGTCTGGACTTATATAGAGAAGTAGAAACGTTATTAAAATGACATTTATAAAGTGAAGAACCATTACTAAAAGTAAATCTTTATAAATGGATAAACGTTGTAAAAAAGTAAATCTTTATCAATGGATAAACGTTGTAAAAAGGAAATCTTTTGAAATGAATAAACGTTAATAAAAGGAGTTAAGCGAATTTAGTTATTCAAAATGAGTTATTCGAATTAGATATTTGAATAGAGTTAAACAAAGAAATTTTTTAGGTTAACCAAAGCAAGTTAGTCGAGTTAATCAAAGTAATTGGTTAAGTTAACCAAAGTAAATTAGTTAAGATAAACTAAGCGGTTAATCGAAGTGAATTAGTTAAGTTAAACTAATTGGTAAATCAAAGTGAATTAGTTGCGTCAAACTAAGTGAATTAGTCAAGTTAAACTAATTGGTTAATCGAAGTAAATTAGTTGGTTTAATCAAAGTGAATTAGCTGAGTTAAACTAAGTAAATCGGTTAGAGTCAATCAAAGTGAATTAACTAAGTTAAACTAAGTGGATTAGTTCAGTTAATCGAGAAGAGTAAATCAAGTTAGGTTAAACCGGTTGAGTTGACCAGTTAGAGTTAACCAATTAGAGTTAACCTATTAGAGTTAACCAGTTAGAGTTGACCAGTTAGAGTTGACCAGTTAGAGTTGATCAGTTAGAGTTGATCAGTTAGAGTTATCCAAGTAGAGTTAATCGAGTAGAGTTGTCGAATATCACTTATCCGAAGTAGAGTTATCGAATATAGTGTATTCGAGAGAAGAGTTATCGAATATAGTTTATTCAAGTGGAGAAATCAAATGTGATTCATTTGAGAAGAGTTATCGAATATTATTTATTCGAAGAGTAGTTATCGAATATTGGTTATTCGAAGTTAGTTAATCCAAAAGAGTTAATCGAAGGAGTTATTCGAAGTTAGTTAATCGAGGAGTTAATCTGAAGGAGTTAGTCGAAGAGTTAATCCAAAGGAGTTATTCGAAGTTAATTAATCCAAATGAGTTATTCGAAGTTAGTTAATCCGAAGGAGTTAATCGAAGAGTTAATCCGAAGGAGTTAGTCGAAGAGTTAATCCAAAGGAGTTATTCGAAGTTAGTTAATCGAGGAGTTAATCCGAAGGAGTTAGTCGAAGAGTTAATCCAAAGGAGTTATTCGAAGTTAGTTAATCCAAAGGAGTTATTCGAAGTTAGTTAATCCGAAGGAGTTAATCGAAGAGTTAATCCGAAGGAGTTAGTCGAAGAGTTAATCCGAAGGAGTTAGTCGAAGAGTTAATCCAAAGGAGTTAGACGAAAAGTTAATCGAATATCGTTATTCGAAAGAATGTGTTAATCGAATATAGTTTATTCGAGTAAAGTTAAAAGAGTTAATCGAATATAATTTATTCGAGTAGAGTTAGAGAAGTTAATCGAATATAGTTATTCGAATAGTGTTAGAGGAGATATCGAATATAGTTTATTCGATAGGAGTTAATCGAAATAGAGTTTATCGAATATCAGTTATTAAAAAGGGAGAGTTAATCGAATAGAGATTACTCGAAAGAGAGTAATACGTCGAATTCAATTATATCGAATTCGGGAAAGTACTATTTGCTTTCCGGGTTTTAAATCAAGGTTTAGTTATTGATTAAGAAATTAGGTGTCCGTTTAATTATTCGAGTTAGGAGATAAAGTTATTATTTAGGTTAGATATTGTAGAAGTTGGAATTATAACGTTATAGTTATAATCAAACGTTGTCATATAAGAAGTAGATTCGTAACCTGAATTCGAGAATTTGCGTAAACAGATGATTGGAAAAAGTGAGCGACGAGCTTCATCTATTTCATAGTAAAGGACGTTGTTCGATTGAGGTCTGAGAGGTAATTATACCCCAACTTGATTGACTTCAGAATTGACAAAGGAATAGTTGTGGTTCGATAGAAAAGGTTGATTTGAAATATAGTTAAGTAATAAGCGATTTATGGATTAAGAGTAAAGATGTTTTATACAACGTTCATTGGAAATCCGTAAATGAGTTTTGGAAACGTTTTCCAAATATAGTCAGATATGTTTTCTAAACATAGAAAATGAAATGTTTCCATGATAAGAATTTAAGAAATAGAGTTAAGCAAATTCAGAAACTAACTGGAGAGGGTAAGTTGAACGGTTTTCTAAGTGACGATCTGATGTTGGTTTCGACCTTCCGGATTGATACTTAGAGAATTGTTCTCATACTAGTTACAGTTAGGGACTGATAGTTGCGAAATAATAGTGATGTGAAAATAAGCTATGGAAATGTTTTCCAATGATTAATAACATATATTTTCTAAATATATGAAAAAGGGAAATATGAACATATGATGATTGATCGATCGAATTTCCATTTGGAAATAAGATCGTTGTTTGTACACCGACATGTTTTCATTTGATAGTTGAATCACAGACTATCAAAGTTTTTACCATTTTAACGTTGTTAATATGGAGAGACCGGTTGGATTATTATCCAAAGAACCACTCTGTATTGGCATAAGCGTTGCGAGCAATATCTGCCAAAGATAAATTGAAGACGGAGTAAAGTACAAGGGCTGTTGTATAAGTCTTAGATAACAGTGACTAAGATGGATATACTGAATAGTGCCTTCGGTTTGTCCAGTCCCAGGACAACGTATATGGAAGAAGGTCTGACAGAGTATATCCAATGGATCGCGTAAGTTGATCTGTTCAAACGTATTCACGTTTGGTGGCGGAGGAATTCGTTTCTCTTAGCTATATACCCGTGTTATTTTTGGATAAGTCAATTTGTGATTTGGCGGGTATGACGATGTGGCATTCAAAGTGAATGGTGATCAGATGTTCTGAAGATAGACGTAGCTTCTAGCCTCACACCGGGAAGTAACAAAAGTTGGGCTAGGCAGCATGGCTAGTTGGGTCATCCCCAAGCAGGGTGTATTGTCACCGATCTAGAGAATATTCATATTTATACTTCTTTTTGATTCTGTAACTTCGGATGACGGTTTGATGGCCTACAACCGTGGTGGCAATATATTCGCGACACTCAAGCTAAATGAGTGAGCGGTCATGTGTGGCCGGGTTGCAAGACGTTCTTGTTGAACCCTGAGTGTATCACCTCTAGAGTACACTATTCAGAAGGTGCTCCCATACCTTGTCTGTTGGAATCCATTCTCCGATAAGCGCCCTGCGGTTTATGATTTTATACTATGTATGTAGAACGTGAGATGCAAGCGTTTCTGCTAGATTGATACCTATTTGTACTTAGACATTATTATAATATCACAATGATATTGCTTGTCAAAGTTGTTTAGATACTCATAAGGAAAAACCCGTTCCGTATTCACGGCGTGGTCTTATGAGATATCATATACCTGTTCAATTGTTTTAAACTGTTTTACTCATACCAGTCCCATGACTGACCCGGAGTTTACTTTGTTGTTTCCCTAAACTCTTGGGTGCCTAAATTTGTACGGGCAGTCAAGTAGTCGGGATTTACAGATATACTTGGAGAGCTTGGAGCAGGAGGCTGCAAGATTTTATAGCTATAGTTATTTCCGCTGTGTTGTAAGTGTTGTACTCTGATAAGTGCTATTGTATATATATAACTGTGTACTTCAAAGTTATGTTATATATTATATGTTATTTGTTCCGCTGTGAGATTCGTGTTACTCTGATGATTCTGATGTTCTTCTTCTTCTTCTATTCTATTAGTTCTATCTTTTCTTCCTCACCCTCTACTTTCTTTCACTAACGTCGCGGAATTTCCGACTCTCGAGGAGTCGGAAATATCCAGCCGTTACAGATATCTGTTCTTCAGAAAGATGATCACTTCATTCAGATGATCAGTAAAAGAATTCAGAAAGGCAAGGCCTCGAGTTTCCAGATAGATAGCAAGGGAGTTATGAGGTTAAAGGGCCGAATTTGTGTTTCGAATATTCCTGAGCTCAGAAGGGAATACTAGATGAATGTAAAAGGTCCAAGCTTAGTATCCATCCAGGAGTGAGTAAAATGTATAATGATATCAAGCACACTTTCTAGTGGAGATATATGAAAAGAGTCATTTCAATATATGTTAGTCGGTGTTCCACCTGTCAACAAGTCAAAAGCGATCAACAGAAACTCACCGGATTGTTACAAACATTGGAGATTCCAGATTGGAAATGGGATCAAATCTCCATGGATTTCATAGATGGTTTGCCCCGAACCAAGAAAGAAAATGACAGTATATGGGTGATCGTAGACACCGCCCATTTTATTCCTGTCAGATCGACTAGAACAGTTCAGAGTCTGGCGCATATTTATTTTAAAGAGATCTTTAGACTACATGGAGTTCCCAGTAATATTGTCAGTGATCGTGATACGATATTCGCTAGTAAATTCTGGGAAGCATTCCAGGAAGATCTAGGGACAAAGTTAAATCTTAGCATTACATATCATCCTCAAACAGATGGCCAAACCGAGAGGGTAAATCGTATATTAGAAGACTTATTGTGGGCTTGTATTCTTGATTTTGGCGGGTCGTGGGAAGATCACTTGCATTTGGCTGAGTTCTCATATAATAACAGCTACCAAGCGATCTTGGAAATGTTACCATTCGAAGCATTATATGGTAGACCATGTAGATCTCCTACATGTTGGGTAGAAACTGGTAATCGACTAGTAATGGGTCCCGACATGATTCGTGAAGCTTTGGATAAAGTCGATTTCATTAAGAAGCGATTGCGAAAAGATCAGAGCCGACAAAAGAGTTATGCAGATTCAAGAAGAAGAGATTTAGCATTTGTTGTTGGTGATTATGTATATTTGAGGGTTTCTCCGATGAGAGGAGTAGTCCGATTTGGGAAAACAGGGAAGTTGGCGCCTAGATTTATTGGTCCATTTTCTATACTTGAAAGAATTGGAACTCTTGCTTACAGGATTCAGTTACCAGACTGGTTGCCAAGAGTACATGATGTATTTCACGTGTCTCAACTTCGAAAGCATGTGCATGATCAAGACTTAATTGTAGCAGAAGCCGCACAACAAGATTTGGATATTACTCCAAAATGAGCCGTGAGAAGAGAGCTACTGAAAATTATTGGTAAAAAAACCAAGGTTCTGAGAAACAGGAAGGTTCACTTAGTCAAAGTGCAGTGGAGCGGTGATCCTAGAGACTATACATGGGAGACAGAAGATATCACTTAATCCAAGTGTAGGGTGGACATCTCTGATTAGCTCTGGTGTAAGGTACATTTACAATATATTCAATTTCCATTTTGCTTCCTACTTTACCATTGTTTCCTTTTCGGGGACGAAAATTTTTAAGTTGGGGAGATTGTAACAACCCGGAAACTCAGAACCAATGTAAAATTTTTATTTTAGTAATTTTAATGAATTTTGAATATTTAAAATGATTTATTTTAAATAATAATGATTTAAAATTTATTTAAATCGAAGTTAGAATGTATATATTTATTTTAATTATATAACGAGCCTGAAATGGCGCGGTAGTTTGAAAATTCGATTTTAAATTTCAAATGAATGTACAGGATTCATAATAAATCGGATTTCAGTAAAACTAGAAACATTTGAATCTGTTTAATAATATCTTTCTAGCAAATATGAAAAAACCAGATTTTATAATGGGAATTGAAAGTTATGTCCTGTGGAAAAATTAAAATAGTCGCTATGGAATTTAATACAATATATAACCCTTAAAAATAGTCATTTTGCAAATGACCTCCGTTTTCGACGAAATCACTTTGGTTGGATCCGGAATGTCAATTTATTGTTAGGTTTAAAATTCCATAATTTTTGGAATTTATATGTGAGCGTGGTAAATTAAAACGCGTTTGGTAATTTCAGTTTGAATTGGATCGACCAGAAAATGGCCATTTTTCAAACGGTCTCCCAATTCGACGAAATTAATTTTGTTAGGACCGTATCGCCCATACATAGCTACATTTATTTTTCGAGAATTTTTGGAATCATTAGGTGGCCCTGACAAATTAAAATGTAATCTAATATTGAATGTTTTATATTTTAATTTGAAGAATAACTGACTGAAACAGTCGAATGGGCTTACGAAACATATTCCATTGTATCCGGAATGGGGGTATTTAGCCAGGGAAGACAATCATTGGGTTTGATTTGGAGTCAGGAGGATAAAACACTATTTTTAGAATCAAAGAAATTAAAAATAAAATAATATGAATAATCAACCAATAGGATTTTTTCTCTAAAACCTAATTCATTGAAGATCCGCACCCCAAATCTTCGAGCGACGACGGAAATTGCTCAACCGAATCTTCCTCCATAACTTCCAATCCTCACAATGAAATCGAGTGCATCTTACGGGAAATTTGTAGATCTCCGTCCCCTCTACAAATCAATACCAGTCTCGTATTTTATCGTTGAGAATTCATGAAGATCTGAGCTCCTGAAGTCGCGCAGTTTGAAGCGCCGCCGAGACCTCCTACCGTCTTCGATCTGAATGCCACTGGTGGCGCCCGGAAGCCCTCTCCTAAGAAGATTGTCTTCATACTACATTGATTGCACGAAAAATTAAAACCTAGTTTAATCAAAACTAAAAGGTACGGTTTATATATTTTAATATGTTTACAACATTTGAAAGTGTTGGGAAATTGAATTAAATTATAAAAATCATATCTTTTTCATATGTTGTCGAAATCCAGTGAAACAAGAGACATTGGGACCGTGACATCGTAAGCTACATTCTAGAAGAGACCGGAAAATTTTTAGAGCTAGCCATCAAATTAGAAGGAGTGGAACCCAACGTGAGCAATCTAAATTCAAAAATAAATGAATGAAAATATATAGGTTGCAGACGGGGCTTAATAGCTCCTGACACTATCGTCCACAGACCATGGACGATTTGTTTGATCGTATTGTGGTGTGAAATTGATTGTGATTGTGAATGGTTGATTGTGGTTGCAACAAAATTGATTGTGTTTTTGGTAAATTCATTGTATTGTGAAAATGAATTGTATTATGGAAATGAAAGTATTGTAATGCTGCAAGGCCTAGGATAGCAGAGGAGCCGTGCTGGACACGGTGCTGGTGCTACCTACCCCACCGTTGTAATGCCGAAATTTTCTGAAATGACTATATAAAATATTCGTATGTTGAATAAATTGTTTGAACAATAAAAATCACATTTTTATTGTATATACGAAGTGTTAAAAATATTTGTATATTGAATATATTGTTTGAACAATAAAAAGCACATATTTATTGTATATACAAAGTGTTAAAAATATTCATATGTTGAATATATTGTTTGAATAATAAAAATCACATTTTTATTTTATATACGAAGTGTTAAAAATATTTGTATGTTGAATAAATTTTTTGAACAATAAAAATCACATTTTTATTGTATATATGAAGTGTTAAAAATATTCGTATGTTGAATATATTGTTTGAACAATAAAAATACATTTTTATTGTTTATACGAAGTGTTAAAAATATTCTTATGTTGAATATATTGTTTGAACAATAAAAATCACATTTTTATTGTATATACGAAGTGCAAAAAATAATCGTATGTTGAATATATTGCTTGAACTGTTAAAATCACATTTTTATGATATAGACGAAGTGTTAAAAATATTCGTATGTTGAATATATTGTTTGAACAATAAAAATCACATTTTTATTGCATATACGAAGTGTTAAAAATATTCGTATGTTAAATAAATTGTTTGAACAATAAAAATCACATTTTTATTGTATATACGAATTGTTAAAAATATTCATATGTTGAGTAAATTGTTTGAATAATAAAAATCACAATTTTATTGTATGTATGAAGTGTTAAAAATATTCATATGTTGAATAAATTCTTTTAACGATAAAAATCACATTTTTATTGTGTATATGAGCTAAATAAAATAGTCCTGTGTTAAACTATATTTTTGTTCACCAAAAATATTATTTTTATCACGTATATGAAGTGTTAAAAATGACCGTGTGTTGAAATAAATATTTGTTTGCTATAAATATTATTTTTAACATGTATATGAACTAAATAAAATAGTCATGGGTTGAAATATATTTTTTTTGCCAAAAATATTATTTTCAACATGTATGGGAAGTAATAAAAATGGTTATGAGTTAAAATATATTTTTGTTCACCAAAAATATTATTTTTAACATACTAATGAAGTAATAAAAATAACTTGTGTTGAAATATATTTTTATTAGTTAAAAATATTATTTTTATCACGTGTATGAAGTGTTAAAAATAACCACGGGTTGAAATAAATGTTTGTTCATTAGAAATTTCCAAACCCCTCTCCGTACAAAGGAGGTTATTGCGAAATTTTTCGAAATTCAAAGGCATTAGCCAGATTTTTGAAGTGAAAATGGTTTGGAAATCGTCGAATGAATTATATTTATATTTATATAAATATAAATTAAAATAAAACGAATAACAACGCTGCAGTTCGCGTTTTGAAATCATAATTTTAAACGATTATTACGGGAGATCCGACCGTCAGATTTTCCCGAAACTAGAACCGTTGGGTTTGCTTTGGAAAGATCTTTCTAACGATATAAAATTCGTTAAGATCCAATGGTTAGATTTTGTGAAATTTTAAATTAAAATTTGGATGAGAGCAGCGCCAGTGACATCGAATGACCTGAAAAGTCGTTCGATGAAAATAGACTATATATATATATATATATATATATATAAATAGTGAAAAATCGTTATCAAATATTATAAATGATATGGAATGAAAATAAACCGATTATACTTTGTTTATTGGATATTCTGATGGTTAGATGTATTTGACATGAAATTATTATATTGAATTGAAACGTGAATGTCAAATAATTTAACCATGGAAAGAATTGATTTGAATTCTATGTATATGTGAATTATTTGAAAAGGCCGAGTTGATTCTCATTTCAAATAATTGATCAACGATTAAAGGTCGAAGATACAAAGACAGTGAAAGACTGGTGATCCTCACATAGAATGGATTGCTACTGATGCCGTGGATCGGTTAGCTCCCAGGAGGGGTTACAGTGGTAGTGGTCCGGAAGTTTTTGTTTATTGTCGAGTCTCTCCTGTATTGGACATATGGGACGAGGAATAAGGTGCCTCTGGTTTCGTTCAGACGCAGAACGAACTAGTAAATGGATGTGTGTCTAGATTTTATTCTGTACTGATTGATTTCTATTAAATATATATCTGTTTGGTGGCGGAGAGTTTATTCTCTTACTTAACACTCTTCTCTAAGACGTAGAGGTTAGAGGTTATATATCAATTGACATCAGTCGCATGGCGTGGAATGTCAATGTGGCATGCTGAGATGCAAGTGATCAAGGCTTTTGTTGAATAGCATAGCCTTGTGGTTGATGATCAAAGCATGGCTTTAAAATAGCATTGATTTGTTTATAACATTAATTCGCGAGCCTCACACCCCGGTATGAACCAGAAACGGGAGAGGAATGCAGGGAGGACATGAATTTCTTTCTAGATAGGAGTGCTGTCATGGTATGGGGCCCAGACATTTTCACTTATGTGGATGATGGAAAGTGAGGCGCCCCGGATATATTGGCCACTACAGGGCCGATGGATTATATGGTCGACATACTGACTAGATTTAATCCTCATAGGGCGGGAAAACGTATTGTTTAGGAACTACCAATCCTCAAACGTAAGAGAGGACCGGCCCTGAAGATCCAAGGTACAGTTGCGAATGATCCTGAGGCTCGGGCTAGAGAGTCTCGAATTTGGTAAGGATGATCTCTTGCCTTGGTTCATGATGGAAATCCAACTTCCAATATGACATTGTGCGGTTTTGATTATAAACCTATCTATGGCGACATGATGTATGGTACCAATGTCGTATATGATTGATACATTATAATTGAAATTGTTTTTGAAACATATATGCACTAGTAATAATATCAAATGATTTTGATTTATAAGTTTCAAGCATATTTTGGCCATTATAAGGTAAAACTCTATCCTCCGGCTTGCGTTGCATTGTGTGATGGGACCTGAGTCTTATAATGGCTTCATTTTTCTAAAATCATTGCATTGTTGAAATGATTTGCTTTTTTTATGCACATGCAATCCAATGGAGTAAACCCGTTCCTCATTAGCGGCGTGGTCCTGTGATTTGCCTTATTATTAAATAAGTTAAGTAGATTTCTCATACTAGTCCCATGACTGACTCATAGTTTGTTTGACTTGCAAACTTGGGTGCCCCTATTTTCTACATGGGCAGCCTTGTATTCAGGTTTTAGCAGGCTCATTCTGGATAGCTATGGAGCTGAGGATGGATTCTATCATTTCTATTATGATGTTCATACCTCATTATGTATATTATGTTTGATTTCGCTGCAGTCATTTTATATTATACTGAAACTGTATTCGGTACTATGTGTGATCCTGTAATGCTATGTAACTCTGATGATTATACTATTTCCAGTGCATTTTGATGTACGCTATCTGGTGTAATGATATATTTCTGTTCTGTTGTTATTGTTTATGTGTTATATTCCAATGATTATCCTTGCTTCCGTGGCATGGGGGTTTGGGGTCATCACAATATCGCGGTATAGAAGGTCATCCACTATCATAGCGTGGGGAGTATAGGGCCATCCGTTAATGAAACTACGGGAATCCAACCACATATATATATATATAATAACCACAACCACCAATCCTAAATAACTAATATATATTTAATAGCCACAATAATATTTCAGTGCATGTAAACAACCAAAGAACAATGACTTTAACGAATAAAATAATTCTAAATGTAAATATGAGTGAGATTTACTCACCTGATTTTATTTGTCGAAATAACCATTGGTTTATGATTAAATCAAACGAGCGTTTAATTTAATCAAAAATACCAATAAGCTCCAATCGAGTTAAAACCAAGTTTATTTCGAAGTATTCGTCTTTCTGGTTCCAATGTACCTCGCCTTGCTCGAATCTAATATCACAAAAATAAATTATGATTTTTATAAGTTGTTGAATGAATTAATTTAATTAATCAATCCATTAATGACGTTACTAAGATTTATTAACATTATTAAAATAAGCTAATTATCATGATTCGTGAATCCTACTCCTTCCTTTTTCTAATTTCATATTCAAAAGGTTAGTTACAATTTAATTACTTCACTACTAACTAAATAAATTTAATCTAATCTAATCTAATCAAAAAATATTAATTAAAATAAATTTACCTTAGTCCCTGTTAAAAAAAATTTGTAACTTTAAGAATTTCCAACATGCCATGGTCGGGAATTGAAGCTGCTCCCTTACCTTGAAAGGCAACCACTCACCATCAACATTAAACCACAATCCAACTATACAAACTGCCTCTACATTTCTTAGCATACCAAAGGACGCACCAATAATCCACGTGCTTAATCCCAGCATGAGAAATACACTCAGGTTCATACACTACATCCCCTTCTCACCTTCAACATCGAATTCATCACGCCAAAAAACTACATCCCTACCCTTCTTCTTCTCTCACCAACTGCTTATCATCATCTCGATCTCCTTTAGACGCGCTACCAAGTGTCGAACTCGACACTATTACCCATCATGATTTGAGGGGATCGTATTCTGATCCCTTCCACCCGAGCGCCACCCTTCTACACAGATCGTCATGCCATAAAGCGGTGAAACCCCCATCGCCTCATCTCCAAAATCCCTCAGTCCCGATACGTTCGAAGTGCGATCTAAATTTGAGAACTCCATAAATCGCGCTCTAACCCAAATCGAAGACCCCAAAGTGAAGCTCCATTTAATACCAACCCAAATGATCGATTCCATTTCCATTTTATTGAATTCGATTTCGATTTCATGGATTTTGTTAGACCTAAAATTGGTTCTAACACCCAAAGGAGCTATGATTTGATGAAATAGAACTAAAAAGCAACGAAGAACACACGATTTATAGTGGTTCGGCATTAAAGAGCCTACGTCCACTTTCTATTCTTTTAATTGATGATTTGAATGCAAATACAGCAATGATTCTCACTCAACTTCACAATTATAATGGAAAAACTCACTCAAATCTCTCAATAATAGACTTTAAGAGATGATTTTGATCTGAATGTAGTTATGAAATTCAGCTATAGAGAAAGTTAGAACTGAGAATTTGCCAAAAGATCCCTTCAAATGCCTCTTGATGGTGTATTTATAGGTGAAAAATCTCTTCGAAGTGGCTCCGGTTCGGAATTACATGGCACCCATCCCATGAGAGTCGGGTTTGGAGGCTTCCAGATGGTGACAGTGCATTGATTTAGTGGTAGATCGTGGGGGAAATGGTCATGCTTGGTCCGAGTCTTCAGGAAACGTGTGTAGCAACGGCCATAGGCTCAGAGAAAAGGGTTCGGATCGGCGTCTCCGATCCGATCCGATGAGGCCACTTGCTATCTTTTGATGTTGCTAACGTACTTCTCCGATCCGAACCGATATGGTTTCTGCGTCTTTGATCTCTACTTTTTCCCTGCGTTATCTCCATCAGATCCGAACCTGTTGGTGGCTTTCTCACTGTTCGCTCTTTGTGTAGCCTAGTTCACAAAGTAGGCTAACATTTTGCCCCCTCGAAGTACACTCTTATTTAAGATAAAGTGTGCTTCGAAGCAGTTTACGAAACGTCCCTTGAATTAGAACCATTGAATGACCGCCTCCATTTACTTGTAGTGTTGTGTCGCTTCATAAAGTCATGGCTTTTGCTGCTTATATATATATATATATATATATATATATATATATATATATATATATCCACAAACCATATGAATTACTTTCTTCATTTCCAAACAACTTTAAGAGCTTCTTTTTAATGTCCAACAATTCCTCCAGGTAAGCTTTTCTTTATTTCTCCTCGAATTCAGCCTTCATGACAAGTCGATGTGTGTAATTCTCTTCGGTTCGGACTTCGATCCGAGTGGATTTCCCTCATGTATTGCTTATCAGTGGACTAACAGGCCAAAATACACTAGTGGGCCTGAGTCCCGGTCCAAACGGGGTGAAACAGACTGGGAATATGTGTTGTCACCTTAATCTTATATAAATCCGCCTCCCATCTTCTTCTTCCTCTCCTTCCTTTATTATTCTCGTCCAACATACTTTGCATCAAAACCCTAGAATTTCAAAAACTCCAAAACTCTCTCGTTCTTCCTTAAATTAAACAATTCGGTAGGTTAAAAGCTTTGATTATCCTTGTAATAACTGAGTTCAATCGAGATTTGTGATCAAATTGGGCGATTCGATAATGGCGTTTGCCTAGTTTCAACGCCTTGGCCTCCTCTCTCCTCGCCGTCGTCGTTGGTGGCTCTGTCACCACCTCGAGGCGTTGAGAGGAAGAATTAGGGTTCTACAGTATATTTGAGCACGTAAGTGCTTGGACTTAATTGGGGTTTGTGAAATGGAGTTGGGTTCGGTATTGGTTAAGCGAGGTGGAAAATGAAGGAGATGAAGGAGAGGAGAGGAACTGAGATCGGTTCGGGTGAAGACACTTTGGAATGAAGGAAAGGGAAAGATGTTTGCAAGACCGGATCAGGTCGGAGCAGAAATAGAAAAAAAAGGAAAACAAAACCTACTTAACTGGATCAGATGGTGTTTACAAGACCGGATCGGGTCGGAGCAAGAAAAGGCAAAAAAAGGAAAACAAAACCTACCTGATCGGGTCAGATCGGAATAAGAGACAAAGAGAAGAAGGATTATTCAAGCTGATCCGATCCGATCCAAAAGCCTACATCCGAACCGATCCGGTTCTACTCACTGGGTGTGAACATCTGCTTCAGACCAAAATGTGACTTTACCCTCCGATCCGATCCCAATGCACATACCCGAACCGAACCGAAATAGTCCAACTCAATGCGCGAGAATTTATCTAACTATCTTAATCAATGCTTGGCATAACCTTCAATTTGATGAACAGTTAGGATAGTGCCTTACGAACATAACAAACATCAAGAACTATTCTGAAACATTATTACTTCTTTGAATCTTCTTATCACGCTCTCATGTGTTTGCTTTGTATCTTTGTTACACGTAGCACACACTTTAGTTCACATACACACGCGGGGGACACAGGAAACTTTACTCTAATCCTTGCTATTGTTTCTTCAATAGTCTAGTGATCATGGCCGAGAGACGTTCATCTAGGTTAGCAAAGAAGATGGAAGTTGCGGAAACTTCTGAGAAAGTTACCATTGATGACATATCTTCTTCTTCAGACCCTGAATGGGACGATGAGGGCCCAGATTATGAAGCAGGAACACATAACAATGAAACGCCTTCCAATAGTGAAGTCTCTTTGGGCGATGAAGAGGAAGGAGGGATAGGAGATAATCGAGCTCCTGATGAGTTTGAGTCTGCCATTATCTTGGAGTTACCCAAAGACTCTGTTGAATCGACGATCGATGATGGCAGACTTGTTCGCATATGTTTAAAGCATGGGATACTAAAAAGGGATACCCTAGTGCCATCAAAAGCTGATCGTCCCCACAATCCTCCGGAAGGATTTATGGCAATCACCCGATTGATGTATATGGTTGGGGCTATCCCACCGTTTCCGCCTTTTGTTGTCGACTTTCTGAGACAGATGCAGATTTCCCCCATGCAGTTACATCCCAACTCCTATGCTTACTTATATACCTTATATATAGCATACAGAGAGATTTTAGGTACAGAGCTCACTTTCGATGACGTCCACTTTTTTTATAATTTCAAGCATCGGACTCAGGAAACTCCTTCCTTCTCTTATTTCGAATCAGTCCCAAAAAGGAAAATTATTTCAGCTCCATTTAGCAGCAAGGCCAGCGATTCCAAGCTAGAATGGTTTTATATCAGGCAACAGCCGGGATGCGCCAGGAGATGGACAAAATCAAGTAAGGCATCGATTATCTAGATCTCAATTTTGAATGTTCATGTCAATACATTAACCTGCTTTCTCTTTTGTTCGCAGTTGATAACCCAAAATAAATATCGGATCAATTATACTTTGATCGGTTGCATCGACTCCTCAATGGCGATCAAAAATTTCTAACCATCGGCGAAGTTCTTAAGGATGAGTTCCAACATCATCACGGGCTACTATTGATTACCCGTAGCATAGGTCATGGGTCGGGTCCATATGTATATATACCCCTAGTAGACATAATTCCTAGGACGGGCGAGGGCTCAAAAAGTCCAACGATACCTCTTCGGACTCCACCCTCTCCATCTTCAACTCAGGACGATGAGTTGGCTAACATAGCCGAAAAGAACAGGGAAGGGTATACCGTCCCTGATGAAGCTATTTCTCCTGAAAAGTCAATGTCCCCTAAAGAGCTGCCAATAGACACTTCTCAAGGAGATGTCCCTACTACCGATGATTCCACATTTCAGGGTTTAGGAGATCTCCCCCTACCTGAAACCATCTACACTTCAGAGGACTTTGGTACAAATCCTTTAGTTTTCACATCTTCAGAGGAGACTACTCCCGTTAAGGCCAAAGAGCCCACTCGCGCTGGCCTGGCTTCGGATTCGGGTTTGTCGGGGGGAACACCACTTAGGATGCACCCAACACAATAGCACCACACTTCACAGTACTTACTTCTTATGTGAACACTGATTCTGAATTCCACTTATATTGTTGCACAGGTAAAATGTCTCGCCCTTACTATGACATCAGGAAAATACGTCGCAGCATCACTAGACCCCCTTCCGATGTCGAGCATGATCGCCGTGAAAGCCGGGGTAGAGAGGACAAAAGGCCTCATGATTCTTATCAGTCACACACCTCGCGCTCCCCCCCCCCCCCCCGTCCGGTCGTATTCAGACCGATATAAAAGCTATCAGAGTCATCGAGGAGAAGACACATCGCAGCCCAAAGACCGAACTTCTCCTCAAGACAAACACAGTCGGGAAAAAAGTCCACCGAAACATACCGACTCACGAGACAAACATAAGGTTTTTGACAAGAGACCTGGAAAGGGTGATGCAGCCATCGTGCCCACTAAACACAGGGACACTGAGCTAACATACTGCCAACCTCCACCGCTGGATGCTGAGTCTAAAGTTAAGCGGGCATATTTGGAGAAGCAATTCCCCGACCATTATTTTGAAAATCTGACTTTCTTACCGGCTCTCGAGCCTATTTCCTCACGGTGGGCAGATGAGGCCAAAGCGAAGATTGACGCAGTCGAAAAACAATACTCGAAGATGTTCAAGTATTCAAGTAATCTCTCCAGAATCATTCGGACTTTGATTAGGGATGTTAATTCGATGAAAAAGACTGCAGATGCTGACGCAAACGCCTTGAAAAATTTGGAGAAGGACCTTGAGGACACACAGGCCCAACTTGTCATCGCTCAACGAGATGCTACCTACTTTAAACAGCAATTTGAAGAGTTACAGAAGCGTTATCATGACTTGCTAGAATCTCATAGTCAAGAGCGCTTGGAGTTGAAGAAACAAGCAGAAGATGCTAAGTCGGATAACGTCAAATTGCAAATAGCTTACAATACTTTTGAGCGAGAAAAAGCCGAGTTAGCGAGAAAAAATGCTGAATTGGAGAAACGAAACGCTGACTTGGAATCCAAGTTAATGGAAGCAGAGAATAGGGCTGCCCTAGCGGAGGGGAGTGTGGAAAATTTTATTAAGTCCGCTGAAGAGACCCATAAATAGCTGTCAGAGGCTCAGGAAGAAGTGCACGGTTTTGGCGAACTACTGATTGAATTCTTCGCGCACATAATTTGTCGTCGAAACATCTCTTGGATTGAAGATTATCCAATTACCTTGGTTCACGTATGGAGTCAAAGTATCGAATGGGAGAAAGAGGAACTTAAGGTAGATTTCGTCGACGAAGATAAGCTTATGGAAAAATATCTAAGAGATGATGAGCCGGCATGTCTGGCCGAGGGTCGTCGCCTCATTGCCGCTGCTATAGAGGAAGAGAAGCGGATGGCCAAACAAAAGAATATCGCTGAGGCTGGTTCTTCTTCTACTACCACTGAAACTTCTAAAGTCGAGGGATATGACCCAGAAAACCCGGGGATCCCTCGAGCATCTCTTTTATCTCCCATACCCGAGTCAGCGTCAGAGACGGCAGTCACTCCAGTTGAGAAATCATCAAAAGGTATTTCTACCTTTTCACCCTAATTCGTCAAGGCCGTCTCCACTTTTCACCACATAATTGGGCAATCGATGGAGGATCCTTTATTTTCTCCTGGGTTGATAATTGTTGCTTCTCATTCTGTAGGTGTTGAACCGACCGAGAAGACTAGTGTGCTTCAGGGAACCACCTCCGTAGCAAAATCTGTGGAAAAGGCTCAAGGAGAAAAGGATAAGGCTGCCACTGTAGAGTCAGGAGAGGGAGCTGAACTGTCTAAGGCCGACGCTTCTCATGATGATGAGATGATAGATGCCTTGAAAGACGATGGCGGTAGCGAAGGGCATGAGGAAGACCCTGATGTGGCTATAATTGGGGATTCAAAAAGCGCCGATGACATCACTTTGGCTGAAATGAAAGCCGAACAAGACAAACGTATGTAGCTAAAAGTTGAAGACCTGAACCCTGAAAGCCTTAAGCCTCTTGCAGTGGTGGATCCTGGATCAAGGTTAGTCGTTAAGCTTTCAACTAGGTCTATTACAGAAGAGCTTGCTAAAAAGTCTCCTCTTGATTCCAGTGTTCCGACTCTTGGGAAAAAATCAACCGATTCTAGCACTTCGGTTGTAGAGAAGAAAAAGGCAAAGCGCATTTTGACGATGCTGAAAAAGAGGCTAAGAATGCTCAGAAGGCAGCCAACAAATCCAAGCCCGCTCCAAAGCCCAAGTGATGAAGTGCTTTGTTTTATTTTGATACTCAATTGGTCTGGAATTGTTGCAGCGAGTGCGGCCCTCGCATCTTTTTTTTTTATTGTTTTCCTTGTACAAACTCACATGTTTGTAAATAAAAATAGTTTATTTCCTGCAATGTCTGATAGTCGTTAGTTCAGCACTTAAGTGAAAATACAAAAGTATGTCAGATTAAAGTTATATAATGAAGTCATTGTTGAGGGGAATATGTGTGCACATATATGCCCCCAGTTAATCTTGGATAATTGAGCAAGAACTATTCAAGATTGATTAAATTAGAAAATCTAATTGCCCCCGTTTCTCTGACGAGGCCATATTCCTTTCGTCATTGATGCTTATTCTTTCTAGCATCTTTATACTTTCCTGTCTTGTATCCAGGTTAGAGTATCGTTGAGGTGGTCTCTCATCTATGTGCACCTTCACGCCTCAAGGGACGTCATCTTCCCGTCCTTTATACTCTCTCTCGATTCTTGAGAGTTAGAGTTAAGAATGTCGTCTTCCCATTCTTCTGTGCTTTATCGCACAAACAGTCATTTTATTTTCTCCTGCACATAAGTCATCTTCAACCTTCCAAATTTAATTTAACATTTCGTGTTTCACAGTCATGATAGGATAATTGTTGAAGATATAAATAATGCAGGAAAGTAAATGACACACGATATTTTTATAGTGGTTCAGCTAAGTCGTAGCCTACATCCACTTCATAATCCTTTGTTCACATAAACAGACTTTTCAAGGCAAGTCATGCCTTTTTACATAGCTTGTAAAAACAAAAAGGGATGACATTTCATATTTAGCTCAGATATCATCGTAGGTGCTGAGCGTTCCAGGCTCTGGGAATCTCCTCACTGTCCACGGTCGTTAGCTTGAATGCTCTTGTATCAAGCTTCCATTGGATGGTGTATGGCCCTTCCCATTTTGGACCCAATTGGGTCGAAGGCGGGAAGACTCGTTTCAGTACTAGGTCTCCTGGTTCAAAGGTTTTGAAGCGAACTTTCCGGTCATAATAACGTGCTACTTGATGTCGATGTCTCGAAGCACGCATGTCGGCTTCATCTCTCTTTTCTTCAATCATGTCAAGAGATTCTAGGAGGAGTGCTTTATTTGTCATCGGATCGTAATACGCCACTCGATGAGAAGGGACTTCTAATTCTACCGGGATCACTGCTTCTGACCCAAAGGAAAGTGAATAGGGAGTATGGTTGATAGCTGTCTTAAAGGTTGTCCTGTAGGCCCATAAAGCTAATGGCAACTCGTCTACCCATCTAGCTTTGGCCCGCTCCAACCGCTTATTCAGAATTGATTTGATGACCTTGTTTATGGCTTCGACCTGGCCATTTGACTACGGGTGAGCTACTGTAGTGTATCGTTTATCAATCTTGTATTTCTGGCAGAAGTTTCTGAACTCGATGCTATCAAACTGCGTCCCATTATCAGTTATGATGGTCTTCGGTATCCCAAATCGACAAATGATGTCTCTGACAACAAAACTAATCACCTTCCTCGCCGTGATGGTTTGATATACACGTAGACGTGTATATTTTATCCGCATATTTATCTTATTTTATCTTTTAAATAATTGATATTGTGCATTTATAGTTGTGTTTACAGATTATTTTTGATGAATGGATTAACGCACTTAATTGTTGAAAAGCTTGAAGAATTTGTGCGAGAAGAATGTTGAATTTTAGAGCTGGATTAAAGAAAAGTTGCTATTCAATCGCCTTCTGCTGCATATTTCAAAGACAAGATTCAATGCTTTTCCATAACGATCACTTGGAGTTGTTATTCATTCTCAAGTCAACTGGAGTTGAAGCCCGCAACCTATTTTCCATGACGTCTGCATGCATTCACATTGGTCTAGTTGCTAATTGGGCTAAGTTATTTGTCCCATATCATGTAATTTGCAAGGCTTCTCATTCATGCGCTGCACGCGTTCAAACTGAGCTACTTGATTAATGTGTTGAAAAAGGGGTTTTTGTCCCACATTGTGGAATTTGCCAAGTAGCCTTGGCCAATACAACTATAAATACCTTGTATCTTATTCATGTAAAAACACACTTAGTTTTATTCTGTAATCTTTCTCTTGGAATAAAACTCTTCTTCCTCTGTTCTGTTTAGTTTTAGTTTTATTTATGTTCATGTTATTTAATTTCTGTTTTTCTTCTTCTTTAGCTATGTCTAGCTAATCCCCTTTGATTAGGGGGTGATGACGCTAATAGATATGATTCAACATGAATCACATAGCCAATAGATGAGGACTTTATATATGTAGATCTAGATCTGTTCAAGGGTTAAATCTGAACCTTCATATTCTATGTCGTTTAAGAGCTATGCTCCTTCATAGGATATATTCGTGTTTGATCTAACAATTATCAGATTTAGATCTAGTTTTAGGTTTTTAGAAATTAATTTGTGAATCTGTCCTGATAGTCTATGGTTGTTTAAGAGCTCAGCTCCTGCATAGGCTATGCTTGTCGTTATTTACTCATTTGTTTCTAAGAATCTATTTATCGTTGATTCGTGTTTGTGATAGAAACATGAATTAGATCTATATTTATTTGTTGGCTATTGATGAGTGTGAATCTAATCTATGTCATTATCCCCTAATTGCTTTCTCTTATTAGATAAATCTCTCTTCTTTATTTAATTGCTGTTATTTTCTGTGTTTTCAATCAATCAAAATCTTGGAATAACTTGATTGGATTTATTAATTAAAATATTTTTGGTCCCAGAGTTCGACACCCTCTACAACAATCCTTGTTTTTTAGGAAAGCCGAACGGATTTTACAGTTGTTTACAATTGTAAAATTTGTTCGCAAACAAATTTTGGCGCCGTTGCCAGGGACCAAAATAATTTTTATTTTATTAGAAAAAAAACACAAAATATTTATTTTATTTATTTTGTTTCCTTTTTTTTCTTGTATATATAGAAAAAATTTCTTGATTGATTTGAATTGGTATTTTTCAATGATACTCTAATCTTCCAACTAAGAGAAAAAAAAATCTTCCCATAATTCAGTTCAATTACCAGCCAATTTCGTTTATTTCTTTCCTTTCAAAAATTCTTTCTTACTTTTAGTACAATTTTGTTTCCTCCTATCATTTATTACTTTTCCTTCTACAAGATATTTCTTTCCTTTCATCTATTTACAATTCTAATAAAAAAACATCTCTCTCCAATCGCTTTATATTTCCACTGCAAAACCTTCTTTTCACTGCAAAACTCTTGCACCATACAACCCCCTTCCCATCTTATTACCATCCCACCATCACCACATTCACTACAGAAACCTCCCCCTTAACATACCACAACACCCTTTCATACAGCCCTCCCGTGCACAACCATCCTTTGACCACGCAAACAGTCACTGGCCAAAACGATCACTAGAATCACCATAAACCCACTGCCCTGTCAAACTGCCAACAACCATTTTCATCTCAAACTCCATCGTCACCAAAACCAGAATCCGCAACCTCCATTGATTTGCAATCAAGTCCACCTTTCAGACGCAAATTTCATTTTCCCCATCCTTTGCACAAATCCCCTCCACCACATTTGCCAAACACAGTACCCCATCATTCATTACCCAAACCTTTGAAATCATCCAGCACCTGCAAACACTGCTTAGCCAATTGTCGCACCCACATCCTCATACGTCAGACAAACTCCACAATCCAACATCTTTCCCTGCATTCTGACAAGTACACATTCATCCACAGTTTCTTCAAACCCTACAACATAAACAAACACAACCTCTTCTGCCAAAAACCTTGTCCCAAAATCTGACACTACAAATCTAATCACCAAACAATTCTCAGCAACTTCAAAAACTCAGTAATTCATCTGATACCTTCAAAATCTCATTTCAAACCGCACTGCATAGTAAAGCCAGCGTCACCTTGTCCTACCTCAAAGCCACCTCCCTACTGCGCCACGACCCCTTATCTAACCCTTTCCATCCTCACAAAATTTCGTTCAACGCACCGTCCTACCCCCAATTCTGATCAGCAAATCACGTACCCAAACCACAAAAATCAAAATCCGATCAACATCGGAACCCCTAACCCTCATCATCCCTATAGTTCAAAACTACTCTCCAGTCCGTTCTTCCCTTTTTCGCACCAAGCCCAACGCACAGCTCTCGAGACCTGAGTGCAAACCCCAAAGCAATCTAATCCCGTAATTCCACTTCAACCAGCAAATCCACTCAATCCGATTTTATTAGCTGCCTTCGAAATCAAATTGTATTCTTCCAATTTTTGAGTAGTGATTTTTTCAATCGATTTTGTTCATTCTCCTGGTATTTTGAGTCATGATTTGTATTTTTTTGAATCGAGGATTGCCCGACTTTTGAGGAGTTTTGCTTGCGTGTATTACTGACAGCTGGGTTATTCAGCTTCCTTTCAATTTGGGCTTGGGCCGGTTGAAATTAGTTGGGCTATTGGTATTTTTGTGTAATTTTATTCAAGCCTTTCAGTTTCTTTGAAGTTCATTTGTTTCACTTAGAAGGGGCCAAGAGTTCAATTGGTTTTAAAGCTTTTAATATTTGCACACTTTTCAGAAATCGTTTTTGGAATTGTGTTGGCTATTGGCATACAATTTGAAGAATTTTTGCTCTGGCGTTGTTTGAGTTATGTAATTTGAGTTGATTCATGTTTGTGACAGAAACATGAATTAGATCTATATTTATTTGTTGGATATTGATGAGTGTGAATCTAATCTATGTCATTATCCCCTAATTGCTTTCTCTTATTAGATAAATCTCTCTTCTTTATTTAATCGCTGTTATTTTCTGTATTTTCAATCAATCAAAATCTTGGAATAACTTGATTGGATTTATTAATTAAAATATTTTTGGTCCCAGAGTTCGACACCCTCTACAACAATCTTTGTTGTTTAGGAAAGCCGAATGGATTTTACAGTTGTTTACAATTGTAAAATTTGTTTGCAAACATGGTTGTTAGAGGTTCAGCTTCCACCCATTTTGTGAAGTAGTCCACGGCAACGATCGCATACTTAGCTCCTCCTCTGGCAATAGGTAGCACTCCAATAATGTCAATTCCCCACATGGCAAACGGCTACGGACTTACCATCGACTTGAGCTGAGTCGGAGGCGCTCTGGGAACTTTGGCATATCTTTGACATCTATCGCAGCGTCGTGAATAATCAGCCGCGTCTTTATTCACGGTAGGCCAGAAATATCCGTACCGTAGTATTTCCTTTGCTAGGGTTTGACCCCCAGTGTGATCTCCACACTCACCTTCATGTACTTCTTGCAGTACACGTTTAATGTTGTCGTGTGCGATACACCGCAATAGGGGCATTGAAAACCCTTGACGATAAAGGACGTTGTCCTGTAAAACGTATCTTGCAGCCTTGCGTCTTATAGCTCGTCTTTCGCTCTTTCTTAATGGGAGGGTTCTGTTCTTGAGAAAATTCTTAATTGATGTTATCCAAGACTCTTTTTCTGGTTCAACTTCCAAGGCTAGCTCTGTTTCCATTAAGTCGAAACTCGGTGATTCCAACACCTCTGTCGGAACCATTTCGGTTTCTTTAGGATTATCAGAGCTTGCTAGCTTCGCCAATCGATCTGCTTTCTGATTTTCCGTTCTTGGAATGTGTGTTAGCTATAATGCTCCAAACCTTCCAATAACTCCTTTACTTTTTTGAGATAAGTGATGAGTCGACGTCCTTTAGCAGCAAATTCTTCCCGAACTTGACATACAACTATCTTGGAATCGCAATATATATAGTATATATCTAGTGTCTTCACTCCCAAATCTTTAGCGAGTTTCAGCCCGGCAATCAGGGCTTCAACTCAGAATCATTGTTCGTAGCAGCAAATTCCAACTGTCATTCATAATAAATAGATCGTCCTTCAGGAGTTATTAAAACAACTCCGGCGCCGGACTTTCGATCGTTCTTGGCTCTGTCCGTATATAGTCTCCACGGACTAAGCTCCAAATCTTGATCCAAAGTAACTATCTTGTCACCCACCGTTTCCTCTTCGGGAATTGTAAATTCAGCTATGAAATCAGCCAATGCCTGCACCCTTATTGATCTTCGTGGCTGAAAGTTCAAATCAATTTGACTCAGCTCAATATTCCATTTAAGTAACCGCCCCGATGCTTCGGGTTTTTGCAACACTTGTCTCAAAGGTTGATCGGTATATACAACTATCGGGTGTGCCTGGAAATAATGGCGAAGTTTGCGGGAAGCAATCAGGAGTCTATAAGCAAGCTTCTCTATCTTCGGATAGTTACATTCTGCAGCAGCAAGTTTTTTGCTTACGTAATACACAGGTTTCTGGACTTTATCCTCTTCACGTACTAATGTTGCGCTGACGGCGTGAGATGATACCGCCAAGTAGACGAACAAATCCTCATGTTCCACAGGCTTTGATAATATCTGAGGCTTTTCCAGAAAATCTAATAGATTCTGGAACGCCTCCACATAGTCGGGAGTCCACTCAAAATTTCGCTTTCCCCGTTTTATGAGATTGAAGAAAGGTACACACTTGTCTGTTGCTTTGGAGATGAACCTGCCCAGTGCTGCAACCTTCCCAGCTAAGCTTTGAACATCCCTGATCTTTTGCTGCTCCTCTATATTCCGGATTGCTGCTATTTGGTCCGGATTGATTTCAATTCCTCTGGAACTCACGATAAAGCCAAGGAACTTGCCTGATACCACTCCAAAAGAACACTTCAAGGGATTCAACTTCATCCCATACCTTCGTAGTATTCCGAACATTTCTGCTAAGTCCTTCGTATGATCGCGAGATTGCTTGGATTTCACGAGCATATCATCTACGTAAACTTCCATGGTTTTCCCGATTTGATTGTAAAACATGCAGTTGACTAGGCGCTGATACGTGGCTCCGGCATTTTTTAACCCAAACGGCATTACCACGTAACAATACAACCCTAAGTCTGTGATAAAGCTCGTATGCTCTTGATCTGGTATGTGCATGGGAATTTGATTGTACCCGGAATAGGCATCCATAAAGGATAGAAGTTCATGCCAGCCTTCGAATCTACTAGTTGATCAATTCAGGGAAGAGGAAAGTTATCCTTCTGGCAAGCTTTGTTCAAATCAGAAAATTCAATGCATGTTCTCCACTTCCCGTTTGACTTTTTGACTAGGACAGGATTCGATATCCAGTCGGGATATTTTGAATCCTTAATGAATTCATTACCTTTTAATTTCTCTACTTCTTCTTTCAAAGGTGCTGACCGCTCTGGGCCTAACATCCGTCTTTTCTGCTTGACCGGTGGGTGCTTTGGATTAATACACAAAGAGTGGCTCATGATGGTAGGCGAAATCCCACACATGTCAGCGTGAGTTCAGGCAAGCACGTCCAGATTTTCCTTAAAGAAATCAGCCAATTCCCTCGCTCTAACTGGATCCAGTTGCGAGCCGATCTTTAGTACTTTTGTTGGATCTATTTCATCAATAGGTATATCGATTGTTATTTCGTTGGGAGTTGCCTTCCTATCCCCGGGTTCTCTATCCTCTCTGGGATCTATATCCTCGAGCATGTCTGAGGGCGACTCTCTTGGGGCAGGACCCCTTAATTGCTATGCTGAGGCCTCCTTTGAAGGGGCGGAATCATCCTTAGCATCTATGTTCAACCCCTTCATTAACATCTTTAACTCTGTCACGTAACAAGCTCGTCCCGTAGCTTGGTCGCCCCTCATCACCCCAGCTCCTGAGTCAGTCGGGAATTTAAGCAGCAAGCACCAAGGTGCAATACATGCCATAAATTCGGCAAGGTCTGGTCGACCTAGGAAGGCATTGTAAGGCGACTCTACATCCAACACTACAAATGGCAGGATCCTTACTCTCTGGCGATCTCCTTGCCCTAATGTGACTGGTAGTTCCACAAAACCCATCGACGCTGTAGATGCTCCGTTAAAGCCACGTATCCATCCTTCACATGGCTTTAAATCTTTTGCCTCAAGTTTCATCTATTCGAAAGCTCTCTTGAAAAGGATATTGACCGAGCTTCCATTGTCCACTAACACTTTATGGACTAAAGCAGGGCCAATTGTTGTGGTGATTACTAGTGGATCGTCGTTGGAGACTGAAGACCGGAATCATCTCTATTGCGGAATACGACGTCGTCTGACATTGTCTTTTGTTGTTTTGCTAGGGTGACATCATCGAGGCTACTGCACTCTCCAACCTCAAAATGCTTGGCGGCGTTGACGTACTGATCCATCGCTTTAAATCTACGACCAACTAGGTGAGTCCACCTATAATAGTATTAATGACGATCCTCTTGCCTTTTTGCTGGGCTGTGGGTTTCAAGGTAGACGGGTTGGAGTCCGGGGCTTGTCCCCCTTGCCCCCTGTCCCTTAGGGCGACTTTGTACTCGTCTAACTTTCCTTCTGCAGCAATTTTTCGACAATTTCTCTCAAATGACGGCATTCATTGGTGGAATGAGCGTGGGTTCCATGAAACAAGCAAAACTTTCCTGCTGCAATTTCTTTCTCAGTGGAGTCTCTGGGTGGTGGTTTTTTGTACTGCAATGTGCTATATGTGTCCAAATAAATATTCTCCAACGTATTATTTAACGGCGTATAATTTTCAAAAGTTTGAAATCTGGGTCTTTTATTAGAGCTATTCCATCGGTTTTTGTTCCTTCTATTGTCGTTCCCATCTCTGTTGCTATTACCATGTAACGACCACGGATTTCGCCCGACCCCAATCGATCGCAAGATCGATTAAAACCGTTCAAAACCCGCGTACGTTAACTTTGGGCATACAACACATCAGAACAAAAACACAGACTTTTATAACATCAATAATAAATGTTACATCAGAGTACAGAATATATCAGAGTACATCAATAAATAATACAGCGGAAGATATATTTACAATAAATTAAATACATTGCAGCGGAACTAATCTCAGCGGAAGGCCATCAGTAACTGGACCCAGCTTCAGTCTTCAATCCGGGATCCTGCTTAACTACATCTGCAAAAAGCTACTCAACTGCCCGTGTGGAAAGAAGGCACCCGAGTTTGCAAAGTGAAACAAACTACAGGTCAGTCGTGGGACTGGTGTGAGAATTCTATACTTAACTTAACTTATCTAATAAGTAAGCTAATCACAGGACCACGCCGCTAACGCGGAACGGGTTTACTCCATTTGATTGCCAGTGCATAAATAAAGTAAATCGTCAAATATCGTAATGCCTTTTTAGAAAAAATGAAACCATTATAAAACCCAAGTCCCATCACACAATGCAACGCAAACCAGAGGATAGGGTTTTACCTTATAATGGTCAAAAGATGCTTGATACGTAAAAAAACGATATTATTATTAGTGTGTATATATATATTTAAAACATTCAAATATAATATCAATCCTAGACGGCATAGGTACCATATACTATGTCGTCGTATATAAGTTTACAATCAAAACCGCAAGGGCGTATTGGGAATTGGGTTTCCATCATGAGTCGAGGCTAGGGGCAAGCTCCTCTCTGATTCGAGACACTCTAGCAAATGCCTTAGGATCCCCGCCAGTGAACCCTTGGATGCGGTAGGGCCGGTCCCCGCCTATCGGCAGTGGATTGGTTATGCCTGAACACACGCTTCCCGGTTCCTTTGAACCTATAATATGACCACTATCGGCCTTTAAAAATCCGAGGCACCTCAAAATCCATCATCCACATAAGTAAAATGTCAGGGCTGGTAGGTCACTGACAACACTCTAGCTAGAAAGAAACGTGTGCACTCCCTACGGTCCATATCCCGTTTTTGACTCATACCGGGGTGTGAGGCTCGCAAAGTCACGATATACACAAAGCTATGCCTAAAAAGACTATGCTTTGATCATCATCCACAAGGCCTGCTTTTCAACAAAGCCTTGATCATTGCATCTTGGCATGCCACATCATCACTCCATATCACACTACCAATCCTTTGCCGAAATATATGAACGGGTGTTAAGCAAGAGAATAAATTCTTCGCCACCAAACATCCATACATTCGACAGAAGATTAATAACATGATATATAATGGAGTACGATGTCAGACACACAATCCATTTATAAGCTTATGCTCTGGGTCTGAGCGAAAGCCAAACCCATACAAATCAACACTACGTCCGGGCAACTCCTACTATTGCCTTATCATGGTAGCGAACCATTCTAAGGCAACAGTCATCATCGTCCATTCGATGTGGAGATTTGACGGTCTTCAATCGTCGTCTTCCAATCTTGGATTATTAAACGTCGTTTAGTTATTTGGAATGAGATAAACTCGGACTTTCCAAATAGTCCTCGTATATATACATATATATATATATTTAAAATCCTTCTTACACATTAATCATTATTTTTATTAACGCTTCATTCCTATTTTAATTATTTAAAATAATTAAATTTTTATATAACGACGCCTTAAGTCCATGGGCGACTATGGCGCTGCATTCAACCAATTTTGATTTTTACATTTACCAGAATCTAACCGTTGGATCTTAACGTAATATATATCCTTGGAAAGATTTTTCCCAAGACGGTCCTAACGGTTTCAGTTTCAAGAAAATCTGATGGTCGGATCTTCTTGTATAGTCATTTAAATGTACGATTTCAAAACGCGAACTACCACGCCCTATTCGTTTAGTTTTAATTACATTTATATATAAACATAAACCGTTTAAATCTTTATTATAATGAATATTCTCAATCTTTATCCTTTCATTCCTTTTTATACAGTAAATTGTAAATCATACTTGAATGGTGAATTCTTCCTTTTTAATTCCTTTAATTTACGGTAAAATGTAAATTTTATTTCATCGTCCAATTCCTTCTTTTAATTCCATCCTTACATGTAAAATGTAATTTATAATTCATCGTTCTTAAGTACATATAAAAATATAAATTTTATTTACAAATGTAAATCCTACTTTTTATTTACATTATAAAGATGTAATCTTTGTTTACAATGTAAATCCATGCATTCATTTCATAGAATAAAATGAAATTTCATTCATGTGGGTTAAATTCATTCATAATAATAATATGTAATTTATTTCATACGATGAAAATTCATTCATAAATTACATGTAAAAATGTAATTTACTTTATGCGGTCTAAATTCATTCATAAATAACATATAAAAATATTATTTATTTCATACAATGTAAATTCATTCACACGTAACATATAAAATATTATTTATTTCCCATGCCAAAAATTCATTCTTTAACTTCAAATGACGATGCAATTTATTTTACATCATAAAGTTTCATTCTTTTACCTACAACGTAAAAATATTCACCTTTTTGTTTACGATGCAAAGATGTCAACTTTTTCTCTTTATAATGTAAAAATATCCCTTTTATATTTTTCAATGTAAAAGTATTATCTTTTCCATTTTACAATGTAAAAATATGATTTTTTTTTTCTATTTTACCATGTAAAAATAATATATTTTTCTTCGTTACGGTGCAAAAATATCAACTTCTTCTATATTCACCGTAAACACTCATCTTTTTATTTTTAATTTCAAAAAGATTGTCTTTTTACTTACATCGTCAAATTTCATCTTTTTATTTACAATAAAAATATTGTCTTTTTATTTTCAACGTAAAAAGATTGCCCTTTTTATTTTCAACATAAAAAAAATTCCTACGTTGTAATTACTATATAATTTACATTAAAATAATGTAAAATGTACACACGGTGAAATTCATACATATTTACATTAGGAAAAATGTAAATTTTCACTCTCCAATTACAATGTGAAATCCATTCTTTTTATTTCATTAAAAATGATGTAAATCTTCCTACGGTGATATTTCCATGTATTAACATTAAAAATAACGTTAACAAATCCTACGGTTAAATTCCTCTTAAATATTAACATTAAAAATGTTAATGACAACCCATAGTGTTATATTAACATTAAAAATGTTAATAGCGTCCTACGGTTAAATTTACTATTTAATTTACATTGAAAATAATGTAAATTTATGCATATGGGGAAAATACTTTATTTACATAGTAACATGTAAAATTTCATGTCATCACAAATTCTAATTTTAACCTACATAATAAAATGTATATCTTCATGACATTGCAAATTCTAATTTTAAATTTACAAAACAAAATGTACTTTTAATGTCATCGCAAATTCTAACTTTAAATTTATATACTAAAATGCAAAATTTATGTCAACGCCAAATTCTAACTATATTTTACATAATAAAATGTAAAATTTGTGTCAACGCCAAATTCTAACTTTAATTTACATAATAACATGTAAAATTTGATGTCATATAGTGAATTCTTTTTTTGTTTACATATAAAAAAAATGTAAATTTTGTCATATAGTGAAATTCCCTTTATATTAACATTAAAATAATGTTCATTCCCTACGGTTAAATTCACTATTAAATTTACATTGACAATAATTTAAATTCATACATGCGGTGAAATTACTCATTATTAACATTAAATAAAATGTTAATTTTGTCCTATGTAATAATTTTCATACATGCGGTTAAATTCACTATTTATATTAACATTAGAAATGTTAATAACATACTATGGTCAAATTACTTATTAACATTAACATTACTATTAATATTAAAAAAAATGTTAAATGCATTCTGCGGTTGAATTTTATACTTATTAACATTAAAAATGTTAAATTTACATCCTACGGTGAATTTTATAATATTAACATCAAAAATGTTAATTTACATGCGGTGAGTTTACTTCCTATTAACACCAAAATAAATGTTAAATTTTTTCTCTATTACCGTTTTACATAAAAAGAGAATGTAAATTTCATCACAAGTCACATAACAATATCCAGACACAACAACAGGATCAGATTCAATAACTAACATCGAAGTAATTTGCAAGATGGGATTTCACACAGCATATGCAAAATCAACATAGCATGGTTAAATAAATAACACATAATTAATTAATTTTAATTAATTCTTAATTCAAAATTTAAACCTTAAAATTTCAGATCTTATCTCATGTCATTCTAAGCAATTCAGATTCAACAACATACGGGGTGAATAGCTCAGATCTATGTTCTAAATATCATGTCTTTTTTTTAGATCTACGATCAACAACCATGCAAATAATAATTAAATAATTAAATTAAATTTAAAAAAATAAAATTCTCACCGCTGTTGGTTCTGAGATGAATCAAGTTTGGTCAGATTTGATGTTCGAATTCAAGACGGTTGCGGATCTGAAACATTCTACATGCAAATTCATATGAAAAATTAAAAAAACAGCTTTTAACAACTGTCACAGCCACGTTTATAAGCGTTACAAAATCTGAAGCTTTTACCTTTAGGAAAGTGTTCAAATCTTTGTTTTCAATTTGCCGGAGCTACGGTCGATGAAACGACGAACCGTTTGTTGGAGGTGGAAGAGCTTGGAGAGACCTATGGTCGGCCAGAAGGTGGAGGCACTCGGCGGCGGCGGCGGGGCCCAGGGGAGGCGCCAACGGCGGCTGTTTGCGAGGCTCTAGCGGCTTCGTCGAGGCACGGTTCGAGGTGATTCTTGTCGGAGATCGTAGAGCTCGGGAAGAGCTTCGAAACGGGTACTCACACGCTAAATTTCGTTGAAAAATGAGAGAGAAATCGAAGTTTGAATATTTCGGCCATGATGGGTTTGCGGCTCAGCAAATGACGGCTTTTTGAAGACGATGAACAGTGATTTCGGGTTTTATAATATTATATTAGGTTTTCCTAATCATTATTTAATAATTTAATTAGCCCGTTTTGGTCTGAACTCCGATTCAGGCCTGCTTACTGTCGTTCTTAAGGTTTTGACACCTTCTGAACGCAATGGGCTATGTCCCGGGGTCCAATTCCGAGGTCTGTTATGAGTTTTGGAATTATTACATTATTTTATTAATATTTTAATGTATACCGTACGTAAAATTCACCGAGGTCACAAATTAACTTCAAAAATTCTCGAAAAATATATTTAGCTATGTTTTGATGCTGTGGACCTATGAAAATTAATTTCGTTCGCTTCTGATCTCGTATGAATTTTTAATAAATTTTTAAATTCAAAAATTTGCCCGTTTACACTGAAAAATCAATTATAATTATATTTTAATTCTAAAAATTACCAAAAAATCATTTTTAGCTTTGTTTTGACGATACGAACCCAAAAAAATTATTTTCGTCGAATTCTGAGATTGTTTGAAAAATGACTATTTTTAAGGCCAGTATATTTAATATTAAAAATACATTTCTAAACAAATAATTTCCGAAACTCAAAATATATAAGTGTTTACTGTTTTGCAATGCAGAAACATCATTTCGAACTCAATGGAAGTGGTTTCGAGTCGAAATTCCTTTATATGCAAAAAGTAGCATTTTTGACCTATGCAAACTACCCAACGACCTTTCTAAAAATTGTATTGGCCATAACTTTTGATTTCCGCTATGAAATTTCGATTTTTCGGATTCGTTGGAAAGATATTTTTAAATAGATTCTAATATTTTTCGTTTCACTAAAATCCATTAAATCTTGCATCCTGTATGGTCAGTCAAAGTTCAAGTTTGACTTTTCCAACTACCGCGCTATTTCTAACTCTTTTTATAATTAAAATTAAATTATTCATTCTAACTTCGATTTGAATCAAATTTGTGATCATTATTATTTAAAATAGATTACTTTAAATATAAAAACTCATTAAAATCACTTAAAATAAATTTTAAATTGGCCCCCCAAAATTCAGGAGTGTTACATACCACCACTCTGGTTGCCAACATTTACTTCCACCTTCCCTGAACTATCACCAGATTGTTTCACAGCAACGTTACTCTAGACACCTTCCTTCGAGGCCCCTTCGGACTTTCTCTTCCGATTTGCCTTAGCTTCTTCTCGCCTTAAGCGGATATTAGCCTTTTCGTAGAACAATTCTCTAGTAGGAGGTGGTTTTCCAGCCAAGTAATCCCCGAACTCCGTGTCGGGATCTACCCCTTCTATCAAGGCCATCAGGATAGTGGGCTTATGGGGATCACTAACTTCGATGACGGCCAGGTTGAAGCGATCCAAATATGACTTCAAAGATTCTCCTGGGACCTGTTTAATCCATGACAATTCTATGACGGTCTTGGACTTTTGGGCATGGAGTTGAAATTGATTCATGAAGCGCTCACTCAATTCTGTGAAATTTGATATCGACCGAGGAGGGAGTCGTGTGAACCACATTAAGGCTACGTCTTCAAGATAGATTGGAAAAGCTTTGCATTTTACGGCATTTGGAGCTGCTGCTGCATTCATGAACCATGCATATCTCATCAGATGTTGCCCTGGGTCTGTTCTTCCTGAATATCGATCCATCTGAGGCAAGTTGAATCGCCGGGGGAACTGGAAATTCAGTATGTCATCTGTGAAGGGAGTATGACTTCGTTCAATGCCCCAATCTTCATTAGTATACTGCCAGCTTTCGGACATAATCTGGCGCACCATTGCCCATACATCGGCGTTTGTTAATGTCTGCACAGGCTCTCTAGATCTGATGTTCGGATTACCCCTGGGTTCCTGATCAGGGGATAACCTCCTGTTTCTGGCAGCAGCTGCTCTACGTTGCTCTCTGTGCTCCCGGTCGATCTCAGGAGGTAGAGGTTGGAGAAGCTGTTGCTGTGTGGGGTTGGTAATATTAGGGTCCCTGGGTAAGACGTGGGATCTGCGCATGGGTAGCAACATAGGCGGTTGCAGGGTCGGGTCGTCAGGGCCCAATACACGAGCATCGTCTTCTCGGGATCCTAAAGATACAAAAGTCAATTGATCGAGGTTCTGAGGTCGTTCAAGCGGTCTTCTCTCACGGGGGCGTTCTTCATCCGACGAAGACGAATCATCTGTAGGAAGGCGACGTGTTGGGTAAGGAGTCTTCTTCCTCCGGAGCTCCTGCAGTTCTCTACCCATAGTGATCATGTTTTCCTACGTGCGAAGGTTGTCACGCCTTTTGGCTTCCAATGCTTCTTTAGTGCTCTGTAGCATGTCAAGAAAACGTAAAAAGTCTCCCTGGGTAATGGGTGTAGATGGATCAGGCTGAACATTAGTCATCGTGGCTGGAATCGGAGCGTTGGAGGGAGCTCGAGTAGAAGTTCCAGCTTCATTCTAGTTCGGATCGGATCGGTTCACAGCATCCTGGTTGGGGCGGTTCGGATGGAGAGAGTGAGTGCCCTCGACCTCACTAGACCGGATCGGATCGGTGCCTTCCACCCGGTTCGGATCGGCGCCACCCATCCGGTTCGGATCCTCCTGATCGGAGCGGTCTGCTCCAGAGCTTTGAGCACGTGACCTTGTTAACACGATGTCTTGCTGATCTTCTCTAGCATCATTTCCCCTAGCGCCTTGCATTTCTTTTCCTTTGGTCTTAGCCATGATACTCTATTCTTCAACAGTTAGTCAACAAGTACTGAAAGAAGTCAGAGACAAGGGATTAACTTCTTTGAACTTGAAAGTCCAAATAGTAGAATGATAACCCCGAAAAGGCTGAGAATTCGAAGGGTTCTCAGTGAAAGCACCAAAATGTTAGACCTAAAATTGGTTCTAACACCCAAAAGAGCTATGAATTTAATGAAATAGAACTAAAAATCAACGAAGAACACACGATTTATAGTGGTTCGGCGTTAAAGAGCCTACATCCACTTTCTATTCTTTTAATTGATGATTTGAATGCAAATACAGCAATGATTCTCACTCAACTTCACAATTACAATGCAAAAACTCACTCAAATCTCTCAAGAATAGACTTTAAGAGATGATTTTGATCTGAATGTAGTTATGAAATTCGGCTATGGAGGAAGTTAGAACTGAGAATTTGCCAAAAGATCCCACCAAATGCCTCTTGATGGTGTATTTATAGGTGAAAAATCTCTTCGAAGTGGCTCCGGTTCGGAATTGCGTGGCACCCATCCCATGAGAGTCGGGTTCGGAGGCTTCCAGATGGTGACAGTGCATCGATTTAGTGGGAGATCGTGGGAGAAATGGTCATGCTTGGTCCGAGTCTTCAGGAAACGTGTGTAGCAACGGCCACAGGCTCAGAGAAAGGGGTTTGGATTGGCGCCTCCGATCCGATCCGATGAGGCCACTTGCTATCTTTTGATGTTGCTGACGTACTTCTCCGATCCGAACCGATATGGTTTCTGCGTCTTTGATCTCTACTTTTTTCCTGCGTTATCTCCCTCCGATCCGGACAAGTTGGTGGCTTTCTCACTGTTCGCTCTTTGTGTAGCCTAGTTCACAAAGTAGGCTAACAGATTTAAAAAGGATGCAGTTTTCGATTTAAAATCGAACAGAAGAAAGAAAAATAAACGAATGAGGGGAAGAAAGAAAATAAAGAGGAATAACGTAGTATCAACAACATTGTTTATAAATGGAGACGGGGAACATAAGTACGAGGACATTAATTCCCTGTTTTTCTTCGTGTTAAAGGAAAGGGACATCTCATACGTGAAATGAAGGAAGACAGCGATAGCTTAGGGTAGGTTTGTAGTGTCCTTTGTTAATTAACTTAGGAAGGAAGGAAATCATTTATAATTTATTTTATTTTAATTTTAATTCGAACCAGTACGATTTTTATTCAATTAAATATACCCCGTGATTTCGAACTCCTTTCTGAACACAACAACCGACATTTCTAGGGTTACACCACTATTCTGAACACATTGAAACATGTTTCGAAGCTCAATTCAATCATATGGATAAGATTTAAATTTAAACCGATATAAATTAAATTTAAATAAATAAATTACTTGATGATAAATTAATATTATTATTCTAATTCAAACAGAATTTTATATTGATCATCAGAACTGTTTTCAATTCAATTTTAACATTGAATTCAATTAAATTCATTTTTGTATTTGGATAATTATATATATTTGAAATAAATCGTATTTCAATTATTAAATCGATAACTCAATATAAAAATCAATTTATATTATTAACTCAATACTTAAAACCATATTAAATATTTAAAATTAATCGACCAAAAAATTCGGGTCGTTACACTTCCAGAGGCTCACACCCCGAAGAGAGGGTTGAGTCGATCAGTGGCACCCGCCCCAAAGGGGTATACATGTCGACCAAGCACATCTTACAACTTATCCGGAATACCCAACCTTATGCTACCCCTCGTTCCTCTCCACCGCTCAAAACGACATTTGCGCGGATATGTAATGATTTCTCTTACATCGATCGAAAACCATTTAAGGGCACCAAACCATTTTTGCAAGTTCAAGCCTGGATTCGAACTTGCGAGCATATATTTAGAGGGATGGAGATATCTAGTCATCGTTGTGTTCTCGTAGCATCGAGTATGTTATAAGGTCGTGCATTAGACTGGTATGTTCTTCTTATTGCGAACTTGATAAGTCTACACTTGAATGGAAGTAATTTAGGGAATGGTTTGAGCTTAAATTCATTTCGGAATCCGAGAAAGCAGTCTAGACTCGGCACTTTCTCGAGCTTAAGCAGTTGAAGATGTCAGTGTTTGGGTACATTTCTCATTTGAGGCCTTATCCAAATATGGCCTTGAGCATGTTAGCACCCTTTACTAGAAGAATCTCAAATTCATGACTAGCTTAGGAAGTACTTGAGGAAATTTCTTTTGTTCCAATTAAAGGTCTCCTTTGAATAGTTAATGGACATTGCGCATTATCTTGAAGCAGTCGAAAATGAAAAGGAGAGTGGCGATGAAATCAAATCTCATAGTGATTCATACAAAAAGAAATTTCAACCTTAATAGTCAAAGTTCATTCCTACAAAGAAAAGAAGAGGCCTTATTCCCATATTTCTCCTTCGAGTGCTACTCCTCACAAACATAAGCTATGTTATAACTATAAAGCATGAGATCATCTTTCTAGAGATTGCCCGAGTCCACTTTTGTATCAAATCTACCATCAAGAAGGTCACTTTTCTACTAGGTGTCCAAAAGCTCGTAGATGCCTACAACCTGGGATGGTTAATATAGTAAAGGGCTTAAGTGATTCACCTCAATAGTGAGGTACAATTTTATCTTGAGAAGTTCATTATTTTTCTGAGTTTATTTCTTTAGAGTTCAGTTGGATATGGATGTGTTGTACACATCTGTATCGGAAGGGCCCGAAGGTGTTCTTCCTACTTATGGGTGTGTTGTGTATAGTGATTTCTCTTAGGATTTTAAATCCTAAGCATTGAGGTGTCTGATTGGTGAATCTCCTGGGTTTTCCATGTGCCATTATGATGAGTCATTCCTGAATTTTGAAAAACTCCAGAAATTTTATCTCTGTGTTGGTTTTATTTAGTTGACCCATTGTCTTGGTGATTTGTCCTAAGCTGAGAAGTCGCATTGTCGATACTTGAAAATTTGATTAGGTGTGGTTGGTTATCCAAGTCAAGTTTGGGTTGTAATTGAAACCAAGAGAGAGTAAGTGGAAATCGTTATCTGACATATGGGTGAAAGTGGGTGAAGTAATCAGTGTGCGCAGCAGAAGCACATTGGTTGTTTCGGCTGAGCATGAAGATTTACTAATATGTTATAAAGATTATTTGAGACATATATTGATATAAATGATAAGGAGATAAATATAAGGGGTAGAATTGTGATCGGTTGAAGATAAAAAGCCTTTAAGTTATTTTGGGTTTTAAGAGTAGCCTTGATAAGTGAAAGGGAGATTATTAATCATGTTAATGTGCCAAAACGTAGTTTAAGAATTATAGCTGAGACAAGGGAAGCCTTGGGTCGATAGGGATTCCAAAACAACGTATGAGGGTTTATTGACATAAAAGATAATCCAAAAACATGGTTTTATTGTAAAGAATCAATTTACACAAAAAAGTTTTTAAAAAATATTTTGTAAAATTGATTTATAAATCTAGTTAATAAAATGGCTTTAGAGGAGTTTAACATTATTAAATATTAAGAAGTGACTTTTGAAATTTATTAATGATTTACAACAAATGTTTGGTAGACTTTAGGACTTCATATAATAATTAAAATGGATTTAAAGCATCGATTGAACTTTCATTTTAATTTTAATTTCAATCTTGGGATCTTGGAATTTAACGAAAAAATGACCCATAATTGTGAAAATTTTCATATGATATGTCTTGTAATTAAGTTTTGAGTAAAAGTTTTATTTCGGGAAACACAATTATTTTGCGACTAATTCCTATTAAGTGAATATTATGGAAACTTGGATTTTTTGGAAAATTAAGAAAATGTTAACCCAATCTTATGTAATTAATGTCTTAAGTAAACTAGAGTTTTATTAACTCGTCATCTTTTATAAATAATAGTTAAGTGGCTATTTGGTGTATATAATTATTTTGATATTTTTGTAATTCAGGAGATTGAAGTCAAATCCAACTATGTATGTAACAACCGGGATTTTCAACCATTGAATTTTGAATATTTAAATTTGTTTTAAATATTTTTATTTGAATTATATATAGGAATTATTTAATTAAACATAGTTTAAGCGTATAATTTATTATATAATTTAATATGAGCAAGTATAGTTGCGGTAGTTCGTAATTTACGATTTAAACTTCAACTGAATATACATAATCCAATATAAGTCGGATTTCTGTGAAACAAGAAACATTTGAATCTATTAAACTGTATCTTTCTAATGGAAGAGAAAAATTAGGATTTCGTATTGTAGATTTTGTTTTACGTCCAAATCAAATTTTCAGAAAGTAGCTGTGGAATCGTATATGAGCCATAACGGTTATTTGAATATAATTATATATTAAATTTGAATTTGGACAAGGTTCTTTTGAGACGTAGTTATAATTTAATTTTTATAATTTTACTATATTTTTAATTAATTAAATATGTAACTTATTATTTGGAGTATTTTGCACCCTATATCGATATTTCGGGATTTCATAATATAAGTTAAACTACCGATATTATTATATTTTTGGGATCGTGGCGTATTGCTTGTCACAATCATATTTTTATTTCTGTCCGGAGCCATCGATAAAGTAGAAAAAAGGGTAATGACTTAAATACACCACTTTATAGACAAATTTTGTTTTCATTTCGATGCTTGTTTCATCGTCCCATGCCGTAAATCACGCAGCTCATTTTCAAGGACCAAACAAAATTAAAAATATCCTTCCTTATACGTTTTAGTCATGCGGCCCATGTATATTTTATTTATTTATATTTTTTTCAATACCATGTTCTCCAATCCATTACTTCCCGTGCATGTCAAGCTTCCCTACATCTATGCGTCCCAAGTAAATTCAATGTCGTGCTTTCCACATTAATAAACCGTGCATGTTACGCAACTGCATTACTTGCTTGCCACGCTGACTAAGATACTTGCGTACCAAACCAACTGAAGACGTGCTACCCAGTCTATATTACCTTTAAAATACTAGGTACTTCATTTACTTTCTCCTTTAGAACGAAAAAATAAAGGGAACCAAACCAGACTCTTCCTCCACGAATGGTCCTCATCACCCCAAATAAATCTCCACCGATTTTTCCCTATCCATAATTCGACATGGGCCCTAAACGAAAAAGGCTCGCCTTAAGCACCTCTAGGTTCGGCCAAAGTTAGGGGAGGTCCGGTGACGGCGTCAAACGGCGGGGGCTTCGTGAAACATGTGGCGGTTTTGAGGTTTAGTGAGAGATGGATTTGCTAAATTGGAGTATGGACCTAAGGAAGTTAACGGAGGTGGAAGGCACGAGTATCGATGGAAGTTGATCGGTGGTCTGAGAAAGGAGAAGGAAACGGGGTTGAGTAAATTGAAGGAGTGAATGGTTTTGTCTGTAGTTGGATAACAGAAGGTTATTGGAGGAAAAGGGGGTTTAAACGAGTTGTGGCGTACTGGTATGGGGAGGAGGCGTGTTATTTGGGAAGAAAATATGGGATGCTGATGGTATTAGGATGGTGGTCAATTGGGAGAAGTCGGATCTGTTAGTGGCATGTTTTGTTCAAAGAACGGTGGAGGGATCGTGGCATGACAGTAAGGGGTTGAAACATTGGGTATTGTTTTTGTTTCCTTCTGGAAATTTATGTTGGTGGAAAAATGGTGCTGGGGGGTTGAATTCATTTTTATACAAGCAGCTGAAGCTTTATGAAGGGTAAGTTTTGACTGAAGGGTAAGTTTTGACTGAAGGGAGCAGTTGGTCTCGCTCTACTGAACAAAAAAGATGAATACGCTTTTCTTAAACATGATTAAGGTTACGTATTGAACTTATAGATTCAGAAGAAAAAAAATATACGCAGGACATGTTTCCCAGAACAAGCAGATGTCTGGAGGAAGAAGGAGCTAATCGCGACATTAAACTGTAGGAGGTAATTAGGCCGATCTTATTATACGTTAAACAAGGGGTAATTAATTAAACTAATTCTTAATTAAAGAATTAAGTTAAAAACAAATTTTAAATTTCTATTATGTCGTGAACAAGTGCACAGGTGTATTCAATTTCAGGCAATGTGAAAGGGAACGATTTAGTTTGTTGAGAAGTTCTTTTAACAGTACCGTTATTAAGGCCTTAAAATCATGGCTTAATGGTACGAATTTAGTTAAGGACAAAGAGGAAGTTTTGCATGATAGTTGAAGCAGACAAAGTATGGGAAATGAGTTGCTTTGGCAAACGTTGGGTTCCTAAGCACGGTGCATGGTATCGAACACAAGGAACGACCATGGAGAAAACGTATGGGCTTAACACATTATTATCAAAATAATTAATATATTTATTAAGAAATTAATTAGTTAATTTAAAACATATAAACTAAAACGTAGATAACCTTTTTTTCTGTAAACAGAATTGAACAATGTCAGTTACGTCAGAATCATCACAACGAAATTTTCATTGTGGGCCTGACGCGACGGAGAATAGAGATACTTGAATTTCATGATAAAATCAAACACTCTTTGATTTCAAACGAACCAATGGCAAAGCCGCCAACTGCTAAACAAGGTGAGTAAACTCACTAAATCTGTTTCGTTTATATTTTTATAAAGGAGTTTAAATTTGATTACAGTAAATTTTTATACTGTGCAATGGTTGTTTGGTTGAATAGTTGGTAAAATTGGTTGAAATGGTTGATATGAGTACATCGTTGATCCATTATTAGTTCTGATATTTCATATTGATGTGAAATAATATTATTGATGTTATTAACATCTGTGGATGCAGGGAAATAACTGGATTCCTCAACATTTTATTTACTGTTTTATTTATTTATGATATTTGATTGTGATTGATTTTGTTGTGGTTGAATTACACTGGCTCGATAAATTTTGGTATTTAAATACCGTAAAATATTTTAAACCATAGAAAAGAGATTTGAATTTTAAAAGGAAATTATTTCCAAAATAGAAATTAGATTTCAAATGGAATGGAAATAGAAACTTGTTTAAGGGAATCAAAACAAGAAGTTGTTTATAAATTAAGTAAAATATATATCATAGAATAAAGTAAAATATAAATTCAAGTTGAATTTATATAAGCAAAGTGGTAATCGGTGTTGATACAGATATTTGAAGTAGGATTTGAATGCAATAGTTGTAAAAGAAATTTGAGTGGGAAAATAGGTTTCGAAAGAAACGATGGGTTATATTCTAAAGATTGGAAAATAAAAATTAATTGAGATAAATCTGATGAAATTTTAAATAGGAATTCGGCGATGTCGAATTTTACAAATGATTTATGTCTCGGAAGAATATTTAAATCTTATTTAACATAAACCTATGAATTAATTTAAATACATTAAAAGGTCAATATTCGATTAATTCTATAGTTTGCAATAATATATCTAAAAGGGATTTATAGAAATCAAATTGAGTTAATTTCAGAAGTTAAAGAACGTATAGCTTGTAAATACATTTAAAGGAGAACTTGACTTGTTTAAAATAAACAGAGTTTATAAATGAACAACGGAGGTGTGTGCATCGCATACGGTACTTTATTTAAAACAGCTTTTATAGCGCTATTGTTATGATATTTGTTTTGTAAATATAAACAGCGGTTATAGCGTTGTTATTATAATATATGTTTTTGTAAATCTAAACAGCGATTATAATGTTACTGTTATCACAAATGTTTTAACAGCGATTTTAATGTTGCTATTACAATAAAAGCTAAACAGCGATTGTAACGCTGTCATTGAAAGAAATGTTTTATAAATCACATATTTGGAAACAGCGATTATAACGCTACCGTTATAATCAATATTTTTCTGTAAAAGAAGTGTGTTCTTAGATTGAATCCAAAAGTCACGTAAGCGATGAAGTTGTGAGTTTTGACTATTTCGAAGTTAAGAATGTTGTTCAATTAAGGTCTGAGAGGTAATTATACCCCAACTTGATTGACTTCCTGATTGATGGAGAAATGGTTGAGGTTCGATAGTGAAGATTGGTTAACATTCTGGTTAGTTAATAATTGGTTAATGTTTTAAGTTATAATAACGATGTTTATAACATCGTGTTAATTTAAAAGAATTTGAAATGTTTTTCCCAATAAAATGAGAGATATTTTCTACGTATAGAAAATGAAATGAATTGGTCAATGAGAAATTAAGAAAGAGAATTTGGAAATATTTTCCAATATTAATGCGGCATATTTTCTGAATATAGAAAATAAGGATTCGCTAATATATATATATATAGAAATGTTTTCTAAATGGGGAAAAGGGATATTTTCTCGAATAAAGAAATTACTTATTGGAAATGTTTTTCAAAGAATCGAAAGGGAAATCGAGCTTCAAAAGGTTGCGAAAGATAGGGAAACATGAACTTGAAATAATAATATAATCAGGAATTGATTTAAAAGGGCCCAGTGTTGTTTGATGCTTGATCGGTAGAATTTCGAATTGGAAATAGGACCGTTGATCGTATGGATGTTTCTTTGATAGTTAAATCACCGACTATCAAAGTTTTGATTTATTTTATACCTCCGTTGTCAATATGGAGAGACCGGGATCAGATTTAATATCTCAAAATCCCTCCGTATTGGCATAAGCATTACGAATCAACTTATGTTGAAGAGATTATGAAGACGGAGAAAAATGCAAAGGCTGTTCTGTTAATTCAAACCTCAAGCCTCACAACCCGGAATTTGACAAAAATCGGGTAGGTAGCATGGCTATGTGGGTCGCACCCATTAGGATGTACAATCACCTATCTAGAGCAATTCCATTTGCTTCTTTAATCTATTGATGTTGTCCCTTTTCGGGAAACGGTTGCTGATCCGAACCGTTGGTGATATACATTCGATACACTCAAGCGAAATGAGTGGTTGGTCATGTGTGGGCCGGTGTAACGACCCGCCATTTTGACCATGCCGAATTGACAAAACATGTCAACTCGAAACGTCCAAAACAACATATTGTTATTAGCTTCGGGGTAAACAGAATAAATCACAGAATCACAAATCATAGATATAGAGCAATATAATATCTCGCAGCGGAAAATACAAAATACTATAGTAGTTCATGAAGCTACTAAATAAATTTACATCAGAGTTTACATAAATAATGCAGCGGAAAACTTAAACAATAAATTTCAGATACATAAATAAATGATAACAATCTGAAATAGAAACGACAGAAATAGCTGGATGACTGGACCAACAGAAGAGGTAGATATAGGTGAGCAATCCAATATAAACTCCAACTCCGAAAGTGAATCTCAAAAGTTGTAATACTCGATCTGACCCGAGCAATAATGCAAACAAAACAACTCGGATCAGGACTAACATTCTCGTGGAAGTAAATCAATTCAAATGAAATGTTCGATGAAATGCAATCAGTAACTTAAAGGATGATTGGGATCACCATCCTCTAAGGATCCGTCAAACTAATACTATATAATATAATACGCTATATACAATAGTGTCTATCAGTAAAGTAAAATATCAAAATAGCGTAAGCGGGATTACCATTATTACCCTTACACCGTTTATATATTCCCATAGTATATACAGTACCGTAATTCCTCCATAAACTGGAGGTTGATCAGAGGGCACTCCATATAAAACAGTACAAAACAAAATCGTAGTGGGCTCGTATAAGGCATGTGACAAGGCACGCAAGGAATGCCAGGGTGGATTCACCATTTGAAGAAGTGTGCTCGATAAGAGGTATGACCTCACTTGGTCCGTGCATAGCTCCTGTTTTAGCCACATCAAGCTGACTCAAGGTAGGCAGGGTCTCGTAATTAATATGAAATAAAATGAAATGGAGTCGTTCGCCAAATCGTCCCCTTCATTCTGGAACTCCACCGCGTACACAGTTGTTAAAGTGGTTTTCGGTATTGGCAGAGAGTATGACAATATCCGATCCCGGTCTCTTTAACAACCAATCGTTTACATTTTTCACACCGTGGTCATATTTTTTTAAAATCACTTTATAAAATAGTTTATACGAATTATCGTATTCATATACAAAAAATCAAAATTAAATATTTACTTCGAATATATTAACTTTTGAAACACATCCACGTAAATCGAATCGATTTAGAAAATCATATCATAAAGGTCTCGAAATATAGTATAAACTAATACTATAATATTTAACTTCGGTAATATCTTAGTTTCGGATTTATATAACGATCATCTTTCCAAAATCAACTTATAGTCATATATTAAAAGATCCAGAATATCGTAAAAAAAATCAAGACAAAATTGTTTTAACTTCGAAGATATGTAGTTTGATTTATGCTCGGTGAAACTCATTCAAATTATTCAAATAATTCAATTCCACCTTATTAAGAGTTCATTTAAGTCGATTCAAGAAATTCAACATTTTTGGCTCCAATTAAATATGTATTCGATTCAAATCAAAACTTATATTTCAAATCAACAAAACATACCATCTCTTACAATTCAAGTTGTATATTTCAATGTCGTCGCTTATAGATTCAAATCATACGTTTTTAAAACCATTCTTATAAATTCGCTTTCACAAATTCTTAATTCAAACCAAACAATTTATAAAAACAATTCTATATATAATTTTTTATATATATATATTCCAATTCATATTCAATCACTATAAAATCGAATTCATTTCATGTCAGCTATAATTCAAATTAATCGCAATTTAAGAACATTTCTCATAAGAATTCAAAACCAAATTCAAACTCACATTCAATTGATTTATAATCAATTTCATTCCTTAGATTTGGAAATTCAATTTCAAAACAAATTCACAATTCAAGTTCATCTCTCGTAAGCCTATCTCGATTCGAAAACAAATTCATTTCTTATATCCGTTCATATGTTAAGTCAAGTATCATTATATAAATTTCATATCTTAAATCCCGAATTCGAATCGTGAAACCTTAACCTATTCAACTTTTAGTGTATTATTAAAGTTTGTAAGATATATATAATGAAAAGTATAATTTTGAAAATATATATAAGTTTATAAAATTCTAAAATAAATTAGAAATAGATTATAAACATATATAAGTTCAAAATAGTATAAAATAGATTTAAAAGAAATATTTACTATAATATAATATATAAAAGGTTTTTTTTTAAAAATATTTATATAATTAAATTATAAAATTATAAGTTAAAAATCCACTTCCAAATCATTTTACTTCAAAAACACGACCAACGGTGTCCGTATATAATTTTCTGCCCTATGGTCAAGTGATACGGATATTTATCATTTCAAACCGCAATTTATAAAATTTCAACGGGTCTATCATTTCAATCAGCGATCCCAAATTCAGAAAAATCGTTCAGGTCTATCATTTCAACCCATAACGATTTTTCCCTATTCTAATGTCCGTTTGGGTATGTATCATTTCAAACCTTAGTGATTTTTCCTAAACTAGGGCATCAACAATCACAAACAACAATCACATAGCAACAGTCACAATATAAAAAATCAGTGAACCTACGTGTCATATAAATATCGTGTCACATATGAAAGTGTACATAATAAACAAACAATTTTTACTAGCAGCCCTATACATTTCATAACAGTTCAAATGGTTGATCTAACCTCCATGAAATAAATGTGAGTCAGGTGTGAGATAAACTCACCTTTCGTGGCACAGAAATGAAGACAATAGACGGACTGATACCGAATCAACCGCCGACTTCCAAGCATGATTCAGAATGGATCCAACTCGATGATCACTCAATATTCTTTTATTTAATATGAAGGGGTTGGGGAATTTCTCAACTGATCGGTACGTCTATTGGGTTTTGCAATTGTTCGGCTATTTGGTTTTAAATGGTTTCGAAACTCAACACTAAACCCGACTCAAAAATAAACGCAATAAATTTTATAAAAATAATATATATATATATACACACACAATAAAACTTATAATTTATATATATTATTTTTAAAACCACACACACCAAAACTGTATGATATCATAAATAACATAACGCAAACTAAACCATTATATATATTATCAATATTAAAACACAAACACTCAAGAAAATATAAAAGCACAATAAATATCTCACTCACGCACAATACACAAACTACACACACAAATATACTGGCACGCACACATAATTATTACATGCACACATTCACAGAACAAACTGTACACACGCCCACAAGCGAACTCACGCAAATACAAGGCAAGGACTCACACAATACACCATGCTAAACCCAAACAAACAATTATACATACACCCATACCAATATAGACACACGTGGGAAGGCAAAAAGGCAATGCGATGGAGAAAGGAGGCTCGCTGGTGGTCAGTTCGGGTTCGGATCCGCGGGTCGACGCATGCGGAGGCAGCGGTTTCGGTCGGAGCTGGCTTGGTTCAGGGGAAGTCCGATAACAGGTGAGGTCGAGCTTCAGGGGGGTGGCGATGGACGCTGATGAAGGCGGAGGGCGAGTGGTTTCAGTTGCGGATGGTCGGCATCGTTTAGGGCGGGAAGGGAAGAAAGGCGGAGGAAAAGGAGTTGAAATGGGGATGCCGTATATGCTGTTGCAATGGGATGGGAAAAATTGATGGGGAAAAGCTGCTGCTGTTCATTGATCTTTCACGAAATAGAAATGAAGATGGAGGAAGAACAGAAGTGGTGTGGGTAAAAGGAGATGGGAGGACTGGTTATTAAAGAGGAAATCCACTTTTGTTTTATAAAATTTAAAGTAGATGAAGTGGATGCGTTCAATCCAAGGAAAAGTTGAGCGGTTCTATCTCGAGGCTAACACATTTTGGAATTTTGAAAATAGAGAACCGGATGAGCAAACAGTTTTTTTTATATTTATTTATATAATATATATATGCATTAAAAGCATCCTTCTTTCTTTAATGTACATTCATTTAAAACGTTGCATCAGGACTACAAACAAGTAAATTGCTTGGAAAGAAAAGTGAACCGGAAGGTGTGGGGTGCCAAGTAACATGAGGAACGATTCTTTTGTTTGTTAAATACACAAAGATTTGAACGTTTCTTTGGGAAAATACAAGGTAACGATTTGAAATATTTTGGATGGCAATGGTTTAAATGTTTGAAAAGGTAAGCCGATATTACATTAAAAAAAAAGTAGCAACGTTGGATACTTGGATGGTGAAAAAGTAAAAGGGCGCATGTATTGGAAATTCCAAATGAAAGTGGAACTTACATGCACGCATGGTTATAAAAGAATGAAAGCATGCATTAAATATTGAATTAAGGGTGACATGAATGCATGGAAACATTTAGCATGAATTTGCACATGTAAACACTACGTATGTGCATGGTAATCAAATGGACACAAAGCATGTATGTTGGAAAGGTTCCCTTTTTTTTAATGGTTGAAAAACGTTTTGCAAAGAGTGTCAAAATGTAAAGAAATAAAAAGGACGTAGCAAGCATACCTTTGAATGCAATTGTATTTTTTTGAAAAAAAAGTGTCCACTAAGAAAATTAAATTAATGAGTGGTTTAATAAACTAAAATGACGGGTTTTGCAGACCCAAAATGATTAGAAAAGTATGTAAGATCGGAAAAGGGACACATCGAACTCAAATGGCTTTGTTTCAAAAATGAACCGCACAAGCCTTTTCGTTATTTTAGCACGATCCGAGCACCGAAAATGAAAAATAAATATATTGTGATAATTAGCGCGACAAGACGGACACAACGGTATATAATTTGCAGTGTCAGGATGCTCCGTTCAAAAATGCATTACGGACCCCTTTAAACGTAAAATTCGCGTAGGAAAACGATTAAACGGAGGTTGAAACGTCTGATTTTTACGAAACGAGTTTGACCGTTGGATTCGTGACAACAAATAGAATATTTTTCATGTTTTCCCGAACTGATTTCGAAGAGATTTTAAAATCGCTCAAATTTGAACTGATATGCGCAGCTTAGCCCTGAAAAATGCGCGATCGACAAACATTCAAATTTTCCAATGAAATTTTCACAGTGGCTATATCTCACTGTACGTATTTCAAATTACAAATTCCCATTATGGAAAACGATAGAATATTTTCAAAATAAAAATATCGATTTAAATCGGAATTTAAATCGGAAAAAAATAACGGGTTGTTACAGCCGGGTTACAAGACTTTCTTGTTGAACCCAGTGTATTCGTCTCTAGAGATACACTATCGGAAGGTGGTCCCATACCTTGTCATGTTGGAAATCCAATCTCCAATAAGCGCCTTGTGGTTTTTGATTTTATATTATATATGGAGCGTGAGATGCAAGTGTTCCGTTAGATTTTATTTATTTTATGTAGACACTATTATAATATCACTAGATTTGATATCAAAAATATTTTTGGTTATCGTAAGGTAAAAACCATCCGTGTTTATGTGTGGATCGGTCTTACGATTATCATTTCTTTCGAAAGGATTTTTGAAAGTTAAACCAATGTTTGGAATTTACTCACACCAGTCCCACGACTGACCCAGAGTTTATTTTGTTTTGTTTTCCCTAAACTCTTGGGTGCTCAAATTTGTACGGGCAGTCAAGTAGTCGGGATTTTTCAGATTCACTTGGAGGAGCTCGAAGCAAGAGGCTTCATCAGTTAGCTATAGACTATCATATTTTCCACTGTGTACTATGTTGTATCTGGAAACAAGAGTTTATAACTGTTCCAGGAATAACTGTTGTGCTATGATAATGGTATGTATATACAGTTACTGATTTGTAATTCAAAAGTTATGTTATTTAATATATTTTATTCGTTCCGCTGTGAGTTTGTGATCTTCGTTTTCTTCTATTCTGATATTTCTTTCTTTCTATTTCTCATCCTCTAACTTCTTTCTAATAATGATTCGTATTTCTTTGCAATTTGGGTTGGATGTGTGGTGTAATTAGTCGACTCAAAGAGTACAGAAATTCGGGTCGTTACAGTTGGTATCAGAGCTGAAGGTTGAGTAGTAACCTTGGCTCTGTGGCGTGATTCAATGGGGATAGGGCTTGTCATTCCCTAGATTAAATTTGAGTGTATATATATGAGCGCGTATTTGTAGATTGGATATAAGATTGTTTTATATTATGTTGACTGGTTAGTCGAGTAGTTTATGAATTTTGGTCGATAGAGGATGTACAACTGTGTCGATAGGTGTTTCTATACTCTCGAACCAAACAATTCGATACAGTACTGTTTTAAAGTAGGTAAATGATATAATTTTGCCCAAGAATTATTTTGATATAAAAGGGATAATCTCTGAATTATTATATATAAATGTGTTGATTGTTATTACAATTAAACATAATTATAAATATTGAAATGGTTATATAGAACCAAAATGAATTTGTATAAGAATGGAATATACAAATAAGATGAACTGAAATTAAATTCAAACCATAATTTGAATTTAAATCCCGGGTGTTTAGGAAATATTTCCTCAAATATTATGAATATAGCATTTTTTTTGAAGGATTATCGAATAAGAGAAATTTCAAATGGATTTTAAAAGGGATTAAGCACTGAAATCAGTTCAGTGGCGAGAAAATAGTACGGATAATGGGTCGCGATATTATCGGTATTCATTTTCAAGTTTCTGAATGACGGATTGCTACCATAATGATTTGGGAATGAAAAATTTGTTTGAAAGGGACATGATGATTTAGAAATTCAAATGTTTTGAATTGATTTGATTATAAATATATGTGTATAAATAAATACATATGATTTCAAACTAATTTGAAATAAAAGCCGGAAATTTGAATTCTGAATTTCTATTTAACCATTATAAGTTAAATAAATTAAAATGGTACAAGTAAATCGAATAAATAAAATTTAACTTAAGTTAAAAAGGTTGAAATTGTAAAAGTGAATCAAATAGATTGGAATTTAACTTGGGTCCAGTTAAATGAAATTGGATCGAATTAGAAATAATTCCGATGAAATTAAATAAAGAGAGATGTTGATATTCGAATTATTAATATGAATTCGACCTATGTATAAACAAGTTGAATAAATATGGGATGCTGTTGTTTGGGATTAAAGTGTGATGGAATTGAACTCAAGCAGGATAAGGGGGTTGATTTTTGAAAACAGAACTCAGTTTGGATTAGTGAATGGAAGTGAACTAATCAGAAGTTGATTAGAGATTTAAGAACCGGAAGTTGGATTGATTTGAAACCAACTGGAAATGGATATATGTTTGCTGAGCAGATATTGAATGGAAGCAAATGCAAGAGATAGAATTATGCCCAACAAAAAGGTACATGTTTACAATATTACTTGGGTTTGATGATTTTATGAGCCTATGGGGCAAGCCGCTTGGCTTTTTGATTTTATTTTGGACTGGAGACGCCTAGATAAGCGAGTTGTGGTTGTACCGATTGAGCCGTGCAGAGAAGATGCTGCCGAAATTTTTAGAATTTAAAGTGTTAGAAAATTTTCAGAATTTTCGAAAATTTTCGTTAGTAAGAACAAATTAATAATTTAACTGAAATAAATTGATCCAGCTAAACTGAAGTTAAGAATTGAACAAAAAGGAATTTTGGACCTAGTTAATAGGGAATGTAGCATCTTTTCCTATCGTAGCAATTTCGAGGACGAAATTATTTTAAGGGGGAAGGAATGTAACGACCCGGATTTTCAGCCGTTGAATTCTAAATATTTAAATTTGTTTTAAATATTTTTATTTTAGTTATATATAGGAATTATTTAATTAAAAATAGTTTAAGCGTATAATTTATTATATAATTTAATATGAGCCCGTATAGTTGCGGTAGTTCGTAATTTACGATTTAAACTTCAACTGAATATACAGAATCCAGTATAAGTCGAATTTCTGTGAAACAAGAAACATTTGAATCTATTAAACTATAATTTTCTAACGGAAGAGAAAAATTGGGATTTCGTGTTGTAGATTTTGGTTTACGTCCAAATCAAATTTTCAGAGAGTCGCTATGGAATCGTATATGAGCCATAACGGTTATTTGAATATAATTAAATATTGAATTTGAATTTGGACAAGGTTCTTTTGAGACGTAGTTATAATTTAATTTTTAGAATTTTACTGTAATTTTTAATTAATTAAATATGCAACTTTTTATTTGGAGTATTTTGCACCTTATATCGATATTTCGGGATTTCATAATATAAGTTAAACTACCGATATTATTATATTTTTGGGATCGTGGCGTATTGCTTGTCACAATCATATTTTTATTTCTGTCCGGAGCCATCGATAAAGTAGAAAAAAGGGTAATGACTTAAATACACCCCTTTATAGACAAATTTTGTTTTCATTTCGATGCTTGTTTCATCGTCCCATGCCATAAATCACGCAGCTCATTTTCAAGGACCAAACAAAATTAAAACTATCCTTCCTTATACGTTTTAGTCATGCGTCCCATGTATATTTTAAATTATTTTTTTCAATACCGTGTTCTCCAATCCATTACTTCCCGTGCATGCCAAGCTTCCCTACATGTGTGTGTCCTAAGTAAATTCAATGCCGTGCTTTCCACGTTTATAAACCATGCATGTTACGCAACTGCATTACTTGCTTGCCACGCTGACTAAGATACTTGCGTACCAAACCAACTGAAGCCGTGCTACCCAAGCTGTATTACCTTTAAAATACTGGGTACTTCATTTACTTTCGCCTTTAGAATAAAAAAATAAAGGGAACCAAACCAGACTCTTCCTCCACGAATGGTCCTCATCACCCCAAATAAATCTCCACCGATTTTTTCCTATCCATAATTCGACATGGGCCCTGAACGAAAAAGGCTCGCCTTAAGCACGTCTAGGTTCGGCCGAAGTTAGGGGAGTTCCGGTGACGGCGTCAAACGGCGGGGGTTTCATGAAACATGTGGCGGTTTTGAGGTTTAGTGAGAGATGGAGTTGTTGAATTGGAGTATTGACCTGGGGAAGTTAACGGAGGTGGAAGGCGCGAGTATCGATGGAAGTTGATCGGTGGTCTGGGAAAGGAGAAGGAAATGGGGTTGAGTAAATTAAAGGAGTGAATGGTTTTGTCTGTAGTTGAATAACAGAAGGTTATTGGAGAAAAAGGGGGTTTAAACGAGTTAAGGCGTACTGGTATGGGGAGGAGGCGTGTTATTTAGGAAGAAAATATGGGATGCTGATGGTATTAGGATGGTGGTCAATTGGGAGAAGTCGGATCTGTTAGTGGCATATTTTGTTCAAAGAACGGTGGAGGGATCGTGGAATGACAGTAAGGGGTTGAAACGTTGGGTATTGTTTTTGTTTCCTTCTGGAGATTTACATTGGTGGAAAAATGGTGCTGGGGGGTTGAATTCATTTTTATACAAGCAGCTGAAGCTTTGTGAAGGGTAAGTTTTGACTGAAGGGAGCAGTTGGTCTCGCTCTACTAAACCTTGAAGATGAGTACGCTTTTCTTAAACACGATTAAGGTTACGTATTGAACTTATAGATTCAGAAGAAAAAAAATATGCAGGACATGTTTCCCAGAACAAGCAGATGTCTGAGGAAGAAGGAGCTAATCGCGGTATTGAAACTGTATGAGGTAATTAGGCCGATCTTATTATACGTTAAACAAGGGGTAATTAATTAAACTGATTTTTAATTAAAGAATTAAGTTAAAAACATATTTTAAATTTCTATTATGCCGTAAATAGGTGCGTAGGTGTATTCAATTTCGGGCAATGTGAAAGGGAACGATTTAGTTTATTGAGAAGTTCTTTTAACAGTACCCTTATTAAGGCCTTAAAATCATGGCTTAATGGTACGAATTTAGTTAAGGACAAAGAGGAAGTTTTGCACGATAGTTGAAGCAGACAAAGTATGGGAAATGAGTTGCTTTGGCAAACGTTGGGTTCCTAAGCACGGTGCATGGTATCGGACACAAGGAACGACCATGGAGAAAACGTATGGGCTTAACACATTATTATCAAAATAACTAATATATTTATTAAGAAATTAATTAGTTAATTTAAAACATATAAACTAAAACGTAGATAACCTTTTATTCCGTAAACAGAATTGAACAATGTCAGTTACGTCAGAATCATCACAACGAAATTTTCATTGTGGGCCTGACGCGACGGAGAATAGAGATACTTGAATTTCATGATAAAATCAAACACTCTTTGATTTCAAACGAACCAAAGGCAAAGCCGCCAACTGCTAAACAAGGTGAGTAAACTCACTAAATCTGTTTCGTTTATATTTTTATAAAGAAGTTTAAATTTGATTACAGTAAAATTTTATACTGTGCAATGGTTGTTTGGTTGAATAGTTGGTAAAATTGGTTGAAATGGTTGATATGATTACATCGTTGATCCATTATTAGTTCTGATATTTCATATTGATGTGAAATAATATTATTGATGTTATTAACATCTGTGGATGCAGGGAAACAACTGGATTCCTCAACATTTTATTTACTGTTTTATTTATTTATGATATTTGATTGTGATTGATTTTGTTGTGGTTGAATTACACTGGCTCGATAAATTTTGGTATTTAAATACCGTAAAATATTTTAAACCATAGAAAAGAGATTTGAATTTTAAAAGGAAATTATTTCCAAAATAGAAATTAGATTTCAAATGGAATGGAAATAGAAACTTGTTTAAGGGAATCAAAACAAGAAGTTGTTTATAAATTAAGTAAAATATATATCATAGAATAAAGTAAAATATAAATTCAAGTTGAATTTATATAAGCAAAGTGGTAATCGGTGTTGATACAGATATTTGAAGTAGGATTTGAATGCAATAGTTGTAAAAGAAATTTGAGTGGGAAAATAGGTTTCGAAAGAAACGATGGGTTATATTCTAAAGATTGGAAAATAAAAATTAATTGAGATAAATCTGATGAAATTTTAAATAGGAATTCGGCGATGTCGAATTTTACAAATGATTTATGTCTCGGAAGAATATTTAAATCTTATTTAACATAAACCTATGAATTAATTTAAATACATTAAAAGGTCAATATTCAATTAATTCTATAGTTTGCAATAATATATCTAAAAGGGATTTATAGAAATCAAATTGAGTTAATTTCAGAAGTTAAAGAACGTATAGCTTGTAAATACATTTAAAGGAGAACTTGAATTGTTTAAAATAAACAGAGTTTATAAATGAACAACGGAGGCGTGTGCGTCGCACACGGTACTTTATTTAAAACAACGGTTATAGCGCTATTGTTATGATATTTGTTTTGTAAATCTAAACAGCGGTTATAACGCTGTTGTTATAATATATGTTTTTGTAAATCTAAACAGCGATTATAATGCTACTGTTATCACAAATGTTTTAACCGCGATTTTAATGTTGCTATTATAATAAAAGCTGAACAAGGATTGTAACGCTGTCATTGAAAGAAATGTTTTATAAATCAAATATTTGGAAACAGCGATTATAACGCTACCGTTATAATCAATATTTTTCTGTAAAAGAAGTGTGTTCTTAGATTGAATCCAAAAGTCGCGTAAGTGATGAAGTTGTGAGTTTTGACTATTTCGAAGTTAAGAATGTTGTTCAATTAAGGTCTAAGAGGTAATTATACCCCAACTTGATTGACTTCATGATTGATGGAGAAATGGTTAAGGTTCGATAGTGAAGATTGGTTAACATTCTGGTTAGCAAATAATTGGTTAATGTTTTAAGTTATAATAACGATGTTTATAACATCGCGTTAAATTAAAAGAATTTGAAATGTTTTTCCCAATAAAATGAGAGATATTTTCTACGTATAGAAAATGAAATGAATTGGTCAATGAGAAATTAAGAAAGAGAATTTGGAAATATTTTCCAATATTAATGCGACATATTTTTAGAATATAGAAAATAAGGATTCGCTAATATATATATAGAAATGTTTTCTAAATGAGGAAAAGAGTTATTTTCTCGAATAAAGAAATTACTTATTGGAAATGTTTTTCAAAGAATCGAAAGGGAAATCGAGCTTCAAAAGGATGCGAAAGATAGGGAAACAGGAACTTGAAATAATAATATAATCAGGAATTGATTTAAAAGGGCCCAGTGTTGTTTGATGCTTGATCGGTAGAATTTCCAATTGGAAATAGGACCGTTGATTGTATGGATGTTTATTTGATAGTTAAATCACCGACTATAAAAGTTTTGATTTATTTTATACCTCCGTTGTCAATATGGAGAGACCGGGATCAGGTTTAATATCTGAAACCCCTCCGTATTGGCATAAGTGTTACGAATCAACTTATCTTGAAGAGATTATGAAGACGGAGAAAAATGCAAGGGTTGTTCTGTTAATTCAAACCTCAAGCCTCACAACCCGGAATTTGACAAAAACCGGGCAGGCAACATGGCTATGCGGGTTGCACCCATTAGGATGTATAATCACCTATCTAAAGAAATTCCATTTGCTTTTTTAATCTATGGATGCTGTCCCTTTCGGGAAACGGCTGCTGATCCCAACCGTTGGTGATATACATTCGATACACTCAAGCGAAATGAGTGGTCGGTCATGTGTGGGCCGGGTTACAAGACGTTCTTGTTAAACCCAGTGTATTCGTCTCTAGAGATACACTATCGGAAGGTGGTCCCATACCTTGTCATGTTGGAAATCCAATCTCCAATAAGCGCCTTGCGGTTTTTGATTTTATATTATATATGGAGCGTGAGATGCAAGCGTTCCGCTAGATTTTATTTATTTGATGTAGACACTATTATAATATCACTGGATTTGATGTCAAAAATATTTTTGGTTATTGTAAGGTAAAAACCATCCGTGTTTATGTGTGGATCGGTCTTACGATTATCATTTCTTTCGAAAGGATTTTTGAAAGTTAAACCAATGGTTGGAGTTTACTCACACCAGTCCCACGACTGACCCAGAGTTTATTTTGTTTTGTTTTCCCTAAACTCTTGGGTGCCCAAATTTGCACGGGCAGTCAAGTAGTCGGGATTTTTCAGATTCACTTGGAGGAGCTCGAATCAGGAGGCTTCATCAGTTAGCCATAGGCTATCATATTTTCCGCTGTGTACTATGTTGTATCTGGAAACAGTATGTTGTATCTGGAAACAGGAGTTTATAACTGTTTTAGAAATAACTGTTGTGCTCTGATAATGGTATGTATATACAGTAACTTATTTGTAATTCAAAAGTTATGTTATTTAATATATTTTATTCATTCCGCTGTGAGTTTGTGATCTTCGTTTTCTTCTATTCTAATATTTCTTTCTTTCTATTTCTCATCCTCTAACTTCTTTCTAATAATGATTCATATTTCTGTGCAATTTGGATTGGATATGTGGTGTAGTTAGTCGACTCAAAGAGTACGGAAATTCGGGCCGTTACAATGTAAGTTGAAACCTGAGACATTCTATCAAGAGTTTTCAGCATTGGTGTCCTCCATGTCTTCATTTTAAATGTTGACTAGTTGTTAAGTAATCCAATTATCTTTTCCTATTCCATTCAATCAAACTCTTTGTTTTCGTGTTCTTTCTTTATTCGTGTTGTGTGATCATGGTGTGTTGGGTGTCCTTGTAAGACGACTGAATTCTCAACAGTCCTTGGGGTACACCATTTTATTTCAAGTTTTTTCTTCCATTATTTGGGTTATATGCCTAAATTGGTGAATTTTGTGATCAAAACATATGTGTTTCTAGAATACTAGAACAATTGTTCGAGAAAGACCTTTACCTTATGTTGATTGACTACTTCATTACCTCAACTAGTGTCCTTGTGTGGAAAGGTTTCTTTCGAAACTTTATACAAAAATTCATGCCGATAGTTATCTTGTTGATCTCTAGAAATCTTTGATGTGCTTTTTGACTTTTAAATCTTGGTGGTGTTTTTCCAAGTATCAGTTATGTCATTTGGTTGTTGTTGTATTCATTCGTTGTGTACTAGAGTTCTCTTATGATTTCTATTTTCAAACTTGGGAAGGAGTAATTCAGTGCTCGAGCTTACTTGCTTTCTTGTTTGCTACTTGAGTTGATGGAAAACAATAGGTTTTACAGCTTACACCTAAGAAATTGCGAGGATGCAATTTTTCTAAGGGGGAAGACTATAATAACCCTGGTTTTAGACAATTACCTACTATAGCGATTACTAAATTATAATGTGTTAATTATGGAATAAGTGTCGTAATAAAACGATTGGAGTTTGAATTTGTTAAATTGGGGCAAACTTGAATAAAGGTCATTCAATTAAGTGGGGAATTTGACAAAATTTATATAATATAGATTGATGAATTTAATGATGGTTTATGAGAAAATAAGGAAGTTTATTAAAAGATAAGTATAAATTATGGTTTTGAAATGAATTGAAATTTCTTAAAGGTTGGAAATATAATAAAAATAATAAATGTTGGAAAAGTTATAAATTGTTTTTGATGTAGAAATAAGTGTTTTGTGGTTTTCGATTAATTAGTTAATCGAATTGTAAATTATAAACAAGTAATACTTTTATTGTTTCAAATGGCATTTTTAAACGCTTGTAAAATAGAATCGTGAAACATTCACTTTGTCCGGTTGCAAATTATAGATATTTGTATTTAAAAATAAAATAATTAAGTTGTGAAATCCCCTTGTGGCAAATTTAAGTTGATTGATTAATACAAAACTTAAGTTAGAAGTGTTTTACAAAAAGAAAACAAAAGAGTTATAAGCTTTGTGAAATTTGTAAATTTTCTTTACAACTACTAATATAGTGTAGAAATACGATAAGTGTTTATAATTTTATTGTTTTTATTTTTTTGTAGACTATGTTTAGTAATGAGGTGCTGATGTAATTTGTGTATAATAACCTTTTAAATACAATGTATAATAGAGTATTAGGCTGAAATGTGGTCACAAAGGTTTAATTACTTTGTTTATAACCTCATTAGGCCTAAGGGGCCTTAATTCCTCAGAAGGCTTCTAGAGGAACCATTCATACGTAGTCTTCCTCCTTCCTTCTCCTTCGTAGAACACGGTAAGTGGAAAGTAAAGAAAACAAAAAGAAAAACCATTCCAATCCAAATCTTAGCCCCTTAATTCTACAAGTAAGTGAAATTAAGTTATAAATTATTGTCCCAAGTAGGTACTCATCTTACAAACTAATTTGTTCCATCAATTTTCTCTATTTTGGTTATTTTCATTTATTTTATAACCAAGCCTTGCATGCAGCCGAAATCTTTTCTACAGGCTTGGATAATATCTCTTGAAGCTTCAAATTGAATTTTGCCTATCAATCTTGCTGTAAATTTCTGCCCTGAATCCAGGTGAGTGTACTCACAACTTTTTGGTTGAAATACGGTGTCTGTGCTGAGTTTTTACTGTAACAACTGAGTATTGTGAAAATTATCATTTCATCGATTTGACGGTTCCACTTTGAGAAAGAAGACTTTTCTCAAATTCTTCTATTCATCTGGGATGATGTTTGCTTTGTGGTATACCTGTAAATTTGCATGTGTTTTTGTAAATTTTCATCGCCTGAAAACAGTAGGATCTTAAATCTTTACTTATTAATATATAGTCCTCTTAGTCAATTATTGTCTAGTATTATACACAATATGCTATATTTATCCTGAAAAAACACTATTGCTTATATTTTATATCGTTCCCTAAATTTATTGTCATCAATATCAATGCCTATGTATGAATATGAGGAAGTACGTGATTAGTGTATGCATGAATTAAGTGTCAACTATGTTATTTTGATGAGAAGTGTGATGACCCATATTTTTGGGCCTCATGACCACAAAAAATTATGTACTACAAATTCAAGAATCCAAAAATCGTCAAGTCATGAGAAAGAAGTTAGAGTATAGAAGAAAAGTAAGAAGGATAGAATAGAGAAGAAGAAGAAGAAAGATGTTGCACATAATATAATCTCACAACGGAATAAATAATATATAATATAACAACAAACTTTACATAAAAGAGAAAACTGTAACTACATACATATATCTGTCAAAGTACAAAATTATAAATCAATCTGGATAGTTATAACAACATATACTTTAATTCTTGATACATATACGTATATTAAAAAAATGAGGGATGTAATAAAAGAATAAGGGAATATGTCTTAATCATAAGCTACTCTGCTAAAGCTCCTAGAAATCCAAATCCAATCCACAAAAAGTACTTAGTCTGACCTCTAAATCAGGGAAAATAACACTCAGATCAGTCATTTATAACCCATTTATTATCTTTGAAATATTTTCTATTTCTTTGAAATCAAACATTTCATTTCATATTCTTTTATGAAAGCCAACTTTAAAACAATTCATTTAAATTTACATTCATAAATTAAATGAATCAAATATTATCGCTAAACATCATTTAGTAAAATCTTGAAATAAATCACAAGTAGATAGCTTATAGATATTTTCTATCCCACCCAATGCTAAATATAAAAGCATACTTGCTCATAAACTGGTCAAGCGTAAATCACACAATGGCATCATTAACATAAGCGTTAAGGTCATTAACACTTAATTACTATTTCAAATCACTTTATCTATATTATTAACCATCGTTAATAATTTGTTTGCTATTATGAGTAAATCATGTCCAATTAATGTCAACATACATCACATCAAGTTGTCAATCAACGTCACATCAAAATATATTGATGTTACTATTCATCCATAACATAATAATCGCATTATCAACCAAATTAACTGATCATTTATTTCTGGTTTAACTTCATAATCATTAGGGTGTTCACATTAATTATCATACTCTTTTGTAATTAACTTAATAACTTTCATTAACAGTCATTAATCCCAAGTTACTTCATAACGTAGCAATTACTATACATACCGTATGTAAAGACCTGGATTATTAGCCGTTGAATTCTGAATAATTATCTTTGTTTTAAATATTTTATTTGAATTATATTTAGGAATTTATAAGGAATTTATTTAATAAAACGATATTTAAACGTATAATTTATAATATAATTTAAAACGAGCTCAAAACAGTCGCGGTAGTTCGTAATTTACGATTTAAACTTCAACTGAATATACAGGATCCAAAAATAAGTCGGATTTCTTTGAAACAAGAAACGTTCGGGTCTATTTGATTATATTTTTCTAATGGAAGAGAAAAATCGAGTTTTCATATTGTAAATTTTGTTTTATGTCCAAATCAAATTTAGAAATAGTCGTTGTGGAATAGTATATATGCCATAACGGTTATTTAAATATATTTAAATATCGGTCTTGAATTTGGACAAGCCCTTTGAGACGTAGTGATAAGTTAATTTTTAGAATTTTACTGTAATTTTTATTTTGGAAAATAAGCTACTTTTTATTTGAAGTATTTTGCACCCTATATCAATATTTTGGGGTTTCATAATATAAGTTAAACAACCAATATTATTATATTTTTTGGATCATGGCACCTCGCTCGACACGGTAGTATTTTTATTTTTGTCTTTAGGGGCTCGTATACGAACGTAGTTTTTACTTAATGATGTACTGTTAAAAATTCATGTTATAAGACTTAAATAAATATATATTTAATAACCACATTCACCCTAACGTTGCCTACATAGTACAAAACTGAACGAAAACATGCAACCTGCTCTAAGTCTTTTAAATCCTGTGCATGGCTTTGGGGTAATCCCTGCCCAAATTTTCTTTTCACATGCCAACTCTATTCAAATTAATTACTAGCACATGCAAATTGAATTCACCTGACCAATGCACAGTCATTTTCACATGCATAGCTGAAGGAAATCATAGACCTACCCTATTATACAAACGTGCGTGCCAAGCTATTGGACACCGTGGGTGCCAAGCTACCCAAGTTCCTATAAAATAATGAGCCGACCCCTTTTCTCTTCCCTTTCTTCAGCAAAAGTAAATCGAAAACAATGCATCCCTCAAAAATAAACCGTCCTCTTTTAATTCAAATCCCAGAATACAATCCTTCCCATTTCGTGTATTTCCAGCATCCTCAATTTTAATTAGAAATTCATATTAATTTAGATCATGAAATCGAGGGCTTCTACCTCATCTAGTTTTGTTGCGAACAGCGAATAATTATATCACGCAAAATCATCAACGTCGACTTGGGAGGATATATGTCGAAGTTACTGCTGATGGTCAGAAAGGAGGCGTAGGGGGGTGCCATGTTTATTGGAGGCGGTTAGGGGTCGTCAGTCGATCTGTTGCGTACGGTAGTGGTGAATGAACGGAAATCGATCGTTCATGATTTCTGGTGACTGACGACTTCATCGAGGCCTGGGTTGTGGGCGACTGGGAAGGAGGATTTGCGGTCTGCGTTGCAGATATGGGAGAGGAGTTGAGAGTGAATTGAGTGGTACTGTTGATGGAGTTGGTATGGATAAAGTCAATTCTTATCTGCTGTTTGAAAGTAAGAGATGATGGATGATCTCAAAGTGTGAATTTATGGTCTGTAAAGGAGGAGAAATAAAGGTTGCAAAGGACAACAAAGAAGATAACTATTATGGGGTGTCTGAACAGAGTGAGTTGGTGGAAGTGTGTTTACGGGAAGGAGCAGTCTGGAAAGAAATGGTGGCACTGGGTTAAAGGGTTACTGGAGCTGTCAATAATTATGCGAGACAAAGAAGGACGCAAGCACCTTTTGGTGTATGATGAATGGAGTTGTGACTGGGTGATGGCAAAACAATGATTGTGCATAATATTGGCTTATTGGCTGATCTGGGTGTGGCTCGTTTTAATGGTATTTTAAATGCATGAGGAAAGCGGAATGTTTGAAGTCGAGGCCTGGGGGGATAGTCGTTGGGTAGATACCATAGTAGTGTGTTTTGCAAGGAGGATCGGATTTCTGTTTATGGAGGACGATGGTATGGGTTTAACAAGTTAACTAGCCAATACATCTCACGATTTTTCTTAATGATAATTATGGAAATTAACTCCTAATGACTACCTAGTTAATAAACTATTTAATTAATTTAAATTTTATAATAAACATAATTCTGTCATATGAAAACAGAATCACACGGAACCGACCATGTTGAAATCAAAGCATCTATGTTGAACCGGGAAAGTTGAGAATAGAGCTACTGGAGTTAGTGATAAAATCAAACATTATTAATTTTAAACGAAGTCAGAAGGAGATTCGTCAACTGCAAAACAAGGTAAGTAAATTCACTAACTTTGTCTCGTTTTATATTTTCATATAAACGATTTTTAAATTTATTTTATAGTAATTTTATAATATGCAATGGTTGATTGGTTGAATAGTTGATAAAATTGGTTGAAATAGTTGATATGATTAAATCGTTGATCGATTATTAGTTTTGTTATTTCATATTGATGTGAAATAATATTATGGATGTTGATTAACATCTGTGGATGCAGGGAAACAGGTATGAGGAATCCAACTAGATTCCTCAACATTTATTTTATATTTTTTATTTGATTGTGGTATATGATGTGTTATATAATCCATGATTGGATATGTTGTGTTTGATTTACCCTGGCCCTAGAAATTTGGTATTTTAGATACCGTGAAACATTTTTGAATATGGAAAAGAAAACTGGGATTTAAAAATGGAAATTATTCCAAAAACTAGAAATCTAATTTTGAATCAGAGTTGAAAAAAAAGTTCAAATGGATAAATCAATAATTTGTTAATAAATGGTAATATAAATTAATTGAATTATTTATCATTGGATACATTGAAATATAAATTCAAATTTGAATTTATATAGAGAAGCGTAAATCAGTTTGGAAGTCAATATTTGGGATGAGTTTTATACTTAGCAATTATGAAGGAAATTTTAAAACAAGAATTTAAATAATTGAAATAAAAATAAAATAAGACTTATATGAAAAATTATGAATAGAAGTTATATATATATAATTGGGTTTAAGATATTTTTTATGTATGAATCAAACTATATATAAAAGAAATATATCCATGATTAAAGTGAATGGTTTAAAGAAAATATTTTGCAAACGAAATATCTATAAAGGAAATTTGGATTTGAAATATGAATCCAAATTGGAACTCAAATGAGAAAAGGAAATGGATAATCGTTTTAAAATAAAACAACGAGTTTTATTCCAACATTTGGAATATAAAATAAATTGTGATAAGGTTTTGTAAACTAAAATGGGTATAAAGGAATCAGGTAAGGATTTGGAAAGGATAAATTCAAAAGTGAATTTGGAAATGGGATCAACCTGAAATGGTAAACAAATTCCGAAGTTCGGAATATAAATCGAATATAGAATATTCGAGAGAAAGTATTTTGTTGGAATTCGATTATATCGAATTTAGGGAAGCAGTATATTTTACTTTCCGTTTTGAATCCAATTTAATTATTTAATTATTTACTTATTCATTTATTTATTAAGTACAAGTTATATTTTTATAAACCAAATATTTGGAAATAGCGATTATAACACTGTTGCTATAATAAATGTTTGGTAATTCTAAACAACGATTATAACATTGTTGCTATAATAAATGTTTGGTAAATCTAAACAGTGATTATAACGTTGTTGCTATAATAAACGTACGTTTGGTAAATCTAAACAGTGATTATAACGTTGTTGCTATAATAAACGTACGTTTGGTAAATCTAAACAGTGATTATAATGCTGTTGCTATAATAAATGTTTGGTAAATCTAAACAGCGATTTTAACGCTGTCATTATAATAAATGACTTATACAAATATTTGGAAACAGCGATTAGAACGCTATCGTTATAATCAATTTTTTTTTCGTTAATGAAGTGGATTTTTAGATTGAATCCAAAAGTCGCGTAAGCGATGTTTTGTTTGAAGCTGTGAGCTTTGACTATTTCAAAGTTAAGAACGTTGTTCAATTAAGGTCTGAGAGGTAATTATACCCCAACTTGATTGACTTCATGATTGATGGAGAAATGATTAAGGTTCAATAGTGAAGATTGGTTAGCAATATGGTTAGTTAATAAATGATTTATAGTTTGAGTTATAATAACGATGTTTTATAACATCGCATTAATTTTAAAGGACTTTTGAAATGTTTTTCCCAAATAAAATGTGAGATAATTTCTACGCACAGAAAAATGAAATGAATTGTTGAATAAAGAATTATGAAATGGAATATGGAAATGTTTCCGATATTAATGAAGTATATTTTCAGAATATAGAAAATAAGGATTCACGAATATTTAGAAATGTTTTATAACTGAAATAAGAGATATTTCTCGAATAAAGGATGTATGATATTGGAAATGCTTTCCAATAATCGAGAAAGACAATTGAATGTTTTAAGAATCTAAAAAAGGGAAAATGGGAAATTAGAATCGATAATATAATAAGGAATCAATATAAAGGGGCCAGTATTGTGTGATGCTTGATCGATAGGATTTCCAATTGGAAATAGGACCGTTGATTGTATGGATGTTGCTTTGATAGTTAAATCACTGACTATCAAAGTTTTGATTTATTTTATACCTCCGTTATCAGTGTGGAGAGACCGGGATCATATTTAATATCTGAAAACCACTCCGTATTGGTATATGCATTATGAATCAACTTATGCTGAAGATATTTGAAGGCGGAGTAAAATGCAAGGGTTGTTATGTTAACCCTAGGTAGAAACTGTCCAAGATAGATTAATAGAATGGTGCCTTCAGTTTGTCCATACCCAGGACAACTTGTAAGGACGAGTGTCTGACAGAGTATTTCCAAAGGGATTACGTATGTTGATTCCTTCAAACGTACGAAGTTGGTGGCAAAGAAGGGAAACTTCTTCAGCTTAACAATCCGAGTATTTTTGTGGGAATCAATTTGTGATTTCCGATGGATCTGACGATGTGGCATTCAAAGTGAGTGGTGGCCAGATGTTCTGGAAGATAATCGTGACCTCAAGCCTCATCAACCGGGAAATGACAAAAATCGGGCAGGCAGCATGGCTATATGGGTCGCTCCCATTAGGATGTATAATCACCTATCTAGAGAAATTCCATTTGCTTCTTTAATCTATCTATGTTGTTCCTTTCGGGAAACGGTTGTTGATCCCAACCGTTGGTGATATACATTCGATACACTCAAGCGAAATGAATGGTCGGTCATGTGTGGGCCGGGTCGCAAGACGTTCTTGTTGAACCCCAGTGTATCTCCTCTAGAGTACACTGATCGGAAGGTGGTTCCATACCTTGTCATGTTGGAAATCCAATCTCCAATAAGCGCCCTGCGGTTTTTGATTTAATATTATATATGGAGCGTGAGATGTAAGCGTTCCGCTAGATTTCTATTTATTTGATTTAGACACTATTGTAATATCATTGGATTTGATATCAAAAATATTTTTGGTTATCGTAAGGTAAAAACTATCCGTATTTATGTGTGGATCGGTCTTACGATTATCATTTTTTCGAAAGGATTTTGAAAGTTAAACAAATGGTTGGAGTTTATTCACTCCATTCCCATGACTGACCCAGAGTTTATTTGTTTGATTTCCCTAAACTCTTGGGTGCCCAAATTTGTACGGGAAGTCAAGTAGTCGGGATTTTTCGGATTGACTTGGAGGAGCTTGAAGCAGGAGGCTTCACCAGTTAGCTATAGATTATCATATTTTTCCGTTGTGTATTATGTTGGTATTTGGAAATCGATGGTTATAACTATTCCAGAAATAGTTGTGGTGCTCTGATGATGGTATGTATATAAAGTTACTGATTTACATTTCAAAAGCTTAAGTTATCTAATATATTTTATTCGTTCCGCTGTGAGTTTGTCATCTTACTTTTCTTATATTCTAATATTTCTTTCTTTCTATTTCTCATCCTCTAACTTCTTTCTTATAATGATTCATATTTCTGTGTCATTTGGGTTGGACGTGTAGTGTTATTAGTCAACTCAAAGGGGTATGAAAATTCGGGCCATTACATTTAGTATCAGAGCTGAAGGTTGAGTAGTAACCATGGCACTGTGGCGTGACTCAATAGAGATGGGGTTAGATTGAGTTTGAGTGTATATATATAAGAGAGCGTATTTGTAGATTTGATAAAAAATTATTTTATATTGTGTTAATTGGTTTATTTAGTGGTTTATGGATTCTGGTCGATACAGGATGTACAACTGTATCGATAGGTGTTTCTAAACTCTCGAACAGAACAATTTGATACAGTATTGTTTTAAAAAGGGTAAATGGATTAATTTTGCCCAAAACTATTTTTGATATAAAAAGAATAATTTTCTAAAATTATTGACGTGGTTGATTGTTATTATAATCAAACGGAATTATAGCATTAAAGTTGTTATATAAAACCAAATCGAATCTGCCTAAGCATGAGATATACAAATAAGCTGGATTACAATTGGGTTCAAACCAGAATTTGTGAATTTAAACCCCGGATGTTTAGAAATGTTTTCTGAAGTATTTTTAAAAAAATAATATAAAATACTTTGAAGAATTTTTGAATAAGAATGGTTTTAAATAGGTTTTGAATGTGATTAAGCACTGAAATCACTTCAGTGGCGAGAAAATAATTCTGATAATGGATCCCGACATTATCGGCATTCTTTTTCAATTTTCTGAGTGATGGATTGCTACCATAGTAATTTGAGAATGAAAAATATGTTTGAAAAGGACAAGATGTTTTAGAAATTCAAATGTTTTGAATTGAGTTGATTATAAATATATGTATATAATTATATGATTCCAAACCGATTTGGAAATAAAAGCCAGGAATTTGAATTCTAAAATTAAAATTTAACTTGTATAAGTTGAATAGATTGAAATGGATAAAATGTATCAAATGAATTAAAATTTAACTTAAGTTAAATGAAATTGGTTTGGATTAGAGATAATCCAGATTGAAATTAAACAAAGAGAAATGCTTGAGATTGGATTTAATAAAGTGAATTCGACTTATGAATAAAAAAGTTGAATATATATTGGATGTTGTTGTTTGGAATTAAACTGTGATGGAATTGAACTCAAGCAAAATAAGAGGGTTGATTTATGAAAATAGAACTTAGTTTAGTGAATAGAAGTGAACTAATCAGAAAGTTAAAGACCAAAGGTTGGATTGATTTGGAACCAATTGGAAATATGTATGTATGCTGAGCAGATATTGAATGGAAGCAAATGGAAGAGATAGAATTATGCCCGACAAAATGGTACATGTTTACAATACTACTTGGGTTTGATGTTTTTATGAGCTTATGGGGCAAGCCGCTTGGCTTTTTGATTTTCTTTTGGATTAGAGAAAGCCTAGAAAGGCGAGTTGTGGTTGTACCGATTGAGCCGTGCAGAGGAGATGCTGGCGAGATTTTTCAAAATTTAAAGAGTTAGAAAATTTTCAAGAAATTTTGATAATTTAAAATCGATTTGTTAATTATAATTGAAATAAGAAAACCAAAAATGGTTAATAAATTTCAAGTGGGATAACGAAATTGATAAATGGATTTAAATCAATTGGAATGGGTGTGGATATGTAGAAGAGCATATGGATTGAAGACAAGAATGTGATGATGGATTGACCAAAAATATTGGACATACCATTTGGAAAGAATTACGAATGGTCGAGTACTGATATGAGAATTCAAATGTCGGATAAGAAATGGGTTATGAAATATGGAATATAAGATTTCAACTAAGTAGGTTATGAGGAATTAGAGTTATAGCATTTTTACTACTTAACAATTTCGAGGACGGAATTATTCTAAGGGGGAAGGAATGTAACGACCTGGATTATTAGCCGTTGAATTCTGAATAATTCAATTTGTTTTAAATATTTTATTTGAATTATATATAGGAATTTATTTAATAAAACGATATTTAAACGTATAATTTATAATATAATTTAAAACGAGCTCGAAACAGTCGCGGTAGTTCGTAATTTACGATTTAAATTTCAACCGAATATACAGGATCCAAAATAAATCGGATTTCTTTGAAATAAGAAACGTTCAGATCTATTTGATTATATTTTTCTAATGGAAGAGAAAAATCGAGTTTTCATATTGTAAATTATGTTTTATGTCCAAATAAAATTTAGAAATAGTCGCTGTGGAATAGTATATATGCCATAAAGGTTATTTAAATATATTTAAATATTGTTCTTGAATTTGGACAAGCCCTTTGAGACGTAGTGATAAGTTAATTTTTAGAATTTAACTGTAATTTTTATTTTGGAAAATAAGCTACTTTTTATTTGAAGTATTTTGCACACTATATCAATATTTTGGGGTTTCATAATATAAGTTAAACTACCGATATTATTATATTTTTAGGATCGCTCGACACGGTAGTATTTTTATTTTTGTCTATAGCAGCTCGTATACGAACGTAGTTTTTACTTAATAGTGTACTATTAAAACTTCATGTTATAAGACTTAAATAAATATATATTTAATAACCACATTCACCCTAACGTTGCCTACATAGTACAAAACTGAACGCACATGCAACCTGCTCTAAGTCTTTTAAATCCTGCGCATGACTTTGGGGTAATCCCTGCCCAAATTTTCTTTTCACATGCCAACTCTGTTCAAATTAATTGCTAGCACATGCAAATTGAATTCACCTAACCAATGCACATTCATTTTTACATGCATAGATGAAGGAAAGCACAGACCTACCCTATTATACAAACGTGCGTGCCAAGCTATTGGACACCATGGGTGCCAAGCTACCCAAATTCCTATAAAATAATGATCCGACCCCATTTCTCTTCCCTTTCTTTAGCAAAAGTAAATCGAAAACAATGCATCCCTCAAAAATAAACCGTCCTCTTTTAATTCAATTCCTAGAATACCAATCCTTCCCATTTCGTGTATTTCCAACATCCTCAATTTTAATTAGAAATTCATATTAATTTAGATCCTGAAATCAAGGGCTTCTACCTCATCTAGTTTTGTTGAGAACAACGAATAATTATATCACGCAAAATCATCAACGTCGACCTGGGAGGATATATGTCGAAGTTGCTGCTGATAGTCAGAAAGGAGGCGTAGGGGGGTGTCGCGTTTATTGGACGCGGTCAGGGGTCGTCAGTCGATTTGTTGCGTACGGTAGTAGTGAATGAATGAAAATCGATCATTCGTGGTTTCTGGTGACTGACGACTTCATCGAGGCCTCGGTTGTGGGCGACTGGGAAGGAGGATGTGCGGTTTGCGTTGCAGATATGGGGGAGGAGTTGAGAGTGAATTGAGTGGTACTGTTGATGGAGTTCGTATGGATAAAATCTATTCTTATCTGCTGTTTGAATGTGAGAGATGATGGATGATCTCAAAGTGTAAATTTATTGTCTGTAAAGGAGGAGAAATAAAGGTTGCAGAGGACAACAAAGAAGATAACTGTTATGGGGTGTCTGAACAGAGTGAGTTGGTGGCAGTATGTTTACGACAAGGAACAGTCTGGAAAGAAACTGTGGAACTGGTTCGAAGGGTTACTGGAGCTGTCAATAATTATGCGAAACAAAGAAGGACGCAAGCCCTTCTTGGTGTATGATGCATGGAGTTGTGACTGGGTGATGGCAAAACAATGATTGTGCATACTATTGGCTTATTGGCTGATCTGGGTGTGGCTCGTTTTAATGGTATTTTAAATGCAAGAGGAAAGCAGAATGTTTGAAGTCGAGGCCTGGGGGATAGTCGTTGGGAAGATACCATAGTAATGTGTTTTGCAAAGAGGATCAAATTTCTGTTTATGGAGGACGATGGTATGGGTTTAACAAGTTAACTAGCCAATACATCTCGTGATTTTTCTTAATGATAATTATGGAAATTAACACCTAATGACTACCTAGTTAATAAACTATTTAATAAATTTAAATGTTATAACAAACATAATTCTGTCATATGAAAACAGAATCACACGGAACCGACCACGTTCAAAGCATCTATGTTGAACCAGGAAAGTTGAGAATAGAGCTACTGGAGTTAGCGATAAAATCAAACACTATTAGTTTTAAACGAAGTCAGAAGGAGATTCGTCAACTGCAAAACAAGGTGAGTAAATTCACTAACTTTGCCTCGTTTATTTTTTCATATAAACGATTTTTAAATTTATTTTATAGTAATTTTAAAATGTGCAATGGTTTATTGGTTGAATAGTTGATAAAATTGGTTAAAATAGTTGATATGATTACATCGTTGATCGATTACTAGTTTTGTTATTTCATGTTGATGTGAAATAATATTATGGATGCTGATTAACATCTGTGGATGCAAGGAAACAGGTTGGAGGAATCCAACTTGATTGTGGTATATGAAGTGTTATATAATCCATGATTGGATATGTTGTGTTTGATTTACCCTGGCCCTAGAAATTTGCTATTTTAGAAACCGTGAAACATTTTCGAATATGGAAAAAAAAACTGGGGTTTAAAAATGGAAATTATTCCCAAAACTAGAAATCTAATTTTGAATAAGAGTTGAAACAAAAAGTTCAAATGGATAAATCAATAATTTGTTAATAAATGGTAATATAAATTAATTGAATTATTTATCATTGGATACATTGAAATATAAATGCAAATTTGAATTTATATAGAGAAGTGGAAATCAGTTTGGAAGTCAATATTTGGGATGAGATTTATACTTAGCAATTATGAAGGAAATTTTAAAACAAGATTTTAAGTAATTGAAATAAAAAGAAAATAAGATTTATACGAAAAATTATGAGATATATATAATTGGGTTTAAGATATTTTTATATGTATGAATCAAACTGTATATAAAAGAAATATATCCATGATTAAAGTGAATGGTTTAAAGCAAATATTTTGCAAACGAAATATCTATAAAGGAAATTTGGACTTGAAATATGAATCCAAATTGGAACTCAAAAGAGAAAAGGTAATGGATAATCGTTTTAAAATAAAACGACGAGTTTTATTCCAACATTTGGAATATAAAATAAATTGTGATAAGGTTTTGTAAACTAAAATGGGTATAAAGGAATCAAGTAAGGATTTGGAAAGGATAAATTCAAAAGTGAATTTGGAATTGGGATCAACCTGAAATGGTAGACAAATTCCGAAGTTCGGAATATAAATCGAATATAGATTATTCGAGAGAAAGTATTTATTGGAATTCGATTATATCGAATTTTGGGAAGTAGTATATTTTACTTTCCATTTTGAATCCAATTTAATTATTTAATTATTACTTATTCATTTATTTATTAAGTACAAGTTATATTTTTATAAATCAAATATTTGGAAACAGCGATTATAACACTGTTGCTATAATAAATGTTTGGTAATTCTAAACAACGATTATAACGATGTTGCTATAATAAATGTTTGGTAAATCTAAACAGCGATTATAACGCTGTTGCTATAATAAACGTTAGGTAAATCTAAACAACGATTATAACACTGTTGCTATAATAAATGTTTGGTAAATCTAAACAGCGATTTTAACGCTGTCGTTATAATAAATGACTTATACAAATATTTGGAAATAACGATTAGAATGCTACCGTTATAATCAATGTTTTTTCATTAATGAAGTGGATTTTTAGATTGAATCCAAAAGTCGCGTAAGCGATGTTTTGTTTGAAGCTGTGAGCTTTGACTATTTCAAAATTAAGAATGTTGTTCAATTAAGGTCTGAGAGGTAATTATACCCCAACTTGATTGACTTCATGATTGATGGAGAAATGATTAAGGTTCAATAGTGAAGATTGTTTAACAATATGGTTGGTTAATAAATGATTTATAGTTTGAGTTATAATAACGATGTTTTATAACATCTCATTAATTTAAAAGGACTTTTGAAATGTTTTCCCAAATAAAATGTGAGATATTTTCTACGCATAGAAAAATGAAATGAATTGTTGAATAAAGAATTATGAAATGGAATATGGAAATGTTTCCGATATTAATGAAGTATATTTTCAGAATATAGAAAATAAGGATTCACAAATATTTAGAAATGTTTTATAACTGAAATAAGAGATATTTCTCGAATAAAGGAAGTATGATATTGGAAATACTTTCCAATAATCGAGAAAGACAATTGAATGTTTTAAGAATCTGAAAAAGGGAAAATGGGAAATTAGAATCGATAATATAATAAGGAATCAATATAAAGGGGCCAGTATTGTGTGATGCTTGATCGGTAGGATTTCCAATTGGAAATAGGACCGTTGATTGTATGGATCTTGCTTTGATAGTTAAATCACCGACTATCAAAGTTTTGATTTATTTTATACTTCCGTTATCAGTATGGAGAGACCGGGATCAGATTTAATATCTGAAAACCACTCCGTATTGGTATAAGCGTTATGAATCAACTTATGCTGAAGATAATTGAAGGCGGAGTAAAATGCAAGAGCTGTTCTGTTAACCCTAGGTATAAATTGTCCAAGATAGATTAATAGAACGGTGCTTTCAGTTTGTCCAGACCTAGGACAACTTGTAAGGACGAGTGTCTGACAGAGTATTTTCAAAGGGATTACGTACGTTGATTCCTTAAAACGTACGAAGTTGGTGGAAAAGAAGGGAAACTTCTTTAGCCTAACAATCCGAGTATTTTTGTGGGAATCAATTAGTGATTTCCGATGGATCTGACGATGTGGCATTCAAAGTGAGTGGTGGCCAGATGTTCTGGAAGATAATCGTGACCTCAAGCCTCATCAACCGACAAATGACAAAAATCGGGCATGCAGCATGGCTATGTGGGTCGCTCGAATTAGGATGTATAATCACCTGTCTAGAGAAATTCCATTTGCTTCTTTAATCTATCGATGTTGTCCCTTTCGGGAAAAGGTTGTTGATCCCAACCGTTGGTGATATACATTCGATACACTTAAGCGAAATGAGTGGTCGGTCATGTGTGGGTCGGGTTGCAAGACGTTCTTGTTGAACCCCAGTGTATCACCTCTAGAGTACACTGATCAGAAGGTGGTTCCATACCTTGTCATGTTGGAAATCCAATCTCCAATAAGCGCCCTGCGGTTTTTGATTTAATATTATATATGGAGCGTGAGATGTAAGCATTCCGCTAGGTTTCTATTTATTTAATTTAGACACTATTGTAATATCATTGGATTTGATATCAAAAATAGTTTTTGTCATCGTAAGGTAAAAACTATCCGTATTTATGTGTAGATCGGTCTTACGATTATCATTTCTTTCGAAAGGATTTTGAAAGTTAAACAAATGGTTGGAGTTTATTCACACCAGTCCCGTGACTGACCCAGAGTTTATTTGTTTATTTTCCCTAAACTGTTGGGTGCCCAAATTTGTATGGGCAGTCAATTAGTCGGGATTTTTCAAATTGACTTGGAGGAGCTTGAAGCAGGAGGCTTCACCAGTTAGCTATAGATTATCATATTTTTCCGCTGTGTAATATGTTGGTATTTGGAAATAGGTGGTTATAACTGTTCCAGAAATAGCTGTGGTGCTCTGATAATGGTATGTATATAAAGTTACTGATTTACATTTCATAAGTTTATGTTATCTAATATATTTTATTCGTTCCACTTTGAGTTTGTGATCTAAATTTTCTTATATTCTAGTATTTCTTTCTTTCTATTTCTCATCCTCTAACTTCTTTCTTATAATGATTCGTATTTCTGTGTCATTTGGGTTGGATGTGTGGTGTTATTAGTCAACTCAAAGGGGTACGGAAATTCGGGCCATTACACCGTAATTAACCATACTAACACAAAAATTAATCCATACGTGAATAAGGTTTGCTCACTATTTATACTTAAAGATCATTTCTTCACTAACTTAATAAAATTGCATGTTAGCTTTTTTCTAACTTCCAAACCAAACTTCATTTAAGCAATATGCTAACATATATCAACTATTAACATCTTAACATTCATAATAATATAAGAGATTATATCAAAACATAACCACAAACTAAAGCACAAATTTGAAGTTAAAAACTTGTGTAAAATGTGAGTTTTTCTCATTGAGGGATCCATTCTTTCGTTCGCTTAGGCTAATGGTCCTATCTTTCTTAATTTAAAGTGATTCTAATTACTTCCAATTTTCAAGTGGACGGTACTCTGACATTACGAATTATTTTTTACTTGAGATTTCAGCAAAATATTTCTATGCTTACAAACAATAAACAAAAAAAAGGAGGCATCTTCATATTTGAAATGGTTTAAAGGTTGACTTTTTATGGTGTATAAGCTTAGATCTTTGAAGGAAAGAGGTGTGTGAGTGGTTTAACGGTAGAGGAAGGAGGACGAATAGTTTCGGCTGAAACATAGGGAGAGAAAGGGAGAGTAATGGAGGTACAGAAAAAGAAAGGAGAAGAGGAAAATGCAAAGGAAGGAAAGTGGCACCTATTTATACACATGAGCTAGGGTTTTGAGTGAAATTATCCCCGCCTAGGTGTCAACATGAGAAAGATTGATTCATGGTGAAGTATGCACTTCAAAACAATTTTCCCTTTCATAGTCTATTAATTTATTCATGTATTAATCTTTATGCCATTCCTTATTTTTTGTTCCATAAACATCATCAGTACATAGGCTAGCCATCTTGGAAGAGTGCACATAGGTGCTAGTGATATGTTATGGAGAAAGTAAATTAAGAAAACATGCTTTTGATTAATTTAAGCTTGCATTTAATTAAACGATCATTTTACGTTTTCAACTCATACGATCAAAATTTGAAATCCTACTATGTCTCATCGATACAGATCCAGTGAATCTGGTGTCGTCAAATTCGGAGACAATTTCAAGAATGGCCTTTTTCTAAGCTATTATTAAATTTCAGTCATAATTTCGACATGCATTTATATTATGCATGCTCATATACTAACTCCGATTGATATGAAATTTGAAACCTTACCATATTTTAACGTTCCGGATGAAATGGAACTAGTTTCGCTGAAAACCGAGATCATTTGCAAAATGGCTATTTTCCCACTATTAAAATAATATTAAATTATCAATTTAAATATATTTACTTTTAAATCAATTTTAAAAGTTCTCTAACATTATTTTAACCCCAATAAGATAAAAACACTGTTAGAATTCATTTTCTATAGTTTTCCCAGTCTAGATTCAATATTTAACGAAATTTGAAATTCAACCAAACTTATCCGTTTAAAAGTCCTTTTAAATATATTTAAATCCATATTTCAAAATGACTAAAAATTCAGGTTGTTACAATCTCCCCAAATTAAAAAGATTTGGCCTTCGAAATCGAAGACGGAACTGAAGGTCGTTTACTTAACCACCAAAGCCATATCTTGTCAAACTTAGTCCCAAACTTAACTCCATAAATTATTAATGGAGAATATCTTTTTTGATTCTCATTCAAATACACAACTTATCCCCGAAATAGTATTGATCCTTCAATCCCTTTGTACGGACACTGATCAAGCCCTTGATCAGAAAACTTTAGCTTTCCTGACATAGCTCACAACTACGATAGAAAACTCAAGAAACTAACCACAAACCATCATCCAGGTTCGTTTTCAAACATCAAGTGATAAATCATTTCCCCGATCAGTGTAAATCAAGGTTTTAAATCTCGGATATCGGTCACGTTTCGTCTTGGTGATTTTATAGACTCGGTCTCGTATCGGGGGAGATCTCGAACAAGATGAGTCTAGTTCGGGAGTTCATCTCGGATTTTCATCTCGAGTCTGAAAGTTCATATCGGAATAATCTCGGGGTACATGGTATGTTAAAAATGAAATTTTAATAAAATGATTTTTATGAATGCTATCAAAAACATAGTAACTTAAACTTAGAATGCTAAATAACTTTATTATTCTTTATTTTGTGAAAGATCATTCATACTCTAAATCGTAATATGCTTAAAACAGGAATATTGTTAGACATGAAACATTAAATAGATCCAAAACATTAAAAAATTCAGCATAAATAGGCCATAAAATACATAATTTCATAAGTAACATGTATGTAAAAAGACGAATATGAAAATCATAAGCATTGTAAAACATACATGAAAATACAATATAGTCATTTAACATGCAAAATGTAAAATAACAAAAAAATGATATGGATAGATTTGCGTTTTTTAATTATAGTTCTAGTTCAGAGACAAATTTAAATTTACCAAAAAAAACTAAGATCTCGGACGATATTCCAGTATTTCGTCTCGGTCGATATATCGTTCGATATTGCAATATCTCGGGCGATATATTCGAAAGGAGATTTAGAGTGATATTTGCTATTTCATTTCGGAAGGAGCCCAAAACGAGATCTCGGAGGAGATATCAGGCGATATTTGTGAGTACTAGGGCTGTCAATGGGTCGTGTCTGGTCGGGTTCGGGTCGGGTCAAGTCGGGTTTGGGTTGGTTTATAAACCGGTCAGGTCAACGCGTTTATTAAACGGGTCATTTTCCCCCAACCCTAACCCAACCCATTTATAAACGGGTTGACCCGACCCAACCCGCCTAACCCGTTTAACTAAATGGGTCGTGTCGGGTCGTGTTGGGTTTACCCATTTGACCCATTGGTAAATATTGTCCACTAATATAAACAACAAAAGAACCAAATGACCAACAGACACATTATTATATAATCACCAACATGCAACAAGTTGCAAAGTCACCAACGGACATCACGAATATAAAGCATGAAATTACCATATCCAAAAATCATTCTCCATACATAAGTATTTATGACTATACTGCATAAATTAAAGACTAATAGTATGAAAGAGATATAGTTGTTATAAGTAAAATATAACTAACAACATACAAGAATAAATTAGTAAAATATAACCACTTACATATATGAGCATACTGATTACTGCATACGTAAAAGACTAACACCAACAACATACCTAAAAGACTAATAGTATGGAAGAGATACAACATATAATCGGGTTTGGCGGGTCAAAATCTGGTTAGCGGGTCAACCCTAAACCCACTCGTTTATAAACGGGTCAAATTCGGGTTGACCCGAAAATGACCCGCTAACTAAATGGGTCGGGATAACCTGCTAATTTCCGTGTGGGTTTCGGGTCGTGTCAGAAATTGACAGCCCTAGTAAATACACCTCTAAGTTCTACACTCGAATAGAATATATTTGAGGAAATTATCCACACAAACTCACATAGTTATTCCTACAGATTTTTTTAACCTGTCCAAATATTTCATCTGCAACTTAAGCATATTTCAGAATTTATCGACTATCCAAAATCATCGATAATTCCAATTTCTAATCCAAATTCTTTAAAATTACCATGATTGTGAAATTCTAATCACAAAATAACTTTATTCAAAATTTAAAGATCTTGATTTTTAAATCATCTAAGTTTTAATCTACCATATTTATTTCAAAAATCTTTTCTTTTAATATTCAAAATATAATCTTTCAAAAATCAATTTCATATCGCAAATACAGCCTCTCATATAAATAATACTTTCAACTCATTCTAGGGCATTACTAACCCTATTTCTAATGAGCCCCTCTAATAGAATGTTACTAATCCTATCTCTGATGAGTTCTTTTCTTCTGTTCTAATGAGTCATACTCCAAAGCTTTGAATAAACCAAAGCTTTGATACCACTGTAACGACCCGCCTTCATGTCCGGTTCAAACCGACTTAAACTGATCAACAATACGTATCGCCTTTGGGTATACAACACATAAGAACTGAACAAAAGAACTTTCTCATAAATATCATTACAATATTACATCAGAATACAAGAATATTTCAAAGTAAATAAAATATCAGAATAATCGAAAATGCATACATAGCGGAAAAACATCTACACTCAGCGGAAGACTAAGAAATGATCCAGAGTATAACTCTAGCTATAATTTAGAATTCTGCTCTAAAAATCTGCAAACCCAAACAACCAGGTTGCCCATATGGAAAATACGGTCACCCAGAGTTTAGGTAGATGAACAATAAACTTCGAGTCAGTCATGGGACTGATGTGAGAAAAAAACAGTTATCTTAAATTTATTTTTAAAGTTAGGTAAATCATAAGACCGCGCCGTATATCACGGAACGAGTTTCTTCTTATGAATACGAGTCACAAAAACTCGAAATTAAAATAATTTATCCTCATATTTAGATTTATCAAATCCAATTAACTTCGTTTATTTACAAAATCCATTTTTCTGTAAATAATCTCTTTGAACTGGAAGTCCCGGTTTAGTTTCAAATCATTGAAATAATTTATATATATAAAGATATATATATATATATCTTTGATATGAAATCATACTTCACTTCGGGGTTTATAAACAAATCACTTTTTGGAAATATCAAATATCTACAATACAAGCATATCGACATATATGCCACCAGATCGGGAGGTTTCTCCCGATAACAAGGCAATTGGGCCTCAGCCTTCATCTCATCAATCATATAAGTATGTACCTCTATCTCAAGAGTGAACGATACCTTCACACATGTTCCCACTTTTTAGTTATGGGTTACCTGAATAATTGGTAACACTATTAATCATTTTATTTCCCAAAGTGACAAATCATTTCTCATTAATAATAACAAATATCTTCAAATCGTAGTGTGGTTACTTTCTAAATCATTTAAACATCGAGATTTAAGCCGCCGAGATTCTCTTGGTTTACAAAAACTTCTTTTATAAACCATTTATTATCTTTGAAATATTTTCTAATACACTGAAATCAAAATTTTCATTTTATGTTCTTATATGAAAACCAACTTTCAAAATAATTCACTTAAATTTACAATCATAAATTAAATGAATCAAATATTATCGTTAAACACCTTTCAGTCAAATCGTGAAATAAATCACAAGGAGATAGCTTACAAATATTTTCTATCCCACCCAATGCTAAATACAAAAGCATACTTGCTCATAAACTGGTCGAGCGTTAATCATACAATGGCATCATTAACTTAAGCGTTAAGGTCATTAACACTTAATTACTATTTCAAATAACTCTAAATATATTATTAACCATCGTTAATAAATTGATTACTATTATTAGCAAATCAAATCATGTCCAATTAATGTCAAAATACATCACATCATGTTGTCAATCAATGTCGCATCAAAATTTATTGATGTTATTATTCATCCATAACATAACAATTACGTTATCAACCAAATTAACCAATCATTTATTTCTAGTTTAACTTCATAATCATTAGGGTGTTCACATTAGTCATCATACTATTAAGTAGTTAACTTACTAACTTCCATTAACATCATTAACAGCCATTGATCCAAAGTTACTTAATAACATAGCAATTAGTATGCAAAACGTAATTAACCACACTAACACAAAAATTAATCCAAATGTAAACAAGGTTTTCTCACTATTTATACTTAAATATCATATCTTTACTTCACTAACTTAATGAAATTGTCCTTGCTACCTTTTTGTAACTTCCAACCAAACTTCATATAAGTTGTATACTTACGTATATCAACTATTAACACCTCAACTATCATAATAATATAAGAGATTATATCAAAACATAACAACAAACCAAAGCACGAATTTGAAGATAAAAACTTGTGTACAATGTGAGTTTTTATCATGAGGGATCCACTCCGTCGTTCTCTAAGCATAAAGGTCCTAGCTTTCTTACTTTAAAGTGATTCTGATTACTTTTAATTTCATGTGGACGGTACTCTGGTATCACGAATTATTTTTCACCTAAGATTTCAAAAAAATATTTCTATGCTTACTAACACTAAACAAAAATTTAAAAGGAGTCATCTTTATGTTTGAAATGGTTTAAAGGTTGGATTTTTATGGTATGTAAGCTTAGATCTTTGAAGGAAAGAGGTGTGTGAGTGGTGGAAAGGTGGAGGAAGGAGGAAGAATAGTTTCGGCCAAAACATAGGTAGAGGAGGGGAGAGTAATGGAGGTAGAGAGAAAGAAGGATAAGAGAAAAATGCAAAGGAAGGAAAGTGAAGGGAAGTGGCACCTATTTATACACATAAACTAGGGTATTAAGTGCAATTATCTCCATCTAGGTGTCAGCATAAGAGAGATTGACTCATGGTGAAGTATGGACTTTAAAATAATTTTCCCTCCAAGGTTTATTAACTAATCCATGTATTAATCTTTGTGTCATTCCTTATTTTTGGTTCCATAAACATCATCTGTAATTACGCTAACCATCATTGAAGAGTGCAAATAGGTGCTTGTGAGGTGTCATGGAGGGAGTAAATTACGGAAACACGTTTTTGATTAATTAAAGCTTGCATTTAATTAAACGATCTTTTTACATTTTCAACTCGTATGATCAAACCGTAAGTTCGATCAATGCTAAATTTGAAATCCTACTATACTTCATCGATACGGATCCAGTGAAACTAGTCTCGTCGGATTCAGAGACCATTTGAAAAATAGACTTTTTCTAAGCTATTATTAAATTTCAACTGATTTTTCGACACACGTTTATATTACGCACGCTCACATACTTTGATTGATATGAATTTTAAAACCTTACCATATTTTAATGTTTCAGATCTGATGGAATTGGTTTCGTCTAAATCCGAGATTGTTTGCAAAATGATTATTTTTTCCAATATTAAAATAATATTAAATTATCAAATTTTAATATATTTAGTTTTAAATGAAATTTAAAAGTTCACTAACCGTATTTTAACTCCAGTAAATTAAAAGAAACAAAGCTATTCATTTTCCATGGTTTTTCAAGTTAGATTCTATATTTAATGGAATTTGAAATCCAAACAAACTTATTCATTTAAAAATCCTTTTAAATATTTTTTAATTCCATATTTTAAGTTGACTAAAAACCCAGGTAGTTAGAATCTCACCCACTTAAAAATATTTTGTTATCGAAATCAAAGAGGGAACCCAGGGTCGTTTACTTAACCAACAAAGCCATATCCTATCAAACTTAGCCCTAAACTTAACTCTATAAATTATACATAGATCATTAGTGGAGAACACCTATTTCGGTTCTCATTTGAATACACAACTTATCTCTGAACTAGTATTGATCCTTCGATCCCTTAGTATGGACATTGATCAGTTCCTTGATAAGAAAACTCTAGCTTTCCTTACATAGGTCATCCCTCGAGCATCATCAATATGAAGACCACTGTTTGAAACATGATTAAAACTTCCCAAATCCAATGGTCCCTTCAACACAGTAAACTTCTTACACGTCAAAATTCCAAGACTGGAATGCTCTTCACTCTTAACATAATCTCCTCTACCAGAGTCTTCATTTTTCCCCCAAAATAGTGGTAGAATAATTACCAGCAAATTTTTCGCTCTTTCTTGAAGCCATTGATGTGCAATCCAAACAAATCGCCTTGCTCTGATACCAATCTGTTGTACAAAAATATGTTGCACAAATTGCTCTGATACCAATCTGTTGTGCAAAACGGTTGCACGAATGTAGAAGCACAATAAACAGGATCCAGATTTGTCAATTAAGCATCAACCTAACATTAATTATTCTATTATTACTCCAAACAAAAAGTAAATAACTATAAATAATAAAATAAAGACATAAAATATTTATATTGGTTCCACTATCATCCATAAGATAGTGTACGTCCAGTCCAAAGGAGAAAGATTTTATTCCACATAAGAGAGGGATACAAGAGATTATAAGATAAGAGTTTACATAACCAAAACCTCAAATTAGGCTTAGCAAGAAGAGAAACTCTATTCAGGTATATCTGGCTCCATGCCAGGATGAGTTTACAATGAAGTCTACCCCCAATATATAGTCAATGAAATATATGAAACTCATCAATCAAATTACCAAGATTTGGTAAGAAACAACGGAGGCAAATTGCAGAGGAAACAAATGGTGCAAATATAGCAAGTAAATCAATCACTCCCTTCCTTTGCAAATATGACAGAAAATAATCCTACATTTATTTATATGCCATCTCGTGCAAATACAATCAATAATTTATGCATATCCATATTAAAAAAAATTACTTTCCATTTTGCATATTTGTTTCCACCTATTTGAAATTTGTATCACCAAATTTAACAATTTATACATTTTAATGTTCTTTAACCATTATTCAGCTATTAATTTTCCTTTATACATTTTAGGATTGAGGTTATTTAATATAATATTAATTTTTTATGTTATTGTTTTCTACTTTAATGGTCGACCATCTTACTTTCCATTACAAACACAACAACAATTACATTCCATAAATCATTTCATTTTAAATGATTCGACATAAGGCAGCACTTCCCCTCTATATTTCCTTAATCATGCACGAATGCATGCAAATAAGGAACAACTTGGAAATGCTATCGAAAATTTGTGAACTAATTAAAATGAAATGATTTACAAAATGTAATTGATTTTTTGTGTTCGTAACTTGTTCAATACAAGAATAAATCCGAAAATTATATCTGATGAATAGACGTTCGTTCTGTGATAAGAACGAATACCCGTATAACAATCATATACAATACTTGTCAGACGGGGCTGAAAACTCCCTAAGGATTCTATGAATGCAGTATAATACATAATTTATACTTTTTAAAAACTTGGTTTTATGTTTATAATATTATATTTAAAAAAATAAACTAACCGTATAATAGTTTATCGCATATGTACTTAGTAAAATTATAATTAACAGTTATGTAAAATTAAATATCATTTTCGATGTTTTAGAAATATATATATATATATATATTACATTATGCTCATCTACATTAATTAACCCAACCAAGTCCCTATATGCATATCCACTAATTAATCAACGCATATGCACCAAATAAAATTATCGCATATACACTAAAAAAAATATTGATTTCTACATTTATAGTATAGTTAGCATTCAATGAGACATACTAAATATTTAGTACAGTATTAAAAACACTAGAATAACAAATAAACAATAATTTAACAAATCAAAACTAGTTAGGGTTTAAGAACAAAACCGAATAGATATGGGTGAGTGGTGTAAAATTGAAGAAAGTGAAGAACAATGACATTGATGACGATTCAAGAGGCCATAATGTGGCTAACGACATGGAGAAGGTGATCGAGGAATGAATTTTGGTTAAAACGGGAGGGAGGAGGGGATAAAGAATAAAGTTGTAGGTCTCGATTTCTCGGGATACACGATTTTTTTCGATGACTTGCAACGATCGCCAACAAAGGATATTACGTTGGTTTTCAATGACTTTCGATGACTAGTATATTTTATTTGCAAAAATATATGGAGAAATGACTATATGTCGAAAGTCGCCGAGAACTTTCCAATACTCCACCAGTGGACGTTGGAAATGTCAACCAATATATACTTTGTTTTAGTAGTGATACATTGGTTACCTTATTAAAACTATTTTGAAGCTAGATAAACAATGTTTGTGTTTAATGGAAAAAAATTGATTAACCACGTAATGTTTCAGTGTGATGGAAACATGAATCATGCAGTTCAACCACATGGTATTTATTTCTTGTCATGCTCCGATTCTACCTTGTAAACATATGTAGAGCCCTCCTTCATTCCCGATGCAATACTAAGCCCTAAATCTAATGCATACAATAATGACAAACTCAAAGCTTGGACAAAGATTTGTTGGTGTGGCTTACAACCAAAGATTCAAATGCTAGTTGTGGCTCGAGGTGAGCATGTGAAGGAAGATGCGACGTTGAGGTGAGGCTAAAAATGTTTGGTTTTTTTAGTTGCATATGTCATGGGTTTTGTAGATTTTAAATTTTGGGAGAGAATTTAAATATAAAAATGGGGATAACGAGTAAAAATTTAAATGTAAACTTTTTTAATCTTAAAAGGGTATACTATGTAAATTTGCCATGTGGCGAAAATACGAAAAGCACAATACAAAAGAATTATTGATCCTTATTCTCTCTTGAAAGCGGATGATTTCACATGCTAGAATCAACATTTCCATTTCATAAATTTATTTGGGGTTGTGCACATTAGGTGTATATTTTTGAAGTTCTTATAAGAAAATTCCATGTAACAATGAACATGTAAATAAAGTTCCTATTTTTATAAATTAAAAAGCACAAACTAATTTGTAGTTTTATGATCAAAAAATGCAAATTAACTTACGATTTTCAAAGACTTTTCAAAATTTACAAAATCAAATTTTTTTAATTTATAAAAAATTATTATTATTTAAGTGTAAATTAATTTAACAATTGTATCTTTTTAACCATTATCAAAATTTATAGAATTATAAAAGTGTTGACCGACTTTTTGGAAAAAGCCATCATAACTCAAGACTGAGGCGCGTTACCAAATACCGATCCAACCTTCCGACCTTGGAATCAACTTTTATACTCGGTCGACCGATATTAATTTATAGAATTATAAAAGTGCTGACCAGTTTTTTGGCAAAAATACAGAGCCACATTAATAGTAGGAAAAGATATTATCCTTCCGAACTGACGAACACTACTGAAGACACAACCAACCCATCAATCGAATCACACTTGGAAGGTTGGATCCAGTCTGAGAGATCGGATCAAGCCTGGAATATCGGATCGAAAATGTCAAGCCAAATTATTTACTATAAGACGAAGTCCTACTCCCAAGGCTATGTAACCGGTCAGCTTTGACTTGCACAGCTTTTTATACACCAGAATTCAAGTTCCATGTATGTCATAATCTTTGAGAAGAACTATTCATCAGTAGGATACCGGGTCCCTCCGCTTATAACTACTTTATATGATCGAGTAACACATGAATGACTTCGAGAAAGATGCATGCCACGTTGCATTCAAACTCGAACCACCTCATCGCCTTTAAATACATCATTTTCTAGAAATGGAAAGGCATCTAGAATCCACCATGAAAAAGATCTTATTCAGCATCCAAAACATAGTGTGTCGTATACTCCATATTCAACATAAGGATTTTGTGTATAAACCACTTCTTTCTCTACTCTCTTTCAATTGAAAACAACCGTAACTTATAATCTACAGTATAAATAGAAATTATAAAATGGGAATAGGCTTGGTTTAAGCCTAACCACAATAAAAATATTGTGTTCTCCTATGTTCATTTACTTTTTCTCGCACTTTGTGAATATTACTGTGCGTGTATAACACACGTTGGGGATTAACTGTCACTAGACTAACTTTTGATGTCAACAAAAAGAAATTGCAAGCCTCTTTATAACTTCTATTTAAAAAGTGCAAAATGCCTTGTATTTCTCGTGGTTTCGAAAATAGTTACAAAATAATTTCTTTATGACTTTCCTCACAATGTTAACACCAGTGCTTTTTTTTTACCATGTATTTTAATTTATAAGACATTTTAGACTTAGATTTTATGAAAAAAATCTTGCGTAGGCCAAGCATGTATGAATTATAAAAGAGTCAAAAACATACTTAAAAATCATTATTGTTGACACACCAGATTTGAATAACGGGAGACATGGGTGAAATTCTGTAAGATGCTGCCATATTTATCCATAAAATTCAACGGAGATATTGGTGAGTCTAACCCTTAAATTCGATAAAAAGCCGTTCAAAATGAAAAAAAAATTGTTTTTCATATGTCCCCCTTAACAATTTCTGGTGCGTGGAATGATCTACTAGATGCGATTGGACTCAAAAAAAAATTTAAATGATGGAATGGGAAAACGTGGTTGATCAAAATAAGTATGTCTCTTTTATTTCCGTTCGTTAATTATTTTATTTTCCTATCGAATATTCACAAAATTGTTTGCTTATTCATTTTTTGATCAGCAATGGTCTATTCTTTTAACTAAAAGAATGGAAATCGCCGTATATAAAACAAGACTTATTTTGTTATTCGAGGTATCCATGAAATTTGGAATGGCGTTCATGTAGAATATTGAAGAAGTGAGATGGAGAAAGTTTAGGGGATGCGAATTTTATTGCTTGATTGCTTCATTTTATTGATTACATTGCAAATCTTTAGCTCCATTTATACATGCTTCATCCTTATCCCAAAGAGCATTATAGATAAGAATATTCCAGAATATATTTGGGTTTATCACAATAAATAATTCAATATCAAATGTAAACCAAATACCCAAGGCAACATATATTGAAATTAACAAAGGAAACATATATTGACATTTATTGCAATTTAATTATTGCCAACAATGCTTCCCTTAAATTAAACTTTCTTCTTATTTCCAAATTTTCTACACTTCTTTTGAAGACTTTTCTGCTAAGTGCCTTTGTCAAAAACATCAGCCATCTGATCACTTGTATTGAGAACATCTCAGTTTTGATTCTTTTATGTCTCACGTGCTTTGGTAGGAACAAAGTAATCATGCAAGCTTTCTTTTTTCTTTTCTTATTCTTTGTCATTGTCAAGGTCTACAATGCGATTACATAAATCTTTTTTGGACTCCTTTCATTTTTTCTTTCTTTAGTACTGTAGAATACTCCAAAAAGAATATGCTTTATCTTCCATCTTGTTCCTATGCAATGAATTTTGAATGCGTCAAATGTGACATCTTTGAATTCTTTTAAGAATTCTCTTTTACAAACTTTAATCCATTCAATTTCTTTATTTGTTTTCCAAATTTCTTCCCAAATATGCTTAGGCTTCAAATCCTCGCCAAGCTCTTCAATTTCTCCTTGTTTCATATGTTCTTTATTTTGGTCACCTTTCCATTTATATTTTTTATCCTTGGCATCATCTTCATTTACTTTATTTTCTTCCTCCATGGTATCGTCCTCTTTCTCATTAACGTCCTTACATTTGGTGACATCATTAGCCTTCTTCTCATAATTACCATTCTTTTCATCATCCATCATTTCACGTTGTTTTTCTTTGGTTACCACTTTTTTCATTTCTTCGACTGTAAGTTCTTCTTCCTTCAAATTATCAAATTCGTCATCATTTGTTTCATCAAGTTTAACTACCTTTATTTTTTTTTCTTCATTTTTTATTGCTTCTTCTACAACCTTTTCTTCCTTCTTGGTTATATTTTCCTCCTTTTTTCCTTCTGGTGACATACTAACATCCACGATCGTTTTACCAATATTCTCATCTTAGATTGTCTCAATCATCATTTATGTATCTATGATCTTTTTATCTGTTTCTTTGTCTTCATTTTCTGACTTAACTTCTTCCTTATCTTTTACCACTACTGAAATAACAGGCTCGACTTTTTTTGCTGGCTTCCCTGATTCTTCACCGTATTTGGCGATGTCTTCAACATCTTTGTTCTCATCTTTGAATGTCACGTTGCCCTTCATCGATTCATCAAGCTACACAAGCATGGTTTTTCTTCCGTCTATATGGTTGTTTGCACCACTATATAGGTACCATTGATTATCCTCCCTTTTTCGTCTTTTTCTATCATCTCATTGCACTTCTCGTTAAACTTTTCTTCCTCTTCTTCCACTTTTTTATTTCCTTCTCCTATGAATTAGCTTTGCAAACTCTCCCAAGCTTGTTTTGCAGAAATGGCATTTTGTATTTTGTCAAAAGTTGCATCATATGTGTCTATTCCCTGGAAGATATAAAACAAAGCTTGTTTGTCTTTTATTTTCATTCTTTTTAATTTCTCCTTTTCATCTTGTGTTAATTCTTCCTTATCTTCAACTTTGGTATACCCACTTTCAACAATCTCCCATGCTTCTTGAGATCCAAGAAGAACTTTTATTTGAACACTTCATTTATCATAATTTTCTTTGGTTAATTGAGGAACAAAAGGAATAGATAATGAGTTGTTAATTTTAATCGAACAAGGCTCTGAAACCAGTTTGTAGAATATTGAAAAAGAGAGATAGAGAAAGTTTAGGGGAAGAGAATTTTATTGCTTGATTACTTGATTTTCCTGATTACATTGGAAATCTTTAACTCCATTTATACATGCTTCATCCTTATCCAAAGAGCATTCTAGATAAGAATATTCTAGAATATATTTGGGTTTATCACAATAAATAATTCAATACCAAATACCCAAATCAAGGCAATATACATTGCAATTAACAAAGGCAATATATACTGACATTTATTGCAATTTAATTTATTGCCAACAGTTCATGTCATGTGAAGCAAGCAGTAGACTAGAGGGCTGCAGCATCTAAGTAAAATATGTGATCCGTAGACAGGAGCATTGAAGTCGAAGATCCTCTGAAGCACGTAAGACGAAGAGCCAAAGGTCATGGAAGTTTTATGGTGGCTTTGATAATAATTGATATTATGGAGAGGTACATGGACAGTGTGTCTCTTAGCAGATGTTAAAATATGTTTTATGTTGAATCTATTGCAATATAATCCAAGTTTTTGTTAACCTAAAATAATTGTAGTTTCTGGAACAAATTGTTTATGTTGGAGTTTATTTATGTGATTGTTGGCGTTGAACCCCAAACAGTAGAGCATACCTAAATGCTTGGTCTTAAGTTGCCCTTTTTCCAACGTGTTGCAACAAAGTATAGCTATCGGAATCAGTTCAAATAAAGTCAATACAAGTGCCATGTTTTGTGTTTTATAGGTGTCTTGATTGATTCATGCTTAAAAGGTGTGCATGCTTGCTCTCATGCATCATAATGATACTTTTGCCTGTGTGTAGATATGCGTTGATACACCTACATATGTTGAGTTGTTATATATGTTTCTTTTTGCATGCTTGAGCTGTACCACAAAAGAAACAAGGTTCATGATATATTAAATGTTCTATTTGGAGGATTAAAGCTTATAGACATGGCAAATCTTAATATATAGGGCACACTGGTGCCTGATTGTAAAGCACTGCTCAGAGATCTTTTAGCTTGTTTGTGTGACACAATCATGGATAAGGTGGTAGTGGGTGGTGATTGATGATATGACAGTGATCTTAAGGAAAGGAAATACTAAACAAAAGAAGAAAAGATACATAAAAGCAATTATAAAAAAGGTACAATAAAGATGACTTGATTTTTGTTATTCACAAAAACTTGCACAAGAGATATTCTGGATGCATATAAACTAAGAATACAACATTCTGGAAGAAAATGATGGCTAGCGGATTCTCTTTTAGTCCAGTTAGTCACTAATATCCAGTTAGTCACTAATATTGCAAACGGACTTAACAAAAGGCAAGAACTACTTAATCATTCAATAACAAATTCATGTGAATTGGTTCTCACAATTCTATTCATCAAGCGATGGTATTACTTTTGGAGCTACCTCCGTTTATGTCGTGCACGGCTATATTAGTTGTGTGCCATGCATAAACATGCACATGCCTTTTTTGTGCAGCTTCTTCCTTTGTTGTCTTAGCATCTTCAAGCTGATGTGTGGCAAGCCGAATTTTATGCCTGTAGTCGTCTCTCCTGCCAACATTTCGTTTGCGATAATGGTCAAATTTGGTTAGAAGCAATTTTTCGTAATTTAATTTCGTTTGTATTATTTTACCATATGTTGAGTTGGTTTACATCAACCAATATGAGAAGAATTTGTTTGTTGTTTGAATTTTTTACTTGGTTTTATAATGTCAATTCCATCAAGAATCCTAATAAACATAGAAAAATTCTTAATAATTTTTGTTTGTACACACACTAATTGTTAGTTGTTTATGCTCGCCACTTCATAAATGTGGAAACTTATGCCTAGGTGTTATTATAATTGTTAGACCAAAAAATGACACTAACACCCAATTGACTAGAAATTGTAGAGAATAATAATTGAAAAACAAGAAAAAAGAGGTTGACAAACAAGATTTATAGTGGTTCGGCGTTAACAAGCAACCGTTCACTTTATATTTCTTTGGTTGATCGATAAATTATTAGTACAATGCAAACAATCACAGAACCTCATAAGTACAAACAATAATCTCTCAAAATCTGTAGAGTTGTACTCAAAAGTCTAAAGTACAATCTTAACAAAAAGGAGAAATATCAATAGTGGTGGAGCTTGATCGTGTAGAGTGCTAAAAGGTCCTTCAAAATGACAAGTCTAGATGGATTTATAGGTATGGAGGGTAGTCGAGTCGCATGATGACGTGGCAATGATCCCTAAGATCTTGGAGTTGGTTATGGGAGAGTGGGTACATGGCATTTGGATCGTGGGAATGAGCCTGGACCCAATCCACATTTTTAGGCTTAAGATTCGATTCGTAGCTGACGTAGTGTAACCGCCTTTAGGTAGCACAAGGTGGTCCGGATCGGTCTTCATCCTACCCGAAGAGACATCATTCATCGGCTATCCCAAGGTGCGAAGGGGTCCACTCGCCCTTACTCGACCCAAAGTCGACTTTGCCTTCATCCGATCCGACATCTTCATCATGCTCGCGAGCCGCTGATGCTTTATATTACTAGACCGACTATCTCTTGCTCCACTCATCCCGATGCCATATCATTGAATCAACTCGACGTTTAGCTTTCATACTATCATAGTACTTAGATTTTGGATGGCCCAGTCACAAAGTGGGCATACATTTTTCCCCCACAAAGTATGTCTTATAGAAGATGAGATGTGCTTTGAAATTACCAATTTGTTTATTCCTGAATCGATGAAGTTCAGCGGTCATGTATATCTGTAAAGTTGTGACACTTTGTGAAGTCGTGTCCCCTAATTTCTTCATCAAGTATAAATATGAGATTTGGTCTCCAATCATCTCTATTGTGCTCAAAAAAAATTCAGCATTCAATTGGGAAAAATGGGTCTCCAGGTACATTCTTTGGCCCTTGTTGAATCAAAAAAAAAATTAGTTATCTACCGGATCTGAGTTGCTTCATTAACTCTTCTTCATATGCGACTTCGAGCGATTCTCTTCACGATTCATTGAGTCCCATTCCGCTTTACTTTGCATTTTACGGAAAAATCGTGGACCTAGTTGCGCATCGGGTCAAGTCCGACCGACCCGTTCCCACATTCGAACCAATCCACTTATTACCGATTCAGCCCTAATGCTTGGCCGGTCGGGTTAGATTGTCAACTCATGGAATATGAGTGTGCCTTCTAGTATACTATATAATCCCATTTAAATCACCTTTTTTCTCCTATTTTCCTTCATTTCGAACCGTGCCACTTAGATCTGAAGCAAAACCCTAATTCCAAATTTCTCAAATCCTTTCCTCTATCAAACCCGATTTAAAGGTGGGTTTAAGACCTGATTTCTTTCAGTTCCCACTAAACTGCATTCAATTTTCGTGTCGATCTTCGATGCTGGTTGTTAAGACATTAACGCTGAGGTCTCCCACGCTAGTACTACCGCCGCAAGCAACGTTGTTATCACCTTCAGGTGGCGGTCATAGGACACAAGTCCCCGACGATGAGGAGTTTAATTGAATGGAGATCATTCATTTTATTTTAATGAGGAGGAGAATACGCAAAGAGATTTCCTAATGGAGACGAGAAGAAGAAGGCATGAGGGAAAGGTTGGCACTGGCTTTGGCGGGTTGAGGAAATAATTCGAGTTGGAGCCAGTTTTCAGAGAGAAGTGGAGTATGATGGGGGCATCGGGTCGGGTCAAGACACTGCAAACCAATCCCAACGTGGAGCTGGTGCAGTTTTATCCTAGCGGTGTCCTACTTTACTTCTCTGACCCGATCCTGTATCTTTAGCATGTCATATATGTTTTCCTACGAATCATTGAACTTAACCACGACATGGAATTTGACAACACGAACTCGTAGTGCATGCTCGTGTATTTCTCAATCAAAGCCATAACTTATGAACTAGCAGACAGTTAGGATATATCCTTTTAAACAAAACATTATGGACTCAACAAACATAGGATTGTCCCATAACTTGATGTATATCGATTAACTGCATGTTCTTTTTGCTTTCCTCATGTTTGTACTGCATACACTGGCACACACTAGTACACACACACAAAGGGCATAGGAAACTATACTCTAGTCCTTGATGTTTCTTCAATAGTATAGCTTACATGTCCAAAAGGCGCTCGACAAGGCTACCGAAAAAGAGTAAAGCTGCAAAATCATATAGACATCCCAACACCAATGACATTTCATCAATATTAGATTCAGGATGGGATAGTAAAGGTTCCAACTTTGGGATTGAGCTTCATGAGACTGTGGAATCATCTGGAGGAGAGGTTTTAGTAAATGAAGAAGAAGAAGGGGGAGTAGGTGACAACTGGGCTCCCGATGAATTCGTGAGTGTGACCATTCTAAACGCACCTAGTGATTCTATGACCTCTACGATCGATGAAGCTAAACATAGGTGAATATGTCTAAGGCATGGAATTCCTTAAGAAGAAGGTTTAGTCGCAACCGGTGCAGACAGACCCATTAATTTCCTGTAGGGGTACATCGACATCAATCGGTTGATGTGCACAATGGGAGCCATCCCTTTGTTTCCATTATTCGTCATCGAGTTTCTAAGACGAATGCATATCGCTCCCATGCAACTCTATCCTAATGCATACGCTTACGTGTATACATTATATGTAGGATATATGGTGATCTTAGGCACAGAGCCTACTTTCGAGGATTTGACCTTCTTTTACCATTCAAGCATCATTCAAAGGGAACTCCTTCCTTCATTTTATTCGAATCTGTGCCGATCATAAAAATTCTAAATGAAGGATACAACAGCGCAGGTGAAGTAAAGCCCAAGTGGTTTTATATTAAGCACCAGGTCGGGTGTGCTAGAAGGTGGCTGCAATCAAGTGAGCTTCAAGTTCCAACATTTCCTCTTCAATTATATCAGTAGATGCACTAACTTCTCTTTTCTATCTGCAGTTCCAAATCCCAAAAAGAAGCAGGGCCAAATATAATTAGATCGTTTGAGCCATCTGTTGGATGGCAACCCAGACTTATTAAATGTCAGGAAGTGCTTGGTGGATGAGGTTCTGCATAGGCATCGTCTACTTGATATAAGCCGGAGTATTGGTCATGGAGACTGGGGTTACACATATGTGCCCCGAGCTCTGGTTCCTCCCGCTTCTTCAGAAACCAGCAATGTGCCCCCAGTCGAGTGGTAAGTTATAATCTCAGTTAAAAAGGGAGAGAGTTCCAAATCCCAAGAACCTTCAGGTTTCGGGGAAGTACCGCAGTCGGGAGATAAAGAGATGACTCCTATACGAGATCCAGACACCTTTCTAAAGAGTCCCTCTCCGATGCAAATCCAAGACGAAGAAATTCTGAACAGGCCGGTTCGGGATAAACTCCGTGATGGTGTTCTAAGAGACGCTTCTATTCTAGAAAGACAGCCTTCTCCAAAGACACCATCTCCAATTAGGTCTCATGTTGGTGAGTCCCAGCTAGATGATCCCATATTCAGGGACTTGGCTAAGCTTCCTTTTCCTAAAAAGATTTACACTTCCAAAGACATTGCTATAGTTTCTTTCTTCCCAACCTCTGAAGAGGAAGTTACTCCTGTAAAAGACGGGCAGACCACATAGATAAGCCTTACTCCAGGATCTGGTCCGTCTGGGGGATCACTAAGAACACACACCACACTAACACTGCACGTCACAGCTTTCGTGTGTTACATTACTTCTTAGCTCTAATATCAATTCCTATTGACTTGCAAGAGGGATGACTCGCCACAGATATGATCTCAGGGACGTTCGTGCAAGCATTCCTCGGTACGGCTCCAATACTGAACACGGTCGATGGGAAAGCGGTTGGAGAGATGATAGGAGGCCTTATTAGCCTCAGCACCATCGATCATCCCACTCTCGGTCTCCTGCCCTCTTAGATTCAGAGAAGTACAAGAGCTATCATAGCCAACACTGGGGAGATATATACCCTCCTAAAGGTCCAGTTCCTCCGAAAGACTCTCACTCCCAAGAGAAGCCATTGAAGAAACACTCTAATCCCAAAGATAAGGGAAAAGATATGGATAAGGAGAAGAGTAAGAGTAGTGCGGCGATTATGCTTGCCAAACGCTGTAACATTAACATCACCACAACGAGTCTTGTAATACTTGATTCTAAGAATGAGGCCAAGCTAAAGATTTTGAGGAAGCAATCCCTAGATTATCATTTCGGGAACATGCACTTTATTCTGAATCTTAAGACGATACCTTTAGATTGGGCGTCAGAAGTCAAAGCTCAAATAGACTTCGTGGATAAGCAATACCAGGGAACATGCAAATTCAACCGAAAGCTTTCCAAGATCATCCGCGATCTGTTAGCGGATGTTGATAACATGAAGCAAATGGCTGAATATGACTTGAAAGCCAAAGACACCATGGAGAAAGGACTTGAGGACACCCAAGCCAAATTTCCCTCATGCAATGTGATGGTGAAAGTTATAAGAAATAGCATGATGAACTCCAACAACGTTATTATACCGAGCTCGATTTTCATAGTCAAGATCGCACAACCTTGAAAAAGCAAGTTGAGGATGCTAAGTCAGAGAGCACCAGGCTGAAGTTATCTTGTACCCGCCTTGAACAAGAAATGACTGAGTTGGAAAATGAAAATGCTAGATCAAAGGCCAGGCTGGTAGAGTGTGAGGAGAGGGCAGTTCTTGCAGAAGGGAATGCCAACACTGCTCTTAAATCTTCTTCTAAGTCCACTGCACAGCTTGTTGAAGCCCATAATGAGCTAGATGGATGTAGAGATCTCATGATATCTTTCTTTCCCCAAGAGATTCAGATTCAGGATATTTCTTGGATCCAACATTATCCAACGACTCTAGTCAACGTGTTGGATCAAATTGTTGAGAATGAGAAGAAGCGACTAAAGGTTGAGACCATTAATGAAGAGGAACTGATGAAAACATACATGAGGGGCGAAGAACCAGAGCGTTTAGCTAAAGGGCAGAAGTTAATGCAAGAAGCTATGGAAGAGGAGAAGCATCAAGTCAAGGGAAAGAATAGCATTGAAGGTGGTTCCAGTTCCACTTCTGCCAGGCCTGTAGCTGCAGAGACTGAGGGATACGATCCCGAACATCTAGAAATCCCCAATGTTCCTATTTTATCTCCCATAGAGGAAGTAACTACTCCTGCCACTCCCGAGAACAAGTCCGTTGAAGGTATCTCTACATTTTCACTGCAACTTGTCAAGACTATCACAGCATGTTGCCGTATCGTGAAGCAGACAATTGAAAGGCCCATGTTTTCTCCAGATTTAGTAATCGTTGCTTTTCGTTCTTTAGGTACAAAATCGGCCAAGGAGACTGAAGAGAAACAGGAGAAGGCCGCTGACAAGGCCATAGTGCTTTCTAGCAGTGAAGCTCCCAAAGATGAGGAAATCATCGATGCTTTAAAAGATATTGTAACACCCCGTATGTTGAATAACTTGCTATAATATAAAACAGGGAAGAATTAAATTTAAAAATCTGAATCAGGGGAAACGAGATATTCCATTGCGTTCGTCTCGGAAAAATACGCGAAATAGAGTCCGAGTTTTCGAAAATCGGAGTCCGTATGACCCAGATAAGGCCCAAAGAAGTTTTTAGAAATTTAAATTCAGATTTAAAAACTAGATTTTCAATTTTCAGAAGTGGCGGGAAAAATCCCGCCAGACCCAGGGGGTCGACTGGGGAGTCGACCTCCCCCCCCAGGTCGACTGGGGAGTCGACCCTAGGGTCGACCTGGGAGTCGACCTCCCTGGTCGAGCCTAGGTGACCTGGGTGCATCAGCTTGGCTTTTGGTCGTGTTTTGGTGGCTAGGACGTGATCTGACGGCTCTAATCTAATTTAGGGTTAATCTAAGGGCCTAAAACACCTAACTAATCTATAAATACACCCTAAGACTACCCTAATTCATACTAAAAATAGTTACAACACCGTTATGCCGTCAAAATGCAACTTGAAGGAGCCTCCATCAATCTAAAGAGGAAGATGGCTTCTCAAATCAATCGCTGATCAACTTTAGCAACTTAATCTTCTTCTTAGGAGTGCTAATCAACAAGTTGTGAGTTTTCTATAGCCTTAATAACCAATTGTTGAAATGATTATGATAGGATATAATGAGGTTATGGCTATGAATGAGGATCAATGCAAGATTATGTTATCATATGCTATGTGTTTGTGATGTTATGCAAGTTATGCATGTTATGTGCTATATGTTCATGAAGTAATGCAAGTTATGCAAGTCATATGATACATGTTCATGATGTTATGCAAGTTATGCAAGTTATGTGCTATATGTTCATGAAGTTATGCAAGTTATACAAGTCATATGATACATGTTCATGATGTTATGCAAGTTATGCAAGTCATATGCTATGTGATTATGATGTTATGCAAGTTATGCAAGTCATATGCTATGTGTTTGTGGTGTTATGCAAGTTATGCAAGTCATATGCTATGTGTTTATGATGTTATGCAAGATATGCAAGTCATATGAGAAACATTGATCCATTATGACACCATGATATGCAAGTTTGGTGTATGATTATATGCTAGTTCATACATGATATGTTATGCAAGTTTGGTGTATGATTATATGCAATTTCATATATGACATGTTATGCAAGTTTGGTGTTTGATTATATGCAAGTAACAATGCATGTGCAAGTTTACACCTTAGTATGATATGCATACATATGCAAGTTAACCCCTTTGTATGTCATACATACATATGCAAGTTTACCCCTTTGTATGACATAAATAACTTATGCAAGTTAACCTCTTTATGACATATGTGATTCATGCAAGTTTGGGTTGATTATTTATGCTAGTTGGGTTGATGCTATATGCATGTTGACACCGTTAAACCCATGTCGATGCTAATGTTATGCAAGTTGAACCCATTGTATTTGTGATGAATCTTCCCTTTTATGTCATGTTAGCGAATTGCGTGGGGAACGATGGGGTTAATATACATGTTAATGAAATGGTGTGAAGTTGGTATGATTATGCATACCATAAAGTAGATGGACATAATTGAGTCAATTATGTACATCGTTAAAAATTGGAATTAATTAGGGAAAATTAATTCGAAATATGGGGGTGATTAATTAGGTGTAATTAATCGACTAAGACACGAGGTTGGACCCTTTTGTAGCGTAAGACTGCCCGGAACCGACCAGCAAATCCAGCGGCTACAAATGATTGGCCCAATGTGAGAGGTCTTAGGCACAAACTATATACGTGACAAGTGTAAGGACACGAGGTTAGACTCGGTTATGGCGTAAGGCTGCCCGGACCCGACCGGCAAATCCAGCTGCCATAAGAGATAGTCTAATGTGAGAGGTCTCTACAACGGTTACGTTCTTAATCAATTAAGAAACACTTAACCATATTAGCATGTAGAGGACATGAGGGGTTAAGTGGGTGCCTTGGGTGGTATGTGGAAAAATCTAGTAGTTGCCTTGGGTGGCAATAGAAACTACGATTAGAATACTTAACCGAAGTGGAACATGTAATTAAACATGATTAAAGGGTTAATTAAGTGCCTTGGGTGGCATGGGAAAATCTAGTGGTTGCCTTGGGTGGCAATAGAAGATAAGATTAGAATACTTAACCAAAGTGGGACATGTAATTAAACATGATTAAAGGGTTAAGTGGGTGCTTTGGGTGGCATGTGGAAAAATCTAGTGGGTTGCCTTGGGTGGCAATAGAGAATACGACAAGAATACTTAACCAAAGGGGAACATGTAACTAAACATGATTAAAGGGTTAAGTGGGTGCCTTGGGTGGCATGTAGAAATCTAGTGGGTGCCTTGAGTGGCAATTGAAATATGATTAGATGACTTAACCAAACCTTAACATGTAAGTGGGCATGATTATGAAAAGGGGTTAAGTGGGATGCACTAGATTAAATGACAAGCTTAAGTAGTAGCTTGTGGGGGCCTTTAGTGGCAATTGAAATATGATTAGATGACTTAACCAAACCTTAACATGTAAGTGGGCATGATTATAAAAAGGGGTTAAGTGGGATGCACTAGATAAAATGACAAGCTTAAGTAGTAGCTTGTGGGGGCCCATTTCAACCAGTAACCCATATGTATCTTATTGGGCTCGACCCATGTCGAGGACGGGACACGCGTACTGGGCTTGACTATAAGAGGCCAAAACGGGGTAGCGGTGGCAACGCAAGTCCAACGGGTTTCATATGCGTGTGTGGACCCGGGATGGTAGGTAAGACGTTGTTGCATCGTGTAGATATAAGCCGTGCACCATTTTCGGGTTGCCACTTTGGGGAGTGATACACCCCACTGTGGGGCCAGCACGGGTATCTACGGTAGGGAGCCGATTGCTTGGGGAGTAGCAGGTACACCTAGTGGAGATAGGGGCAGACGGCACCTATGTAGTCAGCTAGGGGTACAAGAGACTACTATTAAGATTACTAAGGGTACACCTAGTGGAGATAGGGGCAGACGACACCTATGTAGTCAGCTAGGGGTACACGAAACTACTATCAAAAATTACTAAGTACACTTAGTGGGGATCAACCTTTAAGTAGGAATTACCCTTGGGTGTGTGGAACTGGTGTGGTGCAGTGTAGGAATTATCCTTGGGTGGGTAGATCTAGTGTGGTTCAATGTAGTATTTATCCTTGGGTGGATAGGCGCGTCTTTACCGTTATCTTAGTTTATCCTAAGTCTAGTTGGCTACTTAGTGTAGTCATTTATCCCCAGTCGTACCGTACCAGGTTTATGTCATACCCTAATTACTTTAATGATTGTATTGTTAAGGTTATAGGGCTCACTCAGACTTATGTCTGACCCCGTTGTTTTTATCTTTTTCCCCAACCCTCATGTTCTCAGAGTGGGCCTAACACTAGTGGGCTTTGATCAGATTGCATTATCTATCTTTTGGAGCTTGGACTCTTGAAGAAAAGCTCGGTTATCTTTTCTATTATGGCTATTAGTATGTAGTGGGATTATGTACTTGTGTTTTAACGAGATGGATATTTTGTACTTGACTCTTGTTGGTTTTTGAGATGTAACCAAACATGTTTACCTTCTGCTGCAATGAAATGATGTTTTAAAATTTCAAGTATTACTTATATCTGTCTTGTTGTAATTTTTTAGTTCTATATTCACTTAAATACTCCACCAAAGCTAAGGCATTCCCCTTTTGAGTGACCTTAGCGGGTGTGGGGTGTTACACGTGGTATCAGAGCTTAAGGTTACCAGAACAGATAAAACTTTTAAAAAATTATTTTTCTAAAAAATTTTTGGAAGAAGTAATTTCAAAAACATGTTTTTGAGAGAAAAGTTTTTGAAAGAAAAGAACATAATCCCCCAGAGCCATATATCCTTCCTTCGATTCTCCGTTTTGAATCTCTTCCTCTTTCTCTTTTTGAATTTCCCCTCCGCGTAGAGATGTCTTTTTATGATAAATAAGGACTTCCGCATGAAGGACGGAAGAACCACTTCAAGGGACTAAGACGTTTGCCAGGCTAAGAAGTTAGTCCAAGGAGGTGGAGGGCTTATAGGTACCTTTAAGATGGACGAGAGAGGAAGGTTCAAATAGCTGTTTGGTAAATAAAGGACGAAACCTTATTGTGGTAAGAAGGCCACGAAAGGAGAATGAGAAGGGGAAGGCTAGTTGTTTTGGAGAAATAAGACACCTTATTAGGGTTGTCCAAAGAGGTAAGGATGAAGTACAGGATCTTCTGGAGGGTAGATGTATTCCCTCACAACGGGTATACCTGATGGGGGTAGAACTGTCTAAGTTGAAATTTGGTTCTCTCGATCATCCTGTTCGAACTTTATTCGACTCTAGTGCACCACATTTCGTTTATCTTATCATCATTAGTTGAGTCACTGCACCTAGACACCAGTTTAGTAGATGATCCCGTGGTTGTTTCAAACCCAATTGGGGGGGCTCCACTTATTTGTCCATGATATGTTTGGGTTTGAAGATTTCCATACTTAGCGTTGAGTTTAGAGGTGATGCTCTTGGTTTGGGCTTCACGGGCTATGGGTTGATTTTGGGCATGGACTGGTTATCCAGTAATGGTGCCATTCTTAATTGCGAAAGGAGAGTTGTTAGGCTCATGACCCGCTTGGGTAACACTCTCGAGATCTCTTGTATTCCCATAGATTCTGTTTTGCTAAGTTATCTTGAATCGCTTGACGCTTCGGTCAAGAGTTTGTGATCTGTTAGAGTGGTCCGAGAATACTCGGATGAGTTTGGGGAGGTGAAGGGCTTACCTCCGAAGCAGGAGATAGACCTCCGAATATATCTGGTAGGTGATGCTAAACCAGTATCGTTGTCAGTGCGTCACATGGCTCCTCGTGAGAGGAGGGAACTCCATAAGCAAGTAGGGGAGTTGCTTGAGAAGGGGTTCATAAGACGAAGTATATCGGAGTGGGGTGCTCCAGTAGTTTTTGCCACGAAGGTGGATGGGTCCCTCAGACTTTGTGTAGACTATAGAGAACTCAACAAGCTCACAAAGAAGAGTAGACACCCATTGCCAAGGATTAACGATCTCTTTGATCAGTTGGTTGGTGCCTCAGTGTTTTCGCAGTGGGACTTGGCCACGGAGTTTCACCAGTTGGGAGTGACTGAGGATAATATAGAGAAGACCGCCTTTAGGACTCCGGATGGTTTCTATGAGTGGCTTGTGATGCCATTTGGTTTGACGAATGCCCCCGCATACTTTGTTGATTTGATGAGTGGAGTGTTCAGGGAGTACCTAAATAACTTCGTAGTGGCCTTTGTGGATGACATCTTGGTCTTTTCTAAAGAGCGAAATAAGTTTTCGTGTGAGCTTAATGGGTTAAGCAAAGCCAGTTATTTGATCAACGGTGGTTTTGGAGCGAGATTGGCAAGGACATCCAGAGTTGGACAAGGGCTTAATTATTTAGCCATTTTTACTAGTATCATCTCACGTAGGTCGTCTGAATTCGAAGGAGGTGTCCCTTGGGTGTTTGTCTGATATTGGTTTAGGCCTTTGGGGCTTGCACTTGGGGGATGTCGAGTTCGACTAGGATGGTCTGCGTGAGAGATGGATAGTTGTGACGATTTTGTATGGGAGAATATCCTGGTTTTCTCTAGAAGTGGAGAAAAGCATGCCCTACATCTTAGGGAAGTGTTGGAGACTCTTCGAGCGCATAGTCTTGAGGCAGCAAAGGTGGATGGAGTTCTTAGCATCCTATGATTTCGAGATAGCGTATACCCCTGGCAAGGGTAACGTGGTGGCGGACGCCTTGAGTAGAAAAAGGTTGTCCTTGAGTTCATTGTTCGTGGAACAACGAAGCTTGGAATTTATCTCGATGTTCGATTTCAGACCTTCAGTTGACTTTATGCCCGGTTTGCTAGCATCCTTGGAGGTCAGACCTACTCTTTTGAGACGGATTGGCGAGGCACAGAGGGACGACCCACAGTTGGTTGAGTTGGTATAGAGGCTCATAAGGGGGGAGTCGTCCAGCCATTTGAGTAGGTATACCTTAGACGAGAGGGGGTGCTTGCGTAAAGACGGTAGACTTTGTGTACCGCAAGACGAGGGTTTGAGGAAGGCTATTCTTGATGATGCACACCGTTCTAGGATGACCATTTATCCCGGTGGGGACAAGATGTACCAGGACATGAAACGAGTTTTCTTTTGGGCCGGTATGAAGAAAGATGTGGCCGAGTATGTCGCTAGATGCTTGGTGTGCCAACAGGTGAAAGCGGAGCAAAAGAAACCCGGTGGGTCGCTTCATCCATTGGAAGTTCCGCAATGGAAGTGGGATAGCATCTCGATGGATTTTATTGATGGGTTACCGAGATCAAGGAAAGGTAATACGGGAATTTGGGTTGTGGTAGACAGACTTACTAAGAGTGCCCATTTCATACCCGTGAAGAGCAAGAGGACTGCTCCATGGCTAGTTTCAGTTTATCTTCGAGAGATGGTTCGGTTGCATAGGGAACATGACGTATTCCATGTGTCACATTTGAGGAAGTGCCTACATGAGACCGCAGAGGTGGTAGAGCCGAGCTTGCTTAGAGAAGTAGAGGTAGAGCATGATGCGACTATTCGACGAGCTCCTACCCGCATCCTTGGGTCAGAGATTAGGAAGTTGAGAAACAGAGAGGTTCGACTAGTCAAAGTGCCAAGGGGAGAAGATGAGAGTAATGCTACTTGGGAGACAGAAGCGAAGATGCGTTCATTGTACCCATTTCTTTTTGTGGGTATGTCTTTTAACTTCTCCTTTATCGTTTGTCTAGTACTTATCTTATCTTTAGTATGTCCTCTCATTAGTACCTTTGACCTTTAGATAGGGTAAACCTATGGTTGAAACATGTGTTTGAGACATGTTATGTTTGATGGATGTGTGTGGATGCAAGTGGTTGCTAGTGGTTGCTCGTGGATGCATATACACACACTCTAGGCACTAGATCGGCTCAATCACTTCATAATGCATATTGCATAAAATTGTGTGTAGGTAGCTATATTAATGGATGTATAATGGTTGCGTTATCACATGGATGATGCATTCTGGTGTATGGTTGTGCACACATGTAGAGATAGTGTGTGTCGATAGGATTCTTTTGCATACATATTGGATGCATGGCACTATCATGGTTTGCATTAAGGAGGTCAACTGAATTAGTAGACCGCCTAATTTTGCATTAGACAGGGAACATATACACACACTCTTTGCATATGTTCATACAGCATTAGAAGCTCTAAGGACAATGGATGCCAGTGTTTGATGGTTTGAGTAGATGGTTGTTTGGTTGGTAGGATACGTTCTTCTTGACTTAGAGATTTCGGGGACGAAATCCTTTAAGTAGGGGAGAATGTAACACCCCGTATGTTGAATAACTTGCTATAATATAAAACAGAGCCGAATTAAATTTAAAAATCTGAATCAGGGGAAACGGGCTATGCCATTGCATTCGTCTCGGAAAAATAAGCGAAATAGAGTCCGAGTTTTCGAAAATCGGAGTCCGTATGACCCAGATAAGGCCCAAAGAAGTTTTCAGAAATTTAAATTCAGATTTAAAAACTAAATTTTCAATTTTCAGAAGTGGCGGGAAAAATCCCGCCAGACCCAGGGGGTCAACCTGGGGGCCGACTGGGGAGTCGACCCTAGGGTCGACCTAGGAGTCGACCTCCCTGGTCGAGCCCAGGTGACCTGGATGCATCAGCTTGGCTTTTGGGCTGTGTTTTGGTGGCTAGGACGTGATTTGACGGCTCTAATCTAATTTAGGGTTAATCTAAGGGCCTAAAACACCTAACTAATCTATAAATACACCCTAAGACTACCCTAATTCATACTAAAAATAGTTACAACACCGTTATGCCGTCAAAATGCAACTTGAAGGAGCCTCCATCAATCTAAAGAGGAAGATGGCTTCTCAAATCAATCTCTAATCAACTCTAGCAACTTAATCTTCTTCTTAGGAGTGCTAATCAACAAGTTGTGAGTTTTCTATAGCCTTAATAACCAATTGTTGAAATGATTGTGATAGGATATAATGAGGTTATGGCTATGAATGTGGATCAATGCAAGATTATGTTATCATATGCTGTGTTTGTGATGTTATGCAAGTTATGCAAGTTATGTGCTATATGTTCATGAAGTTATGCAAGTTATGCAAGTCATATGATACATGTTCATGATGTTATGCAAGTTATGTCCTATATGTTCATGAAGTTATGCAAGTTATGCAAGTCATATGATACATGTTCATGATGTTATGCAAGTTATGCAAGTCATGTGCTATGTGATTATGACGTTATGCAAGTTATGCAAGTCATATGCTATGTGTTTGTGGTGTTATGCAAGTCATATGCTATGTGTTTATGATGTTATGCAAGATATGCAAGTCATATGAGAAACATTGATCCATTATGACACCATGATATGCAAGTTTGGTGTATGATTATATGCTAGTTCATACATGATATGTTATGCAAGTTTGGTGTATGATTATATGCAATTTCATATATGACATGTTATGCAAGTTTGGTGTTTGATTATATGCAAGTAACATGTGCAAGTTTACACCTTAGTATGATATGCATACATATGCAAGTTAACCCCTTTGTATGTCATACATACATATGCAAGTTTACCCCTTTGTATGACATAAATAACTTATGCAAGTTAACCTCTTTATGACATATGTGATTCATGCAAGTTTGGGTTGATTATTTATGCTAGTTGGGTTGATGCTATATGCATGTTGACACCGTTAAACCCATGTCGATGCTAATGTTATGCAAGTTGAACCCATTGTATTTGTGATGAATCTTCCCTTTTATGTCATGTTAGCGAATTGCGTGGGGAACGATGGGGTTAATATACATGTTAATGAAATGGTGTGAAGTTGGTATGATTATGCATACCATAAAGTAGATGGACATAATTGAGTCAATTATGTACATCGTTTAAAATTGGAATTAATTAGGGAAAATTAATTTGAAATATGGGGGTGATTAATTAGGTGTAATTAATCGACTAAGACACGAGGTTGGACCCTTTTGTAGCGTAAGACTGCCCGGAACCGACCGACAAATCCAGCGGCTACAAATGATTGGCCAAATGTGAGAGGTCTTAGGCACAAACTATATACGTGACAAGTGTAAGGACACGAGGTTAGACTCGGTTATGGCGTAAGGCTGCCCGGACCCGACCGGCAAATCCAGCTGCCATAAGAGATAGTCTAATGTGAGAGGTCTCTACAACGGTTACGTTCTTAATCAATTAAGAAACACTTAACCATATTAGCATGTAGAGGACATGAGGGATTAAGTGGGTGCCTTGGGTGGCATGTGGAAAAATCTAGTAGTTGCCTTGGGTGGCAATAGAAAATATGATTAGAATACTTAACCGAAGTGGAACATGTAATTAAACATGATTAAAGGGTTAAGTAAGTGCCTTGGGTGGCATGGGAAAATCTAGTGGTTGCCTTGGGTGGCAATAGAAGATAAGATTAGAATACTTAACCAAAGTGGAACATGTAATTAAACATGATTAAAGGGTTAAGTGGGTGCCTTGGGTGGCCTGTGGAAAAATCTAGTGGTTTGCCTTGGGTGGCAATAGAGAATACGACAAGAATACTTAACCAAAGGGGAACATGTAACTAAACATGATTAAAGGGTTAAGTGGATGCCTTGGGTGGCATGTAGAAATCTAGTGGGTGCCTTGAGTGGCAATTGAAATATGATTAGATGACTTAACCAAACCTTAACATGTAAGTGGGCATGATTATGAAAAGGGGTTAAGTGGGATGCACTAGATTAAATGACAAGCTTAAGTAGTAGCTTGTGGGGGCCTTGAGTGGCAATTGAAATATGATTAGATGACTTAACCAAACCTTAACATGTAAGTGGGCATGATTATAAAAAGGGGTTAAGTGGGATGCACTAGATAAAATGACAAGCTTAAGTAGTAGCTTGTGGGGGCCCATTTCAACCAGTAACCCATATGTATCTTATTGGGCTCGACCCATATCGAGGACGGGACACGCGTACTGGGCTTGACTATAAGAGGCCAAAACGGGGTAGCGGTGGCAACGCAAGTCCAACGGGTTTCATAGGCGTGTGTGGACCCGGGCTGGTAGGTAAGACGTTGTTGCATCGTGTAGATATAAGCCGTGCACCATTTTCGGGTTGCCACTTTGGGGAGTGATACACCCCACTGCGGGCCCAGCACGGGTATCTACGGTAGGGAGCCGATCGCTTGGGGAGTAGCAGGTACACCTAGTGGAGATAGGGGCAGACGGCACCTATGTAGTCAGCTAGGGGTACAAGAGACTACTATTAAGATTACTAAGGGTACACCTAGTGGAGATAGGGGCAGACGACACCTATGTAGTCAGCTAGGGGTACACGAAACGACTATCAAAAATTACTAAGTACACTTAGTGGGGATCAACCTTTAAGTAGGAATTACCCTTGGGTGGGTGGAACTGGTGTGGTGCAGTGTAGGAATTATCCTTGGGTGGGTAGATCTGGTGTGGTGCAATGTAGTATTTATCCTTGGGTGGATAGGCGCGTCTTTACCGTTATCTTAGTTTATCCTAAGTCTAGTTGGCTACTTAGTGTAGTCATTTATCCCTAGTCGTACCATACCAGGTTTATATCATACCCTAATTACTTTAATGATTGTATTGTTAAGGTTATAGGGCTCACTCAGACTTATGTCTGACCCCGTTGTTTTTATCTTTTTTCCAACCCTCAGGTTCTCAGAGTGGGCCTAGCACTAGTGGGCTTTGATCAGATTGCGTTATCTATCTTTTGGAGCTTGGACTCTTGAAGAAAAGCTCGGTTATCTTTTCTATTATGGCTATTAGTATGTAGTGGGATTATGTACTTATGTTTTAACGAGATGGATATTTTGTACTTGACTCTTGTTGGTTTTTGAGATGTAACCAAACATGTTTACCTTCTACTGCAATGAAATGATGTTTTAAAATTTCAAGTATTACTTATATTTGTCTTGTTGTAATTTTTCAGTTCTATATTCACTTAAATACTCCACCGAAGCTAAGGCATTCCCCTTTTGAGTGACCTTAGCGGGTGTGGGGTGTTACAGATATGGATAGCAAGGAGGATGAAGAGGATGTGGATGTCACCATCTGGGGCAACCGATGAGACCGAAAACTTGACACTTGCTCAAATGAAGGCAAAAACTGAGGCACTCTTGAAGGCCAAGAAAGAAGAAGAGCCCATCTTTGTTGATCCTCTCCAAATGGTTCCCCTGGTGGCAAGATAAAAATCAAGATTCCATCTCGGTCAATTACTGGAGAGTTGGCTTCCAAGTCCTCCGCCAATTCGGAAGATCCTCCTTCCGATAAGAAGAGGAAAAAGCGTATTCTCACTAATGCTAAAAAGGAGGAGAAACAGGAGCTGAAAGATGCCAAGAAAGCCAAACATTCTCCCAAGTCCAAATGAAGCATTGTTTTAATTTCTTTTTTGCTTTCAACTGGCCTACGGTTTTGGTTGCAAGTGTGGCCCTCGCGTTTTGACCAGTCGTCTATGTAAATCTGCACATCGTTTATAAAGTAGTTTCCTACAATATCATATGTTTGCAAGTTTATCATCTATTTCAATCAAATGTAACTGTGATCGAAACATTACTATGCTAAGTAACAAACAATCAATTATATCACATATCAAACCAGGATTCCTATTCAGCATCCCTGCAAATAAAAAACTAAAATTTCTGTAATCAAGGAATCATTACTAAGCTAAGCAGTAAACAACGTGTCATATAGCAATTATCGTAGGGGTGTGATATATGTATGCCCACAATTAATCTTGAATAAAGTGCCTGGTCAGTGCTTGTTTGGGATTAATTAGGAGCGATATCCTATTTCCCCAATCTTTTTGTAGAGAGTGCGGGCTCAGCTTTCAAACTTGCCCCCAATCCTTTAGTGGGGTAGAATCCTAATTCCTTCGGCACTCGGTCTCGCTACCTTTATAATCTCCTGTTGTATTCCCAGATTAGAGTGTGGTTAAGGCAGACTTTAATCATGGTGCACCAACCACGTCTACTTTTATACTCACTCTCGAACCGAGAGAGTTTGAGTTAGTCAAGCGAACGGTTACATCGTTCTCCCCGACTTTCCTTCTGCACTCTATTTCCAAGAGCGGTATTCTGCCGGTTCAAGTATCATTATCGAACTCGATTTTAATCTGTACTCCACTCTTTACTCTGGCGTATGGAGCTTGTCCGGCAAGCGGTCATATCACACTTTCCAAGGCATACATCTTAACCTTAACTTAAGGATAGAGATGCCCCTTTTTTGTAATCAAGTCCCTCTCATCTCGTCAAATCGTAGGATGGAGAGGGTGTGATGTTTGGGTGTCGTATCCTCACTTTGTTTCACAAAGAGAAAGCCACTATGTCGGGTATTAATATCAAGCTCCGAGTTAGCCAATATACCACTGATTGGCTGTGGACTAGGGTCTGTCTGTCCAAGCATAAGAGAGCGTATTTCCTTAAGGGATGAATCATCTTTCTCCCATAGGTCCGACACCAGCCAATTACATCACAACATCAAATCAAATATCTAAACAACCATAGAACATGGAATGAACATCAAACGTATCACAGGACACATAGAAAGATAAATGCAGGAAAAGGTAAATGACACGCGAGTTTTTATAGTGGTTCGGACAAATGAAAGCCTATGTCCACTTTATAATCTTTTGTTTATATCACTCAAAATATTTTAGGCTAGTCACGCCTTTTTTACATAGTTTGAAAAACAAAAGAGCAATTACAACTCAAGTCAAGTAGTACTGCAGATGTTGGGCATTCCGCGCTCTAGGGATTTCATCGCCATCTATGGTCATAAGCTTGAAAGCTCCTTTATCAAGTTTATGTTGGATGACATATGGTCCTTCCCATTTCGGACCTAGAAAAACGGGGGTTGGGAAGACGCGCTTCAAAATCAAGTTTCCAGGTTCAAAGGTTCGGGGTCGAACCTTCCTGTTGTAGTATCGAGCGACTTGGTGTCTGTGCCTCAAGGCACGTAAGTCCATTTCATCTCTCTTTTCCTCAATCATGTCCAAGGACTCAAGGAGAACCGCTTTGTTCATCATCGGATCATAATATGTTGTTCTATGAGAGGGGACTTCTAATTCCACTGGAATGACTGCTTCTGATCCGAATGAAAGTGAGAAGGGTGTGTTGTCAGTTGCCGATTTGCAGGTCGTTCCGTAAGCCCATAATGCTAAGGGTAATTCGTCGACCCACATGACTTTCGCCTGCTTCAATCGCTTCTTTAGAATGGACTTAATGATTTCGTTTACTGCTTCGACTTGCCCATTCGATTGTGGGTGTGGTACAACGATGTACCTCTTCTAGATGCTATATTTTTGGCAAAAATTTCTGAATTCTGTGCTGTCGAACTGAGTTCTGTTGTCGGTTATAATGACTTTGGGGATCGTGAATCGGCAAATGATGTTTCTGACAATGAAGTTAATCACCCGCTTTGTCGTGATCAAGGTCAATGGCTCAGCTTCCGCGCATTTTGTAAAGTAATAAATAGCCATGATTGTGTACTTTGCCCCGCCGTTGGTGATCGGGAGGCTTCCAATGATGTCAATTCCCTATATGGCGAACGGCCACGGGCTCACCATCGACTTGAGTTGGCTGGAGGTGCTCTAGGAATCTTCACATTTCCGGCACCTATTGCAGCATCGTGAATAATCAGCTGCATCCCGATTTAAGGTAGGTCAGAAGTAGCCATACCGCGCTATCTTCTTTGTCAATGTTTGACCTCTGGTTTAATCTCCACATTCGCCTTCGTGCAGTTCTCTCAACACACGTTTGACGTCATGATGTGTTATACACCGAAGTAGGGATACTGAAAATCCTTGTTGGTAAAGAAGTTTACCCTGAATGATATATCTTGAAGCTTTGTGAACGATGGCACATCTTTCACTCTTTTTCGTCGGAAGCGTTTCATTCTACAAGAAGCTCTTTATCGGTGTCATCCACGATTCTCTCTCGTGTTCATTTTCCAGGACTAGATCAACTTCCATCTGATCAATGCTTCGAGCTTCTAGTGTCTCGATTAAACCATTTTTGTTTCTACAAGATTACTGGATCTTGCTAACTTGGCCAACTTATCCGCCTTCTGATTCTTTTTCGCGGAATGTAGGATATAGTGTAATATTCTAGGTTGTCCAATAGCTCCTCTACCCTTTCTAGGTAAGTTGTGAGTCGTGGTCTCTTCGTCTGAAATTCCTTCTGAACCTAACAAACAACAATTTGAGAGTCACAAAAGATGTTCAACGCCGCTACTCCCAACCCCTTAGAGAGTTTCAACCTAGCAATCAGGGCCTCGTATTCAGAATCATTGTTAGTAGCGGGAAATTCAAATCGTAAAGCATAGTAAATTGACGGTCCTTTAGGAGTGATCAATACAACTCCGGAGCTGGACCATTGGTCATTCTTAGCACCGTCTATATACAGCTTCCATGTGCTAGATTCCAGTTTCTGTCCCAAGTAGCCATCTTCTTCATCTAAAACATCCTCTTCAGGAATTGTGAATTCAGCGGTGAAGTCAGCTAATGCTTGCCCCCTTATGGACTTTCTGGGGAGGAAGTTGATGTCAAACTGGCTTAACTCGATGTTCTATTTGAGCAGTCATCCGTATGCCTCACGTCGCTGCAAGACCTGTCAAAGTATTGATCGGTGTATATAACAATCAGATGAGCTTGGAAATAGTGGTGAATCTTTTTGGAGGCAATCAACAATCTGTAAGCAACCATTTCTATCTTTGGGTAGTTGTGTTTGGCTGCCGCCAATTTCTTGCTTACATAGTACATTGGTCTCTGAATTTTATCCTCTTCACGTATAAGTACTGAGATGATAGCATCTGACGACACTGCCAAGTATACAAATAAATCTTCATGATCCACCGGCTTAGACAATATTGGGGGCTTCTCTAAATTATTCAGCAGGTTCTGGAAGGCTTCAATGCAATATGGGGTCCATTCGAAGTTGTGTTTCCCTCGTTTTATCAAGTTGTAGAAAGGAGCGCACTTTTCAGTGGCCCTGGAAATTAATCTACTTAACGTTGTGACCTTCCCTGTCAGGCTCTACACATATATGATATTTTGCGACTCACTAATGTTCTTGATTATTGCAATCTAATCAGGATTGAACTCAATTCCCCGTGAGCTAACGATAAAGCCAAGGAATTTTCCTGACGCGACCCCAAAAGAACATTCAATGGTTTAAGCTTCATTTCATAGCGTCGGAGGATATTGAACATCTCTACCAAGTCCGTTGTATGATCGATGACCGTTTGGATTTCACAAGCATATCATATACATAAACTTCCATGGATTTCCAAATTTGATTGTAGAACATACGATTCACTTAGCGCGGGTTCATCGCTCCGGCATTCTTCAATCCGAAAGGCATTACCATGTACAATCTAAGACTGGTGACAAAACCGGTCTTCTCTTTATCTGGAATGTGCATTGGAATCTGTTTGTAACCAAAATATGCATCCATAAAAGAGAAGTTCGTGTCTCGTCATTGAGTCCACAAGTTGGTCGATTCTCGATAATGCGAAGCTGTCCTTTGGGCAGGCTTCGTCCATATACGAAAAATTAATGCATGTACGCCACTTCCCATTAGCCTTCTTGACACGTACAGGTTAGATATCCAATCGGGATATGTAGCATCTCTGATGAATCCATTTTCTCTCAACTTCTCTACTTTTTCCAAGGCAGCCGACCTCTTCGGGCCCAGCATATGTCTCTTTTCTTTACGGGAGGATACTTTAGGTTTATGTTTAGTGCGTGACTCATAATTGATGGTGAAATTCCACACATATCAGCGTGTGTCCAAGCGAATACATCTAGATTCACCCGTAGAAAATCAGTCAGCTTCCTTGTCTGAAGGAGGTCCAAGTGAGATCCGATATTCAAGACCTTTGTCGGGTCGTCATCAATGATCGGAATATCTACTGTTGTTTCATAAAGTGTCGCCCTTCTTCATCCCGAATCTTCATCCTCTCTAGGGTCTATGTCTTCAGGCAGATTGTCGGGCGACTCCTTCAGCAATATCTTTTTTATTTTCTATGCTGAGGCCTCCTTCGCAGGGGGGAGACATTCTTAGGCTCTACGCCATCTCCATTGCGCAGCATCTTCCATTCTGCCATGTAACAAGCTCTTCCGGTAACTTGGTCACCGCGGACCCTTCCCACTCCAGCTTCAGTTGGGAACTTTAGCAATATCTTTTTTATTTGCTATGTTGAGGCCTCCTTCACAGGAGGGGAGACATTCTTAGGCTCTACGCTGTTGGCTTGCTTTTTCGACCAAGCCATCCAGGATCATTCGTGAAAGGAAATCAGGAAACCAAGTCCTCCAGGAAAGTGGAAGAATGGATCGCACGACATCGTCTCGCCCAGGAATGGATCGCACGCCATCGTCTCGCCCCGCTTGGATCGCACGACATCGTCTCGCCCAGGAATGGATCGCACTCTATCGACTCGCCCAGGGAACGGATCGCTCTCGTCTCGTCGACGAACGCCACCTCTAGGCGATCCGATCCCCTGCAACGAACCGAACCCACTGACCCGTTCAACCACGAGCTGGTCTTCAGCGATCCGAATCGCATGGATCTGACGACACCTGTTCACAACGGCTAGTTTGACTGTTTCTCCAATGGTGGCGATGCGATCCGAAAATCTCGGGATTCGTGCCACGTGTCCGCTATCCGTCCGACAAAATCAGCTATAAATAGCCCAGAGCTTGGCATTTTTCGGGAGCCTTTTGGCAATAGTGAATACTGAGTCCGCCATTGTTATCAAACCACTGGAATATTGAGAGAAATCACTGTTGTACTAGCTTTTAAAGCATAATCAATAAGATATAAAGTGGACGTAGGCTCGTTAACGCCGAACCACTATAAATTCTGAGTGTTCTTTTTCTTTTTCCTTATTCCTCATTTAGAATTCTCTATAGTTTATAACAATTTGGGTGTTAGGTCCAGATTTCGATCTAACATACGCCATCTCCATTGCGCAGCATCTTCCATTCTGCCACGTAACAAGCTCTTCCGGTAACTTGGTCACCGCGGACCATTCCCACTCCAGCTTCGGTTGGGAACTTTAGTAATAGGAACCTGGGTGCAATATAGTCCCTGAACTCTATGAGGGTCGGTCGGCCTAAAATGGCATTGTAATCTGATTCAATATTCATTACCACAAACGGGAGGATTCATACTCTTCGGCGGTCTCCTTTCCCAAGGTCCACAGACAAATCCACTACTCCAATCGGAGTCGTTGTTGAGCCGTTAAAGCCATGTATCCATCCACCACGTGCCTTTAAATCTTTAGCTCCTAATTTCATTTGGTCAAACTCTTTCTTAAACAAGATGTTGACGGAACTCCAGCAATCCACAGGGACTTTCCATACTGTTGCTGGACCGATGGTAGTAGTTATTACCAACAGGTCAATACTTTGTGTCTCAATTCCCACACTCTCTTTATCTCGAAAGATAATGTCATCCTCCATAGTCTTTCGTTGCTTCGCGGGTGCAGTATCCTCAAGGGCACTACATTCTCACGCTTTTGGATGTTAGTGACATTAACATACTGTTGCATGGCTCTGTTGCTAAATCCAGCTGGATGTGGTCCTCCGACCACCGTATTTATAACTATCCCCTTTCCTTTCTGCTGGCAGTTCTGATTTGGAGTTGATCCTGATTTGGAGTCGGTCCTCCTTACCCTCTGTGTCTAGGAGAAACTTTATATTCATCCAACTTCCCTGCTCGAAGCAACTTCTCCACGACATCTCTTATGTGACGGCATTCGTTCATGGAATGACCATATATTTCATGGAATAAATAAATTTCCCAATATCACATTCCGTTTCCATTAAGTCTCTTAGTGGAGGCCCTATATATTGGATAACATTGAAGGTGTCCATATATATGTTTTCCAATGTGTCATTCAGTGGCGTGTAATTATTGAAGGGCTGGAACCGAGGTCTTTTCTTAGGGTCATTCCTTCGATTCCTGCTTCTCTTGTTGTTGTTCCCACCTTGGCGTCCATTTCCCCCACTTTGGTTGCTGACATTGACTTCAACATTCGTCGTGCTATCGCCGGACTGCTTAATGGAGACGTTGCTGTGGATGTCCAGGTATAAACGATCCAGGTATGAGTTTAGAGACTCGTCAGGGCTTTCTTGACTACAGAAAGCTCAATGACGTTCTTCGATTTCTGGGTGTGGAGTCAGAACTGGTTCAGGAATCTTTCGCTTAATTCCTTAAAGCTGAAAATTGATCGCGGCAGAAGCCAGGTGAACCACGTCATAGAAACATCTTCAATATAGATCTGGAAAGCTTTGCATTTGATGGCATCTGGAGCTACTGCTGCATTCATGTACCAAGATTGTCACATTAGATGCTGCCTTGGATCAGTTCTTCCTCCGTAATGATTCATGGTTGGCAATTTGAATCGCCTTAGGAACTGGACATCCAATATATCATCGGTGAAATGTGTATGGCTGCGATCAATGCTCCAATCTTCGTTGATGTAGACTCTGCTATCAGCCATAATCTGACGTACCATAACTTCCACTTCATCATTGGTTAAAGTAGGCTCTGGTTCAGTGCTTCTCGCTCCTATAGTACTTCCAGTTCCTACGTCAGGCGGCGCCCTTCGGTTTCTTACTGGAGCATAGTTCCCTTGCCCCCACGATCCCGGTCATTTACAGGACGGGTGGGATGAAGGAGTTGACCTGGAGTAAGATTGGTAATGTTTGGGTCCCGAGAAAGGACGTGAGATCCACGCATTGGCAACAACATGGGTTCTGGTAGGTTGGGATCATTAGGACACAAACAACGAGCTGCATCTTCATGAGACCCCAAAGAGCCAAACGTCATTTGTTTGAGATTTTCTGGTCTCTCAAGAGGTCTCCTTTGACGTGGGTGCCTTTCATTTTCCTCGGAAGAAGATGAATAGTCTGTTGCAAGGAGATGAGTTAGAGAAGGTGTTCTCTACCTATGAAGTTCATCCATCTACCTATTCATAGCATTTGTGTTTCCGTGGATTGCGGCACTATCACGTCTTTGGGTCTCTGTAGCCTCGTTAGTTTTTCCATTATGGCAAGTAAACTTGCAAAAGCCATCTGTGGGACAGGGGAAAATGCAGGAGGTTGATTGCTCGTAGTTGCTGCTGGAGCTAGAGCGGATCAGATTGAATAGGAATGTCGGCGCTAGCAAGGGGGTTCGATCTCCCCTAGAGGATTGGGTCACTACTTCGCGACCGGATGTATCTAATTCTCCACCCCCGGATGGGTTGCGATAGCATTTTCGGGTCGGGTCAGACTCGACCCGGTCTCTTGCAAGCCGCTATTGACAAGAGCCTATGCATCATTGCTTTGATTTTTGCTTATTCTATTTGCTCTAGAGGTCTACGGCTCCTTAACCTTCCTTGGAGCTATGGAATTCTGATTTGTCAAAGTTGATAAAAATGCAAGTAATCTCTTTGGACTTGGTGATCCAAACAGTAGAATGACAATCCGAAAAGTTGAGAATTTAACGTTCTCAGTGAAAGAACCAAAATGTTAGACTTAGAAATGACACTAACACCCAATTGACTAGAAATTGTAGAGAATAATTATCGAAAAACAAGCAAAAAGAGGTCGACACACAAGATTTATAGTGGTTCGGCGTTAACGAGCAACCATTCACTTTATATTTCTTTGATTGATCGATAGATTACTAGTACAATACAAACAATCACACAACCTCACAAGTACAATCCATAATCTCTCAGAATCTGTAGAATTATATCAAGAATCTAAAGTAAATCTGAACAAAAAGGAGAAATATCAATAATGGTGGAGCTTGAGTGTGTAGAGTGCCAAAAGATCCTTCAAAATGTCAAGTCTAGGTGTATTTATAGGCATGGAAGGTAGCTGGTCGCATGATGATATGGCATTGATCCCTAAGATCTTGGAGTTGGTTATCGAAGAGTGGGTACGTGGCATCTGGATCGTGGGAATGAGTCTGGACCCGATCCACATTTTCAGGCTTAAGATTCGATTCATGACTGATCGTGGTGCAACCGCCTTTAGGTAGCATGAGGTGGTTTGGATTGGTCTTCATTCTACCCGAAGAGATATCGTTCATTGGCTATTCCAATGTGCGAGTAGGTCAGCTCGCCCTTACTCGAACCGAAGCCGACTTTACCTTCATTCGATCCGACGTCTTCATGATGCCTCACGACCTGCTGATGCTTCATATTACTCAACCCGACAGTCTCTTGGTCCACTCGTCTCGATGCCAAATCATTGAATCAACTCGACGCTTGGCTTTCATACAATCTTATTACTTACACTTTGGATGGCCCAGTCACAAAGTGTGCATACAATAATGTCCATTCCTTTAAGAATTTTAGCAGAAGTCGAAAAATATACTTGATACTAGTTATACGAGACTCTTGATGTAGTAAGTATTGGATGATTGCATTTAGCACTAAAAAAGTCGGTGCAAAAGACCTTGCTGCTATGTTGATTGATTTGATATGAATGGTTACACGTTGAAGGTATCTACATTCGCAGTCAAAAGACCTTGCCCTTAGGTTGATGGTGTCTTGATATTTTTTTTCAGTAGTAAATATCTAATGTGGGCTGTTGATGTCATTATATGCTTGTTAGCATGTTAATGAAAAATTGTGACCTTCCAAGTAGTGCTATAATGTAGAAAGCCCGAAGAAATACAATTTATTTGCATTGTATTTCCAATCGAAGTAAATAAAATTTCAATAATACATTTGAACTGATATAGATTCCCATGATATTGTCAAATACCAATTACTATCTTTCCATTACAGGGTACGTAAAATAGGACTACTATTGATTTTTACTACCATTATGTGGTTCTACCAGTTAACAAGTTAGTTGTAAAGGACTTTTGGTTGGGCTCTAATTTCAATTATTTTTTCTTTAAATATCTATGCCTAACCAAAACCATAACTGGGGCATTGGCTTATCTTAAACATTATGAGACATTTAGTTGACCAAGCAAATATTTGATGTTATAAGGATGTTAAGTCCAACAGGATCGCCGACTCAATATTTATTGTTGTGTATTTTGCTACCAATATTTTAACATTGTATGAATATTATTATATCACTGTAACAGAATAATGCAAATATAGGATCAAGAAACAGATCTTTTTTATTTAGGTAGACATAACAGGTAAATACAACTACAGTAGTATCCATACGTATTCTAGTTCATGTCAGCGCAAAATTTAGCTTGAAGCTCCTTAATAATCTTTTTGTCCAGTTGAAAAGCGTTGGTAAGCACATCTGCATTGATGGGTGCATCCGATCCAAACACAGAATTAGCAATAGTCATAGTGCCCAGATTCCGGCTTCCAAGTCCTGCAAATGCAACCCCTGCTGAATGTCTAGGATTGAACCGAAAAAGGATCAGTCCTTGCAGGGACACGAACACATCACCCTTTTGAGGAACCTGTTATCAAATTGATGAGCTTCAATATTAATCTTGTACTTATTTTCATCAATGAGCACTGTTGAAATACAAATAATCAATTACCTTGGTGAAGAGTTTGTTGTCAGGATTTGTAACACCCCGTATATTCTGTGAACGTATAAGTAAAAAATTAAAGTATACTTAATTTTTAGGAGAAGAATTAAGTGAAACAGGTTGCGCTATTGCGTTCGTCTTGAAATTTTGCTTGAGATAGAGTCCGAATTTGCGTAAAACGGATACTGTATGAAGAAGATATGGACGAACGAAGTTAGGTAGAAAAACCGGAAACATGCCAGAATACACTGGCGCACTTGTGAAGTGTGCCAGTACAAAAATACACTGGTGCACCTGCCAAGTGTGCCTATACCGATCCAACACAGAATTCTGGAGTGTTATATGATGACGTGTCTTCTTCTGAGTGGCTGGATGACCTGTCTTCGAGCTGGGTGGTTCTAATGACATCTGGACTGATCTGAAGGCTCTAAATCACCCTATTCTCCTATTAAAACACCCCCAAACCTCACTTTCTCTCCACATGATTTCATTCTGCCTATACTTTGCCTCTATTCTAATTAAAATAAAATAATGGCGTCGCTACTCTGCTGAAATCTAAGCTAGAACTGGTGCATCTTCTTCCAATCTGAATATAATTAAAAGAGAACAACTATTTTCTAATCTAATCGATAGTCTATGCCAAAGGAGAGCTATTCAGTGTCAGAATATAGATTCCAGAATACAAGAATCGTTCCCTTTTTGTGAGTACAGTTATTTTCATATATGAACTTTAATTATGATCTTGACATGGCTATAAATCTGAATCTGAGGTTATGCATATTCTTATCTGTCGGATCTGTTTTTCTATGACTATTCTTTTTCTTTTTTTTCTCTGTTCTATAGCCAGGCTACTACGAGCCTGCACCAAATCTCATAAGAGATTAACGCACGAACGCTAAATTTTGGAGTAAATAATGAATAATGCATAATTTGACATGACTGATCTGTGACTGATTTGAGAAAAGGACATATGTTGTAAATTAGATCTAGATCTGTGCATACTCTGTGATTTGGAAGAACAGGATTCATTGAATGATAACATATGACTCGAAACTTGGGGACATAATGCATATAAAAATTAAGATCTGGTTTTGAGAGGATATAATTTAAAGATCTAGATTTTTGGTTATATTTTATATAACGATTCATGACTTGGAAAAGGAATATGAAACTTAGGCGTAAGGACCTATATTAAAATAGGATAACTATTAATGTGAATGCGCCTAAATATGGATTTTTGTATATTGGTATTAAAGGCTATAATTTGGCATAATTCATATCATGATTTGGGGCTTTTAGAGAGTGTTCTGTAGTGTGCAAAGTTTAACGAAAATTTGGGTGCATATATTGCATTATGAATTATGACCATGATTTGAGCATGTAAGTTTAGGCTTAATTTATGATTAGGCAAGATATGTAAATAGAATTTTTAAGAAATGTTAAATCTGCTAAACTGCTGAATTGCTTAATCTGCTAAATCTGTTGAATTGCATATTCTACTAATCTACTAAATTGCCTAATCTGCTAGATCTGTTATCCGCTAAATCTGTTGAATTGCTTAATCTGTTGAAAGCTGAATAATTGTAATTTGGAGGCTCAATCTAAAATAGAGCAAAACATGTTAATAGAACTTTGGATAATCTGCCGTAACTTGTAAAAAAGTTAAATCTGCCAAATGGACATAATTAGTCTGATATTTTCTGTAATGGAATAAAGTGGCTATGACATGAGGTTAGACTCCGTTTGCGGTAGAAGCCTTCCTGGAACCACCCGGCTTAACCTGCGACCGCAAACTGTCAGTCTAATATGAGAGGTCGTAAGCATAACTAAAATATGCTTAGACACGAGGTTAGGTTTGGCTTGTGGCAGATGTCTGCCCGGAACCGCCCGGCATATCCAGCGGCCACAAGCTACCGACCTAATGTGAGAGGTTTGTGCATTAATATTTAATTAATGCAAATCTGAGATAAATATGATGTCTAAAACGTGTTGGGTGGATAGGGTTAAACCAACTGGACTGATGAATTTAACAAACCTATTTCGTGAATCTGTAGGCCCAATACAAAGTTAGACAATCTGTAAGTCTGCTAAAACTGTACATCTAATCCGTTAGTCTGAAAACTTGTTAACTTGATTGTCTGATCTGTGAACTAGTAAATCAGAACTCTGTATGTCTGAAACTTGTAAACATGTTAATCTGAAATCTGTTAGTCTGGGGACACAAGGGTAGGGGGAAATACTTGTGTCATCTGTTCTTTGGGAACCATATTAGTCAGTAACCCTTTCTGGTATAAAAAACTTTGACCCCATGCTATGTAGGGGTCCGGGTACGCATAATGAACTAATTATAAGTGGTTTATTCTGATAATGGTGAGGGATGTTGATGGTGCGTTCCAACCGGGTCATATGCGTGCATGGATCCGGTCTACTCTGAGGATGTAAGACACCGTGACATCTGTAAATAGGTATGTGCCAATATGTTGCCACTTTAGGGAGTGATACACCCTACTGTGGGGCCGACACATGGTATTTATGTATTAGGGAGCCGATCGCTTGGGGTAGGACTTAGGGTACACTTAGTTCTATCTGTTTCTGTTGGTACCGTCTGTTTCTGTTGGGTGGTAACACCTGTCTGTTTCTGCGTGGTACTGTCTGTTGGGGTGGTAAAGGCCCATTACTAGTGTACACCTAATTCTAACATTCTGTTTCCGTAGGGATTATTCTGTTTCCGATTCTGTTTCCGTATCTTATGTCTGTTGGGTTGGTAAAGGCCCATTAGTTGTGTAGTAAAGGCCCATTATTAGTATTTTGTTTCCGTACCTTCTGTCTGTTGGGGTGGCAAAGGCCCGTTATTAGTATTCTGCTTCTGTACTTTCTGTCTGTTGGGGTGGTGAAGGCCCATTACTAGCATTATGTTTCTGTATAGATTATTCTGTTTCGATTTTGTTTCAGTTTAGACATTAGGGTAACACCTAATCCTGTTATACTAGTATTAGTGCAGAGAAGTAAGATGTAATTAAGGAAAATAACTTGGTTTACACCATTCTGTTTGTTCTGTTAACTTAAAGTATATCTGCTATTCCTGTTGATGTAATCCCTCATCCAGCTCTATTTACATGTCATGATAATATTATCTGTTTATATGCTGTAAGTCACTGGACTTGCCAGACTTTATGTCTGACCTCGTTTGTTTTCGCCCCTTTTCTTTCAGTCTCCCCCCCCCCCCCCCCCGGTGCTCAGGGTGGAAACATAGGAGCTTGATTATGATTCTCTCTGCTTGAAGTGCTTGGAGTATTGCTTGTCTTTGACTCTATCTTTTCATGGCAGTTTATGTTGGGGATTATGGCTTTGAAACTTTACATTCTGAAGGATTTTGTATAAGACTGATAATTGTGTACTTGAGTTTTGGTATTGTGATTTAGAAAGATGTAACCAAACTTATTTCTGCGTCTGCTGTAATAAAGTTATAATTTTTCAAGTACTACTTATCTGTCTTGTAATATTCTGTTCTGTCTACTAAAACGCTCCATCAAAGTTAAGGCATTCCCTTTGTGAGTGACCTTAACAGAAGTGGGGTGTTACACTTGGTATCAAAGCTGAAGGTTACCAGATTTGATAAAAAAAATTGAAAACTATTTTCAAAATGGTTTTAAAAAGGAAGTATTTTCAGAAGGAAAGTTATTTTGAAAAACATAGTCCCCAAAGCTATATATCTATCTTTTGATTTTCTGTTTAATTCTTGTTTCCTTCTTTTCTGAGTCTCCGGGGCTCCTGGCTTTCTGGGAGGTAACCTCATCGCGATATGGTTCCGTAGGCATGATGAGACTACGGTGCCTGTCAAAGGGCAAAGAAGTGCCTAACTTCCATCCGTAGACGCAGTAATTTCACCTATGGCTAATCCTCTTTTGAGCTTTATAGAGTTTTTAGCGCGATGGTGGCAACTTTAGAGAAAGGCTTGTTAACATGTAAGAGGACTGGTTGTTTTCAGTGCTGTGAGATAGGACATCTGATAAAGGATTGCCCTAGAAGGCAAGGGCAAAGGGCAGAATCTTCTGGAATGTAGGTGAAAGCTCTCGTAGTTGGTGGACAGGATAGAGGTTGAAAAAATTTCATAGAAAGTTTAATTTCCTTATCTGATCATTCTAGCATTTTAATTCTGTAGTTGAGTCTCTGCACTTTGATACCAGTCTTGTTTCTGATCCCGCTATAGTCTCAAACCCCATAAGGGTTATGACTCATCTGTTTGTGATAGGTTGGGGTTTGAGGGTATCTGTGTTGGGCGTTAAGTTGATTATGACGCATACATTCTGTTTTTTTTATCATGCTTGGGTTCCTAAGAATCATTTGATAATCTGACATGTACCAGTAGTTTGTAAGTATTTGAATATTTCTGATAAGGTTAGGGTTTTTACTCGAAGCGTGAAGTAGATTTCGAGTTTGGCATTGTTTAATGGGAGTAATTCACTGGGTGTCAATCTGATGTTGATTTCGGTCTTCGGGGTTGATACTTAGGGAATTATTTTCTTAACCGATGTCAAATAGGAACAAAGCTCTTGTTTTAATCGTACTTGCTTCTATCACTCAGCTGTATCCTGTCGATCGAGTCTTCGACCTTTAGGTAGAAACTGATGGGTGTAAACATGTGTTTGAGACATGTTATGTTTGATGGTTGCAAGTGGATGCAAGTGGTTGCTCATGGATGCATCTACACACACTAGGCACTAGATCGGCTCAAAAACACTCTCATACTGCATATGGATGTGTGCGCATTTTTCAATTTTTATGGATGCAAAATGATTGACTCATCACATGGATGTTGCATTTGGATGAATGGTTATGCACACAGATAGAAATGATGTGTATCAAATAGGATTTCTTGCATACATAATTGGAATCATGGCACCAACATGGTTCGCATTGAGGAGGTCAACTGAATCAGTAGACCGCCTAATCTTTACATTAGATAAGAGACATACACACACTTTTGCATATGTTCATACAACATTAGAAGTTTTCTAAGGACAATGGATGCTTGTGGATGATGGTTGAGTAGATGGATGATTGGATGGTAGGACACATTCTTCTTAACTTGAAGATTTTGGGGACGAAATCCTTTAAGGATGGGAGAATGTAACACCCCGTATTTTCTATGAACATATAAGTAACAAATTAAAGTATACTTGATTTTTAGGGGAATAATTAAGGGAAACGGGTTGCGCCATTGCGTTCGTCTCGAAATTCTGCTTGAGATAGAGTCCGAGTTTGCGTAAAAAGGATACAGTATGAAAAAGATATGGACGAACGAAGTTAGGTAGAAAAACCGGAAACAGGCCAGAATACACTGGGGCCCTTGTGAAGTGCGCCAGTACAAAAATACACTGGCGCACCTGCCAAGTGCGCCCATACCACTCCAGCACAGAATTCTGGAGTGTTCTGTGATGACGTGTCTTCTTCTGAGTGGCTGGATGACCTGTCTTCGAGCTGGGTGGTTCTGATGACTTCTGGACTGATTTGAAGGCTCTAAGTCACCCTATCTCCTATAAAAACACCCCCTCCCCCAAACCTCACTTTCTCTCCACACGATTTAATTCGGCCTATACTCTGCCTTTATTCTAATTAAAATAAAATAATGGCGTCGCTACTCTGCTGAAATCTAAGCTAGAACTAGTGCATCTTCTTCCAATCTGAATAGAATTAAAAGAGAACAACTATTTTCTAATCTAATCGATAGTCTAGGCCAAAGGAGAGTTATTCAGTGTCAGAATACATATTCCAGAATACAAGAATCGTTCCCTTTTTGTGAGTATAGTTATTTTCAGATATGGACTTTAATTATGATCTTGACATGGTTATAAATCTTAATCTGAGGTTATGCATATTCTTATATGTCAGATCTGTTTTTCTGTGACTATTCTCTTTCTTTATTTTTTCTCTGTTCTGTAGCCAGGCTACTACGAGCCTACGCCAAATCTCATAAGAGATTAACGCACGAACTGTAACACCCCACGTCCGTTAGTGTCACTCACAAAGGGAATGCACTAAGTTCTGTGGAGCATTTAGGGTAAAAGATGCAGATAAATTACAAGACAGACAGAATTTAAACAGCGGAAAATAAAACTTTGCTTTATTGATAAAATAGTCTGTACAAAGATTTCTTTACAATATCAGAGTGTCATCTGTCTTACAAAATAAAGAAGCATAAAAATACATTTATATTCCCCAATGTGGCAAGAACCAGCCATAGCATCTGAAAAGAGAATCCAAGCAAAACTTCGACAAATCTTCAAGCTGGGAAAGAGTGACAGTCCAACTTAACCTGAGTTATACTACTCCCTCCTCTACTACCTGGGGGGGAATGGAAGAAAAGAAGACGAAAGAAAAACAGAGTCAGACATAAAGCCTGAGTAAGTTCAGTAACTTCTAGCATGTGAACATGGAAAAACAAACGACATGAATTAACTGAATCCAAGATTACACCATGACCATAGGGTCAGCAAGATTAGACAAGATAATCACAAGATATGCTAAGATAAGATAACTGGATATGTTCTATTACTTTCGCCGCTTCGCTATTTCCTTGTTATACTGGTTTCTATATCTCTGCACCACCTAACTAGTATTCCAACTAGTAACGATAACGTGATCCCAACCCCTGTAGTTTCCATTGCCTTCAGGCATACATTTATTATTTATTACCTAGATCTAATCTAGGGTTTTCTATCAAGTGCTTTCTAGATTTAACTAGAGTTTACGCTATCTGTTGAATGCTTCTCGAGTTCAGGGTTTATGCCACCTAGTCCAACTAGGGATTACGCTACTTGTCGAACGATGCCCCCAAGTCTAGGACACACTACCTAGAGTGGTATATGTTCCTATACTTCCCCACGCATGTATTGCGAATCGTTATCGCTTGTCTAGATGCACATGTCCTGTAATGTGCGGTCTGAGTCCTGTGACAGGGAAAATCAAGGAATACAGAACTTGGTCGGGAGCTTTCAGATATCTGCCGATGCAGATGGTAAGGTCTGTTTTTATTCCAGTGGCTATGGTCCCACTTGACCCCTCCCTCAACTAATCAAAGGCACACCTTGTAAAATGAGAACTATACGCCGGCCCCCAGTGCCCCACTATCTTATGGCCATCCGCAACCATAACTAGATAGCAAGTATATGGTCTTTTGGAGTTCTCCGCCTTTCCGCTTCACGTATCTCGACTGACTCAAGATGGATGGTAGACGACGAGTTGCTATCACAGGGCTACCGTTTTCTCGCCGAATCACGCCGGTACATCCTGGTCTTTAGGTTGCCATGTATTGCAACCAAGGCATACCCCTGGTTCTTCTACGCAGACCTTAACCTCTGTGAGCCCAGGAGGATCATCTGCAGCCTCACAAAGGGATACCAAGAGTACCCTCACGTCCCCTCGAAGCCTCGGGCTTCGTAACCCATTTCGTTGGAGCCTTCTTTCTACTCAGACAGACATTCGCTCCTTCCCGTGTTGGACTAAGAATTACTACTTAGTTTTACTAACTAAGATTTACCACTTAGTTTCCAGAATCGTTGTTTTCTTAAATAAGGTTTACTACTCAGTTCCCTTTCCCTCCAATTTGGATTGGTTAAGTTTCATTAGTCAATTCAAGCTATCTTAACCCTCTTCATTTATCCTGTCAAACTGGTTAAGTGTTATCAGTGATTCATGTTGACTTAACCCGACCACAAACCCAGTTTTATTGGTTATGTATTTCTTATTACTTAACCCTACCCATTCGTCCTGTATTGGTTAAGTGTTCCTTTTTAACTTAACCTTCCCCGTCTGTTTTAACTAACATGTTATTAATGGTTAAGTATTATCCCTTCATGTTTTAGACTTAACCTTATTCCTTTATCACAATCTGATGGTTAAGTGTTCAAGTTTACTTAACCCTACAGTCTAGCCCAGCTAACATATCAAATTGGCTAAGTGTATTTACTTAACCCCAACCTCTAGTCTAGTTAACATGTGAATTTGGCTAAGTGTATTAACTTTACTTAACCCCACCTTCTAGTCTAGTTAACATGTTAATTTTGCTAAGTGTATTAACTTTACTTAACCCCACCTTCTAGTCTAGTTAACATATTAATTTTGGCTAAGTGTTTTCTAAGTTACTTAACCCCTACAAATCTTGTCTTGTTACCATGTTAAGTTTGGTTAAGTGTCCCTATGGACTTAGTCCTCCCATTCCAGCTTAACTGTATTAAGTTGGCTAAGTGTTCCTACGGACTTAACCCTCCCATTCTAGCTTAACTGCGTTGACTGTCTGTATGGACCTAGCCCCACCCATTGGTTTGGTTATCATGTTGAATTGGTTAAGTGTCTTAGTTAACTTAACCCTACCATTCTTGCTTTAACTAAATTAAATCCACGACCACTCACATTAGACAGATATTGTTGCGAATACTGGATGTGCCGGTCGGTTCCGGGAAGGTTTACATCGCAACTCAGTCTAACCTCGGGTTAGGCATATTCGTGTTTTCTAAGTTCAAAGGGTTTTGCTTAATTTTCAAATCAGGTTTTGAAAACAACCATCCCGTCCGTCGGATCAGTTAGGGATAGCCAGGGAGAGCAGGAAACTTGTATTTTCCAAACTCAAGCCTAGAAACTATCCTCTCTGTCACCCTAGAACTTTCTGGTGTGTTATTAAAAGAGATGTCGTTAATAAACCTTTGATTTGTCTAAATTTACATTTCCTTATTTAGGACAAATTCTATTTACTTATTTCCTAATTACTCTTTTAATGTAAATTAACAACAGTTATTCGTACGGCCCATTTTCCCCTCTATATCATGTTTATGCTTTTTGTTATGTAAACCATACCAAATGAAGTGTCACTAACCATGATTTTGCTAATCCTGACAATTACTCCCAATTATGGCCAATTTCAAGTTTATGCCAATATACTTATCGAGCCAAATTAGCTAATCCAATTCTGATTTAACATTCTAATTCATGTCAAACTAGACTTATTACTCTAGTTCACAATTCATGTAAATGCTAGATTTACATGTCAATACTAGATTCAAATTACACATCCTATATTTCTTGTCAAATTTATCCCATTTGCATTTCTATGAACATGCCATAGTACATGTCCCCAATTTATGCCGAGTTTATAACTATGTTTTAGTAAATTTTATATTTTGCCCCAAATCGCATTCCCATCGTTCGTATAATCGTGTTTCAATCTAGATTATAGATAAATCTAGATTCGTAGCAAATAGGGAATGAACCAAAGATTGATAGGTATAACAACTGTCATAAAATGGTTTTGAATAACGATGTAGGTTCAAGAACATGGGTAGACCTAACTTAATAGGTAAATTCCCAAGGTCTAAAACCAAGAATAGACAGAGTAGGTTCAAGAACATGGGTAGACCTAACTTAATAAATAAATTCCCATGGTCTAAAACCAAAGAAAAACAAGGATAGGCAGAATAAATAATCGGTTTTAGACCCAATCTCATAATCACAAAGCTTAAACAACACTTTCCTAGTCATGAATCATAGGTTTTTAATCACAGATGTCCTTGTTATGTCAAAGGAAATAGTTTATGTTTTCTAGTCAAAGGCATAGGCTTAGTCAAGGAAATAATCCTCATAGTCACAGTCATAGGCAATGTTCATAGTCATAGGCAATGTCCAAAGTCATAGGCAATGTTCATAGTCATAGGCAAATGGTCATAGTCATAGGCAAATGTTCATAGTCATAGGCAAATGGTTTTAAGGTTCATAGTTTCATAGTCACGGTCTTATTTGTCCTCGAATCATAACAGTTCTTAATTAGGTTCAAGAGTATAGGCACTGAGAGAAAGATTTGGCATATTCTTTTATTCCTTTAATTTCATGTCACGAATAGAGAAAAATGTTCAAATCTAGAAATAACTGACTTACAGAGATTAGATTAGAACAGAAAGATGGCGTTGCTAAGATTCGTAGAAAAACAGTCGTTGAAGTCGTTTGAACCTCCTCTTGAATCCTAGCTTGACTTGAACCTCTTCTTGAAAATCTTTTAGCAGCATTTCCTCGTCTTGGTTTACTTTATATATATTATTTTATTTATATATTTTAGAGGAGGAGGAGAAGCCATGTCTAACAAGAATCTTTGCAGCATAATGGTAGAAAAGAATTGTGAATAGAGAAGAAGACCAGGGCTGTTTATATAGTGTTAGGCGGACGAACCTGGTCAGAAAACGTGACCAAATACAGCAGAACGAACCAGGTGCAGAAAGCCGGAAAAAGCGGGCAGGTCGACACCCATGTCGACTGGGCAGTCGACATGGGGGGATGGTATCGACTGTGCAGTCGACACCCCTGTCGACTAGACCTGGGCGGGAATTTTCCCGCCCTGCCCCCTGCGTGTTTGAATTCGAATTTAACTCTAGTTTAAACTATTTTGAACTTGGAATTTTTTGAAAACTTTGACGGGCCATATCTTGGTCATACGGACTCCGATTTTCGAAAATTCGGACTCTATTTCGCGTATTTTTCCGAGACGAACGCAATGGCGTAGCCCGTTTCCCTTGATTTTGATTTTAAGTTTTAATTCTTCTTTGATTTGCGAATCTTAGTGTTATAGAATTACGGGGTGTTACATTCTCCCCCACTTAAAAGGAAATCGTCCCCGAAATCTCCAAGTTAGGAAGAATGTGTCCTACCATCCAATCACCCATCTACTCAACCATTCAATCACAGGCATCCATTGTCCTTAAAAGATTTCTAATGCCTTCATGTTCATATGCATAGTGTGTGTATATGTCTTTATCTAATGCAAAATCAGGCGGTCTACTGATTCAGTTGACTTCCTTAATGTGAATCATGTCAGTGCCATGCGTCCAATCATGTATGCAAGCATCCCTAGTTATGTAAATACTACATGCGTGCACATCCATTCATCTATATGCAACATCCATATGATAACATATCAAGTTCAACTTTCAAACAAATACATATCTGTAAATGCAATATGAAAGCGTCCGAACTTGATCTAGTGCCTAATGCGTATGCATATGCATTCACGAGCAACCATTTGCAACCACTTGCAACCATTCAACCATAACATGTTTCAAATACATGTTTACATCCATTGGCTTCTACCTAAGGATCGATGATACGTCCTAGAGGATATACTTTGGAAAGACAGAAACAATTATGCGTAATGCTCCTAAACAAAGAAATCAAGGATGCACCCTTAAGGAAAAAGGCATGACGCTAGTATCTAGCCTTCTTGAGCTTTACTCCACTGTGTCTTAACTAATTTAACTTCACGATTGTGAAGTTTCTGATCTCCTTTTCCAAAATAAACAGATGTTAACTATGATATCATGTGTACATACCAAGATGGTTTGCGGTCTCTCCTCTTAGCTTATCCATCACGCCATAACTATGAGGGTTAAAAGGTCACTACGCACTTTTTAGAGTGCCTGCCACAACTATTCACTTCTCACGCAAACCACCCTAATCGAACTCGACATTCCTCAAGTACAAGCCCCAAAGGCCTAAACCAATATCAGACAAGCATCCAAGGAATATCTTCTCCGAATTTAGACGATCTACGTGAGATGACATAAGCAAACTCGATAGCTATCCTCAAATCCCTACTAAAAATAGACTGGTCGGACCACTAATTGGATTTGAGACTCTAATGGGATCTTTCTACTATACAAGTACTATGGTGCAGAGACTCAACTAGGGAAGTGGATATGAACAAATGTGAAGTGATAAATCCAAAGGAAAGAGTACTAACAGCAAAACTAGACTCTGCCAACAGAACTTTACTACCTTTCTCCTAGGTACGCTTGGTGGTGAAAGTATGTACTTGCCCTTTTGAAAATCTTGCTCCTCCTTCTTGCCCTTGTCCTTAATTATATGCCCTATCATACCCTAGCAAAGATACTTCCTCTTGTCTTAGGTTTTTTTTTTAATTTCTTCCTCCTTCGTGAGCTAAATCTATATCCATGAATTCCTCATCCTAGTGTTATGCTCCTTAGCCAAACTCCTCATCCCCTTCCGTGTGTAGTCATGTTGACAAATCCCTCGAAAGTTGCCTCCATCGTACGGAAAACCCTACTAAGCTTTGAAAGCAAGCTGCCCGTAGGTGAAACATCTATGGCTATTGATGGAAGTCGGGCACTACTTCGCCCATCGATGAGGTTACCTCCTAGAAAGCCAGGAGCCCCAAAGACTCAAGAAGGAAGGAGAAAAGAATTCAAACAGAGGAAGAGAAGATAATGCGTATGGCTTTGGGGGAATAAGCCTTTAAAAAAATCTTTTCTTTTGAAAATGCTTCTTTTAAAATTGTTTGAAAATAATTTTTCAAATCCTTTATCTGATCTGGTAACCTTCAGCTCTGATACCACGTGTAACACCCCACGTCCGTTAGTGTCACTCACAAAGGGAATGCACTAAGTTCTGTGGAGCATTTAGGGTAAAAGATGCAGATAAATTACAAGACAGGCATAATTTAAACAGCGGAAAATAAAACTTTGCTTTATTGATAAAATAGTTTGTACAAAGATTTCTTTACAATATCAGAGTGTCATCTGTCTTACAAAATAAAGAAGCATAAAAATACATTTATATTCCCCAATGTGGCAAGAACCAGCCATAGCATCTGAAAAGAGAATCCAAGAAAAACTTTGACAAATCTTCAAGCTGGGAAAGAGTGACAGTCCAACTTAACCTGAGTTATACTACTCCTTCCTCTACTACCTGGGGGGGGGGAACGGAAGAAAAGAAGACGAAAGAAAAAACAGAGTCAGACATAAAGCCTGAGTAAGTTCAGTAACTTCTAGCATGTGAACATGGAAAAACAAACGACATGAATTAACTGAATCCAAGATTACACCATGACCATAGGGTCAGCAAGATTAGACAAGATAATCACAAGATATGCTAAGATAAGATAACTGGATATGTTCTATTACTTTTGCCGCTTCGCTATTTCCTTGTTATACTGGTTTCTATATATCTGCACCACCTAACTAGTGTTCAAACTAGTAACGATAACGTGATCCCAACCCCTGTAGTTTCCATTGCCTTTAGGCATACATTTATTATTCATTACCTAGATCTAATCTAGGGTTTTCTATCAAGTGCTTTCTAGATTTAACTAGAGTTTATGCTATCTGCTGAACGCTTCTCAAGTTCAGGGTTTATGCCACCTAGTCCAAATAGGGATTACGCTACCTGTCGAACGATGCCCCCAAGTCTAGGACACACTACCTAGAGTGGTATATGTTCCTATACTTCCCCACACATGTATCGCGAATCGTTATCGCTTGTCTAGACGCACATGTCCTGTAATGTGCGGTTCGAGTCCTGTGAAAGGGCAAATCAAGGAATACAGAACTCGGTCGGGAGCTTTCAGATATCTGCCGATGCAGATGCTAAGGTCTGATTTTATTCCAGTGGCTATGGTCCCACTTGACCCCTCCCTCAACTAATGAAAGGCACACCTTGTAAAATGAGAACTATACGCCGGCCCCCGGTGCCCCACTATCTTATGGCCATCCGCAACCATAACTAGATAGCAAGTATATGGTCTTTTGGAGTTCTCCGCCTTTCCGCTTCACGTATCTCGACTGACTCAAGATGGATGGTAGACGACGAGTTGCTATCACAGGGCTACTGTTTTCTCGCCGAATCACGCCGGTCCATCATGGTCTTTAGGTTGCCATGTATTGCAACCAAGGCATACCCCTGGTTCTTCTACGCAGACCTTAACCTCTGTGAGCCCAGGAGATCATCTGCAGCCTCACAGAGGGATACCAAGAGTACCCTCACGTCCCCTCGAAGCCTCGGGCTTCGTAATCCAATTCGTTGGAGCCTTCTTTCTACTCAGACGGACATTCGCTCCTTCCCGTGTTGTACTAAGAATTACTACTTAGTTTTACGAACTAAGATTTACCACTTAGTTTCCAGAATCGTTGTTTTCTTAACTAAGGTTTACTACTCAGTTCCCTTTCCCGCCAATTTGGATTGGTTAAGTGTCATTAGTCAATTCAAGCTATCTTAACCCTCTTCATGTATCCTGTCAAACTAGTTAAGTGTTATTAGTGATTCATGTTGACTTAACCTGACCACAAACCCAGTTTTATTGGTTAAGTATTTCTTATTACTTAACCCTACCCATTCGTCCTGTATTGGTTAAGTGTTCCTTTTTAACTTAACCTTCCCCGTCTGTTTTAACTAACATGTTATTAATGGTTAAGTATTATCCCTTCATGTTTTAGACTTAACCTTATTCCTTTATCACAATCTGATGGTTAAGTGTTCAAGTTTACTTAACCCTACAGTCTAGCCTGGCTAACATATCAAATTGGCTAAGTGTATTTACTTAACCCCAACCTCTAGTCTAGTTAACATGTTAATTTGGCTAAGTGTATTAACTTTACTTAACCCTGCCTTCTAGTCAAGTTAACATGTTAATTTTGCTAAGTGTATTAACTTTACTTAACCCCACCTTCTAGTCTAGTTAACATGTTAATTTTGGCTAAGTGTTTTCTAAGTTACTTAACCCCTACAAATCTTGTCTTGTTACCATGTTAAGTTTGGTTAAGTGTCCCTATGGACTTAGCCCTCCCATTCCAGCTTAACTGTATTAAGTTGGCTAAGTGTTCCTATGGACTTAACCCTCCCATTCTAGCTTAACTGCGTTGACTGTCTGTATGGACCTAGCCCCACTCATTGGTTTGGTTATCATGTTGAATTGGTTAAGTGTCTTAGTTAACTTAACCCTACCATTCTTGCTTTAACTAAATTAAATCCACGACCACTCACATTAGACAGATATTGTTGCGAATGTTGGATGTGCCAGTCGGTTCCGGGCAGGTTTACATCGCAACTCAGTCTAACCTCGGGTTAGGCATATTCGTGTTTTCTAAGTTCAAAGGGTTTTGCTTAATTTTCAAATCAGGTTTTGAAAACAACCATCCCGTCCGTCGGATTAGTTAGGGATAGCCAGGGAGAGCAGGAAACTTGTATTTTCCAAACTCAAGCCTAGACACTATCCTCTCTGTCACCCTAGAACTTTCTGGTGTGTTATTAAAAGAGATGTCGTTAATAAACCTTTAATTTGTCTAAATTTACATTTCCTTATTTAGGACAAATTCTATTTACTTATTTCCTAATTACTCTTTTAATGTAAATTATCAACATTTATTCGTACGGCCCATTTTCCCCTCTATATCATGTTTATGCTTTTTGGTATGTAAACCATACCAAATGAAGTGTCACTAACCATGATTTTGCTAATCCTGACAATTACTTCCAATTATGGCCAATTTCAAGTTTATGCCAATATACTTATCGAGCCAAATTAGTTAATCCAATTCTGATTTAACATTCTAATTCATGTCAAAGTAGACTTATTACTCTAGTTCACAATTCATGTAAATGCTAGATTTACATGTCAATACTAGATTCAAATTACACATCCTATAATTCTTGTCAAATTTATCCCATTTGCATTTCTATGAACATGCCATAGTACATGTCCCCAATTTATGCCGAGTTTATAACTATGTTTTAGTAAATTTTATATTTTGCCCCAAATCGCATTCCCATCGTTTGTATAATCGTGTTTCAATCTAGATTATAGATAAATCTAGATTCGTAGCAAATAGGGAATGAACCAAAGATTGATAGATATAACAACTGGCATAAAATGGTTTTGAATAACGACGTAGGTTCAAGAACATGGGTAGACCTAACTTAATAGGTAAATTCCCAAGATCTAAAACCAAGAATAGACAGAGTTGGTTCAAGAACATGGGTAGACCTAACTCAATAGGTAAATTCCCATGGTCTAAAACCAAAGAAAAACAAGGACAGGCAGAATAAATAATCGGGTTTAGACCCAATCTCATAATCACAAAGCTTAAACAACACTTTCCTAGTCATGAATCATAGGTTTTAATAACAGATGTCCTTGTTATGTCAAAGGCAATAGTTTATGTTTTCTAATCAAAGGCATGGGCTTAGTCAAGAAAATAATCCTCAAAGTCACAGTCACAGTCATAGGCAATGTTCATAGTCATAGGCAATGTCCAAAGTCATAGGCAATGTTCATAGTCATAGGCAAATGTTCATAGTCATAGGCAAATATTCATAGTCATAGGCAAATGGTTTTAAGGTTCATAGTTTCATAGTCACGGTCTTATTTGTCCTCGAATCATAACAGTTCTTAATTAGGTTCAAGAGTATAGGCACTGAGAGAATGATTTGGCATATTCTTTTATTCCTTTAATTTCATGTCACGAACAGAGAAAAATGTTCAAATCTAGAAATAACTGACTTACAGAGATTAGATTAGAACAGAAAGATGGCGTTGCTAAGATTCGTAGAAAAACAGTCGTTGAAGTCGTTTGAACCTCCTCTTGAATCCTAGCTTGACTTAAACCTCTTCTTGAAAATCTTTTAGCAGCATTTCCTCATCTTGATTTATTTTATATATATTATTTTATTTATATATTTTAGAGGAGGAGGAGAAGCCATGTCTAACAAGAATCTTTGCAACATAATGGTAGAAAAGAATTGTGAATAGAGAAGAAGACCAGTGTTGTTTATATAGTGTTAGGCGGACGAACCTGGTCAGAAAACATGACCAAATACAGCAGAACGAACCAGGTGCAGAAAGCTGGAAAAAGCGGGCAGGTCGACACCCATGTCGACTGGGCAGTCGACATGGGGGGGTGGTGTCGACTGTGTAGTCAACACCCCTGTCGAATTGACCTGGGAGGGAATTTTCCCGCCCTGCCCCCTGCGTGTTTGAATTCGAATTTAACTCTAGTTTAAACTGTTTTGAACTTGGAATTTTCTTAAAACTTTGACGGGCCATATCTTGGTCATACGGACTCCAATTTTCGAAAATTCGGACTCTATTTCGCCTATTTTTCCGAGACGAACGCAATGGCGCAGCCCGTTTCCCTTTATTTTGATTTTAACTTTTAATTCTTCCTTTATTTGCGAATCTTAGTGTTACAGAATTACGGGGTGTTACACGAACGCTAAATTTTGGAGTAAATAATGAATAATGCATAATTGGACATGACTGATCTGTGACTGATTTGAGAAAAGGACATATGTTGTAAATTAGATCTAAATCTGTGCATACTCTGTGATTTGGAAGAAGAGGAATCATTGAATGATAACATATGACTTGAAACTTGGGGACATAATGCATATAAAAATTAAGATCTGATTTTGAGAGGATATAATTTAAAGATCTAGATTTTTGGGTATATTTTATATAACGATTCATGACTTTAAAAAGGAATATGAAACTTAGGCGTAAGGACCTATATTAAAATAGGATAACTATTAATGTGAATGCGTCTAAATATGGATTTTTGGATTTTGGCATTAAAGGCTATAATTTGGCATAATTCATATCATGATTTGGAGCTTTTAGAGAGTGTTCTGTACTGTGCAAAGTTTAACAAAAATTTGGGGGCATATATTGTATTATGAATTATGACCATGATTTGAGCATGTAAGTTTAGGCTTAATTTATGATTAGGCAAGATATGTAAATAGAATTTTTAAGAAATGTTAAATCTGCTAATCTGCTGAATTGCTTAATCTGCTAAATCTGTTGAATTGCCTGTTCTACTAATCTGCTAAATTGCCTAATCTGCTAGATTTGTTGAATTGCTTAATCTGTTGAAAGCTGAATAAATGTAATTTGGAGGATCGATCTAAAATAGAGCAAAACATGTTAATAGAACTTTGGATAATCTGCCGTAACTTGTAAAGAAGTTAAATCCGTTAAATGGACATAATTAGTCTGATATTTTCTGTAATGGAATAAAGTGGCTATGACACGAGGTTAGACTCCGTTTGCGGTAGAAGCCTGCCCGGAACCAACCGGCTTAAACAACGACCGCAAACTGTCAGTCTAATGTGAGAGGTCGTGGGCATAACTAAAATATGCTTAGAAATGAGGTTAAGTCTGGCTTGTGGTAGAAGTCTGCCCGGAACCGCCCGGCATATCCAGCGGCCACAAGCTACCGACCTAATGTGAGAGGTATGTGCATTAATATTTAATTAATGCAAATCTAAGATAAATATGATGTCTAAAACGTGTTGGGTGGATAGGGTTAAACCAACAGGACTGATGAATTTAACAAACCTGTTTCGTGAATCTGTAGGCCTAATACAAAGTTAGACAATCTGTAAGTCTGTTAAAACTGTACATCTGATCCGTTAGTCTGAAAACTTGTTAACTTGATTGTCTGATCTGTGAACTAGTAAATCTGAACTCTGTATGTCTGAAACTTGTAAACAAGTTAATCTGGAATCTGTTAGTCTGGGGACACAAGGTTAGGGGGGAAATACTTGTGTCATCTGTTGTTTGGGACCCATATTAGTCAGTAACCCTTTCTGGTATCAAAAACTTTGACCCCACGCTATGTAGTGGTCCGGGCATGCTTGCTGAACTAATTATAAGCGGTTCATTCTGATAATGGCGAGGGGTGTTGATGGTGCGTTCCAACCGGGTCATATGCGTGCGTGGATCTGGTCTGCTCTGAGGATGTAAGACACCGTGACATCTGTAAATAGGTCTGTGCCAATAGGTTGCCACTTTAGGGAGCGATACACCCTACTGTGTGGCCGATACATGGTATTTATGTATTAGGGAGCCAATTGCTTGGGGTAGGACTTAGTGTACACTTAGTTCTGTCTATTTCTGTTGGTACCGTCTGTTTCTGTTGGGTGGTAACACCTGTCTATTTCTGCATGGTACCATCTGTTGGGGTGGTAAAGGCCCATTACTAGTGTACACCTAATTCTAACATTCTGTTTCCATAGGAATTATTCTGTTTCCGTCTCTGATTTCGTTTCCGATTATGTTTCTGTACCTCCTGTTGTGGGGGTGGTTAAGGCCCATTAGTTGGGTAGTAAAGGCCCATTATTAGTATTCTGTTTCCGTACCTTCTGTTTGTTGGGGTGGTAAATGAAGCGACCCGAAACTTCCCCGGTCTCCGAAGAGATGAGAAAGAACGAATTACTGTGAGGACAAGACAAATCAGAACACAAACAGAAGAACATTTCATTGTTATTACAACAATTCCATCAGATACAAGAATATACAGAGTATAATTGAATAAATTACATTTGATAAATATCAGAGATTACAATAAATTACATAGCAGCGGAAAATAATACAAAGCACAACTGAAGGTGATATACGGATACAGAGCTTTCCAGATATCATTCCAGCTGTAAACCAGGATCCTGTGAATATAAATCTGCAAAACCAAAACTACTAGCTGCCCGTGCGGAAAATAGGGGCACCCAGAGTTTAGGTTAAAACAATAAACTCCAGGTCAATCATGTGACTGGTGTGAGAACTAAAACAGTTATTTAAAACTTTACTTTAAAAGAGAGTAATTCAAGGGACCACGCCGTATAACACGGAACGGGTTTCCTCCCATGAATACTAGTGCATAGAATAAACAACGCAATGCTTTTTCGAAAAATGAAGCTATTATAAGACCCAGGTCCCATCACACAATGCAACGCAAGCCGGAGGATAGGGTTTTCCCTTATAATAGCCAAACATGCTTGGTACGTTTAAAAAAAATCATTTGATACTATAATAAGTGTATAGTGTCAAAACAATTTCAATCATAAATATAAATCATAGACGGCATAGCATCCCATGCTACTATGTCGCCATACTAGGCTCTACAAATAAAGTCGCAATACACGTATTGGAAATTGGATTTCCATCATGGTGGCTCCTGATTCGAAAGATCAATCACGTAATGCAATTCACCACGGCTTACGTCCCAACAAGAGAAAACACCGTCTGCACATCCGCACATTTGGGACCAGAGTACCACCGCGGCTTACGTCCTAGCGAGAGAAAACACCGCCTACTCTATATATCCCTGAGCACTAGGCTCATCTCGGTCGACCGAATCCACGACACCACTAAGGTGCCCATCCACTAAAAAGCATACTGATCAAACCACCAGTTTACCACCATACCGGGGTGTGAGGCTCACGGATCAACGATATACACAAAGCCATGCTATATCAGCTGCGCTTTGATCATCAACCACCAAACTTTTCTTTTCAACAAAAGTCTGGATCACTGCATCTCAACATGCCACACTATCAATCCATATCGTACCACTGATTTTGGCCAATATATAACCTTTGAGCTCATATGTCTCAGAGAAGGGCGTTAAGCAAGAGAATAAATTCTCCGCCGCCAAACAGATATATATTTAGCAGAGATCAACAAATACAATATAAAGGAATACAATGTCAGACACACCATCCATTTACAAGTCCGTTCTAGGTCTGAACGAAACCAGAGGCACTTTCCTCGCATATCCATCCATCTCCAAGTACGTCTGGACGACCACCAACTATTTCCATCCTCTTGGGTGTACAGCCCAATCAGGATCGTCAGTAATTATCCCAACGATGTGAAGACTTCCGGTCTTCAACCACCGTCTTCATCTTCGACATATCGTCGAATTGATTATTCAGAATGGGTATAAACCCGGCCTTTCCGAACAACCCGCGTATATTAAAACGAATGTTACACAAACACAACATACGCCTCATTCCAATTCATATTCTCAGGGAAAAGTTCCCATTAATTTTATCCAAGATAAATTCTATAAAATTTATCCTTTAAACTTCCTTTGGATGTCATTTCAAACCAAATTATGGTTTTCCAAACTAGTCGAGATTAGCGAACCACAACGAAGTAATTATTTATTTTATTTCCCAATCCCAACCTATTCATCCCATGAAGCAAAACTGGTAATACTCCATATCTAATACTATGGTGTTATCGGTAAAATTAATTACCATTTCACGTTCAAATCTAATTAAAGATTTAACTATCGCTTTGGAGCAAAACTGGCGATACTCCATTCTCGCTCATTTCTAAATTTGATAATTTAGATTATAAATTCACATTTCAACCTAATTGCAGATTCGTTAAAACTCCTTTTACTGGGTTAAAGAACTAGGTGTTATTTAAAACACAGTTCACGACAAACCCAAATCACATTCTATCTGTTATCGGGTTAAAGAACTAGTGTTATTTAAAACACCGTTCACGATAAACCCATTTCAAATCCAATCAAATATATTATAAATTCCGATTATTTAAAACCCCTTTTTAAATCTAATTTATTTATATAAAAATAATTGGGTTTTAAATTTAGTTCAAAACTAGTTCATTTCGATAAAAATCCATTTTTATCTTTTCAAATAAGGAGTTTTTCATCCCAATTTTTCCCAAATCATTTCTTATGATTTTACACAAATTATTGACATTTTTAATAATTTTATCTAGGCCTGTACAGTCGATTTCCATCAACGGCCATCGAACTGCACTTACAGCGACTTTTTTCAAATTTGATTTGGACGTATCTCCAAATCCAACCGTTAGATTTTGAATTTCTAATATTCATTAGAAAGCTCTTTTCGATACGAACCCACGGTTCCGGTTTTAGGAGAATCCAACGGTCGGATCTCCCGTAATGTCCGTTTGAATTAAATGGTCGAAATTCACGAACTGCCGCGGCGCGGCGCGTTCTATTCAGGCCATTATATTATATATATAATATATATTTCATCGATTACTATTCAAAACGAATTTTATAAATAGTTTTTAAATTCGTTTCAAAATTCATTTCAACTTCCATTTCAATTCAAAGCAAAATTGAATTCTTCTTTATAAATTCGTTTTAAAATTCATTTCTATTCAATTCAAATTTCAATTCAATTTGAATTCATTTCAATTCGCATTCAATTCAATTTGAATTCGTTTTCAATTCAATTCGGTTTCAAAGTCGTTTTCTATTCGATTCAATTCAAATTGGTTTTCTATTCAATTCATTTCGAAATCGTTTTCAATTCACTTCATTTCGAAATCGTTTTCAATTCAATTCATTTCGAAATCATTTTCAATTCAATTCATTTCGAAATCGTTTTCAATTCAATTCATTTCGAAATCGTTTTCAATTTAATTCATTTCGAAATCGTTTTCAATTCAATTCATTTCGAAATCGTTTTCAATTCAATTCATTTCGAAATCGTTTTCAATTCAATTCATTTCGAAATCGTTTTCAATTCAATTCATTTCGAAATCGTTTTCAATTCAATTCATTTCGAAATCGTTTTATATTCCATTCATTTCCGTTTTCTATTTAATTCAAATTCATTATATATTCAATGGAAATCAAATTCGTTTTATAATCAATTCGTTATATATTCAATTCGAATTCGTTTTCTATTCAATTTGATTCAAATTTCATTTCAAAATATGCGTTTTCGAAATCACTTTTCAATATTCATTTTAAAATGAATAAAATCGATATAAATATCGTTCACGTCAAAATGGCGTCAATCTAACCAACACGGCTTCATATATTTCTATTTTCAAATATTCTATTCAACAAATGAATATTTATTTTTGTCAACACACGACTAATCTCAACGAATGAGTACTGTCCACGTGTAACTATTTTTGTTAAATTATTTCGTTTAACACATGACTAATCTCAACGGATGAGTACAGTCAACACATGAACCTTTATTTTATATTGATAAAGATGTAAATTTTATTATTAAAATATTTCGTTCAACACATGACTAATCTCAATGGATGAGTACAGTCAACACATGAACCTTTATTTTATAATATTCTTTATTTTTCAAATTGGAATGAGGCCAAATCAATTACCATATAAAGTTAAATATATGGATTTTCATACAACACATGTATAATAGCATTGAAAAATAATCAACCATCAACCAAAGTGCACTACACTGTACAAGCATCAAATATAGATATCTAACGCTTATAACAGCCTGTCAATCAATCGATCGACATATTTAATCAATCAGGATGAGTGAACTTCAAATTTCATCCCAACACCCGTGTGGGGTTTCAAATCAAAAAACATTTATTTTTATTTGTGCAGTTGGGCGATGTGTAAAATTTATCGTCCCAATCAATGTCCTTCAAATAGGTGCACATAAACAAACCGTCCGGTTTGTAAATGAATATTTTATTTTATTCACTTCACGTTAAAAATTATATTTTTAACGACAAAACATTTTATTTTAACTTATGAATTTCTATTCAGTTCATTCTTTAAATAAAATGATATTTTTATTTTTCTAATTTATTTTAGAAAATTTCGGCGGCATAACGGCACGATACTAGAAACGGGACAAGGCCTAGCCTTATCCCCGGTCTAGTGAAGGCCCACGCCATTCACAAATCAATCCAATCAATTTCATTTTACCAAACAATCAATTTCAATCAAATAACCTAACCAATTTTTGAAATCAAACAAACAAGTCCATGGTCTGTGGACGATTGTGTCGGGTGCTACTAAACACCGTCTGCATCCTAGTATACATATATATAACTAGAAAAAGAAATTGAAAGGTGAGGAATTTTCACCAATAGTTATCCAATCATCTTGACTCTTCATTTAGAGAAGTCTTCGTCGTTCTCGCCTTTTTATCACCTTCGTTGCCCGTATTCTCTACATATGTAAAAATCGAATTCTTACTTCGCTATTCCATATATAAAAATCGAATTTTTACTATGCTATTCAATATATAAAAATCAAATTTTTACTATGCTATTCGATATATAAAAATCAAATTTTTACTATGCTATTCAATATATAAAAATCGAATTTTTACTATGCTATTCAATATATAAAAATCGAATTTTTACTTTGCTATTCAATATATAAAAATCGAATTTTTACTATGCTATTCAATATATAAAAATCGAATTTTTACTATGCTATTCAATGTATAAAAATCGAATTTTTACTATGCTATTCAATATATAAAAATCGAATTTTTACTATGCTATTCAATATATAAAAATCTCGCCTTTTCGACTATAAAATTTCGCCTTTTCAATTTTAAAGATTTCGCCTTTATAAAAATAAAGATTTGGCCTTTTCAAGAATCAAAGCTTTCGTATGCTAATTTACATATAAGGATCTCGCCTTTTCAAATACATCGATTTCAACTTTTCAAACATATCATTATTAAAAATCACATTTCTATTTTTCTACACATATAAAGATGATATTTTTAATATTTCTATCATGTAAAAATTATATTTTTAATTCTCTACACAAACAAAAATCATATTTTTACACCTTCTACATAATAAAGATTTTATTTTCATTTCATCACTATAAAAATCACCTCTTTATTTCAACATATATATCATAAAAATCAGATTTTTATTTCGCTACATATACAAAGATGGTATTTTTACATTCTATATCTCATTAAGATTATATTTTTACTACTTTAAAAATATAAAAATCATATTTTTAATCGCCACTTCACCTAGATAAAAAAAAGATCAAAACCTTTTGCATATAAAAATCTATTTTTTTTGTGTATAAAGATCATTTCTTTTCCTTCCTAAAGATCTAAACTTTTATTTATATATGTAAAAACTGAATTTATATTACTATACATACAAAAACTAATTAAATAAAGACTCACCATTCGGAGATGGGACTGAGGGGGCGCCGGAGTCGGTAGGTTGCGAGGGAGGCGCGGCTTTGACTGGAAGTGGCGGCGGCATCGGCGGCTAGGGTCTCGTTTTCGATTAGGGTTCCTGGGGGGTGTGTCTTGCGAGTAGAAGATGGAGGGAGAAGAAGAGAGGGAGGCGGCGGCATCAATTTCCGATGGGGGGGGGGGGGGTCTGCGACGTATCAAAGAGGGGGGAGATGGGTTCGGAGGTGGCGCCAGTCGAAGGGGGAAAGGAGGAGAAGAAGTGGAAGGGGCGGCGAACCTTCAGGGGGGGGCGAGATGAGGCGGCGGCGGTTTTTCCTCCGTCGTCGATCCTCTTTTCTTCTTTTTTTTTTATTTTGAAAAACTGAATTGAAAATATCGAGGGGGAGGGTCTGAAAGATAAAGGGAGAGATTTAAATTTTTTAATTAATTTATATTTCAAAAAGTTGACTTTTACATACGACCTCGAAACGAGGCCCACTGCCTATCGTCTATAGCGTTTTACCCCCATTCCGAACACAATGGGATATGTATCGTAAGCTGATTTGATCGTTTCGATCAGTTTCCGTTGAATTTACATTTAAATCATTATATTGAATTTTAAACGTACATTTCAATTTACCGGGGTCACATACTAACTAGAAAAATTCTCGAAAAATATTTTCTAGCTTCGTATTGACGATACGGTCCTAACAAAACTAGTTTCATCGAATTCTGAGACCGTTAGAAAAATGGCCAATTTCCAGTCGATTAAAATCAACTGAAACTGGTCAAACGCGTTTTCCTTTGCCACGCTCACATATTGATTCAGAAAATTATGAAATTTGGAATCTAGCAATAACTTGACACTGCGGATCCAACAAAACTGGTTTCGTCGAAATCCGAGGTCATTTGCAAAATTCCCATTTTTAAGGGCCTGAATTCCATAGCGACTATTCAGAATTTTCAACTGGACATATCTTTTGATTCCCGCTATGAAATCTTGATTTTTCGGATTCGTTGGAAAGATATCATCAATTAGATCCTAATGTTTTTGGTTTCACTAAAATCCGGATTGTTTTGCACCCGGTGTATTCAATTGAAATTTGAAATCGAATTATCGAACTACCGCGCCATTTTCAATTCTATTTTATAATTATATATAATTATTTATATTCTAACGACGACACGTATAATATATACGTTCGAATTATATTCAAAATAAATTTCTGGTCGTTTTTATTTAAAATAATCTATTTTAAATATTCTAAATTCGCTAAAATTGCCAAAATAAAATTTTTAAACTGGCTCAGAATTTCCGGGTTATTACAGTAAAGGCCCATTATTAGTATTCTGCTTATGTACTTTATGTCTGTTGGGGTGGTGAAGGCCCATTACTAGCATTCTGTTTCTGTATAGATTATTCTGTTTCAATTCTGTTTCAGTTTAGACATTATGGTAACACCTAATCCTGTTATACTAGTATTAGTGCAGAGAAGTAAGATGTAATTAAGGAACATAACTTGGTTTACATCATTCTGTTTGTTTTGTTAACTTAAAGTATATCTGCTATTCCTGTTGATGTAATCCCTCATCCAGCTCTATTTACATGTCATGATAATATTATCTGTTTATATGTTGTAAGTCACTGGACTCGCCAGACTTTATGTCTGACCTCGTTTGTTTTCGTCCCTTTTCTTTCCGTCTCCACCCCGGTGCTCAGGGTGGAAACATAGGAGCTTGATTATGATTCTCTCAGCTTGAAGTGCTTGGAGTATTGCTTGGCTTTGACTATATCTTTTCATGGCAGTTTATGTTGGGGATTATGGCTTTGAAACTTTACATTCTGAAGGATTTTGTATAAGGCTGATAATTGTGTACTTGAGTTTTGGTATTGTGATTTAGAAAGATGTAACCAAACTTATTTCTGCTTTTGCTGTAATAAAGTTATAATTTTTCAAGTACTACTTATATGTCTTGTAATATTCTGTTCTGTCTACTAAAACGCTCCATCAAAGTTAAGGCATTCCCTTTGTGAGTGACCTTAACAGATGTGGGGTGTTACATGATTGGATGTGACAAATCCAACATAGAGAGTTCCTTCAACCACGGTTAGGATCTCACTTGATCAAGGATGTGTGTGTGGTGGGTTGAGCCCATACGATGCATAGTCTATTCTTGCCAAAGAAATGCCAAGGGTGTTCATGCCAAGAATTATATCTGTGTTAACAAGAGTAACATTGGATCCCACGTTGTTGTACGTATTTCCAGGCTTGTCGAGCCCTTGAAAAATGAAGTCTTCTGCCACTGCCATCTTTGGATCCTTGCATACTAGTTCGTTCACAAATACTACAATAGACGGTATGTGTTCTTTTTTTATGTATAATGCATCATTAATATAGCTATCTATAAACAAATAAAAATGGTACCATCGGGCATTTTGACGCCAACATAGAAGTCCTGCGAAGGACTAGGATCGGCAGCTAGTGCCACAAAAGCAACATTTGCAAGGAGAGCTAGAGTAATCATATAAGAAGTCATTTGAAATGAAATTAGGAACTGTAGATTTGAAAATATTTTGAATGGTTTGGATTTGAACACAACTTATGGGGCTATTTATAATGTTTGTGATCAGATATGATACATTAATACATACTTGTTTTTGAATTGATCAAGGGTAAATAACATTAATTTGTTGAATATTCAAAAGTTGCTAGTCAAGGAAATCAGGTAGATCTGTTCATCTTTCTGAATGTACTTAAATTTTTATTTTATTTTCAAAAGAGAGGCAATATCATAGTTGAATTAGCTCTCTTAGTACATAAATTCATACAACAGTTGGGAGTTGCTAAAGAGAGCGAATTAGTATATCGGTTCTGTGGATTAATTGTAGTGTGTGAGGTTAAGAATTGTCATTTTTTTCGCACATCTTTTATTGTAATTTGAAATTGTAGTTAAAAGGACCAAGATATCCTGTTGTGTAGCTTAATGTGAACAAGCCATGATCATACCTTTAGATTATTTAAAAGAAAACCACTTACCCTATAACAGATGATAACCTTTTCCACTATTTTTTTAATCAAATTTTGTAACTTGTTGTACAATATTGCGTAGAAAGAAAAACTAACAAAATCTTAGTGTAATGGAATCTGGAAAATATAGTGCATTCGCAGATAACTTCTTATCTATGCAATTGGGTATGCATAAAAAAGCAAGATAAAAGCAAAGTAATGCATTCTTATAAACTTTTCCTATATGTAAAAGCAACGGCCAAGAGAGAGGTCAAATGGGAGGGGTCGATTTTTATTTTCTCCCAGAATTATTTTTTCTAACATAATTAAAAGAACTCGATATGTTGGGGAAAAGTTTCCCAAAAACGCCTTGGGAATAAAACCCAACCTTATGGAAAAAAAATAGGAACGGATTGATGGTGAGGCAAAACAAATAACAGATGGTCACCAGCAAAACAATCACGGATTAAGCAATTAAAGAAAGAACACAAGAGATTTATAATGGTTCCACTAACATCTTATTAGTGTACATCCAGTTGGGAAGAGGAGATTTTATTACTTTTCTAAATAAGGAAATATTACAAGACTGATAATAGAGAAGAAGAAGAAAATGCAACTTTTAGAGATGATACATTCATTTACCTAATCCCTATCCTTATATAAGGATTAATACTTGGAGATGATACATCAATGCCTAATTAATTCTCTAATATATTTGCTTCCAATTAGAGAATTAATTCTTTACTTTAATATCCCAAAAAAAACTTTTTAATATTCTTCCACTTATGTAGGTAATTTATTGCCTTACCTAATTTTACAAAAGAGTCAATAAATTTTCTGATATCTTCCAAATATTCTGCAGTTGGAAATATTATATTACTCAAATTAACAATATTTCTCAAATCTTCTCTAAATGAAATATTGTATCACCATAATCAATAATATCTTCCAAACCTTCTGCAAATGGAAATATTGTATCACGAAATCTAACAATCTCCACCTTGATACTATATTTCCTTGAAAGCATACCAACTCCACTTACATTCTCTTACTCTAAGCATCTTCTCGGACAAGACACCATGGTTATTTCCCCTATTGAGCTACGGCGTGGCCATCACCCATTGCACTTAGTCAGCATACTCCGGCAACGCCACCGCCTGCCAACAAAATGTTCAAAGTGCCCCTTTCTTGTGAGACCAATCAATCTTCACCATGAAAAAAAACGTCTTCATGAATCATCTCAACTCTCTTCCCACACCATGCCACCGTGTGGCACCTAGCATTTCGATAAGCTCTTCTAGCTCAAGCAACTCCCGAACTTAGCAATCTGCAAAGACTTATGCATATCCACTGCTTTCTCCTTTGATCTCTAACCAACTTCAGACAAACCCTTCTTACGCTTATCAAGCACATCCTCTTAGAAAAATCCGACCTTGTTGAAGCTTTCCTCTTTGATCATATTCTGCCTATGCAGAAACTCAAAGTCCCTTCTCGTATGCCTAGCTTTGACATCTTTTCCATAAGAACTGTAGACTCTAACCCTTGACTCTCCAAGTATAGTGCTTCCCCTCAGGAGATAAAAATTATGAAGCATATCTCCCTTCATCACTAAAAATGCACCCTTAGAAACCCATAGACTATCCTTATCAATAGTCACCTCGCATTCTTTGGATGCCAACTGCCCAAGAGATATCATTGACTTCCAAAGACCTGGAACATAATGGACACCTGTCAAGGTACGTATTACCCAGTCATACATGCGAATCTGCACACTACCTTCGCCCATGACTCTACAACTAGCATCATTTATAATAAGAATCGGTTTCCTGCTTTTTCTTTTAAAAAATCTGAAATAATTCTTATTAGGTGTAATATGAAAAGACGCCCCCGTATCTAGTACCCAATGGTATGATACTGCCGCTGTCAACAAGTTATCAGACAAAAATTCCTCTACCGCAACCGATGAATTTCCAGCTTCAATTTTTTTCTTCTAATATGGAAAATCTCCCTTCAAATGGCCTAGTTTCTTACAAATGTAGCACTTCCCATATCTTGACTTTATTTTCTTCTTCTTCGCCCCTTTCTCCAAACCAGCTAATAAGGCTTCTGTACTGCTTCCTCCTCTACCTTCACTCAACCCTTTCATCTGATCCCTCAAGTCTCAGATACAAGACCTGCCTTTACACCATCTATTGTTAGTGTATCTCTGGCATAGATAACTGTTAGCGAAACCTGTGTATCGCTCCAGAAGAGAACACAATAGAATCATTGCTATTTTCTCCTCATCCACTTTCAAGTCAATAGCCTTCATCTTCATCACGAAATCATCGAAGAAGCTTAGATGTGCCTTCACTGAAGTACCCTCTCTCATCCACATGGTGAAAATCGTTTTCAGCAAAATCAAACTGTTAGTTAGTGACTTCTATAAATAGAGTTTTTTCAGCTTGGTCCAAATGTCCTTAACAGTGCTCTCACCGCTAATCTCTGAAATGACATTTTCTCCCGTTGCTAATTGTAAAGTAGTAAATATCCATTGTTTTATCTTCTTCCTTTCCATGGTGAAATATCATCTGCTAACTCCTTAGGAGCAAACATCACAGGATCAACATTGTTCCTCATCAGAACAGCTTTCATCCTCCACTGCCACTTCTCGAAGTCTTTATTCCCATTCCATCTTTCTATTGCTAAATGAGATCCTGCTTCCATATATATCTCTGACACCCTGAATTTTCTGTGAATATTAAAATTAACAATCCTAAGAATTCTTAATTGTTAAAGTGAGAATGAAGGGGAACGGGTTACGCCATTGCATTTGTTTCGAAATTCTGCTTGGAATAGAGCCCAAGTTTTCGTAAATCGGACTTCGTATAAGGAAGTTATGGGCCTTGGAAGTTTCAACAATTTTACATAAATTGAAACAGTTCAGAATAAAAATTCAAAATTCAAAATTCAAACAAGGGAGTGGGCTGGGCGGGAATTCTCCCGCCCAAGGCTGGGTTAACCAAAGGGTCGACCTGGGGGTCGACCTACCCTATACAGGTCGACCAGGGGGTCGACCAACCCCCCTCGGGCAGATCTGAAATGTGACGATTTCTGACTCTTTGCTGAGCCATTAGGGCTGATGTGGCTGTTCTAGACAACTCTATCTAGTCTGGATGGTTGGGATTGCTCCTATGATAATCCAATAGCTAAAGTTGATTCAAACTTCTATAAAAGAGTGCCTAGACTTAAACCCTGGACCTAAACAAAATTTGTCTCTTGGCCACCATGCTGCTGCTAGGGTAGTTCTCCTTCCTAAAGCTTAGGGATTAGCAAGTCAGAATTCTAATTCAAAAGACGAACAAATCATTCTCTTCTCTAACCTATCTTTGTGAGTACTATTTCTTTCACAATATAATTAATAAATTAATTATGACGGGTTATAATTGGATTATGAGAACATATCTGTTGAATCACGTGATGTTGTTTAACTTTGTTATCTTATGTTGGTAGATCTATTTCATATGTCCAATTTTACATGTTTAACTTTATTCATTTTATGCAAGTTTGGTATGTAAATCATATGCTAGTTTTTATGTGAATCTTATGCAAGTCCGTTTTTACATATGTTAATTCGTATGTGAATTTTATGCAAGTTTGGGATGTTAAATCATATGCTAATTCGTATGTGAATTTTATGCAAGTTAGGATGTTAAATCGTATGCTAGTTTGAATATGAATCTTATGCAAGTCTATATGTGAATTGTACAAAAATTTATATGTGAATCAAGTATATACATATGCGTTTATATGCAAAAACATGTGATAAATTCATATGCAAGTTGTAGAAATCCATATGCAAGTTTAGCTGAAAAACTATATTCACATTTTTGGGTGAAAATTATATTCACATATGCAAGTTAGGTGAGACCCACAATCCATATATGCAAGTTCACAATTTCATGTTTAGATCTATATTTAGATCCATGGTAGTTTATGCAAATATATGATTCTATATGCCCATTGTCTATGCTAATTATTGGCTATACAAATTTATTTTATAATTCTTATTTGCAAGTTAGATCTATTTTTATGTGTTATGAAAGTTGTGATGTTTCTTTTTTTACAAGTTAGACTATTTGTGAGTCTAACATATTTCATATTTGAACGTACGAATAGCGTGGGGACAATGAGAAAATATTAACTATGTAAATTGTGAATTGGCATAAAATGGCTTTAAAAGCATATAATTAAATTAAGACATTAATTGGTATAATTTATATACCTAAAGAGTATGGACATAATTTAGGTGACAATTATGGACATAATTAATTTGGAAACTATTGAAAATTTGAATATGGATAATTAATTCATATTGGGGTGAAATAATTTATAATAATAAATGCCTAAGACACGAGGTTAGACTCGTTTGTGGTGTAAGACTGCCCGGACCCACCCGGAAAATCCAGCAACCACAAATGGAAGTCTAATGTGAGAGGTCGAAGGCATAAATTAAATGCGTAACAATCGTAAAGACACGAGGTTAGACACGTTTGCGGTATAAGACTGCCCGGACCCGCCCGGCAAATCCAGCAACCGCAAACGGGAGTCTAATGTGGGAAGTCTTACAAGGTTACGGTTATAATGAATTAAGTAACACTTAACCAAGATAAACATGTGGTGGGACATGGGGGTTAAGTGGGTGACATGGGTGACATGTGAAATACGATTAGAAACACTTAACCAAATTGAAACATGTAAGAAGACATGAATAAGAGGGGGTTAAGTGAAAAATTCTAGTGGGGACCAAGCACAGGTGGAAAGCTTGTGTCAAGCATGGGGGTCCATTTCAAACCAGTAACCCATTAAGTATCTTTGTGAGCTCGAGTTAGATTGAGGACGAGAAACGCTTACTGGGTTTGATTGTAAGAGGTAAAAACGGGTTAACGGTGGCAATGCAAGTCCAACGGGGTCATGTGCGTGCGTGGGCCCGGGGTGATAGGTAAGACGTTGTTGCATCGTGAAGATATAAGCCGTGCATCTTTAGTGGTATCGGGTTGCCACTTTGGGGAGTGATACGCCCCACTAGGGGACCAGCACGGGTATCTACGAGTTACGGAGCCGATCGCATGGGGGTAGTGGGTACAACTAGTGGAGATAGGGGCAGGCAGCACCTATGTAGACAGCTAGGAGTACACGAAACTGCCATTATGATTATTATGTTCAGTAGGCAGGATAAACTCTTAGGTTGACTAGTAGGGGTGCAGTATAGTAATTATCCTATAGTGATTAGGAGCGAGATTAACTCCAGAATATTCCACTTGTTCGTTTTTCCTTACCCACTTGTTTCATAGTCATACCTTGTTTTACCAGTTTATGCCTTATCCTAATTACTTTAATAATTATATCGTTGAAGTTATGGTACTCGCCATACTTTATGTCTGACCCCCTTTGTTTTCGCCTCTTTTCTTCCTTCCCCCCCTCCCCAGGTTCTCAGGGTGGGACTAGTACTAGTGGAGCTTGATCTGGATCTTTCTCTCTCTTTTGGAAGTGCTTGGATTGTTGAAAGTAAAGTTCAACTCATCTCTTTTATGGCTACTTATGTTGGGGTTATGCTTTCTACTTTATGTACTCAGAAAACAGTTTGTCAAGATGGTTGCTAAGTGCACTTGGTTTTTCTGTTGGTTTATGATGTTGTTGTAATCAAACTATTTCTCCGCTGCAATAAAAGTTGTTTTGAAAATTTTCAAGTACCAATATATGTATCTGTCTTGTTATATTCTGTTCTATTCACCAATAATACTCCATGAAAGTTAATGCATTCCCTTTTTGAGAGTGACATTAATGGACGTGGGGTGTTACACGTGGTGTCAGAGCTGAAGGTTAACAGAACATATAAGAGATTTTGAAAAACTGTTTTTCAAAAGCGTTTTATAAAGAAATACTTTCAGAAGTACATTTTAAGGAGAGTATTTTCAAGAGAAAAGTTTGTTTTAAAAAAAAACATAACCCCCAAGAGCCATATATCTTTCTTTCGAATTTTTTGTTTTGATTCTCTTCATTTTCTTTTCAGCATGTCTGGGTTACCCGAGATACCCGAGGGAATACCGATACCAACCTGGTTCAGAAGGTATCTGGAGGCTAGGGCCACCGCCACAGGCCCGGCAGACATCCCTCCTCCCCCAACTGCAGCCGCTCCTCCTCCTCCCCCTCCCCGTGTTAATACTTTTTCAAAGATATGCAAAGAATTTCGAGCAATGGGCGGAAAACCTTTTCACGGAACAGAGACATTTGTTGAAGCTCGAAATTGGCTTAAGGAGGTAGAAGACTTGTTTGGTATCTTCGAGATAGAAGATGGAAGGAAGGTCCAATTGGCTGCTTGGTTAATGAAGGATGAAGCCTCGTTTTGGTGGGAGGTTATGAATGGAGAGCGTCCAGTGGAGACATGGATGGATTTCAGACAGAGGTTCGAGATGAAATTTCTCTCACGAGCAGAAGAGAATTTATACATGGAAAGGTTCTTGGCATTGAAGCAGGGGAATTTATCATTAAAGGAGTACGTCAACAAGTTCAATTAGTTGGCGAGGTTTGGCTTAGACTTGGTAAACACACCTGAAAAGAAGGCCCTGAGATTCGTTAAAGGTTTGAATGAGCCGCTACATGGGTCAGCTTTGACCCACATTCCTATGGGGGCTACCTTTGAGAAACTTGTTGACATGGCGCTTATGCATGGAGAGGAGAAAGGCGCTAATGCTAATAAGGCACCAGAAAAGAAAGGGGATCAAAAGAAGTCATAGCAGCAACCTAAGAAAGGTGGTAAGAACAACAATAGCAAAGGAAAGAAAAGATGCTTTAATTGTGGAACACTAGGCCATCTGAGCAAGGACTGTAGGAAGAAGAAGAAGACCGGCTGCTTCAACTGCGGTGAGGCAGGACATCTGATCAAAGACTGCCCGAGAAAACAAGGAAAGGGGCAGAAGGCAGGGTCTACTTCTGGAGGGCAGGTTCAGGCTCTCATGGCACCAGGGCAGGCAAGAGGGCAGGTTCACGCTCTCATGGCACAAGGACAGGAGAGAGGTAGAAACATTTCTGTTGAAAGTTTGGTTTTTCTGTATGATCATCCTGTTCATACTTTGTTTGATTCTAGCGCTTCACACTCGTTTGTGTCTGCTTCGTTAGTTGAAACACTGCACCTAAATACTAGTCTAGTTACGGATCCCATAGTAGTCTCAAATCTTAGTAGTGGTTCGGCTCAGCTTTCAATGATTTGTCGGGATTTGAGAGTGTCTATCTTTAGCGTTGAGTTTAAATGCAACACCTTCGTTCTTGGCTTCACGGGCTATGGATTGATTCTAGGCATGGATTGGTTATCCAGTAATGGTGTCATCCTCGATTGTGAAAAGAGAGTGGTTATACTTATGGCTCGCCTTGGCAACACTCTCGAAATCTCTTGTAATCCCATACATTCTGTTATGCTTAGCTACCTAGAATCTCTTGATGCGTCTGTTGAAAACTTGCAGTCTGTTAGAGTAGTCCGTGAATACACATATGTATTTGAAGAGGTGAAGGGTTTACCTCCGAAGCGGGAGATAGACTTCCGCATATACCTTGTTGATAATGCAAAACCCGTAGCTTTACCCGTTATACACATGGCTCCAAGGGAGAGAAAAGAGATCAGTAAGCAAGTCAAAGAGTTGCTCGAAAAAGGGTTTATAAGGCGGAGTATTTTTGAATGGGGTGCTCCAGTAGTATTCGCAACCAAAGCGGATGGTTCACTTTGCCTATGTGTTGATTATAGGGAGCTAATCAAGCTGACCAAGAAGAATAGGCACCCACTTCCAAGAATAGATGACTTGTTTGATCAGCTTGTAGGTGCGTCTGTTTTCTCCCAACTAGATTTGGCTACCGGGTTCCATCAGCTAAGAGTGGCTGAAGACAGCATTGATAAGACCGTGTTTAGAACCCAAGATGGTTTCTTCGAATGGCTTGTCATGCCTTTCGGCTTGACGAACGCACCCGCTTACTTCGTTGACTTGATGAGCAGGGTGTTTAGAGAATTCCTTAATAAGTTTGTGGTGGTCTTCGTAGACGACATTTTGATTTTCTCGAAGAATGAAGAAGAGCATGCTTTGCATTTAAGGGAAGTCACGGATACTCTTCGTGCACATCAGTTGAAAGCCAAATTCTCCAAATACCATTTCTGGAGAGAAGAAGTAAGGTTTCTTGGACATGTGGTGTCCAAAGAAGGGTTAGCTGTTGACCCCGCAAAAGTAGTTGCGATGCAAGATTGGAAGGTTCCACGGAATGCAACCGAAGTCTGAAGCTTCCTCGGGCTTGCGGGCTTGTACCGAAAATTCATTAAAGACTTTGCAAAAATCTCATCCCCACTCACAAGATTAATGAAGAAGAACCTAACTTTCGCTTGGGATTTGGATTGCGATATTGCTTTCCAATGATTAAAAAGGGCTCTAACAACAGCCCCAGTTCTGACATTGCCGGATGGGAGCAAGATGTTTACCGTATACATGGATGCATGTGGTATGGGACTAGGTGTTGTCTTGATGCAAGAAGGGAAGGTAGTAGCATATGGAGGCAGACAATTGAAAGTACATGAGAAAAACTACCCAACCCACGATCTAGAGTTGGTTGCCATCGTCTTTGCGCTTAAGTCTTGGCGCCATTATCTCCTAGGTGAGAAGTTTGAATTGTATAATGACCATAAATCGTTGAAGTACCTTTTCTCGTAGAAAGATCTTAACTTGAGGCAACAAAGGTGGATGGAGTTCTTGGCATCCTATGATTCGAGATTTCCTATACCCCTAGTAAGGGTAATGTGGTAGCAGACGCCTTAAGTAGGAAGAAGCTGACCTTGAGTCATCTCTTTGTAGAAAGGAAAAGCTTGGAGTATATAGCAAACTTTAACTTTAAACCCTTCTCTGAAATTGTGCCTGGTCTGTTAGCATCACTAGAGGTGCGGTCTACTTTTTTGGACTCAATAGGAACCGCGCAACGAGAAGACCCTCAGCTAGTTGACATGATGGATAAGCTAGTTAGGGGTGAGACTTCTAGTCACCTCAATAGATACTCCAGCGATGATAAGGGTTGGCTGAGACGGATGGAAGGTTATGCGTCCCACAAGTAAGGGATTTAGTGAAGATGGTTCTCAAAGAAGCACACCATTCTAAGCTGACCATACACCCAGGCGGAGACAAGATGTATAAAGATATAAAAAGGGTTTTCTTTTGGAATGGCATAAAGAGTGATGTAGCTGAGTTCGTCGCTAAGTGTTTGATATGCCAGCAAGTCAAAGCGGAACAGAAGAAGCCTGGTGGTCTGCTTCATCCTCTCGAGGTCCCACAGTGGAAGTGGGATAGTATTTCGATGGACTTTGTTTATGGGTTGCCTAGGTCAAGAAGGGGCAATACCAGTATTTGGGTAATAGTGGACAGACTCACTAAAAGCTCTCAGTTTATACCTATTAAAAGTAGAAGGACTGCCTCATCCTAAGCATCCATTTATCTTAAAGAGATAGTTCAACTCCATGGGATACCCTCCAGCATAGTGAGTGATCGAGATCCTATCTTTACGAGCGAGTTTTGGAAGAGCTTGCATGAGGCAGTAGGCACACAATTATGCTTAAGCACGGCCTATCACCCCCAAATCAATGGTCTGACGGAAAGGGTGAACAGAGTATTGGAAGACCTCTTGAGATTGTGCATTCTTAACTTTGGAGGGACATGGGAGTCTCATCTTCCTTTGGTGGAATTCGCCTACAACAATAGCTACCAAGCCACCATAGGCATGGCGCCCTTCAAAGCTTTATATGGAAGACAATGCCGATCACCAACTTGTTGGTGGGAGTCTACAGACAAGCTCGTACTTGGGCCAAACATGATTAGAGAAACCTCAGAAAAGGTGGACTTGATAAGAAGACGGATGAAGGCTGTACAAGATAGACAGAAGTCCTACGCAGACAAAAGAAGGACCGACCTTGAGTTTGAGGTTGGAGACAGGGTGTTCCTTAAAGTATCTCCTTTGAGGAATGTCATTCGCTTTGGGTCCATAGGAAAGCTTGCACCGAGATTTGTAGGGCCATTTCCTATCATTGAAAGGATTGGGATGATGGCTTACAGAGTAGAGCTACCTGAGAGACTGGCTGTAGTTCATAATGTTTTTCATGTTTCTCAACTACGAAAATGCTTACATGAATCTGCGGAAGTAGTGGAGCCAAGTATACTAGAGGAAGTAGGAGTGGAACGAGAAGCGACTGTGATAAGAGTTTCAACTCGTATCTTGGGTACGGAAGTCAAAAAGCTACGCAACCGTGAAGTCAAGCTTATTAAAGTTCAATGGAGTGACGCTGAGAAAGACGCGACTTGGGAAACTGAGAGGAAAATACGCACAGCCTACCCTTTTCTCTTTGAGGGTACCACCTTGATTTCTTTTTCCATAAGTTTATTCATGCTTATATCTATCTTTTAAGTATATCTCCTCAGTCATATACTTTATCCTTAGGTAGAAACCGATGGATGTAAACATGTATTTGAAACATGTTATGATTGATGGTTGCAAGTGGTTGCAAGCGGTTGCTAGTGGTTGCTCACAGATGCATGTACACACACTTTAGGCACTAGATCAGCTCAATCACTTTCATATTGCATATAAATGTGTGTGCATATTTAAATTAATGGATGTATAATGGTTGTGTTATCATATGGATGCTAAATTTTGATGAATGGTGGTGCACCCATGTAGAAGTAATATGTATCGTTAGGATTCTTTTGCATGCATAATAGACGCATGGCACTATCATGATTTGCATTAAGGAGGTCAACTGAATCAGTGGACCGCCTGATTTTGCATTAGATAAGGAACATATACACACACTTTTTGCATATGTTCATACGGCATTAGAAATCTTGTAAGGACAATGGATGCTTGTGTTTGATGGTTGAGTAGATGGATGATTGGATGTTAGGATATACATTCTCCTTAACTTGGATATTTCGGGGGCGAAATCCTTTGAGGGGAGAATGTAACACCCTAAATTTTCTGTGAATATTAAAATTAACAATCCTAAGAATACTTAATTGTTAAGTGAGAATTAAAGGGAATGGGTTACGCCACTGCGTTGGTCTTGACATTCTGCTTGGAATAGAGTCCAAGTTTTCATAAATCGGATTTCGTATGAGGAAGTTATGGGCCTCGGAAGTTTTAGCAATTTTATATAAATTGAAACAGTTCAGAATAAAAATTCAAAATTCAAAATTCAAACAAGGGAGCGGGCTGGGCAGGAATTCTCCCGCCCAAGGCCAGGTCGACCAGGCAGTCAACCTGGGGGTCGACCTACCCTATACAGGTCGACCTGGGGGTCGACCTACCCCCCTCGGGTAGATCTGAAATGTGACGATTTCTGACTCTTTGCTGAGTCATTAGGGCTGATGTGGTTGTTCTAGATAACTCTATCTAGTCTGGATGGTTGGGATTGCTCCCATGATAATCCAACGGCTTAGGTTGATTCAAACTTCTATAAAAGAGTGCCTAGACTCAAACCATAAACCTAAACAAAAATTGTCTCTTCGCCACCATGCTGCTGCTAGAGTAGTTCTCCTTCCTAAAGCTTAGGGATTAGCAATTCAGAATTCTAATTCAAAAGACGAACAAATCATTCTCTTCTCTAACCTATCTTTGTGAGTACTATTTCTTTCACAATATAATTAATAAATTAATTATGATGGGTTATAATTGGATTATGAGAACTTGTCTGTTGAATCACGTGATGTTGTTTAACTTTGTTATCTTATGTTGGTAGATCTATTTCATATGTCCAATTTTACATGTTTAACTTGATTCATTTTATGCAAGTTTGGGATGTAAATCATATGCTAGTTTGTATGTGAATCTTATGCAAGTCCGTTTTTACATATGTTAATTCATATGTGAATTTTATGCAAGTTTGGGATGTTAAATCATATGCTAATTCGTATGTGAATTTTATGCAAGTTTGGGATGTTAAATCATATGCTAATTCGTATGTGAATTTTATGCAAGTTGGGATGTTAAATCGTATGCTAGTTTGAATATGAATCTTATGCAAGTCTATATGTGAATTGTACACAAATTTATATGTGAATCAAGTATATACATATGCTAGTTTATATGCAAAAACATGTGGTAAATTCATATGCAAGTTGTAGAAATCCATATGCTAGTTTAGTTGAAAAACTATATTCACATTTTTGGGTGAAAATTATACTCACATATGCAAGTTAGGTGAGACCCATAATCCATATATGCAAGTTCACAATTTCATGTTTAGATCTATATTTAGATCCATGGTAGTTTATGCAAATATATGATTCTATATGCCCATTGTCTATGCAAATTATTGGCTATACAAATTTATGTTATAATTCTTATTTGCAAGTTAGATCTATTTTTATGTGTTATGCAAGTTGTTATATTTCTTTTTTTTTATAAGTTAGACTATTTGCGAGTCTAACATATTTCATGTTTGAACGTACGAATAGCATGGGGGACAATAGGAAAATATTAACTATGTGAATTGTGAATTGGCATAAAATGGCTTTAAAAGCATATAATTAAATTGAGACATTAATTGGTATAATTTATGTACCTAAAGAGTATGGGCATAATTTAGGTGACAATTATGGACATAATTAATTTGGAAACTATTGAACATTTGAATAGGGATAATTAATTCATATTGGGGTGAAATAATTTGTAATAATAAATGCCTAAGACACGAGGTTAGACTCGTTTGTTGTGTAAGACTGCCCGGACTCGCCCGACAAATCGAGCAACCATAAACGGTAGTCTAATGTGAGAGGTCGAAGGCATAAATTAAATGCGTAACAATTGTAAAGACACGAGGTTAGACACGTTTGCGGTATAAGACTGCCCGGACCCACCCGGCAAATCCAGCAATCGCAAATGGGAGTCTAATGTGGGAGGTCTTACAACGTTACAGTTATAACGAATTAAGTAACACTTAACCAAGATAAACATGTGGTGGTACATGGGGGTTAAGTGGGTGATATGGCTGACATGTGAAATACGATTAGAAACACTTAACTAAATTGAAACATGTAAGAAGACATGAATAAGAAGTGGTTAAGTGGAAAATTCTAGTGGGGACCAAGCATAGGTGGAAAGCTTGTGTCAAGCATGGGGGACCCATTTCAAACCAGTAACCCATTAAGTATCTTTGTGAGCTCGAGTTAGATCGAGGACGGGACACGCTTACTAGGTTTGATTGTAAGAGGTCAAAACGGGTTAACGGTGGCAACGCAAGTCCAACGGGGTCATGTGCATGCGTGGTCCCAGGCTGGTAGGTAAGACGTTGTTGCATCGTGTAGATATAAGCCATGCATCTTTAGTGGTATCGGGTTGCCACTTTGGGGAGTGATACACCCCACTATGGGACCGGCACGGGTATCTACGGGTTAGGGAGCCGATCGCATGGGGGTAGTGGGTACAACTAGTGGAGATAGGGGCAGGCGGCACCTATGAAGACAGTTAGGGGTACACGAAACTATCATTATGATTATTATGTTCAGTAGCGGGATCAACTTTTAGGGTGACTAGTAGTGGTGCAATATAGTAATTATCATATAGTGCTTAGGAGCGAGATTAACACCAGAATATTCCTCTTGTTCGTTTTGCCTTGCCCACTTGTTTCACAGTCATTCCTTGTTTTACCAGTTTATGCCTTATCCTAATTACTTTAATAACTATATTGTTAAAGTTATGGTACTCACCAGACTTTATGTCTGACCCCCTTTGTTTTCGTCTCTTTTCTTCCCCCCCCCCCCCCCCCCCAAGGTTCTCAGGGTGGGACTAGTATTAGTGGAGCTTGATCTGGATATCTCTCTTTTGGAAGTGCTTGGATTGCTAAAAGTAAAGTTCATCTCACCTCTTTTATGGCTACTTATGTTGGGGTTATGCTTTTTTACTTTATGTACTCAGAAAACAATTTGTCAAGATGGTTACTAAGTGTACTTGGTTTTTCTATTGGTTTAGGATGTTGTTGTAATCAAACTATTTCTCCGCTGCAATAAAAGTTGTTTTGAAAATTTTCAAGTACCAATATATGTATCTGTCTTGTTATATTCTGTTCTATTCACCAATAATACTCCACGAAATTTAATGCATTCCCTTTGAGAGTGACATTAATGGACGTGGGGTGTTACAATGTCCCTTTGACATATGGCCTTGATATATTTGTTGAATTCTCCTCATCTTCTGCCATAATGCTTAACACCCTTTCTTAATCAACGTCGTAGCTCAAAAACCAATTATTGGGGAAAAATTCCCCAAAAACGCCTTGGGAGTAAAATCCAACCTTACGAAAAACAAATAGGAACGAACTGATGGTGAGGCAAAACAAACAGCAGACAATCACTAGCAAAATAATCATGGATCAAGGAATAAAAGAAAGAACACAAGAGATTTATAGTAGTTCCACTAACGTCTCATTAGTGTACATCCACTTGAGGAGAGGAGATTTTATTACTTTTCTAAATAAGAAAATTTTACAAGGCTGATAATAGAGAAGAAGAAGAAAAATGCAACTTTTAAAGATTATACATCCATTTACCTAATCCCTATCCTTATATAAGGATTAATACTTGTGGTTGAAGTAATTGATTTATGGATATAAATCAATGCCTAATTAAATCTCCAATTTATTTGCTCCTAATCGGAGAATTAATTCTTTACCTCAATATCCCAAAAAAAACTTATTCTTATTTTTCCACTTATGTAGGAAATTTATTGCCCTGTCTAATTCTACAAAAGAGGTAATAATTTTCTGATATCTTCCAAATCTTCTGTAGTTGGAAATATTATATTATTCAAATTAACAATATTTGCCAAATCTTCTCTAAATGGAAATATTGTATCACCATAATCAATAATATCTTCCAAATCTTCTACAAACGGGAATATGTATCTCAAAATCAAACACGAAATGTTACAAATACGTCATTTCGCTACTTGTTACGTTACATAGCGTATGCATTTATTCATAATAAGCATAGCTACAAACCACTCTGTGTGTCAATGTCCAATCGTAATAGTTAGCTAATTATAACTTTGTGTAAATAACTTATGATCTATAATGTAATACCTGTTTGATAGTGTATACATACAACAGTATAATGTAGAACAATACAGATATACTAATAGTATTATATCCTGTTGTACATGCTCCTACGTCAAGAAAAGTTACAATACCTTTTTTGCTGTGGAGTAATAGCAAACGTCTAATGTGTCGATAATTACTATTGTTTACCTATAATATTAACATTTTTTAAAGTAAAGGGCTATTTAGTTTAAGACGAGTTTTGTATTTTCAATATGTATTTCAAAAGTTATGGTGACGAATGAGCTATTGGAAGATCACAATCATTATAATGAGGAGGAGAATGAGAATGGAGATGATAGTTTATGAAATGGTAAGTAACAAGAAAAAGCTGGACGTTCAAATCCAGTCATGATTAGGCAATTCTGTTAATTTTTCTAGTATAGATTAATTTGACATACCTTCTTTAGGACTAATGAGAGACGATATCTTCGTTGAATTAGCCCATAGAACATATGGTTATCCAGTAGTAGGAAGTTGTTGAAGTGCAAATAAAAACATGGGTAATGTAAACACAACATGATCACACCTTCTGATTATTTGAAGGAAAACCACCTTCTCTGGCACAAATCAATACCTTTTCCACTATTTAAAAAAAAATTATAATATTTACAGAGAAAAATCCAAAAAAAAATTATAACCTAATTGGATGTTGGAAAATGCATCTAATAGACTAATAATATAATAGTATAAGAAGTGAACATAAGAGAAGTATTCATTACTGAAAATGTTTTAGATCTAAGTGTCCAAAAATATAATAGAACTAAATCAGGAATACAAAATTTGCTACACACGATGTGGACAATCTGGGCGGTGTCCTTCCCTTGTCAATTTCACTATGACTTTATAAATTTGCTAATGCAATTTGAAGTAATCACTTGTAAAGACCATTTCATCATGAATTTAATAAATCTACTTCCTCTATATATATCTGATGCAATACAGAACTACTGCAAGCCATCTAACTGTTAATCATTTTGGCAACCAAGTTATTAACATCTGAAAATTAAGCTTAGCCAATAATTACAATGGGATTAAACATGTTAATGGTGTTCCTCGTAGCATTAACCTTATCGTGGCAAGTGTTTGCTTCAAATCCTAGTCAACTCCAGGACTTTGTGTTTCTCTGAAGTTACCCAACAGTAATTTCACTAAACATCTTGATTCCCAGTTTAATTATAAATTTTCAGTGAAATTTTGTCTCTGAAATCTGTTCTGTTAATTCATTCTTTCTTATTTATATGTAACTATACAAATTATAGCAGAAACAATGCGGATGTAATATTGTTTATTACTTGAATGAATACATGTAACGGTTTGCACATTATTTATACAATACGGAAAGAATAACTGGACTGTAAAATAAAGTATGTGGATATTGGGCTGAAGCCCATTGACTTGAAATGTAAAGTGTAACGGCGTACCAGTGTTAGACACTTAATACCCCCCCTCCCCCCCCCCCCCCCCACAAACCCTAGAATTGCCGCTAGGGTTTGGTGTCTAAAAAGGGCAGCCGCCAGTGCCTTCATGTCTTGATTTCTTGAGATAAATCTCCTTCAAATTGTTTATGTTGTTTTATTCTGCACTCTTCGTTCCTTGAATCACGCTTTTTGGCCTTCGCTGTGAGCATGTGAGGGATCTCTTTGTCGATTTTGGAGTTGTGCTGATGATGATTGTCGGTTGTAGTTAGAATTTCTTCAGATCTCTGGGAAGTGTTGTTTTTACTTGTAGATGAGGTCTTCTCCGTTCATAGATTTCTGATTTTCTGGCTTTCGCTTGCAGGTGCCTTCGATTTGTTCTGGAGTTGAGTGCTGTTGACTTCATCTACGCAGAGCTTACTTCTCAGTTGCTCAAATCTGGATCTTGAGAGAGGCTTGGTTAGGATGTCGGCAGTCTGGTAAGTTGAAGGTACGTGGTTCACCACAAGTTTTTCTTTTTCAGCTAATTCTCGAAAAAAGTATATATCAAGTTCTAGGTGTTTGGTTCTAAAATGTAATACAGGATTAGCTGTCAGTGCAATAGCACTCATGTTATCACACCATATAGTTGTTGTAGCATTTGTGTTAATTCTGATTTCACTAAGTAGGGATTGAATCCATATTATCTCAGCTGTTGTGCTTGCAATGCTTCTGTATTCAGCCTCTGTACTTGACCTTGACACCGTTTTTTGCTTTTTTGCACACCATGATATAGGATTTTTACCCAAAAATATGCAGTAGCCACTAGTTGATTTCCTATCATCATAGTCATTTGCCCAATCTGCATCTGCATATGCATTGATGTTTAAATCTGTGCTTGACTTTAATATAATTCCTTGATTAATTGTGCCTTTAAATATCGTAGAATTCTCTTGACATCTTACCAATGATCACTTAAAGGTTTTTGCATGAATTGACTGGCTTTATTAACACTGTATGAGATGTCAGGTCTGGTTATTGTCCCCTTTTGCAAAGCCCCAATGATACTTCTGTACATCTTCTCATTGCAAGTAGGCTCACCCTTGTCTTTACTTAGATGTAGATTTGTTATCATAGGAGTGGGTAAGGCTTTGGCACTATCCATTTTGGCTCTAACTAGGATTTCAGATATGAATTTTCTTTGACATAACTGGATCACATTTCCATTTGTTCTGTGAACTTCAATTCCCAAGAAGTAGGATAGGTCACCTGGATCTTTTACAGAGAATTCTTTGTTTAGCTGGCTTGTGATATTCTTTATTTCTGATATGCTGCCGCCTATGATTATGAAGTCATCTACGTAGATTAGGACATAGGTGACAGCATCAGTTGTGAACTTTGTGAATAGTGAGTTGTCAGACTTTGTTGGTGTGTATCTTAGACTTGATAGTGTTGCCTTTAATTTGTTGAACCATACTCTGGGAGCCTGCTTTAGACCATATATAGCCTTGTTGAGCCTACATACCATTCCTTTGCTAGTTGTTACGTCAAGTCCTTTTGGTAACTCCATGTATACCTCTTCGTGCAATTCACCATTTAAAAAGGCATTATTGACATCAATTTGTTTGATGATCCAATTTCTATGCAAGGCTATGGTTAATATTATTTTTATTGTGGTAGGTGTCACAACAGGTGAGAATGTCTCATTGAAATCAATTCCACTCTATTGTGAATAGCCTTTTTCCACTAACCTAGCCTTAAATTTAGAAATTGTACCATCTGGATTCCTTTTTATCATGTATGTCCATTTACACCCAATTATATTTTTTTGTTTGGGTGCTTGAATTAGGTACCAGGTTTGATTTTTGCTTAAAGCATCTAGTTCTTCTTTCATTGCATCTTTCCACTTATCATTTTGTACAGCTTGATGATAAGTGGATGGCTTAATGTTGTTGAACTCAGTGCAGTAAGTTTTTGGTTTAAAAATACCACTTTTTGCTCTTGTAATCATATGATGCTTATTGCAAGTTTAAGTGTTTTCCCTGTTTTCATTAGTTTGGGTGTTTTCATCAATGCTGCTTTCTCCACTGCTTGTATTTTGATGCTGAGAATTAGCCTCATTTCCATCATTGTTGCTTTGATTACTTTCAGTGCTAGCTCTGCTATGATTGTTTTTAGTGCTAGTTGTAGGACTGTGAGATGACCAGATAGGACGTGGACTTTGTGTGTGTGTCATGCTGTCCTTTGTGTGTGGAACACGGTCAACCTCATTTATAGTTTCAGGAAAGGATGGGAAGGAGATTCTGGAGTTGTAGACTTTCTTTGTTGATTTAACAGAATCACTTTTAAATGGAAATTTTCTTTCACTGAATATAACATGTCTGGATACATACAGTTTACCATTTTTGCTTAAGCACTTGTAGCCTTTGTGATTAGGAGAGTAACCCAGAAATGTACATGGTATAGATCTAAAGTCAAGTTTGTTCTTATTGAAAGGTCTTATATGAGGAAAACACAGACATCCAAAGGTTTGAAGATCATTATAGTTGGGTTTAACTTTATTTAGTATTTCAAAAGGGCATTTTAGATTCAGTACCTTTGTAGGCAGTTTGTTTATTAAGTACACTGCTGTAGCAAATGCATCAGGCCAGAATTTCAATGGTAGTGATGCATGTGCCAGCAGTGTTAGCCCTATTTCCACAATATGTCTGTGTTTTCGTTCAATAAGACCATTTTGTTTAGGAGTATGAGGACAAGTTAGTCTGTGTGTTATACCCTTTTTATTAAAAAACTGTTTTAAGGGTAAAAACTCCTTACCACCATCACTTTGAAGAATCTTGACTTTGTGACCTAACTGATTTTCAATGTTAGCTATGAGTTGCATCACTGTATTGCAAGTGTCAGACTTTGATTTTAAAAAATAAATCCAGACATATCTTGAATATGCATCAATGAATGAGATGTAGTAACTGTAACCATAGTCAGTGTTGACTGGTGTTGGACCCCATAGATCAACTGCAACTAATTCTAGAGGATTTTGATAATTAGTTTCAGAGTTTGAAAATGGTAGTTTGTGACTTTTTCCCATTTGACAGTATGTACATAAGTAATTTTCTGGAATGTCAATAGAATTATCATTAGCATTTAAAATTTCTTTCATAACTCTGAGACTTAGATGTCCAAACTTAAGATGCAACGTATCAAATTCAGTACAGTCATTGTGATTGTCTAACTCTGTTATATTACAGGAATTTTTCCTTAATTCACTATTTTTGGTACTTTCAGAGTCAAACTTGTACAATCCATTTTGTTGGTTACCCTACAATAAAATATGTTTAGTTAGCAAGCCCCTAACAACACAGTGGTTTGGATAGAATTCAAAAGACACTTGATTGTCTTTTGCACACTGTGACACACTAATTAAATTTTTCATTATGTGTGGTGCACATAGTAAATTATTTAAGTGAAGTAGCTTTGCACCTTTAATGCTAGCATGTCCAGCGTGTGAGATAAGAATAGAGTTACCATTGCCCATTATTAGAGATTTTTACCTTTGTATTCACGATTACCAAGGTTGAGATTGTTTAGATTATTGGCAACATGATGAGTTGCACCAGAATCAGGGTACCATGCTTCATCCTGAATATCTTCAATGCTAGTAGTGTTTGATGTTGATTCTTGACTGTCTTTGTTTTCTGACTGACTGTTAACCAAATTTGCATTTGGATTGTTGCTTCTGTTATTATTATTGCCTTGCTGATTAGTATTGAAGCTGTTGTCAAATATGAAGTAGCATATGTTGGCTGTGTGTCCAAGTTTGTCACAAATTTGACATTTTGGTCTGTTGTTGGGATTCCATCTCCCAGCTCTACCTCTTCCACAGTTTGATTGACCTCCTCTTTGGTAAGTATTTTGATTCCTTTGATTGTTTTGTTGATTCTTTCCTTTTCCAGTGGTAGTGTAGTTAACATTAAAGTCGGATCCCTGATCCTTCTTTTGCAAGAATCTTCCTTCATGAGCGAGAAGCATATTATAGACAATCTGTAGTGAAGGAGTAGGTTCAATTGATGTAATGAAAGCTATCATTGATTCATATTCATCTTCCAACCCCCCTACAATATAAAGAATTTGTTCTTTTTCTTCAATCTTATTACCAGTGCATGCGAGTTGATTACACAGGTTTTTAATCTTCATTAGATACTCATTCATGTTTGAGTTTTCCTTCTTTATACTCTGAAGTTGTTTCTTGAAATGTAACACCCTGGCAGCAGATTGACTTGTAAAAGATCTTTCTAATGTTGTCCACACTTCATTAGCAGTCTTCGTACCTATTAACTGCGACATTAAAGATGCACTCACTGGTGACATTAACCATGCACTGATTAGGTTATCTTGCCTTTGATAAACTGCAAATTCTTGATTGAGAACAAGGCTGTTACTGCTGTCTCTTATGTATTTTGTTGGAACTGGTTTAGTTCCATAGATAAATTCTTCAAGATCATAACCTTTTGCAGCTGTTTCAACTTGCAGTTTCCATAGGAGGTAGTTACATTCATCGAGTTGAATCGAGATTATATGACTTTGAGGATGGATTTGATGAGGTCTTTTGTGCTTTCTGTGCTTGTCTGATTTGATCTAGTTGATCATCTTGGCATGCTTGGAGGATCTGTTTCCACCATGATTGCAGAACACAGAGGAAGGCTTTAGATTCACGAAAACAGGTGAACTTTTCTGGTCTTCAAGTTCTTGAATTGAAGAATCTGAGTGATTCCTTCAACTGAATTTGAAAAAATGTGATCAGATATTGGTATTGAAAATGGTAAAGCTTTTGATATGACTGATTTCAATCTTAGATGGCTTTCAATATGATTTTATCAATTGAAAGCAACCAGATTGATAATATGATGTCAACAGACTTTCTAGGATGGCCTTTTGAATTCAGTTGATGATTTTCTTCAGATTTTTTGATCGGATTTGAGGTTTTAGAATAGATTTACCACCAAGCTGTAATGAGGAACAGGTGCAGCCAATGATAGTTGGCGAGGTACTGTTTTGATTTACAGCCTCAACTCTCAAAGGAAAAGATTTGAAAATCTTGGATGAGAGGGTCCAAATGATGATAAATTGCTGATGGACAATCTATCTTCTTGATAGATTTTCAGAGATTGGATCGAGTTCTTAATGTTGTTTAGCAAGAGGGCTCTGATACCATATACAAATTATAGCAGAAACAATGTGGACGTAATATTGATTATTACTTGAATGAATACATGTAACGGTTTGCACATTATTTATACAATACGGAAAGAATAACTGGACTGTAAAATAAAGTATGTGGATACTGGGATGAAGCCCATTGACTTGAAATGTAAAGTGTAACGGGGTACCAGTATTAGACACTTAATAGTAACCATGATGGGTATAAAATGAAGTATTTGTGAATGGATTTTTCTGCAAAGATCTAAAGCAACTAAAAGCAGAAGATTTCTTCTTCTCGGGACTGGACAAACCAGGAAACACAGTAAACCAAGTCGGGTCAAACGTGTCTGTAGTGAACGTGATGCAAATTCCAGGGTTGAACACATTAGTTGTCTCCTTAGTGCGTATAGACTATGCACCATATGGGCTCAACGCACCTCACACCAATCCAAAAGCCACTGAGATCTTAATTGTTTTGGAAGGGAAGGAAGCTGTATGTTGGATTTGTTACGTAAAACCCTGATAACAAATTGTTCACTAAGGTACTGAACAAGGGGGACGTGTTTGTGTTTCTAGGAGGACTTATTCATTTTCAGTTTTATGTTGAGCATAGTGATGATGTTGCCATGGCGGCACTTAGTAGCCAGAATCCTGGAGTTATCACTATTGCAAAAGCTATGTTTGGAGCTAAGCCTCTGGTTTCAGATGATGTATTGGCAAAGGCATTTCAGATTGACCAGAAATTAGTTGATTGGCTACAGGCTCAGTTTTGGGTAGGTAGCAACTAGATCGATCCTTTTTAAATCCTACTAAGAGAGAGAGTCTATTGGCATTTTTCTCTGTGTGTATCTTATAACTATGTATTATTGTGTGAATTAGCAATCATTTTTTTGCATGTATGCGTCATGCTTATTACAATTTTTTTTTCCACAGTAATGTAATCTATGTTCAGAAAGTACCTTCTAATAACGTTGTTGGATACATAAAATTGTCACAGTAATATATTCGTTCTATCTTAATTCAAGTTGTGGTTGGCTAAGTTTTGGTTGTTAAGAATGTGTAATTAATTCAGGTTTCAGCAGTGTATGACCAGAGCGGTTGTATTGCGTCAAAAGCATTCCAGTGAATCAACGCTTTTTTAATTGACATCTGTTGATTTCTCTTCAACTCTAAAAATATATGATGATGATACTACGGCTCTAAAATATTCTTACGCTAATCTAGGTGTCACCACTGTAACAGTTGCTACTTCAACCATCATGAGGTGGCAGCGGCAGTGGCAATGTTTTGATCGTAATTAAAAGAATCTGATATATTACTCAATAGTTGTAATTCATGAAACAAAATCAAAATATTTCATTTTCCACAATGAACAAAACCTGTTCAATTTTTTTTTTTTAAACCTATTTCTTTGTCGTCCACACTAATGTTAGAAAAAATTGTACCATTGCGCTAGTGATCAGGGTCTTATTCATCAAATTACTTAAAGATGATTTCTATGAAAAAATAACACAGATATGAAATTACACATTCAAACACAAGATATTACACCCAACCACCCTCTTTATTTATTCACAAAATCAAGTTTTGTTTACACTGAATGGATCAAAAACAAAAAGTAAACAAATTACAAGTGAATCAATAACCTTATTGGGAAAGAGAAATAATATCTAGATGACTACAACTTTTGTTGGAGAAGAGAATAATGAAGAACGATGACAAATCTTTGGATCAACTTTTCGGTCTCAGTCCCATGATATAATCCAAACCTAGATGCTGCTTTTATAGGTAAATAGAAGACCTAGGCAAAATATCCAATTTTCCATTAGAATATATTTTACGAATATGTTCCTAAAATAATAGGTCAAAAACAGGAAAGCTGCCTCTTCCTCCGAACTCTGGTTCACACGCCGTCTTCTCCACTACAAAGCACTCATCAAAACACACTGTCCTCAAAATACGTGTGATTGAATTTCACAAATCACAACACTACACCTTGATATGAAATCACATCATGAAGCAAACTTCCAACAATCAACAAATAAGGCACCTAGCTCTTTCAACGACACCTACACTCAATTAAACCATCACAAACATAACCCACCGCCTGCAAGTGATGCATCTTCCCCCTGAGATGCACCACACAAAACTAACGGTCTAAATTTTTTTGTAATACCACAAGGATCTACACCTTGTGGATTTTCCAACTTGACATCTGTCTTCCACTTGATCAAAACTCGTTTCCCGATCTCTACCGATCCTTCGAGTGCCATTAACATGAAGACACCTATATAAAACATCAGCAGTGACCAAGTTAACCTCTCCACCTTGCTGTGGACTAGGTTCTTCAACTGTTACTCGCCTTTCTTAGTTGACCATAGAACCAACAAACCTATAAAGGTTTCCTCCCTCTAATACTCCTCTCATCATAACACGACCACCCTTCTTCACTCTCAAAACTCCACCTTGAGTATCATAAGTGCAACCACAACAATCCAACTGACCGAGAGAAATAAGTTACGCAAACTAGCGGTTACATGCCTAACTCTTAAGACTTCTCTTACCACATCATAATGCATACGAAACTAGATAGATTCAATACCACAAACCGGTAGCTCTACTCCATTAACTGTTCTAATCACGTTGACAGTCTTCTCATAAGAAGAAAAACACTTCACATTCTTACAAATGTAAAAACTATCCCCTAAATTCATCATCCAAGGATTAGCTTCACTAAACGGGACATCAAAAGAAGCATCACTAATGGAACTTTCAGCAAAACCTGCCTGTGCATCATTGCTACTATCATCATCCGTATCCTTTTTCTTACCCCTCTGATAAGCATACCAATTTTTTGCGTATGTGACCTTCCTTACCACAATGATGACAAGTGATAGTACATTTACCTAACACCATTCTTCTTCCATCTTGTATCTTTCCTCGAGTCCCTTGCAATCATAGCCTCACCTTGAGCTAATTTCAAACCCGACCTTTTTCTCCTTAGTTCCTCATTCAAAAGGCTACTTCGTATCATTTCCAAAGAGACTTCCATTATCACTGGAATTGCTCAATGAAACAACAAACTCTCTCAACTTTCTGAAAGCGAACTCATCAACAATAGAGCCTGCAACTCATCATCAAAATTGACTTTTAGATTTTCCAATTGATTGATCACATCTAGAAATTCATTCGTGTGCTATGTGATAGATTTCTCCTCATCCAGTCTCAGTTGAACAAGCTTTCGAACTAGAAATTCCTTACTTATAGCACTCTTAGACTCATACAAAAATACCCACAAATCCTTCGCGGCTTCACATCTAGCTACATGATGGAATACTGAATCATCAATGTACTACTGAATCAAGGCAAATGCCTTCTTATCCATCTTCTTCCACTTTCCCTCATCCACATCGGAGGGCTTCTTCCCATCTCCATCAATAGGATCATGAAGATCATTGAGGTAAAGCACATCCTCCATCTTAGCCTTCCAAATCCCCCAATTTCTTCCGTAAAAATAGTCATCTTCGGAAACGCCATCATATCTAACATAAAAAAACAATTTTTGAATCCAAAATCACTCTAAGTTTTGCGATGATCTAGCTCTGATACCAATTGTTAGGAAAAAAATGTGTATTTGCGAAAGCGATCAGGATCTTTTCCACCTAATTACTTAAAGATGATTTCCATGGAATATAACACATATATGAAATTACATGCTCAAACACAAGAAATTCCACCTAACCACCCTCTTTATTGATTCATAAAACTAAGTTTTGTTTACATTGAATGGATCAAAAACCAAGAGTAAACAAATTACAATCGAATCAATAATCTTATTGAGAATAGGAAACAAGATGACTACAACTTTTGTTGGAGAAGGAGAATAATGAAGAACGACGACAAACGTTTGGATCAACGATTTCGGTCTCAATCCCATGATATAATCCAAACCTGCTACTTTTATAGGAGAATAGAACGCTTAGGAAAAATATCCAAATTTCCCCTTAGAATATATTTTAGGAATATATTCCTAAAATAACTGCCTAAAATAACTGGCTAAAAAAAGGAAACCTTCCTCTTCCTCAGTATGACTAAAATAACCGGTCATAAATAGGAAACTTGCCTCTTCCTTCGAACTCCGGTTCACACACCATTTTCTCCACTACAAAACACTCATCAAAACATATAGTCTTCAAAATATATTTGATTGAATATCACGAATCACAACAACTAAGTCCCCTGCTCAAATTCTATCTAAATCAATTTTCTAATAAATTTAGAAATAAATTCGACAACAAAAAGTATTCCACTAAAAAAGAATTTTAAAAAGTTAAGTAATGAATAATAATATAAGAAATATTCTAGTTAATTTTTTTTTCAAGAAGTCAATATAAAAGAATAAATATCGCACTAAATTCGTTCTAAAAAGAATTGAGTTGATTATAACAACAACAAATAGTGTACTAAAATCGATTTCTAAAATGATCATAAATGAGTATAACGACAAATATTGTACTAAAATTGGATTCTTAAATTTTTTTAAATGAATATTACGTTATTTAGAAAATAGACATCTAGAACTATTTTAACAAATGCAGCAACAAAAATTAAAGCCTTTAGATCCAACACATTTTAATTTATTTTATAAAATACAACAAAAATAATTATACCTCTAGGATGAAGAGAAATGAAGTAAAATGTTGTCGAAATTAGAAAAAAGTATGGTGTGTGTTTAGTCCCAAAAGGATTTACTTTATTTTTAGAGAATATAACAACAAAAATATATTCCTTGGATGCAAAATTATTTGTAGAAGAGTGTTGAAGTGAAGTGTTGCCGAAATAAGAGAGAAGTACAGTGTGCGAAGCCTTTAGTCCGAAAATGCTTTGCTATTTTTTAGAAATGTGGTGTGTGAGGCCATTGATTGATCCAAAAAGGTTTTACTGTATTTTAGACAGAAGTAATAAATGTGTTATCGAAATTACTAACAAATATTTTTAAATTAAGAATAATATTCGATTATTTTGTCGACCATACTTGGATGTATAAAGTTAGAACTAGAATAAAAGATCCGATTAAAGCACATTTCTACAATCATGTGAACGAATTTATTAGAATCACAGTATTTTATCATCACAGTAATGAGGCAATTCATTATCTTTGTAGTAAATGCAAATTGTTGATGATTTGAAAACCAGACACAGGTAAAGTATTATTGTATGTATATGGTTTTATATTAGAATTATTATTTATGTGATCGTCATAGAGAACTTGTTGCATATATAGTAAATGCTATAGTGTCAGAGGTCGATTTTGTTATGATAAATAAAATAGAAGATATGGTAAAAGATGCAGCATGGTTAATGTTCACTACCATTCAGTGGACGGTGATGGCGTCAATATCGAAGAAGAACCCAATGTGAAAGCGATTTTTTTAATGATTATCACTACACCACAATGGCCAATTGGCGACTCTTATTTTTTTCAACTGCCAACACTTATATGTGTTGTAGACTATAGACACTTATATGTGTTGCAGTAGGAAAAATGTGTCACCAAAAATGTGCCAACACTTTTATGTGTTGTATTGCTTGGCCATGTCTTCTTTTGTAAGGGCAAAAGGGTAACTTGTCGCATATAACCCTAATTGATGTTCAACGCATAACTTACTGACACTTAACTCTTTTCAGGCCGCTCCAACCCCAAATACGCTTAGAAAACAAACGCAAAGCAATTAAAATCATCGTTCTCATCAACATCAGAGGAAATCGAAAATTGAAATCTACGATTAAAGAATGGACTTCGAATTGGTGCTTGTAGGAATTGGGGATTCGAATCACGGTGGCTTCTAGGAATCACGATTTGAGGTAAAAATTCGATTTCACTTCTTGGAATCACGATTTGTATGAATCAGATTTGTATGGACCATGTTTTTTTAACCTTGCTCAATCTAATTTTGTCTGTTTTGATGATGTATGATTATATAAAATGGTTATAGGGCATAAAAACTTGGTGGCTGATTTCAATTATTTACACAGTTTGTACATATCAGAGAACTTTGCCTGGTTTTGAACCAAATAGATTTTGCAGTATAGTTTTGATCAATATGAAATTATAATATGTTATTTATTCATAAGTAACACATTTATCTGCTGAAAGTTCAATTCTATATGCATTATATCATTACATTCTGAATAAAAAGCACTTGGTGATTCATTGCTCATTCTGAAATACGTTATTAGTTCTGAATAAAGATTTTGTGCCAGCTCATTTGGTTTCTGTACAATACTTGAGAAAAATCTTCAAAACTAAAATGAAAAATTGAAGACTGTAGTGTAAAGATAATATACTTCAACACTTTTTTACAAAAAAAATGAGATTGATACAAAACCGCACGTTATTTGTATTTCAGTTTAAACTTAAAAGAACGACAGTGATGCAAAAAAATGAGAGTGATACTCGATAATGATTGTTATTTATTTATTACTAGGTTTATGAGGTTTTATAGCGTTTATTTCTCTACGAAAAGTAATTACAAAGGGGGGCACCTTTAATTTTCAACGGTCTACATGCAAGCTCATTGAAGAGGCATTTTTGCGTTGGTTGAGGATTTAACAGCATTTTTCTTCTTCTAAATATGTGATTCTCGTAAGCTTACTTTCCCATGTTCTTTCAAATTATCGACATTTTGTGCCATATCTTGTAGCTTGATTTTCAACTAGTAAAGGCACAAATAACATACCCGTGCAAAATGAACACCTACAGAAAACATTTGTATGGTAACTAACGGATGTAAGATTGAGAAAGTCATCATTTGATTTCTAACATAAAAAAATGGAGTGACAAACAAAATAGAAAAAAAATGTTTTAATGAGCTGTTGTACAGCTGAAAACAGGGAGCATCAGTGCAACAATCATGCGCTTGGTTCAAGCTCACATTTGTAATCTTGATGAATCACAAATGGATAAGATTTTTTGCAGTACAAATACATGTAGTAAAAGGACAGAATTTAAAATCTTCAATTGTCCCACCGAGTTATGACTTGAACCTAACTTATTGTAAACTGCTTCAAACGTTTTGATAGAAAACTATTCTAGCCGCATTAAATATATATAGTAAATGACATCAATGTAACATTAAAAAAAGGTGGAACATGATAAATCCATTATAACATGGCCAAGTTGAGAAATGCGTATACATCCATAAATAGTGCAACTGCGCTTGAAAGTGCAGCCAATGCAATTAGATTACAACAAAATTGCTAAAAATGATTTTGCAATGTGAAATAATTTCAAAATTAAGGACTGAAAGAACAAGAAAATAAAAACATTACCATTTAGCCTAAGCGCATTTTTTAATACAATTGATAAATTAACTTTTTTATACAGAAGTTTATATTAGTAAAATTCTTCATTTGTTGGGTCATAAGAAAAAGAAGTTATATAAGTAGTTGTAAAAAAAGGTGATACAGAAGTTGTAAAAAATCAGTCTGTGACTTAAAATAGCCGAGAGCGAGGGTCTTGGAATATTTCGTAGGACTTGGAAATAATAAGTGAGAGAAGTGTGAAAGTCGCCATAAAAATATGATAAGGACTACACGCATATGACTATCAGTCAAGGATCAACGAAAATGAAATGCAATAAAGATTACTCCTCAATATTACGGGCAAGTTGCACTATACATATGTTTCTCTTTACTTCAAAAAAAAAAACATGCTGGGATAACTTATGTTAAACTATTGTAGTTTAACTGGGATAACTTATCAAATGCTCGTTCCATGTATTTATTTTTGCTTCTTAAAAGGTTGTTTTTGGTGGATTTTTGCTTTGAAAAAACATGCGGAAACGTTAGCTATGTAAACCTTTTTTTTTTGTCTCTAATATAAACCGTTAGTCTATGCAAAAAAACATTCTAACATACGAAAAAAATAAGTAAATAGGAAATGACCAGAAGTCATCCAAACTATTAAGTAATTAAATAATTTATTTAATATTGTGCACTTAAGTTACCTATATTACCATGTGTCATCCCTGCATAGAAGCTTTAATGAACAGAGTGCGTGTTACTGTTTGGTGAGCGTGTGCCTCTCTATACATGCACATTGAGGAAAGCACCTCAACTATCCTTTATTTTCAGCTACAAGCCTTTAATAGTTCCAGGGAAATCAATTATGTGCACTTTTATAGTTTCTTACATGTAAAATCTGTTCTGTGGTTCTCTGAAATATATAAAGTTATCATTCAAATATAGCATGCAATTCATTTCTGAATTCATTCTTTTTCTTCCTTTTTTAAATATAGTAAGTTCTCATTCAAATATAGCATGTAAAATCTAATGTACCATTTATTGTTCCTGCAGTTCTCATTCGCTTATTTTTTCTGCACCTCATCATATTGTGTCTGCTCCCTTCATTGGATTTCAGTTTCAGGTGCGTATGTGTATTGAATATTTCAGTTTTAGATGCGTATATATTAGTTATATTTAGGTTTGTTGCTATTATATATATATTGGTGGTTGGATTTCCCGCAGTATCATTAGCGGATGCCCGCGGTACCATTAGCGGATGAATACCCTATGCGCCCCACGCTATGATAGTGGATGACCTTCATACCGCGATATCCTGCCTTGAAGCAGGATGGGTATTATTTATGTTAGCTAACATATGTGGATGCAGGAAAACAGGTTGGAGGGATCCAGCTGGATTCCTCAAAATTTAGTATTTGTTTGATTTCATATTTTAGTTTATTCTATTTCCTTTGTTATTTCACATATTAAATGTAATCTAAATTGTGTTGGTAGCTGCCGTTATCTTTGTTCAATAAATCATGTAGGTTCTAGGAGAATTTTTAATCATTAGATCATCACACTTTTTAATAATTTTTTGTAATTTAAAATGCATTTATACAAGAGATTTTTCTTTCTGAACAAGTTAGATAAATTTTGACGACTGTAGTGTTTGCAGGTCTTTGTTGTTGTTTTATGATTTTATCATGCATGTATATAGATCTATATAAGTGTCATTCTGATGTATGGCCCCATTTATCGAACAAACTGAACATTTAGTTTCAGTTTCGAGTCGAAACTGAAACTGAGCAATGTTCAGTTTCAGTTTCGAGTCGAAACGGAAACTGAGCATTCAGTTTCAGTTTTGAGTCGAAACTGAAACTGACCATTCAGTTTCAGTTTTGAGTCGAAACCGAACTGACCGTTCAGTTTCAGTTGAGTCAAAACCGAAACTGACCGTTCAGTTTCAGTTTCGAGTCGAAACCGAAACTGAGCAATGTTCAGTTTCAGTTTCGAGAACTCGAAACCGAAACTGAGCATTTAGTTTCAGTTTCGAGAACTCGAAACCGAAACTGAGCATTCAGTTTCAGTTTCGAGTCGAAACTGAAACTGAGCAATGTTCAGTTTCAGTTTCGAGTCGAAACCGAAACTGAGCATTCAGTTTCAGTTTCGAGTCGAAACTGAAACTGAACATTCAGTTTCAGAAACTGAACATTCAGTTTCAGAAACTGAACATTCAGTTTCAGTTTCGAGTGATAAATGTAATGTGAAGTCTGCAAAAAAAATAGTGTCCGACCATTGAGTAATATCATAGTAATGCATAATTTTTTTTCAAAACTGTAATATCATAGTGTCCGGCCATTGAGTAATGCACTATAAAATATTAGGTATGATTCTTAAGAATTTCTAACACTAAGACGAAAATAAATAAAAAGTAAATAATCCATTTTTTTAATTGGTAAGGTAACAATCTTACAGAACTTAGATGATGTATTAATTATTTTTTTGAATGTTTTTGATTGATAGTCATGACCGAACAAACATCAAGAAGGTGGATTAGAAATACACATAGAAATGAGGATGAATATACGCACGGTGTTCAGAACTTTATCAGCTTCGTCAAGCAACATTTACCACATGATACTCAGTTATGTGTGTGTCCTTGTAAGAAGTGCAAAAACTCTAAGAGAACTTCAATAGAAATAGTTGAGAAACACTTGATATTTTTTGGTATGCTTCCGACATATGATGTGTGGTTCTTTCATGGAGAGAGAAATGATACTACCATACAAATGACTCATACATCGGATTTTGTCCAAGAGTCTCACATTCCAGACCAAATGCAAGTAGAAGAGTCTTTTGAGGGCACTCTAGGAAATCTTGTTAATGATGCATTTAGAGTACATGATATGCCACAAGTTAGCGGTGAAGTAAATTTTGAAGAAATAAATGTTAAGAAAATGTACCATGAATACAAAAGCAAAGCAAATGAGAAATTATATCCTTCTTGTAAGGATGGACTTACAACTTTGAGTGTTATGATAGAGCTTCATAACTTGAAAAAGGAATTTAATTGGTCGGGAAATAGCATGACAGAATTGTTGAAACTATTTAAAAAGTGTCTTCCGGAAGAAAACACATTACCTAACAAGTATCCTACCATGAAAAAAATGTTAAAAGATTTGGGAATGAAGGTAAAATGCATTCATGCTTGCATAAACGATTGCATGTTATTTTGGAAAGAGAACGTTAACATTGTAGTATGTCCTCATTGTAATACGTCAAGATTTAAAGATAAGACAAATGCGTTAGGCGTAAAAAAAATGACAACTCAACCAAGAAAAGTTTTAAGACACTTCCCTATAATTCCAAGGTTGACTAGATTGTACACTATACCGTGGATAGCTCGTAAAATGCAATGGCATAAGCATGCCGATCCTTCTTGGGATTTCATGCGTCATCCCATTGACTCAGCTGAATGGAGATCAATCAAATGTAAGTGGCCGGACTTTGCAAATGAAGGACGTAATGTCTGGCTTGGTATCTCTACTGATGGATTTAATCCGAATGGGGTTCTCTCCAATAGTTATAGTTGTTGGCCCGTATATATGATTCCATACAATCTACCCCCTTCATTATGCATGAAATCGCAATTTCAAATGCTAAGTTTATTAATTCCTGGACCGAAAGCACCAAGTCAAGACATTGATGTGTATTTAGAACCTCTTGTAGATGAGTTGAGGGAACTTTGGATGGAAGGCGTAGCTTCTTTTGATATGGACAAGAGAGAAATGTTTACGATGAAGGCAATATTATTATGGGGAATCCACGATTTTCCAGCATTGGGAAATTTATCTGGTTGTGTGACACATGGTTATAAAGCTTGTCCAGTTTGTGCTATGGAGACCGAGTCGGAGTATGTAGGTAACAAGATTGTTTACCCAAAGTATAGAAGATTTTTGAAGGATGATCATCCATATAGATGCGTCAAATATGGATGGTATAAGGATAGCGAAGATAAAGAACCGCCAACAAGGTTAAGAGGACCATCCCTTCTGGAAAAGCTTGATCGTATAAGTTATTTTCCTGGAAAATTACCAAGGAATAAGAAGCGAACAATAATCGAAGCTAGTAATGAATGTTCCTTAATGACTGAAGGTAGTGACGTAGAAAAATCTCCTTGGTATAAGAAGTCAATTTTCTATAATTTAATTTATTGGAGTAGTCATAAAGTACGACATACTATTGATGTGATGCATACAGAGAAGAATGTCACAGAGCATCTTCTCAATTTATTGTTTGATAGGTTGAGGCAATCATCTAAGTTTGCATTCGATAAGATTCATAAAACCAAATGTTGTGAAGTTCTACAAGCTACAAAACTTCCATCGTGCCTTGCAACTAGATTTGGTAGTCTTGTTACTGTTCAACCACCTACTTTGCACCTTAAAAAAACATATGAGTATCATATTGTAATGCAATACTTACTTCCTATAATGGTTCAACATGCATATCCGAAGCACCGTGATTTACGTCGAGCTATTTTACAAGTGAGTTTGTATTTTAACTTGATATGCTCAAAAGTTCTAGTTCGAGAACATGTTCAAGCTGCCAAAGATATGATTTCCGAGGCATTATGTGTGCTAGTGCATTATTTTTCGACGGACTTCTTTGATATAAGTATTCATCTTATGGTGCATCTAGCCGATCAAGCTTTGCTATGTGGACCTGCAAACTACATATGGATGTATCCATTTGAAAGGTGGTGTATTTTTCTTACAAATTTTATGAATGTTATTTCAAAGTGATAATTTCTAAATATATGTGCATGTGTGCTATTTTTAGAGCAATGAAAGAATGCAAAAATATACCTAGCAATAAGCGCTACATAGAAGGATCAATTGCTGAAACATACCTTGTTTCAGAATCAGTTAGATATGCAATGGAGTATATGCCTAACCCACATGATGGAAATCATAGTTCGACACAAGCATCTTTTTTAGATGATGGTGATGATATATATGAACGTCCCATCATTGAAGGCAAATGTATTAAGCTAACTAGGGTGCAACGTGTTCAAATTCGAAGGTGGTTACTTTTTAGTATCAATATTCCTGAAAGAGACGAATATTATATGTATGAATTTTCTCTATATTTTAATACATACCAATGACATAAAGTATGAACTATATTTACTTTTAATATCTAATTTGTAGTGCATATCGCCGATCCTTAGAAGATGTTTCTCGCGGTAAAAGAAAAGTTACCACAACGACAGAAGTAATCGTTCAAACCGAATTTATTGATTGGTTACACAAAAAGGTATATTATTTCAATATGTATAAAAATTGTAAGTTTTGTTCTTTTTATGTTGGACGTTCAAGTTTGTTCATTCATGACAGCTTTTACAAGAAAAATGCATGAATACAATGTTATGGCAATATGTTAGTGGTCCAAAGTGGGAATCTAAAAGTTATCTTAAGTACAGAGTGAATGGATATATATTTTCTCCTCAACATTATGATGATAGTCATTCAATCCAAGATAGCGGTGTTTGCATGGATGCAATCACCACATTTGTTGCAAGTGCAAAAGATATAAATCCTACGGATGATGACACTACTTGGTATGGTATCATTAAAGAAATCATAGAGGTTGATTATTACGATTTCCAACATGTTGTATTCTATTGTGATTGGGTAAACATTGCGGATAAGACAAATGGTTGTAAGATTTGTACCGATTCCCATTTGTTGATGGTGAACTTGAATAGGCTCAAAACTGTTAATGGGGAGTATGACGAGCCAGCTATTCTAGCAACTGAAGCATGTCAAGTTTTCTATGTGCAAGACACTCAAAATTCTGATTGGTCCATTGTTCGACGTTCTCCAAAGCGCATGACAGACAACGTAGATGACTACACCATACCAACCGATTTTCAGTCTGTTTTGAAAGAACAACAGAATTTAGTACCATTGTTGAAATGTATTTAAATGAAAGAGATGTAATTTTGAAATGAATATTTGTATTGTTTTGCTTATTTAGGTGAAATGCATTAAATGATTTTGTTTTTTGGATTTTTCTTTGTTCATATTCATCATCCATTTGTAAAATCAAATCAAGCACGCATATTAGTTTCAATATGCATATTAATTCTTTTTAATGCAGAATGTCGAACAATTGCATTGGCAGTGCAAATGAAGTTACAACAAATGAGGAGCTTGAGGCAAATAACTGTCCTCCACCAAGTGATAAAAAATACTCAATAACAGTTGACTTCGATGGTGTTAAAGGTAATGATGAAGCTAAATGGGGCACCAGATGCGGAGCGCTAATTCGTTGTCATATACCAATTGGCTATGGCGAGTGGAGAAATGTTGATGGTTACTATAAAGATATTTTGTGGCGAGAACTATTGGTATGTCACAAATTCACCTTATTTAATTATGTACTTTCTGCATAAAATTTATTCTTCGTATTGAAATTTCTTTGTTAAAACAGAATGAATTCGACATGGACATCGATCCTGATCTAGCTCGGCCAATTTTAGAAAAAACGTTTCCACGATATTTTCGTACGGTAAAGTCTACTTTGCGAAATAGATTGCTTAGAGTCAAAGGAACCATCATACCCAAGAATATTGCTATCACTAAATGTCCTTCAGACATTGACAAAGTATGGTGGGAGAAGTTTGTAGACAACGAATACACCGATAAGAAAAAAGAGCAATGTAAGAGAAATGCCCAAGCCAAAGCTAATAATACTATCACTCACACGCTAGGAAGAAAATCATATCGTAAAGTTTATGATGAAATGGTAAACAATCTTAGTAAAAATATTTCTTGTGAATACTACTAATAAATAGTTAATTAGTTTAATAATATTTCTTATTGCAGGTTAAGAAAAATCCGGAGGTGAACGTTACGAGGACAATGGTTTGGAAGGCGGGACATAAAAATAAGAAAACTGGACAAGTTATTCCATCAGCAGCAAAAACCTATGTAAGTTTAATAATATTCCATTGCTATGTTTATGGGTTTCATTATCATCTATGAAGTGTTTACTGCCTAGTGCGAAGTTTCATTCGAGTTATTCACATGATTTTTATGCCTGCATTCATTATCAGTGCCTTAACTTGTAATCCTTGCTCGGTCAACTCACATCAGTCATCACAAGCTAACTTGACAACCATATAAGTTGAATTTTAAATTTTTGAGGCAGATTCTTTATTTTAGTCATGTTATTTTAACTACCAGATTTTTATTAAGACACTCAAGTGTTATTAAAATTTATTTCTAAAATTACATAACATTCCAAATACAAAAAAGGCAATTACAATTGCTCAGTTTCGGTTTTGAGTCGAAACTGAAACTGAATGGTCAGTTTCGGTTTCGAGTCGAAACTGAAACTGACTTCAGTTTCAGTTTCGACTCGAAACTGAAACTGACTTCAGTTTCAGTTTCGACTCGAAACTGAAACTGAATGGTCAGTTTCAGTTTCGACTCGAAACTGAAACTGACTTCAGTTTCACTTTCGACTCGAAACTGAAACTGAATGCTCAGTTTCGGTTTCGACTCGAAACTGACTTCAGTTTCACTTTTGACTCGAAACTGACTTCAGTTTCGGTTTCGACTCGAAACTGACTTCAGTTTCACTTCGGTATGAAGCAAGAGTGCTATTTTCTTAGTTGTCTGATATAATTTTTGTATTCATTTTCTTCATATATTATATTTGAAAATGGGACGCATCTTTAAAACGTCTATTGTACTGTTTGAATATTAATTTTATGCATATGTTTAAATTGAACAAAAAAATGTTGAGCTGATGATTGCTTATTATTCAATTTGATTATTTGTTAAATTCAGTTCTTAATTTTGTATTCATTTCTATTTACACTACAATGTTCAGTTATTATTTATATGAAATGGATCCCTGCTACTAGGAGCAATTTAACTTTTCTTTGATCAATATGTTACTATACATGGAAGAGTTCTAGTTATAAATTGTGTACGAGCACAAAGAAATAACAATTATTTTCATGCAAGAATTTGTTTTTTTTGCATTCGAGTTTTGTTGCTCATTCAAATCAACGTTCTATGTTCATTTTCTTCACAGTTGGTTGACTGAGTTACTTCAGTATTCAATTTCTCATACTACTTGAACAGATTTTCATCATTCTTTATAAAGCAAATTTTGCCTTGATCAGTCAAACAGATCGCTTCCTTTTTCTTATTAAATAACCGTAGTATCCATGTAGAACTTGATTAATTTTGTATCATAATCAACTGAGTTTGGAAAACCAAGTTTGCAACTCAGTTTAGCAAACTGAGTTGCAAACTCAGTTTTTGCAACTTCGCAAAGCCAAAGCTTATCCAGTCGAAACTGAAACTGAATAATGCTCAGTTTCGGTTTCGAGTCGAAACTGAAACTGACTTCAGTTTCACTTTCGACTCGAAACCGAAACTGAGCATTCAGTCTCAGTTTCGGTTTCGACTCGAAACTGAAACTGGATGCTCAGTTTCAGTTTCGATCAGTTTCGGTTTTGAGTCGAAACTGAAACTGACTTCAGTTTCAGTTTCGACTCGAAACTGAAACTGAATGGTCAGTTTCAGTTTTGACTCGAAACTGAAACTGACTTCAGTTTCACTTTCGACTCGAAACTGAAACTGAATTCTCAGTTTCGGTTTCGACTCGAAACTGAAACTGACTTCAGTTTTGGTTTCGACTCGAAACTGAAACTGAATGCTCAGAAACTTGACTTGCAATTTGTTATTTCTGTAAAACTGATTGCGTTTATATTTTGTAGGCACTTGTGGAGGAGGAGGAAAAAAAACAGAATTTGGAATGTAATAGCGACGAGCATGCAAACATGTTTGATTTTGACAATGATCCTATCGCCAAAGTTTTTGGTTCTGACAAAAGGAAAAATTATTGTCGTGCAATTAGCTCCTCTTCTTCCGCAAAGCACGTAAAGATAATGCAAGCATCAAAAGCAATTGCCGACAAGAATAAAAAGGATGATTTTCGTCAATGGTCTAAGGAATTACAAAATCAAGTTGCAAGTCAAGTGGCGAGTCAAGTGTCAATCCAAATCAACGATGCTCTTAAATCCTTTCTTACTATGGTACCGGGATTACAACATAACGTTAATGACGGTGTTATGACGCCTATGACAGAAACCGCTTCTAATTTGGGTAAATCTACACCGAACGTTGGAATTGCTGATTCGGTTATTCCGACAAATGATGTTGGATCATCAACAAAAGGAAAACAATTTGTAATGCTATTATCACCAGATATGAAGGAAGTAGCAAAAGCTTATATTGGTACGCAAACCATGTGTCATTTTAGAGAGATAGTGCCAAATGTTGAGAAAGTTGTTTGGATAACAGAAGTTTTAGATCCGGAAGCACCAATTTACGATGGTCCTCAAAACGGACACTACAAGCTTTGTGAATTTTCAGATGGAGGCTTTGTGATATGGTCCATGTTTCGCCTTCATAATATCTAAAATTCTATGTATCTTTAGTAAAACTTTGTATTGTTTTTTGTAATTTGAACTTGATATTATGGTATTTTGAAATTGAAAGCATTATGCAAAAGTGACATTATTGAATTTGGAATATGGAAGTGTACCAAATACTTTTATTTGAATTGATATGTTGAATTATATATGGAATATGGAAGTGTACCAAATAAGAGTTAGTAGGATTATGATACTGACATTTATAAGTGTTAGCAATGAATATGTTTGTAACACTTATAAGTGTTACCATATATTATGGTTCCAACATTTATAAGCGTTAGCAATGATTATGTTTGTAACACTTATAACTGTTAGCAGTTGGTCTGCTTGTTACACTTATAAGTATGTTTGTAACACTTATAAGTGTTACCATATATTATGGTTCCAACATTTATAAGTGTTAGCAATGATTATGTTTGTAACACTTATAAGTGTTAGCAGTTGGTCTGCTTGTTACACTTATAAGTTGTTTGTAACACTTATAAGTGTTACCATATATTATGGTTCCAACATTTATAAGTGTTAGCAATGATTATGTTTGTAACACTTATAAGTGTTAGCAGTTGGTCTGCTTGTTACACTTATAAGTTGTTTGTAACACTTATAAGTGTTAGCAATGAGTATGTTTGTAACACTTATAAGTGTTAGCAGTTGGTCTGCTTGTAACACTTATAAGTGTTAGGAGTTACTCTGCTTGTAACACTTATAAGTGTTACAGGAAATTCCTCACAGGCCGTTAGTGACACATAAAAGTGTTACAGAAATTATTTGTAACACTTATACTTGTTGGGAATCCACTGTTTTGGTGTAGTGTATCAGTGATTGCTGAATACATTACTCTGAAATCTAGATTAAACTTTACAAAAACCAGATTTATAGCGGTTGTACAAGCTGCAAAAATACATATGCCAATAATAATTGATGCGCTATAGTCATTACAAAGTGAAAACACTAATGTTGGCTTTCGATATGTCATATCAAAAAATAAATACTTGTGTAAAAGGTTGTATGTTATATTGAAAAGATGATATTAATCTTAGAAAATGCAAAATATATAATGAGGAAAGATACAAATCTAAAAAAAGGAAATGAAGTTCCATATAAGCGAATGCATTATTTACCCGTTACCCCTAGATTATAAAAATTATATGCGTCTTCAATTATTGCATGTAATATGCGATGACACAACATGAGAACACAAGAAATGGAATTTTGACACATTTATTGGATGGAGAAGCATGAATACATTTTGATAGGACGTATCCCGTAATTGTCGCAGAGAGCCGTAACGTTAGACTTGGTTTATGTATAGATGCATTTTCACTCTTCTCTCAATTTGATAATAAATATTCGTCTTGGCATTTTTATCATTAACTTTATAATTTATCTTCATGGTTGTGCATGAAAATTGCATATATGTTTCTCACAATTATCCTTCTGGAATCTTATGATCCGACATAAGGAATCGATGCTTATCTACAATCATTAATCGAAAAGTTAAAAACACTACAGTTTAAAGAAATTGAAATATATTTTATTTCAAAAAAAAACATATGTTCGCTTCTTTGTTATAAACTATTTGTGATTTCCTACATATGAAATGCTCTCGGATTGGAGTATGACTGAGTATTTTTCTTTACGGTATGAAAGGAAAATTTCTTGGTCTGATTGTCATAGGTGTTTTCTCCATCCCAGTTATATTTTTTAAAAGAGATAAAAACTTCAAAGGTAATGGAGAAGAAAATATTTAAGCACAAAAGGTTTTGTCAAGCGAAAAAAAAATATGAATCGTGTTGATTTGCGACGGCTAGTGGCAAATTATGTTTCTTTGCTTGTGTCAGTTAGTGACTAGTGACACATAGTGTTACCAAGCTTGTGTTTGTTAGCAATAGTTGGTGACACATAGTGTTTCCAGGCTTGTGTCTGTTAACGATGGCTAGCGACAAACATCCAACAGCACGTTATGTGTCTCACTAATCCGACATTAGCCATCACTAATATGGATATGATAGCCGTCATTAAAGTCAATACTATTTTTGTTTGTATCGGGCTAAATAACGATGAGTTTTAGCAATGGCTAGCGATCGCTATCAGCGACCTTCTTTGTAGTGTACATAGCATATAAATTATTAAATAAGACAACTACAAGCTACTACATTTGTCAATGTCCAATTGTAATCGTTAATTAATTGTTACTCATTGTAAATTTTATGTGAAAACCATAATATTATATCCATTTGATGGTACTGTATAAAACAACAGTGATATGCTAATAGTAGTAATATATTATGCTCCTGTATTATTTCAAGCAAAGTTTAAAAACCTATTTGTTTTATCTAGTAATAAAATGTGCTAATTAAAAATTTATTGTACGGTTTAGTAAAGTAATTAGCCAAGCGCACCGGACACACAAAGCCCAAAGAGTGGTTCACAAGGCTAAAACAGCCCATCAGAGCCCAATAGTGGCTCACAAATCAAATTGAAGCCCGGAGAGTGGCTCACAAAGAATGTACTTTGGAAAACTAACCCGAATGGTTAGCAAAACTATTTAATACCCGAATCTGGGTTTTGGTTCAGGACTTCTACTAATTCCAAACGAGGATTTCTGTTTTCTTTTATTATCAATACCCGAATCTGGGTTTTGGTTCGGGACTTCTATTATTGTCAAAAGTGGATTTCTGGTCCTCTTTAATTACTTGAATCTGGGTTTCGGCGTGGGACTCCTATTAATACCATACATGGATTCCTGGTCTTCTATTATCAATACCTAAATCTGGGTTTCGGTTCGGGACTTCAATTAATACCAGATGTCGATTTATGGTCTTCTATTACCAATACCCGAATCTGTATTTCGGTTCGGGACTTCTATTATTACTAGTTAAGGGTTTCTGGTTTTTGATTATAAATACTTGAATTTGGGTTTCAGAATCTCTATCAATTTCTAGAAATAAATCTCTTGTTTTCTATTATGAATACTTGAATATGGGATGTAGAACTTCTATCAATACTTCCAGAAGAGGTTGTCTGGATTCCTATTCTAATACCCTGATCTGGGTCACAAAACTATAATTCTCATTTTCAAAAAAGGATTTGCAAATCAGTACCCAGGTTGATACCTTGGGTCTGCTATTTAAAAGCCTTCCGACGAAGATTGTGATATCCCATATCTCACACAGGGAGATTTCTTAAACTTATATGTGCCAAACTATTATTCATAATTCTGGCAAAATAAATGATGCAAATTATCATATTACTCTATTGCGAGTTCATCCATTGCTTAGTTTCAATCCAAATGGTGTCTCACAATAGATGAGCGGATCATGGTGTACATGTTACCCTTAGCAAAAGGCTAATAAAATGTGGTGTGTTGAGCTTTATGAAGAATAATGCAGTAAAACTCTGAGTTGAGGATGTTCTGAACACACATAAGGATTACACATCAGGTGGTATTTAAAAAATTTACAAAAAAATATTGTTATAGAACTTCTGCAGTTATTTAGAAAATTATCAAGTACGGAAGTTAGATCTTAATACCACTAACACCAAGTATATTACATCTCCCTATTTATATCATGCTGACACTTTGCCTTGTAATCATTCTTTTTGCAGTCTTAATTCTCCTGCACCACCTAGCAATGATCGACTCATCAAATCCTTGAGGAGGATTCACCAAATGAAGGAATTTCTCGATAAACTAAGCCTTTTGATCTGGGTCAAGAATCTTCAAGGCAAACTCCCAAGCCTTACAATTTTCTTTGGTCTCCTCTAACTCAAATTCTAAGTTGGTAATTCGTTGAAGAAATATACTTACCCCTTCATCAGAGTCGATGCAAGGGGTGGTCCTTATCCGACTCTTTAACTCAAGGATAGTCTTATCCTTTTCTTTCAATCGACCTTCCAAAATAATTAGTTGCTCAGTCAAGTTCTTAATGGTCTAATTCTGAATACAAAATGTTTTGTCTCGAGTCATAGCAGGAGCCTCTTTAAGAATGCCCCTCTGCTCTATGATTGCTAATGGCTTTTCCTTGGGGAGGGAAGGTGGAATTATGGATTGATTCCCCTATTTACAAGCAAAATAAGCTACAATTATTCACAAGTCCTAATTCTAAAAGAATAGTACTGATAAACTATACTTTCACCTATCATATAAAGTCTACTATTTAGATTCTCGAATTCATCCAAACAAGCTTTGGACTATTTTGGTAACACACACATTAAAGGCTAAAAAAATGATCCTGTTTGTCAAAACACCTACTGTTTATGTTACATGTCAACTTAATACGTCAAGTTCTAAGTCTCTTCTAAATTATTTCCCGATCATCACCTAAACGGTCAATAGGAAGTTGGTACTTCATACAAATGCATTGAAGGTTTCCTAGAAAGGGATCCCCTTGAAATCCGGATGTTGTTTGAGAAACAGCTGTCATCGACTATTCTCTCATTAGTCTAAAAAATGAGTCTAAAGCATCTTTTGAAAATACATCTTCGAAAAGAGTGAGATGCTTCCATAATAGGGAATTAAATCAAAGATCATTAATGACATTAGCTTTGAAGTGCTTTTATAAAGACCCTAACATTTTTTGAGATAAAGCATTATAATCTTTTGACAACCTCTCTTGTTCTAAACGAGACCAACTTATTTCCTTTTGTTTCTTATCTAACTCTGCCTTATGGTGTGAGGCAATATTTTTCCTCGTCTATGTGTTATTGTAGGCAACCAATTACCATGAATTAAAAAGAGAAGAAAACACTTCAAAAGTAAAAAATCGTACCTGAGAATTAGAGACTTCAGGCTGAGCAGAATGCTCTTTTCCTTTCTGCCTTTGGTCGGAGGGACCACTATCCTTAGTAAATGTTTTAGCCGGATTTTGGTTAATAGGAGCATTCAAAGGATCAGGGTTTGCGTCCTCGAACCATGAATGCCGTCAGCAGAAGAAGGAGGGATGTCATCTCCTCCACCAAATTCGTTATGATAGTCTTTGGAACCAGGATCGTCACCTCTCTCGTTGTCAACGACAGCGACATCATGTTCCTCCCCTCCATCATATGAGATAAAATCATTAGGAAGATCTTAAATATACAGAAATTGCTCGGCATCCGTCGCATCTCACTTAGGGACTTGGATCCCTTACTTTAGTTGCTCAGTTCTATTCATAACGATGCCTGTAATAGGAGGTTCAACCAATGGGAGTTCCATTTCAGAATAATTTTGAAATTTATCTGAGTATGCCAAGAAAAGAGTGTATTCGAAAGAGTTTAACATCGCCTCAGGAAGATAAGAGTCCAAGAAAAAAGAAATTCTATCTTTAGCATTAGAAATCACTCATTTAGCATTAGAAAGCGCATTCTGGGTCTTTGAAAAATGGTTGTCTTTCTCTTTTTGCTACTCAACATGGTTGATCAATATTTGTGCTTTCTCATCTTCAACATTATGTCTAGATGACTCAAGAGCTAAAACTTTGTCAGATAAAAGATTCATGGCCTTTCTCTCTTCTTGCGGTTCCGAATCAGCCTTTTCAAGAGATGTTTTTAACTCTATATTTTCTTTCTCACAGTCTTCCTTCGCTACACTCAACGCATTGACTTAGACTACAAGGCGGATTTCTCCTCTTTGAATTTCGCAATCTCAAAAGAAAACGAAGTAGACATCTCTTGAAGGGTGAACCATTTCTTGGTTATCTAAATAGAAGAAAGTAGAATCAACATTTACGTAAGAATGGAAAACAAAAACACTAACCAAAAAAAGGTGTACCAGAAGCTGTTGCTTGACAAGAGTATTTTGTAATTTCGCCAAGTCTAAAGACAAGGAGGATAACATGTGTTAGTAATATCTTCATAGGAAAGAGAAAGTTCTACAATTTCATCAAAATCTTGAATTTGTGAAAAAGGCCCAGAGGGGTAGGCATGTTTGGGAGAAGAATGCACATTTAGCTCATGTTCCACCAAATCCAAGGATCTTGGAGAATCATGCACCTGAATGCGGTTAACAAATTCACTGCCTCGTCGTTTGAGAAGAATCAGCAACAGAAGTAACACCAGTGGAAAGAGTAGTAGGATCGGGGGTATGCTTCTCATCAGACTCAGTGACAATGTCCTTGCCAAGAGAAGAAGAGGCGGATGCACCATCTTTTTGCTTTTTGGAAGTCGGTTCACCTGTAGTCATGATAAGTTTTCTCTTAGCTGCGACATTAGATCGAGCCAAAGCATCCAGAGTAGATTGCCCAACAAAAGCCTTGGTAACTAACCAAAGCAATGATGCTAGAAAAGTAAAATTAGATAACTTGAATGTGAAATAAAATCAAGAGATTCTTACAGAAGAGAACCTTACCCGAAGCGCCGAAAAACAAAGGGGTCAGTGGAGTAAACAAGTCAGAACCCAAAGCTAAGTGCTTAGTACCAAAAAAGTGGAGGGGTGCTTGCCCCAAAATCCTTTGCCTTAGGGGGAGAAAGTCGTAGGAAATGGTGAAGAAGATGACGCTGAGGGAAGATTGCCCTGACTCAAGAGCTAACAACTCAAGACACAAAAGATAGGTATATGTATTCGGAGTCAGTTGAATCGGAGCTAGCCGCAAATGTTGCAAAAACCATGAAATGAAATCAAGAAAAGGGAAGAAGAAGCCATGCCAAATATGGATGGCCAAGTGTTACTACCAGATTTCGACATTAAAAGAAAATAGAGGTAAAGGGGTATCGGGATACTACTAGCCCCGTAATGCAGGTCTGAGAAACCCATAGTCGACACCAAAGAAAACTGTTACCAAAAGCAAGAAGGAAAAAGATTTGGTCCACATGTTATCTGTACCAAGGTGGAAGGCAAAACCTTGGTACCGATACAGGGAAGATAATAGTAAGGCATAGTACCGAAATCAACATGCAATAAGAAGCCCAGGGTGGTGTCGATGCCGACACCAAAAGCGATCCAATACCAAAATTCAAGCAGAAAGAAGGCAAAGCAAAACACCAACATAGGAGCAAGCAAATGTTGTCGATACCAACAAGCTTGGTATGATACTGTTACTAAAA